>CM065465.1:497000-1805021 GCA_032872475.1 Leptopilina myrica (nomen nudum) | reverse complement strand
TTCCAAACATTTCAAATTAAAATAATTTGAAATTTGAATTTTTCATACTTTCACTGAAAAGTTTCGCATAGAAGTAATTTTTTTTCGAAATTTTTAAAAATTATTTCAAGTTTCTCTTCCTTTAGTGTATATTTAATTTTAAAGTTTTCTAATAAACGAAATTTTACATAAAATTGAAATGTAAAGACTAAAGAATATGATAATTGTGAAAAATTTTCTTTTGCCTTTTTTTCAATTATTGTCTTTTTAAAATACTTGACAGTATATATTGTATAATATGTATAATGCTATGTATCAAAAGGTCCCCTCTTCGTCGTACTATTATTAGGGGACTGGATTAATTAACCTTAATGAATACCTGACTATTGGCAACCGCAGAGCATAATTCAACTCTCAGGAGAAAACCCCTCATGCCTGGTGGCGTTTTGCTGTCGATCCGCTAGCTTTCTTACATCCTATGAATTACCAAAACTCAAGTGAATGTTCCACGAAATTTCACTTCATGTCGCGAATTATCAAGTAATTCACTGCCTAATGTGCGTTAATTAATTCCCATTCTAAATCGGGTTGGAAAATTATTTTTTATTTGTATAGCAAACCTAAATATTGAAAACACAACAGGAAAAAAAATCTTCACCTGGAGCAACTATAAAATTAATTATATATTAGCGAAATTTTTAGTTATTGCCATTTCTTTTTTTATTTAAGAACTTTCACTACTTTAAGAATAATTTCAAAAAAAAATTCAATTATTTTCATAAATAACAATTTTCCCACAAGAATTCAATTATTTTTCAATAAAATTCAATTCAAAATTCAATAACTTTCAAATTTCACAAAAATTCAATTATTATCAAAAATAATAAAATTCTTTGCAGAAATTCAATTATTCTCAAAATATCTAAAAAAAATTGTAGTCAAAATTTCAATTATCTGTATAAATGAATAAGAAAATTCAATTATTTTCAAGAATTTTCATTAAGATTATTTAAAAATTCAATTATTTTCAAAATTAATAATTTTCATTCCAAGATCTCAAGTATTTTCAAAATTAATAAAAAAAATTTGTAGGAATTCAATTATTTTTGAAATATCTAAAAAAAGTAATTAACATTTTAATTATCTTTATAAATGTATAAAAAATCAATTATTTTCAGTAAATTCAATAAAATTCAATTATTTTCAGTAATTTAAATAAAATTCAATTCAAAATTCAACAATTTTCATAAATAACAATTTTATCACAAAAATTCCATTATTTTCAAAATTAATAAAATTCTTCGCAGAAATTCAATTATTTTCAAAATATCTAAAAAAAATTGTAATCAACATTTCGATTATCTTTATAAATAAATAATAAAATTCAATTATTTTTAAGAAATTTTAAATTTAAATTTAAAGAATTTTCACTACTTTAAATCCCCTAGTACTAGAAAACAAAAAGTTTATTCTCAAAAAACGTAATTGAATTATTTCAAACGATTCAATTATTTTCGAAAAATATTCGAAATTCAACTTCATTGAGTTTGGCAAAAGAATTTAATTATTAAAAAAATTGATTAATGTAAATTAAGGCAAAGATTTTTAATAAATTATTGGAGGCAGGCTAATTGGATATTGTGATAATTAACATCGAAATGGCAAATATCAACTTATTGCAATAGAGGCAATTGGATATTTTGTTAATTAACACTAATAAAATAAATTAAATTTATAATTAAACAGTGCATTGAATTTAATTAGACGAATAGACTATAATTTAAAATCTCGATTCGTTTTCAAATAAAATACATTGATTTTTCAAGTGCGTTGTATCTAAATATTTAACATTTATTTAGAAACAAATATTTATTTTACTTATTGAGAAAAAAATTTTTTCTATTTATATATAGGAGAGAAATAATTATTCAAAAACAAATATTATTTTATTGTGCTGTTATTTTGTTTGGATTTTTAATTTTAGTATAATATTAATAAAGAAATTTTTAAATATTGAAATTATGGATTTTTAAAAAACAAAATAATATCATACAAATATTATTTTATTTATTAAAAAATATACTATAAATTTTTTTAACTAATATATAGGAGAGAGAAAATTATTTAGAGACAAATATAATTTTATTTATTGAAAAATCCTTTAAATTTTTCCACTAATATAAAGGAGAGAGAAAATTATTTAGAAACAAATATTATTTTATTGATTGAAAAATACTATAAATTTTCCCACTAAAATATATAGAAGAAAGAAAAAATCGAGGTGAAAATTCTACAATAAATTATCCAGCCTGAACAGTGTTTTAATCTCGTTTTCATCTCCCATCTAAGTTCATCTAATTTATTTGTGGCTTCTCCTCTAACAATATCATTTAAAGTTCTAATAACAAAAAGTACTTATGTAACATAAAGTAACTAAACCGCTGGAAGGACAACACGGACAACTTCTACAAAGTCAATCTTGAGTCATGAAGTTGGAACCAATTTGTACGAAATTCCCTATACGAGAAATTTACAACTATGCAGAAGCTCTTCGGGTTAATTGCAGATTAAAATCTTATTTCACAACTTAATATTTTTTTAAATAAACATTTAGAAATTTCCTCACAATCAAACAATTTTTTTCTATTTACAAAATTCGTTACATAATATAATTAACAAGCAAATTAATCTTTATAAAAAAGAATGATCCTCAAGTTTTTAACGTTCAAATTGAACGAAATTTTTTTTTTTTGAAGATATTCTAAAAAATTACTAATTATAAAAAATTTTAAAAACTGAAATTTTACGTTTAGTAACTAAGTAATTATAATTCTTTGTATAGTGACGCAAAATAATTGCAATAAAAATTTATTTTTTAGAAGAAATAAATAAATTTTGTTCAGAACTTTAGGATCTTGATTTCCTTTTGTGCCTGAACGAGAAACAAAGTTTGCATTTATAATTGAATTTTTGCCCTTAAAATACAATTCATGTTTTAAAAAAAGTTTCAATTTTAAATGTTACTTCAAAAGTGGGTGAAAAAATTATTTTCGTAACAGAATTAAGATTGGGAATAATGTGAAATAATTATTTATTTGGGATCAAGAGAGGAGTGAAAAATAACAATGTAAACGAAATGTAAAAATGAAAACGAAGAAACAAAATAGTGAATTACATGAAAATAATTGTAAAATCCATTAATTATTCTAATTGGTCCGAAAGTCCTAGAAGCTGAAACCCTCGAAATCGAATAAAACGACATACATTGTACATTTGCTAATGTGTGCGTTTACATATAAACAGTATATCAGTGGCGTTGGTCAGCGCCAAGCAATTTACCGAACCGTGCAACATCAGTACAGTGCCTGATTATTTTAATTAATGCCCCGACGTTCCGCCCCATTTTATTACGACCAGAGGCAAAAAAGAGTGACCACCTCTGCAATTCCTTGACGTCACTTCCATAAAAATATCGCCTCAAAAATATTATTTTACATATTTATCCAAAAGGGTGTGTGTAACAAGAGACTCTTTCCTGTTTTATGTCGTAATTACGACTTGGAAAATAATTTACACACACACAAGCTTGCAAAACACGGCACGGGCGCAGATTTTCTTTGAGGTTGATAAGATTTTAGTGAATTTGTTTAATAATTCATATAATTTTAAAATTGTATAATCTACTAAACTAATCATTAGTCAAAACTGTGTTCCATAATTTTCATAAGTAACTGTTTTATGACAAGTATTCAATTATTTTCCAAATTAAAATTATTCGCTGAATTTCAATTATTTTGAACAAATTTAAAAAAAAATTGTAATCAACATTTTAATTATTTTTATAAATGAATAAAAAAATTAAATTATTTTCAATGATATCGGTAAAATTCAATAATTTCCAAATATAACAGTTTTCAACACAAAAATACAATTATTATCAAAAATAATAAAATTCTTTGCAGAAATTCAATTATTCTCAAAATATCTAAAAAAAATTGTAGTCAAAATTTCAATTGTCTTTATAAATAAATAATAAAATTTTAATTATTCTCCAGAATTTTAATGAAATTCTACAAAACATTCAATTATTTTTATAAATCTTAGTTTTCACAAGAAGAATTTAATTATTTTCAAAAATTAATAAAAAAATTTGCATGAATTCAATTATTTTCGAAATATCTAAAACAATGTAATTAACATTTCAATAATCTTTATAAATGTATAAAAAAATTCAATTATTTTCATTAAATTCAGTTCAAAATTCAATTATTTTCAGTAATTTCAATAAAATTCAATTCAAAATTGAACAATTTTCAAATATATAACAGTTTTGTCACAAAAATTCAATTACTTTGACAATTAATGAAAATTTTTTGCAGGAATTCAATTATTTTCGAAATATCTAACAAAAATTAATTAACATTTCAATTATCTTTATAAATGTATAAAAAAATTCAAATATTTTCAGTAAATTCAATTAAATTCAATTATTTTGATAAATAACGATTTTATCCCAAAAATTCAATTATTTTCTAAATATCTTAAAAAAATTGTAATAAAATTTTTTAATTATCTTCATTAATAAATATGAAAATTCAATTATTTTCAGTAATTTTTATAAAATTTATTTCGAAATTGAATAATTTCTTTAAAAACAGTTTTATTACAAAAATTCAATTATTTTCAAAATCAATAAAATTCTTCGCAGAAAAATTCAATTCAATTATTTCCAACATCAATAATGTTTCCAGAAATTCAATTATTTTTATTAATTTTCAAAATTCTTTTTAATAATTAATTATTTTCATAAATAAAAATATTCATTACACGAATTCAATTATCTTTATAATTAATAAAGTCTATTATTTACAAAAATTTTAATAATGATCATTGCAATATTTTAATTATTTAAGAATAATAAAATTCAATTATATTCAACAATTTTAACAATATTCATGGTAACATTTCAATTTATTATTTAAGAAATGTTTCTTACTCCAATAATTTATATATTTACAATTTTATTAATGTTTTAATTATTCAATAAATTATTTCTACGTCAATATTTAAATAATGGAATTTGTTTTCTAATAAAAATTAATTAAAAAAAAAATGATTTCAATTACATTTTTTAATATAAATAATTGGATTTAGGAGAAGTTATTAATAATTACAATTGTTTTTAGAAATGCTTGAATTTTCCAAATGTTTTAAATTAAAATCATTTGAAATTTGTATTTTTCACACTTTTAAATGTTTTAATTAAAAATTTCGCATCAAAGCAATTTTTTTAAAAAAACTTAATCGAAATTTTTAAAAATTATTTCCAATTCCTCTTCATTAGTGAATATTTAATTTTAAAGTTTTCTAATAAACAAAATTTTACAGAAAATTGAAATGTAATGAAATTAGTGCTTTTTTAATTTAATAGTTTTCTAATGAAATTTCTATAAAATTACGTTTGTCAATGATTGCGTATTTTAATTTAGACTTACAAAATTCAAAATGGCGGAAACAATATGTCTGCCGAATTTTTTAAAAACTCGACTAAAAAATATAGTTTTTTCGATGTAAATTTTTCGTAAATTAAAAATCAAAACAATCTCTTTAGAAAGTGTCACTTTTTTGAATTGCATTGAGAAAATATGTGAGAAATTATATAAATCTTTGTAAAGTGTAATAATACCTCTGAAAAAATTTTTTTTTTTTATAAATAGAGCAGAAAGTGGAATTTTTCCGGAAAAATGTAAGAACGATCGCAGAACGTGCCTGAGGCATTTTATATGTTCCCGGTTCACATACAAGGGCATAACATGTATAGTATGACTTGGGCACGTTTCAGTGGCTAAAGATGCTTTCCTAGAAGACAAAAAGGAGCACACGGGGAACAATGCCTGAATACTGAACTTTGTGTGTATTCATATAAGAAATATGTTTAATAAAAAAAATATCAACGGGTGGGATAAATAATTTTTATTTCCAAATGAGAATCAATTTAAATTCGTTTTTCTTTGGGGGAAGCTGAAGAAAGTAATGTAAACTAATAGAAACTAATAGAAAGTAATAGAAACTAATAGAAACTAATCGAAATTAATAGAAAAATAATAGAAACCAATAGAAACTAATAGAAATAAATAGAAACTAGTAGAAACTAATAGAAATTAATAGAAAAATAATAGAAACGAATAGAAACTAATAGAAATAAATAGAAACTAATAGAAATTAATAGAAAAAAATAATAGAAACGAATAGAAACTAATAGAAATAAATAGAAACTAATAGAAATTAATAGAAACTAGTAGAAACTAATAGAAAAAAATAATAGAAACGAATAGAAACTAATAGAAATAAATAGAAACTAATAGAAAAAATAATAGAAACGAATAGAAACTAATAGAAATAAATAGAAAATAATAGAAATAAATAGAAACTAATAGAAATTAATAGAATAAATAATAGAAACGAATAGAAACTAATAAAAATAAATATAAACTAATAGAAATTAATAGAATAAATAATAGAAACGAATAGAAACTAATAAAAATAAATAGAAACTAATAGAAAATAATAGAAAATAATGAAAACTTATATAAACTTATATTTATAAGTTTCTATTTAACTCCATATTAAATTTTTGTTTACTGCTATTTTTTTATCTTTTTTCGGAAAATGCTACGATTCTGCACTGGGTCCACAGAGAATGCATATTCGGGGATGAATTAGAATTGCAAATGGAGTAATATTGCTTCTGGAATATACATTTGGCGTTAAACATTTTATTGAAAGCTGAAATGTAACGAAAGTGAGCTCTCAAGACAATCACCAGTCATAAATTGCAGTGAAGTTATAATTGCAGTTGCAATAAAGTTTTGCGCAGTAATTTTAGTAATCAGTGAAACAGTTGTCTAGATATTTCCTTCCGGAGTGGTGCAGGATGCACTTAATGGTTCCTGGCTGTTGAAAAAGGAAAATTGGTTTTGATGCAACACAAATAAGACGAGGAGTGCACAAAGCGGTTGCTTTAATATGTGTCGTCGCAATTAAAGAAATGTTGCACATATTACAGTTGTGATGCCGTATGGGTGCGAGAGTTGTCAGTGCACTCGAATAAATTATGTGTCTCCTTCAGGGTTGAATCAACCTTTTTGCCTAAAAACCCACTATACACACAAACACACAAGTCGCACTGAAACCTCGAGAGCTCCGCCCTTTTGCGCAGGGAACTCACTTGCAAAACTTTTTCACGTGAATTTCTCCTCCATCTTCTCTTTTTGTCTCGTGGAAACCTTTTCTTAGTTCTGAAATTTATGTCGAAGAAGAAGCACAAGTAGTCCTCTTGTTAAGTACAACTTACAACTGTACTGTAATATCGTTTTCCCGTTAGGTAACAAATTTTCAGAATTTTTACAAATGTATGAAAAGTAGAAAAATTATAATTTCGTTTTTGGATCAGTATTTTTAAGGCTTTTTTAATTTAAAATCAGAATGTGATATTGAATAATTTTTCACATTTCTTTATTTTCTTCTATAGAACCTTTTTTGTAAATTGCAAAAACCATACAATGCTGCTTCATTTGGAATAAAATCAGTTATTTACCTTTACAATCGACAAAAATTAAAGATTTATATACATGTTACGAGAGATATTTCATTGGGTAATACGAGCCGATAGAATATTTAAATGTTCAATTTATTCGAGATTTTAATAGCTCTCTAAAAGCATTCCAGTTAGTTTCATACTTCATCAAAAAAAAGAGAGCGAGAGAGAGAAAAATTGAGCGCACAAAGCTATTCCATTAATTTTTTCCTCAATTGTAAAATCTCAAAATTCAAAAGGCCGAAGGCAGAAGCAACCAAGAGAGCTTTTTTTAATTAAAGCCTTTCAATTTCAATTAAATAAAATTTTGTTTATTAAAAAAGAAGTTATTTCATTTGTTTTCCACTGATTTAGGCGTTAGTTTAGAATCGAACGTTCTTTACTTGCAAAATCAACCAGTACAGTCTTAAAAAACTATTGTATAGCTAAATATGAGCCATGCGCTACGCTTTCACGAAGTGAGCCCAGGATGTACTAACATTTTTTACCTATCCGCGGTCGGTAATTACCTTCGGTCGATAAAACAGAACGTCTTTACTCATAGTCACCAGCATTTCACTTAGGTTCCTTAATTCAGCTGGCAGGTTCTATTTAATTAAATTCCAGTCAATGTTTAGGAAAAACGAAATGATTCTCGTTTCGATGGATCATTGAGCTGAATCCGTACATAAAAAAAACAGACAAACAAAAATCTTTAACAAAAAATTGACGCACTCTGTTAATGCACATCTATACATATATAGCAACTGTTGGGAAAAGTTGGAAAAGTTGTAAAAAGTATGATTAAATAATTTAATGAGCAGAATTACAATTAGTGGAGAAAGTTTGCTTGGAAAGTCTCGCTTGAATAATTTGGCATTGATATGTTATATGGGTCACCCCGACCAATTCTATATAATTCAGTGGAACACGAAAACCGCAGGAAAATTCATTTTCAACTATGGAGAAGACAACTACTGCATAACCACATTATCAACGTGACTTTTCCTCTAGCAGTCAGAATTCCCAGTTGTTCAATTAACTTCGACACACTTCCTACATTTATATCTCTCTCTATATGTATGTTTAAATGCATCATTTCATTAATAACTCGCGGTATTACAGAGTAGGGCTAACACCCAAAATTTAATGAGAAACTAGTCATCCTTTAAAGCAATCTGCAAGTGATTATAACCCATCATCCATATATAAATACATTTCAACGGTGGATTAAAATTTACTCCGGCACAGTCTAATCTAAATTTACTCGATAATCGATAGTTTCGCAATACCTTGAGAGTTTCATCTTTCTTGTTTTGGATTTTACTCTTCTTCATAATGGAAGATCATGTTCAATAATGTTAATCATCATAGTAATCATAGTTAAGTTTGACAATGGCTATTATCAGTTTATGTTTTGGAACAAATAGATGATGAATAGAAAGTTAGAGGATGCTTTTTTTTGCAAACGAAGGTTATAAATAGTTTGCCAAAGTATTAAAGCAGTGAGCACTTGTTCTAAATTTACATTCTTCCTCCAAAAAGTATACAAGTTTTTGTTGGTTTCTTTAAAAATTTGCTTCTGAATATACGGCATACTTTTCGAAACAAATCCAATGGTTCGTAATGTTTTCCGGGATATTAGCGGATTCTTGGATAGAAAGCAAAGTATGTATTTTGGCCGCAGCTTCCGCCGAGCTTAAATTCACGTTCTGTCGTGGACCACCGCGACGATGCGTCATACTAATGTACCGTGACAATATATGGCACTTTAAGGTGGCTCACGTCTTGTCATACCAGTAACAACGAGGTCGATCCTCTTATTTTCATTCAATCTCCTTGAATCGACGCTAATTAAACGCAAGGCTATTCCAAACACTAAATTTTTCTGCTTAATTCTTCATAATCCATTCCACACTTTTAATCCTCTATATTCACATGTTTTTTTTTCGAACACAAATCATTTTTATCACAATCGTTTGATTTCGTTTAACTATTGAGCTTGTGGAAAAATTAAATTCCTCTCTAAAATGTTACAACAGAATAAACGATTGCTTAATTAAAATGAAACATTTTATTTCGAACTCAAAAGTTTGGGGCCGAATAAAACAAGAGGATGCTCGATTAATGCTCTTTAAACATTAGCCTTTAATTAATTTATAATTAAATGAAGCGAATGGATAACTGTTTGTACTTCGAAATGAAACCTCCATACAACGATCGAATCGTAATTAAAAAGTTATTCGGATTTTTTTCCGAGGGCAAAAAAGTTTTGAATACTATATATACTGAAAAAGAAAAACTGTACAACGTTGAAAATCGGAGTCCAACTAACTTTATACCAGAAAGATTGAAACGATGATGCAGATTCAATATCTCACAAAGTGTGAATGCTGCATTTCATTGCATTAAAGTTTTTAATCAATCCAATGAAATGAAAGCATTCACATCACTCTCGGAGATTGAAACCATATAATTTTAATCTTTCCGTTTAGAGGAGTCCAATTTTGAACCATGTGAAATTTAAAGGCAAAAATAAACAAAAATTAAAAGAAACATTTAGTTAAATATTTAGTTAAAAATTTAGATAAACATTTAATTAAACATTTAGTTAAAGATTTAGTTGAAGATTTAATTAAAGATTTAATTAAAGATTTAGTTAAACATTTAGTTGAACATTTAATTAAACATTTACTACCAACTGTTCAAATTCTAAGACTATTTTTACTCCACGTGAAATTGAAACATTAGAAGAAATATTTTCTTAAAGAATCCGTATTATTGAAGATTGCTCTCTTAAACACGAGGAAAAAAATATTGATTCCGTAAGCTTCAATACAAAAAGTTGCAATTTATGTTTTTCAAGAATTTTTTCCAAGAATACTGCTGATTATGGACTTCTTTTACTTTGCTCAAGTCACGTTATAGCACCCGGAAGCGTTTATCACTATACCCAAGTCTCTAATCAATGAAATTCTTCCTCTTTTCACTCTCGCCAACGTTGGAGTTTGATTGAAGGATCGTTTATCATCCGCACGAAGGACCTGAGTCAACACATCAATATATATGTGCTTTAATCTTGATCAGCAATATTAAAACCCTGCCAACTCTTTGTTTTATATTTTTTTCTTCTATGCCAGCGTTTTAAAAAAACAAAAGGAATGTATGTCCAGTAATTAATAACGTTTATTTTTCTAACTCTCGATAAAAATTGAAATAAAAAAAAAACCAAAGGCATTATCAAACAGTGTAAATTAGTTTAAGAGCTTTGAAGACGAAAATGCAATTAACTCGCTCTCGTTTACTTGATTTAATTTAAACGCCAACACATGGAATTCCTATCTTCGTTAAGCTCGACACACATTCTCGATTATAAATACAGTTGTCAAAGAAAATGATTTTGTTGTCGGGAAAAATCCATTTGGTTTATGAAGTGGAACTCAAAGTACTTTTACTGATTGTAGACAAAAAAAAATCAGCAGGGGAATTTTTTTATTCTTTATTAATGATGTAAATGGGTAACATTTAAGACCCTTAAAAGTTTACAAAAGTATAAACTAAGTTTACAGAGCCATATATTATTATTAAAGAAATCTTTTGTTTTATTTTGTTAATTTCTAGAATAAATTTTTAATCCTTTACAGTTCAGAGAGAAAGAATAGATCCAGATGTCTTTAGGGACACTAAGAAAAAATTAAAACTTTGTGGTATCCAGAATTCCAATTGGTCCCTAAATTTTAAAAATTGGTCCCCAAATTTTAAACAAATGCTTTAAAAATTATTCTTAGAGTTGTAGACCCAAAATCCCTTTCAGTGTGAGATCAAAGAAATGACCTTGTCTAGCGAAAACAGAAAATGCAGTAGATTTCCCTCGAATTGTTTTGCCTCGACCTAAACTACAATCGCTCCTTTGTAGAATTTTCACAACTTGTCACCTTATTTGTGATCAAACGCTCTTCAATGAAAGTTTTCTTCTGGGGCGGATATTCCAAATTTCCTGCAAGTGTCCGAGATGGTTCGTTTTGAACTTCACTGATATTCCAGAGAGTTTCCAAGACGCTTGCAAAAAAAAATTTTTCCTACAATTTACAGTGATTACGAAAAAAGTAAATTAATTAAACACCCAAAGTTTTGAAGTATAGAAATAAAAATTAAATTTATTAAAGGAAACAAAAAAACCACACACTTTTTTATTCAAGTTGTAACAAACTTTGGATTGGAGTTCTTGTTTAATTGACTTACAATTAAAGCGCCGTGAAATTTTATAATACTTATCCTAATGAGCACTTGTCCGAAAATCGATTAACTGAATTAACAGTCTGCAGAGTTTCCCGTTACTGTAATTGACAATTAACAGATTTTTCACTCTCCATAATTTAAAATCATTGTAAAATTTAGAATTCATTTTTTTTTCATTTGAAAATAAAAACAATGAATTCTAAATTTTTCGTGCTCTGCTAAATATTTATTTTCCATTAACTATTTATTTTTACTAATGTTTATTCTAGTTGCAGTGAAATTATTAAACAATAAACTACAACGCGGATACTTTTTAGGTCATGTTCTGTTAGAACCAAATTATGTACTTTTGTAAATTGGGTTCAATAAATATTTACCGAAAAGTTATTACTGATAAATGAAAATAAGCATAAATGTGTTTCACCTATAAAAAAATGTTTTACGATTCGTGTCCACAAGAAAAAATGTTGTAACAAATTCTAACAAATGCAAAATAATTATGAAATGCGAACGAACATAATATAGTTAATAAACAAATAAAGTATGGGTAGTTTTGAATTAACAATTTGAATGCTTTATTAACTACCGCATCAAACAAAAGCCTCATATGAAGTATTGTAGATTAATAATGCTTCCTATTGAAAGCATTGTTTTATCGAAAATTTTCAAACTCAACTCAGGAATTCAAAAAATAAATTTTTTGAAAGTTTCATTCCGGATTTGTATGTAAACATTACGATTTCATAAATACCTTAAATTCCAAAATAGTTAAAGGGATTTAAAAAAGGTAATCCTTTTTTATATTGTAAATCTCATTGCAGAACAGAAAATCAATAATGTTTTGAACTACCTTTATCGAGTTTAACTGTTTTTTAAGTATTGAAATTTAAAAAAATGTTTCTTTGCGAGTGTTTTTAAAAATATATTTCGACTACATGTTATTGTTAGGTACAGGAGAATTTATTGTACCAAATAAAATTGTTGCGTGACAATGTAGGACAAAACAGTAATTTATAATATTCGTGGAATGAAAATTTTCACGAGAAGGCAAAAGGGTTCATGAATTGGAAACAATAATTTCAGCTTTACCTTTTTCTGCTTTTTTCTGACTGGTTAATTAATTTTTATTATTAAAATTAATATTTCAAAAACAAAAAACAAGTTGAAAAATGAAAATAATACGATGGTATTATTAAATAGCAGCGAATTTTCCAAAATCTAGTATTCCAACAAGCTTTATATGGCTTTATGTTTGCGGTTGTTACACTTGAAAAATTCTACCTCATATTTATTATATTTTAATTAAAAAATATTATGATTGTGCACTTAAAAAAGGTACTGGTGAAAAATGTGAATATACACACACCTCTTGTGGATCATTTTTTACCAGATTTCTATTTTTACGTCTATATTTACTCTTCTGATTCGTTGTTTAAGGAACTCATTCGTTTTTTATTTTTAATTTCATGCATTATTTACTTTAACTAATTATAATTCATTGTAGTCATTTCAGAATTGATTCTTTATTTGTATGATTTCAAAATTCAAGGATTAAAAGTATTCGGAAGTGAAGAAAACCGCTCGGAAAGTGTTATGTCTCAGAATGAAACCAACAGTTAGGGTCAGGTTTTAAGTTACAGTAACTGTTTAATGAAATTAAGTAATTGATTTATTTATTAACTTAATTAATTATTTAAATCCTTTACAATTAGAATCAGAGAGAAAGAGTAGATCCAGATGTCTTCAGGGGCACTGAGGCAAAATTAGAACTTTTTGGAATCAAGGGAGAATTTAAATGGGTACCAAATTTAAAAGGTGGAAGTGACTTTTTTTAAAAAATTGTTTTTAGATTCTTAGACCCAACAAGTGATACCTCCTTCAGTGTGAAGTCGAAGAAATGACGTTGTCTTGCAAAATTAGAAGATGCAGCAGATTTCCTTCAAATTGTTTTCGGACCAACCAAACCGAGTGGTCCAGACTTTAGGTGTTGTTGTAAATTAGATAAAGAACCCTTCAGCCTAGGAGTGACAGAAGTATTTCTTTGACGTTGATATCGAGGTAATGCAGCCCTTAGAAAAATAGAAATGTGCCTCGTGGTAGAAATTATCTTCTTGAATGAATTTAGCTAAAGAAATCGGATGAAGGTTTTTGGTACCTAAAGATGTTTCCAGACCTAGAGTCGAGGAAGAATCTGATGATCATTTCACAAGAAATGTTTGTAAACATAGAACTTACATCAAGTGAAGTAAAAGTACAGTTATCGCCCACACTAACAATGTTCAATTTGTTTTTTAGTTCTAAACTATTGTTAATGTGTGAACAAACTAATTTGGACAATTTTCATCGAGGAATTCATTTTGATGCAGATATTTTAAAATACCAGATGTTGCATTAGTGATTCTTTTTTAATTTAATTGATTTTTGATAACTGTTTGTCCATTACTTTATGAAGCTATGAAAATAAAAGGCCCTAATGGAAATTGGAAGTGGATCGCATTTTGCGATTCATTTCTCTGGAAAAAAGCAATTTGATGGATGCCTTTGTTGAAAGTTTGCTTTGTTGTGCAAATTTCAAGGTACATGATACTGATGTAAATCGAGCACGTCGCGTCGCGCCGAGAAAACCAAGAACAGCAGTTGATATGAATTGAGAAATATATAAAGCCTGAGATGGAGAAATATATAAAGCCTGAGAGGATCCGGCCTCTCTCTTGTGAGGTTGGAGTAAGATTTGAAACTGAGAATATTTAATGGAATAAAACAAGTGTAGAAATTAGGCCGTGAAATAGGCGTTTAACGTGGCAATGAATTATCGTGCCATGGGGGGTTGGTTAGGGTTGTCTCGCGAATCTCTTTCAAGGAGCTTTACAACTTAGGTGAATGATTCATAATGCAGAATAGCAGGCAATAATTTACAGAAGCCTTGCGAATCGACGTGTATCCAGTGTTAATATATGCATACATAGAATATGTTTCCAGTTTCCAGTTTTCGTTTTCAAATATTATTCACATAGAGAGGATTGCTTCATCTTGACCGAATTTATTTTTATCAAAAACACACGCTTACCTAACTTCACGGTATGTTACAAACTAAAACAGACGATTTATCGGGCTGATTAAACTGAGACTCCTATGGAAAGGGGCTCTGCCAAATTTCTTGGGACACGATAATCCGCGGTGACTTTAGAAGGCACTGACCGGGAAACCTCAATTACCTGCAGTACACCCCACACATACGAATGGAGATTCTATGGAGAATAGAAGCTTTCAAACCCATTTCGTGTAGTTGTGATTCTCTAGTCATCTCAAGCAAGGCTTCTACTGATTTATAATACCTATATGTATATGCATGTTGGTCATAAATCACCTCCGGAACGTATTCAAATTAAAAATATAGCTTCATGTTTAGTATCATTTTACATGCGAATCATAAATTTACCTCGTTCAACATTTTTATTTTTCATTTCATCAAATTTTCTTTTCAGATAACAATTCATTATACCAAAAACAATTCATTAAAATGAATGATTGTTTTCATCTATCAGTGAAATCTACAAAATAGAATCCTTAAGATTATCTACAAAGTCTAAAGGAATCATACTGGAGAAATAATTGAATAGCTCTGTTAAGAAACGATTTAAACAAATAATTAAATAAAAGAATTTATTTCATTATTAATTCAAATTGTACTTAGATAACGAAAATGCTCTTCAGCAAATAATAAAATAAGAAAGGTAGTAAACTTTTCTCTATACATAACTATTAATTTCATTTACGTGACAATTGTGTCATATAAATAAAAATACAAATTAATATGTGTTTTTGTATAACAAGCTCTATATCAAGTAAAAAAGTAATTTTCAAATAATTTTTTTAGTTCTCTTTCTGGGCAGGTTAGTGAAAGAATTCTAATTTTTAGGTTCAGAATCACGACTTTAGTATATATATATATATATATTTTACTGGGGGAAAAGTTGAGATGTCTTGAAAGACGTCTTCGTGGGAAGTGAGCTACTATAATATTAATGAACGTCATTTCTGGCGCTCTCTTATATAACCGAAGCAAAATAAAAAAAAAGTCGCTTCACCTCTTGATATACATTTACATAAGTTGGAGATTCTTTAAAAATTTTCCATTTGGTAGTTAAAGAGGTTTACACATCCTTTTAAGTTTTTCTTGACTCGCAAAAAAAAAAGTTGGTGAAGTAAAACGAGTTTCTTAATAAACACAAAAGTGACGAAAACTTCTATCGCAAACATGATTGCGTTGAAAAAAGAATTATTGGTCTAGTAAATGTATTTTAATACCGTAAGAAAACACTCAAAACTATCATCTCTTTTTAAGAAACAAAGTTATAAAACATAAACATAATATTATTTTGAAAAATAGAATTAATTACCTTTATTACCTATTATTACCTTTCTACATAACTCTACTAAACATTAATTCTACCAAACATAAATTCTACCAAACATAAAGTCTACCAAACATATAAATTCTACCGAACTTAAATTCTACCAAAAATTAATTCTACCAAACATAAATTCAACCAAACATAAATTCTCCCAATCATAAATTAAAAAACATTACCTCTTGAAAAAAATTACATTCTCTAATCGTCAAAACTAATTTCCCCATTTGAAAAATACCTCCCTACATTGAGAAAAAAAAAGAAATACTCGCCACTTTTAAATGTAGATTCAGACATGGCGCAGTGAAGTGTCTGTAAAATGCAAACGATTCGAGGCAAAATCACTCCCCAGAGACTCGATTTGTGCTTCGTCTTCAACTTGAGCAGGGAAATTGGTTGAACTCCAGTAAGAAGTCGATTTTCAAACAATTTTACATTTTCTTTTTACTTCAACTGGGGAGGTTGGTGGCATGAAATTTATTCCAAGATTTTTCAATTTTTTAAAATCCTTAAATCTCACTAAGGTAGATGATTTGAAAACGTCGATGGTTTATTATTTAAATATTGTGATTTAAACCACTCAGGATTCTTTCAATATTTCATGTCTCTTCCTCTCTCTCTCTCTATGGAAAAGATGTGAGAAATTATTTCTCTTGAAAAGCTTATTTTTCTTTCTACTTCATAAATCTTGGGAGATATTTTTTTTAACAAATGGGATTATTTGTTTGAGTGTTGTAATTTTTTTTTAAATCTAATTTTTATTTTGTTGGAAAAATAACGATTGTATTGAAAAAAAGAGAGGAATTGTTGAGGTGGGTTTAATTAATTTATTGAATATAAATTTTGAATTAATGTGAAAGTGGAGTGAAAGAAAAATGAAAGAATAAATTTTTAATAAAAGTGAAAGTGATTTTCTAAATTTTTGACTTTATATTTAAAGTGGTCTCTTAAAAATTTTAAATACAAAATATATTTAAGATAATTTTTAACAAAATGAAAATAATACGATAAGAAAAGGCAGTAAGGTGCAACAATTTTAATATTTCTAACTTTAATTATTCTCATTTTGTCTTCGAATTTGAAAAGTGTTTTACACATTAATTAATTTCAAAACTATGAAAATTTCTCCACCTCACTGCCCTTTATCTCATGAAATTTTCAACTTCCCTACAAAATATCATCTGAATTTATTAATAATACTCAGAGGAAAGTGGTCGAAAAATTAACATTAGAGATGTAACAGTCACATTCTCTTAAATGTAAAAATCCTTCTAACAAAAAGGAGAATTTTAAAATTAAATATTCTTTCTGCATTTTATTAAATATTTAAAAAATGAAATCCAATTAATTATACCAATCTAAAGAATTTGAAATTTAATTTTCTCATATTAAAAACAAAATTTTCGTTTTACTTCTGTACTCATTAATTTCATATCCCTTTCATACGGTAAAGCACAGTTGAGTTTAATTTCCACTGTACACTTTATTTTAATTTTGTTTTCATTCTGAGTTTCATTTTGTTTCAATTACGTTTTCAAAGTGGATTTTTTTTACTGCCCTTAAGGCCATGTGACATTTTATAAATCACGTCATTTCAGTTGTAAATATATTCTTCGTAAATTTTCTCATATATCGAGATGAAATTTTTTTTTTCTGTCGAAAAATTTAAAACAGTAAAAAGAATTCATTGTAATATGGAGAATTTTTAAATTTAAAAAAATCGTACTTGGAAAATTGGATTTTTGAGAAAAGTGGAGTAAAATTGTTTCCGCTCTTAATATGGAAGAAAAGGGGTTTTGAAAAATTCACGAGACTTTACGTAACGTAAAATATTTGGTGAAAAATTATTTCTTGTTTGGATTCTTAAGAAAATAAATACAATTTTACGTAAAGAATTGTAGAAAAGAATACTTTTTATAGTAAGTTTTGAAAATAATTTGTTGACGTAAGTTCTATGAAATTCAAGACGAACTATTCACTCATCTTTGAAAAATTCGGGTAAATAATCGGTTTCATTAATTTTATATGTCAGTACATTAGCACTCGAGGGAACTTGGATTTCGAAATTCATCACCTCGAAATGAAATTTTAGATAACCACGTAGGAATTTCTGCCCACGTGAATATATATACTTTAGCAATCAGTCTACTTCTAAATCTCTCGTCACTTGTTTTGTTTTCATTTTTTTTTCTTCTTTCATGTATATAATAAAGTATCGAGCGATTTTCTATTGCACAGAGAATTACGTCTTGGAATCTAGCTAATGTAGAGTGTAAAACTATTCCAAGAGGAAGTTAAATTCCGGGTGAATAACCTAAGAAACTGTACGAAATGTCAGTTGTAATAAAAATAAATTTAAATTCAAAATATTTTCTCTTTCTTGTTTTTACTATTTGAAATAATGATCTTTTCGATTTTTGGTCCAAAAATTTATAAAAGCGTTAAAAAAAACCTTTTTTTAGGTCGTCTTCCCAATTTTTTCAAAATTCTGACGAGATATTCAATTTTTGAATTGGGGATCGTATTTAGCGATCAAAAATACGTTGAAAACCATTCCCATGTCAAAAATAAGGAAAAAACCTATTTTTTCGATTTTTACCCCCACTTTTCTAAAAATCATTTTCCCCATTCCATTTTTTTCAAAATTTTGACGTGCTAGTCAATATCGAGATCCGGAATTGTTTTCCAGTGATTTTCACTTCATATTCACTTCGCTTTCACTCAAAAATTCTTTTCACTCTAATTGCACTTCATTTTTACTCAAAATTAATTTTAAATCAATTTTCAGTTTACTACAAATCAACTTTTACTATTATTAAAAAAATGTTTTTCACTTCATTTCCACTTGACTTTCACTCAAAATTTATTTTCACTTCATTTTCACTTGACTTTCACTCAAAATTTATTTTCACTTCATTTTCACTTGACTTTCACTCAAAATTTATTTTCACTCCATTTTAACATCACTCAAAATTTATTTTTACTTCACATTCAATTCGCTTGTACTCAAAACTTATATTCACTCTAATTTCACTTCATGTTCACTTTGTAAAGTGAAGTTTAAATTGATTGAAAATTAATTTTGAGTGAAAGTAAAGAGAAATTGGAGTGAAAATAAATTTTGAGTTTAAGCGAAGTTAAAGTTAAGTGAAATTAAATTTTGAATGAAACCATTTTTCACTCATAGTTAAAGTGGATGTAAAGTGAAGTTTAAATTGATTGAAAATTAATTTTGAGTGAAAGTAAAGAGAAATTGGAGTGAAAATAAATTTTGAGTTTAAGCGAAGTTAAAGTTAAGTGAAAATAAATTTTGAATGAAAGTAAATGTCAAGTAAAAATGGAGTGAAAATGAAGTGAAAAAGGAGTGAAAACGAAATGAAAACCATTTTTGAGTAATAGTTAAAGTGGATGTAAAGTGTAGTAAAAATTTTTTAAAAATTAATTTTGAGTGTAAATGAAGTGTAATTAGAGTGAAAATAAATTTTGAGTTTAAGCGAAGTTAAAGTGAAGAGAAAATTAATTTTGAGTGAAGTGAAAGTGGATTAAAAATGGTGTGAAAATAAATGTTGAAATAAGGCGAAGTTAAAGTGAAGTGAAAATCAATTTTGAGTGAAGTGAAAGGGGAGTGAAAATAAATTTTGAATGAAAGTGAATTTCGAGTGAAAATGGAGTAGAAATGAAGTGAAAATGGAGTGAAAATAAATTTTGAGAGAAACTGAAGTGAAAATGGAGTGAAAATAAATTTTCAGAGAAACTGAAGTGAAAATGGAGTGAAAATAAATTTTGAGTGAAAGTGAAGTAAAAATGGCGTAAAAATAAATGTTGAATGAAAGTGAAGTGAAAATGGAGTAAAAATTAATTTTTTAGTGAATGTACAGTAAAATTACAGTAGAATTTGATGAAAAATTTTCTCCGAACTTTTTTAATTCTTCAACCCACAGCAGTATATAGTGACAATAAAGAAAATGCTTTTTGGATTAAGTTATAATACTTTTGTCATTAGTCAGGTAGCATCAACGATCTTGTCAAGTGAGATTTTTTCACTCCCATATAAACCCACCTGCAGTGAATGAGGCTGGCATCTGTCGGCACATTTCTCATCTTTCTAATATTAATAGTTTCACGCCCCCTCCACCTTCTTTTTGCTTCTTCTTCTTCTTCATCATCATCTTCTTCCTCCCATTCCCCTTCCTTTTTCATTCCTCATAAGTTTCCCTTTTCCTCTTCAATTTTCAAAAATCTCTTATCTCAATCTTATATATATATTTTATCCGTCTTGATTCTGTCTGCCTGACGTGATTTCATCGAAAGAAAATCTTCTCACTGACAGTATAGGTCAGTATCGTTTTTCCTCTCCCTTAAGCTGTATAGAAAAAAATGTCGATCGTAGCATCTAAGTGCTTCAGTCCGAAGACATAAATGTCTCATCTCTGAGTTGAGTCAGAAGATTTTTATATACTTTTGAGAAAAATTTTTACTACATCCTTGTTATGTGTGAAAAAAAAGAAAATCGTATTTTAATATCGTGTATTATACACCGTTTGACACAATTTTTTATCCATGAAAAAGTCTATAACTTTTATAAAGTGGAGTTTGGAACTTTCAACTTTTTTTAATGTTAAAAAAAATTTGTTTGATTAAAAAAATTTTGTTCATGTATTAAAGTTGTTCATATATAATTAAAGTAGAAAAAAGGAAAAAATGGGGAAAAAAGTTTATTAACTAAAAAAAATTATTTAACCTATGTGTTTAATTAATTATTAAAAATAATAGAAGAATTTTTTTTTGAATACACTAAAAAAATTGCAAACAAAATTTGTTTTTGAAAAAAGTCTATAATAGACAACATGTATATATTTTTTTTAATTTTCCAATTTCTTTGGTAATAATATAAAAAAAGCATGAATCGAATAAAATCGTCAGCGATTTAACATAAAGCAAAGGAGCGTTTTTTTGGGATAGTACGAAAATATATATTTTTTTTTACTTTTCTGAGATGTAAAACATTCAACTCGTCTGAACAGATTATAGAAAACTTTTAAAATACAAAAAAAGCCTTGGAGCTTACGCCATTTATAAAGATTCGAAAGTTCAGAGGAGCTTAAGTTCTTCGCCTCTTTAGAAGAAATCCGCCCACATTACTAGTAAATATTATACATATTTTTTTCTCCTTTCGTCGAAATTATGAATTTTCAAAATAATATTTACTTCGTGAAATACAATAGTTGCGAACTTTGAATTACTTCCAAAGATATATGTTCAATAATAATTAATTTAAAATTAACTCCAATCGATAAAAAAAAAAAAATTCTCAAATTTTTTTTTAAAATAGGAAAATTTTTCAAGTCTTGCAATTTTTATAATATTTTTAATATTTTATTTAATACCTTTTCCACGATGTTGCTTATTAATAATTCAAGTGTTTTATTTTTTCCACTTCTTTTCTCTCTCTTTTTTGCGTTTAAATTCGCATTCAAATGCTAGACTCAAAGCTTTGAGTTTGTTGTCTTTGGCACACCTGCCCAGTACAATATTTGCGCCTACGTCCTTTCTTAATATTTTCAATTTTAATGAGGCATTGCTTTTTAAACTTAAAATTGCGTCTTGCAAAGTCAAAGTGTCACAGAATATTTCACTTTGTGTCCTTTTCTGCCATTTTGCCTTCAAATAAAATTTAAAGCTAACAATCATTGTTATTATTATTATTATTATTTTTTTATTATTACTATTATTTTTATTACTATTATTGTTATTATTATTAATATTATTATTATTATTATTATTATTATTATTATTATTATTATTATTATTATTATTATTATTTATTATTACTATTATTATTATTACTATTATTATTATTATCATTATTATTATTATTATTATTATTTATTCCTATTATTTATAAACAATACCACATTTAAATAGTAGTTGATTTAAAATAAAAAAAATTTTTTATTGGGTTTTCGAAATTAAAAATTTTTGAAATTATTTTCTTCTTTTGTTTTAGGATACGATCATGGGGAGTCACAACAGTCTCAAAACACAGGAAGCAGCCTCGATTGCCTAAATATGATTGTCCAAAGTATCAGTGGAAATGCGTCACCAACGACAAATAATAATTGTTTGTCTCATCATTAAAAATTATTCTCACAGTATTAGAATAAAATGAAAATTAAGAAATTAGGACAAAATTTGTGCAAAAATTTATACAATGTAAAATGAAAAATATCTAACATAAATGTTTAACATATTAGGGTTAATAAGAATTTTCTATTAGCTTTATTCAACTTCTTTAAATTACTTTTAAACTTTTGGAAAATTTTGAATATTTGAATATTTGAATATTTGAATATGTGAAATCTTTGAATTTTTCCAAATTTGACAAAATTAGAATAAATTTTTGAACCTTATGAATGAAAGCATAAATTAAATTTAGATCACTAGACGCGACAATGAATTTCCACGTATTTAAATATAATAATTTATAAAGCAATTTTTAGTGCAGGTTTTCTATATTTAAAATTAGATCATAAACTAAAATATTTTATCACGAACCTTATTTAAAATAAATTTTGTAAAATAATTTTCCAAAATGTGCGAATATATATAATCATTGCAACGTGATTTTAATTTTATACGAATAGGGTAAACTTATATATTTGTTGTATAATTTTTTTCACTAAAGAATGAAAAGAAAGAAAATATTGTATGCTTGAGAGAGAGTCTTTTTTCATATTCACGATAATGTATAAATTATTTGCTTTTTATATAATTGAAAATTTAATTATATAATCAAAAGATGAGGGGAAAAAGTAAAAATAAAAAAGGTGCGAGGATAGAAATAGAGCGTTATTCAGGTGACACTTTTGTAAATAATGAGATCAATTATGTAGTTTCAAAAGAGAATGTAAAGGCTGAATAATACTATGATATCAGAAGAATCAGAGTTCATGATATACACAAAACTTATATATAGAATTATTATTTATAAGAAATGTAAAAAAAAATCTTGAAAATTAAAATATTAAATAGAAAAGACTCGCTATTAAATTAGATATTTTTGAAAAATATCTATACGAACTATTTATAATAAAAAAAACGTGTCAATAAAAAGACAATGTTCAAAATGTTATATCTTAGAATTTTATTACTTCCTTATTCGTAAAAATTGTTGACTTAAGAATTAGAATAAAATTTTCTATCCCTCAGGATACGTCTCAGTAACAATACAGATTATTAACAGTTCTTTAAAAATAAAAAAAATTGAAAAGAATTTAATTTAAACGTTTTTTTATGACAATTATAAGTTTGGCTGTGCGTTCACAACTTTTTAAAAAAGCTTAAAAGTTAGAATAAAATTTTCTATTTTTCAGAATATTGTTTATTAACGTCTCAGTAGCAATACAGATTACTAACAGTTCATTAAAAATCAAAAAGTTAAAAAGAATTTAATTTAAACTTTTTTTATGACAATTTAAGTTCGGCTGTGCGTTCACTACTTTTTAAAAAAGCTTAAAAATTAGAATAAAATTTTCTATTTTCAGAATATTGTTCATTAACGTCTCAGAAACAATACAGATTACTAACAGTCCATTAAAAAATAAAAATAATTGAAAAGAATTTATTTTGAACTTCTTTTTACGACAATTATGATCTTCTGCTAGCGTTCGGCTGTGGTTACTACTATGAAAAAGAGATTAAAAGTCGAAATAAAAATTTTTATTCATCAGGATGTTGTTCAGTATCATTACAGTAACAATCTAGGTTGTTAATAGTCCATTAAAAATAAAAAAAAGTTTAAAAGAATTCAATTTAAACGTTTTTTTATGACAATTATAAGTTCGGCTGTTCGGTCACTACTATTTAAGAAAGCTTAAAAGTTACAATAATTTTGTTTTTTCGTATTTTCTTTGTATTTTTCGAAATGTTTTTCATTAACGTCTCAGTAACAATACAGAATTACTTACAATCCTTAAAATAATAATAAAATTAAAAAGAGTTGAATTTAAACTTTTTAAAAACTTTTTTTTATCTTTTATGGTTTTAAATCTTGAAAATAAAAATTTTTCGTCGTTAACACACTTTTTCAGGTGCAATCAACTGTTAAACGGATTTTTTCCCTAGAATTTGAGGATCGTCATCTCTGCAACTTTATTTTTGCAATTTTTTTTCTAAATATTGTAGAAATAAATATAGAAATGTAGAAAAAAAATTGTAAAAACGAAACATAAACAAAAAAATTTCTCTAAATTGAATTCAATAATTTTTTCCTAATGTGCATCTATTTAGTTTTCGAAATTGACGAAGTGAAAAAATTCCTGTGAATTTCAAAAACAAAATAGATGCACTTTAGGAAAAAATTATTCAATTTTCGATTTATTTAGAAAAAAAAATGAAAATATGAAATATGGAAATAAATTTTGAGTGAAAGTGAAGTGAAAATAAAATTTGAGTGAAGTGAAAGTGGAGTGAAAATAAAATTTGACTGAAAGTGAAAGTGAAGTGAATGCGGAGTGAAAATAAAATTTGACTGAAAGTGAAAGTGAAGTGAATGCGGAGTGAAAATAAAATTTGACTGAAAGTGAAAGTGAAGTGAAAGTAGAGTGAAAATAGAATTTAAATAAATTTTGAGTGAAAGTTAAGTGAAAATGGAGTGAAAATAATTGTCGAGTAAAAGTGAAGTGAAAATGGAGTGAAAATAATTTTTGAATAAAAGTGAAGTGAAATTAAATTTTGAATGAAATTGAAAGTCGAGGGAAAATGGAGTGAAACTAAATTTTGAGTGAAAGTTTAGTGAAAATGTAGTAAAAATAAAATTTAATTTAAATTTAAATTAACACTTTTTAAATGACAAGAGAATTAAATATTTAAAAAGAAATTCTACTAAAAGCTCTGTTAAAAATTGAAACATCTACTTTAAGTTAAAAATAAATACATTCATTTCACACACTCATATGGAAGTTATAAACACCCTTGCAAAAGTACCATTATGTTTCATGGCAAATTGCGTTTATGACTGTTTAGACAGACCTCAAATCATAAACTGGTTTCTTAAAGCGCTAACTGAGCTCAGTAATTATACCTTTTAATTGAAAAATAAATTTTTCCACTAGAACTTCTAAATAAATTACTTCATCGCAATATTCAAATTGACAATTAAAGTAAATTTAAATTTTAATTATTAAAGATCTGAATAAAAATTCAAATTTAAAATTCCTTTTTCAAAATACTTTACGATTACTAAGAATATGTATACATTTTATTACAACTACGAATTTATTGTTAAAAGAATAAATAATGCATAAAAAATACTTGATACATAAAAAAAATGGTAAAAAAAACTATTTAATATATCATTTAATTTAATATATAATTTTTGTATACACTTTTTTAAAAATTTTATTTTTTTTTGAATCTATAGTTTTAAATTTTATTTGAATAAATTTTTTTAAATTTTATTTTGTATACATTTTTTAACATTTTATTGAGTATATATTGTTTGAAATTTTATTTTGTATAAATTTTTTAAAATTTTATTTTACATAAATAGAAAAAAATTGTTTTCATAAAATAAATAGTTAGACATTTGTTAAATAAAACAATTTTACTAAAATATCGATCTTTCGAGACTTAATTCAATGAATAAATATCACGTTGAATTGCCGTCAAACAATGCGCATAATTTACATCAAGTTTAACATCTAAATTAGAATCCTTTTCACCCAAAGGGATTTAAAGGTGCTAATTCGAAAGAGATTTATGTACATTAAATTTAAATTATAATTTATGTTGCATGTACTTTTTGAAAATAAAATTTGAAAAAGTATACCGAACAAAACAATATTATTAATTTTCTGCAATTTACATTTTTTTTAAATTAACCTTTAAAATTTATATTCATGATAAAAAAGCGAAGTTTTAAAAAAATATACTCGAATCGACTTTTTGAATTTAGAAAACTTGGAAACCTGGGAATTTAAATTATGTCTTTAGCACCAAATTCATTTTTAAAAATATTTTGGAATTAAAATTTAAAAAAATTGTCAGAAGGAGAATTGTCTTTGGCTCCGAATTCATTTAGATTTAGAAAAAATAATAAAATTATATTTTTATTTAAATAAATTTTTCTTTAAAGTATAATTGAATTAAAATTTAAAAAATTGTTATAGAAGGAGAATTGTCTTCGGCAAAAAATTCATTTAGATTTAGAAAAAAATAACAAAATTATATTTTTTAATTAAAAAAATTCTTCTTTAAAGTATTTGTGAGAATGAGAATTTTCTTTGGCACCAAATTCATTTAGATTTAGAAAAAATAACAAAATTATATTTTTTAATTTAAAAAAATTTTCTTTAAAGTATTTTTGAATTGGAATTAAAAAAAATTGTCAAAAGGAGAATTGTCTTAGGCACAAAATTCATTTTGATTTAGAGAAACTAACAAAATTATATTTATTAATAAAAAAAATTATTCTTTAAAGTATTTTTGAATTAAAATTGAAAAAATTGTCGGAGGTCTTTGGCATAAAATTCATTTAGTTTTAGAAAAATTAGAAAAAACAACAAAATTATATTTTTTAATTTAACAAATTTTTCTCTAAAGTATTTTTGAACTAAAATTAAAAAAAATTGTCAGAAGGAAAACGCAGTAGTATCTTAATTATTTTTCCTTATGCAAAATAAGTAAAGATTAAGAGGGCGAAACCCCGAAAATTCTAAAAATGAATAGTAAAAGATTGTCACGGCTTAGTTTTCCTTCCGTTTTTTTCGGATGAAAAACAATGGCAGTGCGGATAAGGAAAAAAGAATTTACTGAAACTAGATTGAATTTAGCAGATGTGTTGCTTGCAGAAGGCACACACCAGTTTCCGTTTCGTTTTCCTATATATTTCAAGTAGCTTGAAATACGGTTTGTTGAAGTGCACTCTCGACCAAGAGAAAAGCTGCCTGATGTTTCTGCTTTTTAGGAAATTTCACGGTCCGTCGTATATATATATATATATATGCTTTTAACATTTTCCGGCTGCAATGGGAATCTCTGAATGCCAACTTATTGTATTCACATCAACATTCCACTGAATATCTACCAGAAAACAGACGGATTTTTTTTCCTTTTTTTTTATTCAAACGTTACTCGCTTTTTGAAAATGTGTTTACTTTGAAGGAAATGTCTATTTAATCCACAATGTAACGAAATTTTATTTTACTGCAAAAATAGAAGTTTTGAAAAAATTCCAAGTCATGAATTTTTTATATAATTTTTATTTCTTTATTCTATCATTAGTTATTGTGTATTATATAATCCACTTGTTCGGAATTCAATTTATGGGAAATTTATTAAAATTGAAATAAAATAAAAAAAATTAATTAATTAATTATTTTATAATTTTTTTTATTTAAAAAGAGTTTGAGGATTTGAATTAAAAAGATTGCTTCAAGATAATTGAATATCTCCAAAAAATTTTGATAATTTTAAAAATAATTGAACTTTTATAGTGAATATTATTATTTATGAAAATGATTGAATTTTTCAAAGAATTCTATTTAAATTTTCTAAAAAATAATTGAATTTCTGGGAAGAATTTTATTATTTGTCAAATTATTGGATGCCTCCTAAGAATTAAAACTTTTGCAATAATTAAATAAAAGTTTTAAAAAATTAGAAAAAAATTAGAAAATTCTACGAATATTCAATTATTTAGAATTTAAATGCGAAAATTAATGAAATGTTGAATAATTGAATTAATTACCTAATAATTTGTTAATCAGTAAATTTTCAAATAATTGAATTCTTTCGTAGAATTATTTTAACTAAAATTTTTCGGAATAATTACATTTTTCTCGGAAATCGATTGTGAAAATAATTGAATTAAAAATAATTGAATCTTTTCGTAATGAATCTTACTATTTTTTTTTAAATAATTGAATTCTTATGGAAAAAATTATTAATTTGAAAAAATTTGTTGAATATAATTCAAATATTTTAATACAAAAATAAATAAATTCTTGAATAATAATTGAATAATTTGTATATAACAAATTTGTAAATAATTGAATTCTTTTAACGAATATTAATAACATTTTTTAAGAATAATTACAATTTTCTAGGAATTCGATTATGAAAATAATTGAATTCAAAATACGTAAATTGAAAATAATTGAAATTTGGTGAAAATAATTGAAATTTTGCTGATGAATTTTATCAAAATTTAAAAAATAATAAAATTGATAAAAAAATTCAATAATAAGATTTATATAAAAATAATTGAATTCTTGCATCGAATCTTATTAAAATTTTCAAAAATAATTGAATTCTTACAAAGAATTTCATTTATATTCTTTTTTTTAAATAATTGAATTCTAGCGAAGAATTTTTTAAAAATTATTTGAAATAATTGATTGTTTTTGGAAAAATTTTATGAAAATTGTGACTTTGAAAATATAATGAAAATCCTGTGAAAATTTTGTTATTTATGAAAATAATTGAATTTCTAGAAAGAATTTTATTATTTACGAAAATAATTTAATCCCTGTAAAAATTTGATATTAACTATGAGAATAATTGAATTATTGCAAAAAAATTAATAAAAAATTTGAAAATCATCAAATTTTTGAAGAAAATGTTATCAAAAAGTTTTTATAATAATTGAATTCCTTCAAAGAATTTTTTTTTATTTTTGAAAATAATTCAATTTCTGGGAAGAATTTTATTAAAACTTTTGGATAATTCTGATTAAATTCGTTTGAGAAATTTCTTTCAATGTTGTTAAATAATCGAGTTTTTTTAAAATAGTTTTAATTGAAAATTTTCAAAGTAATTCAATTTTATATGAATAATTTTTTTCACTTTTTTACAATAATCGTGCTTTTTAATCATTGTGAAAAAAACATTTAATTCTTAAATTTTATTAAACTTTTTAGAAAATAATTAAATTTCTGAAATGAATTTCATTATCAAAAATAGGTAGTTATTTTTTAAAAGGATTTATTAAATTTATAGAAAACAATTTACATTCTTTTGAAAAATGTTATTAAAAATTTATTTTTCTTGAAAATTGAATTCTTTAATATAATTTTAATAAATAAATAAAATTAAAAAAGAAAATAATTGAATTTTTGCAAAGAATTTTACTTTTTATAAAAATATTTGAATAGTTGTAAGAATTTTGTTACTTCTCTAAATAATTGCGAATTTTAATTTTTAATTAAGAATTTTATTAAAATTTTGGAAAATATAATTGAACTTTGGAGAATTTTTATATTTATAAAAATAATTCAAATTTTAATGAGAAGTTTTAAAAATTTTCCGAACACAATATTGAATTTCTGCAAAGAATTTTATTACTTCTGCAAATAATTAAATTTTTGCAACCATTAAAGAAACATCTTAAAAATTCTTCAAATTTTATCTCTAAATTTACGAACTTTTCTTATTTTTTCAATCAAATTACGCTGACTTTACAAATCTCTTTTATAAAAACAAAAATATTAATTTTCACGTATACAATTTATTCAATAGAAGAAAAAAACATTATAAGAATAGAAATGACTTTAAAAAAAAATGTTGACAGTAAAATAAATAAAAGCAGTCATAAAAACCGGAGTTATGCCTTTTAGGAAAAAAAAAATCATAGAAACAGGGAAATTATATATACTAATTTGTCGAGGGCTCGTGTCTTCCCAGTTTATCCACGCGTAAGCACTTCCGTTTTAAGGCAATCGAGAATAGGCCACTTTCAAAAAATTTCAACAACTAAAATGTATATCCTCCCTCTTATTTTTATTTACTACTTCATTTTTTTTAAGAGAAAAAAGGGGGGAGAATCTATAGTCTCTATATAGTGCGACGTGTGCCATCAAATTTAAACATACATTTCTAGTATTTTATATATATTAGAATATAAGTCAATATGGAAAAGATAGAACTTGAAGATTCCCCAGGGGAGATTAAAAATTTTTCCATCGATATAAAGCCTTCTCAAAAGTGATGGGAGCAGATGCATTCGACGTGACTTTAAAAAGATCGACGATGTTTAGAAAACGTGCCGAAATAAAGTTTAGAACTTTTAAGTGTAAATACCTTTGACATTTAATAGATTGGTCCCCTTGTTTTGAATACACAAGTAATTTTCATGGTTTTTACTGCGTTTACATAGAAGAACTTCCGTTAATATTATAAACTACTGTCGCATTCTAACTTCCTGTGTGCGAGACTCTTGATTTTTTCGAGCATTCGTCAAATTATTTTTTATAGACTTATTTTTGAGTGATTTCCTTTTAGAAAAATTTGCATCTAAAACCTTTTTCTCATAAAATAAAGAAGAAACAGTAAAAAATTAATTTAGAAAAATTTTAATTTCTTTTTTTTATTTTATAAAAATTGGAAAAAATTATTTAACATTGTAATAAAAGTTTTTAACGTTTATGATTTTTTTAAATATAATATAAATATTTGAAATATAATATTTAAAATAAATATTAAAAATTGCATTAAACTATCGGGTATATTACATATTTAGAAAATTTTTTGAAATATTGTGAACACTTAAAATGTCAAATACTTATTCTTAATTATGTCTAAAATTTTAGATGTAAAAATAGATCACTCAATTTGTCTTCGAAGCGTCTTTTGAATACAGACAAAATATTAACACTTAGATGACAATTTAGTATCAATAATCCAAAAATAAATTACTTTTTTCAAAATTTTCTATTTTCGACGCAAAAATGTGAAATAATATAGTCAAATACATTTTGACTGAATTAAAAATTATGTAAATTAAATAAATGTTTATTATATAAATAAATATTTATTTATTTATATAATAAACAAGTGATTAGAGACGAATGTGTTTTAGATTTTCAAAAAAAAAAAAATATCGGCTCAATTTATTTATAGAAATATATTAAGAGAAAAATAGTCGTGAAATTAGCACTGGAGAACCAACATATAGCCACATGCTGTGAAATTACATGTTTTAAAATATATGTTTCTACTTCATAAGTACCATTGCTAGAAGTCACACAAATTTTTATAAATGCAAGATTTTATGGTAGTTTAAGGACATGTTGGTGAACATCTGGTAGTACTTTAAACGCTGACCTGAAAAGCGCCCAGCCGCGAAAGTTTGTAAACACAAAGGCTATTTTTTTTTCTTTTTTTGGCAAGGGCTTTTTAAACCGATGCTTTTCCTAAAACCATAGCAATTTAAAAAATTTAATTATTGTTTTATTTTATTTTTCTGTTTAGGAATTCAAAACGTTTTTTTAAGAGTTTCTACTACCTTAAATTCGCTAATACCAGAAAATAAAAGAATTATAATCAAATCCTTTAAAAAGAATTCAATTATTATTTAAAAAAGAAATTGATAAATTCTTTTTTTTTCATAAATAAAGTTTTCCTCAAGAATTCAATTATAAAATTTTCATACTATTTACGATATTAAAAAAAATGAATCATTAAAAATAATCTTTATAAAATTCTTATATAAAGAATTCAATTTATTATTTTCTATATAATAACAAAACTTTTCACAGATATTTCATTCTTTTTAAACACTTTAATAACAATTTTCGCAATAATTCAATTATTTTCAAATATAATATAATTCTTTCCAGGATTTCAATTTTTTTTTGTTGAAATTTTTAAAAAAATTCTTAGCAAAAATTTAAATATTTTCATAAATAATTAAATTCTTTGCAGGATTTCTATTATTTTTAATAAAATTTTACAGGAATTACTCAAGAAATGTAATTTTAAAAATTTTATTTCTATTCTTTGAAAAAATCTAAATATTTAAAAAAAATTTTCTCTTAATTCTTTGGAAGAATTTAATTATTAACAAAAATTCGATTCTTTTCGATTTTAATAAAATTCTTCCCAAAAATTCAATTATTTGTATGAATAAATAATTCTCGGAAACAATTCAATTATTTAACACAAATAAAAAATTATTCCCAAAAATTCAATTATTTTCAGTCATTTTATTAAAATTTTTGCAAAATTCAATTATTTTCATAAATTACAATATTCATCACAAGAATTCAATTATTTTTTAAAAGTAATACATTTTTCTTGGAAATTCAATTATTTAAAAAAATTCTTCGCAAGAATAGAATTCAATTATTGTCGCATAAATAAATAAAATGCTTTTTTGGGATTCAATTATTGTGAAAAAAAATTAATAAAATGCCACACAAACCATTCAATTAATTTAATAGAATTCGTTATTAAATTTAACTTCTTTTGAAAACTTCACAATTTAATAATTTTCAATATTCACTATTCTTCGTAAAATTTCCAAACGGAATTCAATTATTTAAAAAAATTTTTTGTAAAAATCTTCGTACGAATTCAATTATTTTGATGATATAAAAAAATTTCTCAGGAATTTAATTATTTAAACATCACAAGAATTCAATTATTTTTTAAAAGTAATACATTTTTCTTGGAAATTCAATTATTTAAAAAAATTCTTCGCAAGAATAGAATTCAATTATAGTCATAAATATAATATAATGCTTTTTAGGAATTCAATTATTGTGAAAAAAAATTAATAAAATGCCACACAAACCATTCAATTAATTTAATAGAATTCGTTATAAAATTTAACTTTTTTTTAAAACTTCACAATAATTCAATTATTTTCATGATATAAAAGAATTTCTCCGGAATTTAATTATTTAAACTATAATTTTCTTTAATTACTTAAATTATAATTTTCATACGCGAAAAAACCGAATGAAGTCAATTATTTAAAAATTTTCGTAAAATTCTTCGCAAGAATTAAATTATTTTTATAAATATTTAAATACTTTCATGAACAATGAAATTCGTTGCAAGAATTTAATTTATTTATTTAATTATTTCAATATTTATTTATTTATGTATTTTAATTTATTTTTCTTTTTCATTTCAATTTATTAAGAAGGAAGTAAATATTTTTGAAAATGAAAATGAAAATGAAAATTAGGAAAAAGTCAGGAAAATAAAATTTAGAATGGAATTTTTTTGCTACTATGTATATTTAAAAAAATTTCGATTACAAATTTATTTTTTTTCTCATTACTATATAGAAAGAGAAGAGAAAAAAAATGACTGGGATCTATCACGTTTATTGGGTGCGGGAAAACTATATACAAGTTGAACTTTACTTCCTCTCGATTTTCGATGCACCTTGTAGTAAAAAATATAGGGGGATGTCTTGAAACAAATGAACTATTTTCTCATGTCAATATCCGATTTCAAGGATTCTCACCCTCTTTCTTTTTTTTTTTATTTTCACATACACATAAAACTTCTGTTTTAGAGCTGCCGGACTTATTGCTCTCAGCTACTCTTGGGTCACTATAGAACGAACGGCACATTCCAGATGCTCGAATTTTTTAAAAGAATACGAGGAGGCGTCCAGTGGACTTTTGTCAGTATTTATCTCTGTGTAGACATATTTCACACGTTAACCTCTATATATATATAGCTATAGAAAAGCTTATTTTGAAATAACACAGAAACACTGTACTGCTTTATGTGACTGTGACGGTATCATTTCTTCAAAAGAATACTAGACTTTATCTTGTAACATTATTATTGTTCTTTATTATTATTTGTTATGATTTATTAATACTTGTTATTCTTTATTATTATTTGTTATGCTTTATTAATATTTGTCATTCTTTATTATTATTTGTTATTTTTTATCATTATTTGTTATTTTTTATCATTATTTGTTTTTTTTATCATTATTTGTTATTTTTTATCATTATTTGTTATTTTTTATCATTATTTGTTATTGAATTGTTATTAATACTTTCATTAAAATATTATACCTTTAAGAGTATTTGAACAATTATGACGTCAGAATATTAAAACACCTGCTTTGCCTACATTGTGACGTCATAATGGTTCAAATGCCCTTAAAGAAAATTTAAACATTAAGAAAGTAGTCTCATATTTAGAGGAGAAAACCTACTTTATCAGTATGTGATTGTTCTCAATGGTAATTTTTTCCGACAATTTTTTTCTTGAAATACTTAATAAATTTATCTAAAACTTTGCACGAAGGTCTAAAATACAATAAAGAAGGGCCGAGAAGTGCAAAGGTTTTAATATTTTAAAAATTAATTACGGCAAATTACTTTAAAGTTCTCAGTTCCCAAGATCGCTTCTAATCAATGTCTCTACCGATTTCAAAATGTTTTTGTTTATTTGGATTTATTTTTGTTTTTTTTTAAACTTTTGCACCTAACTGCCCCTTTTTTATTATATTTTAGAGCTTCTTGCAAAATTTTAGCCTTGAATTTATTAGAAAGTCAAAGAGAAAAGTGGTCGAAAAAATTACCATTGAATTGTGGAGTATTTATGGTAGAAAAAAATTGTGATTTTTTTTTCTTATTTCTATTTTAGTAAGAAAATTTATTTATTTATGAATATAAATAAAATTTTTTTGTTTTTCCCTCTTCTATACCAAATTTTAACCAGTTATCCATTTATCTTCTAGACTCTCTACTCAGCTCTTTAAACTTTCTATTTCCTTCCTTGAAGCTTAAATCTCTTTTGAGCTTTCAATGTCTCTAGGTACTTATTTTCATATATAGAACTCAGCCTATAAATTTTTTATCTTAACAGTATTTTATTTTTTACCCCTCTCCTCTCCTCTCTCTATATATGTATATTCTATCCTTGTGTTCCTTTATCATCCTAGTATCCTCTTTATATCTAAATGCTTCCTTGCTCTCTAGAGAGATGAATAGGTTTCATATCTTTTTAACAATAATGCTACATTAAGGAGCTTTCTTCACATATCAGGCAGAAATTTTGATTTGATACTATAATGTCAGTTACGCTAGTAAGCATTCTTCCTGAATATACACTCACTTTGACGAGAAGTTTCCAATTTTTTGTAAAATATATAAAATCCTTTATGCTTTTCAATTTTTTGCATCTTTTGTTATTTTTAACAATAATTCTAAAACTCTGTAACTTATTTTTTCAAATATTTTTAGAATTTCAAAAAAAACTATCAAAAAACTTCCTATAAATTTGGAAATTTAGAAGTAATGTAGAAAAAATCCCAAAAGTTTGGAAAAATTCTCTTATAAACGTATAGGGAAATTTGCGCGAATTTGGAAAAACTTACATATTTGGAAAAATTTCGATGTAACTTCAAATTATTAAAAACAAAATAAATTAAACTTTTTCAATAAAAAATTATTAATTCTTTTAAAAATGTCAGTTAAAATTGCATAGAAAATTCAAATTTTTAAATATTTTAATTTGCAATTGTCTTCAAATTAAAATATTTCAAAATTTTTATTTAAAATAATAATTTAAAATTAATTAACCCATTAAAATACAAAAGTAAATAATTTTTATTAAATAATTGTATGTTTTTTTAAAATTTAATTCTCATAAAGAACTTTATAAACAAATTTTTAAATAATTGAATTCTTTTGACAAAATTTTAATCAAATTTTTAATTTTTTCACATTCTTCGAGAAATTTGAGTAAAATTTTCTACTAAAAATAATTAAAATTCTATTATTAGCTTTATTATTTATGAAAATATCTGAATTCCAAAAATAAATTTATCACTTATAAATATAACTTAAAAATCAAATTAAATAAAAAAAAAATTTATTTATAAAATTAATTGATTTGTTGCGACGAAATTTATTTAAAAAATATAATTCAAATCCTGTGCAATTTTTATTATTTATGAAAGCAATTAAAGGTTTCAGCAAAATTTTATTAAAATTCTTTTGAAATATTTGAATTCTTTGGAGAAAATTATTAAAATACCAAGTAGATATATTGAAAATCATTGAAATGAGGAAATTTTTTGAAAATAATTTAATTTTAGAGAAAAATTTTGTTATTTTTAAAAATTATTGTAATTTTAACGAGAATTTTTCTTTAAATTTTGAACATAATTGAACTTTTTTAAGAAGAATTTTATTTCTTTTGAAAATATTGGAATTTTTGCAATTATTTGTAACATTTCCAAAATTCCATTTTTTTACAAATGTTTTTAGCTAAAAATTTTCTATAAATACAGTTTTTAAATTTTTTAAATAAAATTAATGCAATATTTAGAGTAATTTCAAAAAAAAAAAATTAATGCAATATTTATTAACAAATTTACAGTAATTTCAAAAACCAATTTTAATTAAAATTTTGCAAAAATCTAAGTTTTTAAAAATTTTCAATTAAATTCAAACGATACAGTATATAATTTTTTTGTTTTACGATTCTAGCAATTTTTTCTGGTCCATAAAAATTTCGAGAAGCCAAAATACGTGCTATTTTGCTCTAATTTTATATCCCAATAGTTTTCAATTTGATAAAATTTATTTTTATACTCAAAATCCCCACAACAACTGAAGTATAAATTCTTAGAACAAGTTGTAAGTAACGTTGATGGAATTGATTTTTTACGACTCAGTGAGCGTGAAGATGTTACTGCATCTAAAGATGCAATACGAAATGCAATATTCACATTTGATGATATCTCTTATGTGAAAGGGAAGACAATGTGAGAAGAACCTTCTTTTCTATATCGATGGAGAATTTAATTTACTTTTTTTCGGTTTTCGGTCATGTGTTCGAATTGTAACATACCCATGCAGAAATTACCCTACTAGGGCCGTAGTATGGGATGAAACGCCGCGCCTGATCAGGGCCAGATCAGGGCAACAAGAAAGTGTGGATTCCCTGATCAGGGCCACATCGGGCGCGGCGTTTCATTCCCTAATAGGTCGGCCCTATCAGGCCCTGATCAGGGCCCCAGCGAAATTTCTACACGGGATATTAAATTCAAAAAATGTCGCAATTTTTCCTTTCTCATGAAATTGAAAATAATCATTTTTTAAACATATGATATGATGAAGGGCCACATCATTTTCAAAGTGAGAGTGAAGTGAAATTAGGGTGAAAGTAAAGTGAATGTCAAGTGAAATCTGGGTGAAAATTAAGTGAAAATAAAAGTGAAGTGAAATTAGGGTGAAAGTAAAGTACAATTTGGGTCAAAAAAAGTGGAATTGAAGTGAAAGTGAAATTAAGGTGAAAGTAAAGTAAATGTGAAGTGAAATTGAGGTGAAAATTAAGTAAAAATGAAAGTGAAGTAAAATTAGCGTGAAAGTAAAGTGCAATTTAGGTGAAATTAAAGTAAAAGTAAAGTGAAATTAGCGTTAAAGTAAAATGAAAGTGAAGTGCAATTGGAGTGAAAATAAAATGAAATTAAGAGTGAAAGTAAAGTGTAAGTGAAGTGCAATTGGGAGTAAAAATAAAGTGAAACTGAAGTGAAAGTGAAGTGACAAATTAGAGTGAAAATGAAGTGAAAGTGAAGTGCAATTGGCGTGAAAATAAAGTGAAATTGAAGATAAAGTGAAACTGAAGTGAAAGTGAAGTGAGAAATACGTAGAAAATGGCAAATTTTTTATTTATTTGTTCTAAATAAAAAATATAAAGGAAACATTAATCACCTCGTAAAAATTGAATTTATGAATAAAAAAAGATGAACGTAAGTTTAATTAGTAAATGACTTTTAAATTTTCTATGTGATTTTGTCGCTAGATTTAATTACGTTGTCTTTACGGAGATATTGCCGCATTGACGCTGCGAGAGCTTTACGAAGCCAGCGAGCTGTAAAGTTGCTCTTGTGTGCGATTCATTTTGCTGTGAAAATAAACTATAGCGAAAATTTTGTCTACTATTTAAATGCTAATTAAATATCCCACTTTATTTGTATACACATCAAATAATAATAATAATAATAATAATAATAATAATAATAATAATAATAATAATAATAATAATCAAAATAATAATCAAAATAATAACAATAATAATAAAAAAATAGTATTAAAAATATAATAATAATAGTAATAACAATAATAATAATAATAATAATAATAATAATAATAATAATAATAATAATAATAATAATAATAATAATACTGCTACTTTCTATTTAATTCAACTATTCCACCAAACGAGCGTGTGCGATATATATTTAATACTCGTTTCACCGTTTAATTAAAAGCTTTTGTTTTCATTAAATCTAAATTTATAGCCACTTTGTATATTTAATTTTATATTAAAATGTTTTGTTTCGATTCTGCACTTATATGTTCCTCATTATTATCATTATATATATTTTTTTTTATTTTTTACTTTTTCCTTATTTTTCACTTATAGTGTCCAAAAAAAATTGAAAGTACAATATATCAAAGATTTACTGATTCTAAAAAGGATCAAGCGACGTTATTGGCTGACGTTCACGGAACATAGATTCACGTTCCGATTGGCACTTTCAAGGAGTTTTCTGCAATCGAGTTCAAAGTACTTTTGCAGTGAAGGTCTTTTCAACTGCTTCGCGTATCCTTCGTCCTGCTTTTCCTTCCTCCTTTTTTTTCATTCTATTTTCCCCTTTTTTCGATTCGAATTCAACAGCAGTCTCTCTCTCTCGCTCTTTATTCGTCTATATATATATATACGCTGAGAAGAATTCCAAAGTCAAAGGAATTGAAAATCGATTAAATGCAAATCTGATGCGAACAGGACATAGACATATTGGATATAGATATCGTTAGGATTTCATTTCGAAAGTGGGACTCTGCTCTATGTATATTCTGAATCAATTCAAGTGCAAAACCAACAACTCCTTCGCGACAAACGTGCGTCTTATTAATTCTAGGGATTATAATCCATAAACCAGAGCGCGGAATGAATTTTTTTTTTTTTTTGGTAATTAACAATAAGATTATAATTTTTAATTAATATTTAATTTTTTTATTAATAATTAATTTTTAATTTTTAATTTTTAATTTTTAATTGCGATTTTGATACAGGAATTTTAGGAATTAATTAAATTTTAAAAGGTTTTTTCAAATTAAATTCCTTCAAAATTTAAGGGAAGCAAAAAATTAAAAATCTTTAAATTTTTAAAAATAAAGAAATATTTTAACCTTTTGTAACAGGAATTTTAGGAATTAATAAAATTTTAAAAAGGTTTTTTTAAATTAAATTCCTTGAAAATTCAAGGGAAGCAAAAGTTTAAAAATCTTTAAATTTTAAAAAACAAAGAAATATTTAAACCTTTTGTAACAGGAATTTGAGGAATTAATTAAATTTAAGAGGTTTTTTAAAATAAATTCCTTGAAAATTTAAGGGATGCAAAAGATTAATTATCTTTGAATTTTTAAAAATTATTAATACATCTTTAAAATTTTCTATCTTTAAAAATTATTAAAGTTTTTCGATAATATAATTCGAAAGTTCTAAAAAAATTATTGAATTTTGGAAATTTGCAAATTTTAGAAATACTTATGTATATTTCAAGAGGTTTTTCATTGAAATTATTAGAAATTTTTTATTCTTCGGGTAAAAATATGAATAAGTTTTAAATTTTTTCGTTAACAAAAAGTATTAAAGTTTTAAAAAATTTAATTCAGAAATTTCGTAAAACAGTTTCTTGAAAAAATGAAACAAAATTTTTTTAAAAATACTTCTATTTCCGAAAATAATTTTAAAAAATTGTCACAATTGAAAATTTTGCCAACTTTTATTGAAATAAATTTTGAATTTTAATTGTTGTTTAAATAATTATACATTTAAAGAAAAGACCGTAAGAAAAATTATATTTTTTAAGAAATTAGGAATTTTCATTTAATTTGGAAAAGCGAATTTAAAAAATAACAGCGTAAAGGAAAATTTTCATTTTTTTCAATGATATTATAGATATTAATAATCGTAAAATACGAAAAAAAATTGTAATTTAAAATTGATTGTTGCGAATGCCCGAAAGTGAAATCATTGGAAAATCGAGATTTACGGAAGAAATTATGAAAATTGATTGGAGGTTTGGTGTAATTAATCAAGCCAAGAATATCGAAGGAATTTTAATTACCTAACTGTCAGTGGTTGGAACGGATTAATCGTGAAATTCAAAATATAACATAGTTGAAGCAATCTGTACAAAGCTATTGAGTTTCAAATTGTTCCTCAGTATTTGTGACATTTATAAATTCGAAAGCAATATTATAATTTGTTGGGCTTGAAAATTAAATGTTAAATTTTAATTAAATTACAATATGATGCAATTTATTCAAAATTTCATCCGGAATTAATTAAAAATAATTCTCATGTAGGGAAATAAATTGTATATTTTTCTAATTAACATTATAATTTGTTATATTGACAAAAAATTGAAAAATTTAAGAACAAATTTACTGGAGTGTTAATAAATGTGACGCGATCTAAAGAAAGGGACCTTGGAAACAAATAACTTTAAGGTTATGTTACTTTTACTATTTTGTTGATTAAATGTTTCTTCTTTACTTTTTGCAAATTAAAATCAGTGTTTCCTAAATATTTCAGTTGTAATGAAAACCTAAACTAATGATTCACATTTACAGTTGATCCTTTTTTTTGTATTTTTATGTAAAAAATTGCAAACATAACCTAAAATTTTTCTCTTATCAACTATAAGTTGTCTATTAATTGATAATATTGCTATTTTTAACAGAAATTGTTTTTTAAGCAACAGATTATTGCCATTATGTAAAATGAACTTATACACACGTCTTGTTTATCTTGAACGGAAATTCGAATTTTCTAAATAGTGCCCAAGTTTACAAAGTAAAGCTTTCCTCTATATAATCGTGGAATACATGTATATTTTTGCAAGCCAGCAGATGCATATAATTTATATGTAAATGTTACGACCCACATAGGGGAGCCCCTATATGAAGTACATCGAGAAATCCTATACACTGTTTGAATTTACGCTTATCAAAAAAAAAAAAAAAAAAAAATTATGAAAGAGCGCGAATTATTATTCTTTTTCAAAAAAAAATGTATAAATGAGAAGGATTTTTTAAATTATTACAGTTGCAGTATAAAACATATGCGTGGCAGTTTTACAAAAAAAAGTTGTACAAATATTACATTTGAAAACTTTTTAATAAATTCTTCAAACTGCCAAGTATTTTATTTTATGAGATCGTTAAAAAAACAAAATAAATAGTGAAAAAATATAGGTATACCAGAGATTAACAAGGAGAGGAATAAACATTTAATTTTACTCCTTTTTTAAATTGTTTTTAATAATTTTCCGTTTTTAGCTTCTTTTTTATATAGTATTGAGATACGATAATTTAAATTTACTCCCTTTTTAAAAATCGTTTTAAGCTTCTTTTTAGTATTGAGATACGTTTGGCTTTAAGTTTAATTTGTTTCAAGTTTTAAAGCAAACGTCTCATGTGGGGTCCTTCCTACTCTCGGTATATTTATCCATCTAATCCAAAGAGATCTTTAAGATCACGTAGAGTGGATTAGTTGCTTTCAAGGGACGACATTTCTCCTCTTCTTAAATGTCTTTTAATTCTCATAAATATGTCCGTCTTTGCGCTCTTCTGATTTTCACATACAAGTCGCGCGACATGAACAAATAAACACCGAAGAATTAGGATCGACTTTTATATCATAATTTTAAACAAAAATTAACATTATTGCGGAACATTTTTTTTAAGTTTATCAAAATCGCTTACAATTAATTACTAGGGTTATTACTTAGTTACTAACAACTTAATTAACTTACTAACTAAATTAGTTACTAAGAATCTTATTTACTAAATTACTAAAAACTGAATTAACTTATTAACAAACTATCTTACTATCTTAATAACTAATTCACTTGCTTACTAAATTGCTAACTTAATAAATTACTAAATTCCAAAAACAATTTCTAAATAACTTACTAACTAATTTACCAATTTGACTAACATGCAGAATTACAATTTTAATTACTAATTAACGCAATAAAGTAACTTAGTTACTATCTAGCTTATTAACTAAATTAACTTACAAACTTAATAAATAACGAGCTTATTAACTGACTACTTTACTAACTGAAAAATTACAAACTTAATTTTATAAATAACTAAATGACTAATAACTTTATTAACTTACTAAGTAACTAGCTTACTAACTGACTAACTTACTAACTTACTAAATGACAAACATAATTTTATAATCAACTTACTCTCTAAATTAGAATTAGTAAAAATCTTTACTAATTTTAATTAGTGACTGACTTTTTGCTTTTGAATTAAATTTGAGTAATAAATAGTTATTTCTACTAATTTCTTTAGTAAAATTTACTAATTCAAAAGCAAAAAGTCAGTCACTAATTCAAATTACTAAAGATTATTACTAATTCAAGTTTAGAGAGTAATTAAATTACAAATAACGTTTTCTTTAGTAAAATTTACTAATTCAAAAGCAAAAAGTCAGTCACTAATTCAAATTACTAAAGATTTTTACTAATTCAAGTTTAGAGAGTAATTAAATTACTAATAACGTTATTAACTTACTATCTAATTAACTTACTAACTAAATAACTTAATAACTAAATAATTAACTTATTTACTTAATAACTACCTTACTGACTAAATAACTTAATAAATTACTAACTTAATTACTAACTTAGTAAGGCATTAAGCAAATGTTCTAGTTAGTAACTAATTTAACAAGTCCGTTAGTTTCTAAGTTAAGTAACTAAGTTAGTAAGTTAAATCGGAATTTGTAATTTAATTGTAATTTAGTTAGCTGCTTAGTTGGTATGTTATTAACTAAGTTAGTAAGTTAATCGGAAATATATTTGTAATTTAGTTATAGCTAGTTTGTTAGCAAGTGAGATGCTAAATTAGATGTTATGTTAGTAAATTAGTTAATAAGGCAGCTAATAAGCTAAATAATCAGTAAGTTAGTTAGTTAGTAAGTTTTTTAGTTTGTAACTAGGTTAATTAATTAGTTTGTTAATTAGTTGTTAGTTAGTTGTTTATTAGTTGTTAGTTAGTTGTTAGTAATCGTTAACTTAGTCAATTATATTTATATTCATTCGAATTACATATCCTATATTTAAAAACATACAATTTAGAACGAAAATTTTAAATCTTGTATTAAGTAGAATGAAAGCATTTAAATGAAAAAATATGAGCACTTAGCGAAGGTGGAAGAGAAAGGGAAATGAGGAGAAAAGAGATAAAATTAATTTCCTCGTGGGTGTACTAATGTAACTAATGTAAGAAACGAATATGCTGTGGAGTAGCGAAACCTCAAAGGATGAGTATATTAAAATGTCTTAACCGTGACTGATGTACACTGACAGAAGTTTTATTTATCACAATGAAAATCAAAGAACGATCTATGCGCGACAAAAAAAAAGTTTATCAATTTCTATTTATATACATATGAGAAGAAAGCTTTTTTCTCAATTTATCTACTTCTTTTTCGTATTTCTTATACACTTATATTATTTTTTTTACATATATATATTTCATCAAAATGTAGTCACACAAAAAGGTTGACGCCTTTTTTATTAGGAGATTTTGTGGTTTATGGCGAAACAGTGGAATGTTAAAAGTGCAATTACTTTGGAAAATATATGTACAACTGTTTTTATCCCAACTTTTATTATATTGCCTTTAAACTTTTATAATCTTTCATTTTTTCCGCATCACAATTTTTAGTTCTTGTTTCGTTAATTTTAGATGTGTGTAATAATTTTATATTTTAAGTTTTTTATATTTTAACTTTTAACTATTTAATTTTTTAATTTTTTAATTATGTATTTTATATTTTATAATTAACAATTTTACGTTTACAACAATTTTCAACTTTTCAATAAATGTGCGATTTCACTTCAAATATTCGGTTGTTATTTTTATAATTAACAACATGTTCTTTTTTAAATGTGTCTTTGTTGACAGAATAAGATGTGTTGTTTTTTTAAATTATATTTTCAGTAATTTTCCGCTAAGAAACCCTCTTGGTAAGTTATAGATTGTTATAGGTTATGTTCTTCCGAATATTTTTCGATATATTTCTTTCACTAATAATTGCGTATGTAATTTCAGTTTAAAATTATCTGAGGATACCTGTCGTCAACTATAGCGAAAGCTAATAAATAATTATCAAATTATATGAATGGATTTTTTCAAAAAATAACAAAATAAGATCTCACTAAAATTACTAATCCAAAAAATAACATCGTAATATATAACCTATAATTTTTTGCTTCTAAGGCCCCTTTTTTCAGATGTTTTATTTAATTTTTCCATTTTACCTTTAAATTCCGTTTGCTTGTAATTATTTTCCACTAAATTATAGTTTTTAACTTTTTAGTGGAAAATCGAAAGCAAAATAGAAACTTAATTCATTAAAATAAAGTTCAATGTCAATTAACGAAGTGAGAGTAACGAAAGTGATTTTTGTCACAAAGATATTGAAAAGGTAAGAAGGTAAGAATTTAATTTAAATTGATTTAAATTTTAATAGAACGAAATATTTTTTATAATTAAAGTGACAGATTTTTTTTTGCTATATAAAATAGTGATTTTTGCAGAATTTTTTACGAACATGACTTGAAAAGCAAAGGAAGTGCAATTTTTTTGTAAACACTTCTGTAAAGATTTTCGAAGGACATGAACTGACATATTTAACATAATAGTGACATCTGACAATGAAACACTGAACTCTCTCCTTCATGTTGACCCCAATGAATATCCATGCAAGATTCCTGTTGGAGCAACCGAATCAGACAAGAAGCATGATTCTATTTTCATGCGGACATAATAAAGTTGGTGAAGTTTTTTCTTATATTTTTAAATTATTTTTTTTTCTTTATAAAATTAGTATTTAAAACAAAAATTTTCAAACCATACTTAGTGAAATTGTGTGCACTGCATAAATACCAACATTCAAAGAAACATCATTTTAAGGTAAATAATATTTACTCAAGAATATTATACACGTATAAAAGTGAGGTTAATCGTATTTATGTATACCTCTAAATTTGTTTATTGTTGTGAATACAATTCTATTGTTTAACTTCAATAATGTAATAAATGCTATCAAAGCTTGACAATTTGTATGAAAAAGGCTAACAAGACGTACGTTTTAAAAAAAATGCTTCGAGTAAAAATTATATGTATAAAATAATAAATATCTCACAAAGCTTATTTATAGTTTTGAAGATGTGAACTAAAATTCTGATAATTTGAAACTAAAAGTGAATGAAGATAAAAATAAAATGACGAAGGGGATATTTTTAATTAAGTGAATAAACGATTTTTAAGTTTGAAATAATATTCAAAGGGTTTGTTTCGTTTATTTTATGTTGAAAATATAATTTTTTTTTCATTTTATAATAAAATAGATATATGGCGGGAATATTGATAAAACTTTGAAATCAGCTGATCTTGATGACCAATTAGAGAGGGGACATAAACATATAATATATTTATACACCTATATGCGCATGCTGTAATTGTTAAATAATAAATGCCAACAATGCTGTAATTATTAAATAATAAATGCCAATTTTTTGATAAATAAAATATGCGATGAAAATATGTTTAATTATTAAAGGAAAAAGTTGTATTAAAAATTCAATGAAAATAAAATACACATGTTACAAAAGTGATGTTTAATATTTACTTTAATATTATATATATGATTTTATATTTGAACTTTTTTATTTTTAATAAATTACTTATTATATTTTTTATTTTTTTAATTTTAATTCGTCGATTGCTAAATTTTTTATGTAATTTAATTTAATTTTTTAATTTTCACAATTATATATCATTTTAAAAATATTTTTATAATATTTCTATGGCATATTTTATACTTTCATATACAAGCCGAATTAATTATTTAAACATTTTTTTAAATGTATATTTATCTATTTTAAATGTATTTTTTTTATGTATTTTCGCTTTTATAAAAAAAATTTATATTTATAATTATTTTTCTAAATTTTATGCAAAATTATTATAAATTAAAAAAAATAATGTTTTATTGCAGAAATGGCTGGTAATTCTACAATTGATTATCAAATTCGAAACTTGCGTAATATATTCGCAGTGCAGAGAATCAACGAAAATGATGAAAATGCATTTTGTACTTTAGATAATATTCCTGAATCATTAACAACTTTAGCAGAGGTTTGTATTCTTTTTTTATTCTTTAAAAGCAAATTTTGACTAAAATTACTGATTCAATTGAATTTATTAAAAAAAAATTTTAATTCTTAAAGAAACTTTCGTAAAATAATAGAGTTGAATATTTTTAAAACTAAAAAGTATGAATTTTCTAAAATTTAATTGAAAATAATTACTTTTCTCCAAGTATTTTGTTACAATTTTTTTTAAAAATCGACTTTTGAAGAATTTTAATTGCAAATTTTAAAATTAATATTGAATTATCAAAAATGTTAGTTGCAAAATGTTTAAAAGTAAATTTACAAAAAGGAAAATTAACTTTTAATTTATAAAAGTAAGTAAATAATTTTTGAAAATTGACTTTTAGACTTATTAAAATTTCGGAAAAATGTTTATAAGTAAAATTATTTAAAAAATGTATTTTTATTTCTGTTTTTCAACAAAATACAATTATTTTAAAAAATTTTTTACAAATTTGAATTATTTGGAAATTATTCAATTGTGTATAAGTGAAAAAAATGTTATTTTTATCAAAAATTATTTTAAAATATTTTTTAAAAATCAATCGTAATAGAATTTTTTTATTATAATTTTTTGAAAATATTCTACTTTTATAACTTAAGAAAAAAACATGGACAGATACAATTATTATAAAAAATTGAATTTTTTGGTTTAAATATTTTAATTCTCGACGAATTTCTGGAAAATAATTTCAAATAATTGATTTAGAAATGAACTTTCAATTGAAAATTGTAAAAAAAGATAATTGAATTCAGGACGTATTATAATTTTGTAATTTTTAGAAATTATTAAATTTCAGTAATTGTTTTACTTATTTAAAGAAATTTATATTATTATTGTTGGAAAAATATTATTTTCTATTTATGAGGAATTTTTTATTGTTATGAGGAATTTTTTCTTTTTATGATGAATTTTTTATTTTTATGAGAAATTTTTCTTTTTATGAGGAATTTTTTATTTTTATGAGGAATTTTTTATTTTTATAAGGAATTTTTTATTTTTATGCGAAAAAAATATCCAGAACTTTGAACCGAAAGATAATAATGAACCGAAAACGTTTAATTTACAGGAATTAGACGTCCTTGTTCAGGCACCTGTATCACTGAACTACGAAGGACCAAATTCCCTTGAAACTTTAACAGCAACACTTGTTCAATTGATAAATGCTTCCTGGAGTCTGGTTCAAAGGCACAGAATGATTGAAAGAATTCATGAAAAGCATAACGATGTTTACCACAAAGTATCAATTGACAACAATAATTTAGGGGTGAGTAATATTTTTCATGTATTCATTTGCGAAGAGAGGAAAATTATAAACTCACGATTTTTACTGCTGCCTTATGGGAATTTCAGTGGTAAATAATTTACAAAAGAATATTACAATCGTACGGAGGAATAATTATAATCACTTGTCTATTATTAATGTTAAATGCTATTTTATTTTTTTGCAGAATCAAATTAAACGATTGAAGGAGGATCTCGAGAAGAAAGATTATTCTATGAGTGAAGTTCAGGAACGAGAGAGAAGACTGAAAGTTAAATGTGAAGATTTTTCTCGTGATTTGAAACGTGAACGAGATGAGGTTTGGCAATTTTATTAATTTTATTGATTTTATTATTTTGCTTTAACTTATAAATGAAAAATATTTTTCCTAATAATATAATTTATTATAATAATAATAAAATTTAATTTTCTATTTTTAGGTTCTTAAACTGAAGAAACAGTTACAATCGAAGGACAGTCAACATGCGCACGAATTGAGAAGAATTCAACTAACAGGAAATAAACTTAAGGAACAACTACAAAAAACTATTGGTGAATTTTTAGAACTTGATTTTTTGTATTTTCAAAATCCATTCACTAAAATTTGGTGTTTTTTCGTTCAGAGTTAATAATCGAATATTTTATTTTCCTCTAGGAACTTACGTGCCACGAGATAAGGCTCTGCAAAATCTACAAGCGGAGCATGAAAAGCAGATGTCGATTCATCAAGAAACAATTTGCCACTTAGAGAAAAATAATTTGCTGATGCTGCAAGAAATCGCTTACTTAAAAGATGCTTTGGAACTTCAGGCCCATCAAATTCTGCAGGCCAAAAGTTCGAAGGTCCGTCAGGAAGAAGACGCTAAGGAAAAATACCGGTAAGTCCCCATTTTGTTAATTTTCGAAAAATTAAACTTAAAAAGGGAGTGAAAATGAATTTTGACTGAAAGTGAAGCAAAATTGGGGTAAAAATAAATTTTGAGTAAAAAGAAGCAAAATTGGGGTAAAAATAAATTTTGAGGGAAAGTGAAGCAAAATTGGAGTAAAAATAAATTTTGAGTGAAAAAGAAGCAAAATTGGGTTAAAAATAAATTTTGAAGGAAAGTGAAGCCAAATTGGAGTAAAAATAAATTTTGACTGTAATTCAAGTTTCATTCTAAACTTTGCATTGGTTGCTAATAAATTCGGTCGATGATATAAGGATAAGATCCATGAAAATAGAAGAACTGGGTTTCCTAGACATTCGTCTTTTCCTTATTTTAATCTTTTGCAATTCCAAATCCTCTATTTGACAAATATTCATTAACATACAGTTTCCTCAATTTACCGCTTGAAGAAATGAAAACTTATTTCCTCTTCCTCGTCCAAAATTTATTGAACAACCATATAAAGCACACAATTCATAAAATAATTTAGAACTAGTCGAACTTTAAAAAATTAATATGTTAATTAATTTTACCAGAGAAAATATTTTGATTACTAATTAATTTTCTCTATTGAAATTTGAAAATTAACTTTTTAGAGGGAAAAGTATCAATTTTTTCCAACTGTCTCAAACACAAAAGCAACCTCTTTTTTAACGTCTAAACTAAAACTGAAAGACTTTATTAAAGTTTGTTAGTTTATTTGCTTAGGTTCTTGAAGAAAGTTTCCTTAACGAGTTTACACAAAACTTTGACACTCCGATCATTTCACCAGCTGCAGAAATGAGTTTTGTACTACATTGTTCAATGAAAAACATTTTCCTCCTTCTTATTTTGTAGAAAAGTTTCTCTCTCTCTCTCTCTCTCTCTCTGTCTTTCTTTTTTTTGAACTTTCAGTCGTTCGCGTATACGGTTTTTATTCACTTTTCAGCACAAATTCAATTTTAAGAGAAATCGAATTAAATTGAAACTTTTATTTATCTCTTTGTTGATTTTCTATCAAAAGCACTGAAGTGATTCTTCTCGAAAGAGAGAGAGAGAGGGAGAGAGGATATTGTTAACTGTTTGTGGATAAAGGATAAATGTTTCGATGTCTACCAAATTGGTTCTACTTGAAATTGTGATGGACAGTCCTTTCAAGCCACATTTTATGGAGAGTGACGTGTCGAGTGATCTTTTTATTACAGTCAAATTTCAACTCTAGTCAACGCACTAATCAATTAAATTGCTTGCAACGAAGATTTATTTGATGAATTAAATAGAAGCCACTTTTTTGAAATTATTACAAAATAACTGGTATTGTTGTCGTTGATGATGAATATTACGGAAAAAACTTTAGTGAAACTTGTTTAAAACTTGATTAATTTTGAAAATACGTTTTAAAGTTTGTTAACAACTTGTAAAATTGGTTTAAAACTTGTTAAATGTTTTTAATTTGTTTTGTTTTTAAATTGTTTTAAAACTTGGAAAACTTGTTTAAAACTAATTAAAACGTTAAAGACTTTTTTTGTTTAAAACTAGTTCAAATTTTGAAGACTTTTAAAATTTTTTTAAAACTAGTTAAAACATAAAAGAATTTTAATTTCTAAACATGAAAAACTTGTTTAAAACTTGTTAAACTTTTAAAATTTGTTTAAGTCTTGGAAAATTTGTGTGAAAAATAGCTAAAACTTTGAAAATTTGATAAACTTTGGAAATTTGTTAAAAACTTGGAAAATTCGTTAAAAACTTGGTAAGAACTTGATAAAAATTAGTTTGGAAACTTGTTAAACTTGTTTCAATATTTAAAAAAAATTCTTCTTAAGATCTAAAAAAAAATTATAAAGTTTTTGTAAAAAGACATTTTATTTCGTATATACATTGTGATGTGTTTACAGTATTTTTTTATTCTGTACATTGTGTTTCGAAACATGATTTTTTATTGTAATGAAAATAGAACAGAAAATGATGGGGGCGTTATTACAATTTAACATTTCTAAAATGATAATATTATGCACAAATGTGATTTTATAATCGACTTAAGAGTTTATCTAATGTTAAATTCATGTGAAAAAAATAATTATATATATTTATAGTTAAAGTCCGTTGAATAACTAAAATTATAATACAGAATATTTAAAATGCACTTTCATAAAATAGGTAAAAATAACAAAATCATATTTTTTGTTTAATTAATGCTTAATAATTGACTGGTATTTTAAATTTAAAGCCATATTTAAAGATTTTCTATATGTACAACTTGTTTCAATATTGAAAATCCGGATTAAATGACTCATAGCGTTGGTCGAAGTTATTTGATCCGGAAACTTAATTATTTTCTAAAAATTATTTTTAAAAATTAATTTTAAATTAATTAAATTCAAAATTCAATTTTAAAATTGATTTAAAAATTAATTTAGAATTCAAATATTAAAATTGATTTAAAAATTAATTTAAAATTCAAATATTAAAATTGATTTAAAAATTAATTTAAAAGTCAAATATTAAAAATTAAATATATTAAATTTTTTAAATTCTTTTATATTTGAAAAGAAGTTTATAAGTAGTAATTAAATATTTTTTTATTTTTTCATTCTTGTGTTTAATTAAATTTATTTACATAACTATATAATCTAATTAACACTTAACAAAAATATTACTTAATTCCTTCTTTTTTTTGAAATGTATCCTGAAAATTGATTAAATTTAATTTCTTTTAAAATTATAACAGTATATTTTAAAGTTTAAACGAAATTTTTAAATATAGTTTAATGTTATTTTATTTTTATTATTAAAAGATCAAATTCATTTCTAATCAGAAAAGTTGATCAGTGTCGAAATAAATTATTGGAGAGAAAATTTGTTTCTGTAGAATTTAACATAACATGTAAACTGTAAGATAAAAAGTTGTCAACTGTTTTCAAAGTTTATGAAAAATTATTTGTTAAAAAAAAATTACGAATAATATTGCTGAAAATCGTATTATAATTTTGAGTTATTTAGAAAACAACATTTGGTGGTTTTTTAATGATAAAATTACTCTTACCATAAGTGATAAATTAAATAATAATGTTTTAAAATACTTTAAAAAAATTATTTACATGTACAAAGATGTCAGTAATTTTAAGTAATTTTAGACAACGAAAACCAAAAAAAATTTTAATTCACAAAATGAGTGATATAATTACCAAAATCAATTTTTTCGAAAATTAACAATTAAAACTATTAATTATTTATTAGAAAAAATTATTAATTTATTACTAATTAATAAGAGAATAATCACTAAAGTATAATGGTAATCAATATTATAAACTTAATATTAATTAAAATTAACAAAATCCATTAAAAATTAATTACAAAAATTCTTTACTTTTTTCATTGAATGCTTTGTACAGTTAATAAACATATATTTTTATAAAAGCAGCAGAAAAACAACGTAGAACGAAAAAACGTTTAAATAAATGAACATCATATATATTATATACTAGCGGCCGTCGTTTGATCATTAAAAAAATAAGTTTAAATAGAAGTAGAAATATTATTCGAGCCAAGTGCAGTATACATAATATGCGTATAAAAAAACAAACATTCACAACCTTAATTAAAAAAAAAAAATTTCTTTTGTTTTTCTTATTGAGATCTTGACATTTCTAGTGTATTTTACTTCGACAGTGAAATACAGGTTTAATAGAATTTTTTCTATCCGGGGGTAAATATTCCATAGGAGCGTGTCCATTTGAAATTGTTGGCTTTCCACCATTTTCCAAAAAGAGTTTACAGACTTCTATATTTCTCTCCAATTTAACTCCATTGCACATTGTCGACATGAGCATTGATGAATTTTCACTGTAGTTTCCCATGTATAAATTATCTTTATGGCTATTTCTTTCCAACAATGCCTAATTAACAGAAAATTGAAAAAAAAACGAAAAGATTAACAAAATTTCGTGAAAATAAATTATTTAACGAAATTTTTATACAATTATTCACAATAATTCAAATACCTTCATTAATAATAACATTTTTCATGAAAATTCGTATTTTAAAAACATTTTTTGATTCAATTCTCAGCAAGAATTCAATTATGTTCGTAAATAATAAAACTCTTCGAAGAATTTCAATTATTTTTAATACTATTTGAAATTAATTATTAATTTTCGATTAATTAAAAAATTCAAATTTTTTCACAAATAAAGTTTTTTTACAAGAACTTAATGATTTAAAACAAACATTTTTATAATATTTATTATATTAAAAAAAAATTAATTATTTAAAACAATTTTTATAAATTTTTGTTGAAGAATTCAATTATTTTCAAAAATAAAATTTTTCGAAGAAATTCTATTTTTTAAAAACATTTTAGAAAAATTTTTTGTAATAATTCAATTATTTTCATAAATAATAAAATTCTTGTCAGGAATTCATCAATAATTTTTGAAAATTTTATTAAAATTCTTTGCAACTATTCAATTATTTTCGTAAATAGTAAAATTCATCGAGGGACTTCAATTATTTTTTATACAATTTTACAGAAATTACTTAGAAAATGTAATTTTTGTTAAAAAAAATAATCTATGTTCCTTGAATAAATAAATTATTTTAAAAAATGTTTATTTTGAAATTTTGTGGAAGAATTCAATTAATTTACAAAAATATTGGAATATTTCACAGGAATTTAATTATTTACAAAAAAGTAATAAAATGCAACACAAAAATTCAATTATTCAAAAAAAAAATTTAATAAAATTCTTTGTAAAATTGAATTATTTTTTAAAACTTTTCGCAATTCAATGATTTTCAATATTTACTATTTTTAATAAAATTTTCAAACTGAATTCAATTAATTCTATACATTATAATAATTTCCCAGGAATTCAATTATTTTTGAAAAATTTAATAACATTTTTTGAAAATTATTATTAAATTTAAAATTATTATTTAAATTGTCATCGGTTATTTTCATAAATAATAATATTTATCGCAGGATTTTAATTATTTTTAATAACATTTTACAGGAATTGCTCAAAAATTGTATTATTATTCATAATGATTTAATTTTTAATTTCTCAAAAGAATGAATTATTTAAACAAATGTTTTTTTTAGAACATTTTTTTAAAGAATCCAATTATTTTCAAAAATATTGCAATATTTCCCAGATATTCATTATTTTCAACAATTTTTATGCAGTTATTTGAAAGAAATTAATTATTTCAACCGCAATTTCAATTAAATTTTTTTTGAAATAATCCAATTATTTATTTAGATTTTACTAAAATCCTTTTCAAGAATTTAACTATTTATATAAATTATTCTACGATAGAAATTAACTCTGTTAATAATTAAAAACAATTATTATCGAAAATTCAATTATTTTAATTTTTGAAATAAAAATTTTTCAGGAATTCAATTATTTTAATAAAAATTTTTATAAAATTAGTTGAATTCTTTGTAAAACGTAATTATTTTTAAAAACTTTTCGCAATTCAATGATTTTCAATATTCCACTATTTTCATAAAGTTTCCAAAAGAATACAATTGTTTAAACAAATTTTTGTAAAAAAATCTTCGTGAGAATTATAATTTTTTTCATAAATATTAAAAATTTGTTAGGAATTATATTATTGAAATTAGAATCTGTATAAAATTAGTCGAAAAAAATCAATTATTTACAAATTTTTCTAAAATTTTTGGTTGGAATTAATTAATTTTTATAAATATTTAAATTCTTTTATGAATAATAAAATTCGTTGTAGGAATTCAATTTATCAGTAGAATAAGAATGAAGTAAATATTTTTTTATAAAAATTGGGAAAAAATCAGAATAATAAAAAGTAAAATGAAATTTTTGTATTTTGGAAAGTGTTTAAAATGAGATTTTGTGTCGCTAACATTAATTTTTCTATAACTACTTTTTTGAAATTAATTATCGAGTGCAAAGTTTGTGGAATTGACATCGAAACTTGAATAGAACTTAGATGGACTTTCTACAGCATTTATTAGGACAACTTTTCAAGTATTAGTGAAAAATAAAATTAATTGAGAAAAGTAAAAAAAATAAAGAAGAATGAAGAAGAAAAAATAAAAATAAAGAATAAAGAAGAGGTTTAAAATTGAATTATCTAGATATTGAATTAATTTTAATTAAACTCACCTTAATTAGAATGGGATCGCAACTTGAAAATACTGCAGAGTGCAAGGCGGCATCTCCTCGGACTGCTTCTTTAATCAAAAGATCTGCTCCATTTTTCAAAAGCAATCGCACTGTTGAAATTGAATTTACGCCTCTACCTATAGGGTCATGAGACTCCACTGCCAAGTGAAGAGCCGTTTTTCCTAGTAAAATTATAATCACATTAGAATTTAATAACAATTTCTCACTTCATTAATGAAACAAAAAACTAAATTTACAAAATTTGATTTCTAGACAATATTCTTAGTATCTCTAGAGACTAGATTATATAATGCATGCCTCTATTAATATAGATATTAATTTATCAAGATAAATTAAAAAATATTGTAAATATCACTTTTTTCTTTTAGCAAACGTTTAAAATTTTTCAAAGTTCATTCATTACCTTCGTAGTTTCGAGCCAAGACATTGAAAACGGCATTTCCTCGAATTGTTTTAAGCGAAAGCAGTTCAGCGAGGACAGCTTCATGCGAATCACCTTTCGCCGCAACAACGTGAATCAATGTTTCACCCTGAACAATCAGATAAAAGGTTAAAAATGCCACATTTGTCATTAATGATGATAATGACAAATTGTAAACAAAAGATTAGGGGAATTTTAACTAGAACGGTTTAATCAGTTCGTTGAAAAATTGTATTCTTCTCATGACCATTTCATCGTAAACTGAGAAACAAACTGAGACAAAGAACACTTCATTATTCTCAAAAGATAACTTATTGTTATTGTCTTTAAATATTCATAGAATTTAAGTCACACGATTAGGAGACATTGTGACATCATTTTATCTTTATAAAATTTATCGAAAAATTTATACCTTTTACAACATTTTAACGTAGCAGAGTATTTATTACTTTGTCGATACTTTAAAGAATAGTTTATTTTTAATTTCTAATTTAGCTTCAAATTTCAAAAGAAGGTTTTTAGTGGTTTTCAGTGGTTTTTAGAATATTTTCTAAAGTAGAATTTTGTTAAAAAATTAAAAGGTTCGAAAGGTCAGGGTTTAGGGGGGGAACAAAAATGTAAAAGGTCGAAAGGTCATACATGAAGTTGGAAAAATTTTCGATTATCATAATATGCTTACTCCGGGTTGATATAATTTCTGTCCAACGTGAATACCCTTTTGAAGCATTGTCGCTGCCAAGTAACCCGTAACATACGCCATTTGTGGGCAATTTATTGCCATCAAGTATAAAGCATCCTCCCCACGATTGTTCATCACAGATAATGCGCTTTGAACGGTGCTTAGTCTCTCCACCAATGGTAGCAAATAAGCTTTCTTTTTCATTAGTTCATCTGGATTGCCTGCCAGGCACATCAGCATCCTACTCAACAATAGATAAAAACTCCCTTTAATTTTAACGATAAACAAAAATATTTGGAAATTTTTAGTTTTTTACATTAGTCAATAAATTGATCTTTAGATTTTATTGTAAATAAAACTTTAGACTTTATTGTAAATAAATCTTTAGACATTATTGTAAATAAATCTTTAGACATTATTGTAAATAAATCTTTAGACATTATTGTAAATAAATCTTTAGACTTCATAGTAAATAAATCTTTAGACTTTCGTACAAAATTTCAGCTCCATTTATTAAATAATATTCAAAGAGAAAAGTTGTAGAAAAAATCACCATTGAGAACCTAACATTAAAGTCTTTTTTTCAAATAAGTTCTCTTGTTCTCTATAGATCATTTAGTGATTAAATGTGGAAGAATTCTTGCAGCGATAAATTTTAGTGACAAATTAACTCACGTGTCGCCGTCTTTATCAGGTTTCGCCAATTCCTCTGACGTTTTCTTTAATAGACTGGCCATGGCCCTTTCCACATCCTTGGGGTTCAATTCCTCAATTAATTTATCGCACGCTTTCGTCGAAGGAAGATTCAGTGAAGACCAAGGCGCCACATGTCGTCTCGAGTGTCTGCATTAAATATTATTTTTTAACCAGCGTAACATCTAAAATATTAGACCAAAGGACCGCGCAGAATTTACATTAATTTTGACTAATTTTTTCAGTAGATTTCGTTTGTAACTTTGGATTTTTGCTTTAGAATAGCAGGAACTGTAAAAGCCCAAAGTTATAGAAAAATTAACTGAGAGCCAAAATTAATGCAAATTCTTTAGTCCTTTAAAGGGGTCTTTTAGAGATTGTTTTTTCAGTATACAACTTTTTAGCCTTTTTTCCATCTATGTAACTGTTTCTTCGATTTTGTTATTAGGACTAATTCCACCAAGTTGAATCAAAAGTTAATGATTAAAATCAGTTTGGTTAAGGATTATTAAGGATTTAATCATTAAGTTCTAATCCGTATTGGTATTAATGGATTAATGTTTTAGTTTTTCGTTTGTTTAAACAGGTTGGCTTTCTATGAACTGCGAAAATTCGAACCAAAAAAAATCCTACCTTCGTAAAACTTCAGGCACTTGGAACTCGTTGAACGTAGAAGTGGATGGTGACTGTGAAACGAGATTATGTTGATGATTCTGGACGGTTGGAACATTGTACGTAGGACAGGTACTCTTGGCACATTCAAACAAATGCATATCAAAGTTCATAGTGTCATTTGTGCTTTCTCCATTATTAGTTTTGGAATAATTGGCAATAATGTTTTCAATAGTTGCGTCAATTTCCAAACTCACTGGCGAGGACTTGTCAATGTACCTATTGTTCGGTGACGGATTTCCCACATAATTGTTAGCTGGTGACATTTTCTCCCTATAACTACCGACAGGCGACTGATTTTCCGAATAAACGAGATCAAAACCATCGCCACTTTTCGGATACACTAAACTCTGTTGGGCTTCATTGATGATACTGCCCGTGCTACCAAAGTTTAACGAGTCACTGAAGAAGTTCATGTCAGTTCGCTCATTTTTCACATCATTTGCCACTCTATGATCGGAATCCAACGAAGATCGTGATTCCTTATCCCTTGGACTTTGCCCAGAACCATGAGACTCGAATTTTCTAAATCCAAGTTGTGAATTAGGAACGACCTGCATTTCTTCCAAATTACAACCTTTTCTGCTTAATTCTTTGAGAACAACTTCCTCGACTAGTTGCAGTTCATTACTGTCTATCGCGTCGATTAATTCCGCTGTATTGACAATTGTTCCCGAAGATTCGTTACTCTCCTGCCAGGAGACAAATCTGTTAAATCTCTCGTCGAGCTGATCTTCAGATCTACTGTCCAGTGGTGAATGATAATTCGCAGGACTCGGCGTTTCGCAATAGGACTGATTGGAGGATGACGATGATGAAAATCCGTGAGGTGATCGAAAACTCAAAGAAATCTGTAATTAGAAAGAGAAAATTTTTTTTATCCAAATTGTCATTGTCAAATTTATATACTTCTTTAATCATACAACTTTCAAGTCTTCTTTGTCTAAACAGTACAAAGTTTTATTTTTAAATAAATATAACGATTTTAATTGCAGTTATTTAACAATTGTTTTACCGAGGTATTGAAGTATTAGCTTACTTGTAAAACTACCACAAAAGTAAAGAATATGACAAGAGTGAAAATAAATACAAATAAGGAAAAACACGAGGAGAGTCCACAAACCGTTTTAAAAACAAACAGAAGCATTATATTTAATATTTTTTCAGTTAAAAAAATATGCCTTGGGGATATTTTAGAATTTCGTTTCATTTTGCCAGGTGCCAAATGTTTCAAATGGAAAAATTTTTTAGATTTTCACTTTAATGGCTGTGTGTCCTTTGGGGAAAATCGAGCAAGGGCTTCCCCTTTTTCAAAATTGTAGTATTATAGTTGATTGCTATTCTCTGTATCTTTATGTACATATCAGTTTTTGCCTTTACATGTTTTACAACTTCTGCTTTGATAAAATTTTCCCGTCAAGTTGTTTTAATTATATGTTTAACATAATATGAGTTTTTTTATTTTACATTTATACTTACAAGGCTTGAATTAAGTTAAAGTTCTTGTTAGGAATATATTTAAATAATTGAAAATAGTATTCTTTTATTTAGCTTGGAAACTTAAAAAATAAAACTGTATTTTATGTTTAAATTTTGGTTGTTAAAAATTTAGTGTAAAATTAAGGATCCCTAGTAGATTTGGGTACTTTTTTTAGATTTCAGCAACTAACAGCTACTATTTCTATTTTTTTTTTAATTTCAACTACTTAAAATTCGCAAATAGTAGAAGTAAAAAAATTATTCACCAAAATTATAATCAAATTGTACAAAACAATACAATTATTTTCGAAAACTATTCGAAATTCAATTCTTTTCAATATTTACTATTTTCATAAAATTTTGCAAAAGAATTGAATTATTTCGAAAAAAAATTAATAAAATTGATCAAAAAATTATTTTCATAAATATTAAAATTCATAGAATTTCAATTATTTTTAATACTATTTGATATTAATTTATTGAAAAATTCAATTATTTTCACAAGAATTCAATTATTTAAAATAAAAATTTTCATAATATTCAATTATACTTTGAAAAAATTAAATATTTATTACAATTTTCAATAAAATTCTTAAATTCAATTATCCAATTATATTAAAAGATATTTTACATAGAAATTCAATTCTTTTGCAACATTAAATTATTTTTTGCAACAATTGAATTATTTTCATAATTAATAAAATCTTCTTAAGAATTCAATTATTTTGGAAAATTTAAATAAAATTCTTTGCAATTATTCAATTATTTTCACTATAATAAAAATTGCAAAGCAGAATTTCAATTATTTTTAATAAAATTTTACAGGAATTGCACAAAAAATGTGATTATTTAAAAAAATTTAATTTCAATTCTTCGTCAAAATTAATAATTAAATTTTTTTTTAATTCTTTGAAAAAATTCAATTATTTTTAATCAATTATTTGAAAACAAATTTTTTCAATTCTTTGAAAGAATATAATTATTTACAAAAATATTAGAATTTTTCACATGAATTCCATTGTTTTCAAATATTTTTAAAAAATTCGTTCGAAAGAAATCTTTTTTTATAAAATCAATTTGAATGAAATTTATTTTTGAAATAATTTAATTCTCCTTATGGATTTTAATAAAATTCTTCCAAAAATTCAATTGTTTACATTAAATTTCTTCTTGGAAATTCAATTATTTTAAGAAATTCTAATAAAATCGTTGGCAAGAATTCAATTATTTTCATAAAAAATTAACTGCTTTTTAGAAATTCAATTATTTTTAATAAAATTCGAGACGAATTCTTTGTAAAGTTTCATTATCTCTAAAAACTTTTCGCAGTTCAACAATTTTCAGTATCTACTATTTTCATAAAATTTTTAAACTGAAATCAATTATTTAAAATTTTTTTTTGCAAAAATCTTTGTAAGAATTCAATTTATTCGAAAACTAATAACAATTTCTTAGAAATTAAATTGTTTGGAAAAATTTTAATCAAATTCTTTGCGTAGATTCAATTATTTTCAAAAATAATAAAATTCAACTCAGGATTTTTATTATTTTTAATACAATTTCCCACGAATTTAAAAAAAAATGTAATATTTATAAAAATTTATTTTCAATTCCTCGAAAAAATTAATTGTTTAAAAAAAGTTTCTCCAGTTCTTTGGATGAATTCAATTATTTATAAAAATAACATAATTCTTCCCGAGCAATCAATTGTTTTCATAAATAACAAAGTTCATTAAGGGAATTCAATTAATTTTTAAATCTGATACATTTTTTCTTTGAAATTCAATTATTTTCAAAAATATTAAATTTTTCACACAAAAATTCAATTATGTTCATAAATTATAAAATTCTTGTTAGAAATTAAATGGATTTAAAAAGAATTTAATACAATAACACAGGCTTTGAATATTATTGTCAAAAGTTTAAATAAAATTCTTTATAAAATTGAATGATTTTTAAAAACCTTTAAAAATTGAATAACTTTGAAAATTATTTTGAAAATTTTGAAAATTTCTAAACTATATTCAATTCAAAAAATTTTTTTCTAAACATCTTCGTAATAATTATATTTTTTTCCTGAATAATAAAAGTTTCTCAGAAATCCTATTATTTAAATTCAAATTTGCATAAAATTAGTCGAAGGAAAACAATTATTTAAACAAAACTTCTAAAATTCTTCGCTAGAATTAAATTACTTTTTTAAGTATTGAAATTATTTCATGAATAATGAAATTCGTTGGAGGAATTCAATTTACTAGCAGAATAAGAATGAAGTAAACATTTTTTGTGAAAATTGGGAAAAAAGGTAAAATGAAATTTTAGTCTGTTTTGTCTTTTGTGAAGTGTGTCAAACAAGTTTTCTTGGTCGTCTCGTTTAATTTCTCGATAGCTACTTTTTGACTACTTTTTAACAACTTTTTGTTAGTTCAAAAGCTTCTTTTCGCTACTTTTCCAAAATTAATCATCAAGTGCTAAGTCTGAAATTGTATCTAGCGAATTTAATGTATTTAGAATTTTAGATATTATAGGGATTCACGAAAAAAAATCTTCACCTGGAACATCTACAAATTTCACTATATTAGAGACAAATTTTTAGTTATTGCAACGAATTCTTTCGCTATCTCATCGAATACATTCGCAATTTCAACGAATACTTTCGCTATTTTAGCAAAAGTTATAGCTGTTCCAGTTAAAGGTTTTTTTTCGTTAAAAAAAAAATGATCGTTTTGAAGAAAATGAAAATTGTACCTGAGATGAACCAGCAGGACTGCTCGCAATATTAATGGGCATCACAGCAGAACCTGGCGATTGTGCTCTACTCGAAGCACGACTATTTGGTCTCGAGGAAATAACATTATAACTACTAGCAGGCGAATCAGGCCAAGCTTCCGAATTCATTCCAGGAGATGAACCATTTGTCGTTCCACAATCGGAGAAGACTTGAGCTGCTTGAAAGCCACCTCGAGCCAAAATGTCCAAAAGTGAGGTTCCCTCTGGATTATTCACGAAAATTGCAGGAGGAGTTTTCGCCGATGAGTACGTCTAGAAAAATTAATTAAACTCTTCAAGCTGAATTAAAATGTTCGTCCATGAGTACGTTTATAATGATTAATTAAACTCTTCAAGCAAACAAAATGTTTGCTAAAGATTTCTTGACCGAACAAGTAAAATACATTTGTGGAATCTCGATATTGAAATTAGTGTTTATGAATAGAAATCTGTTGTTCTACAACTGTATTTACTTGACCTAGGTCACATGTTTCTAATTCAAAAATTCACGTAATGTTTAAAACCAAATTTCTGTTATTTAGATCATCCAAGTAGCTCACCATTGACTGCTGAACATTGTCAAACTTTTGTCGCTGATTGGGATCCAAATTCTCATTGAACACTGGCGATTTTTTATTGGAATCGGACAATTGGTCGAGACAGGAATCAAGTCTCTCTCGATAGTCAGTGTCGGTTAATAATTGCTGGATACTTGTTTCATAATCAGATGGTTCACTTTGTTGTCTATCGGGTGGATAGTTATCGGATTGTAGTAGCCAGTCCAATGTGTCGTAGGGTTTACTTCGAATTGCATTCAATTGGGGCCTAACGGGTCCTCGCTCAATGAGGTTCCCATCGTCGTCGTCGTCACCTTCATCATCTGATTGATTATCCAGATCTGTATTCAAACTCTCTTCGTCGTTCTCTTTATCTTTTTTATCGTCGTACATGTTTACTTGATAATATTGTTTACAATAATTCGAGTTGAGTGCATCATCGCTTGTCAGCTCAGAGTCGTCTTTCGAATTATTATCCATCGACTCCGTTGAATTTGACTTCTCCCTTGAATTTGATAATTTCCTTTCAGCCTTACTGCACGTGCGAATGAATCGCAATTTTTTGATTTGCTCAATTATGTCGCCGAAACTATTCGAATAGGTTGGTGGACAGTATGATTCAGCTGTATCATCGCTCGTCGAATCGTTAGTCGATGTGTCAGAATCAATCGAGTTGTTCTTGCAAATTTTTGGTTTTTCGCAATTTGTCTTTGACTTGGTATTCTCGGCTTCTGAATAAGTTTCGGAGATCTCGTCATAGGGGAATTTTACTCTTGCCATGATTTCTTTGAGTTGACCCTCCTGCGATATTCTGTAAAGAAAATAATTCAGGTTTCCTCAATGATTTACTTTTCCACATTTGGGAAGTTAAAAATTTGATTCGGGAAAAATTGAGTCGTATTTTTATTTTTAAATTAGGATAACACTGACTAACCTAATTCTTGAATTTCTCTTTTTAAAAATTGGGTGTAACGAAAATAAAGCTTTGAAATTTAAGGATGAATTTCTTTAAACTTTACAATTTATAAACAACATAAAAAGTTTAAAATGTAAATATAAACCAAGGTGAACAAAGTCTTAAATTTTATAAAGTGACATAAAACGATAAGAGTATCATAATTGATAAGAAAACGATGACGACTGCAAATTACATTTAAATTCAAATTTAAGCTGAAAACTCAATTACAATTGTTAAAGAACTAAATTACTAAAACGGTTTTTAAAAATTATATTTTACAAATTTGAGAAAGAAAAGTATTTTCTTATGCAACTTGTAAAAAAAAGCAGATACGAGAAGAATCTTCTGCATCAGAAAAGTTAAAATTAACCAGAAGTTGACGAGAAAAGTTGCTTATTAAATTAATGCCTCTGGACAATAGATTTTGCAAGTGGTGCACCAAAAAATTTTTCTCAAGTTAATAAAAGAATTGGAATTAATTCTTTTTTGTCGAAACGAAACTGAAATCGAAATTAAGCGAAGCGGTTAAGCGGCCATACAAAGTGATAAGCAATTTTTATCGCAGTCACCTTTATTATTGTAATTGAATCACATTTGTAATATTTATCGTTTACTTTTATGTTTTCCCTCTTCTAATTTATATTTTTTCAAAGAAAATGACGTGCGTTGTCCGTTACAAAACAAATATTTATTGCCTGTTAATTACAAATAAATAATGTGAGAAAAGAAAACTTTCATGAAAGTTAAGTTGAAGAAGAGTTAACTCGAATTAAATCTAGAAGAAGTTTAGAAGAAGTTTAGTTTTCCAGAATTTTGTGATATTACAAATTAATGCTTTGCGTTCAGTGGAATGGTCTTTCTTTCTTTTTTGGTTTCTTTTTTTTTTTTGCAAAGAGGTATTTAGCAAATAGCTGATGATGATAATGCAGATTTTTTTCTCATTTTTGATAATTGTGAAAAGTTACCTATTTAGTGAGTAGTCGATGACTTTTAATGAAGCATTGTCCAAATTCCAAAGTTGTTCCGTTGTGGCCTGGCGCATTCTGAAAACCTACAGAAAACAGAAGACGTAAAAATTGTATTTCACTTTTCTTCAAACAATCCATAAATATATGATGTACACTTTTTATTGTTTCCTCGTAATTAAGTCAGAAATTGCTAACAATGCTTATGCAAAATAATTTTAATTTTTAAATATTTAATGTTTAATAAATTGAGCTAAAACTTTGCAAAAAAGTCTAAAATGCAATAAGGAAGGGCAGTGATGCAAAAAAGTTTTAATTTTTCCAAAATTAATGATTACAAATTACTTCAAAATTATCGGTTGTCAGAAAATGCCTAGTAATAATTTTCAAAATAAAAATTCAGTTATTTTTTAAACTTTGTGTCCGCCATATTGGAACCGCCATTTTGTTTTTTTTCAATAACATCAAATTTTGTAAAAAAAACACTAAAATCTCCTGAGTAACTTGATTTCATAAAAATTTATTCTTTTGACAATGTTTTTTTGCAATTTGGACCAATTTTCAAAGCTGGGGAAATTTCTACTTTAAAAAATGGGAATATTTCACTAAAATTTCACAGAAAAAATATTTTTACTCTTATTAGCATTATAACTATTTATTATCACTAACAGGCTATTATCACGAAATAGATGAAAATTTTTATCATTCCTGGTATCGTGTTGATGAATTTTATTTCTGTTTCATTTTTTTTTATTTAAGTATTTTTACATAAATTAATGTTAATTAATTTTTTTTTACTTTTATGCTTGATAAAAATTAACGCTAATACAATTTATTTTATTTCTCTTATCGCCTTATCGAAAATTTTATAATTATTTTTATGCAAGTATAATATTTTATTAAGTCATTTCCTTTCACCAGTATATATACAAGATTTTTTATGATTCAAGTCCTTCAATTTCATTAAAATGTGAAAAAATGCGTGTTCTGCTTAAAAGTGGAGATTAAACGTGACCTTCATTTGGAAAAATGCGCAGAAATTTTTTTAAATCATGAAAGTATAATATATTTCTCTATTTTTGGAACAAAAATTTCTTTCCGATTGAGATAAGAATTTTTTAATGAACAACAGATAATGTTGTAAATTTTTTCTATAAAAATCTTTCTGCAATAAACAATATATTGACAATCGATTTTCAAATATTAAGCATTGTGAAAGAAAATTTTGTTTTTTTGTATTGAAATATTAGGCATTGTGAAAAAAATTTTTGTTTTCATTTTAAATGTGAGAGAATTTGTCTTTAAATGTGAAAGAATGTTTTAAAACAATTTTTTAATTAATTATTTTAATTTTTATACTTATTTCATTAATTTTGTTTTATTTTAATTAATTTAATTTATTTTTTATTTTAATTTTATTAATTTTTTTACTGTCAAATATAGTAAGGATTGTTCATTTTACAATCATAAATTATTTTCTCATTTAGATCATGATTTACATTTTCAATTTTTTTTTCAAACCTAATTCCTTAGGATTTTTGCTTACATATTTATTACAAATAATTAAATTACTTATTAAAATTATAACGCAGTTCGAATTTATTTTTTTGTTATTACTTATTGGATGTTATTTATTGATTTTAAAGGTACATCTGGTGAACCAATTGACATCATTGCTTTTCAAACATTTCTTTATATTTTCTTTACTTTTTGAAAAAAAAATAATTTTTACGTGAACAAGAAGCGATGAGTTCATTGGCACAATCTGATGTTTGTTTAACATTTTTTTTTTACTTTTTTTTTCTTCAAATGAAAGTGTGGTACGAATATTTTGCGAAGGCTATCAAATCCACACACATTTAACAAACAAAACGTATATATACATATCGTTTAAAATGAAACCTTGTAAGACAAATAGGCAACTTGCATTTAAAAGAAATATAATCACCTAATTATGTATGAGAACTTAAAGGAATGACATTGAAATGAAGCTAGACAGAAATTCGCGCGAAAATAAAATAAATGTTGTTGAAAAAATTCTATATCAAGTTGTTTAAAGAAAGTTAATTGCAATTTTTAATTTTTATTGATGGATACTTACTGAACAAATTTTTTAACCTATTTATCAAAAGTAGACATTTTTTCTATCTTCTGTAATTCTTCTATAATTTTTTCAATTTTAAAATTAATGTATTAAAAATAATAGAATTGTTCTAAATAATGTTATTAAAAAAATTTTATAATTATAGAATTCTTTCGAAGAATTTTATTATTTACAAAAATATTAAATTCTCGCGAAGAATTTAGTACAAATTTTTTGACAATTCTAATTAAATTCTTTTCAAAGCATTTTTTTGCATTTTTATTTAATAGTAGTGCCTTTATTCAAGATTTTAATTAAAATTTTTGAAAACAATTGAATTTCATTAACAATTTCTTTTCAGTTTTTTTTTTAAATAATCATCTTTGTTAAACATTAAACATTCAATTATTAACTTTTCTTAACAATTTCTAAATGTAATTGAATTCTTTTGACAAATTTTATAACAAATAAAAAAATTGAATTCTTTCGTAGGATTTTATTGAAAATAATTGAATTTTGTCAAACAAATTTTACTATTTATAACTATAATTGAATTGTTTCGAAGAATTTATTTAAATTTCACGAAAATAATTGAATTTTTTTCTATATCGAAAAATGTTATTAGTAATTAAAAAAATTTAATTTTTTCATAAAATTTTTAAAAAAATTATATTAAAATTAATTGAACGTCTCATAAATTTTACTGTTTATAAATAAAGTTCAATTTTTTCGAAGAATTTATTATTAAGATTTTATAAAATAATTGGATTTTTTCAAAATTAGTATTAACAAATTTTTAAAGTACATTACATTTTTTGTAATATTGTTTTGAATATAATTCAATTTTCGATAAGAATTTTACAATTTGCAAATGTAATTTAGTTTATTATTTGAAGAACTAATCAATGTTTAAAACAAAAACTGATTTTTTATTATTTCTTGCAAAAAATAAAAAATTTTTTAAAACTTTAATTTCGTCATGAAAATTTATTGAAATTTCATTAAAAATAATTTAATTGTTCCAAAGAATTTTACAGTTCATAAATAAAATTGAATTGGTAAAAAAAATTTATTAACATTATATAAAATTATGGAATTCTTTTAGAAATATTTTGTAACGAATTAAAAAAATGAATTGTTTTGAAGAATTTCTTAAAATTTTAGAAAATATTTGAATTTTTTCTCGAAAAATATTTTAAAAAAAATTCAATTCATTCATGAAATGTTGAAATATTATTAAAATTGTATTAGAAATAAATGAATTGTTCCAAAAAAAATTTACTCTTTATAAATAAAATTCAATTATTATATGTTTCAAAGTATTTATTTAAATTTTAAAAAATAATTAAATTATTTTGAAATATTTTTCTAAGACTTGAAAAATAATTTAATTTTTTCGTGACATTTTTTTTGAAAATAATTGAATTCTTGTGTAGAATTTGAATTTTCATTAAATTGTATGTATTAAATGAATAAACAAGTATAATTAATTAGTAAAATTAGTGAATAATTAAAGTTTTTTCAAGTTTGAATCTGTAATATTATTAAAAAAACTCATATTTGAAAATAAAAAATGTTATAATTTGTATAATAAGAATTAATAATAATAATTAATGGAAAATCACGTTCCACGCGTAACATTTGCTAGTGAATTAAATATAGTTTAATTTTAGAAATCTTTCAAAAATGTATTATATATAAAATCTGTTTTAGTTATAAATACAAAAAAATTTGTCACAGTTCGTTATGCTCCAATATTCATATTTTTTTCAGAATAAATTTGTCTTTAAAAAGAGTTGCACGCAAGTTTTTATCTACATTGATATTATATGATAATTAAATATCTAAATATATTACAAGAAAATTAATTAAAATAAATTAAACATTTATTTGCAAAGATATTTTTTTATTTTTTTATTTACTATTTAATTTATTTTTACCTATTATTAATCATTTTTTCACTTCTTTTTGTTTATTTTTATTATTATTTTTGTTAGTTTTTATTCATTTTTATTTATTTCTGTTCATTTTTTTATTTTTATTTATTTCTATTTATTTTTATTTGTTTTTATTCATTTTTATTTTTTTCTATTTACTTTTATTTATTTATCTATTATTTAATGATGTAAAAAAAATTGTACAGAAAATTGTAAGAAACAAAAATTTTGAATAACTTCAAATTGTTTATTGGATAAATTAAAGGACAGTTTATTTGACAAATAAAGAAAATAATATTAAATACTTAATTTTCAGAACATTTATATTAATCAGAATAAATAAGACTGAAAAAAAATTATAAAAAGCTAAAAAAATCATAAGAACGTTAATTGAGGATCGAGCTTCTGATTAAGAGAAAAGGTTTCCATTTCGACTCTTGTATGTCCAATCATTACTTTTTAAAACCTGTAAAACTTGCTTTCTGTTTTTTTTCTGCATTCTGACTGTTATTCTGTCAACTTGCACACTTGTGTCCAATTTTGCTAATTATAGGATTTCGAATGCTGAAAAAAATCTCGCGAAAACATTCCTTTGCAAAGTACAACGTACAAACATCTGGTTCAATATATTATATAAAAATTTGCTTATAAAAAATATTTTTTCTACATAAAAAGTAATATATATATATAGAGAGAAGAATAAAGAAAATAGATTGACAGCTTTTAGAAATAAATAGTATTTCTTTTGAAAATATCAAGTGTACTTTATCTGTTTAATAATTTATTTGAAAACAGCTTGTTGTCATTCAAATAGCTCTATTATACAGTTGTTGGAAACATTTTAATGTTATCTAAGTTTGTTTTCTGGTGTCTTTTTTTCTGCCTCATTAGTTGTCATTATTACAGTCTTGAATTATAGATAAAGTGCAAAATGTGTTTCCACATGAGACGTTTATGCTAATTGCAAATGAAGAGGCCATTTTTTTTATAAAAAAAAAAGAAAAAACGAAACAAATGTACTGAAAAATTATCGCACCAAAAATATGCCGACGATTGATTCTTTTGATAAGAGATCACTGCGGAGTCTAAAACCAATTTTTCGGTACATTAAAAATAATACTTTTTTTAAAAATAGAACCATTGGAATTGTTTAAATTTTCTACATTCTTTTTTCTTTTTTCTTTATTAAGAGGACTTTATTTCGATGAAAGTGAAATCAGAACATTTTTTTCCACTTTTTGGCATTAAAATTTTTTTCAAACTTGCATCATTATATTGCTTTATTATCACTGAATATCTTTTTCTTGATATCGATTAGGAAATCATTTGCAAATCGATAATCGTGAAAATAAATTGGCAAGAATGAATATTAAGACGAAAAAAATGTGAAAAAATAAATAATAATAAAAAATAAAAATAATAATATCAAATCTAAGCGATTGTTTTATAATGAATTTATTAAATATTCAGATTTTGAAACTTTTTTTTAAATATAAGCTTTTTGGGCGAATGGAGTTTATTTATATTCGTTCTGAGTCATTTGTCCAATGAATAAAAGTTAAAAGTAAAACATAAATTTCGTCGAAAATATTTACATATTGTGTGAATGCTAATAATTTTAATTAAAAATTTAATATTTTGTAGACTAAAATATGTCTTTGTGGTTGTACAATCTAAATAATTAATTATTGAATTAAGAATTTAGAATGAAAATGTCATTCTACTGTCTTTAAATTATTATTATTAATATTTTTAAAAATAATAATATTATTTTTATAATTATTTTTATTTTTATTATTATTATTAAAAAACCAATTGCATTCGTTTGTAACTTGTTTTGAAGGATTAATTAAATTTTTTTTTTGAATTTTTGATAATAATTGTACTATTGATAAAAAATAATTGAATTTTTCGAAGAATTTATGAAAATTTCAAAAATTATTGAATTTTTTCTCGAAAGATATTATTAAAATTCTTTTTGAAAAACTAGAATTCTTTCATGACATGTTTTTAAAATTTCATTGTAAATAATTCAATTGTTTCGATGTTTTGTTTGTTTTGAGTTTTTAAGAATTAATCAGATCTTCAAAATTCAAAATGGCGGGTGCAATATGGCGGAAGAATTTTTAAAAACTGATGAAATTCACTTGAAACTTGTGACTCGGCGATTTTTTCGTGTCATTGTTTAGGAATATAAAATAAATTTTCCAAAATTCAAAAATGTCTGACAAGTTTTTAACAATTGAAAGAAATTTTATTTTCAAAATAATTAAAAATTATGAGAATCATCTTGTATTTATAAAAGCTGTAATTATTCCAAAAAGCGGAAAAATTATAAAAGGTTATTAAATTTAACATTTTAAACAAGAAATTTCTTATTTTTGAAAAATGAAATAATTGCAACAAATTGAATTTAATTGAACTATAAGTGATTCGAGTTATAAAAACTTCAAAACAATGTTTATGCTTTGATTTATAATTAAAGATTAAAACATTTTCTTGTAAATTTCTTAAAATTTGCTTAAAACTACTTACTCGGGAGATTTTTTAACTCACTGATTACGATTCAAAAGTAAGATTTTCAAAATTTTCAAAATACGAAATAATGAAAATTTGTTTTACAAATTTGCTCCTATTCACTTGAAACTCGTTATTTGAAGTTTTTCGAGGTCACTATTTTGAATTATTTAAATCTGACTTCAGATTCACGGAGTAACAAGTTTTAAGCGTTTTTGAGCAATTTTTAAAAAATGTCCGCCATTTTGGATCCGCCATTTTGAATTTTCAAACATTTGAAAATCTTCGACTTCAGATTCGGTTATTTGAATTAAATATTTTTGTCAATCAGTGACACTTATTTCAGTTCTAATTTTGGAATTTAAGCTTTCAAAAATTTTTCATCTGCCCAATAATTATTATTTTTTGACACTCTAAGATACTTTTTTTTATAAAAAAAAATAGTTTTTCGATTCTTAAAAAAATATAAAATTTAACCAATGATAATTAAATTTAAATTCTGCCTTTTTTTGTTTGTTTTAAAATGAATAGAACATTGTCAAATAAAATTTAAGACTATAATTATTGTTCTCTAGAGTTTTTAATTTTTTATAAATTGCCGGATCTTCATTAATATTAATTGGGACTTATTTAAATGCCGGTATTTTTCGGTCAAGAAGAGAATAATTACAACCAGTTTGCTATTTGGTTTTTGAAACAAAAATGTTTATACTTTTAGTTTACAATTTTAATTAGTATTTCTATTTTTAATTTATACTTTTAGACAATTTTGGATACTTTTAGATAATTTTAGAAAAGTTTAGATACTTTTAGACAATTTTGGATACTTTTAGATAATTTTAGAAAAGTTAAGATACTTTTAGACAATTTTGGATACTTTTAGATAATTTTAGAAAAGTTTAGATACTTTTAGACAATTTTTGATACTTTTAGAGAATTTAAGAAAAGTTTAGATACTTTTAGTGTAATTTTGTATACTTTTAGATAATTTTAGAAAAGTTTAGATACTTTTAAACAATTTTGGATACTTTTAGATAATTTAAGAAAAGTTTAAATACTTTTAGATAATTTTATATACTTTTTGATAATTTAAGAAAAGTTTAAATACTTTTAGATAATTTTATATACTTTTTGATAATTTTTAGAAAAGTTTAGATAATTTTAGACAATTTTAGATAAACTACAGAAAATTTCTTAACTTTTTCTGAAAAATGTCACAAACTTCAATTCAGTAAATAATTAACTCTGCTTTATTTATTTTCTGTCTCCTATAATATCTCAGTTTATTATTACTATTACTAGGAGTTTATTTATTATTTAGTTAAGCGATTAATAATACAGAAAAAAGTGAATTCATTAAATGATAAATTAATTACTCTTGTCAATCAGTATAAATATATATATATATACTCATTGAACTAATCTGAGAATAAATCTTGCGTCATAAAAATATACATTTTTCTTCATTAAAGTAATTTTTGCTCCCATCTCTCAATTCTCAGAATTCAACAATTATGTAATTATTAAATGAAAAAAAAATTGGTGCTGATTTTCGTTTGCGACTGAAACAAAAAGATTCCCATCTTTTCAATCTTCAAGGAGGAGTTGAAATTGCTCAAATGCGTTGCAAGACCATTTGAACTTTGACCCCTGGCCTAAAGCGCGCTTCATGTTTTTTTAAACAAGTGTCACGTGTGGGTTATAGAATATTTATTTATTTCCCGGCCTCGAAAATTCTTCTTGTACATTTAATTTTCAAAAAATGAATTTTATCGGTAAAAAAAAATATTTCTGGGGAGTGGAATTTCAATTAATATTATAACTCGATTTACATGAAGTTTATAACCGAGTGTTTTGGATAATTTTTAACGATTTGCAAGTTGTGGTAAAAAAATATGTTTGGAAACGATTCAGCTGAACGAACGAGAATTTAACTTTAAAAATATAATTTACATAACTTAACATCTGGCATCGGTGGAGAATTGGAGATTCGATTTAGTGAGTTTAAAAAAAGCAAATGCTAGTTTACCTTGAGCCAAGTTTGTCAAAGTTTCGATGGTATTCAATGGTATCCAATACGGAGGTCATCATAAATTAAACATAGTTTCGATTATTCTCCAATGTTCACTTGCTTGCAATGCGTTATATTATTCGATTGCAGATAAGCTGTCAAGTCTTTTGAATTGGGAAGAAAACACTTTTCTTGTTCAAACGTCACACGTTTGTAAAAATAGCAACTTCATTGACTTTTTTTTAAAAGTTCAATTTTCTTTTTGCAAAAAATTTTATTTTTGCTCTTTTTTCAAAAAAAAGGTGAAATAATTATCCGAAAGTAAACTTCTTTCACTCAAGTTTTTTTTCTCAAAATTATAAAACACTTGTATTGTTTATCTAGTAGTTGCGATTAAATGATTGGGATTCCCAAATATCAATAGAGAAATCGATAGTAATGTCAGATTAGGGAAAACAGAGCACTTTGTCACACTATTGAGAGGGAACTTGTTTTAATTTGGTAGAAACGAAAAAAAAAAATTGAAAATAAATTACTGCGGAGATAATATTGTGCGAAGCGAAATTGTGTGTTTTTTTGATGTTTCGCGGACTCTTTCGACACGAGAACTAGTCCGATGAACTCCTTACCGACTGCAAAACTTGAAGAATAAACTCGTCAGTCCAGTGAATTGAAATTGAAGTGATATGCCACCTTCGCGCCTGATGCCAGTACGCATGCGTCATACATCGTACATTCTATGACGTCACTGTGATTTCCAGCATTGAGTGGCAATTCGATGCATCCATCGGTTTTCGTTTATTATTTTCGTTTATATAGAGATATATGTATATGTATAAATTTTATGCAAGTGTGAGATGCCGGCATGGATTGTTGTACACACGAGGACCGGCGTGGCTTGGAGAATTTTTATATATATATATTCCACCTGAGAAAACAGGTTTCGTTTCCACTCGAATGACGTTAATGTATATAAGTGACCTTTCTGCAACGACTCATTAAGGGATTTTTAAATTCGAGGACAATAAATTGTTATGGAATATTTTTCGGATTTTTATTTTATAGTTATTTTGTTGGTTCTATGCTTTAGAGACTGATTTTGAAGAAAATAAGTTCTTGTTTGTGTCAGACTATTGTCACTCTTATTTTATTAAATAAATGTAAAACTATGGCTAAAATTATAACTGTATAAGAATTCTACCAACCAATAACACTAAAAAATAATTTTTTAATTCAAATAACTGATTATTATTTGACTATTACCAAATAAATATTTCCTTCAATCAAATTATTTTTATTTGAATTAATTAAATAATATTTGCTTCAAATACTGAAATTTTGATTAAAATACAATTTATTTGATAAAAATACAATTTATTTGATTAAAATACAATTTATTTGATTCAAGTAAATATTTATTTGATATAATTTATTTGACTATTACCAAATAAATATTTCCTTGAATCAAAGAATTTTTATTTGAATAAATTAAATATTATTTCCTTCAAATACTGAAATATTTGATTAAAATACAATTTATTTAATTAAAATAAAATTTATTTTATTAAAATACAATTAATTTGATTAAAATACAATTTATTTGATTCAAGTAAATATTAATTTGATAATAGTCAAATAATCGAATTGACAGATTTGCTAAAAAAAATTGGAGATAAACACTAAAAGAAAACGACTCAAAAAAACCGATTTTCAATGAAATAACTAAAAAAAAATTTTATAACACTACACTTAGTACATTTTCATGTATTTTTTCACGTTGAATGCGAATTCGAAGTCAGAATTAACGAATTAAGGGGAAATTTTGAGATAGACTTTTTTTTTATTTGCGCACCTCGAATAATAATAAGAAAAGTTTGCAAAAGGATTTTCGGACTGGACTTGATAAGATTGTTATAAATGAAAATTAATTTTGCAACTTTTCGTGCAATTGTGCACGCGCTGCAACATTTGTAACGCCGATGTAGAAAACGAAATAATTCATTTACTCAAAATTTATTTTCACTTTATTTTCACTCTTAGTTTCACTCCATTTTCACTCAAAATTTATTTTCACTCAATTTTCACTTTACTTTCACTTGCAAATTTTTTTTCATCCCATTTCCACTCCACTTTCACTCAAACTTTATTTTTACTTTATTTTCACTTTTTCTCACTTAATTTTCATTTCACTTTCACTCAAAAAATCTTTTTTCACTCCACTTTCACTCAAAATTTATTTTTACTCTATTTTTACTTCAGTTCCACTCAATTTTCATTTCACTTTCACTCAGAAAATCTTTTTTCACTCCACTTTCACTCAAAATTTATTTTTACTCAGATTTTTCTATGTTAAGTGAAAGTGAAGTGAAAATGGAGTGAAAATGGAGTGAAAATTAATTCTAAGTGAAAGTAACAGAGGAGTGAAAGTGAAGTGAAAATGGAGTGAAAATAAATTATAAGTGGAAGTGAAGTGAAAATGAAGTGAAAATTCCTGATTTTTTAAATAAATTGTTGTAATGTAATGTTTAATGATAATAAACAATATTAGCAATACTTCATTGTCGACCTTACATAACATACAAGGTTATGTTTTCAAAATAAAAAATATTAATTGATTATTATTTTTTTTTCATTTTCATTTTGATAATATAAAGTGGAAAATCATTTGGGATTTCCGGAATGACATGTAATTTGAATCATAAAATAAAACGCATGCACATGGTGAAAATAATCTCAGACATTCAGTGTCTAGTCCGATTGAGATGTTATGATTTCATAAGACGACACTATCTGTAATTCTAAAAAAATGTTTTTCAAAAAAAATCTAGAAATTATAACGATCTTTTAATTGCAAATATATCATTAAGGTTACATAACGAAATGTTTACTATATTTTTTATCAAACGGTTCGAACAATTTTTTTTTATAAATAAATCATAAAAATAATTTTCTGACAGATAGTAAACATTTTTAAGTGTTGCGGTAGCAGGATGAAAAAATTGGTCTTTTTTCATTTAAATATATTAGAAAAATAAGGTTTTACTCAATTTTTATGTTTAATCCATCTTCACTTCACTTTCACTTTAACACAATTTATTATTTTCACTTTACCTTCACTCCACTTTCACTTTTACTCCATTATTATTTCTACTCCACTTTCACTTTTACTCAATTTTTATTTTCACTCCTCTTTCACTTTTACTAAATTTTTATTTTCACTCCACTTTCACTTTTACATAATTTTTATTTTCACTTCACTTACATTTTTACTCAAAATTTTATTTTTACCCCACTTTTACTTTTATTTAAATTTTATTTTCACTCCACATTCATTTCACTTTCACTTTTACTCAAATTTTATGTTTACGACACTTTTAATTGTATTCAAATTTTATTTTTACTCCACTTTCTCTTTTATTCAAATTTTATTTTCACTCCATGAAAATGAAAGTAATGTGAATTTGGAGTGAAAATAAAATTTAGAGTGAAAGTTAAGTGTAAATTAAAATTTAGTGAAAGTGAAGTGAAAATAAAAATTTAGTAAAATTCAAAGTGAAGTGAAAGTGGAGTAAAAATGAAATTTGAGTAAAAGTGAAATTGGAGTGAAAGTGAAGTGTAAATAAAAATTTAGTAAAATTCAAAGTGAAGTGAAAGTGGAGTAAAAATAAAATTTGTGTAAAAGTGAAATTGGAGTGAAAGTTAAGTGTAAATAAAAATTTAGTAAAAGTGAAAGCGAAGTGAAAATAAAAATTGAGTAATATTGAAAGTTGAGATAAAAAATAATTCGAGTAAAAGTGAAATTGGAGTGAAAGTTTAGTGTAAATAAAAATTTAGCAAATGTGAAGTGAAAGTGAAGTGAAAGTAGAGTAAAAATAAAATTTCAGTAAAAAATGAACTTGGAATGAAAATAAAATTTCAGTAAAAGCAGAAATGAAGTGAATACAAAATTTCTGTAAAAATGAATGTGGAGTGAAAATGAAATTCGACCAAAAGTGAAGTGAAAGTATTTTTAAAAATCCTTAATTTTACAAACTGCATACGTTTGAAAAGAAATTTCCATTTTTCTGTTTTCGCTCAATTAATACACCCTTATCTTTCTCTTTTCACAAATACACCTGATTATTCAATAAAATTTTTAACTTATCAAAGGTGATGATATAACATACAAAAAGTTTATGAAAATTATTATGTTTGAATAGTAGATTAAATTTGTCTGACAACAAGTGTCTCATTAATCGAGAAGCATACATCAAACAACAATATTTTGCAATTTTTTCCAACATTCATAATCTGCATCACGTGAAGCACGGGGCATGTGAGAACAGAAAATGCTTTCTTTATGTCTGATGCAAAAGGAGGATTTTTTTTTTAAACATTTCTTATCGCATTTTTAGAGTGGGTCAAATTCCAGCTTATAAACTTTATATTACTATAGAAATTAATATTTATTTTTCGTATTTGCAGTTTATTTTCAGTATTTTACATTTATTCTCATGTCTCATCTCGAGTGAGACTTGATTTGTGATTGAAAATTCGACATATTTTTTTTTCTATAAAAAAATATTTATTCTACAAAAGAAAATTGTTCCTCTCTTCCAAAGGAGGTCGAATTTTTTTTTTATTCATTTTGAAAAATCCTCATGACAATTATTCGATAATTCTAGTTTTACTTTTCGAAATATAAAATTAAAACTAAAATTTATAGATTTCTTTTATTCATATGCAAATGGATTCAACTTTTTTTAATTTAATTTATTTTCAGTGTTTGTAAATGTTTACAGTTTTTTTTTCAAAACAAAATTTAATAGTTTCCATAATCTCAATACAATTTCACACATCAGGAAATGCAGAAATTTATGAAGACACTTTTCCATCTGATGACGCACAATTTCTTAATTACCAATCCTATGTATATGAATTTCTGATTTCGTACGTAAAACAATAATTAAAATTTCATGCAACTATTTTTACACTATTAAACAATAATAAATAATTATTTAAAGTGGTAAATACATCTGTTCTACATGCCGGCTTCACGTGAGCATTGATATTTATTATCCTTTTTTTCAAAAAAAAAAAAAAAAGAAAAAAGAAAAAAAAATTAAACACGCGCTAATATAAAATGACGCTTTTTTATGACCTTGCGTTTCAATGACATTTCTTAATTAATAATTATCTAAAGTTGCAACGTAATTATAAAAATCAGTCGTCTTCAAAATTTTTTAGATATCATTTTTTATCAATAAGATTATGTGAGGTTTATTTTTACTTTTGTAATTTTTCTTCTTTCCTTAATTTGTAAATATTGACCATTCTTTTGGTTTTTTATTAATTAATTCTTATTTTCGTTATTGGTTTTCCGACGATTTGTTTGGAAAATTAACGTTTTGATTTATTTTTAAAACATCTTTTTCCTTTTTGACTTCATTTTCTTTTTTATTCCTTTTTTTATTTTAATTAAACAAATTTTTTTTAAATTGAAAAATTAAACAAATTTTTTAAAATTATTTTTCTTTTTCTTTTCTACTTCTTCTTCTTATTTATTTATTAATTACACTATTTTTTATTAATTTATTTTTGTATAATTGCAGAATTATTTTTTTCGAAACATTTGTTAAATTTGCACCTTTCTTTGACTTTAAAAATAGCAGTTTTGAAATTAATTTCTATTATTTTTTTTCTCACTTCAGGAATGATATTTATAAAACATTCTAATCACACGAGTTATGTAATTTTATTAACGATTTTATAATATTGTACGTCAATTTTCTTAAACACAAATGTTATTATTTTAAAACACTCAGAGGCAAGGCGAATTAAAACTATATACAATTTCTAGAATTAGAAAACGAGTTTTCTGTTCGTCAGGTGTGTTTAGTCCGGAGAATTTTTTTTTTTTGCATACACTAAACACGTCAGAGAATTAATAAAAAATGTAAAACGATGCAACTCACGGTAGAGTTTCTTTTTATCATACAAATAAAAATTATGCTCTTACTTTATTTGTATAAAAAATGTGTCGAAGGCTGTAAGAAGTGATTCAAGAGTAAAACATAAAAATAATTTTTCATTTTAGTTCTTTTATCAGTATTTATTTTTTATTTTTATTTTTTTTTATTTTTTTAATTAAAAATATTTTTTTCTAAAAAATTTCATTTTAAAAAATTTTTCTTACCTTTTCTGTATTTTTTTCTATTCACAATTTATTATTTCTTTACAGCTCGTTAATAAAAGTAAATTTAAAAAAAAATTGATTTGAATTCACAAATATTTAATAATAGAAAAGCAATTCGTCTTTTAATGTCGTTTATAGTATTAATTAGTATTGAAAACTCAATAAATATAATAAAAATTAGATTTAAAATTTTGTAAAACTTCTTGAGCATTTTTTTTTAAATTTATTAATTCTTTTGTCTATCAGGTATGTAAATTATCACCTGAATGTTCATAAGATAAGTCTTCATCTTGACAAATGAATACTGGTTTCTGGAACAGTTTCCATGTACTGATAATTAAGTACTTTGTTTATACATGAATAAATACAATGAAAGTTAATTTACAAGAGATAATAACTAAAGTTCAAAAGAATTGTTTAATAATTCTGAAGAAATATTAACGCAGTTTTAATAAAAATATATTTCAATTTTTATTTTATTTTATACTGGGAAACAGTATTTCGAAATAGTTGGTAAATTTTAGACTTACATGAATTCTTTTAATAACAATAATAATAATTTATTTTCGTAGTTTTTATATTAATTATTAGAAACAAAATATGTTATTAATTTTACAATTGAACAATTTTTGAAAAGAGTTAATTAATTTTTTATTTTAAATTATGTAGGACAATTATTCTTTGACTGTCGACATTGATTTTTTAAAATCGTAAATGATATCTATTTTTTTTAATTTTTAATATTTCAAAATATTTCTGAATGAAAATTAAAGAAAAATTTGAATACGAATTTAAAAATATATTTTTTTATTCAAAAAATTTTTAAGTTAAAATATTAAAATATTTTTGAGTAAAAGTATTTAAATATTTTGGAATAAAAGTATAAAAATATTTTTGAATAAAAGTATTAAAACATTTTTGAGTAAAAGTATTAAAATATTTTTGAGTAAAAGTATTAAAATATCTTTTAGTAAAAATGTTAAAATATTCTAACGAATACAAAATTTGTATAAATTAATGTTAATCACTTGAAATAAAGAGAAAAAGATAAATTATCGTTTCTACTGCAAAAATGAACTGAAAGATAATAGTTGAATTAGTAATAAATAAGACATTTGTATAAAAAAACTGGATTATTTTTTATTTATAAAACCTTAAAACAAATCTATAATATTTCTAATTTGAGATTTTTTTTTATGTGTTTTTAAGTGATACAATGCAAATGTGAAAATATTCGTTTGAAAAATTTGCTTCATTTCTAATCGGTGTGAATTTTTAATTTAAATTTCATGGAATAGAATAAAATAGATATAAATTGTTATAATCTTTTTTTTGAGAATCAGAACTTGATTCTAATGAATACAATGTTTAACTTTCTGATCGTTAGTTTCGAATAACTATTTGAAAAATTATGAATTCCTGTCATCAAGCTTGAAATATATCTATTATGTCTTGAATTACTCTGAAGAAATAATTGACGACTCCTATCTTGAAAAGCAGCCAAGTTATAAAAATCATAGACCATACTCTGAAAATTCTTGCAACCCATCTCATTCTGAAATGAAAAATTTTTAGAAAATGTTCAATTAATAATTAAACAATAAATTTTTTAATATTTTCAAATAATTTTGAGTGAAGGAGAAAATTTTTTCCGTTAAAGCAAAAATTTTCTCAGTAAAAGTGAATGAAATTGAAAATATTTTGGGTGAAATTGAAAATAAAAATTTGTTGTCAATGAATTATTTTTGAAATGATAATTCTTTGGTTAAAATTGCAAAAGGGATTTTTTTCCCTTTTAAAAGTATTTAGGGTGAAATTGAAAGTAAAAATTTTTTAACTAACAGTAAAAGTGAAAAATATTTTTTTTGTTGAACTTTAAATTGATAAGTTTTTGAGTAAAAGTAAAATTGAAAATTTTTTTATAATCAAATGAAACTTTATTTGAAAAAAAGATTAGAAAGTAATTCAGTACGAATGTGAAATAAATAAACAGACATAATTTTTAAATACATATAATAAAATCATAAAAAACTAAATAATCCTCTATTAGTAAATATATTTATAAAAAAAATGAGCATTACATAAGAATAAATATTATCGTTATTCAAAACATAAAAAAAATTGTTGAGGAAGATTAGGAATTCTATTTTTAAAGCAGGAAACTAGACGTTGATAATTATTTATTAAGAAAGTAGTAAAGATAGTGGTGACAAACAGTTTTTCCCATTACGTCACTAAAAAATGGTCACTATAATTACACGATAATTATTTTATAGAATATTTAGAGAAAAAAAAAATTCTCGATATTCTAATTAGGACTTAGTCAAATGATAGGGATTAATTTTTTTCTCTCCACTATTCACAAGTCTCGTAAAATATTACGTTACAATTCAAGTGAATGGAGTATAAGAGAAGGTCGTTGCCATTCAGTGCATCCAATGATGTCATTTAAAAAATCATTTATTATTTCATAAATCCTGCAATGACGATTTATTTATAACGAGACTGTGTGTACACTATCGTTCCAATTCAGGTATTACATAGTAAAATTATCATCAAGCAAAAGCAAAGACTTTTAATCCTCTAATCTAAACAGAACATGTCAAGTCATTCACCTCCCGACATTCGAGTCAGAAGGTAAAATATATATTATTTTTTTTCGACTTTCTGCAGTGAAAAAAAATATTATGTTTTTTATAAAAATGAATAAAAAAAAATTTCCTTTACTTTATATCCATAAATTAATGGACCTGACTGCAAAACATGAATAAAAAAAAATGTTTACAGCTGCAAAAGCTGAGAATAAATTATAAACTTATCTGTTGGGGTGATTACAATTTAATCTTTTTTCAAATATAAATTTTATTTATCAACAAGGATATCCTAAAAAATATCTAAATTTGTAACTGTTTAATTTATTTGACTGCGTTTTTAATTTTTTTTTTCAGACGTCATATAATCAGATATGATTTTAAAACCTTGATTTTATATAAACAATTCTTTTTTTTTCTTTTTCTAAATTATTATATACACGTGACATTTGCAATCTTGACGAAAGTCGTCAAGTAAAGTTGGTAAATTAACCTCAGTATATTATATTTTTGCATGTATACACGATTTGCACTTCATCTTGACTGTAATAAAATAAATCCTACAATTTTGTTCTCTTCTTTGTTATTGGAAGCTTTATTGCAAGCACTTTGCAAATTCTCTTATCACAAGGAAAAGTTATTGTTGAAACAATGTAAATTTTTTATTTAGATAATTGAAAATATGCTTCATTATACGCTACAATTTCAGAAAATATCCGTATTTAAATAAAATAATGCACTTCTGTCTCTTCGAAGTCAGAAGATAAATAAAGTAGTTCTGAATATTAAAGAATATTTTTTTGGAGTCGCTGAATTTGAATCTGATTTCAAAATTGCAAAAATCAAAATGGCGGATCCAATATGGCGGAGGAAAAAAACCAATCAATATATTTAAAGGCAAAAGGTGAAATGTAACTTTGTCTTTAAAGATATTATTTATTTACTATTTTTACTCAAAATGTAACATTTTTGTATCGCGCTTTTAAAAAATTTGAATACGTATGGAAAAAAATTAAAACCCTTTATGAAATGAATGTTTTGAAAAATGCATGACGCGTTCTTCTAAAATGTCTGATGCTACTATGCCCGCATAGAAATTCATATGAATTATTCTCCAGTGCCTGGGGATCCCACATAATGATCGAGGCCACAATTTAATCACACTTTACGTTTCTGTCACGTATTCACATATAAAGTTCTTGTTTATAATTATTTATACACAATCTCCTAACTATGCGCTATCTATGTGTATAAAACATGTTACAAATATTTTTTTTCAAAAATAATTTTTTTTTGTTGCATTTTACTGATTTAAATTTATTTTTGTTTAAATTTAACAATTTTTTCTTACAGTAATGTATGTAATTGTTGTTGAATATTTTATGTAATATTCTACGAAAATTATTGAAAAGGAGGTTCAACTTCAAATTAAAAAACTAAAAATTAAATTAAAATGTTTCACTATAAAAAAATTGATAATAAATAATTAATAATAAAGATTAATTTTCGACAAAAATTATTTCAGAAGAGGTTAAAAAATAAAAAAACTGAAAATTTAATTAAAATGTTCCCCTAAAATTAATTAATAATAAAAACTAATTAATAATAAATAATTAATGGGTAATAATAATTAATATTCTGCAAAAATTATTTTAAAAGAGGTTAAAATAAAAAAAACTGAAAATTAAATTAAAATGTTTTCCTAAAATTAATTTATAATAAATAATTAATAATAATTAATATTCTACAAAAATTATTTTGCAAGAGGTTAAAATAAAAAAACTCAAAATTAAATTAAAATGTTTCACTGTAAAATTAATTGCCAGTAAATAATTAACAATAAAAATTAATATTCGATAACAATTAATAAATTATCGTAATTTTTTGATATATTTTTTTTAATTTGGAAAAGAAGTGAATTTTTTTAGACAAATGGTAACTGCGAGAGAGCGTAAGTTCTGATTCTGGTATAGCTTCTAATTTTTTTGATTGGCAAAGTAAAGACTCTTAAGTTCCTTAAAGTTATGTGACCCAGTTTATCACTAACGAGTTTACCATCGATCAAACAAGACTTGCGGACAAATTTTGAACACCGCATTGTCATTGTCTTTCTTCTAAAGAAGTATTCAGTAATCCATGGCATCTTGTTTAAATCATATAAGAAATTCGATTAGCGCGCGCACACTCTTTTTTTTTCTCTTTCTCTCATCATTATCTATCGTTGATTAGTGTCTCTCGATTCAAATGAACTTCGATAAGCGATTAAGAATCGTTTATCGACCACGAAATAAAGAAATTTCAAAAAGTGAGTTACGAAACGAAAAATTAGATCAAGCGCTATGTAAAAAAAAATTACTGGGATATTTTAATTATCTTCTGAATTAAAAATTATTTTCTTACAGAGTAAAGAGAAGTAATGATTAGAAAATTAATTTTTAAGGAGAAATCAATCGAAAGTAAATGAAAAAATGTTAATAGAAATTTTATTCTTTTACGTTTTGATGTTTAGTCAAAGTTTCTTTTCATGTATTCGATATTAGAAAAATATTTTTTATTTTTGTAAAATGAGTTCTAAAGTGAAGAATTGGATTTAGTTTGAAATATTCATTTATTTCATACAGACGGGAAATTTATAATAATTTATAGAAGTAATTCATGAATTGTTTTTTTTTAATTGAAAGTAAAATAAAAAGAAACATGTCATATTTAACATTCTTGAATAATATTTTTAATTCAATTTTTTTTTCTTTGTAAAAAATAATAATCTCTTTCTGAATAAGTTAATTCTTAAATAACTATCATGAAATTATGACTTAGATATTATTTAACGAATATAATAATTGTACTTGAATATTTAAAAATTAATTCAAGTTTAAAAGAATTACGTTGACGATTTTCATAAAGAGATCGACTTCGAAAGATTTTGATTTGAAATTTCGTAAAATTTCAATTTTTGATTAATTTAATGAAGAATTTTAAAAAATTTATATTTTTGCTAAAATGTTAATATTGCGAATTCTTCTTGAAATTCTAGTTCAATTTATCAATATATATTTAATTATTTATTAAAAATAATGGAAGTATATAAAAAATTGTATTTGAAAATTGTTTTAAAAAAAATTAAATTTTGGAGAAATTACAAGTGATTGCTGAAATTGAATTATTTTTAAAACTAATAAAATTCTTGCAAAAGTTCAAATATGTTTGAAATTTAAAGAAAAATTATCGTCAAAATCACAATTTCTTGTATAAACATCAAAATTCTTCTCTAAAATTCAATTATTTTCAAAAAATTTCCTCATTTCAATGATTTTTAATATCTACTATTTTAATATATTTTTCCAAAAGAATTCAATTATTTCATAAATTTTTTTAATAAAGTTGTACTCAATCGTTTAATTATTTTCATAAATAATAAAAAATTTTCCAGGAATTATTTTTATAAATTTAATTATTTTTGTAAATATTAAATTAGTTTTGAGAATTTAATTATTTTCATAAAAAAATTAAGTTCATTGCAGAATTTTAATTATTTTTAGTACAATTTTAATCAAATTCCTCGAAAAGTGTAATTTTTCTAAAACATTTAAACAAACTTCGTCAAAAGAATTCAATTATTTAAAAAATTGTTCATGAAGTTCTTTATAAAAATTAAATATTAAAAAAACATTCAATTGTTTAAATTGTTAAATTGTATTTAAATAATTGAATAACTTTAAAAAGGTTTCAAATTAAAATATTTAAAAAATTAATTTTTTTGAATAATTTAATTTCTTTTTTTTAAAAATAAATTGAAGTATTTTTTTGAAAACTTAATTTTTGTAGAAAAAATAAGAATAGTTAAATATTTATTTAAAAAAGAAGTTACTGAATGTTTTCGAATAATTTTACACCTAAAGAAATTCTTAAATAAATGTATCAGAAAATTTTTTTTGTAAAATTTTCTTCTCTATTTTCTAAAAATTAACAAATTTTTAGTTTTATTTCTATTTAAAATTTGCAATTGACAAATAGAATTTATAAACACTTTTTTACTTTATTTAAAAAAAGCTTTGAATTTTTTTTAAAGCAATCGTAATTAAGAAATAGAAATGATGCAAATTATTTTACTTTTTACTTTATTATTGTGTTTAAAGAGACTTTTTTTTATTTCAGAAATCTTTAAAGTGTATCAATATTATTAATTTATAGTCAGAAGGGAAATTCCGTTTTGCTTAGAAAGTATGAGCAATCAAATTTTTATTAAGGAAATGTCAATGTTATCATCTTCTTTTTAATAATTGTCTATACATTATTGTGGAAAATTAAAGGCCAATATCAATAAATTTATTATTGATATCGGCCTATAATTTTTTTTATCTAAAATATTTGAGAGTAATTAAAATTTTTTTTTTTAATTTTCTTTTAAATTAAAGATGAGACTTGAAAGGTGACACCTATAAAAGTTTTAAATTTCGTCTGCAATTTTTCAAAAATATGTGGTAGAATATAAAAAGTTTCCGAATGGAGAAAATTAATGAGAAATTAATAAGAACATTATGGAAGAGCTGAAATTAATGCTTATTAGTTAATTACTAAATAGTTTCAAATCCTCACCTTTCGTAATGAATTTTCGATGCCTTTAAATTTTCCATTTTTTCCTTCAGCAAATACTTTTTCGCTCCTATTATACAATTCCTGCAAATAATCAATATTTCCATCAATACCAAATTTTTCTGTCTTTAAAACATTCTTGTAACTATAAATTCTATTAAATAACAGATGAAACAAATTTCGTTCAAAAAATTAAATAAATATTTAATTTATATTATCTTGCCTGAAGTATTCACTAATATCTAACGAAAAATAGGCATATCCAAAATCTGCTACATCATTAGGTGGCAAATTTTCTAAAAGATCCAAAAAATTTTTGTTTTTGAACTTCCACACATTCATTAGGAAATATTCCAAAGAACTAATGGCGTTATACACTTTTCTTTGAATTCGCACCAACCTGGAAAAGAAAGTTTTAATAGAATTCTACCACCTAGATATAAATGTGAATCACATGAATAAATTAGTCCGTGTAAAATAAAAGAGAAGTGCTTTTGCATATATAAGAGAATAAATTTGTGATTTTTTTGTTTGACAAACTTGAATCGGTTAAAAATAACTGATTTAGAAGCAAAAAGTCAGTCACTTATTCAAAGAGTAATATTTCTATACTGATAATTAGTTTAAAAACACTAATTTGAATTAGTGACTGACTTTTTGCTTCTAAATCAGTCATTTTTAACTGATTGCCAATTAAAACGATGATTTTTAACTGAATCAAGTTTCAAATGAATCAAAGAGAGATGAGAAGAGCTTTGCCTAAGAGATTGAAAATAAATTCTTACATAGGCTTCTTTCCTGCAACTTTTAACAGACCATCAATAAAGTAAGCAGGTATTAGATGATAAAGTATCATCATAAGATAAAATAGTGTCTTATCTTTAATAATGGTGACACTGGGGAACCATAAAACTCCTTCGAGGGGTATTTCCTTATTAACTTTAAGGCCCATTTCAATCACTTCGCTTGTACTCACGGCCTTAACGTCAGCCGAACAGCAATTGTAGACATGAACGCTGGAGTCCCTTGTTATCCTAAAATTAAAGATTCGAGTGGCTTAAAACTTATTTTCGGTTTTTAATTTTTAATAGTAAATGGTGATTGGTGATCATCAATGATGGTGATTGTTGGTGATAATAGTACAATATAGTAGAAAAATTAAGAAATCAATCTTACGTCTGTAGGCCTCGCTTCCAGGCAGCTATTATCATTGCTTTTATTGCAACATCAACAGGAATGAAATCTGAAATAATTTTCGTGTCTAAACGTATGACTCTTAATACTCCTTTTCCACCTCCGACCAGCATTCCCACTGGTCCATTGAAATTATCAATCCACCCTTCAACAGGTTCGAGAAGTGTTGATATAACTGAAAGTAGTAATTAGGGAAAAATTAATCAATCAACCAATTAATTAATTTCATTAATCACTTCATTTAAACAGATTCTTTTTAATAAATTTTTCTCTAGGCACAATTCTAGGCAACAAAGTCTTTGTTCTAGAAATGTTCCTAAAACGTTTTTAGAACATTTCACATCCGTTGCATAACGACTTAAAATCGTCCAATGCTTTAAAAACGATTTTAGAACATAAAACATTTTTAAGACGTTATATTATGGACATGAATGGCTCTAAAATCGTATTTAGAGCATAAAACATTTTTAAGACTTTATGTTATGGACATGAATGGCTCTAAAATCGTTTTTAGAGCATAAAACATTTTTAAGACTTTATGTTATGGACATGAATGGCTCTAAAATCGTATTTAGAGCATAAAACATTTTTAAGACTTTATGTTATGGACATGAATGGCTCTAAAATCGTTTTTAGAGCATAACAAATTTTTAAGACGTAATGTTATGGATATGAAAGGTTCTAAAAATGTTTTTGGATCAAAGAAGGCGTTTCTGTGCCCAGAGGGTTGCTATTATGAAAAACAAAATTAATTAAATGATTAAGATGACTGGTATTAATTTAACCTCACCTATAGATGGTCGGAATATAACAGATGGTATGGTTGGGGAATAGTCGCTTATCACCTGTTCAGCGAGTCTCTTTGTAAAAGTATAAGTATTTGGAAAACTATCCATGTATCTAAATAAGTATTTGCAGAGTTAGAAAAGTATGTCACCTGACAATGAACATTAATCAAAAATCAGAAAGCATTTTAATTATTTGGTTACCTGTCACATTATGCAACAAAGGAGTATTATGGGTACACTTTATCACCCTAGGGCAATAATGGATCTTTTATCACCCTAGGGCAATAATGATTCTCTCATTACCCTAGGGTAATAATGGTGCCTTTATTACCCTAGCACCAAAAATTTAGTGACTTTTAAAAAATAGTTTTTTCTCTCAACAAATAATGTCGATAATTAAGTTCAAAAATAAATTCTGTCTACAAAGAAATTTGAAAATTTAATGTAAATTTTGATTTAATTTAAATTCAACATTGAATTATATGAATTGAATTATTTACTTTGGTGTCAGGGTTCGTAACACATGATCGTCAACATTTTCAGCTATTTTTATTGTCTTTTTCCAATCCACATTAATGGGATAAACTTTCTCTTCCACGCATGGTTTATCTGCTTGCGAGTAACTCGTACTAACATGTACAAGAGCCTGTAATAAAAATTATTTTTATCAAAATTTAAAATATTGTTAAAAAACAACTTTTCATTAAAAATATTGTTAGAAATCATTTTTTTCATTTCAAATATTGTTAAAAATCATTTGTTTCATTTAAAAATTGTTAAAAATTAATTTTTTTTACTTGAAATATTTTTTAATTACAATTTTTTTCTTTTTTAGAAAACATCGAACAAACAATGCCATTCGAGAAAAAAAAAGCTTTTAATTAATGCGTGAATCGTGTTTTATTACGATTTCTAGTTATTGTAAATAGCTTGTAAACAATGATTTGTAAATACTTAATGTAATTAGAATAAGATATGAATTATTCATTTGAATATTAGTTGGAGGTGATCGTTGAACTGGAAATGTTTTGAATATTATAAATTTTAAATTAGAAAGAACACAAAGTATGGTCTTTGATAATCATCGAGAGAAATTAATTAAATTAAAATTTACAAAAGTTATTCATTTCAGAGTCGAGTTTATCTAAGTTTTATTTTTACTTTTTTTTTAAGTTCAAACTTTATTAATATTAAATCTTTTCCAAATGGAAACTTTTTATTCGCATTCAGCCTTTTGGTTAAAATTTTGTAGACTCTGTACAATTAGTATCTTTGAAGATTAATATTTTTTACTCAAGGATTTAATGACACTTTTTATGTCTGGAAGTGAGAATTCATAAATTACGCTTCGAATATATTATTAATGGAGCAGTTGACCTAATAATATGGCAATATTTATTTACTGTTCACTTGTTCTACAAAACTGTGGAGAATGTGAAAATTAATGTCATGAGTATATTAGAAATTAATTTTCCTTGTAGAATATTTATTTTTATTGGTCGAAAATTGACTTTTGCTAATTTTTTTACGTTTAGTGTTTTAGTAATTAATTATAATTATTAATTGCTAGGAAAAAAGTTTATTGTCAGGAACAAGAATGTAACTTCTATTTTAATGCAGAAAGGAAAAAAAATTTGTACTTTGAAACGTACCACGAGTTTCTTCATTTGTGTTCCTAAAATACAAACATCTCTGGCTGATCTGGTGTTTACGAAGGTTGCATTTTTTAAACTGTCATCAAATCTTACATTAGCAGCGACGTGAAATATAATTGACACTTTTTCGACAATGACTTTTCTTTCCAGAGGAGGAAGTCCCAATGACTCAGTTGCCACATCTCCTGTTATTGGAATTAATTTGTCTGCAAAGTTTGGCCTCTCCTTTCGTATTCTATCGAAAAGCTGAAAGGCAAATAAATCCCATTATTCATAAACAAAAAAAAATAAACACCTTGTCACATTTTTTTCGTTTTTAATTTCCAATTGTTTAAACAAATTAATAAAAATTTCAAAATTCTTGAAAACTGCTAACGCTAACCGATTCTAGGTGAAAAATTAAGAAACTTTTGTATTGGTCATATTTTTCGCCAAGCCGTATTTATACCAATTTTATAAATTGTTTATAAAATTGTTATAAAAACAAAATCTGCTGTATGAAGGGTTTACAAAGTGCGTTTCTCTCATGGGAGAAACAAATTGATTTTAGGTAAAATTAACAATTGGATTCATAGGCAAATTGATAAAAAAATATACCTGTTCTTTTGTTTCTTTATTTCCAATTGTTTAACAGTAATTGTTTAAACAAATTAATAAAATGTTAGCAATTTTAAAACACTGTTAATGCTAATCGATTCTGTGTGGAGTATTAAGAAAGTTTTGTATAGGTCATTGTATTCTTTAGGTCGTATATTGTTTATAAAATTAATATAAACAAATTATGCTCGATAAAGGGTGTTTTATCCCAAGCATAAACAAATTGATTTTAATTAAAATTACAAATTGGATTTATAGGCAAATTTAAAAAAAGAAATACCTGTTTTCTGTTTTAATTTTCACCTGTTTAACAACAATTGTTTAAACAAATTCTTAAAAACTTGAGAAAATGGTCAATAATGATTTGTAATATGATTTGTTTATAACGTTTTTATAAACAAATTACGTTTTGGAAGAAAGGGATAGATACAAAACATTCTTAATATTCCCCACAGAATCGATGGTATTAACAGTGTTTGAAAATTGCTGAATTTTTATTAATTTGTTTAAACAATTATTGTTAACTAATTGGAAATTGAAAGGTAACAAAAAGGCATTTATTTTTCTTCAATTTGCCTATGGATTCAATTGTTAAGTTTACTTAAAATCAATTTGTTTATGCTTGGGATGAAACACCCTTTGTACAAAATAATTTGTTTATAACAATTTTATAAACAATTTAGAAAACTGTTATAAATACGGCTTGGAGAAAAATATGACCCATACAAAAGTTTCTTAATTCTTCACCTAGAATCGATTAGCGTTAACAGTTTTCAAAATTTTTTCAATTTTTATAAATTTGTTTATATAATTATTGTTAAACAATTGGAAATAGAAAAAAAAATTCAATGATTATGTTCATTAATATCGAAAAGGTTCTTACCGGTACTGAAAGCATTATTCGAAGACGATCATCAATTGAAATTCCTTTCTTCGGTCTCATAAGCAAGAAAATATTTTCTATGTCAGGACAGGATCTTAATAACTTTTCGATGAGCACCTTGCCCATAAATCCCGTTGCTCCCGTGATAAATATACTCCTTCCGGCATAAAACGCCGGAATTGAGTTTTCGGGTTTTAACGTAGCGACACTCATCTATTGAAAGAAAGTCTCTTATCATTTCTTGTAATTAATCACAAAATGCGAAAAATTAAAAAACACAAATCGAGTAACTGGATCGTTTAAAAATTTTAACAGATTTATTTATTAACAGATTAATTAAAAAAAGCGTTAAAATGATAGATTTACAAACTACTTAATGTATTCTTTTTTATATAAGTAATAATTACTTATTGTAAAATTAAAAAAATTATCAATTCAACATTTTACGATAAAAATGCTTTACCATGAATTAATTGAGTGCAAAATTTTCAAAAAAAAAAAATCTTAAATCCACAACATATAGAATCACTGCACTTAGAAACTACACACGTGATCTTAACGAAGGCACATCATGAAATGAACTTTTAATATTTCAAACGCAGGATGTGACGTTTGATTTTCATTTAAATAAAATTAGCTCCTAGGTTAACGGCCAAACTTGTCCATATTTATAAATATATATTTACATGTAAATTTTCTTATGTATTTAAAAGTCTTCAATGATGTAAAATTTTTTACTTAGTGAATGAATTTAAAAGAAAACATTTTCAACAAAAATTATATTATAATTATATTAAAACTATATTATAATTAATTACATTTCTTTCAGAAAGTGTCCGGAATTTGAATCCTAATTACATAAAAAATTTTCCGTTTATTTTTGTAATAGTAATAATTAAAAAGTTATTGAAGGGAAAAGTAGGAAAAATTTTTAATGTCTGATGATAATATTTCGTCTCAGTGAAATTGTTATGTAACAGTTGCATAAGAATATTTACAGGGAAGTTCGTCATTCTTAATGGTCCAGATTTGCAAATTGTTGACATTTTTTTTTTTTTTGAGTATTTTTCTTGATAAAAATTCTTTGTGTTACGATTAATATAAAGAGCCTTTAATCATTCCCAAATATATACTCTTATGATTCTTTTTACATCACAAAATACACTAAAAAAATTATACAAGGTCGAATTATATAACAATTCCTGTTTTTTTGGGAATATTTTTTAAAATTAATCTTACGTACACTCATTGTATGACAATTAAAAATAAGCTTTGCAGAATTTTTCGATAATATTTTAAACTTAGAATATAAAATTAAACTAGATAAAAACAATTATTGAAATTTAAATCACAGTTTATTTTTTAAATTTATTTTTTTATTTACTTTTTAATTTATTTTTAAATTTACTTTTCAATTTACTTTTTGATTTATTTTTAAATTTACATTTTAATTTATTTTCTAAATTTGTTCTAAATTTAGATATTTAATAATACTTTTAATTTTTATTTAACACTTTAATAACTTAATATTTTTATTAAATGTTTAACTCTTTCTATTGTTTTTCTGTTGCAGTGAAAAATTATCCGAGAAACGTCATCACTTCAAAAAGGAATTTTGATTGTTATTATTTATTATCGAAGCCGAAAAAAGGGTAAATATTTAAGAAATTAGAATTTTGCGAGCCTTAGTTTTGCAAAAAAGAAAATTTCACAACAATTAGCGAATTTTGGAATAGCTCATAAACTAAAAATTTAGTCTCTTTATTTTGTGGTTAATTGCTATTCTAATTAGGAAAAAATTTTAATTTCGTTTATTTTACAATCTTATCACGATAATGATAATTATTAGTAGTATTCAATGTGAAATTAAAAATTAAAAAAATTAAAAAAAACAAATTAGTTAAAAATTAATATTAATAATAATTGAACTGTAGATTCGAGAACCTGTTTCAGAAAATTTGCAACAGTATAAAATTTAGTATTAAAAATTATAAATTAGGATTAGAAATCGGGTTTGAAAAAAATATAGAAGCTGAAATTATTTTTGAAAAATTTTTAAGATACATAAAAGGTCGAATTAAATACAAAAAGTTAAAATAGTTGAAAAGTATTTTTTCCATTCGACTGAATTTCGTGATTTTTATTGTCAGCCATAAATGCGAACAGATGTGCCTTAAAATTAATGTTTTTAGTAATAATAATAGATTTTTTCAAAGTGTAGATTTATAAATAAGTCTGTCACACTACGCACCAAAGATTTTTTTTTTTGCATAATTTGTAATTATGTAGATAGATTTATAAAAGAAAATATTTACTCAGGTGAAAACTTGATATTTTTATATGTCAAAACTCCTAGAAATTGATGTACATACGAATCTTAATCATATTCTGTGAAAAGAAAACTCTTCTATTTGTAAAAATTAAAGAAAAATTGTGTCACAAATGTTTTCCACTTGAGTAGTTATGTTAAATAAAAATGCTCAATAGAATTTTCATTTAATTTGTTTTTTCACTATTAACCTCAATATTGTGAATAATTATTTATACAATTGTAATAAAAATTGCATTATTTGGATGACTTCTGTAAATCAATAAATATTTGCGCTTCATCTTAAATTTATTTCTTCTGTAATCCCTGTTAGAGTTTCGAAATTCAGCAACTTCTTATAGATATTTTTTTCAATAAAATTAGCAATAATAAAGATCATCGCAGAATTTTAATTATTTATAATACAATTTGAATCAAAAATATTTATTATTCTTAAAAATTTGATTAAAATTCGTCAGAAGAATTCAATTATTTAAAAATTTGTTACAATAAAATAATTAATTTCAAAAAGGTTTGAATTTGTAATTTTTGAAAATCTAAATTCCCATGGAAAAATAATTATAATTAAATACTTATTTAAAAAAAAGAAGTTATTGATGTTTTCGAATAATTTGTAAATTAAAGAAATTTGTAAATAAATGTAACGAAATATTTTTGGAAAAATTCATGGAAAAATAATTATAATTAAATACTTATTTAAAAAAGAAGTTCTTGATGTTTTCGAATAATTTTTAAATTAGAGAAATTCGTAAATAAATGTAAGAAACATTTTTTTCTTTACTTTCTAAAAATTAAAAAATTTCCAATTTCAATTTCATTTTTAATAAAAATTTGCCATAATCTCATTAATAACTATAGATGGAGATCAATCAGAATCTAGAGAAAGAAGAATCAAATTTAAATGCACTTAGCGTCACTTCTGGAGAACTGGATGATTCTCAATCTGATACACTTGAAAGTTTAAAGCACCAACCGTCAAAATATAAGATCCAAAAGTTATTTAAATTTTTTTTTTGTTTTTTCCCATCTTCACAAAGAGAAAATTTTTTTTTATTCACGTTCTTGAGCTTTTCATTTTCAGGGTGAAAAAAAATAGGAAAAAGAAGAAATACGTTACAGTTGGGAATTTAAAGGAAACGGTGATTGAAGCGAGTAAAGTAGAGGAAATTCTTTATGATGAATACGAGGATGATTCAGAGGCGGAAAAATGGACCGACTATTTGAAAAAAAGAAATCACATGGCCGAAATAGTGTAGCTTAAATTCTTTTCGTTTTTATTTTATTATTTATTTATTTATTTACGATTTCTCCTCTAAATGACAGAAAAATTACTCGTAATATTACGTTATCATCGGAACAGCAATTTTTAAACTTCTTGGCTACATGCGGTACACAAAAGCAATTTCCTGAATTTCTCCTTCATACAAGGGATCGATATAATCCTCGGGAATTGCTCGAGTGTGTTCCAAATATGAACTTTTTTGTGCCAATAAATTTGTGTCAGAAATTTTACTAAAAAAAAAAAAAAAATTGTTTCTAAAACAAATTTCGAAATAAATTTCAAAAAAAAATTTGTCAAAAATAAAATAAAATTTTCCGTTGCTAAATGGAACATATAAATAAATTTACATTAAATTAAGTTTACAATAATTTAAATGTTCCCTCGAAATATTTACAAACATTTTTTAACAAATTTTTAAACCTAATTTAAAAACTCTTTTTTGCAGTTGAAAATATGGAAAGACATACAGGTAATAAAAGGTAATAACCATTTTCCATTTTTTTATTTCAATCCATAATTTAACGAAAAAAGAAAAATATTTACAGAATTTATTTATGTCGGAAATTAAAAATTTACTATTATTTATAATAAAGTAAAGTGCTTTCAATCTTAGGTACTGATTTTTCGCTTGGAGGGAGAAAAAAACATATACAAAGTTCTCTTTATTGCATCGATTTAGCCAGCGCTTAGAGCAGCGAAGAAAAAGAAGAAAAAGGCGAAAATGACGAAGAAAAAGAAGAAAACATCGGCAAAGGAGGAAGAGGGATCTCCTGCTGCCGAAGCGGAGAGACTCAAGTACTTAACCAATTTTTGAAAAGAAAAATTTTACATCAATTTTTACGTTGAAAACAACGCAAAATGGTTGAGAAGAAATGTGACGTACAGTCGAATCAAAAGTTACTCCAAAGTCATAATTTTCTAATTTGGAAGAAAAAGACAAATTAAATTTTTAATTCGTCTCGGTGGAAAGGTGAAGAATTTAATTTTGAATATTTGGAACAATAAAAAATTGTATTTGAATAAAAAATACAATTTTGTCAATGAGAAATATTTTTTAAATTTTCGTTTATGTTATTTTTTATTGACGGAAAATTATAATTTTTATTCAAACGGAATTTTTAATTGTTCAAGATGTGGAAAATTTAATTCTTTACGCTTTTACCAAAAGGAATTTGAAATTTAATTTGACTTTTTAGAGAAAAAGGAAATTATGACATTGGACTAACTTTTGTTCCGATTGTTTGGTGGAATCTTCCTTTAAAAATATTTTTTTTAAGAAGAAAGGAACAAATGTTTTTAAAATTTATTTGTAAATTTCGAATATTTTTCATTTATTTAAAATTTATTTTTAAATTTATTTTTAAATTTATTTTTAAATTTATTTTTAAATTTATTTTCAAATTGATTTTTTATTTATTTTCAACTTGTTTTTAAAATTTATTTTCAAATGGATTTTGTATTTATTTTCAAATTGATTTTTTTTTTAAACTTGTTTTTAAAATTTATTTTCAAACTGATTTTGTACTTATTTCCAAATTGATTTTTTATTTATTTTTAAATTGAATTTTAAATTTCTTTTTAAATTGTTTTTTAAATTGATTTTCAAATTTTGAATATTTTTGGAATTTTGAACAATTTTCACTAGAGTGTGGGGGGAATTATTAATATTAAAGGATTCTTGTTGATTTTCTTCGATTCCTGAAATGTTGGTATATTTTACCTACGGTTCTCATCCCTATTTACCCTACTTTCTCCCCACTCACGAAACTACTTACTACGTACCTTGGAAGTGTTAATTTCATGATCGGTTAGTTACAAGTCAGTTTCTATTTCGAACGTTAAGGAACGTGTGAAAAAGTGATAAATTTTTAATTCTAATCAATCATGAACGGATTTCCCTTGGAGGAAATAACTTTTTTTAAAAGTTATGCCGAAACTGATCGGGAAAAAATTAAACGCCAGGAGGAGCGGTGCGTTCACTAATTTTTTTTGGACAAAAACTAAAAATTCTTTACCTTACAAAATTATTTCTCAACTACTAAATTAATTCATTGTGAATTTTAATTAATTAATTTAATTTTCATTGTAGATTTTTAATTATAAATTTTAAATTGTAAGTTTTAAATTGTAAATTTGAATTGTAAGTTTTAATTGTAAGTTTTAATTGTTAATTGGAATTGTAAATTTTTAATTATAAATTTGAATTGTAAATTTTTCTTTAATTAATTTAATTTTAATTGTAAATTTTTAATTAAGTAATTTAATTTTAATTGTAAATTTAGTATTATTAAATTTAATTGTAATTGTAAATTTTTCATTAATAAATTTGATTTTAACTGTAAATTTTTAATTAATTAATTTAATTTTAATTGTAAATTTTTAATTATAAATTTATCATTATGTTAATTTTTCATTAATGATTTTAATTTAATTGTAAATTTTTAATCCAAAAATTTTTCATTGTGAATTTTTAATTATAAACTTTCATTGTAAATTTCTAATTAAGTAATTAAATTTTAAATGTAAATTTTCAAGTAAAAAATTTTTATTTAAAATTTTTAAGTAAAAATTTTTTATTTAGAATTTTTAAGTAAAAACTTTTTACTTAGAATTTTTAAGTAAAAACTTTTTATTCAGATTTTTAAGAAAAAAATTTTTATTAAAAATTTTTCATTGTAAACTTTTAATTAATAAGTAACGCCTTTATCCCTAGTCACCACATTTTTCTTTCGGTTATTTACTCCTTTTTTGGTGAAAAATATATTCTCCACTAAAATTATTAATAATTACCAATTACCAAATTTTTCCTTATTTAAATAAAACGCGTCTTTTGTTAATTAATTTATTCAAATATTGGATTTATTCGCTCTTGGAATTTTATTTTAAACAAATTATCGCTGAAAATATCGACCAATTTCATATTCAATTTTGAAAATTGATTAATTCTGTTTTATCAGTACATGTAAATTATTCGAATTTGAAAATTATTTAATTTTCAAATTCGAATAATTACCAAATTTTCGAAAATATTTTAAGTTAACTTTTTTTTTAATTAGGAATCAAATGATAAAGGACATGATCGAGGAGATACGATTAGAAAAATTAAATAGTGAAAATCAAGTTGAACTAGAGGAGAAGCAAAATACACTTAGAAGGATTCAATTGGAGGAAACTTTGCTTCTTATTGCTCAAAACAAGAAATCCTTCGAGGATTATGTCTTGGAGGAAAAGGACATAGAAAACGTGAGTTTCATAAAGAGAAAGTAGGTCAATTTTGGAAAATCTTCCTTCAAGATCTTTTTTTGCAGAAAATTATTTTTCTAGTCAAGATAAAATTGCTTTTTCGTCAAAATTGTTGCTTTTAAGGGATAAAGGTATAAAAAAGTATAAAAAAGGTCAAATTTGGGAATTTTGTTTTAAAAAGTATGAAAGTGAAACAAACTCAATTTTTATTAGAAGTAATTTATTTTTTCGTAAAAATGACCGTTTAATGACAATTTAATTTTTTTAACATTATTTATATTATTTATTTAATCCAAAATTTATTTTTTTAATTTTTTATTTATTTTTTAAAAATAATTCCAGTGGCAACAATACATGACATGCGATGGATTGCCTGATCCGGGAATTTTGTCTGAATTAAACACGTTTTTGTATTTATGGTCCCTGGATGATGAAAATGCGAGTATGGAAACAATTTCCAAGCACTGTGAAATAATTATATATGTAAGTGCATCAAATTTTTATTCTTTTTTACAAATCTTTTTTCTTGCAATAATTAATAATAATCGAGTGCATTATTTTTAAGTAAAAATACCTTTTGGAAACGTTTTGCTACTTTTCGAAAAAACCTTGACTTTCTCAAATATTTGTAAAAGAAAAAAATAATTTTGTCAATTGCTCTTAATTATTAATCCGATTTATAAATTTTTAAAATACCTTTTTCTATTTTTTTTTCCAATAGCTTCTGTCTAAACTGGAGGACAAAATAAAATTCTCAACAGAAAAATCCGAGTATGTAGCTGACTGTAAAACAGTAAGTGTAACATTTTTTTTATTCTTTACGATTGCGAATAATTAATAGCAAAAAAAGAGAAGGAAAATAGTGACAAAATAAAGTAATACAAATTTGGAAATTAATTATTGTTCATTACAATTTAATACTAATTAAGTCATCATTGAATAAAATAAAAATTTTGAGGAATAATTTTCGTTTTAATTATTTTGAAGAATAATTTTTGTTTTAATTATTTTGTGGAATAATTTTTGTTTTAATTATTTTGAAGAATAATTGTTGTTTTAATTATTTTGAAGAATAATTTTTCTTCGAATTATTTTGAAGAACAATTTTTGTTTGAATTATTTTGCAGAATAATTTTTGTTCTAATTAGATATAATAACGATTTGCTTAGTCAAATTTAAAGCATCAGGAAAATTTACAGCTTCTCCAAAAAAATAACATTGTAAATTTAGCTTTTCCTAAATATGGTCAATTACAAAAGATAAGTAAACGAATTTAGATTCGGCAAGAACTTCGAAATAAACTTCAATTTTGGATTGACGCAGCTACTTACAAACTTCTGCGACACATAGAGCAAGACATGTTGAGAGTAGACCTGCGAAATACTCGATTTATTCAGAAATCAATTCATCTTGTCTGCTGTATTTGGGCCCTGATTCGTTTGCCAATAAGCATTAAACAAATCGCTGAAAAAGACAGGTAACAAATTTTCCCATTTTAAACTTAACTTAACTTTTAGAATTAATTTTAATGCATTTAGTATGTACTTAGCAGTATTTAGTATTCAGTCTGAACAAATTGATTGTATCTGTTTTTTAAATTCTTCTTTCCACATTTATAGAAAATCAATCGAAGTGAATTTTGACGAAATCAACCTAACTGTGAAAATGCCACCAGACATCGATTGCTATTCAATGGCTATTAGAGGACTTTGGCTAAATTATGATCACTATTCTGATTTGGGCACATCTTACACAATTCCCAATGTTCCTGAAAAATGTCAAATGAAAATGGGTATTTTCATTTCTATTTATCAATTTTTTTCCACTTCTATATCTTCGTTAGTTTCTTATTTACCTATTGTTTTGATATTTAATGGTAATTTTTAGTTTCTATTTATTGGCAAATGATTAAAAAGCGAAATTGTCACACTATAGATCTGCTCACCTACTGTGAATGTGAATTTAACACGAAGAGTGCAATTCGAGAAGAGCAGAAAGAAGGCAGACAGTTGAGATTAGAAGAGAAGAAATTGTTGCTTGAGAAGCTGACTAATCCTCCACCACCACCGCAAATTGTAAAATCCGAAAAGAAGAACAAAACTGGAAAGAAGACAGAGTTTCAAAAATCGCACAAGAAGCAGGAACCGGAACCTGATCCAGAACCCCTGCCTTATTTACCAACTCCCGATGAAATTATAATTCAGACCGAAGGTATTTTAATTGTTTTTTGATTTCGATTTGAATTTTTGTACCCGATGTACCAACGTCGTCTGTTAATAGAACTAAAGACTAACCAGTTTTAAGCTTTTAATTCTTATGCTTCATAAAATTGATTCCGAAAATTAATCACTGAATTTTTTTCATTGACGATAGTTGACAATCGAAAAGAATTGCGAGAGGCTTTGTTCACCAGATGTGAGAAAACTGAGATAAATCTTCGAAAGTACCTCATATTAGGCGGAATTTACCATATTGATTTAGTTTATCAACCACCACAACCGAAGGATATGAGAAGGGAAATGCTTCTCACAACTTGTAAGTTTGATTTACTTGATGAATTTAAATCTTATCTGTTTTTGCTTTGGAAATTGGAATAGACCAGTTAAATAGTTTTTTGAAACAAAAAAGCAGAATATTTATTTTAGTTGTTAAAAAAAGAAGCATATTTTTTTTTAGAATAGTTTATCAAAACAGGATTGAATTTAATTTTTCGATATTTTCTCTCCTTCAGTGCAAATTCCCAAGAAATTAAGATTTGTGCCATTTTCAAAGCCTTATAAAGCTCCTCCATCAGCTCCAGAATCGGAAAGAACGCCGGAAGTGATAGAAGCGGAAATGAAAGCTTTGGAAGCTGCGATGGAAGCTCTGGCACTGGTAACATTAAAGTGGGTACAATTCGGTTGCACGCGCTTAAGGATTTATTTGCTATAAATTTTTTTTTAAATTAAGTGAAATAATCCTTTTATTGGAAATAATGATAAATGATAATAATACTAAAGAAAAAAATTTTAAAACAAATTTAAATAAACTTTTGTAAATAATATGGTATTTATTACAGACTTCCAGACTCAGTTCTTTGGTTCGAACCACCATTAGTTGCACACTGGATTCCGGAAAGAAGAATTTGGTCCACTAATGATGTTCACGACATAAAATATAATGAGGAGAAGCAAATAATAACTTTCCGAACTGGCAGACTGGGAATTCATGGACTGGCGGCTTTTCGATATGTTAACATTCCATTTCAAAGTTGGGAAATGAAACCCGAATCCGGTAGAAGTACGGGGGGTGGTGTAATTTTAAGTATTACTGCAGCTATTATCCAAGCCGAGTTTATAGTGAGGGTTAGTGTTTCATGTTCATATATTATTAACCATCAAAACTGCCCGCCAGGAGTCGAATTAAATTTTCAGAAAACTTGCTTCAAAACCGACTAAATGTTGATTTAACTTTTCCGAATAGTGGAACATATCTCAGACCTGCATGTGAAGATGATTATTAAACTTTAAGGAAAATTAATTTTTTTCTTTTAATTAGACTGAAGACAAGTGTATAAAAACCAAATACAAAAAATAGAAAAGAATTAAGACTCTATTTTTTTGATGATGCATTTAAAAACATAAAAATTTATTGTTTTAAATCATAGAGTAAAAATTTGGTTGATGATCTTTTTGAAATCTGTTTAATTCTTCGCTTCTTGTTGGATATGATTTTAGTGAATAGTGGATGAATGATAGTGAATAGTAAATGAATAATAATGAATAGTGGATGAATAATAGTGAATACAATTACTGTTTCAGGAAGACTTGGTTTGCCTACACTCTCTAGTCGGGGGAACAACTAACGCCTTACAAAACATTGTTAATCAGTACATGAAACTTCATTTGCTTATAAAAGTAGGTTATTAATTTTTTTACCTCCTACTTGCTTTATTAATTGTAAGTATAATGTGTCTAATTGTATGTACAATATGTATTGTATGTAAAAAATGAAGTAGAGAATCGTTCTGTTTGCAGAAAATGCGGGATGGAGGGTGCGACCTCTTTCCAGAAGATGACGCATACAGCTACGTCAAAGGATTGCCTATAAAACATCCAGTTACTGAAAAACATTTGCAAGCATGCATGGGTTTGTTGTGTACCGCATATACATTCGCATGGTCTCGATGGAACGTAACTCGAGTCCCTCGACAAATTGTCATTCAGATCAAGGAACTACATGGTTGTATTGCTAAACAGGTAACATATCCATGTCCTCTGTCTACTTTTCTGTCACCGTTATTGTCTAAAGTCGTCTATTTCGACGAAATGATTACATCAAGCTAGACATCCGAAATGTTTGTTTCCTTTATTTTTCTGTTTAGATTCTTAATGATTCTTAATGATTTTTAACGATTTTGGATGATTTTTAACGCTTTTTAACGATTTTTAACGATGTTTAATGATTTTTAATGATTTTGAATAGACTTAAAATGTTATCTACTAATTTTTAAACCCTACTGATATTTTTACTTTTGGATCTAATTTTTATAATGATTTTGAATAGATTTAAAATGTTATCTAGTAATTTTTAAACCCTACTGATATTTTTACTTTTGGATCTAATTGTTGATTCACCTTTCACGACTAAACAACAAAACGAGGACAAAACAAATGGATCGTAAATAAATCGATTTGTTCAACAAAGAGTTAAAATTTGAAAAGCAAGTGATACATAATTCCTTGTGCTATGTACCAAGAGACATTTTCATAGTTATACAAACATTTCCTGAGTTGTCGCATTAAAGTCTGCAGTGGCAAATAAGCTTGGAAGGAATTATTTTACATACGAAATTCGCGAATTGTCTTGTGGGTGTTTCAAAATGAAAGTCGCAATTCCTCATAATCTTTATTATTTTTTTTTAAATGTGTAACAAAAGTCTTTAAGTGCTTAAGTCTGCGCACACTTGCCCCTAATGACTCTCGCGAGCATTTATAAGATTCATGACTATACGTTTTGTGATATACATATTATTTTTATTTTCTTTTTCTTTTTTCAGCAAACAAATATGACCTTGTTAGTAAGTCCAGTTCAAACAGTGGCAGTTGAATGTACGGAAGTCAGTCCAGAGTTCAGTGATAAGCCAGTGGAAGGTGATGATGCAAAGGTTAACCATTAAAGCATCTAGAATTTCTGAAGATTATTCACTGAACTCATTTCAATAATGCTCAATTATTTAATTTCAGTTCTACTCTGATCTTTATCATATGGCCTTACACAATGCTGGAATCAAAAGTCGCATTCTAATGAAGAATACATCTTTCATATTGGCTAGAACGGTCACTAAACTATTACAAAAGACGAACGTTATTAGTATGTCTTCTTGACACATGAAAGTCAATATTTATTTCAATCCAATTTTAAATTACTTTTTAAAATTATATTTTTAAATTACTTTTTAAAATTATTTTTTACAATTACTTTTAACTGCAAAATTAAACAATTAATTCCATCTTTTTCTGAATCAATTTAAAAGACTAAATTAATTCAAAAAAACTATACACTGAACTGAAACTTATTTGATTCAAAAAACATGTATTCAAATTAAATTTGATAGAAGTTTTTCAAATAATTAGAATAATTTATTAAAAGTGATTACAATTTTTAAAATGTAAATAATTCGAATTTTTAAAAGAATTTGAAATTATAAATATACATATAAATTTACATTGAGGCATTTCTGTTTAAGTGTGTCATCTTCTTTCTTAATTTCAAATTTAATCAGAAAACTTTTCATAATAGATCAAATTAGGAATAAAAATATTAAAATTTTAAGAGAACTTTGAATACTATTTAAAAATATTAAAATTTTTAGAGTATGAACTTTGAATCCTATTAAAAAATATATTATTACTATTATTATTATTATTATTATTATTATTATTATTATTATTATTCAATTAAATACATATTAGAAAATAAAAACTTCAAAAAATTTGAAAAACAATTTTAATTTAACTTTTTGAAAATAAATTAGATTAAAGATATTTAAAATTTAAATAAATATAAATATAAAAATAAAATACATATTTTTGAAGAAATTTAATCAAAATTGTATTAAAAATAAACTTTGATAAATAATTGAATTCTATTGGAAAATTTTATTAAAATTCTTTACAATATAAAAAATTAATGAATTTAGAAAAATTACTTTAAAAAAAATTGAAATCTTGTGAAGAATTCCAGGTATTAAAATTTCTTTGAAATAAATGAATTTCAGTCAATAATTTTGCTATTTATAAACAAAATTAAAACTTTGAAGAGAATTTTTAAATAATTTTGTACAATAATTCAATTTCTAGGAAGAAATGGTTATTTTTGACAATAATTGAAATTTGCATTACATTTTATTAAAATTTGTGAAAATAATTGAATTGAATACTCACAAAGAATTTTACCAACAAATTTTTAAATAACTAATTATTTAAATTGAATTTTTGACAAAAATTTTATTAAATCGTTTTAAAATAATTGAATTTCATCAAAGAATTTTATTATTAATAAAAATAATTGAAATTTTGAAGAATTAAAAAAAATCTTTTTGAAAAATTGCGAAGCATTTTATTATTTTTAATGATAATAATTGAATTTATGAAATAATTTGTAGCTTATCTCCAAAATTCAGTTTAAAAAATTTTTTTACTACAAAATTGTATTTAAATATAATTATTTAAATATAAACTAAAATGTTCCATTAAAATTGATTTTTTATGAAAAATTTTATCAACAAATTTTTCAATAATTATTGTATTCTTAAAATTCTGACATATAAAGTTTTGTAAAATTTTTATTCAACTTATCCTTGGGGGCCTCATAGGAGTTTGAAAATTAGTTTTTTCTGCATTTTCATTAAAAAGTTGGTATTTTTATCTTATAAAATGTTTTTAGATTAATGAAATAGAGAACAGGGGAGGTCTACCTGAGAAATGCTTCAATTACATAGTTTTTTAAATAGTAATAAATTTTCTCTCTCTCTCTTTCTCTCTTTAATTAAAATTCTAGAAAAAAATTAAATTTGACTAAAAATTTAAAAAACTATAAATTTTTATAAAATATAAAATTATACATTTATATAAAAATAATGAAACGAGTAAATGAAAACTGTTCTAAAATTGATTTTTAATTATAATATCTATTAAAGTAATTTTGAAATAAAATTTTTAACATAGCCAATCAAAATAAATGTGACGCGCTCCGAAGACACTTAACAAAAAGGAAATTAACTCTAAGATTACGTTTGTTATTTTAACATTAATTATAAGTTTTTGTTTATTTAAAAAAAATTAAAATCAGTTACTATTCATTATTTAAAATGTAAAAAGGTATTAAATATCAATTGTTTATATAAAAAATGTAACTTTTTGTGCAATTTCATTCAAAAAATTATAAACATACTCTAAAATTTTCTGCCTTTCTTCGAAGCGCGTCACAAATGTAAAACATCCTCAAAATGTATTTTTTTAATAAATAAAAGCAGATAATTGTTCTTCTATACCTAAAATAATACGAGAGGTGCTAAAAAATGTCAGTATTGTCAAATAATTGTTAATAACGCACATAAATTCTCAAATAGAAATAAATAGAAATAAATAAGAAATAAATTGTTAACAAGAATTTAAATTTTATAAATTGAGATTATAGATTTTAATTCTAAATTGTAAAAAAAAATCTTTATATAATTATTATAGGGATTGGGTGATTGAATAAAAAGAAAATTTCCACAAACGATTCATACAATAATTTATTTTGCATCGATCATTATTCCATACTATTATGATACATTTACAGAACATGGACTTGCATAATGGGGATTAGATGCAACGGGCTATTCTCAATTAATTGTTTTTATTTTTTATTTTTTTGTCATTTTTTTTTCATGTTTTTGTTATTAGAACCTTTCTGTAAAACCAAAAGCGCTGGACCTAATGTCTGAATGGAAAAAATCTCAACTATACCATTACCAAATCTAAATATTCGCAAAGTACGCTTGTACAATACGACGTAGCTAAATTTAAATTATTTAATAGTACATATCATATAGTCTTCCATGAAAAAATAAGCTTCAAGTTACGATAGATTAACAAAATAGGTCATTCTTTATCAATTTGAATTTGTCTCACGAGTAGTCATAAGAGGAAAACTCGTCGGAAAAATTCCAAGATTTTTATAATTGCAAAATATATATATATATTTATATATTTATTTATTTTTTTTTCTTGTTGCTCTATCGCATTATTCTGCTACTTTTATTTCGATGTCAAGTCCCTTGATTTTCGATTGATCGAGCGATGAAATCAAATAAATATATGAATGCTTTTTTTTTCTATTCACTAAATTTTACAACTTTTTCTCATTCTTCGTTTTTCTATACGTATCATTTTTTATAATTTATTATAAAAAAGAAAGAATATATTGTTTTCTAGTTATTAATTATACAAAATAAATATATATATATGCGAATCATTTCTCTGATGATTGAAAAGATAAATGAAAAATGCATGAATCGGCTTGACTCGAGATAACAATAGTTTTTATATATTATAAATTTGCTTGATTGTATATAGTTTGCTTGATTTTCTTGAAAACAAAAATTGAGGCGACGAAAATGATTAATGCTGAAAATGAAAACTTTACCGATTGCATGGCATTTGAATTTTTATCACAAAAGTATTTTTAAAGTTGAAAAGAAAAATTCTTTTGGATTTTTATCACAAAAGGATTTTGAAATTGGAAAAGAAAAATTCTTTTGGATTTTTATCACAAAAGTATTTTGAAATTGAAAAAAAATACTTCTATTAGTAATCAAGGTGCTCATCGGAGATTTATAATTTTCCAATATTTTTTCGATTTCAAATTTCATTCTTTTGGTGTCCTTTCTTTTTGTAAACTGTAATTTTTTCCTTTTTTTCAAGTAATACTGAAATTTACAAACTGTTTTAAAGGCTTAAAGTCGTCTTGACTTTTATTTACAAAACCAGCAACAATTCGCGCGGCTGACTACTTTAAAAAAATAAATTAATCAATTTTAAAAATAAAACTATTTAAAAATTTTTAATTTCAATTTTTTTTAATAAAACTTAAAGATAAATTGGAATGTAGAATTTTAATATTATTATAACTATAATAATCATATATTCTGACAATTTTTGAAAAATTCTGATAATTCAAATACTTCTAGAAAATTATATCCATTTTTGAATATTATTTAGTTAATTATTAAAAATAATGGATTTAGAAAAGAATTTTAGTTAAAATCATTTTAAAAATGTAATTTTTGAGGAATTACAAATGATTGCAAAGATTAAATTATTATTTTCAAAAGTAATAAAATTCTTCGCAGAAATTCAATTATTTTCGAAATTTTTTAAAAATTTCCCTTGGAATTTCAATTATTTTAAAAATTTTTCTTCAATTTAGTGATATTAAAAATTTTAAACTTTACTGAACTTTCCTAAAAAAATTCAAGTATTTAAATAATTTTAAATAAAATTCTACGCCAATTTTTAATCATTTTCAGAAATCTATAAAATTTTTCATAAATTCAATAAAAAAAATTGTTTTATAAATTTCTTAGAAATAATTAAATTATTTTCAATAAAGAATACATTTTTTTAAAGATTTTAAATGATTTTTGTAAATAATAAAACTCTTTGGAAAATTTAAACGATTTTTTACTCAATCACAATTGAATTCCTGGGTAAATGTAATGTTTATTAAAAGTTTTATTAAAATTCGTTAAAAAAATTAATTATTTAAAAATTTTTTTAGTAAAATTCTTTTTGAGTATTCAATTCAATTATTTTCAGAAATTTTAATAAAATGCATTACAATTTGCAATATTCAATTATTGTCAAAAGAAATAAATTTCTTCCCAGTGGAAATTGAATTATTTTACTAAAATTTTAAAAAATTCTCTTCAAGATTTAATTATGTTTATAAACAGCAAAATTATTGACTGAAATTCATTTATTGAAAAGAAATTTTAATACCTGGAATTCTTCACAAAATTTCAATATTTTTAAAGTAATTTTTCCAAATTCAATAATTTTCAATATTGTGAAGTATTTTAATAAAATTTTCCAATAGAATTCAATTATTTATAAAAGTTTATTTTTAATAAAAATTTCATTGAATTTTTTCCAAAAATACCATAATTTTTTTAATTTTCTTTAAAATTTACTGAAGAATTCAATTATTGTTTGAAAATTTGTTGATTTTCTTTATAAAAATTGAATTTTAAGAAACATTTAATTTTTTAATAAATATTTTATTTTTTTATTTCTATAGTTCAATTGTCGCAAATTTTTTTTTTACAAATTTCCAGAAACATTTAATTATTATAACTAAATTCTTTATATTTATATTTTTACAATTAAATTTTCGTAGAATTTTTTAATAAAAATTGATTCAAAATTTAAAATTGAATTGATTAAAAATTTTTGTTACATTTTCAGATAATAATTTAATATTAAAATCATTATAAGAGGAATTTTTCAGATATAATTGTATTTTGAAAATATTTCCAATGAAATTCTTTGAAAAACTAAATTTCCCCTTCCTTCAAATTTTTAATTCACAATTTTGTAAACCTAATTTTTTTAAGAAGTCAAATTTAATTTCTATTCAATTTTTTGATGTTTTTATATTTCAATATAAATATTGAACTAAACGAACTATCGAATAATTGAATTTTCGTAAAATTGAATTAAAAACAAATTTAAAAATTCTGAAAGAACTTTGTCAGTAATTATAAATACTAATTTCAAAAAAATTTTAGTTAAAAATTCAAGGAAATTGCAATTGTATTTTTAACAATAAATAAATAATATATTTTAAACAATGAAGAAATATTTTTTAAAATAAAAATCAAAAACTGGACATAATAAATAAATAAACGAAAGGCAGAATCGTCGGATTATTATAGTTAAAATAACAAAATTTAATAATTCAACAATAATTTCTAATTATGACTCATTTTGGCCTTTCTGGTATATTTAATTATTTTAATTATTTTCGATTCACGAAAAACTGACAATTTGTGATAATTCGATTTTAATTAATTAATTCGATTCGAAGTTTACTATTATTTTTTTTTTCATAACAATTATACCAAGATTTAGAAAAATCACTCTTCTTCAACTAAATTCAGTATTACTTTTTTTGTCGCTTATATTTATATAGGAAAAATTCAAAGGGATTTAAAGACTCGCGTCTGATTTAGATTCAGAAGAGAAAAGAAAGATAGACTATAATATCACTACCATAGAAGGAAAAAATCATATAATCGATGAGCATCTGGATTTAAAATAGAAAGTTAAATTTTTTTTTTGCAAATGCAGAAAGAAAATTTTTCAAGTATACTAATCCTGTTACGTTATTGCTTCGTTTGAATTTATCTAGCCTCTTAAACTATACATAGATACGCGAGAGTGCGATTAACTTTTTGTGAAATTTTTTGTGCTCTTTCATGAAATGTGTGAAACTTAAAATAATGATTAATGTTTTATAGACTTGTATCCTTTTACAATATATGCTCTCTAGCTAAAAATGGTATATTACTTAATGATCCTTCATAAATATATTTGTGTATATATTTTTGTCATCATTTTTTTCATGTCTTTTTTTTTTTTGTTTTACTTGAAAATGTTTAATACAATATTCGAGACTCTTTTTTTTTCTCACAAATATGTAGTGTGATCGATCTTTCCTCAAAACACATTCGACCTGGATTCGCGATTGACGGAGATATGCATTTATGAGGGATACACTCGCTGCCGTATATTAGCTCTTTTTTTTTGCGTAAACATCCAGTTACGCGTATACACATTATTTACGAATCTAGGTCTTTCAGCTACAATTTGAGCCTTTTGTCTAACAAAAAAACTAGATTATTCTAACGAAAAAAAAACTAGATGTCTTAGCCTATTCAGCTTTATTCTTCTCATCAAATTTATAAATAACGATTATAGACTATTATGCCGTCGCACGGTTAAACTGGCACTGTTATAAGAATTTAACTTTGTGCTCCAAGGAGAATGTCCTTTTACAATTTTTTTTTGGGTTTGTTTTTTGTTGTTGTTGTTTTTTATTTTTTTAAGATCTTATAAAGGTTGTCGCTGCATTTTTCATCTTTAAAAATCATTCACTTTTTAGCCTCGACCGATTTTCAAAGATCCTTTTTTTCCACTTTTACGAAAAAGTTTACGTACACACAGTGTTTACTTAAATGAACTGCTATTACTCAATTTTTCATTAATTTTACTCTTAAAGTTTTTATTTATTGTATACAGTTTTAAAAAAATTAAGGTAAATAATTAAACTAATTTAAAAAAATTTAATTAACTTTTTAACTTAATTTTTGAACTATCAAATGATTTATTAAAAATAATAGATTTATAAAGGAACTTTACTTAAAAACTCTAAAAAAGTAATTGAATATTAAAGAAGCAATAAATAATAACAATTTTTAGAAATAATTGAATTTTAAAAAGGTTCCAAATTAAAATTTTTGGCAATTCTGCAATTTTCATTGTTTTAAGTAATAATAAATCTGCAAAAATAATTCTATTCGATTATTTCGAAATTCAAATATTTTCAAACGTAATAAAATTCATCGCAGAACTTTAATTGTAAACAATTTTTTTCAAAATTCTTTTCAAGATTTCAAATATCTTTATGAATAATAAATTTTTCCATCAAAATACGATTATTTTCAAAAATTTTCATACAATTCTTGGAAAATTTGCAATTATTTTGAAAAGTAATAAAATTGTTCGCAAAAATTCAATTATTTAAAATTTTTTTTTTAGAATTCTTACCAAGATATCAAATATTTTTAAAAATAACAAAACTTTTCACAAAAATTCAATTTTTTTTTTAAATAACAAAATTTTTCATAAAAATTCAATTATTTACGAAAATTTTCATATAATTCTAGGAAAAATTTTAATTATTTTCAAAAGTAGTAAAATTCTTTGTAGAAATTTAATTATTTTGAATTTTTTTTTTAATTCTTACTAAGATTTCAATTATTTTTAAAATTAACAAAATTTTTCACAAAAATTCAATTATCTTTCAAAATAACAAAATTTCTCACAAGAATTCAATTATTATTAAAAATAAAAAAATTTTTACAACAAAATTCAATTATTTTCGAAAATTGTCATATAATTCTTGGAAAATTTGCAATTATTTTCAAAAGTAATAAAATTTTTTCGCAGAAATTCAATTATTTCGATTTTTTTTAAATTCTTACGAAAATTTAAATTATTTTTAAAAGTAATCAAATTCTTACCAAGATTTCAATTATTTTTAAAAATAACAATATTTTTCATCAAAATTCAATTGTTTACGAAAAGTTTCATTTAATTCCTGACAAAATTTTAATTATGTAGAAAAATTTTTCCAAATACAATGATTTCGAATAATTTTGAGTAATAATTTGAATTTTTTGAATTTTATTGCTTTTTTAAGATTTCAAATAATAATTTTTGAAGATCTAAATTTTTTTAAATACTGTTTCTTAATCATCAATTTTGCAGAATTAATTTTTTTATCCTGTTTGGTAATAATTTTGTAGTCCTGAAGCAAAAAAAAACCACAAAAACGAAAAAAAAATAATTTTCAAAAATTTTCTCCGGTTAATTTAAGTAAACACCTGTTACATTTTGTTTTACAATATTTGCTTGAATGAAGTGGAATGAAAGTGTTCTAAAGTAAGTACAAGAGGAATGTTTCTCTTCAGGTTGTAAAGCACTTTTCTTGTACTTAACTTAAACCTCTTATCTTCTAGTAAACTTTCATACTTTTCAGCACTATCTGTCAGTGGCGGATCCAGAAAGATACCCTCAAAAAAAAAATTTTTTTTTGAATTTATATCAAAGAGAAAATTTTTTTTCAAGTATTTTAGTATTTTCTCAAGTATATTTGAATTTTTTTCGAGTATTTAAATAGTTAACCGAATATTTTGATATTCTTTCAAGTATTTAAATATTTTAATATTCTTTTAAGTATTTAAATACTTTTTCAAATGTTTTCACTTTTTTTTAAAATAGTAAAATATTTTTTCCAGTATTTTAATATTCTTTCAAGTATTTTAATATTTTTTCGAATATTTTAATATTCTATCAAGTATTTATATATTTTTTCAAATGTTTTCATTTTTTAAAAATATTAAAATATTTTTTCAAGTGTATTTTAATTTTTTTCAGTTATTTAAATATTCTTTCAAGTATATTTTCATTTTTTCAAGTATTTGAATATTTTTTCGAATATTTTTATATTTTTTCAAGTACTTGAATATTTTTTCAAATATTTTAATATTCTTTCAAGTACTTAAATATTTTTTCAAATGTTTTCATTTTCTTTTTAAATATTAAAATATTTTTTCAAGTATTTTATTATTCTTTCATGCATTTAAATATTTTATCAAATATTTTAATATTCTTTCAAGTATTTAAATAGTTTTTTTCAAATACTTTGATATTTTTTCAAATATTTTAATATTTTTCAAGATTTCAAATATTTTTCTCCAAATAAAGTTCTCTTCTGAATTCGTCATTACTAAGCATGATATTATTAACACAGATATTTTTATTCAGGAAAATTTTCAGGAAACACTAGCACACTACACGATGTATTTTTTTTTGGAGCTCTCACAATGCATCTCTCACTTTTGTGCTTCTTTTTTTTTTTAAAGAATAATAAATCGATAAGTCGATATAAAAATACTTTACAAAGGGATGCAGTGACACTCTCCCCAGAGCAGGAAGATTTTCATTCGAGTCTCACGGGAATTTCTTGTTTTTTTTTTTTTTATTTAAACAAGTTATCGACACATTACAATGACGTCGTTTATATAATGGTGACGAATAAAAAATTTCTCCATATTGTGTCGACATCTTGAACAATAATAAGAGATATTTTATTTATACACAGTACATCGGAAACAGATATCCGCTACGTCTCACTAGATAATTCATTGCGCAGCAAAAATATCGTGATTTGAATATGATTTTATTTTTTTCATCATCTTCTTTTTCTTCTTCTTGACATCTGTCCTAATCGAACTATGAATTTTTTTTTTTTTTTTAGATTCTGACGGTATCTGTTGACGTAAAAATGTATGATTGTTTCAAAAAGTATTTTGTGGGGGGCATATATATCCCTTAAGAGTCGTTGCTATGCGCGAATATTTGCTGAAAATACAATCTTTTAGGAACAAACTATCATCTTGATATGTGACATTCAAATATGTAGGAAGGCATCCAAAGCTCTGAAAAATTTATAAAAGCATCAAAGTAAAATTAATTATTATGTTATCTTTTCACGAAAATTCTCATTTCATTCGCTATTCTCGAAATTGAAAAAATATATTTTTGTTTTTTTTATGTTTAGCATCTCTCTAAACATAAGGAATTTAGATTCTTTTCTTCTAACTATTTAAAAAAAAAATTCTTTTATATGAATAATTGAAAATTTATATTCTGAATTTGTATTCTTTTACGAATTTGATTCTTAAAACTCTATATTTAGAGGAGAGAGAGAATCTTCACAGTTTTGTGATATATTTTACGTTTGTTTTTTAATACCTTTGAAATCCAATTGGATTTTCTTTTCGCTTGACAATGTAATTGTAATATTTTTTTTTGTTTGGCATTACTATATCAATAATATTACAGAAGGCAGATCACAAACGAGACTTTCACGCTTTTCCTGGATTTAATGACCTTCATTTGCAATTAAATATGTTTGCCAACAAAAATCATATAGTCCATACGATACTTGAAGTTTCACTTTGGCTTTTCAAATGAAGGTATTTTCTTACTGCGCAATGTAAGAAAGCGCAAAAAGTATAACATCGAACATTTTTTTTTCTTCATTGAGAAGTTCGCCGTTTTCTCGCTAATCTAAATTCGCTTCTCGTCAATAAACTTTTGCCACACTTGACATACATCACAATTTTTTTTTATAAATTAATCGTATGCTAGGTACTCAAGCAGCTTGTGTTTCCCAATTTCTTCGACGATCGTTAAAGTTTTTTTCATTTTTTCTTTTGTAAAAGAGAAAAAAAAACATTGGAAACTTTGAAAAAGGAACAATTTTGTTTTACTAACAATTATAAAAAAAAATATTTATAAAAATATATAAATAAAATAAAATTGTTATAAAAATAAATAAACTTCAAAGATCAGAGATTAAATACTTAATATTAAAAAAAGGTGAACTTAAAAATTTTGAATAAATTTTGTAACATTTAGAAAAAATCCTGAATCGTACAGTAAGTACAAAATTAAAAGAAAATTTCCAAATATTGGAAAAAAAATTAAAATGAAAAACAGAAAAGATAGCAAAGATAGCAGAACGATAAAAAAAATAAGAAAAGTAGAAGAAACGTGAAAAAGAAAATCGAATAAAAATACAGAAACAGGAAAATTAAACTTTTTAAAATAGTGCAGTTTTTTATTTTTTATTTACATTTGCTTCAAAATTAGAAAAGCGGTATTTGGCTTTTGTTACGAACAATAATAATAGGAACCAAAATTTTTACCAATATTTCTCATTAAAAATTTTTAGACTCAAATACAAATTTTGACAAAAAATATTTTACTCTGCCAAAGAAAAATTTTCTGCCTAGACAATACTTTTGAATTTTTATTTTCTTTATAATTCTTGTATTACTTAAAGTTGATATTTTTATTTTCAAAACATCCTCAATATAAAGAAGAGTAAAATTTTTCCAGAAATAAAAAAAAATTTTGTTTCTGATTCAATTTTTGGTTAAAACTTGTCGGTACCTGTCAATAAATAAAATATAGATAAAATAACCAAAAACTGGATTTAGAATACTTTGAGAAATTTAATTAACCTTGTAACAATTATACGTCGTAGTAAAATACTTTTCACTATGAAAATTTGGAAAAAAATGTGAAAATAATTTTTTATTCATCACAAAATATTTCTTTACTTCAATAACACAGACTTGTGAAATTAAATTTTTTTTATCGGAGTACTTTCTAATTTATTTTTGTCTGTTAAACACGATTCGTCCCAAATAAATTTTTTTTTGGCAATTTTGAGAAAAGTGGGGGTAAAAACCAAAAAAATTGTTTTTTTTTGGTAAAATTGATATGGGAGTTGTTTTCAGTATATTTTTGTCTTCTGAACGCGATCCCGGGTCATAAAATTGCCTAACATTTTTCGATTTTGAGAAAAGTGAAAGTAGAGACCAAAAAAACTTGTTTTTGGGTGTTTTTTAATTTTTTAACCATTAAAAAACAGTAATTTTTTCTTGAATTTTCATAAAAAATGTTTAACATAATTATTTTCTCAAAAATTTTAAAAATAATTGTAAAGAATTTAAATTTTTTTGCACATATTTTAATTTTTGGAAATTTGAAATTGAAATTGCGGAAAATAATTGAATTTAAAAAAAAAATTCGCCAGAAAAAATCTGTATGAATTACTTTTTTTTAAAAGTATTCGAATACAATTTTTAAAAGCAAATTTTTATTAATTTTCTTTTTTGCCAAATTTAGACTTGAAGATTAATCATTCAATTTTTGAAAATTGAATTATTGTCAAAAATTTGCAATTAAAATTCTTCAAAAGTTGATTTTTAAAAATTATAATAAAATAATTGCAACAAAAAAATTTTCTTCATTGTTTATTTCGAAAATTTTATTTGAAAAATCATTGAAGAATACTTTTTTTGAAAGATTTGTCTAGTGTAATACTGTTTACACCAAAAAATCAAAATAAGTTGTATTTTATACCAAAAATATGTTTTTCTGTCGCGAAATTTGGAAGAAAAGTCGTAAAAGTTGCAATTTTCGGAAATAGTTGAAAAAAGTCGGAAAAAATAATCCAAGTCTTGAAAATACATGAAAAACCACTCAATTATCAAAAAAATACCAAATTTTTCCTTTTCGAGATTTTTATCCCCACTTTTTGCAAAATCTTCTTCTAAACCAAATTATTTTTCTTGCCGAGACAAAAATTCAAAGAAGGATTTCGATAAATTTTCCATTTCATTAAAGAACTTTTTTTATTTGAAAAAATACGACAATAAAATACTTTGCAGCAAAGACAACAGATTTTCTCTCATCAGCAAAAATATATATCTACATAAAAATTTGAATAAAATGTATAAATTTTGAAAGTAGAACAAAAAGTACATTACGAAGTACGAACCATAAATATATATTTATATTTAGATAAAAGTATATTTTTCTCCAATTGGAAACTTGATTATATTCTCTAATTACTTTAACGACGACATAGATTTTTTTTTCTCATCGAGGGATAAATATTTAAAATTATTAACAGATCGTCCTGCGAAGTAAGTAACTATGGCAGATGAATAGAATTTGTACGATAAATGTGCGCAATAAAAATATATCATTATACAATGGAACCTTTTTTTTCTTTTTTGGTTTTTGAATGGCCAAAGAAATTACACCAAGCTCGTCAAAAATGATTGTTTTTTTCATGTATTTTTTTTGTTTGTTTATGAAATAGTTTGGAATCCTCAACGCACGTCAAACAAATCGGGTGCAAACGACGGTGTATTTACAGGCTACAACATACAAACATTATCTAATTTTTTTTAGTGCTACGCAATATTATCATTATATCAGATATATATGTATTTTCATATATATGCTCATATATAACCATTTACTCGTATTTTTTTTTATATCGTAGACTATAATTAATTTACACTCTAAATGCTACAGTACATTTCCCCTTTTTTTTGGTTTAGCAATACGGTACACAGTAGGACTCTGCTGCAGTTAATATAAGAAGGTTTTTTGCAACTTTTTTTTTTCTTCATTTTATTCAACGATAACACTTAATAATAATAAAAATACGCACGCTTGTGATAAAAATAAATAGTGTCGAGAACGACAAGTATTGCCAAGTTTGTTAAATTTTATCTGAATGCCAGACGCTTTTTATTAAAGCTTTTTTTTTTTAATTAGATGATGACTTCTATCGCAACGTGATGGGATAATATGCTAAGGGAATCGATTTTTTTTTCAACAATTTTTTCTAAATGCCAATTTCATGTTTCAATGTTTTTTTTAAAGGAGAAACGAGTTGCTCTTTTTCAAAATAGAAAAATTATTCTCTCTTCGGTAAATTAGATATTTTTTTATTTTATTTACTGAAACAGAATTTTTACAATTTTAAAAAAAGTTGATATTTTCTTTTATTAAGGAGTGCGATTTCATTTTGACTCTGCCTTCGGTTTAAAGTTTAATTTTAACTTTCATTTTGACTTTGACTAGTTGCAGGATTTTTTTCGCTGAAAACTAGTGACAAAGTCGAAATTAAAGTGGAAGACAAATTCGAAGTTTGCACAAGTTAAAATGAAAGCACTCCACTGGACAAAAATGTTAAACGTTAAATATTAAATGTAAAATGTAAAATGTAAAATGTAAAATGTAAAATGTAAAATGTAAAATGTAAAATGTTAATTGTTAAATGTTTTATGTTAAATGTTAAATGTTAGATATTAAATGTTAAATATTAAATGTTGAATGTTAAATATTCAGTGTTAAATGTTGAACATTGAATGTTAAATGTTAAATATTGAATGTTGAATGTTGAATGTCAAATGTTGAATGTTAAATGTCAAATGTCAAATGTTAAATGTTAAATATTAAATATTGAATGTTAGATATAAATCTTGAATGTTGAATTTTAAATGTAAAATCTTAATTAAAAAAATCTTTTCCAATAAAATAAAATTCGAATTTTGCACCTTACAATGTTAAATGTTAAATGTTAATTTACACACCAAAAATACATAACTTTTTTTTTAAATTTTCCCAACTTGAAAATAAACAACTCGTCTGCCTTTAGTTAATAAGTTAAGTCTTCAGTCACTCGCAGAAGCGAAGAAACGATATTATTTTTCTCCGAGAGTTACTTATCCCCCGGATGCGCTAATTTTATTGTTAACAACAGCAGACTACCAGTATATAATTATAATATAATCATAATAATCAAAATAATTCAAAATTTAATTTTAATGTATTTAATAAGGTACACCGATCACAATTGATTACTTGAAATTCTTTGAAAAAATTTCTCGCATTTTGTTTGTAGATTTTTTTTTTGTTTTGTTTTGTTTATTCACTTTTTTTTTCTTTGGTTCATCAAATACAAAAGTTCCGTCAAAAATATCTTTCCATTTTTTTTTGTTGCTAGTAAATAATTATTATTTCGTATCAGAACAATTTGATGATCGTTTATATCTGAAGGCTTTCAAAATTCAATGCACTGTCTTTTTTCTGAGATTACTGAATTACTATTTTTAAAAAATTCTTCTTTTCAGTTTAATATCTTGCTTTTTTAACAATTAGTTGTTATTGATAGCTATTCGAATTTTCTGCAGACTAGTTAAATTTTTTTTAATATTTACATTTATTACAATATTCAAATTTGTTTTTTTTAATCTTATGTAGTTATTGAATTTTTCTTTAGCTATTTAAATTGTTTTTAGCTATTTTTTTGTAGCTAGGAAAATTTATTGTAAATATTGAATTTTTCTTCAATTAGATTTGAGCTTTTTTTTAAATTAGCTTTTCGGTTAGTTTTTTTTTCTTCGTTTTTTTTATAAATTAAAAGCCCTCTGATTTGACGATCAGCGACTTTCAATAAAAATTCCCGTCGCTTTTATTTTTCCCACTTATATGTGTCACAAGTTTTCTTCACAACTCACGACAGTTGAAAATTCGAACGTGATTTTACACTGGCGATCAAAAATTTATCCATAAAAATTAGGATATTTTTTATTTTTTTCCTTCTTTATTGTAGGCTAACAAGAAAAGATAAGAAGTAAAGTTGAAGATATCTATTTTTGAAGCTTCACTAGTTCAGTTCGATTTTTTTTCATTTTTTTTCTAGAATGACAATCATTTGCATTTTTGAACCTTCAAGAATGAGAATATTTCTTTAATGACTAATTTTTTAGAAAATTTTCCTTTTCTGTAGAAAATAATTAATAAAAATAGAAAAATAATTGTTAAATTAACTTATAAATAAATTTTTCCTAAGATTAAAAATAAAGTCATTGCAAAAATTATATTTAGAGAATAAAATAAATTAAATAATATCTTTATTCCAAAAAAAGAATCTATTATTTTTTAAAAAGAGTGCTAAATGCTAAAATTAAATTACAAAAAAAATTTATTCTTTTTAAAAAGAGTGCTCTTAAAAAAAACTGTGCCTAATTTTAAAATACGCGGCATTAAAAATTCTCAGATTTATTTCTAGATACTTAAAATATGTAAAATAATTTTTTTTTTAACTTCTTGTAAGTTTCATTGTTGAAAAAAAATTAAAGCTAATGATTTTTAATACTTTTGTATATTTTTGTATCAAACGTTTCTTTTGTTGCTTGAACAAAATGTTTCAGTATTATTGTTACAGATTTCAAAAACTGATTAAAATTGTGCAGCAACTTTAATTAAAGACAAATATAAGTGTAAATAAATTTCTAAGTTATAAATAATATATTTGTTTTTTTAACTTAATAAATAAATAAATTATTGAAATTAAATATTTAAATTAATTTAATAAAAAAATTAACAATAATATTAATAATTAATACTTCTTGTAAATTGCTTAACCGTATTGTACGCAATTGCCAACAAAACATTTTGTTTTTCGTACAAAATATTTTCATTATTACCTGAGAATTTTCAATTTATTTCTAAAAATGATTAAACGGATTTTTCACCTTAAGATGTGATTTTACATAAAGAAAGATTTTATGATTTCTAAACAAGTCAAGTAGAATTTATTTCCATTGAACATAAAAAATTTTCAAACTTGCAACAAATAAAATTTAATATTTTAAAATTTATTTACTCTTTTATTTAATATTTTTACATTTTTAAAAAAAACAAGAGCAATAATTTGCTCTTAAGCAAAAATGTTTATAAAACGTAAAATATTTCCCGTGTACTTTTGTTAGATTTTGTAGAGAAAATACACGAAACAAAATCTTCCACTTCATTGAGAGATAAAAAGAAAAATATTCAACAAAAAAGTTGTCTGCAAGCTGAGAAAATAAAGGAAACGAAAATGACTATGAAATTTATCGCGCGCACAATGAAACTTTTTACTTTCTGAAGAAACTAGCTGAGTTTACAGTTAACAATGAACTAATGTTTCTTGCAACTAAGTTGTATTAGTTTCAGAACATCATTTCAGGTATAAACAAGAATATCCTTTCGTGTTATAAGATCTAAATTTTGCACACGTGTGTCATCGTCGTCTCAACTAGTATAAATTCAAAAATGATATCGAATCAAGTTTTTCATTGACCAAGTCCTCTGGATATATTTTTATTTTCGATGGGGATGATTTCTATAGAGTAATTTTTTTTTTATTTATTTTTTTCTTTAAGTAATACTAGACTTTTATCGTCCGTAGAAAATAACGGTCGATGCTGTCAGTGTGGGTACCAATCGCAAAAGCGTTTTTCTATCGCCTCACAATTTAACATATGTCCCCTTAATACTTTCTATATAATTACAAGACTTCTCCATTTATTACAGAGCTAAAAAATTAGTCAATTGCTTAATTATAGTTACGATGTTGATGTTGATTTCATTTTCCCGCGGAGAGAAATATTTCAATTTTTTTTTTAGAATTTGAGTCTTAATAAAATTGAATCATTGTGATTGAATTTTTTGGTTTTTCGAAAAGGGTTTTTTTATTGACTGCGGTCAGGGCGCTTGCGGGGGAATATTTCTCTTCGCGAAAAAAAAATAATGGTTGATTTTTTTTAACGTCTGGCACTGGGTTTTTTTTCTTCTGTTTGTGAATTTTTAGTAGTCAGCAGTTGACTTCTTGCATATATGACGACTGAAAAACGATGAATGAGATTATTCGAAAGAATGAACAGTGCGCGATTTTCTCCTTTGTTTCAGATATCGTTGCCCGCTTTTCGTCTTTTGTTTTCAATAAACCTTTTTCTATTCTTCATTTTTTTCCTCATTACTCTCGCTTATTTCTCTGGTTTCTTATTTTTCTCGCTTCCTCCATTTTTGTCTTCATTATTATGCATCCATTATCCACCTCTGGCTTTTTTTTTTTTTTTTTTTTTATTTTTCAAAGCAGAAACTTACTGGATTTTTTTTTTTTGATGGATGACACTCTGGAGAGCGAGTATATTTATGATTCTCATGTCGATAGTTCGTATTAGAATTCGAGTCGAGAACATGGAAAGAAAGTAAAACTCGAAGTGGAAGTTTTTAGTTTATTCCGGTTTCAGGCGATGCCACAATGTGACGGTTTGCTTTGGTTTCGTAATCATTTCCTGCCAATGCTTCGTCTCGGAGACACCACTTCCGTTTTTACCTATGAAAAGAAAATTCTTTTTATTATTTTGCCAAAAAAATAATATTAATATTAATTATTTTGATTTGGCAGAATTTTTTGTTGTTGTCGTAATTAGAAAACAAGTATGAGAATTGTACCCAACAGAAAAATATTTAAAAACAAAAGTCCCGGGAAATAAATAAATTTGATCAAAAATATTTTGTAGAAGAAACTAATTTTATTAATTACGAAGATTATTTTTTAAAGTGAAAATTTTATAAGATAAACAGACATGTGCGTCAACAGAATTTTAGAGGAAAAAATTAAAAGCTTTTTTTCGCACGCGGATTATTTTTTGCGATTTTTGTAAAATCTCTTTAAATATTAAAAAGTATTTACAGCTTTCAAAAACATAACAGTTAATTAAAGAGGGAAAAAAGGTCAAAAAATGTTTCATTAATATTTTAATATACATTACATTACCCATCATTTTACAAAGTTTAAAAAATTCTATTTATTATTTCATATTCGAGTTTACCGTTTCCCTGTGTATAATTAAAATAATATCGTAATTACTGAGAAAACTTTAGTACATTCGATCTACGTGTCCGCATTGAAAACCACAATTGTGTTACTTGTCTCGAATACTGTCCAGTATTTCCAGTATGCATGTGCATACCAAAAAGCCTCGTGCCTAGGAAATACCATTATTATCGACTATTTGGTGGAACAAGTTCATTCTTGTAGCGGTGTTAATTATTATAATGGAATCCTTTATAACAAGTAATTACATCGTAACTTTAACGCAATTAAATTTGATCTCCCGGCAGGTGGAAAAAAAAGGATGAAAAATTAGCCTTGTCAATTTCAACCATAAAAGCACTTCATAAAAGAAGTTTTCTCAAAATTATATAATTATTATTCACTTATGGTTTTTTATTCAACTCGAAACATGTGAATATATTTTAATTCTTCCAGATTCCGAAGAAAAAAAGTCAGAACGACAACAAACATTTAAAAAAAGAGAAAACTGGTGTTTCATGAATCAATAATTGATTCTTAAATCAAGTTAAAAATTATTTTTTCTTTTTTGTATTTTTAAATAATTTTGGAGAACGATCAGAGGAAAAATATTGCAGAAATTAATTCGAATTAAAATAATTAAATAAAAAAGCTTCTGTGGTGTAAAAATTTATTTCTATTAACATTCCTGTCATGTGTTTCTACCATGTTGGAAATTCGCAAGAGACTTTTGGTTCGAGTATGTGAATTAATTATTCTATAAATTAAATGTTGTGTTTAATAAACGTACCTCCTAGTATTATGTGGCCTATGAGTTCGTTCCGGCCGATGTTGTCAAAATCCATAACCATAACGTCTAGATAACAATCCCTAAATTTGTCCCATGTGAGATCAAAGTTGAACGTCTCGTTGAATACAGGATTCAATGTGCACTTAAATATTGGCGTTTTCTTCTTCTCGATTTTCTTTTCGGCAACATACAGCCACACTTTCACATATGGATCTGAAAATAATTCAATAAAAGTACTTTATATAGAGAAATAAGTCAAACTCAAAAGTTTCTTTTCAGTTGTAAATTGAAGTGCATCGCATAACTTTTGACAGAATTTTAATTACTCCATAGACTTTGGTTGGCTTGTAAATAACAGAATTTCGATTACCCTTATAATTAAACATGCTAACGTATATATATACATAAATTCTTGCCTTTCTGAATAAAAATTATTGTTTGCTAAATTAATATTCAATGTAAATAATGTTTTATTAATTATAATTTTAATTTACTTTTATTACAAAAAGTTGATTGGAACGAGTTTTTTATGTGAGAGATCAGTGAAAATATTTTCTATTTACTGTCAGTTTAGGAACAAAGATTTAAATAACAAATTCTTATTTCCTATCAAATTGTTATTAAAAGTAATTTAACAAAATTTACAATTAAGGGGAATATTGAAATTTTGAAATAATTAATTAATTCAATTTAAATTTAAATTTAAATTTTGAAAGAATTAAGTTTCTCATTTTCATAAATAGATGAACTTTGAAAGGATTTAATTTGCAGTTTTATAGAATTTCCATTTTTAATGTATTAAATTAAAAAATTTTTAAAAACTTGTATTTTTTGAAAAATGTAATAATTAACAATTAAATAATAATTTTTTGTGCCTTTTTTGCTTCATGAAATCAGCACGAATTCAAATACAAAACCTTCAAGTTTTTCTATTTGTGACAGTAATGTTTCTTTACTTAATTCTTTAATAACTACCATACAATTATTACTTAAAAATTATTTACCGAATAATTCTAATTTTACTCAAATATTTCAAAATTAATTCTAATCTGAAAGAATTAAGTTTCTAATTTTCAGAAATAGATCAACTTTAAAAGGTCTTAATTTGCAATTTTATAGGATTTCAATTTTTAATGAATTAAACTAAAAAATAAAATAGGTGTAAATGTTTTTTGGATTAATTAAATTTAGTATATGATTTTTTTTGCAAAATGTCAATAATTCAAATTTTTCTTGAAATTAGTTAAATTTGTCAGTATATATTTAATTAATTATTAAAAACAATGAATTTAGAAAAAAAGTTTATTTAAAAATATTTTAAAGAAATGAGTTTTAAAAAAGTTACAAATGATTACAAAAAATATACAATTATTTTCAAAGGTAATAAAATTTTTCTTGTAAAAGTACAATTCTCAAAAAATTAATTAAAATTATTCAATTATTTAAAAAAATTTTCCTGATTTCAATGATTTTCAAAATCTATTTTAATAAATTTCCTTTAATTTCTTTTCCATTTTTGACAGTAATTTCTTTTTTAAATAATTTCATTCTTGAATAATTATCATAAAATTATTACTTAGAAATTGTTTAATAAATAATTTTACTTAAATATTGAAAAATTAATTCAATTTAAAAAAAAAGATTAACTTCAAGCAGTTTTAATTTGATATTTTGTAAAATTTCTATTTTGAATGAATTTTATTTGAAATTTTGAAAAACTTTAATTCTTGAAAAATTTAAATAATTCAAATTCTTCAGAAATTAATTACGTTTTTTAATATTTAATTAATTGTTAAAAATAATGGATTCGAATAAGAATTTTAGTCAAAAACCCATAAAAAATGAATTTTAAAGAATAATTACAAATGATTTAGAAAAATCGATTATTTTCAAAAAATTTTAAAAATTCTCGTCAATATTTTAATTAAATAAATAATAAAATTATTCCCTAAACTTCAATTTAATTTTAATTTTCAAACGTTTTAATAAAATTTTTGAAAAAATTGGCAATTATTAATAAAATTATTTGCAAATAATTAAATTTTCGAAGAGAAATTAATATTATTAGTGAAAATAATTAAATATTTGCGTAGAATAAAATCAATTTTTTTTAATAATTGAACATGGAAAATTTCTCAAAAAATAGTAAATATTTTAAATCTTTGAATTAAGACAATTTTTTGAAAATAATTGAAATTTCTAAGAAAATATTATTAATAGTGAAAATAATTGAATGTTTGCGTCGAATGAAATCAAAATTTGTTTAACAATTGAATATAGAAAATGTTTTGAAAAATAGTAAATATTGAAATTCTTTGAATGAAGATATTCTTTTGAAAATAATTGAATTTTCGCCAAATTCGCTAATTGAATATTCTTGAAAAGTATTTTTAAGCAAAATTTTACAAAGTTATTCAATTATTTTCATAAATTAATAAATCTCATCGCAGAATTTTAATTATTTTAAAAAAAATTTCCTCATCCAAGTTAGTAAATTTTTTTTTCCAACAATTTTAAAAAACAGTTGATTTAAAGAAGAGTTTTAGTTAAAATTTTTAGAAAATAATAATTGAATTGATTTTAGAAAATAATAATTAAATTGCTAAGAAAATAGAATTTTTAAACATTTTTTTCTTTATTTAAAAATTTTTTAAATTATTTAAAGCAATTTTTAAATTATTTAAATTTAAAGCAATTTTATGAAGAAGTAGAAATGGCGCAAATTTTAGTTCTTCACGAAAGTTGTAAATTTTCTACAAGAATACAATTCTATATTGATTCTACAAGAATCGATAATATTCGATTACTATAATAACCGTTAATGATTATTTTTTACAAGAATACGAAGAAACGAAAATATTCGATTATCAATAACCATTAATGATTATTTTTCAAAAATATTTACACAACTAAATATAATTATTCAATAATCAAATAAAATATTCCCTTTGCTTAGAACTTCCCTATTTATAAGACATATTTTTTTGCTAATTAAAATCCATTTTACCTGATTTTCCATTGATATCCTTCGCTTTGAGGTTTCTTGCTTTAATGAGCTGTATGGTGAGTAGAGAATTAGAAGGGTGATAGCAAAGAGCGATCTGAATTTCGCCACATTTATCCTTTGCCGGCGGTTTGAGGGCTCTCCAGAACGTCGGTTTCTCTGAAAGGTCGACCTAGACACAATTCACAGTTCCAAGTCAAAATTAAGTATATATCTATATTAAGATCAATTATTCAATTCTCATTTTCCAATTGTAATAAAAACGAATTCCCAATTGGTAAAATTTAAAATTTTCCCAAAGTTCCACTCTTGAGAAAATGTCAATTTTATCGTAAATAGAAATTTAGAATAAAAATTTTAGACTTATCTTTAATAAAAAAGAAAGATTTATTAAATTTTACTTAATAAATAAAAATTTAGAATAAAAATTTTAGACTTTTAATAAAAAGAAAGATTTATTAAATTTTACTTAATGAATAAAAATTAGTGCTCTTAAAAAATCAATAGTAGTTTTTTTTCATTTCTTTCTTAAATAGTAAAATATTTTATTCGAATGTTAAATGTGCTTGGAATATTCTTTTGAGGGGAAGAAGTTAAATAAGCTTTTATTCGAGGTTTAAAAATTAGGAAAAAAAAATGTTTTCGTAATTGTATACAAAAAACTACTTTATTTTTTTTTTGAATGAAAATTGATACAAATCTGGAAATCGCAATACTGTTATGGACACGTGTGATTTTCTCACGTAACCAGCAGCAAGCAGAAGTCTTTTTTACATTTCCGGTTATGGAATCTATTAATGGAATTCAAGCCAGAGATGTACAATGTGATTTACCCTTGGGAAATGAATGTATGTGTGTCGTAACGCCACTGGCAGGAATTATCCCAGATCAGGGTGAAAAGGAAGGCTGAATAACGATAAATGCATCCAAGCATCAACTTCATTCAGATTCTCATTTCTATTTTTTTTTTATTATTTTTATTTTTTCATTGATTATACTCATTCTCATATTTTATTAATAGTTTCCCATTAATCCGAAATGAAAAAAAATTTGTTAAACAACACTTATTAAAAAAAGAACTCTTATTTAGATAAGAGCAATTTTTCCAGAAGTTAGGGTATTTTTCATTATTTCCATTTTTATTGAATTGGAAAGGAATTTGAGATTGTTTGTAAAGTAAATTCGTGTTTATAAAGTAATTTTGCGTTTATAAAGTAAATTCGTGTTTATAAAGTAATTAGGCTTGTTTAGTCATCAGTCAATAATTCGAAATTACCTGACATAGCGGCATAAACACTTCCCCTATAGAGTCATCCCGTGAAAATCGATCGTAATCGAAAACGTGTAGATGTAAAACTCTATTTTGCAATTTTTGAATTGTGAAACCTGGAAAAGATAAATTAATTAAATTTTAATATTTGCGAACTTTTGTAATTTTATTTCCCCTAATTATTGATTATTTAGTTAATTTTTTTAGCAAAGAGGTTTATTATTCCTTTCAAAGATTTATTTACTTGAAAATTACTCAAAAATTTCCCCCCCCAAAAAAAACCTTTCGAACTATTTCGAAATTTTTGTCAATCTAAAGAAATTGGAATATAAGTTCAAAGAAAAAAAGAAAAGAAAGTAAAAAAATAAAGAAAAAGGAAAAAACGAGCCTTTTTAACCAGATTTGTAAACATTTATTTTTTTGACCGCCATTTTCCAGCCGCCATTTTGAATTATTTAATTTTGACCAGCGATCCAAAAGTGAATGGGATTGAAATATAAAAAAATTTACAGATGTAAGAATATCGTGAGCATTGGTCGGAAAAGAATCTAAAATATCTCCGTTTGAATAAAAACTCCGCCAGTGAAAATATTCTCTCTTTTATACGTAGAGGAAGACCACATTGAGATTAAAATAGAAAAGTCGACTAAATTCAAAGGACGTAAATTACATATAGTAATAGTGTGAAATTGAATAAAATTGAATGAAATTTATTTACCTTCAAAGTACAAGGTCTCATTCCATTTAGGATGTAAGGTTCGCCTTCTCATCTTCGTATCGAGACGATCTTTTTTATTAGGTAGCAACGTTACCCTCACATAAGGATCAGACGTACCGGACAGATCCTTTGCCGGTAGATCTTTACCCTGGAAAAAAAGAATTTTGTTACTTTTTTTTCTAAAAGAATCGGAAAAAAGAAAAATTTATTTATTCTTTTTAAATTTTTTAAATGAAAAAAGAAAAGAAAAATTTATTTATTTATTCTTCTTCAATTTTTAAAATTTCTAAAATGAGAAAAGAAAGAAAAATTTATTTATTTATTCTTTTTTAATTTAAAAAATTTCTGAAATGAGAAAAGAAAAAAAAAATTATTTCTTTATTCTTTAATTTTTTAAATTTTTTAAATGAAAAAAAGAAAGATAAATTTATTTATTTATTCTTCTTTAATTTAAAAGTTTTTTAAACTAAAGTAAAAATAAATAAAAAATCTCGACTAATTGAAACTTACAAATAACTTTTCATCTTTTGGTTCATTTTCATTTGGATTTATTTTCATCACTTTGGTTTATTTTTCTTTCATTGTCTTTCAATTTTGTAAAATTTATTTAATACCCTAGAGTTCGGTACAAAGAGAAAAGTAAAATTTTCAATCAATATATTGAAAATAATCTTGCGCTGCTTCCGTTGCGTTTCCTTTTTTTCAAATGAATCATTCATGTGACTGCAAAAATCGGACCGTTTTGAAATTGATTTCTAAAATACTTTTTCACGTATTACAAAAAAAAGGGGGATGAAAAAAATATTATTGTTAAAAAATGAACTGTAACATTTATGGAAAATTTGATTTAAAAATTAAAAATTCGTAGACAACAATCGCCGTTTGCAAATGAATATTAAAAAAGGTAATATTTAAAAATTAAACAATCGTAGAAAATAATCGCTTTTTGCAAATAAATATTAAAAAGTAATATTTAAAAATTAAACATTCGTAGAAAACAATCGCCTCTTGTAAATAAATATTAAAAAGTAATATTTAAAAATTGAACATTCGTATAGAAAACAATCGGCTATTGAAAATAAAAATTAAAAAGTAATATTTAAAAATCAAACATTCGTAGAAAACAATCGCCTTTTGCAAAAAAAGTATTAAGAAGCAATATTTAAAAATACGAAAAGTACTAAAAGTACTATAAGTATTTTTCAGTCATAACTAACGGAGACGAAGAATTAAAAAAAATTGCCGACAATAAAAATTATTTACTTCATTGTCTCTGAATCAATATAGTTAAAAAAGAATTTATGCCAAGAATAATATTTATACTTCTGTTTACTCGAACAAAGGATTCCTCATATTTTTTCTTTATAATTTCTGATCAATGCCAAAATAATAATTCTCCAACAATGTTTATTTCTCTCTCAGTGAAACAAATATTTTCTGTTTGTAAATTTTTATTAAATCAAAAATATTCAAAAAAAGGAAAAATAAAAAAAATGTTTTGTTAAAGTAATCTGGATATTGGAAAATATTAACAAATTCATATTTTTTATGCAAGATACAATTATTATTATTATTATAATTATTATTAACACCAATATTATATTTTTTTATTATTGTTATATAATATTATAACATAATAAAAATCGAGATAATATCTGCTTATGTTAACTTCGAGTTTTTTGATTCTAAATTATTTTATTCGAATTTTTATGTCAAAAGTTTGAAATTAAATTAAATAATTGAAAATTCCCTTAAATTTAATGGAAATAAATTTTATTTTTTAATAAGTTTTATGTTTTTAACTTTTTAAAATTATTTTCAAATTTAATTATATTTTTGAAGAATTCTAATTGAATGTTTGGAAAATAATTGAATTTTTAGAAATTAAAAAAAAATTAAGTTGGATTTTAAATTTAAAGAAAAACTGTTGGAAGAATTAAATTTTCTTTCGAAAATGAAGAAATTTTACTAAAATTTCAAAAACAAAATCTTTTTGCAACAATGGCATCGAAAATTTAATAGTAAATTGAAACGACTGTGATTTAAACTTCGAATGAAGATATTAACAATATTCCACGTACTGGTGACTATTTTATTTCCACATAAAAACAAGAGAATATTAAAAAAGAACTTTTCGAAATTTTTTTTCTACAAAATTGGTGGCTTTTAGTTTCATTGTTATAAAAAAAGTGCACTTCCAGTTTGATATTTGGAAATAGCGAATAAGTACCAAATCGCAATTAAAGCAAGGGAATTGGAATTCATCTCAAAGCGAATCAAATTCAGTGACACGATCATAAAAATGAATCGTGCTGATGGGATCCCTTAAAATACCGGTGGTGTTACAGTAAATTTAGAGAGAGAGAGATCGTAATAGTGATTCAAGCTGTTATATGGTCAGCCATAGTCGTAGACTTGCAGAAAAAAAATATGCAGTCGCTTTACGTCAGACAGAAGGATTTACATTTAAAATTTAAATATTATAATAATAATAGTAACAAAGCTAGATTTATTTAGGAATATTATTTTATTTTTATAGACTTTTAAAAAATTTAACATCATAAAATATTTGTCTCTATTATTTTATAAGTTTGATGATAGATTAGAAGATCTCAGTTTTTACATTTATGAATCACTGCTATAATAAGGAATTCTGAAATTTTTTCTAGACTTTCATATTAAATTATAAGTTGTATAGGATACTTTTAATATCTAAAAAAACGAAAAATTAATTATTATATTATATTTATAACATAATATTATATAATAATATTTTACTACTTTTTTTTAAATACTGGGGTTTTTTTGAAAAAATTGTAGGCGAAGGAATTGAAATTGTTCAAAATTTAAATAAATAACTTATTTCCCTCTATAACTGCAATGATAGTTGAATCAAACCTTAAGAAACGTTGGAAAAGACATTGTCACTAACGAAATTCCATTTAATTCAATTGGCTTTGACGATCTCATCATTATTAAAATTAAATACTTTTTTGAAATTGTATTCTGCCCAGTCCAATCAGTCTCATAAACTACGTCAGCAACATGTCGACTCTAAAAAAATATTCCCTTCATTTATAATAACTATTTTCTCCATTAATTATTTTTTTCAATTATTTTTATTTTTTTTTAATTATTTTCAATTATTTTCAATTATTTTTATTTTTTAAAATTATTTTTAATTATTTTTGACCACTTTATTCATAATAATTGCAATAATATTTAGAAAAAAATTATGTGATTTACTCAGTTTTTGAAACAACAACAAATTATTAAAAATTAAAAACCTTTTCCATCATTTCTTCGCCGTAGTAACAAAATAAAAAAATTTCAAACAAAAAATTACTGCACGCTGTTAATGAAGTCCAAAATTTGAAATTATATAAACCTGTTATCGACAATTGATAGAGTACGGCGCCCAAAAGTAAAATAGTTAAAAAGAATTGTTGGAAAACCATTAAACTTAGAACATTTCTCAGTTTTGCTCCAATCCTATTCGGAAAAAATTAAACATGTTTTTTTAAAATAAAGTTTTGAAAATAATAAGTTTTCTATTATTATTTTTCTATCACATTATTGTGCACTACATGCAACGTGAAATTTAAATCGTTAAGTAAAGTTTGGAAAACATAATAATTATTATTAATTGATAAGTAAAATATTTTTTATTCATGTATCATTGTATAAAAACTATTTTAGATTGAAAATATAATCTTTGTTCTTGAAAATAGTTGTAAGGTTGAAAGTAGAAAATAATCTGTAATTTTTTTGAAGTGAATTTTCAAAGTGATGGAAAATCGTAAATTCTTAATCACAAGATAGGAACTAATTTGTATTGAAAAGATGGTCTCCGGGAATTTGCACTTAAAAAATTTGTCGAAGAACTCGAAAATAAAAGTTATGTTCGTAAAGTAAAATCATCAAAATTTAAGGATAAAAATATACGCCAATATGCTAAGGGATGGGGATTTTTTTATGTTACCTGAAGCCACTTTAAAAATTAGAAAAACTGAAAATCAAGTTTTCTTATCAATAATACATATCCAAGTTACAGTTTGATGTTTTAAAAGGAATAGCGTCTTAGTAGTGGAATTTTCAATGCCAAATATCTTAAAATATTCGCGAAATACGAATTTGATGTCAGATTTGAAAAAATCAAAATGGCGGATTCAAAATGTCGGACAAAAAAACTAAAAATCGAACGAATTTGCTGAAATTTAATACTCGGAGGTTTCTAGGGCCGTTTATTACGAATTTAAAATCTGATTCTTAAAATTAAAAATGGCGGATCCAATATGTCGGACAAAAAGTTTTTTTCGTCTGCTATTTTTATTTTTTTTTAATCTGACTTTATATTCGTAATTAGTAAACCAAAAGGCCCCAGAGTTGCATCTTTTAAGCAAATCCTATTGATTTTTGATTTTTTTTTCCGCCATATTGGACCCGCCATTTTGAAATTTGACATATTTGAGAAAATCCAGCGATAGATTCGAATTCATCGGGAAAAAATACGATAAAAAGGTTCTCACTTTTTCGGGGCGAAAAGTTGACCCAAATTTGTTTGAAAATTAAAAAAGAATCTAAAAGAAGACGATGCTCAGTAAGGTTTTTTTTAAAATATTAAATAAAATTTATAATTTACATTTTCTGCTATAAAAAAAAATTTTACAATATTGTGAGCTGTGCGGTGAAGACATCGAAACCTCTGAATTTAAATAAAATCCCTGGAGAAGCTATAAAAGAAACAAAGGAAAATTCCACATCTGTTGCTATTTATATTTAATGCGCAGTCTTCACCGCACCTGCGGAAGAAAACTGGAAAGCTGGTGAATAGTCTTAATTGACAGTAGAAAACCTTTGACACTTAGACTATTATAAAACAAAAATTTATTTTTCACTTTCTATCGGAAATTGTGACAGTAATTAATAATGTAAAAATCTTTTTCTTCTTAAAATGGAAAAAAATTGTAAAAATTCTGATTTTCGTCAGATCATTAATTTTTAGGTATCAACTTGATTATAGTAGAGTTGACACTATCCTAGTCGATTCATTAGGAAGCATTAGAGGAATGGCATTAGAGGAAATGATAGCAGAGCAAATCTGACACTAGATCATCTGCTTTTTTTATCTTAAAAATCTGTTTTTAAATCAAAAAAGCGAATATTAAAGAGAAATGCGCACCATAAAAATTTATTTAAATTGTTGTAGAATAAAAATTGGACAATGAGTGAAATTTAAAAATTTGAAATGTGTGACTTCTAAATTTCTAATTTACTAACATTCAGAACATTTTTGTGCTATTGTCTTTGATTATTGAGTTTCTCTTACAAATACATGTAGGAATGATGAAACATGCAGTTTTTAATGCTGTTGGATGCAAAAGATTCTTCGAGTTTATAATCACTTTCCCTCCTCGTTTCATCCATTTGATAAAAACGATGTTTATTAATTTCTAATTGAGCTAATATCTGTTGTATCATACCTATTGCGCAACAGTCAATCGATATCCTTATGGAGACCAATATTAAAATTATCGTTATTTCATATAAATAGGTTAACCAGAATTTCATTTGTGAATCCATTTCATATGGAATCCATATTTTCAACGGTAAGGAATAGCTATTTTCCTCAGTCAAAACTGTTATTATTATGAAATATATTATCGACGCCACATAACCTACTGAGAGGAATAAAATTGTACTTGATCTGAAATATTGTAAATTTTACATATGTTTCTTCCATTTTGTCTGATATTTAATCAAGAATTTTTTCCCAACATTAAATATACGCATGAATATTTTTCTTTTAGATTTTATTCTATTTTGCTTTTACTTTTTCTATTTTTCTTTGATTTTTTTCTATTCTTCTTTTAATCTTCTTTTTCTTTTAATAACAGATTTAGAAAAATTGTTTACTAACGAATGGAAAATAATTCTTTTAATTTTCTTATCCTCTTAATAAAAGATTTAGAAAAATTGTTTACTAAAGAACGGAATATAATTCATTAGGATGACAAAATAATCTTCCATTAGGACATTACCTGTTGAAGTTGTCAAATTTCTTTTTGATTTCAAATTCAAGAGCATTTTTTGGTGAGCAAATACTGTCATCGAACATATTGTCAAAGGCAATAATGTCTTCGCGATGAATAAAAAGATTCAATATTTTCAAGCCAATGCCAATCATGTCGACAATTAAAAAGAAATCGTCACTTATGAAAGATTGGGAGCCTTCGTTTTGTGTTGTACCAACGATAAGGAAGGAAATCATGAAAGTCACAAGTATATTAATCATAAAGAAGCTGTACAAATTGTATAGTTGACTGTTCCGTACAGAGCACGATTTTTCCCTCCACAGTCCAAAGTAATGGAGAATTTTGAAAGGTAATTGTGACACATACATTTTTAATTGTGCACTTGTAAATAATTGCCTCTATCGCTCGGGTCGAAAAGTTTAATAACAACACAGCCTGGATATCGGTGGGTGGCTCATTTTTTTTGGACATAAATAATGGAAAACTAAATCCTGACCTTTAGGAACAAATATAATATTAACTGCTGCACCAATAGCAAAAAAAAAAAAAAAATGATTTGAAAATTATTAATTGAAGTGATAGCCAATAAAGATAAAAAATGGGGTCTTAGGGAAATGGATGTAGAACAGCTTTCGACGTCAGATAAGAACCTAATAATACAGTAAAAATAAATATTATTAAACAAATGAGGATATATGCAGTTGTAAAGTGTTTAAAAATAAGTCCTATGTTTAATGAATATAAATAAACTGAAAGCAAAATAAATGAAGAACTTTAATCAAGAGTTAAAGTTTACTGAGGAAGATAGACTATAGATACTGTAGGTATAAACATCTGCTCATGAGAAATATTCGCGCAAAAAAAAATTTGCAAGTGATCGATACGATCTACACACACTTGGTTCGCCTATATCATTAGAAAACTATAGAATTATTAATGTCACAAAGAATAGAAAATTAAGAGTAATTTCGTCTTTAAGAGTAATTACTCTTACAGGTAATTTACCTGTGTCGACCAATTATCTTAAAACTCAACATGTTATGAAAAGGAATACATTAATAGAAAAAAAGTTTTAGAACTTATAGTTCTTGATGGCTTTTAGTCTTGTCGTGAACGTCAATCAGTTCAAATAAAATATTTATTTTTCTTTCAGTTTCATAACACAAAAGACGATGCCGCGATTCAAAGTAAAACACAAGGTGAATCATTACCTTAATTTTCAAAAACGGAAGTAAACAATAAAATTGATAAATATAATAAATAAAAGTAGATTGATTTGTATCACAAAATCAGAAAAGAAAGACAACAGTCAAAGGTTTGAAAATTGACTTATTAATTAATTTTTTCGCGAATTTAATGGAATAATTATAATAAAAATAATTTAAGATTAAAATTTAGGTATCAAAATCATGGAAAGTAAAACCATCCTTAAAAAATGATAAAAGGAAACGTTATAAAAAACGTACGGAATATTTGAGTGTCTATAGATTTAAACGATATTAATTGCAGACATGAATAGGATGAGTTTCTTCAACAAGGGTGCTTTCAAGAGAATAAATTAATATTTAAGTAGACAAGGGACCTTTCAGTGAGACAGATTTTAGACAGTTGTACTTTTGTCACCAGTGAGTTCACTTCGCCTTTCATTTTTTACTTTTTAACAATTCAAAAATCTAGGAAAACAGATTTTCAAGGAAACGAACAAAAAGATCCAACAGAAAATAGAAGATTATTTTTAGAGACTGATTTTATAATTCCGCGGTTAAAAAACAATTTGATATAAATGATTTTCCTTCGTTATTATTGAAATACTTATTATCATTATTATTTTTATTATTAATATTATCATCATCATTATTATTGCAAATGAAATACTAAATTTAGATTTTAAACGAAACATTCTTTTAATTTTTATTAAAAAATAATTTTCAATAGTAGCATTATAATAAATATTTCATTCGCGAGTAAATACAGGTACTTTATATGTGAATACATTTAACAATTATCTTACACGCGAATTAATTTGAACAATATTTTTCTCATGAACGAATTCATTTAATATTTTATTCACAAATTAATACATTTAAATTATTTTGTTTCGCGATTTTGTATGTAGAAATTATAATTTGACGAAAATTCCTTTTCCTAAATTTATTTGACAATTATTTTCTCCATGAATTGATTTGACAAATACATAATTTATAGGTTTGATAATTAATACTGTTGCTAATATTTTTACACTCTGGTTAATTAACCCTTTCGGAAAGAAAGAAGAGTTAGGAGATTAACACATTTTATAAACTTTTTTACGTTGTGATGCGGAGAACACCAAATCGAGAATGAATTTAAATGACCGTGTGCTTGGTTATAAACGCGTTGGTTCGTTTTTATTTTACTCAGGTGAGTCCCTGGCGTACTACTATTTTTATTGTTTTCACTTATCTGCGGTGGGTAATTATCGTTGGCCGATAAAACAGAACGCCTTATTATACCACAGTCAGCAGTAATTGAGTTAGGGTCTTTAATTCAAAATGTCCGTTGGCAGTATTTTGTTATTGTTGATCCAAAGAGCACAAATTTTTGTATGTTCCTAAATGAACTTCTACGGTAAAGAATTATTTTTTTTAAATAGCTTTTTCTACAAAAGTGTGATATGCTCGACTCCAGTGCTCTTTGAAGGTACACTATTCATGTACTGCTGTAGCTTATCGATGCACTTGTGTGCCAATCTCGTAGCTCAGGCACTGCCAGTTTCGTCAAAATGAGTATCACTGTACGGTTCAAGTATTCCACTTGACTATAGCACCAAGAGCTGATGCGTCTGCATGCAACTCGGTCTAAATAAACCATCTACATAATGATGCAATTGGTGTTTGACATTATAACATTTTAACATCCTCCACCTTTGATAATATAACATTCAAAGTTTGTTGCACGTACATATTCCACTCCTGTCAAACTCGAGAGTTATATTTTTTTTTTAGGACCCCTCTATCCTGGTAAACATTTGACTTCATTATTGTATAAAAAAAAAATTTGAAACTCTGAAAATTGAGTCTACAAGTGTCAAACACGTTAAATCCTAATCGAAACATGATGCTCCTATCTCAACATAATTATCGATGTGTAACAGACCCAAATCGCTACTTGTGTCGATCAAAGCTTTAATCCCAACTCCGCTTATGTTAATCGTCTTATAACGCTTCGATAATTGCGTTCGTATAAAATTACGACTGTTTTCTTTGATCAAGAATTCCATACACCTTAAGATCCACACAAGGCTAACCTTAATGACAATATTGACAACATTTTAACTTGTTTGTTTCATTAAACAAATAACGGTTTTAATGAATCTTCCCCTCTCATTATTTTTCTTATTCTTCACGATCTATTTTATCAAAGGATTTCTGAGCAGCCCTGATATTAATTACGAAGACGGTGTAATAGAAAGAGGCGGAGAAATCTTGGGTAATGAAAGTAATTAATTACCTAACGTTCAATTGGATTGCAGCTTCACGCAATTCACTATGAGGACAAAGATGAAGATGCTCGCGTAAGTCTTGACCGTTAAAATAGAAAACTGGTAAGATCAAAAGGAGGATCAATAGAGGTATGACAAAAAATGATGACCTGCATTGCAACCAAAGGCTCCACTTTGTTTAATTAAACTATTGAATTACGTTACGAGTTTATTTTTACTTGTGTAGTAAATTGACCGAAAATTAAACTAACATTTGTTCCAGTGACTCCAAGTTCAAGTCAGGTAGGTCGATAACGATATTAAAGGGAAATCTCTCCTGCCTCAATTTAATCCACGTGCCTTGCCGTTATTATAAATTTCTACTCGTTATCACAATTAATTAATTAATGTTGTTAAGTTAAACCTGATTGTTAGCTGAGTGTCAATCATTCAACGTCTCAAGTGTTTGATAGTTATTTAATTGCTTACCTTAAATGTTTAATAGTAATTTAATTCTGTTAATCTTTGATAAATAATCTTCTCTAGCTCTCACATTATAATAATTAATAATTCATAACACATCTTATGCTCCTGAAAAGTTTGATAAAAGATTTTTCTATTTATCGAAATTGAAAAATATTAAACTAATCTGCCGCTGTTCGTGTCACTTTTAAATAGGAAATTATATTTTTTTTAAAGTGCAATAATAAAGTCAAATATTTACCATGAATTTTCTGCCACTGACGCAACGGGAAAAATTTATACAAGCAAAACACGTAACCCACCATGGGACAAGTTTAAAATTGGTGTGAATTTTCAATGTGCATGATTTCACGCGGGACAAATTTTATCCCAATGAAACTGCTTTAATGTGTATAGAACGCGAAATTCAAACTTTGATTTTACAATTTAAAATGCATTACAGAAAACATAATTTCCTGTTTGTAAAATTTACATTTTCTCATCGAATCGCAGGACTGTTTTACTACAACTTTGTATTTAAAATAACATCTATAAAATCAGAGTTTTCGTTAATTTAAATTATATACCTATAAATTTTCATAAGAATTCGATCTCTAATTCCAAGCAGCACTTTTTTTAGAAAATTAGAAATATTTCCACTTGGTAATTTTGTATGATCAGAATAACAATAATCTAGGATTTGGTGGCCAGAGATTGATGTTTGGTAGAAATGTACAAATTATTATACAATCAGTATTTAGACGATTCGTTCTATTAAATAAATAAATATCTTTATCTGGAATGTATAATTTTTGGAAGTAAACGAACTCCTTAATACTTTTCGCTTACTCCCATTTTGACAAATACTTTTATTACTGATGAGACTGTTTAATCATACTGTTCTCTTAATATTATTTTAATCATCTGAGTTTAGTGTGCTAACGACTAATTGAACATCTATTGAATTTGATGGAGTTTCATTATGGAAAAATAAGTATAAATTCCATTTCTTGTAGGATGAGCAAAAAATTTTGGGAGGAGGGAAGCTGGGAGCTAGAAGGTCAATATCTTTACCCATTATGTCAGTCGAGCAAGTGCCACCAAGTTAACTAGTCGTGTACTGTCATCAGCATTCTTCTTCGACTCTAGGTCAGGAAACATCTTCAGGTACCAAAAACCTTCTTCGAATTTCGTCCAAGTCAAATTCATTCAAGGAGATAATTTCTACTACGAGGCACATTTCTATATTTCTAAGGACTGCATTACATCGACATCATAGCAAAATTAACAATTCTGTCACTTCTAGGCTGATGGGTGTCTTATATAATTTATACAAAGACACCTGAACTCCAGACCTTTTACTTTGGCTAACTTAAAAACAATTTGAAGGGAATCTACTGCATTCTCTGTTTCCGCTAGACAACGTCATTTCTTCGACTTCACACTGAAGGAGGTATCACTTGTTGGGTCTAGGACTCTAAGAATAATTTTTAATGGTACGGAACAAATAGTTCCTATAGTTCCTAGGAACAAATAGTTGTAATAGTTTTAAATTTTGTCGCCATTCAATTTCTCCATTGATTCCACAAGGTTCTAATTTGGTTTCAGTGTCTCTAAACACTAGTTCTCAGTTTCATCTGGATCTACAACGTCATTTTCTTGACCTCACACTGAATTAGGTACCATTTCCTAGGTTTAAGATCCTAACAATAATTTAAAAAAAACCTGCCTAAAGAAATTTGGATTTTGGATCTACTTTTACAGTACAGATGGGAAGTGAACAAGAAAAAAAGAGCATATAATAAAGTTAATGGGGAGGTAAAAGAAACTAATCGATAATAAATAATAAAGAGGTAACTAAAATTATTCTTAGGATGTGTTCTGTAATATTTTCAATGTTGTCGAAATATTATTATATTGATGTAATAGTAAAAGTAAAATTTTATGCTACATGCGAATTATACAGGAAAAGATATTAAAGGAGATGTAAATGGAGCATGCTGTAAAGTTTGGAATATATAAACAAATAATAGAAGAGAGAGGAGCAGTAAAAAATAGAGTAGATGGTAAGAAAATTTGTGAATGGTTGTTAGGTAATATAACGACGGTTGTAAGTGATAATGGGTACGTATTAAGGTGAATCGTTAAAAGTATTGACGACTACCAAAGGTAATATCAATGGCGTTAGAGGTTGTATTAACATTTAAGAGTTTGTTCGATAAAGCACACAATGCCAATACAGCTATTTACCTGTATTGTCATTATGTACTTTTAAAGTCAAAATATAAGTCCCTTCTTGTCATCAAGGAATATTTTGTAAAGAATATTTTGTTAAATTGATTAAAACTTGTAGTTGCATTTAATGTTCAACTTACTGACAGCAAGGATATCATTAAAGTCCTTTAAGGATAAGAAAGACTTTTCAACTTTTTCAGTCTGTTTTCAAAAATTTTTCAACTTAGAGACTACAGTGCCTAAGATTAAATTAAGATATAAAATGTGTATGTACCGAGAAAATGCAAGCTCACACAAACAAGATACTGTTTCCTAGTTACACTTTAGAAAATTATTTCACAGGTATGTGCTTCAGTGCTTAAATTGGTTGACACTGAGCCAAGCACATCCATGTAGGATCAAGTGACTTGAGAGTAATGGATTAAAGTAGTCACTATGTCAAGTCGAATTAGTCTAAGCCATCTGTGGGTCAAGTATACTTCATTATTTTCAAACCTATTTCTCGTTTTCAAGCTTTTCACACCCATATTCATTCGACTCTAAAAATATATCATACAATTCATATTTTCCATCACAATTTTTCCTTTATTAATTCATCATTTTTCTGGCATTTTATTTATTCCCCGTTTATTTCAAGTTCTTGGGGCTTTGTTCTTCTTTGTTTAATGCTTTTCGTAAGTGTAATTACTGTGAATTCAAATGTAAATCTAATTTTTGTCAAATGGCGAAATTATTGTTGGTTACTTAAAGTAGAAAGTAATTTACAGTATTTCAGTTAGAAAGCTGGGAGCTGTAAAAGGTATTATTATTGGAGGAATATACATCTGGAACATTTAAGCGACCAACTCATTGTGGTTAATCAACTCTAGTTATATACTATATGTAACTGGCCACTAATAGAATCCCTCGTAGCTATTTGCTATTGTTAGATACCACAGGAGCCATCACAAATTTGATGCTCTTGCTAAATAATATCACAAATCTGCTTTTAATGTTATAAAATCAGACATTACTTGCTTTTGCATCTGCTAACCCAGAAATGTCTCGTTTCAAGTGAATATTAAATTTGAAAATTTATTTCTATTCTTGTTTCGTAATTCATTAAAAATTTATTCTCAAATTTGGTAGATGGAATTTTTATGTCTAATTCTTTAGACTGACACAAAAACTTTGTGTGCAAAATGTTGAATTTTTACAACATTTTTGCACACAAAGTTTTTGTTACAAAGAATCGATAAAAAAGGGTTTTCAAATAAATGTAGGAAATTTTAATAAAAGTGATATTCTAATTAGTAGGGAAAACAAGTTAAGGATCGAAAATTTGTGCAACATTGAGAAACTTATGTGTGTTGTGCTCGAGAGAAATGAGAGCCCCAAGCATCAAGAATCTCATTCTCCTCCGAAAAGTTTTAAACTAGTTTTCGTTTTCATTTAAGTATATACGTGAGTTAAAACTATTTGCTTTTTAATTAAAAAAAATATGGGATAGGTAATATGTTACAATTGGATCTTTGGGGAACTAAAACAAAGTTCGTGATACCAAAAATGATTCTTAAAATTAGCTTAAAATTTTATTTGTAGAAATATGGATTAAAAAGACAGTCTGTGAAACCTAAGAAAAATTTTCAAAACATCGACTTTTTATGAATTGGAATTCGTTCACCATCTACATATTTTGGAACTATTTTCAAAAAACTTGCTTTTACTAAAATCGTTGTAAAAGATAATTTATGCGAAAGTTGGGCATCTTGAAAATGTTTTTCCATACATTTATGAAAAAAAAACTACACAAAAGAAAATGTCGAAAGTTAGGAGAACCTTGAAAATTACTGGGATGTTGACTTTACCAGAACCTCAAGAAGGTCCACGATAAGTTACGAAATTTTTCTTCAAGAAGGTCAAAAGATCACCTGACGTGATAGCAGTGCTATAAATTGTTAAGCAATTGGGTCGGAAATGACTACCACGTCCGAAAAACTGGCTATAGAAGCAAGAAGAGAAAAATACGACATGTACATGTAGTTATACAATTTTCATGGATCATAACCCAAAATGTTTTTTGCCCCTTTTTTTTGGTAAATCCAGAACTACAAAGTTCTCGTTTCGCGAGAATAATAATAATTCTTCTCACGCAAATACAATCGAAAAACAAAATTGTAGGAAGAAGGTATATTGAATTTTTATTCCAAGTGGCCTTGATACTTTTTTCCAAATAAACATCCCAGATTTTCAAATATTTATTTATTTTGCTCGATATTTGCAGATTAAATTTGCAAATACTTTAGTAAATAATACCTAGAGGTTATGAAACAAGAGTAATTATCGTACTGCAGTTACAAGACGAATCCGAATATTGTATTAATAAATTTAAATTAAGTAATCGGAAACGTCACGGAAGCAAATTATTAATTATTTTATTGCAATTGCATTGTAATGCATGGAAATTACCTGTATAATACGAACGATGAGGTTTGTATTCTGGAAATCATACTCTAAGCTGAACTGGATTTGCCCCACGTTCTCGCTGGGTTCCGAATTGTCAATGTACATGTCAACCAGAGAGACCGATCTACTTTGCAGGAACGCTCTCTGAAAGTAAAAAGAAGAAAAGTTAAGAGATGTATTTTCAAAAATACATTTTTCTTGTAGAAAAATTAATCAACTTGTAAGTTTTCAAAAATACTTTCAAAAAATAATTTCACTATGTTAGGAAAACAACATTAAAAATTTCGTCTTTTGGTGTTTAATTTCTTTCAGAAATTGTGGAGAGGGAAGCGTTTAGAGGAATATCGTGGTGGTGGGTATAACTTTAATGGTACAAAGTTAACGAGGAAATTGTAAGGAGGAAACTGGAATGCAGGGTGAAATAACTAGGTTATATTACACATAACCAGACGATGTTTAGAGTAGGGATGGAGATGATAGATAACATATAGACGTCGAACGATTTTCTAAGCAGATACTTGGGGAAAGGAGAAGAGGAAATTGGTTGAAACATTCGTCAACTATTAGGCAGCATTTCCTTTAATAATTTATTTTTACTCTACTTTCACTTAAATTTTTTTTTTCTCTCAAAATAATAGAAATCATTTATCTAAGTTGATTTGTTGACTGCTTCCCATAGAAGACAAAACATCAAGTCTAGATAACAAAATTCTGACGCAAGTTGACAATAAATTTATCCATTTTCACTCTTTTATGGAGAAAGAAATATCTCTTTCTCTCTCTCTAATAAAATTCCATCTTCCTGGCAGTAATTTTCATGGTAAAGTAAACCCTTTTAAGTAGATAGAGCAAATTTGTTCAGACAGACACAAATGCACTGTATTTGATTTTTAAGGATATTTCTCTTATTTCTCGCTTTTTTTGCTTTGAATTTACGCTTGAAATTTTAATTTTAATCTGCTGTATCAACAAAGCAAAGGAAGTCTCTGTCTATTAAATATGAAACATGTACCAACAAAGAAACTTTTTTTTTAAGATTACGAAGTAGATTAAAAATGATTAATGCACATAATGTGACAAACATTAGAAAAACTGAACGATTCTCAAAAATTAAAGTATTAAAATTAAAAAAAACTTAAAAGTTAAGTTGAAATTTTCTATTATTTCAAAAAAAAAATTTCTGTGTTTGACTTTTCTTTAAATCATCTTCGTATCGAATATTTTTTGATTAAATAGATGTAATGTAAGATGGCATCTTTCGTAAGCAACTTGTTGATTAAAACAGTCATGTTGCCAACTTGTTGATGTCTTTGTTCGTTTTTATGACAGAATTTAAGTATTAACGGATTTATTCATTTTACAAGAAAGATGTATATTTACAGTCTGGAACACCTTCAATATTTTTCAAAGTATGCAATTAAAAAAAAATCTTTAATTATAGGCTATATAGCAGACCCCGGGTCTATCAATTAATATGTGAAAGGGTCTTTGACCGGAAAAAGCTGATCCAAACAGAAAAGGCCGAATTGAAGAGCCAAAGGGTTGACAAAAATTATACTCAACATACCTGACCGGGGATAGGTTTGCTTTTTGAGAAGATCACCTGACGAAAAGGTGCACTGAAGCCTTAGTAAATAGACTTCAACTTTGTTTAATTAAACCATTGAATTATGTTACGAGTTTATTTTTAGTTGTGCCGTGAATTGACCGAACTACCAAACCTATTGTATTGTTGGTGCAAAGGAAAAAGATGTTTTCAAATTAAAATGTTGTTAAAAGATGTTGATAAATTTCGAGTGTAGTGAATGTAGAATCAATACACAATTTTTTAGGTGGGGAAAAATTATTACATACCGAAGGATGGTCGCCTTTAACATTTTGTAGTTGTTTATTTTGTGGTCCTGCGACAGGAGTTCGTGGTTCTCCACTTGTGCCTCCTGCAGGGGATTTACTGCCTGGATTACCAGAACCTGTTGTTCTGTAAAAAAAAATTAAAAATGTAAAATCAGTAACATTATGTTCATCATTAATCTTTATCATTAACATTATTATCTTTAACATCATTATCATTACCATCATTATCATTAACATCATTATCATTATCATTATAATTATGTCTAACTTGAGCCTATACTGAGATTCTGTTTTAAAATCAATCTTGTTAACTAAATAAAAAAATCCCTACGTTCTAGTTCCTGTAAGGATCCCAGTTGACGATTCGTACAAATTTGGTTCAAAATTCGGTCAAAAATCGGAAATTCGACTGCCGAATTCTACAAGAATAAGGAACATTCAACTATGCTCAGGTATCCTAGGTTCATTAGGCCCAACAGATTTTAAATATTTTTCGATTCTTATTTCTTAATTACGGATTGGATTCTAATTAACCTGTACGTTACAAAATGTGGTAGTTAAATTTTTTTGTTTTTTAGGCTCCGCACCAAAGTTTGAACATGCTCTTCTATCGTCAATGGAGATGCCAATTGATGCTCAAGTTTCAACTACGCTCTTCTACAACCAACGAGTGGCCTATTCATGTTGTATCGGACCGGTATTGGCATGATACTTGAGCTTTAACTCTGCTCTTTTATCGCCAACGGATTGTTAGCAAATATATAATTGTAGAACAAGCATAATGCTTCAAAAACCATAATTTTTCTCTCTGTCACAATAATCTTCTAGGATGGACATTAATTCTTTTCCAACTGTTAATTTATTCCCGCTTTTGGAATTGTATTGTTCACCTTACCCCAAATCAACAATCGATAATTAAACATTTAAATCATTACTGTTAGATTACAGTTTTTAATATTTGTGACAAGGAACATTCTTGCAAATATGTTTTACAGGAACACTTCTTCTCTCAACATTTTTTTCTTTTCCAGAAAAATTTCATCTGAATGTATAGAAGTTTGCTGAATGTTCTTTATATACATGAAAGTCCAACTTTATTTCCTTTTACGATGTTCATAAAGATTTAATTTAAAGCAAAATTGCTTTTTTTCTCTTTTTTACAAATGAAAACTTGTTGCTATCTTTTGTTTTACCTCTATACTCGTATATACAATGTATTTTGTGAAGAATAACTTTTATTTCGGATATTATTTTTTTTTGTAGTTTGGTGTGAATTGTCTCTGAATTGATTCTTTAGAGTGTTTTCGTTTGTAGGGAATATTCTTTGATGTCGATTGGTTGAAAACGTTATTGGAAATCAGTTCTTTTCGATATTGGCATTTTTTATTCCTCGTGATCGATTCAATTTACATCGTAATACATGTTCGTACGCTATTCATCTACTAAATGTATCGAAAGTTGCAAAGAATGAAGTAAAAGACGACATACCGAATTGAATTTTCTATTGTAGCAGACAGATATATGTAAGAAAATTTGTAAATACATGGACATAAATTTTTCTATGAAATACCTTAACAATCAGGAAAATATTATTGTACATTCCTTTATGAAAAAAGATCGTAACTATGCCAAAAGTGGTCTATCTAAATATCTGTGTTGAAAATATGTTTCCGAGTTGCTTTCTCTTGTTGGACAAATGAAAATCAATATTTCTTCACGGAACGTATACGTTTGAAGTTAAAATTTGCTTTTTTTAAAAATGTACAGAACAATTTTCAATATTTGTTTGAAACTGTTTTTAAAAATAAACACTATCGAAAATTCAATTTTAGGAAAAATAACGATTGTTGTTTTTTTTAACATCTAGGATAAAATTTAAAAATTATTACAATTTTAAATAAAAATCCTTCCAACTGGGGTTTTTTTAACGAATCAGGAATTTAAGGAAGTAAAAATAAATCTCAGTTTACAGCTCACTGAGGAGCTATCAATTATATCTGACGCGATATTTGTAAAGAATTGCCTACATAAATCAAATTGCGATGCGCCATTTGGTATCGAAAATTACATTTGATAATAATGGGATCGGAGCCAAGTTTATCTTTCTGTATTTTTAATTTTTTTTTGGCCCCCCTTCGATTTTTTCGTGGCACGATTTCTCACTATTTTTTCAACGGAGACTTAAATCCTAATTCTTCATTAAAACAAATTATCCAACGAACTAATTGATTTGGTACAAATTACACTAACTTTCTAGTCAATTAAATTCGATTACCGTTAAGTAGTTAAAAATAAACAAATGTTAAAAATAATTAAAGTTAAAAAAACCAAAGTTAAAAATAATTAAACTTAAAAAAAACTTGTTAAAAATAATTAATGTTAAAAAAACCAAAGTTAAAAATAATTAAACTTAAAAATAACTATTGTTAAAAATAATTAATGTTAAAAAACCAAAGTTAAAAATAATTAAACTTAAAAATAACTATTGTTAAAAATAATTAATGTTAAAAAACCAAAGTTAAAAATAATTAAAGTCAAAAAGAACTAAAGTTAAAAATAATTATAGTCAAAAAGAACCAAAGTTAAAAAGAACTAAACTGAACTAAAAAATAATTAACGGCAATAAAATGTTTCCATACCAAATATATACCCTCTTTTACAAAATATGTACAAATAATAATTATAAAATTATAATTTTCCAAGGCGAGTACTTACTCTAATTGCGCTCTGGAGATTCAATTTGAAAGCAGCACATGAAACAAAGAGAAAATTATTTCATTAATTAAAATCATCAAAATTTATATTTAACAAAATCGTAAAATTCGATGCATATTAGACTAAATACTAAAATAATATAATCAATAGAGTGTTATCGTTTTCCAATCAATGATGCTAATGATATTCGATTTCCACAGATATACGTTATAATAATAATTAATGTGGCTTCATTTGAAATTGATATTAATTGTCTTACGAAATTCATGGCATATGATGTTAAAACTGACAAATCAAATTGAAATTTCGTGTAATTATTGTATCAGTGAAATAACATGATTTATCGTTGTATGTAGTATGGTGTCATAAAGACACCATGAATATCAAAATTTTACAGCATCGTTAGTACATTGGTTGCCACACTATGATTCTTTATTTTGCTCTTCTAAATTCAAAAATAGTAACAAGGATTTTTGAACAAGTCCTTGTATTTGGATGTTATTGGATTTTATTTTTCGAACAATTTTTTTCGAAATTAGAATCATAATTTTATTCGCAAGGAACAAATAGTTTTAAGTTTTTTAATTAAATTCTTGATTCCACAAGGTTCTAATTTGGTTTCAGTGTCTCTGAAGACTCTTTCTCTCTGATTCTTATTGTAAAGGATTCAAATTTTAATTCAAATTTTTTGTAAAAATAATAATTTATCAAATGTAGTTTCCAATGGTTTGGAAAATGGTTTGGAAATAACTTGTTTTGGTCAAAATTGCTTTGTTTTTATGTAAGTGCTTAATGTAGTAAAGTTGTAGTTTCTACATTCAAATATACTTCATATTCCCAAGTGTGTTGATTCATCTAACAGCAAAACAACTTTAGATTTCTCCAATGAATTTCATAACACCTAGATATAACTAATTTTGATGCAGGTGTAAAGCAGCACCTTTCAATCCCCCTAGAAATTTAATTTTTACCTAATAATTCTTTAGGAATAAGTTACTTGACATTTTTTAATTTCTTCCGTTTTGTTTTCTTTTTTTAACAAAAGACTCTGAAAAATAAACCTAGAATTTTTGTATTTTCACCTAAAGTTTCATCCCTGAAATCGTTGGAAATAAAAGTAAGGAATTTGGCTAGAGAATTACGAAATAAAATCTATTGGATGAGGAAACAATAATCAAAGATTGTATTTCGTGATTATTTCCTGTAAATTTTATTTTTAAATTTTAACGAAATAAATTTTTGTGTGTATTTTTCTTGAATAATGGAAAAGTTATTTCACTTGAAGATTTTTATTCGCTTTTCTAAATGTTTCTTTTTTTAAGGATTTATACGAAGAGGAAACCCACGAATCAGAAAGCAAGAATATAAATTTACATATAACTCACTTGATAATAAAAATTCAGGACTCTACTTAAATTTTTAGTGTTATTACTTTCACCTTCCGATTTGTTAGATTCTCTACTTTTCTATGCCAGAAGTCGCGATAGTACAATAAATATGAATGTTGTAAAGAAACAATGGAAAATTTTTACTAAAAAATGATTTAAAAATTAAAATATTTATTTCAAGAATAAATGTTTCTATCTTAATAATAATTTTCGAAAAATCGAATTGTAGCCTTTCTTCCTTGAATGTAAAATCCTAGAAAAGTTCTCGCAAAGAATTAAAGATGCGAAAAAATGATTATAATGATGTATTAAGAAATGATGATTATTTTATTAATTAAATAATTTGTCAATCTCGGAAAAGAAAATATCAATCTGCATTAAATACAAACAATTAAAAAAGTGATAAATTAGTTCCTAGAGGAAACAAATCTGCTAGATTATTTTCTCGGCAACTGCCAAATTCAATTCTTAGAAGAGGTAGTAGGCCCCATATATTATTCAGTCAGAGCCGATATTGAATTAACAAAAAAAAAACTAGGGGAAGGAAACTAATATATAATATCTTATGTAGCTGTATACACAATCTCTATAGACAAATGGTTCCTTATAGTTTGAAAATATATATTAATTCTGAATTAGATCTCGATAATAAAAATACAAACAACAATTTCTCTTCGCAGATCAATCAATTTGTAACGTGTACACAGTTGAACCGAAAATATTTTCTTGATTCATTATTATCGTCTTGAATTATTAGATTTATTATCAATCTATTATAATGAAAAGTTATTCTATATTGAGATGAATAAAGATCTTTACAAAAATTTCAGATTGAACATCAATTTAGGTTAAAAGGAATATAAGGATAGTCGAACTGAAATAGATAGAAATCGTATCTCGGGGAAGAATTATTTTTAAAATCAACATTCGAGCTCAAAGTAAGTATTAATTTTCGAAAGTTGTATTTATAAAATGTTTAAAAATTTTTTAAATTTAAACGATTAATTAAATACTTCAATTTTAAACGTTTAATTAACTATTTCCTATTTGAATTTTACTCAAACTTAATTTTCACTTTAGTTTTACTTTACTTTTACTTAAACTTTATTTTCACTCCACTTTCACTTCACTTTTACTTCTACTCAAATTTTAGTTACACTCCACATTCCCTCCACTTCATATTTACTCAAATTTTATTTTCATTTTGCTTTTACTTCACCTTCACTTTAATTTTATTTCAGTAGAATATAATTTTCACTCTACTTTCACTTCATTTAATTCCAATTTCCTTTCACTCCACTTTCACATTTACTCAAATTTTATTTTCACTCAACATTCACTTCAATTTTATTTCACTCAAATATAATTTTCACTCCACTTTCACTTCATTTAATTGCAATTTAACTTTGAATCAAATTTTATTTTCACTCCACATTCACTTCAGTTATATATTACTCAAATTTTGTTAACACACCACTTTCACTTCACGTAACTCCAATTTCACTTTGAAATCAAATTTTAATTTTACTAAACTTTTAGCTTTACTTAAATTTTATTTGTGGAGTAAAAATAAAATTTTAGTAAAATTAAATGTTGCGTGAAACATTTAAATTGAGCGAAAATTTAGTGAAATTAAATTTGCATGCAAGTGAAATAAGAGTAAAAGTGGAGAGAAAATAGAATTTAAGTAAAATTAAAGGTGGAGTGAAAGTACAATTTAAGTAAAAGTGAAAGTGGAGTAAAAATAAAATTTGAGTTAATGTAAAAATGAAGTGAAAGTGGAGTAAAAATAAAGGTTGTGTAATTATAAAAGTGGAGTGGAATTAAACTATGATTCAAAGTAAAATTGTGGTAAAAGTAAAATTGGTTTGAAAGTGAAGTGAAAGTGGGGTGAAAGTAAAAGTGTAACGAAAATAAAATTTGAGTAAAAGTGAAGTGAAAATTAAATTTTTTAGAAAAAGTGTAATTGAAGAGAAATAGTAAAAGTTGAGTAAAAGCGAAGGTGGAGTGAAATTGTGAAAATAAATATTTAGTAAAAATAGAGTAAAAGTAAAGTGAAAGTAAAATTTGAATAAAAGTGAAAGTGAAGTGAATATAAAATTGGAGTAAAAGTGAAGTGAAACTAAAGTTTTATTTAAAGTGAAATTTGAGTAAAAGTGAAGAGAAAATAATTTTTTTTTAGTAAAAGTGAAAGTGAAGTGAAAGTAAAATTTCAGTAAAAGTGAAAGTAGAGCAGAAATTGTAGTGAAAATTAAGATTGAGTAAAATTGGAGTAAAAGTGAAAGAGAAGTGAAAATAAAGTTTCATTTAAAGTGAAATTTGAGTAAAAGTGAAGTGAAAATAATTTTTTTTTTAGAAAAAATGAAAGTGAAGTGAAAGTAAAATTTGAGGAAAAGTGAAGGTAGAGCAAAATTCTAGTGAATTCAAAACTGCGTAAAAGTGAAAGTGGAGTGAAAGAAAAATTTAAGTAAAAATGAAAGTGGAGTGAAAGTAAAATTTAAGTAAAAGTGAAAGTGATGGGAAATAAAATTTGAGTGAAAGAGTAAACTTCATTTTCACAGTGAAAATGAAGTGAAAGTGAATCGAAAATAAAATTTTGATTAAAAGTATATATTTTCACTCCCAGAATTTAATAAAATATTAAAAAATAAAGAACAATACATTTTATAAAAAACATTTTTCAAGGCTTTAACGATTTTTCATTAAATACTATTGCTTCTTTTCTTTGGCTTTTAAAAAAAAGGAGTTTATTTTTGTGTCGCATCCACATACTTGCGTTACAAGTTGTATTAAAGCTTTTATCCATGTATTGTATATATGCAATTCTCCATTGCAGTTTCGTGCCAAGTCAGACGTGGTTATTGAATATTGGTAGCTGTGCAAATATCCGTAAGCGTTCACAAACACACACACACACACATATTGCATATATATATTTAAAAACTCACACACTGATAGACATGAGGAGGGGAGATGCTGACATTTTAAAATCTTTTGATAAACATCCGATGGAGCTTACAATGATACATGGATCCATTTGTATATTAAATTTGTAGTTTTTGCCGAGACCGAAAATCATCCGGAAAAGTACAAGTTGCCTTCACACGGAACAGAAACAAATGGTGCTGACACTTAGTTTGCATATCAGAGACGAGAAATTTGTAATTTTCACTCCATTCTCACCACTTCTATTTCCCAAGGACCGACATTTACGGGTAGCAGAAAACTTTTCCTTGTTAAATTAAATATATATATATATATGCGCTCCCTCTCACGGATTTATTATTCTCAAATGAAATTTCCCTTTTTTTAAAAATGATTTATCCAGTTTTTCTTGATAATTTTTACGTTTTTTATTTATAATTATCGCATAAATAAAATATTTCGTTTTTGAATATTGAAATCTTTGTTTTATTATTCAAAAAAAAAGTTTAGTTAAATGGAGAATGCTTTCTATTTTCTAAATTGTTATCAAACTAATGCAAATTAAACTAAAACGTGGAGTTTTAAAAAACTTTGTTAAAGCATTGTATTTTAATCTTTTTTTGAAACATTTATTTTTTGACGCAGGAACAAGATGGATAATTTTTTACCCCGGATGAAATTTGAAAATAATGGTTTTTTTCCAAATTTGTTATTTTAAAATACTTTTGACCGCAACTGCGAAAAGAAGTTCATTTATAGTTATTTGTGGCAGAAGATTGCTTGTGCTGTTCGTCTGTAGAAAAAAAAATGCTTAAAGCTTTTTTTATAGAAACTTTCCCTTTTTTCGGTACATGAAAAACTTTTCTGATGTTTTACTATGGCTACAAGCTAATAAACATTAAATGTCGAGGCAGAATCACTGCGAGTTTGTAGCCTGTTGCTCTAAAAGCTCTAAACATTCCAGGAAGAAAAAAAACTCCACTTTCACTTTCGCTCAAAGTTTATTTTCACTCCATTTTCACTTTACTTTCACTCCAGTTTCATTTTTACTTAAAAATTTATTTTTCCTTCATTTTCAATTCAGTTTTAATAAAAATTTATTTTCACTTTACTTTTACACCACTTTTACTTTAACTTAATAATTTTTTTCACTCCACTTTCACTTTCGTTCAAAATATTTTTTCAATACATTTTCACTTCACCTTCAATCACAATTTTTCTGCATTCCACTTTCACTCAAAATTAATTTTAACTTTATTTTCTCTTCATTTTCACTCAAAATTTTGTTTAACTTCATTTTCACTTTATTTTCACTTCACTTTTACATTCATTCAAAATTTATTTTAACTTCTTTTTCACTTCATTTTCACTCCACTTTTACTTTCATTCAAAATTTATTGTAACTCCATTTTCACTTCATTTTCGATCAAAATTTATTTCAACTTCCTTTTCACTTCATTTTCACCTCACTTTTACTTTCATTCAAAATTTATTTTTACTCCATTTGAACTCCATTTTTACTTCATTTTCACTCAAAATTTATTTTAACTCCATTTTCACTTCACTTTCACTTTCATTCAAAATTTATTTTAACCCAATTTTAACTCCTTTTTCACTTCATTTCCACTTTCACTCAAAATTTATTTCCATTCCACTTTCACTCAAATGTCAAAACTTTTTTTTTATTCCACTAACACTTCACTTTCACTTTACTTTCACTTTGACTGGAAAATTATTTCACCTTTAATTTAATTATTTTTAATAATTATTTGAACCATTTTTATTGAAAATTGTAAGAAAAGTGATGTGAAAATAAATTACTTGTTCTTCAATGAGATCAATAATTGAAAAAAAAATGCTTCCCTTCATCGAGTTTTTTTTGTAACCTTGGGCCTTTTTTTTGTTGAAAAGAAAATAGGAATGATTTGATGGGGGTCGAAGTGAAATGGCTTTGTAATTATAGAATCGTTACGTTGTGTGATCAGAAGGGTTGAACTCTTGTAGAAAAAAAAATGGATCGTTAAAGTTTAACCTCCACGAATCACGAAATGCTGGACACTTTTTTTCCCTCTAAAATTAAAGTAATAATAGACGATAGGGGATCATGGGTGTGCTTTTATCGTAACGGGAAATAAGACTCGAGTGTGTCAGATAAAAATCTATCGAATTAAAGCTCAAGTATGCTTACTACATTTTAAGAAACATTTCTAACTTGTTTTTTTTATCAATTTATAATTTTCTCTAACTGTGTACAATATAAAAAAACTCAATTGTCTTCAAATTTTTATTCTTTCAGTATTTTTTATTTATAACAGAAATAAATAAAAATAAAATAAATAAATAAAATATTCCCTATTTTATTAATTCGAAATTAATTTTATAATTATGAAGATTAATTTAATAAAATTAATTTAATTAATTTTATTAATTTAATTAACGTAAAAAATTTATTGAACTTAAATTGATAAATTATAATTTGAAAAACATTGTATTTAATTTGAATCTTTATTTTCATCTTTAAATAAAAATAAAATAAGTAAAATATTCTCTATTTTCTTAATTCCAAATTAATTTTACAATTAGGAAGATTAATTTAATAAAATTGATTTAATTACTTTAATTAACGTTATAAATTTATTTAACTTAAATTAATTAATTACAATTTGAAATACATTCTATTTAATTTTAATCTTTATTTTAAATTTTATTAATTAATTAAAATTTAATTAGTATATTTTATGGCGTCTTTTTTAAAACAGAAGCTTCACGAGAATGCATCTCATGCTGGAGAATTCTGCTTTTAAACTGGATTTAGAATATTCAAGGCCTTTTTCATTTTTGTAGCAACAACAGCAAATGAAAAATACACAAATTATTGGAATTTTTTTCTCTCCTTCATCTTCTTGATGAACTCGGAGACCGAGTTATTTCAGGAAATGTAAAAGGAAAATAAGACTTGCAAATCAACATGTAATTTCATATTTTGTAAGAATGCAAATTTCCCCAACAATTTTAATATAAAAATAATTTATTTGTATTTTGTATTTTGTTATAATGTTAACATGAAAATTCTTCCACAATCATTCCATTATAAAAGTAGTGACTTTCGAATTATAATTGAAAGTGAAATTATATTATACAAGGGTATTTGAAAAAAAATTTTTTAATTAAACTTAAAAAGTACTTTCATTCTATTTTTCCATCTGCTTCCAAGATTTTTCCTGAATCAGTTTTCAGAAATAATTAAAAAATTTCCATAAGCTCTTTTTGAAAAAGGACATATTTGAATAGAAATAAACAAAATTGGATTTTGAAGGAGTTAGAAATGATTACAGAAATTAAATTATTTGCAAAAAAACAATATTCTTTTTAGAAAAGTTCAAGTATGTTTAAAATTTAAAGAAAAATTCTCGTAGAATTTACAATTTTCTTTATAAATAATTAAAATTCTCCTCCAAAATTTAGTTTGTGTTAAAAAATTTTTCTCGTTTCAATGATTTTCAATATCTACTATTTTAATAAATTTTCCAAAAGAATTCAATTATTTCAAAAAAATTTTTAACAAAATTGTACGCAAACATTTAATTATTGTCGTAAATAATTAAAATTTCACAGAAAATCAATTATTTATAAATTTTTTATTTTTTTTATTCAATTATTTTTCTAAATAATAAATTTCTTTTGGCAACTTAATTATTTTCATAAATAATAAATTTCTTTTGGAAATTCAATTATTGTCATAAATACTAAATTTGTTTTGGATGTTGAATTTTTTTCATAAATAATAAATTTGTTTTGGAAATTCAATTATTTTTATAAATAATAAATTTGTTTTGAAAATTCATTTATTTTCATAAATAATAAATTTGTTTTGGAAATTCAATTATCGGGGAATTTTAATTATTTTTAGTAAAATTTTAATCGAATTCCCCGAATAATTTAATTATTCATAAAAATTTGATTGAAATTCGTCAAAAAAATTTAATTATTTAAAAATTTATGTTGAAAAACTATTTATCAGAATTAAAATTTAGAAAACATTTAATTATTCAATAAATTATTTACTTTTGTATTTAAATAATTGCAGAATTGAAAAAAATATTTTAAAATTTGAATTTTCAATACCGTTAACTGGAAATAAAAAAAATTTTTTTGAAAAAATTTAATTTCACCTTTTTAAGTAATTTTAAGTTTTTACTTTCTAATATATATTTAGTTAGAGTATTTCTGAATAATGGAATTATCAAAATTTCGTAAAATTGAATTTTCAATAAATGTATTTAAATATTTAAATAAAAATTGTAAATTAAATTAAAATTCATTACATTAATTAAAATTTAAATTGAAAATTCTAGAAAATAATAATTGAATTGAAACGATTAGTTTACTTTCCGTTCAAAATTAAAAAAAATATTCTGAACCTTTTACATGAAAATAAAATTTAATTCAAGAATTACAATTACTGTCATTTATATTATTCCACTACTAATTATTTATTTCAAAACTTGTCTTGAAACTTAATTTCACAAAAAGCTTTTTACTCTACGTGTTTTACTTTTTCAAAAAAAAAAAAAACAACAGCTAGCATCTTTTTGTGAAATTTATAAAAACGCATTTTTCACGAAAAGATAAATTCAAATATCGTGCTCGAAAAACGTTTTTCATGTCATTTTTCTTTTCACATAGCATATAAATTTCAAGCATTATTCAAGCAGGATGATGAATAATAATTTTTTTTTTCGTTCACGAACAAAACAAGTGTGGCGCGTGTGAATGTAGCGGAAAGCAGGCGGATTTTCAAATTACCTATTTTCCAAAGCTCATTTTGATGAAATTTACGTCAAGCTTTCGATTTAAATTCGCAATAAACGATTTATTGGCAATTGCAGAGTAAACGTGTCCTCTCCACTTCTCTCAAGTCTCGTAAAATTTCAACTATCCCAAGGCAATTTTCTTCTTAGAAAACAATTTCAGTATCTATATTTTTGGTAAATTTCAAATTGATTGTTTTTTTTTATTGTCTATACAATTGCTTTTGTACTTTCTTGGAATTTATTATATATTACTCGGGGAATTTATTTGTATATACAAGCAGCGCAGTTTCTAAATTAGGGGTAAGTTTGAATTTAATTGAGCGAATTTCATGACCTTGGTTTATCCTTAATTTGAAAAGTTGAATGAAAATGAAAAACAATGTTATTTTCTCTTATATTTAATTAATTTATTTTATGCTGGAAGGGTGCAATTTTTATTTACACTCACAACATTCTTATTATACCAAATGACTTCAAAATATTTTAATTTCATTTAAAAAATTCTTAGTTTCACTTTCAAGTTTCAACTTTCATCTAAAAAAGTGTTCACTTTGAATTTCACTCAAAAAATGTTCTCTTTCAACTTTAACTTTCGCTCAAAACATTTTCACAATTTCAATTTCATCCAAAAATTTCACTTTCACCCAAGAAAATTTTAATTTACAATTTTCTAAGTGTAAGTGAAAGTAAGAATTTTTTTCAGAAGTAAGTTTTTTTTATACCTAAGTAAATAATTTTTTTTGATAAGTTAATAGTTTCTTTGATAAGTAAATAGTTTTTTTTGTAAGTAAATAGTTTTTTTTTAAAGTAAAAAGTTTTTTAATAAGTAAATAATTTTTTATAAGTAGTTATAGAAGAATATTCATGAAAATAAATTTTCTTTTGTTTCTTACCTCGTTGAATAATATTCGAAGAAAGCGACAAGAATTTCCAAAGATCTTGTGACCGCAGCCCACATAGTGGTTGGGGAATCCAGTTTGACTGATTTTTTTTATCCTACTTACTCTTAAAAAATCATTGACACTCTTATTTAAAAATTATCCATTTAATGGATAGAATTAAGGTCATTTTGATGTGTTTTTTGTTTGTCTCTAAAAATCCATTTTTTTCCTACTATATTCTAAATTTTTTTTTTTTTTTTGGTTCAACCAACGACCAAAGTTATAATAGATTTCTGTAAAATTGAAATAGTTAATATAACAAAAAGATCTGAGAGATATAATGTCGTTCCAAGGTAAACTTTGTAAGCTAATGCAATGCCCAGTAGTTTAAACAGTTTCGAGTAACTATCTATTCGTGCTTTATTGGCGCACGTAACCTTTTGAAACATTTGGTTTTACATTTTCAGCTCCTACTGATCGTAAATCACAAAATTCAGATTACCACTTCCATTTAATAGGGGTAGAAATCAATATTGTACAAAACAGTGAAGTTCGCAATGCAAGTTTTTTTTAAAAAAATGTATTTTGATTTTTGTGTTTTATATTTATCCACCGAACATGACATAAACTGTTATTTATTGAATCAAGTGAAAATAATATTGTTTTATTCCTAATGTTTGTAATAAAAAAGATCGTTAACAAATGAACTGTTAATTTAAATGTCAGGCAAAGTATGAACAACAAATAGAATTAATTTTAAATAATTAGTTTTAATTTTCAAATAATTAATTTGGTTTGACTAATTTTAAGCAAATTCTTATAATAAATAATTGAATTCCTGGGAAATTTTTTTCTATTCACGAAAAGAGTTTGATTCTTACAGCAAAAGATTTTTACAAACAAATTTTTAAATAATCAAATTCTGTTTCAAAATTTTATGAAAATAGTTGATACAAAATTTAAAAATCGTTAAATTACGAAAATAATTTAAGAATAGTTCAATTTTACAAAGAATTTTATTAAACATTTTTACGATTTTATTAGATTTTTTTTAAATAATAGAATTTTCATAAATATTGTTTATAAATTTAATTTTTATAGTTATTTATAAAAATAATTGAATTTTGCAAAGAATTTTATTAAAATGCCTCAAAATAATGTAATTTTCGTAAAAAAATTTTGTTATTCTATCTTTAATAATCAAATTCTTTGGAAGAATTATTTATGTTAATAATTGAATTCTTGGGAAGATTTTTATTAAATTCTAAAATAATAAACGAATTGTTTCTAAATAAATTTAATTAAAATTGTATTTAAAATAAAAGATTTCTTTCGAACAATTTTGTTAAAATATTTGAAAATAATTGAAATTCCAGTGCAAAATTCTGATATTTTCTTAAAATGTTATTAAAAAAATTGAAATCTTGCAATGAATTTTATGATTTATGAAAATAATTGAATAGTTGCTAAGAATTCTATTAAAATTTTCAAAAATAATTGCATTCCTGAGAAGAATTTTATTATTTATAAAAATAATTAAATTCTTGTTTTGAATTTCATCAAAAAAAATTTATAAAATTAACTTTTTCATGAAAAATGTTATTATTAGTAAAAGTAATTGAATCTTGTAAAGAATTGTATAGAAATTTAGTTAATTGATTTTTTTTAAATTGTTTTAAAAACTCTATTTTAAATTAATTGAATTCTTGTGACAATTTTATTATTTATAAGAATAATTGAATTTTTAATGGATTTTATACACTTTTTTTAAATAATTGAAATTTTTTGCGAAATTTTATGAAAATAGTAGATATTGAAAATAATTGAATTTCTAAAGTTGAATAGTTCTAAAGTGAATTTTAAAAGTAATTGAATCGTATTTAAAGAATTTTATTATATTTTTCGAGAACAAATTTTTTGATTTTTTAATATTAGCGAATTTAAAGTAGTGGAAATTAAAAAAAATGGAATTTGAAAAAATGTTGTTAATTAAGTCTAGATTTATAAAAAAAATAATAGAGAGATCAGTTTTCTATTACTTTTCGAGAAAATTCTTTTTCAGTAATTTTGCCAATTTGTGAAATAAAATCCATATATAAAATGCTGGCGAATCAAATTAAAAAGGAGAGAGTAGGATTTTTCTCGTCGAGAAAAGAATAGCTTGTATAGAGTATTAAAAAAGGTTTAAAATTCTATCGGAGTTGTTTTTAAATTAAACTTTATTCCTTACAAGGAACCAGCAATTTGTAAAATAAATAAATATTTATAAAATGCCTTTTACAAAAAGAAAAATAGTGTACAGCAAAATAATAATTTAAATTTTAAATACACTTTTTGAAGGATAGAACATTATGCAAAACAAATGGCGAAAGTTATCGATTTTGCGACTGCGAAGCTTGATACTTTGGTACTTTCGAGTATTAGTGGAACAAAAAAATAAAAAAACATACATTACGTAAAGAATAAATAAAATAAATAAATAAAACATTCACAAAAATTTAGTGAAGAAAGACTTATTTCGAACGTAGCAAAATTTACTCCGAAAGTGCAGTAAAAGTTATTGCAGAAATACTTAGCTAAAAATGTTTTACAAATAAAAAATAAAAGTAGTAAAACTTTATATATCTTTCTCTGAGTTTAAAACTGTAAAATAAAATAGTAAAATTTTTAGAGAAAAATAAGGAGAAATTTTTTCAAAGTTGGATTACAGTTGATGACTTTTTACTAATTCAGACTTAGAGAGTAATATATTAATTAGAAATTCTTTTAGAAAAAAAAATAAAATAAAGACGCTGTTAAGGGAGCTCAAGACGTATACAACCTTGACCGTTGCAAGTGAACATCCTTTACTCGCAAAGTACATGATGAAAAGTGAAACTGCAAATATATCGAGAGAAGAGGTCTGTTAGCTACACCCACCAAGTCTATTACGCATCCTCAACTTGAATGATTCGAACAAACAAGTAAACAATTTCTTTATCAAGATTTTCATGAAACATGGAATTTCTATTATATCCCGAGCTTTGTATTATTATTTAGCAGAAGGAAATATTCTTTTATCAATATTGTGCTTCGGTATTTAATATTATAAACACGAAAAAATTAAAGTAAGAAAAAAAATAAAGAAAAGAAAATAAAATAAAAAAGTAAATAAATAAAAATAAAATAAAAAAGGAAAATAAAAAAATAAAACAAAAAAAGAAAATAAAATAAAAAAATAAAGAAAAGAAAAAAATAAGTAAATAATAATAAAAAACATAAAAAAAGTTATAAAACATCAATTTCATAACTTGGGTGCAAACTGCAAAATTTACTAGACTTTGTAATTTGTAATATTAGTAAACTGTTTTTGTTTGAGAAAAATTTTAGATCGTAAAAATTTTGATGCAAAAAGTAATTCAGTATAAAAATGAGAATAAAAATTTCTACGATTCACGAATCTACAAATATATTTCTGGCAAATTATTACAATTTTGCACTAATGCACGAATATTCCCTTTCAAACGAACTGAGAATATTTTGAGTGAAATTTCATAAACTGACATAAGTCAGTAAATTACAAATTACGTTCTCGAGATCTGCATATGAATAGATTAAATCAAAGTAAAATCAGGCTTATACTTCTCGAGAGCACTCACGCGAAATAGAATATTTTAAGAAGCCAACTATGTAATTTTGAAAAGAATCAATCAACTAGAAAACAAAGAATTTATTCCTCGGCTCATCCTAATGTTAAAATTTAAAAATAAATCTGTGAATGCCAAGTTTGATTTTTATTTCGATTTTGAGTTATGAAAAATAAAAACTTAATTTTTTTTTAAATTACAAATTCAAATTACAATTTAAATTACAATTTAGAAAATAATAAATAAATAACAATAAATAATAAATAATAATAAATAATAGGTAAATAATAAATAATAATAAATAATAAATAATAATGAATAATAAATAATAATAAATAATAAATAATGAATAATAAATAATAATAAATAATTTTTTCTGTGTAATTTTATAATAATAAAATTGTTTTGAAAAAAAAATTAGGAATAGAAAATAAATTTTCATATCGATTTCTAGAAAAATTATTTCTATCCTCTTGTTTCAGAGCGAGAATTTTTGGATTAACTACACTCAAGGTTGTTATATTTTGTGGTGCATTCAAATATGATTGCGATTCGCGGGTGATCCTAATACGCCATCTGGTTGTTAAACTTTACATAGCGAAATCTATTCTGTTCTCCCGAATGTCTTTGAGTGTCTTATACGTATCGTGAAAACTCTTTTTGGTATCTGTAGTTATTTAATAAATCCTCAGTACTTGTTATTTAAATCATTGTCGTTACTTTGCTCATCCACCACTGTGATCTGCTCAATAGGTTATGGGCCCAGATCGAACGTCGGGAAATTGTGAGCGAACGAAATAAAAGGACGCGTGCGCGAGTGTACATTTTGAGGTTAGGCGCGTGTTGAATTTTCGAAAGCAAAATGAGTGCGTCTGGTTTTGCAAGAATCGAAACTCTTCGGAAAGACAATTTCGACACGTGGAAAATGCAAATGGAGGCGCTATTAACTAAAAACGATGCGTGGGACTTTGTTAAAGGTGACAGAATAAAACCGGAAGTTATCGCGGGTAACGAGGCGTCGGTCGCTGCCGCGAAAGAATGGGACATTAGCGATAAAAAAGCTAAATCCGACATCATCCTCTCGATAAGTCCATCGGAGCTGAAGCAGATAAAAGGGTGTACCACCTCAAACGAGGTCTGGTTAAAACTCGAAGGGATTTATCAATCCCAAGGCCCAGCTCGTAAGGCTACTTTACTAAAGCAGCTGATTTTGCAACGTATGAGCGAAGAAGATGATGTGCGCGAACACATACGTAAATTTTTTGACGCGGTCGACAAACTTAGCGAGATGGAAGTCGACATAAACCCGGATATGCTGGCTATTCTCCTCCTGTATAGTTTGCCAAAGAATTTTGACAACTTTCGGTGCGCGATCGAATCGCGAGACACGCTCCCAACACCAGAAATGCTTCGTATCAAAATAATAGAAGAAAACGACGCTCGAAAAAATGATGTTGGAAGTGGAATACAAAATGCGATGGCCGTGAAAAATCGATGGAATTCAAACAAAAATAAATCGGACAACAGTGAATCAAAACGGACTGAATTCAAATTTCGGTGTCATCGATGTGGAGTAATCGGGCATAAAGCCAAAGACTGTAGACAGAAAAACGTGAAAAATCGAAATAGTGCGAAAAACGTCGAAGACGTCGTAGTGTGTGCGAGTGAGAATTTTTCCAACTTGGAATCATCGTTCATTACTGAAATCGGAAGTCGTGACGAAGTGTGGTGTTTGGATAGTGGTTCAACGTCTCACTTATGCAAAAAACTCGAACATTTCGCGGAAATTACCGATAATATACACGGAAAAGTCGATTTAGCTACTGCCGGTGCATCATCGCAAATCGTCGCGAAAGGAAAAGTGTCGTTTATAACCGAAGTGAGTGGAAATAAAACAAATGTGACTTTAAACAATACTCTTCACGTTCCGGAACTTCGTACAAACCTCTTGTCAGTCGGAAAGATGACTGATAATGGTTGTGAGGTAGTGTTTAAAAAGAATTGTGCAACAGTTATCGGTTCGGACGGAAAAACGAAATTAGTGGCAGAACGTATTAACGGATTGTATTTTGTGCGTGGAAAAGAACAACAATCGTGTAGTGTCGCCTCAAGTGAATCTGATCTCGTCATGTGGCATCGTCGTTTCGGTCACCTTAACGTCAAGGATCTTTTAAGTGGTAGTCAGAACGGGACTCTGAAGGGAATTAATCTTGAAAAATGCAAGAAAGATTTTAAGTGCGAGACTTGCGTTGAAGGAAAGATGACGAGGACCTCCTTTCCAAAAACTACGGAAAGAAAAAGCGAATTGTTGGACCTGATTCACTCGGACGTGTGCGGTCCAATGAAAATTGAATCAGCGGGAAAAGCCAAATATTTCGTCACGTTTATCGACGACAAGTCACGATGGTGCGAGGTTCGTTTCTTGAAGAGGAAAAATGAAGTTTCCAAGGCTTTCGAAGAATTTAAAGAAATGGTCGAGACTCAGAAAGAAAGAAAAATAAAATGTTTACAATCTGACAACGGGACAGAATTTTTAAACAAGGAATCGGAAGAATTTTTAAAAAGAAATGGCATTTTACGGAGATTAACAGTCCCAAATAACCCGGAACAAAATGGGATCGCGGAGAGGAAAAACAGAACTCTCCTCGATATGGCTAGGTGCTTATTGATACAATCCGGTCTTCCGTCTTGCTTCTGGGGAGAGGCGATACAAACCGCCAACTATTTAAGGAATCGTTGCCCAAGCAGAACTTTAAACGGGAAGACGCCGTACGAGTTGTGGAATGGAAACACGCCGAATGTTAGTCATTTACGAGAATTCGGTTCTAAAGTGCTATTCTTGAATCGGTCTCCTGGACGAGGAAAATTCGACAAACGCACCAAGGAAGGAAGACTTTTGGGTTACTCGGATCAATCGAAAGGTTTTAGAGTGTGGAATGTGGTCGACAAGAAGATTGAAATCACCAGAGACGTTACTTTCTTCGAGAACTCCGAAATTCACTTGCAGAATTATGAAGAATTTAGCCCGGAAAAACTCGAACCTATGGAAGCTGCAGAATTACCCGAAAATGCAACTCGTGATGCAGAGATAGAAATTAAATCTGTGGAACCTGACAACGATCGAGACGAAGAACTTCCAGATAATGAAGAAGATGTCGCTGATCTTGAAGAGAATTATGATGACGCCGGACATAACATAGATCAGAACGCCAATAGACCCACTCGCCGAGGACGAGGAAGACCTGAAATAATCAGAACTGGACAAAGGGGGAGACCTCGCAAAAGGTATCAAGAACCTCGTGCAAATGATGAGTATTTGGAAGCCGAACTCGTTAACTTGGCTGAAGTTCCTATGAAAGAAGCTACAACAGGAGCGGACGCTGGAGAATGGGAGCGAGCCATCGCCAAGGAAGTGAAATCGCTGATCAAAAATGATACGTGGAAATTAATCGATCGTCCATCTGATCAGGAAGTCATCGGAAGTCGCTTTGTATTGAGGAACAAATTCAACCCGGACGGCACCCTGGAACGGAGGAAGGCTCGTTTAGTGGCTCAGGGATTTTCTCAAAAACCTGGGGTACACTTCAACGAAACGTTCGCGCCCGTAGCCCGCCTGAGTTCAATTCGTTTATTAACAGCTGTTGCAGCCGAGAAAGGAATGTTGATTCATCAATTAGATGTGACTACAGCTTACTTGAACGGAATCCTCGAGGAATACGTACTCATGGAGCCTCCAGGATTACTAGTGAAAGGATTGGAATCAATTATTCGAACTGAGAAATCAAGCAGCGAAATTCATAAAAAGGCGGAAACAATGTTGACTGATCTCGAATCCGGAGATAAAGTTTGCCACCTAAGAAAATCGATTTACGGCTTACGACAAGCTGGAAGAAGCTGGCACGTTAAACTCGACTATGTTTTACGTGGATTGGGAGCCACACCTTCAAACGCAGATCCGTGTGTTTACTTCCAAGGCCAAGGAGAAAATGTGGTAATCATCGTGATATACGTCGATGATACGCTTATCATCTCCAAAAGCTTGAAGAGAATCATTGAACTAAAAAGGGGTTTGTCTAGAGAGTTTGAAATTAATGATCTTGGTGATGTCTGTTACTGTTTAGGGATCGAGTTCGCACGAGAAGGCAACAACATCAGCATGACTCAGTCTGGATACATCAGGGAAATACTGAATCGTTTCGGAATGAGTGATTCGAAGCCTGTCTCTACGCCGATGGACGCAAATGCCAAGCTTTGTAAATCGGAATCGGAAGATGATGCTGAAGGATCGAAGTTGCCATACAGGGAATTGGTCGGCGCATTAATGTATCTGGCTGTGGCTACTAGGCCCGATATCGCTTTTGCCGTCAGTAATCTCAGTCAGTTCAATTCCTGTTTCAATCAAGTTCATTGGTCTGCCGCTAAACGCATTCTTCGATACCTAAAAGGAACGATTAATCTTGGATTGGTATTTGAACCAAGTGGCAATCAGCTGCTGGGTTACGTCGATGCCGATTGGGCCAGTTGTGTGGACGATAGACGATCGTATACCGGATTCACCTTCGTTTTAGGAAACAGTCCAATATCGTGGGACTCTAAAAAACAAAGGACGGTTGCTCTTTCGTCTACAGAGTCAGAATACATGGCTCTGAGTGAAGCAACAAAAGAGGCGATTTACCTGCGAGCATTTTTGGAAGAAATTGGGTCCAGCCATTCCACCATCACTATCATGAATGACAATCTAGGAGCCAAGAAACTCGCCGAGAATCCTGTCTTCCATGCCAGGACTAAACATATAGATGTTAGACATCATTTTGTTCGTCAGGCCATCAGAGAAAAACTTATCAGTGTCGTGCATATTTCGACAGAGGACATGGGGGCCGATGTTATGACCAAAGGGTTGCCAAGGGCAAAACATATGAAGTGTTTGGACATTTTGGGTTTGAAAAATGTAGTTTAACTATTATAATCATCCACTGTTCGAGGGGGAGTGTTATATTTTGTGGTGCATTCAAATATGATTGCGATTCGCGGGTGATCTTAATACGCCATCTGGTTGTTAAACTTTACATAGCGAAATCTATTCTGTTCTCCCGAATGTCTTTGAGTGTCTTATACGTATCGTGAAAACTCTTTTTGGTATCTGTAGTTATTTAATAAATCCTCAGTACTTGTTATTTAAATCATTGTCGTTACTTTGCTCATCCACCACTGTGATCTGCTCAATAAAGGTGTTTTATAATCGGTTTAAGTTGGTAAATTTAAAAAAAGTACTTATAATTAGAAAATTAGATCTTTGAATTTTTCTTTTTTGGGGGAAAAATTCAAATATTTGTAAAAAGACGAAATGAAAATTCCTGCGACGAATATAAAAATTTTAATAAATTTCGATCCATCGAAATTTTCGGTTAATATATTTTTACATTATGTGTTAAAAAAATTGATGCAATTTAAAAAAAACTACATTAAAAATTTAAAAAAAAAATCGAAAGTGTTGAGCTATTCAATTTTTGGAAAAGTATAAAGTTCCCCTTGTCAGAAGCAGCATCCCTTGTAGGAAATCTAATTTCCTTCGAATTGTACATACGAAACGAGATAGTTCCGCTGTCAATATTACGCGTATTTATACTTTTTTTTGAACTCTAAAAATATGCAAGGAAATTTAAGGAAAATTGATGTAAAAGTTAATAAAAACTAAATGGCTCCTTAGAAGAATTTAAAAAAGAGTCTCGACAAATAAAATTGTTTGTTATTATTTTTTAACATTTATTTGGCATTTTATGTACAGTCAATTATGTAATTTCACTTCACTTTCACTCAAAATTTAGTTTCACTCCATTTTCACTTCACTTTTACTCAAAATTTATTTTTACTCCATTTTCACTTCACTTTCACTCAAAATTCTTTTAATTCCATTTTCACTTTACTTTTACTCCACTTTCACTTCATTTTCTCATTCACTCAAAATTTACTTTCATTCAATTTTCCCTTCAATTTTTCGTAGACCATTGTTGTGGACTCTATCTTCGTATTGGAAAAAAAGAATAATGAAATACAATTTTTGTGAAGGTGAAAATAGTCTGAAAGTGAAGTAGAAATAAATTTTGAGTGAAAGTGAAGTGAAAATGGAGTGAAAGTGAAGTGAAAGTGAAGTGTAATTTTATAATCGACCCCCCGGAGTAGAATTTGAATCTAAATACTTTTTAGTTTTACTGATAAAAAAAAATTCATTCTCCCATACTTAATGCCTATTAATTAATTCAGGAATGACATTTAAATTTTTTTTTGTTTTATGGAGCAATAAAAAGGTTGAAGTAATTAAGCTTTTAAGACCGCACATGGGTTCCCTCGAAGTGCGAAGATATCTCTAAAATTCTATTTTCTCATCCGGAAACTTCATTTCTTTTCTTTGCAAAACGCATTTCCGTCGGCAAAATACCGAGGGACTTGGATTCCCATTACGTGCGTTTGAAAATTAAATTTTCATCAATATTTCCAAAGCACGGAAAACAATCGTCGAATTCATAATCGAAAAAAAAACATTCACTCTTCATCTGGCAACGACTAGAATTTATTTATTTATTTAAGTCTCAGCCCTCAATATTAATTTTAATTAATTAATTTTTACTGAAATGTTTTTATTTTTGTTTCCAAGTGTGGGAATATTTCGGCGAAATTATGCAGAATTACGGAAATCAACTAGTGTTACAGTTTCATTTTCTATTAAACATTTAATTGTTTCAAGGTCACAAGATTGTAGTTTATGGGCGAATTGTAAAAATCAAAAATGGCGGATTCAATATGGCGGCTTTTTGTTAGAATCGTACCATTGATGGAAAAATTCAGTGTGAAAGGCATAAATTACACTAAATTATCCTGCCTTTTCGGATCCGAAAGTTGACCCTCATTGTTTTTCTCCTTTATGTTGCAAAAAACAGTGTATAATTAGTTTAATTAAAAATGCTAGTAAAACAGCTTTGTAACTGCATGTTTATGTTGTTTCCGTTTAACTTAGATCCTCTCTCACAACTATCTCATTACTTTGTTCGTAGGAATAGTATAGGACACTATATATATGTGATATATTTAACAGTCACATTTTAATGATGTAGTTAAGCTTTCGTTTTATTCAAAAGAGCTTAACTCTTGATACTTTTAAATCTAGGAAATAATTTATTCGGATTAAAAAGTAGACAGCTTGAAAATTCTCGCTTATATGAGCTCTGTCAATATAGGATTTGAATGCATTTTGTAAAAAAAGAGAGAATGATAGTAACATAGTGCCTATGGCTTTTTTTATACAACTATTTACCAACTAGATGGTAATAAAATCAAAGAGTACAAAAATCAAAAATTCAAAAGTAGTAAAGGAGAAAAAAATTGTATCAATGTTGAACTTTAAAATTCTAATTAACTTACTTTCTTTCTTAAAATTGTACACAGTTGTGATAACTTTTGTGTTTATCAAGTTTAATAAATAAAATTTTTTTTTAATTTCGTTAGCAACTGGAATTCCGCCAATGGAATGATTCCTCTTGTGTTAAATTCGTGAAATAGAACACTGGGTTTTGAAATAAAAATGTTTTTTAGGTAAAATAAAGCAATTTAGCAACACGAGGGTAGAATTTTAAGTATATGGGGGAATTAATTGTGAAAAAAAATTCTCATAGAAATGTTCTTTGGAATAAAGCAAAAATAATTCCTGCCGAGTAGAATGAATCGATTTTTTAAAAATAAATTACTCTTTCAGAAAATACAAAAGAGGATAGGTATAAATAAATGTTTCAAATAAATAAATATGGTGAATTAAAATTTAAAAATTAAAATACAAAAAATACAATATTAAAGGCAAATATTATTGTTTCGAAAAGGGTATCGCTTTACATATGAATGTAAAAATCATAAATTATTGACTTGTTTTTAATAATACTTCGATTTATTACTTATTAGTAAATCTATATTTGTTAAACGTTATTTTAGTTTTCTTTGCTAGAATAGTTGAAAATTTTTTTCTCTTCACATTTTTAGTTAATTAATTTAGTTAATTAATTTTAAGTTAATTTAGTTAATTAATTTTTAGTTAACTTAGTTAATTAATTTTTAGTTAATTTTGTTAATTAATTTTTAGCTAATTTAGTTAATTAATTTTCAGTTAATTTAGTTAATTAATTTTCAGTTAATTAGTTTAAATGCAATAAAAAAAGACTTTAATTGCATTTGTTACTCCATATGTCAAAATCTGTAACTGTTGTTAATTCCAATTAATTATATTGCCTTCCGGAATAAAAAGGTAAAAATAAACAAATAAAAATGTTCCTCTTTCTCATTATTTTGCTTTATATATATATATACAGAATTTGTATTTGCGCGTGCTGTGTAATTAATCTTGTGTCATGTGTGTCACAGCTTGAAAATAATAAATAAATATTCTGAATTTTAGTATCGTTATGAAATTCACAAACGTTTTTAATTCTCTTTTGAATGCCGGCAGTCGGCGTTGTTAAAAAAATATATAAACGACTATAATGACTTTAATTCCTTTAGTCTAATAAAGTTCAAGCGAAAAATACAAATAACTTCGAAATAATTGTATAAGAAATAGTAAATAATTGAATTCTTTCGAAGAATTATCTATTGTAAATAACTAAATTTTTGGGAAGAATTTTATTAAAATCTCAAACAATAATTTAATTATTGTAAAAAAATTGTATTTAAAATAATCTTTTTTTCGAAAAATTTTATTATAATATTTAGAAATGATTGAATTCCTATTAAAAATTCTAATATTTTTGTAAATAATTAAATTCTTCCAAAGAATTTTAAACAAATTTTTTTTTAGATGATTCATTTTTCCGAGGATTTAAAATGAAATTTTTAAAAAATAAATCTGTTTTTATTTTTAAGTAATTTCTGTTAAATGATATTAAAAATAATTGAAATCCTGCAATGGACATTATTATTTATAAAAATAATTGAATAATTGCTTAGAATTTTATTACAATTTTCGAAAATAATTGCATTCCTGAGAAAAATTTTATTATTTATGAAAATAATTGAATTTTTGTTTAAAATTCTATTATTTATTAAAATAATTGAATTCTTATGGAAAATTCTAATATTTTTGCAAATAATTGAATTTTTACAAAGAATTTCAAACAAAAATATTTTTAGATGATTCATTTCTCCGAGGATTTAGAATAAAGTTTTCAAAATAAATCCGTTTTTATTTTTTAACAAATTTCTGTAAAATTTGATTACAATTACAAATAATTGAAACCATGGAATGTACTTTATTATTTATGAAAATAATTGAATAATTGCTAAGAATTTTATTAAAAATTATTAAAAATAATTGAATTTTTGTTTAGAATTTTATTATTTATGTAAATGTAGATAATTGAATTCGTGTTAAGAATTTTATTATTTATGAAAATAATTTTTTTCTTGTTTAAAATTTTATCAAAGAATTTTTTTAATTTGACTTTCCTGTGGGAAAATATTATTATTAGTAAATATAATTAAATCTTTTGTGAAATTGTATAAAAATTTTGTTAAATAATTAATTTTTCGAATTTTTTTTAACGCTATTCCAAAATAATATTGAATTCCTGTAAAAATTTTATTATTTTTGATAAAATAATTGAATTTTGTAATGAATTTTATGAATTTTTTTTTTAATAATTGAATTCTTTTGTGAAATTTTCTGCAAATACTAGATATTGAGAATAATTGAATTTCGAATGTTTTTTGAAAATAATTGAATCGTTTTAAAAAATTTGGTTATAATTTTTGTGAGTAGTCGTTTTTTTCATATTTTCAAACAATTGTCGAACTATGGTTTTTTAAAATACATATAACAAAAAAATTTTTTTCTTTATTGTGTCATACTTTCCTGACGGTTTTCCCTTTTTTTACCATTTTTTTTTTACTAAAATTTCCATTTCTAGTTGGCATTCTAAAATTCTGATTACTACTTGTATATTGTGAAATTTGAAAGACGCAAGTTTGAAGTGTGTTCTAATTCTAATTTATAATTTTCAGTATAATACGAATGATACACAGCACAGGGAATGGAAGAAGAGACCAAGAATTGTAGAGTTGTAGAGTGTGGAGTGTGGAACTAAACAGGTACGATCCTATACAGAGCAGAGCACACGGACGCATGGCGTCGCGACGCTCTTCTACGTGGTAGTTCCCGGAAAAGTGGGGTAGGATGCGTGATAAGGTCCGATCGATCCTAGCCACTACGACCAGCCCGGTCCGGGGTTGAAACGGTCGGAACCGTCGGAACACCTCTACTCTCACGCTGCCTCACGCTGCCTCACGCTAAGGCGAGATCACTAAAGCGCCACTACTCAAAGACCACGTTTCTACTTTCTATCAACGTATCAACATCCTATTCCTATACAACACTCAAATTCATCCTCAACCGCAAATACACAAAGCCTTCACTCCTTCTCTCTTATTATTGCATTTACCTATTCAAAATATTATAATTTTGCTAATTTACTCCTTCAAAATTATAAACTAACAATATTTCTTGTTTTCTTGATTAAATTGAATGAAAAAAATATTTTTTGTCAACTATTTTTTTAACATTATTATTATTATTATTATTATTATTATATTATTATTCTTAAAGGAATATTTCTAATGAATCTTACACGGAAAAAAATTTAAACTGAAACAGCGATAACATTCGCTAAAATAGCGAAAATATTCGTTGAAATAGCGATAGTATTTGCAATGAAAATAATAAATTAACGAATTTTTAATATATTAACTTATAAAGGGGAATTTTATATGAATTTTGATATCCATTGGCTCAAGGTCACGAGTTATTAGACAGTATTCAGTAGCTTTCGAAAAATAAAACTTGACGACAAAAAACTCGTTTTAGAAACTTTTCAAAACTGACAAAAAAAAATTCCTTTCAATATTTTATTTTCCATACTATTTCCTAATGTGCAAAAATATTTACTTCTTTATTAACCTGCTGCTAATAAATTTAATTCCTGCAACAAATTTTTATATTAATGAAAGAATTTGAAAATATTTATAAAAAATAATTCAATTCTCTCTAAGAATTTTTTTTGTAAGAATTTTCTTTTGTAAATAATTAATTTTTTTCGTCTAATTTTACGCAAATTCTAATTTAAATATTTAAATTCGACGGAAATTAATAATATTCATAAAAGAATTGAATTCTTATTAATATTTTTACAACCATTTTTTTCAAATGAATAAATTGAATTCTATTTGGAAATTTTGTAAAAACAGATATTAAGAATCATTAAATTGCAAAAAGATTTAAAAAAACAATAAAATTCTTTGCAAAATTTATTTATTTCAAAAATAATTGAATTCTTGTGATGGATATTGCATTATTTATGAAAAAATTGAATTTTGCAAAGAATTTTATTAAAATGCCGTAAAATAATTGAATTTTCGAGAAAACTTTTGTTTTTTATGGACAGAATTGAATTCTTTGGAAGAATTATTTATAAAAAAAATTGAAAAGTTGTAAATAATTTTATTAAAATTTCCAAAAATAATGGAATTTCTAAAAAGAATTGTATTATTTATAAAAATAAATTAATTACTGCGAAAAATTTTGTTTTTTAATTAAAATGACTGAATTTTTCATAAGAATTTTATAAACATTGTATTTAAAATTTAAATAATTCATTTTTTCGAAATATAATAAACATTATGAAAATTTTATTTCAGATAATTGAATTCTTCCGAAAATTTGATTTGTCGATATTATTGAATTTTTCGATTACTTAATTTAAAAAAGTATTAAAAATTGGTGAAATTCTTCAATAAGTTTTATTATTTATAAAAATAATTTATTTCTTGCCTAGAATTTTATCAAAGAATAGTCTAAAAAGAATTGAATGTCTCTGAAAAATGTGTTATTTGAAAAAATGTGCAATTCTTCGTAAGAATTTTATAAATATTGTTTTAAATATTCTATTTTTTCGAAATAATATAAATATTATGAAAATTTTCTTTTACAGAACTGAATTATGGGAAAAAACTTTATTTGTAAAAATAATTGAATTCTTGAGATGAATATATTGATATTTATAAAAATAATTGAATTCTTGGGAAGGATTTTTATAAAATTTTGAAAGGATGATTGGATAGTTTCTAAAAAAAATTAATTAAGATTGTATTGTAAATAGTAGCTTCTTAAATAAGAAAATTATTTAATAACCATTTTATGTCTGTTACAGAGTGTTTTATTATTATAAAAATAAACCTTGTGAAATATTATTAATTTTTCAGAGACAATATAAGTTATAAAATAGCACGTCTGCAGAGATTGTTAAATGTAGACTCTGTTTTATCAAAATCAATATTTATTACCAAATTTACTCAGAAACAACTGCTTGTGCAGTGTATTAAAATTAGATTTTACAATAGGAGCGAGTTAAACGTTGAAATGTGATTCGAAGCTCACATACATATATATACGTGTCATATTGTCAGCATCTATCAATTTTCGTCGAGGATAAATGTATTTTCCCTGTGTTTCGTTTTCATGGAATTATTTTTATTAAAAACTTGACAAACTGACAAATTGACAAAATGACAATTGGTTTGTTGCTCACCTCAATATTCGCCTCTTGCATTTGTAGAAATTTTTATAATTAGAATCAAAACACCGGATTTTATTGGATTATTTATTAATTCAAAGAAATATTTAACTAATAGTTTGAAATTTAGAATAATTTTTCTACCAGGAATAGTGAATTACAATTTACAAGAATAGATTTTCATTGCAAAGTGAATCGAATTTCACTTATTATATTTATGTTAACAAAAGACATAATATTATTTGGTTATGCATTTTAGTTATTGTAATATTCAACGAGGAAATTTTAGCTCTTTACATGGTTGATAAAATTGACTGTCACATAACTCGATCATCAATATGATAATGGTGGCAATTTTTGTTTGGTTAGCTTGAGGCAATATTTGTGCAATTTCACCAAACAATGGCAGAAATGTTGTCAATATTTTGGAAATATTCGATTTCTTTGCGGGAACGTAGGAAAAAAATTTTCAACAATTATTTATTAATTATAAAATTATAAAAACAAATAAAAATATAATTACAAAGTAAAATTATAAAAAATTTTACTTTGTAATTTTATTTTTTAATTAATTTAATTTTAATTTTTTAATAATTTTTTTATTTTTTTTTTTACTTTTTAATTATTATTCTTATTCAGTAGCTAGAATTTTTTTGCCGCGAAAATTGATTAGCTGCCATGGCTAAAAATTAGTTATTATAATAGCAAAACTCATTTTTCTTCGTGATGCAAAAAAAAGAAGAAAAAATAAAAAAATAAAAAGTCATGTAAAATGAAAAGAATTAAAAAAAGAAACGATATTTTTTTTTGTATGAGCGTCCAATCGATTTTATCTCGCAACATACATAACATGAGAAAAGTTTTCACACGTGAGGAGATTAAGGTTGGTCAGGAAAGTTAAATAAATTGCCAAGAACTTGTGAAAACGGATTCTTTACCATAGACTTAAAAAGTCGATCCTCAAAACTTTTTATTAACTCTTTCTATGAATAGTCAATTCAACGAAAACTGTTTCTTCACTGTTTCGTAAAATAAAGTTCAAGTTAAACATTTTAAATACAAAAATACTGTCGAAACCCCTAAAAAAATTTATTAGCCAAACTGTTTTCTAAAAATTGTCCGCCATATTGGATCCGCCATGTTGAATTTTGTAAATCCGACTTCAGATTTTAATTAGTGAATTTTTTACAGTCACAAAAATTATTATACTATTTAATTATTATTTTTATTATTTTTATTATTATTATTATTATTATTATTTTATTATATTATTATACTTTTCTGACATGTAACATTCTTTTATAGTCGAACTGCTGAACCAGAGTTTCCACAACATTAAATTATAAATCGAGAATTTTCTACTGAAAAATATTTCAAAAACGAAATTTTGTTTTTTCATTGAACATTTCCAATATGAATTTTCGTTAAAACAAAGAAGTTATATCCGGAAGTTGGTTTACGAAATATGAAAACGTCCCGTTATATATGCAAAATCGAAGAATTATACGAGTCTGATAAAAAAAAATTATTCCTTTGAAATATTTTCATTTTGAGGAAAGAGGAAACATAAAAACTTTATACCCCATGATAATAATTTTTTATCTGAATGAAAAAAAGTGTATTCCATTACATTGTAAATTTCATTAAAAAAAAATTTTTAATTCCCCAGTTTTATCATTTTGGAAAAATATTCCAAACTCTAATTTTAAGCAGTATTCTGCAGAAAAGAATTAATGATTCTAAAATTATTTTTATTTTTATTCTAAACTTTATTTATTTTTATTGTAAACTATATTAATTTTTATTGTAAAATATATTAATTTTTATTGTAAAATATATTAATTTTTATTGTAAAATATAGTAATTTTTATTGTAAACTATATTAATTTTTATTATAAACTATAGTAATTTCTATTGTAAACTATATTAATTATTTCTATTGTAAAATATATTAATTTTTATTGTATAAACTTTATTTTTATTATTCGTTAAAAATTTCTTTTGTTATAAATAGTACTAAATAATTGCGTTTCTTAGTTGAAGTGAGAGATTAAATTGACGTGCAAGGTTTCAGGTTATACAATTCTCTTCATTCTCTGCTAAATTTCATATATATATATAAAAGCTAACAGAAAAAGCACTTTAACAAAGTAATTACATTTTACTGGTCAGTCTTTAATTTAATTCTCGATAATGTTAATTAGGATTACGCCCGATCGTTAATTGCACAGATAATGGAAGAGTTCATCAATATTCTGTATTCGGTTTCTGAATTTGGCCACGAATTTCATGCAGGACCAATTATATAGCAAGAAAGTTTTGTCGAAAATAACATTTTCTAATATTCCCCATTAATTTTACTGCTGCCCACATGAAATTTTCAAAAAAAGATTTTTATTTCTTTTTTTTACTAAAATTTGCATTTTATGAAATTTAAAAGTTCCAAAGACTTAAAAAAATTCTATTTAAATATAAAAATGGAATTTTTAAACAATTAAATTTTTTTAGTATTGAACAAAAGGAATGAATAAATAATAATTTGTACGGACACAAATAATTATTGTTAACTTAAACAAAATGAGAGAAAAAGTTCTTTTTTCGCTTTATTTTTTCTATAGAAAAAAATATTCGATATTTTAATGAAAGTACAATTTTTTACATTCACACATATGATTTTAATTAAAGGAATAAGGATACGATTAAACTAAAATAAATTTTCACTTTTTCCCCAATTTTTCAGCACTAATTTTGAAAAACAGATTTTCAGATATAAATTTCGTTCATTCTGACAACTCTATTTTATGCAATTCTTTTAATGCAATTTGCAATACGATATTGAAAAATGGAAATGCGAACTTTCTCCTATGTGGAAGTTTTTTTTTATCATCAATTTAACGATTCAAATTTATTCCAATAACAGTCTTGGTTTTGTACACATTTTTTTTGGAAAATCAATTTTTTTTTAATTCTTTTTTACCCATCGATTTTCTTGTATTTACATTTCCATTGGATTTTTATTTGTTATTCAAGCGTAGAAACTTTCAACGAGAATTGCTGCCTTGAAAATTGTATTGAGTGTGGAATATATCGAACAGCGAAATTTAAACCTAATACTCTATATATATACGTAAAGAGAGGGAGAGAGAGAGAGAGAGAACAATAAATCGCCTTGAACAATTTCCGCTGCGGTTTCCAACAATGGATGGCAAAAGTAATAGTAAAAACTAATAGTACAATAGTAAAAAAGGTTGTTTCACTTAGTCTTTACGATTAAATTCTTATTATCAAAAAAGCTTATTCATCTGGCGAACAAGAAACTTTCTCTGATAAAGGCGACCATTGTTCTCTTAGATCAGTTTTCCTCAAATCCTGACTCTATTCAACGCCTTTCAGCTACTTTAATTATCATGGCTATAACGCCATTAATATTGGTTGTAAATGTAATCCTGTTTTACGATCATTTCACCACCTCAGCCACGTTTTTTCTTTATGTAATGAAATTTATCCAAAACCATTAATAGCGAAATCACTGAAATTCCTACGATGTTAACAGTATTGAACTTCATTTCTTTTACACGAAAAAAAATCTTCACCTGGAAAAAGTACAAATTTCACTATATTAGCGAAATTTTTAGTTACTGCAACTAATTCTTTAGCTATTTTTAAAAATTATTTAGCTATTTTAAAACATTCTTTTGCTATTTCAACGAAAGTAATCTCTGTCCCAGTTAAATGTTTTTTTCCGTGTAAATGTATATTCAAATCTAAAAAAAAAATGATTCTAAAAAAATTACAATTTAAAAATAAGCTCGTCTTTAAAAATCCATTTATTACCTGATGTAAAAATAAATTCGGAATATTTTTCATTCGGAAAAGTTTTCAAATGAAAATACATTCCAAACATCGATTGTGGTGGGTATTGATAACAAAAATTATTTATAGAGATTTTAATTTTATCTGCAAATTTCTCGTAACGTTGGAAAATTTAATTTTACACGGTTTAAGGGAAATGAAAATAGTGCAAATAAGCGGAAATTGAAAAAAAGTGGGAATAACGTTTGGGAAAAATAATCTAAATATATATCAAAATATTCTGTCAGCGAAAAATTCAAACATTAGCTAAATATATATTATTCCTCTTCATTTTATTTTAGTTCATTGTATTACTATTATTACAAAATCACAAATTATCCCTTTAATTCCTGCCTCGTTTATAATTCAAAAGAAAAAAAATTTTTTTAAATAACAAAATTCTTCTCAAAAATTAAATTATTTTGAAAAATTGTCCCCATTTTAACGATTGTCAATATCTATTTTGATTTTCGCAAAATAATTCAATTATTTAAAAAAAATGTAAAAAAATTGTACGTAAACAGTTAATTGTTTGTGTAAATAATAAAAATTGCACGGGAATTCAAAAATCAACAATTTTTAAATAAATTTCTTTGCAATAATTTAATTATTTTCATAAATAATAATTTTTTTTTAGGAATTCAATTTTTTTTGTAAATAATGAATTTCTATTAGGAATTTAATTATCTTCGTAAATAATAAAAGCTCGTCGCAGGATTTTAAATATTTTTAGGACAATTTAAATCAAGTTTCTAGAAAAACATTTAATTATTTATATAAATAATAAAAATTTCATAGGAAATCGATAATTTAGAAATTTTTTAGAAATTTTTTCACAATATTACAATTAAATTCATAAATAATAAATTTATTTTAGAAATTTAATTATCTTCGTAAATAATAAAACCTCATCGCAGAATTTTAAATAAATTTTAAAATTTAAATAAAAGTAATTTTTTTAGTATACTAATTTTAATGGAATTCAAAATTGATATATTTTCTATTTGTTAATCGTAATATTTTTTAATATTTTTTATTTATTTATTTAAAAATTATATTTTACATATCCTTATTTTGTGTAAAAATAACAATAATTTTTTGCATTATTTCTATTTGGTTAATAACAATTTTCTTATTTAAAAGAATTAAAAAAAATTTGAATGGTTTCTATTTTATATTTTTTATTTTTCACAAATTTTTGGCACAAATAGTTGAATTTTATTTTAAAAGGAAATTAATTTTCTTTAAATTGTTTTCGTTTTTATAGAAATTTTTTTACTTTACGAAGCAAGAGAAGAGAAGAGCGTGGCTAAGTATGAGCAAAGACTATAATATTTTTTCGTGAAAATTTTTAGCGTTTTTAAAAAACTTTTTTATTTTTTCAAAATATGGGAAGAGTTTATCAAAGTATTGTGGATTATCGTCCTAGAGTAATAATGGCTACTTTCTTAACCTGCAAGCGGTCAAAAAAGTGACTATTATTACCCTAGAGAAATAATGAACACTTTATTGACAAATCAGGTAAATTTTTAATATTAGTCATTATTTATACAATAATTTTCATTTATTTATATTTATTTAATTCTTTTGGGGGTTTTTTACACATTTTTGTAGTTAATTAAACTTAAGAGTAAATTTCGTAATATTGTTCTAAAATAAGACAAATAACAAGACGAAATTTCCTTGATATTTCCAAGCAATATTCCATGACCCTTTCTCGTCCACTTTTTTATAAATATATATAGCTAATACACTGTTTGAAATAAATGTCCATTGGGAAAATACACTATATTATATATTTTCGAGAAAATCGATGTTCTTTTCCTCCATCCGAGGACCTGGGAATACTAATATTCAAGTATGATGATAATAGAATTTATGAGATAATTTTAGGTCGATAACAGAGAATTCCAAGTTTCACAGATAGTAATAGCGTCGTTTCGGGCCATGTATCTTTGCAATGGCGGAAATAGTATATAGTGTGTCGCTAGCCATATTCTACGAGACGAGTTTAGTCGTGAGCAACAGGTACTAACTTTTCTCTCTCTCTCCATATATACACTAGTAGTAGTACCAACATTGAAAATTTTATTCTCGGCACTCATCCAAAATAATAATTTTCAAATATTCACAAAAAAAAAATAAAAAACGCATTTTCATACTAAAAAATCGACTAAAAACTTTATTTTTCTTTTCTATAGGGCAAAAGAGTATTTTACTATATCAGTATAACGATTTTTCTTTTTGCAAATAAAATAAACTGTAATTGTTTTTGAACGTTTCGCTAATAAAACTTTACAATTGATTAAAGCAACGAGACTCATTAAAATCAAACTCTCATCGATTCTAATTACCATTAACTGAGGCAATCGCCTGAGATTGCTAATTGTAACGGTGTGTCTTTGTTTATATATAAATGCCATTAGGTCAGGCTCATTGGAATAATTTTCTGGTAGTGGTTAAAAATCTTGTCAGTCATTAAAAAAAACAATACTCGACATTTTTCTTCTTTGCTAACGAACTTTTAAAAATTTAAAGAATTAAAAAAGTTTATGATATTTCTCTTTCAAAAAATTAACAATTCTCTAAAATTTAAAGAATTAAAATTTTTTTGGGAAAATTGTCTTTCGAAAAATTTTAAAATTCCTTAAAATGTAAAAAAATTGAATTTTTTCAGAGAAAATTGAAATAAATGAATTCAAAAATAAATTCAATAAATTTTGATGCTGTTTGTATACTAGACTCCGAAGCAATTTTGAGAAGAAGCAACGATTCTGAGTCAACCTCGTTTTCGAACTCTCCTATTTAATTAAACTTGGATGAGTCGTAAAATCTTATTGAACACCTGTTAGTTGCAAATTATTTTTTAAATTTCACGATCTTTCGAATGAAAATAAATAAAAAAAAATTATTTCTCTAATCATTTGAGGATTTTTTCATTTTTATTTTTAGAGTCACTACTTATATTACGAATTTAAAGATAGTTTTAAATAATTTAGAAAAGCTGCGAATCAATATGGCAGAAAATTGTTGAAAAATGCATCACTTCGTTTAATATTCATCACTCAGGAGATTTCCGAAATCCTGGTTAGAAAATTTGACATCAGATTTAAAAAATTCAAAGTGTCATCTATTTAATATGGCGAAATTTTTAGTTAAAAGTTCGTCCGATACGCAAGAAAGTTGTTACTCTTTTCGTGATCGCTGATAAGAATATTTATTCAAGTTTCAAAAAATTAAAAATGTCAGAGTCAAGAAAATTTTTTAACTTTTTTTTTATTTTTTATCTTTATATTTCATAACTTTGCTAAAAATAATAAAAATTACTAACAATGACAATTATTGTAGTTTTAGAGAAGTGAAACAATTAGGATAAAACTTTCCTAAAAATGGTTCAAGTTAATAAAAAAATAAAGTTATTAATATTAAACTAATTAAACTTTTCTAAAAATAGTTCAAGTTAATAAAAAACTGAAGTTATTAATATAAAACTTTTCTAAAAATGGTTCAGGTCAATGAAAAAATAAAGTTATTAATATTCATCCGAACAGAAAATAAAAAATATTGTTTTTTTTAAATAAATTTGAAAAAAGTAAACAAAACTTTAAAATAATATACAATCTACGTAATAAAATCAGTAATTTACTAGAGCAATAATTTCATTTACTGATAAACTTGTCACACAATATAACCAGCGGTATTTCTCATTAAGGAAATTGGTAACTCATGAAATTTATGCACAGCTCTATTTTCCCGCGCACTAATGAAAAAGAATAATTGAAATGTAAATTATTTGCAAAACTATATAGTGCATAATAAATTAATGAATATTATCAATGTATTAAAATTATATTTTTAAATACGATGAAAAGAAACAAAATTTTTGAATTCAAGTTTTACAGAATTTTTTTTTACTCTCTAAATTTGAATTCGTAAAAATATTTATATTTACTAATTAGAATTAGTGAATGACCGTTTGCTTTTAAATTGGTAAATTTTACCAAAAAACAGTAAAAAAAAATAGTGGAAATAACTATTAAATAAAAAAGTTATTATAATTTTACTAAAAAAGTAAAAAAAAATAGTAGAAATAACTGTTTATTAAAATAGTAACAATAGTTTTACTAAAAAAGTAACAAAAATTAATAGAAATTAGTATTAATTAAAATAGTAATAATAATTTTACTAAAAATATAAAAAATTAGTGGAAATAACTATTAATTAAAATAGTAATAAGAATTTTACTAAAAAAGTAAAAAAATAGTAGAAATAACTATCAATTAAAATAGTAATAATAGTTTTACTAAAAAAGTACAAAATTAGTAGAAATAACTATTAATTAGTAAAATTTAATTGAAAAGGAAAAAGTCAGTCGCTAATTCAATTTTTTTTCAAATTCAAAGAGTAAGAAACAGATAATTTTTTTTCGAGAACAGATCAAATTGAACATCATATTCGTATTTCGAAAGTGATTTTAAAAAATTCACAGTGATAGGTTTGAATATAAAAAAAAATTGTCGAAAGTGATAAAAAAAAAGAAATTGCTTTTTTGTTTCTTGCGGTCGACTTCGTGAAGTGAACACTATCGCCGAAGAGAGTCAGAGCTCGAGTGACAATTTTACTTTCCAAGTAGTGATTTCCATGAATTTACTCCTTTTTTTCGAAGAGAGAGCAATCGATAAAGCTTATAAGAGAGAGAGAAAGAAAAAGGACAACGCGCGCACAAGAAAGTGAGAAACTCTCTCATATTGAGAATTCAAATAAGATTTGCCGAGAATAAACTAGCTTCAACCGACATGATAGTTCTTTGCAAAATAAGTGACCGTGTTAATTGTTCTATGTTACGTAAGAGAATCGATTCATGTGACAAACCCACCCTCAAGAAACATCAGCGTCATATAATGTGTTTTATTAGTGTTGCAGCCTGAAGGAGCATATATAGAAGTAGCTAAATAATATAATTATTATGTAAAACGAAAAATATTTATATTTACTATAAACAAGCAAAAACTTTTTTTTATTTCTTTTTAAATTAATAATTTAAAAAATAATATTAAAATTTTTTCGAAAATTTCAATTTCTATTTTTCTAATGAATTTAATGATTTTAAAAACTTAGACATTTGCAAAGATATTTAATAATGGAAATTCTTCTGAAAATTATAATTAAATTTGTCGATATGTTTTTAATTGATTATTAAAACTAAGAGATTCATAAAAAATTAATTATAATTTCAAAAAGTATTTGAAATTATTTTTATTTTTCAATTATTAAAATTTTACAAAAATTTATTGCTTTTTTTAAACAATAAAATACTTCGAAAATATTTAATAATTTTCAAAAAAAATTTCTCCATTTCAATGATTTTCAGTATCGACTGTTTTAGTAAATTTTCCCAAAGAATTCAATTGTTTAAGAAAAGGAATTTAAAAAAAATTGCACTTAGGCAGTTTTAATTAGTTTTATAACACAATAAATTTTTTTATAAATTTAATTATTTTTATAACTAATAAATTTGTTTTAGCAATTCAATTATTTTCAGAAATAATAAAGTTTCAGAAAGAATTTTATTTATTTTAAGTACCTACAATTTTAATAGAATTTCTCGAAAAATATTTTCTTCTTAAAAATTTGAGGATTAAAATTCTATACAAGAATTAAATTTTTAGAAAAATTCAATTATTCTATAAATTATTTACTTTAGAATTTAAATAATTAAATAATTTCCAAAAGGTTTTAATTTAAAATATTTGAAAGCTTGAATTTTTTATACTTTTAAATAGTATTTTTGAAGAATTAAATTTTGAAAAAGTTTAATTTAATTTTTTTAAAAATAATTTGAAGTTACATGGAAATTGTTCCAAATATGGGAATTTTTTTAACTTATCAAAAATTCGCCTTGATTTTCATCTTAGGAAATTTTCCTAAAACTTTAAAAGTATTTTCCCAAACTTTTGGAAATGTTTCTAAAGTCATAGGAAGTTTTCAATAATTTTTTTTTGAGAAAAATTCACTATTTAAATGAACAGTTTCCGAATAATAAAAATTTCGTAAAATTGAATTTTAAACAAAAATGTATTTGCAAATTCTCAAAGAACTTTTTCAAAAATTATTAAAAGTAGTTAATTTAGAGAAGAATTTTAGTTAAAAATTCAGAAAATAATATTTATTAAATTAAATAATAATTAAATTGAAGTGATAAAAATAATTTTGAAAAAGTTACAGTTAACAATATTCTTAATATAAAAATAATGATAATAGTTTTAGAAATTGTTTAATTTCAAAAAGGTTCCGTTTTAAAATTTTTGAAAATCTTAATTCCTGTCGAAAAATAATATTAATTAAATAATTATTTTAAAAAAAAGATAATGATGTTTTCCTATAATTTTACAACTAAAGAAATTCGTAAACAATTTCTAACAGAGCATTTTTTTAGTACAATTCTTTTTCCTCATTTTCTAAAAATGAGAAATTTTTCAATTTCATTTTTAATTGAAAAGTAAAATTTATAAACATTTTTTTCCTTTTTTTTGAATTCTTTTATTTTCTAATACTTTTTATAAATAGAAAGCAAAAGATTTGCATAAGTTAGATCAGTCAAACGAAATTCGTTATAAAAAAAAGTATAAATTTTTTTTTGATTTGTCAAACAATATTTTAAAAACAAAAAAAAATGAAAACATAGACAAAAGTGGAAAAATTTGTTTATTATTATAGTTAATAAAATAATTGCCAATGATTAGAATTAATAACAGTTCAAAAAGTGCAGTTTAATTTTTTGAAGTAACATATAATAGTTAATGTATAATATTAATAACCACACGGTTGACGAGCACTTAAACAAATTTAACATCACCATTAAATATTTAATGCTAAAATTTTCCAATTTTGACCTAAATTTTAATATTAAACTTCACTTTTTAACCGAAAATTTAAATTATATCTTTACATATTACCTCACGTCGGATTAATAAAGATAATAAATAATCCAAACCAATACATTTTCAGCGAATTTAAAAATTAATAAAACAAAATTAGAAACGAAACCAGATTAACAAATTTTCCCGATTAAATAGACTAAAAATTGCAATTAAAGTCGATTATTTTTCAGATATATTTACGTATATATTTATATATACGTATATATATGTCTATAAACCTATTATTAGAAAATCCGAGTCCAAAGTGTTTTAATTGATTCCTGTAATTAATGAAAATTAAACGTGACCTGGATTTTACTTTTTTTTTGCATTTATTCAAATACCGTTAAGTTAAAATGATGTCGCGTGTATTAAAACACACGCAGTAAAAAAAAATTAAATATATCGGGCGAAAAAGAAGGAAAAATTTTTTTAAAAAGCAGAAAATTACAGAAATTGAATTTAAAAATAAAGTTTTTTTCCAGGGCGAGAGAGAGAGAGCACCTGCTATGGTCAGCAAAAGAAGCTTTATACACGATTCATAAATTTGCCAACTCCACATGTTTTTATGCAGTTTAAATCACACGAACAAAAGAAAATCTCTCTCTAGAATAATCGCTGTAGTAAATCTTTATACGACAGATAAACCTAGGATCTTAACGTGTCTCTTTAAAAAAAAACACAGGTTATTTGATTGCCCACCGAACTAATGTTTTTAAAATGTCAAAAAGATTAATTGCCGTGTAACAAATTATTAGAGTAACAATAAAATTTACATTCAACTTCAGTCTACGTGTTCATAAAATTTGGAGATTTTTTTTAATAAAAATCCTATAATTCCTTGTTTTTAAAAGTATTTTCTTTTTTAGTTCCATATGGCAGCTTTTTGGGAAATTTTTACAAAAAAAAAAAATTTGGGTGGAAATTTTTCCCTAAAACAAACATTTTTTGGGAAAATTTTATGTTTGTCTTTGTGTTGTTTAACATAAATTTTATTTTTTATTAAAAATCAAGAAAATCACACCGAGTTACATTAAATGAAATGTATGTTTTTCGAGATTTTTACATCTCGCGGTGCATAATGTCTGTGGGATACTTCATTTTATACACGTATTCTCCTAAAAATTCTCGATTTGAAATATGTCATCATTATGTACTTTATTACTGTATTAAAATTTAAAATTCGCAGAAAAAAGTTGGTGAAACTATATAGAGAAGGAAAATGTACTTTTTGAATTTCAAATTGCGGATATTTGTGCTTTTATACAGTCATGGAAATTGTCTATTTGCTATTATATAGACGCGATATGCTACAAAGTAGATGTAAGCAATTATAAATGAAATGTCTGACGGAAATAACTTTTTCTTTATATTTTCTTTAATTTACAAAGATTACCATTTTTTTTCTTACTCAAAGGATCGTTCGTAAATTACGTAACAGTATTTTCTACTGGTATTTATTTATTCCCTCTTCTATTACAAATTTTGCGTTGGTCTTAATTTTTAATAAATTAATTCTACAGTACTCATAAAAATAAATTAAATTTCTAAATATTTTATCAGTATTATTTTATATTTTATTTTTTTTCTAATAAATTTAAGTTGTACCACGAATTTCGTAATTCATGAAAGAATTTAAATTTTTAGAAAAATAATTTAATTCTTGCGACGAATTTTTATGATAAATTGAATTTCTACAACGAATTTCATAATTCATGAAATAATTAAAAGATTTAGAAAATAAATTAATTCTTGCGATTAATTTTTTTAATAAATTGAATTTCTTCGACGAATTTCATAATTCAGGAAATAATTTAAATTTTTAGAAAAATAATCTAATTCTTGCGATGAATTTTATAAAAACTTTTAAATAATTCATTTTTTCGACTAATTTCGGTCAAATTCTAAACTAAATTATTGAATTCTTGTGAAATTATTATTATTCATGAAAAGAATTAAATTCTTACGAAGATTTTAACATAAAATTTGTTAAATAATTCAATTCTGTTGGGAAAATTTATGAAAATAGTAAATATTTCCCCAAAAGTTTGGGAAAATACTTTTAAACTTTTAGGAAAATTTCCTAAGATGAAAATATTGGAAAATTTTTTGAGAATTTGAAAAATTTCATATAACTTTCATATAACTACAAATTATTTACAAAAAAAATTAAATTAAACTTTTTCAAAATTAAATTCTTCAAAAATGCTATTCAAAAGTATGAAAAATTCAAACTTTCAAGTATTTTAATTTAAAACCTTTTAAAAATTATTTAATTATTAAAATTCTAAAGTAAAAAATTTAGAGAATAATTGAATTTTTTTAAAATTCAATTCTTGTATAGAACTTTATCAACAAAATTTTAAATTTTTGAATAATTGAATTCTTTCGAGAATCTGAAATTAAGTTTTTAAGAAAATTTACATTTTTTCAACAATTCTTGTAAAATTGTATTAAAATAAAATTAAAAGTAATGAAAATTCTTGAGATGTATTTTATTATTTACGAAAATAATTTAATAGTATTGTAAAGAATTTCATTAAAATTTTCAATAATAATTTGATTCCTGAGAAATTATTAATATTTATGGAATAAATCGAATTCTTATGAAGATTTTGATAAAAAAAACCCTTTAAATAAATGAATTCTGATTGAAAATGTTATGAATGTAATAAATATTTTAATATTTATTGAGATAATTGAGAACATTTTTTAAGCGTTATTAAATTTTACAAATAATTCTATTAAAATTTTTGACGATAATTTAATATTTGTGTGGTATTTTATTAAATTCTTTAGAAAATAATTTAATTTAATTATTGCCAACGATTCGATTAAATTTTATTTAAATAATTGATTTTCCAAAAAGAACATTTTTATTTTTATTTTTTTTAAAAGAATTTTCTTCTTGTAATAAATATTGTTATTTAGTAAAAAGATTGAATTTTTCAAAGAATTTCATTGAAATGACTGAAAAATAATTGAATTTTATTTTCGGGAATAATTTGGTTATTTATCAAAATTTTAATAATTTTTAATAATTTTGTTTTTATTTTATATTTTTCGGGAATAATTTTGTTATTTATCCATAATAATTTAATATTTTTCAAAGAATTTTTTTTTTTTGTAAATAATTAAAATCCTAGGAAGAATTTAAGAATTTTATTCAAATCGAATAAAATAATTGACTATTTCAAAGGAAAATGTAATTAACATTTTATTTAAAGTAATTAATTTTTTTCGATCAATTTTATTAAAATATTCGAAAATAATTGGATTCTTATAAACAATTCTAAAATTTTTGTAAATATAATTAAATTCATTGTAAATAATTAAATTAAATAAATAATGAAATGTTGAGTGGGAAAAGTTATTGAATAAGTCAAAAAAAAAAGACTTAGTGGCTTTTTGAAAAAATAGATTTATAATTAGATCGTAGGAGGGAAGTGATTGAACAAAGCCATAAAGAGCTATATGGAAATGAAAACAGAAGCCTTATCTACAATAAAGTCTATGAAAAATAATTAGGATTAAAAAATATTTTCTTTGTATTTTCTAAGATAGAAAATATACACAAGTAAATATTAAAATTATTCTTCGATCTCATGTTTCAGACGAGAATCAACCTTTTGTAAATTTATTTTTGTTATATAATCCTGAAATTGGTCTTCTGACTGTTGGATTTATTTCAATAAACAAATAAAATAAATAAATAATTTATGAATCATATTACATTTTTTTGCAAATTATGAGGGAAAATATATATTTTTTAAATTATGTAAATTAATTTAAAAAAAAAATTTTAATCTATCCAGATTAACGCTTGAGAGAAAATGGAACTTTTCTTTTTTTTATAAATTTTGGAGATTGTTAGTTTTCGGACGATATTGGCGGATATAGTCTCTCGAAAAACTACTCGGCTACGATTTGCACTCTCTATAAAATGTCTCCAAAAGCAATATATTTCAAGGGCTAATAAAAAGCAGCCCCCAATCGCTGTCATGATTCTAAGAGAAATTCACGCCCACTTGATAAATACTATTGTCTCCGTAGTTCGATTCTTCAAACCACTTCCGATTTAATATCGACCCACAAAATATATTCCATCAGTAGAAAAAGAATAATAGAAAAATTCTTCCATTATAAGTATAACTAAATCAAAAGTCAATTTTATTTCATTCCTCTAACAGATTCAAATTTATTAAAGGATAATCCTTATTTAATAAATTATAATTAAATTGAAAATATTTCAGCAATTTGGAAATTTTCATTTGTTAAAGAATTTTTTATGAAGCCATTTCCAAAGGAAATTTTAATTTTTTTTAATGAAGCATTCCATTCTTTTAAGCTAAAGCTGCAAATTAATTAAACTCTCTCTATATGTATATTATTCGACCATAAAAAAGTTGTGTAATATAATAAAATTTTGATTAAATATTTCACTAAAAGTATTAATTTGAAAAAATTATTGTTGATAAAAAAAAATTTTATTCGTTTTCAGAAAAATTTATATTCTTTTTTTATTACTATTTTTCTTGTTTAGAGTATAAAATTTTACATCGTTGTTGACAGTTTAATATATTCTGACAAATCTCTAAATCCTCACAAGTGGAATTTAATGACAAAAGAAAAAACGGAGGAAAAACTATGTTTTCAAACTTATCTGATGGAAAAAAATTGAAATTCTATTTTTCCGATACGTTAAGGAGTGAAAAATTTTTTTTTCAATAAAAATAGAATTATTCGGAATTGGAAATTTCTAATACTTTTTCAATGAAAATAGTCTAAATTTCAATTAGTGTAAATGAATGAGTAAAAATTGTTTTTAATTTTTACTTCATGTTTAGAGAATAATAAATTTAATAAATTTAATAATTTATAAAAGTAAAAATTAAATTTCTTGTTCTTAAATGACGGAGAAGGAAAATATTATTAGCATTGTTTTTTCCTCTAATTGTGTGTGAAAAAGTTTTCTGAAATTAGAGTAAACATTAAATTGCTCATTAAATAGGATCATGAGGAGAAAAAAAAAATTTTCCGGTGGGTCGTGCTCATCAGAAACAGTAACTATATCGTATTATATAGATCCTCTCTTTTTTATCTGCTTATTTTCTTACACGCCCCTGGCATTAACTATATATTTCTTAACGAACGCAATTTTCTCCAAAAAAAACGAGGGGGTTAAAAAAATTAACAAGAAAACGGTTGTTCTCCTTCTCACAATGGTTTCGAGTCCAAATGGGTTAAGTGAAAAATCGATGTACGAGAAAAATTCGGACATCTTTTTACCAGTTTTGTTTCCTACTTGCACGTCACTTTCTTTTAACGTCTCATATTTTTCCTAAGGAAATAAGAAAAAAAAAGAAAGAAAAAAAAAACTTTTTTGATGAGAAAATAAACTTTTCACCTTTTCCTAAAGAAGAGTTCATTTTATGTATCCTGCAAGAAAGCTCAGCGCTTCTCGAGAAAATATATTGCGAAATCCTATTGAAAAGTAAAATAAAAATGAGAAAATAGGAAGAAAAATATAGTCCTGTAACTATTGGTTCAATTTTTTGTTCTATTAAACAAATATATGTGAAATTAAATTTTTCCCAAAAGAAATTAGAGGAAAAATAAAATATTAGTTTTTGCATGTGATAATAATTTTTTCCTATTTTTATTAAATTTAGTTCATTTTTACATTTTGATAATAATTTTTTTTCTATTTTTATTAAATTTAGTTAATTTAGTTAATTTAGTTCCTTTATGTAATTATTTTTTCATTAAAGTATTAAATTCGTCATGTTGGAAATTTCAGAAACATTTTAGAACTTATATACAAGAGAACTCAAAATGCTTCCTGTGGCCTTCAGAAAGTTTCCGCTGCAGGAACAACTAACAGTAAGATATAATTGAAATTGTTCTAGTGTAAATATTTGTTACTAAAACAAAATTGTATAGTGGGACTAAAGATTTTTAAAACAAAAGTTGTTTTGAAAAAAGAAAGAAAAAAAAAGACAAAAAAAAATGTCATACATGAAAATTGTATGAAAATAATAATAAATTTCTCACTTCCTTAAAAATGTTTTAATCTCCATGCATCTATTTTGGTAATTCAAAGTGTCATTTACACGAGTCTAAAGAAAGCAGAAATCGTTTTCAGAAAACCCTTTTGAATACTTGGAAAATGACGACCTACATTACTTTGAATCTATTCCTACGACGCAAATGCTCTTTTCATGAATTGGCCACTTTTTCCGGAGTGCATAGATACGTATATATATGGCAAAAATTTATATATTTTTATTTTCTTAAATCATCTCTGAATATTATTATTATTGACTTTAAGCATCGATTTTTATGTTTATGTTCTTATTTTATGTTGGAGACGAAGAGAAAAAATGTTTCAATGAGAAAAGAAATATTCACTTTCACTTCACTTTTATTTTACTCTCACTTTACTTTTATTTCACTCTCACTTCACTTTTAATCCAATTTCACTTCATTTTCAATTTACTTTCACTTCACTTTCACTTCATTTTTATTTTACAATCACTTCACTTTTAGTTCACTTTCACTTCATTTTCACTTTACTTTCACTTTACGTTCACTTTACTTCATTTTACTTTACTTTCACTCCACTTTCATTTTAGTGTCACTTTACTTTCACTACACTTTTACTTTATTTTCACTTCACTGTAGCTACACTTTACTTTCAGTTTACTTTATTTTTACTTCAATTTCACTTTACTCCCACTTTACTTTTACTCTTACTTTACTTCTACCCCCCTTTAATGTTATTAGTAATTAACTTACTTAATTAATTATTATTATATACAATTTAATTGATTTTTTTTAATACAATTTTTTTAAATTAAAAGGCAAATAAATTTTTCAAAATTTTGAAAATAAGTTAAATTTAATAATATTACAATGAGATTAAAAGTGAAGTTGGAGTAGAATGAAACTAAAGTGATCTAAATATTAAGTGACAAGTGAAGTGAATGTAAAGTGAAATTAAAGAGAAACTAAAATCATTGTAAAGTGAAAGTAAAGCAAAAATGCAGGAGAAATAAATTGAAGACAAATTGAAGCAATTAAAATTAAATTAAAATGAAACTATAATGAAAGTAAAGTGAAAGTAAAGTGAATTTGCAGGTGAAGTGAAAGTGAAGCCAAATTAAAGTGAAATTAAAATGCAATTAAAATTGAACTGAAATGAAAGTAACCAGAAACTAAAATAAATATAATGTGAAACTAAACTAAAACCAAAGTAAAATTATAGTAAAAGTGAAGTGAAATTAAAGTGAAAGCGAAATGAAAATGAAGTGAAGATACAGAATTGCAGTTTAGACGAAAAAACAACTAACAACTATTGAAAAAATGAAGTTAAAAGTTAATAAATTGAAAACGAGTATCTTCTAATTAAATTTTTACAAAACTCAAGATACAATAAATTGAGAATGAAAAATATTCTTAAAAAATACAAAAGTGTTTAAATAAAAAGACGAAATAAATAAAAATCAGATTTTCACTTTCACATTGACAAATGTTTACTTTCTCTTCTCTTTCACTTTACTTTCACTTCACTTTTACCTCAATTTTACATTAGAGTAAAATAAGTTGAGTGAAAGTATAGTAAAATTAGAGTCAAAGTGAAAGTAAATTAAAAGTAAAGTGAAGTGAAACGAAAATTAATTCGGGGTAAGAGTGAAACTAAATTGAAAATAATGTGAAATGGGGTAAAAGTATAGTGTAAGTGAAGTAACATTTGGTTAAAAGTGAAAGTAAAGTGAAAGTAAAGTGAAATGGGGTAAAAGTGAAGTGAAACTAAAATTAATTTGGGGTAAGAGTGAAAGTAAAATGAAAGTAAAGTGAAATAGGGTAAAAGTGAAGTGAAACTTAAATTATTTTGGGGTAAGAGTGAAAGTAAAATGAAAGTAAAGTGAAATAGAGTGAAAGTGAAGTGTAAGTAAAGTGAAATTGGGGTAAAAGTGAATGTAAAATTAAAGTGAAGTGAAGGGGGGTAAAAGTGAAGTGAAATTAGGATAAAGGGAAAGTGAAGTGAAATTGGATAAAAGTGAAGTGAAATTGGGGTAGAAGTGAAGTGAAAGTGAAGTGCAAGTAAAAGATAATTTTAAAAAAAATTAAGAAAATTCATATTATTATAGACTAAAGTTTGTTTTCCGTTTTTCAGCGACTTTATATGAGATAAGCGTGCAGACAAGTTGCAAACGTGCAAGGTACGAACGTACACCCACACTAGGCGAAGCACGTGGTAAGACCGCATTTTCACTCACACTTTCAAGGCCATTCTCGGACAATTTCATTTTTAACCTTTGTCTGAATAAATATATATATACATATATATTTGAGCTTGTAAATAGAATCCTTTGTTTAATGACAGCATCCACAGCTAGTATATAGAAATCAATAAGGCTGAACATTTGTATGTACGTCAGGGCATCAGAATAAAGTAGGTCGTACTCGCATTTGAAATTCCGAACTAAGTTCGAGAAAATAGAGCGCCGAAGATCCCTATTGTAAATTAGGGAATTCGCCTACTCTTGAATCATTTTATTAAAATTGTTTCAGGCAAACTTAAACGGATCATCCATATAATATATTCTTCTTCCACTGGTTATACAGTCAGTCGCACGGTCGCGCATCAAATGACAGGACACGTCTCTATATATGATTTTCTCATTTTCCTCGAGACGTTTTCAAAATTCCGCTAAATTCCAAATCTCATTTCGCGTAAGCACACTTTGTACGACTATCATTTCTGACTGGCATTCTAATGCTAATGCAAATGTATATAATTTAATATCGCTCTTATTACAATTTCCAAGGTGTAATTTAAATTTTCATTACCAACAGTAAAACGAAACACATGTGAAGAAACGGTTCACATTGAATAATAGAAAGAGCATTCTTTTTTCTCCCTTAAATTAAAAATTACATATTAGGAATTTTTTCGATTTCGTCAATTTAACTTTTTATTAAAATTAATTCTACAACTAGTGTCGTTAAAAAGAATAAATAAAAAAAAAGTATTTAAAAATAATTTTGTATTTGTTTTAATTTTTACATTCACGAAATCTATGGAAAGAAAACAAATTATTCAAATTTCTTTCAACTATATTCGTGAATTTTTGGAAAATAGTGGAAATACCTCTATTGCTTGTGCTCGCTTCTATACTGCAATTCATTCCAAAGTAAGAATTTCGTTCATTAAACAATAGCAACAGATGAAGATTAATCCCGATCTGAATTGCTGTAGTGAATCGTGGAAATTCCTAATGAAAATATCACTGATTTTCTCATCTATCTATATTTGAGAAGTATATTAAAAATCTTTGAAAAGTTTCAAACAAAGTTGGCAGATTATAGGAATATTTTATCGCACGGCTTCTTCTTTTTTTTAAATTTTTAATCGGCTTTTATGTGGACTTTAATTATCTGAAAAATTTACCTGCTTTCTATATATTAGCTATATACTGGACACTGAATAAGAGGGTCCAAAAGTTTGGTACTATATAACGTACTACATAGAAAGTTAATTAGAAACTTGAGAAAAATTAATATTTCTCTAATAAAATGTAAAAAATGAGACAGATGCAAAATTACTTTTATTTTTTTTTGTTATACTCAATAAAAAACCGAATTGTAATGAAATAAATAAATAAATTTTTTTATAACACTACATTAGTATATTTCTATGTCTATTTTTCCCGCTAAATTCGAAGTCGAAGTCGCAACTGTCAGATTTGCTTAAAATTTTGAGATAAATTAAAAAAACCGAATAAAAATTAAAATAATAAAAATTGTGTTTCTTTGTATTTTTTTACACTGAATCCGAATTATAAGTCAGAATTGCTCAAAATTTTGAGATAAATTAAAAAAACGACTCCAAAAAAACAGAATTAAAATTAAAAAATAAAAATTGTGTTTCTTTGTATTTTTTTTTACACTGAATTCGAATTTAAAGTCAGAATTGCTCAAAATTATGATAAAAACACAAAAAACAACTAAAAAAATCGAATTAAAATGAAAAAGAATAAAATCTTTTATGTAACACTATACCACTATATTTATATGTATTTTTTCCCGCTAAATTTGAATTCAAATTAAATTCGAATTCACAATTTAGAGAATTACTCAAAATTTTGAGACAAGATTTTAAAAAAATGGAAAAATGATGGATTTAAAATTTGAAAAAAGGGAAATTTTTTACAATTACACTACACTAGTGTATTTTGATAAATTTTTCCTGCTAAACTCGAACTCAAAGGCAAAATTTGACATATTTGCTGAAAACTTTGAAATACACTCAAAAAACGACTCAAAGAACCGAATTAAAATGAAAAAAATAAATTTTTTTTATATTAACACACTAGTAGTTTTCTATGTATTTTTTGACGCTGAATTCGAATTCGAAATCAGAATTTGGAGAATAGTTTAAAATTTTGAGCACTTTTGATGGAATTTAAAATTTTGAGCCATTATGAGAATCTGACTTCGAAAACGGAGTAAAAAACTATATGCGAATTATACAAGTGTAGAATTAAAAATTAATTTTCGTTTTTAGTTTTAAAACGATTTTTTCCATTTTTTTGAATTCATCTCAAAATTTTGAGCGATTTTTTCAATTTTGTGATCGAATTTTTATTCAGTGGGAGAAAAATACATGGAAATATTCTAGTTTATTGTCATACAAAGAAATATTTATTTTTTAATTTTAATTCGATTTTTTGAGGATTTTTTGAGTTTATCTCAAAATTTTGAGCGATTTTCTCAATTTTGACATCGAATTTTGATTCAGTGGGAGAAAAAAACATGGAAATATTCTAGTTTACAGTGTCATACAAAGAATTATTTATTTTTTAATTTTAATTCGATTTTTGGATAATTTTTTGAGTTTATCTCAAAATTTTGAGCAAATCTATCAATTTTGACTTCGAATTCGGATTCAGTGTGAAAAAGTACATTGACAGATACTAATGTAGTATTATAAACATATTTATTTTATTTTTTATTTTTAATTCGGTTTTTTTGAGTCGTTTATTTGAGTATAACTCAAAAAAAGAACCAATTTGTTATAAAATGTTCTTCTTAATAATAAATTTTTTTTAAAAATACACTCATTGCCTTTTGAAAGCAATTTTTTCTGTGATTTTCAAAATTTTTGTTGCAGTGACGATTTTTAATTTGTCGAGAAATCTAATAATGTAATGGATTCCTCGCTTGGCGTCGCGTCATTTTCCATTGAGAGCTTTCTACATGACCTCCATCTTCATGAAAGAAACGTGCACAATAAAGTATTGTCCAATTTAAAGATACACTCTTCTTTCGATTGTGAAAAGCAAATGATTATTTTTTCAAAGACAAAAATTTTTATTCTCCTTTTTGTATAATTAACGAAAAATCAAAAAGGACATCAATTTTTTATTCTTTTTATCAGTACATTATTCTTAACATTTATATCAAGTTTGTAATTTAAGAAAAAAGGTAACGCTCTTTAATTTAAAAATCATAGAAAAAGGAGAGAATGTTTTTTTTCATTATAAATCGAAAATTAGATACTCGTGACTATGAGTGAAATTCATCATTCATTAGAGGATGAGGGAAATTTTTATAAATCGAAATGAATAGGGAATTGAATTTATGTTGAAGTGTTAGATTTGGATCTTTTGGGAGATGGATAAATTTAAATGAAACTTGAATTTGAGCTAGACTTTGGGGCATACTTGGAATTGGCAAACATTATATGGAAATGCGCCAAGAGTTTGTAACAAGTTGAATGGACTTGGACTGATAAGAGCATTTATGTTGAAAAAGCATTCATTATCGATTGCCGCTGTTTTATGATTCGATTTCTCTGAATATTTTCAATTTCCAAACTTTTTTAATATTTATAAGTACCTTAAATTCTTTTCCTTAAATGTGCCAATAAATTCTTTTTTTCTCAAGTGTTACCCACACGTTTGTTCGTATTTCAATTATAGACGAAATAAAATCAGATTAGGGAATAATTAAATGCCATTGTTTAAAAAAAAATAAATTAAATATCTTTAATTTTAAGGAATTAAAAATTGTTGAAAATTTAAGTTTTAAGGCGATAAATTTGTCACCCTAAAATCATGAAATTGTGATTTTTTTCGATAACAGTCGACTAAGTAGCAGGGGGTTAAAAACTTATCGCTTGTCTTATCAAAGTAGGGAAAGTAAAACATTTTAAAATTTTCCTGTTTAGTTCCATTTTACGATAAATATTATTATTTCTATTAAAATGGATTAAGGACTAAATTACAATCCTTAATTTTGATCTAAAAAGCGCTTTTAATTTTTGAAAGATCATTTTATTATTTTTTGAGATATCATGTCCAAGTGATGACTTTGAAAATGACGTTTTGAGATAAAACATACTTTAAGTTTTCAAAAAAGAATAGCAGCTATAAAAAAAGCTTTTATAGGGATCCTTTCAGGCAGTGAAGTGTGACGGAACTTTCATGAAATCCTGTCCCCCTCATAAACTTTATACCGTCTTCGAGATCTTGACCCAGAGAGAAAAAATGACATCTAGAAAAAACAAAGTCCGAAAATCGTTTACATCCCAAAAATAATCAAAACGTAGACCTTATATAGTAGATATATTAATTTATCTTTAGTCGAAACTGGGTTAATTTTAAAACCCAAGGCTAAGATACGATAAAAAAAATTTTTTCCTACCCAAACGGATTGAGTGAAAAGGAGAAAAAAACGTTACGAAAACAATTATTAAAAAATTGTTACTCAATGAGTAAAATATTCAAAATTTTCTTGTTTTCAAGAAGAAAAAATTTTAGAATAAAAATAAAAGCAAAAAAATTTTCGTATTTAATGAAAGATTTCTTTAATGAAGAATATTATCCATCAATTATCCGCTAACTGTCAGTTTTCCTTGGTGAAAGTAATTACTAATTACACAAAGTACACGTTAAAGGAATTAATTAACAGCGGTTGCCAACTGACGACGTTTTCCCGTCAAATCTCTCAAAATCAGTTACTATACCAACAGTGAAAATATTTGCAAGTCGACGAGCGAGTTTGTTGTGATAACCAACATCAGTTAAAAATTAATGCAAATTTGCTGTCACAGTAAACTTTTCAGATGTCACAACAAACTTGCAAGGTGTTCTTATTTAAAGAAGTGGATGATAGAAGAGAAAAATTTCTGGGCAAAATATATAGAATTAAACGCCTAAAAAAATTTCTGGCATTGTAAAAAACATCTTTAAAATATCCTAGACACGATAAAAATGTTTTAAAAGAGACGATGGGGTGCTATTCTGTAATTTCACTTCACTTCACTTTCACTTCATTTTTAGTTTACATTCACTTCACTTTCATTTTACTTTTACTTCACTTTTACTTTACAATCATTTCACTTTCGTTTCACATTCATTTCACTTTCGCTTCACATTCACTTCACTTTCGCTTCACATTCACTTCACTTTCATTTTACTTTAACTTCACTTTAACTTTACATTCACTTCACTTTCACTTTACTTTTACTTCACATTTACTTCTCATTTACTTTACTTTTACTTCACTTTTACTTTACATTCACTTCACTTTACTTTCAATTTACTTTCGAACTAATTAGTGAAGTGAAAGTAAATGAATCCATTGGGGTAAAAGTAAAGTAAAATTGAGATAGAAGTAAAGTGAAAGTAACGTTAAAGTAAAAATTAAGTGTAAGTAAAGTGAAAGTAAAGTGAAATTCATGTAAATGTGGAGTGAAAGTAAAGTGAAATTGAGGTAAATGTGGACTGAAAGTGAAGTGAAATTGGGGTAAAAGTGAAGTAAAAGTAAAGTGAAATTTGGGTAAGAGTGAAGTCAGAGTAAAATGAAATTTGGGTAAAAGTGAAGTCGAAGTAAAATGAAAGTGAAGTGAATGTAAAGTGAAAGTGAAGTGATTGTAAAGTAAAAGTGAAGTAAAAGTAAAATGAAAGTGAAGTGAATGGGAAGCGTAAGTGAAATGAATGTAAAGATAATGTGAAGTGAAGTGAAAGTGAAAGTGAAGTGAAGTAAAAGTGAAATCACCGATTAGCCTAAAGAATTTAGGGAAGAAAAAAAGAGAAGAAGAGAGAGAAAGAAAGAGAGATCAATATATATTTAACCCGTGAAATAACAAATAGACAACTGAACTCGTGACAATATGTCACTTTTAATGGAAAGGGTAACTTGAACTGAAGGTGAAGGGAGACCTTGTGACGTGGCAAAATAACCCTATTCCAGCTAAAGTAAACAATCTTAAAGAAAGTGAAATTGACTTCAGAGAAAGTGTGAGGAACTTTGAGAAAGAAAAAAATAACCTAAAGGGATTATAACACAGGAATAAATAAGTGATCTCTCAAAATCCTCTTAAATACAGAAAAAATACATAAATAAATAATAACACATATCTAAAGAATAAAAATATGTAAATAAATATAATATGATTACATCTAAAAATAAAAATCGAGAAAAATCATTATAATTCACTTAAAGCATTTACGATCTAATAAAGGAGCATTACATTCGTATTTATCATCATAAAAGTGAGTTTTTTTTTATAGAATGGTATAATAAATGATATGCAATCTAGAAGAGTCAACTTCTGTAAAACGGTATCGATGATCAAATAAATGTTCATATATATTATAAAAGAAGAATGATGGATTAAATAGAATTCAAGGGGGAATAAAAATTAATTTCATAAAAAAAATATTGACTTCTTTGTTGAAATAATAATAATAGAAGCACGTGAATAATTTTTCAAAAATAGAGTTAAAAAATTATTAAACCTTCGGCTAAGTAATATATTTTTAAATTCACTATAAGATGGATATAATAGGTTAATAATGTTAATGAAAAGCTTTTAAACAAAAAATTTGAGAAAATAAAATATTTTTCACAATTTTCTATTTTTAAGATACCAATAATTTTGTTAATTTCTGATCGAGTTGGGTTCAAAAATAGGTAAATCGAAGCGGTTTTTAATATTCTGCATGTTGTTTGCGGACTTTTTAAAAAAAAACTAAATTTTAATATTTTCAATTTTCAAAAACGTGTTATTTTGAAAAAATTAATACCTCTAGCTTGGATGCACGAAAACTGTTCATTAAAATGTCAAAAAAGCTAACGTTACTTTCACTTGACTTTTACTTGAATTTGATTTCACTTTCTTTTCATTTTTGTTGAATTTAACTTATTATCAAAATGTTAAGAAAATTTAGAAGGTAAAGAAAGTTGAAATAAAAAAAATATTGTAACAATCCTAGTGAAAGAAAAGTAAAAGAAAAGTGAGAGTAAAGTAAAGTTAAAGTGAAACGAAAGTGAAGTGTAAGTGAAATGAAAGTAAAGTGATAGTAAAGTGACAGTGAAGTGATAGTAAAGTGAAAGTGAAGAGAAATTAAAGTGAAGGTAAAGTGAAAGTAAAGTAAAAGTGAAGTGAAAGTAAAGTGAATGTAAAGTGAAAGTGAAGTGAAAGTGAAGTGAAGGTAAAGTAAAAGTGAAGTGAAAGTGAAGTGAAAGTCAACTTTCTATCTGAACAAAACTTTATGTTAAAAATGGTCTACAAAATTTTTACAATTTCTCCTCATTGAAAATTCAAGTGCTCTAAAAAAAAATTCAAAGTAATATTTCCTTTCCCCAAACGTTTTTCTTTTTCTTTTCACTTTTTGCAGTACTATTATTCTTAAAACTATAAAATTTAATTGAAAAAAGCTTTATAATTTTATCTCAAGTATGTAATCACATAAAATTATAATTGGAAGTTACGACTACTAAAAAATTAAATTAAATATCGAAATTTAATAGCAGAATGTTCTCTTCCTGATTATAAAATGAGAAATGATAAAGTGGACATATATTTTTTATATTTTCTAATGTTATAACTTATAAATAATACTAACATGATGTTATTAAATTCAAATGTTCATATATTACAAAGTGTCAGATTTTAAGGAAGTAAACCTATAATTTTCTTCTTTAATCGTTGAAAGATGATAAGAAACGAGCTCATATTTAAAAGAAGGAAAAACATATTTTAAAAAATATCTTGTGAGGTTTTTATTTTTATACTTTAAACTACTTGGTTAGTGGAAAAAAAATTTACAAAAAAATGAAGAAATAATAAAAAAATGAGTATTTAAGAGTACTTTAATGAATGACTAAAAAAGTATAAAATAAATAAAATACTTTGCAAAATAAAGAGTCAAAAAAGGGGGAAAAATACAAAAAAAATCTCAAGAGTTGTAAAAAAAGTTAATTATCAAATAATTATAAAAATTAAATTGTATTATCTCGTGGAGCTTCTGTTATTTTTAAGAAAAGAAAATTCTGAGCACGTTTCTTGAGAATTTTTCAGAAAACATTTTTCATCGTCTGCTGAATCATTTTGTCTACAATGGAAATTCTAACACGATTACTGTCGAGATTAACGTGTTACGAACTTTTACGGAATTTCTCAAACCTACTTTTCGATTTATGAATGCAAATTACTTTTAAGATGGAACTCCAGGGGAGACTTCAACTTCCTCTATTTCAAAAAAAAAAGAAATATCAAAATTTAATAACATTAAAAACATCAATATTTTTCTTTTTTTTTATTCTTAAACGCAGTGGTTTGTTAAAGAACATTTTGTAATATTGATTTTTCTGTGTGCACCATATTCGATGTCTGAATACGAAAATTGAACATTATACATTTAAAAAAGCTTTCTTTGCATTGCACGCTGATGGAAGTTATTAATATTCATTTCTGCCTTTAGCACACTTTATTGATCGAGAAACTTGTAAGGCAATTTAATGTTTTTCCTTTTTTGCAAAAATAAACTTTTGTGTAGATAACTTTATAATTTCAGGCATATTATTTATTACGATTATATTAGAATTTTATCTATTTATAAAGTAAAATTTATGAGTTAGTTGGACGAAGTTAAATGTACGCCAGCGTTTTTTATGAATTAAAAAAAAATAAGTAATGAGAACAAAGCAGTGTTAAAGTAATTAATTGGTGATTAAAGTATCAACGCAATTGAAAAACTAATCTGATAATTAAAAAAATGATAAAACATCATTTCATTTCAATTAGTAAAGAATTTTTTTGATTTAACGATTTTTGAGTCCTTTTTTCGAATGGTGATAAAAATCTTAAAAAAATTTTAAGAAAATTGTTTCTTTTTTCTTCTTCAATACACATAGGGGAAAAAATTGATCTTGTAGAAACTGAATGAGAATAATAAAATTAAAGAGTAAAATTTTAATAAAATTCTAGATTAATATTTAAAATAATAAAATAATTGTCTATAGGAACAGAAAATAAATTATATTAGGTTCAGTTAAGAGTTCAAGGTTAAAGTGTACACTCTCTATTTTAGTAAACCAACAATTAGTATTTTTAAAATAGTTTTAAGAAAATTTTTATAATTCTTTAATTGTTTGATGTATCAAAATATTGTACAATTTTTTAATTGTTTAATTTATAAAAATTTGTTTATCATTAACAAATAATGAAAACAATTTTTTCCCTTTATTCAAAATTCGATTGTTTGGAATAAATTTTTTTTGTCTTAGAATTCTGATAAAGTTGGTAATTAATTTGAAAACAAGAAAAACGAAAATACTAACGATTTTAGGAAAGTAAAAAATGATTAATTTAATAAAAAGGTTTTCATTATGAAAAAAATATTATTTATATCTCAGAATATAGTAATGTTTAAATTTTACATTAAGCTAATAATGTGTTACGCTCTTATCTTTCTTTCTGTTTATTTAGGTTCCATATAACTCCCGACTTCTTTTAGGTCTTAATTACGTTAAACATGAAACAGAATTAAAAAGGGGAAAAAAATTGAATCACCACTCTACTGTTTTTTTTTTTTTGCTGAATCAGACAACAGGGTTTTATTATCGTTAAATATTATTAATTTAGTAACAAACTTTTTTTGTTTTTCTTTCTCATTTCACTTCATTATTTTAGTCTCATTACGCTTTCACTTCATTCTCACTTGACTTTCACTTCACTCTCGCTGTTACTTTATTTTTCTCTTTATTTAACTCTCATTTAACTTTCACTTCACTTTCACAGTTTCACTTCACTCTCACTTTAACTTTCACTTGACTTTCACATGACTTTTATTTCACTCTCACTATCACTTTATTTTTATTGAATTTAACTTATAATAAAATTTGTAAGAAAATTTGAAACTTAAATTAGGTTAAATTCAACAAAAATAAAGTCAAGTGAAAATGAAGTGAAATGAAAGTGAAACTAAAGTCAAAGTGAAGTGAGAATAAGGTGAAGATGAAGTGAAATTAAAGTAAAGTATCAGAATCAAACTTTTATTACTTAAATTCACTTTCACTTCACTTTTACTTCATTTTTATTGAATTTGACTTATTTTCGAAATGTTAAAAAAACTTGGAATGTAAACACAGTTAAGTTCAATAAACATGAAGTGAAAGTAAAGTAAAAGTGAAGTGAAAGTGAAGTGAAAGTATTGGAAAAGTAAAGTGAAAGTAAAAGTAAAGTGAAAGTAAAGTGAAAGTGAAAGTGAAAGTAAAGTGAAAAAGACGTAAAAGTAAAGTGAAGTAAAGTAAAAGTGAAGTGAAAGTGAAGTGGAATTGAAGTGATAATGAAATTAACTAAAAATAAAGTGAAAATGGAGTGAAATTGAACTGAAAATGAAGTGAAAAAATTTGTTCTTTTACAATATTGTTAAAAAGCACTGAAGAGTAATTGTATAAATGTTTGAAGAAGATTTGAAAATAATTTCAAAAGCTTCACTAAATAGGGAACATTGCCCGATATATTAATTAATATTACAGTTTTAATAATTCGAAAAAAACATTTTACTTAAAATTAATAATTTTGTAACGTAACACTGTTATCATAATATTATGTGATAATTAATACCGAATATATTCACTACTTCGACATGTGCGTAGTTTAACTTTAAAAAAGAAAATCGATATGAAATACAAATCTCACAATTTATCAAGAATTTAAAACTATTTTATAAATAAATTTCCCGCCTGAGTGGAAATCACACATATTTTAATTTTTTATATTAAAAAAGTGAAAAATTGTAAAGTAATTTAAAAAAAATAATTTAAAAAATGATTAAAAAAATAATCCAAAAAAATGACTCAAAAAAATAATTAAAAAAAATAATTTTACAAAAATACTTTACAAAAAATAATTCTAAATAAAAATCCTTCCTCTGAAATACAAACGCAACGAAAAGGGAAGGAACAACTTCACGAGATATCACTCTTTCAACGACCGCAAGTGTAACAGGTGAGACTGAAACTTTCCACATGAAACTTTCCTTCTGCTCGAATCAATTTCACCTTCGCTGAAATTTTCTCTTTTCCATTATCACTCTTTCAGGGTAAAATATCGAAAGTTCAGAGACATTGATTATCCCCCGTGTGTATTTTTAAAACTTGAAATACATATATATATACGTGTATTATTCATTTTATTTTATAAATCTGAAACAAAATCATCATCATCAGTTTTATAAGAGATGAATATATGATTTTTTTTTGTTTTGAATAGAGCGCATATTTTTCATTCTTTTCAAAAAGAATATTCTTTGAATATAATATATTTTACAGGAATTAAAACAAGCATTTTATGTTCTTAATTAAAGGAGTTCGCTTTTTATCAATGTTATAATCTCTAAGAGAGAAAAACATTTAGAATTTTTCCTTTCTACGAATATTCATTCGTTTATATTCATTATGAATGTAAATTTCCAGGTAAAAAATATTTCTCATTATTTAAAAAAAAGCAGTTTTACATATTTTCCATAAAATTTTCTATTCTAGTTTTATGTGAAATAAAGGTTTTAAAAAGCAATTTTGTGTATTAAAAGTTCGTATCGCCATTTATTCTACATAGTTCCCTTTTAGAGACAAAGTAATTTTTATTTTTTGAAAAAGGGTTTTTTGTCATTAAATTAAAAAAAAATTTTGGTAAAAGAATATTTTTTATATAATGAATCGATTTTTTAGTTTGTTTGGAAAATGGGAACGTTTTTTTTTACATTTTTGTTATTTTTCGAACTAGAATAATTCGGTTTTTTTAAATTATATGCTTCTAAGTATTATTATTCTAATCGCAATTTTCTCTTTTTACTATTTACGTTTGTGTTTAAACTTTAAAATTCCCTTTTTTCGGACATAAAGAGTGAACAAATTTTGAGGGGGAAAAATTTATTAATTTTATTTTATTTATTTTTACTGGGCATTGAAAAGCATCGTTTACCTTGACGCTGATCATGTGAACGACATTTAATGTTCCTACCACAAAACAACAGTTGATTATCATTTATTTATGAAGAGAGAGGAGCAAACGTCAGGTGAGAAACATTGAATACATGTTTTTTTTGAAAAATATAAAAAAAATAAAAAAAAAATTCATCAATGCATGACACTTTTAGAAAGGTAGCTCATGAAGTTAGATGTACATAAATATCACAGTAGAAAATATCACTATTGGATCAGACAGTTCTGGTCCTGTTGCGCGTGCCGTATAACGAGAGGAGCATTGGTCCGACTCAAACGGAGTCGCACCACTAACTGAGTTGCCTGGTCCACAACGACAGCTTTTTCAAGTCTTCGACGCATTGGCGCCATCTTGCTTTAATGGGAAAATGCTCTAAATCAAAGTAGTCCTCGATTCTCATCGTACGGTTCACCATGGACTTTATTTTTCTTGTCAATTAAAGTCGGTATTGGATTTTTAAAAAAAAATTTTAACAAAAACATTTTTAAGTTACAAAAATACTACTTTTAAATTTTGCTTGCTTTTATATTGAGTCATAATTTTTACCCATATTGAGAAAAAAATGTAAATAAAGAAAAAAGTATTGAAATTTAAATTTTAATAATAAAATTATTATTACTATAGCAGATTTGGTACTTAATCGTTAATTTTTAAAAGAATCAAATGTAGTTTTGAGTAAAATGTAAATAAAGAAAAAATATTTAATTTTAAATAATAAAATTATTATTACTATAGCAGACTTGGTAATTAATCGTTAATTTTTAAAAGAATCAAATGTAGTTTTGAGTAAAATGTAAATAAAGAAAAAAATATTTAAATTTAAATTTAAATAATAAAATTTTTATTACTATAGCAGGTTTGGTACTTGATGATTAATTTTAAAAAGAATCAAAAACTAGTTTTAAGAACGAAAAAAAGTAGTAAAAAGTATCTATTAAAAAATAAATTTAACGACTAAAAAACTCATTTTATGACAAAACTGTTGTTATATTGGCAAAATTCACAAGAATCTAATTCTGCATTTTATTTTCCTCGTTGTTTCCTAATTATTCTAAAAATTATTTATATTTAAATATTTAGTAATTTTAGTCCCTAAAAGCTACTATTTCCGGTTTTTTTAATTTCTACTACTTTAAGTTCTTGTAATACTAGAAAAGAAAAAATTTATTCTCCAAAATTTTAATAAAAATCTTTAAATTATTATTATTTTCAATATTTAGTATTTTTTCATTAATAATAAAATTTTCGCAGAATTCAATTATTTTTAAAAGTAATAATTTCTTCTTCAAAAATCACTTTTTTCAAAATTCTAATAATATCGTTCGCCATAATTCAATAATTTTCAAAAATAATATAATTTATAGCAGAAATTCAATTACTTAAAAATTTTTAAATGATATTTTTAATTTATTACTCGAAAGATTCAATATTATTTTCACAAATAAAGTTTTCCAGGGAAATTCAATTTTTTTGTTAAAATTCTAATATAAAATCATTTGCAAGAATTCAATTATTTTTATAAATAATATAATTCTTATCAAGAATTCAATTAATTTCATCATAAATAATAAAATTCAGCGAAAGATTTCAATTATTATTCAAAACAATTTTACAACAATTGCTCAAAAAATACAATTATTATTATTAAAAAATTTAATTTTAATTCTTCGAAAAAATAAATTATATAAAAAAAAGTTTGTTTTAAATTCTTGAGAGAATTCAATTATTTACAAAAATATTATAACTTTTCACAAGGAAGTCAATTATTTTTAAATATTTTAATAAAATTGTTTGAAAAAAGTCAATTATTTTAAATACAATTATAATTGAATTTGTTTTAAAATAAATTTAAAATTTTTTTCTATCCATTTTATTGATAGATAGGAAAAATATTTTCGAAAATTCAATTATTTCTAAAAATCCACTCATTTTTAAATCAATTTTTATTGAAAACTTAAAAGTTCTACGAAAATTAAATTATTTAGATATAAAAATAAAGAATTCTGGAAGAATTAAATATTACTCAAAAATCAATTTCTTTAATGAATTTTATTAATTTTTGTAAGTAATTTAATTACTGAGGAAATTTTATTAAAATTAAATTTATGATTTATTTGAAAACAGTTAACTTACCGCGAAAAATTTCATTTTATAAGGAGAATCATATTTTTAAGTTTATCGACGAATTAAATTAAAATTTTATTAAAAATAATTTTAAATAATTGATTTTTTCAAAAATTCAGTGAAAATTGTATTTTAAATAATTGATTTTTTTCACAAATTTAGTGATAATTGTATTTTAAATAATTGGTTTTTTTTAAATGAAAAAAAAAATTAATGAAAATTGTATTTTAAATAATTGAAATCCCGATGTAAAAATTTTAGTTATAAAAATAATTGAATGTTTATGAAAAAATTTATAAAAATCTTTTACACGATTTAATTCTTATAAGATTTTTTTTATTAAAGTAGTAGTTAGTAAATATATTGACAATGATTGAAATTACAAAAAATTTTGAAAATAATTTTATCCTTTGTAAGAATTTTATTAAAAATTGAAACAAATTCGTCAACATTCAAAAAATTTGGTCTGAGATATTAAATCAGCTACTATAAAATTTCATTATCAGACACCGAATTTCAATTTTAATAAATAATCTTTTAAATACCTCGAAATATTTTTTAATGGCTACATCAATAAAAATTCTAACCAATCATAAAACGTTTTTCAATCAGTTGAAAAAAATTGACCAAATTCAAGAACTTGACATTTGTAATAATTTTTCAAAATTCTTGTTTTTCTGAAAACATTCATTAATAATGCATGTGGAGTTTCTGAATAAAAAATTCTAAATTAGAAGAATAATAAAGAAAAAGAATCTCATAACACTCATCAGCTTCATCAAGAAATTGACAAAGGGAATACTTAAAAATAAAACAGAGCTAAGGTATCGAAAGTATAAAGCCATTCAGTATCATATAATGAAGAAGAAGAAGAAGAAGAGATTTTTTTTTCTTTTCCCTTGGTAATTTTCTATGCACAAAGCAAAACTAAAGTGAAGTTTTGTCTTTCTCTCTATCTCTGCATTCAAAGCTATGCATCAAGAACTGAAACTGAAACCATAAAAGAGGGTGAGTCTAAAAAAAATCCCTTTTTCGAGAACATATATTTAATCTTGTTAGTGAACATTTTTCAGTCAAAAAGAAGCGTATTTGGAAAAAATACGTTAAAATACGTTACACGAGAGAAAAAAAGGAAAATGTAAAATAAAAATTGCGAGTTTTTAAAAAAGGGCTTTATTTCAACTTTTTTGTTACTGATTCTATTTTTCAAAATTAAAATAGAAAAAAAATGTGAACATGAATTTGATTTCAAGTCACGTAAAATCGATATAACTAATCTTTGCTTCTTCAATCTCGTCACTTTACTATTAAAAGAAGAAGCCTATTTTATATCCGACTTGGATTTTTCACTTCAATGTGGATCAATTTCAATTGTGTTTTGTGTCCGTGAATCTTTATTGTTGCTACTGAGATTATTTCTTTGGACTTTACCACAACATTTTAACTTCGGATCATCCTTCTACTCTTCAATTGACATATATAACTCTAGGTATTTACAATATATTCTTTCATGCTTTGTGGATTTTTTTTTTTTTTTGAAGAAAATGTTCAATTGTCCCGTTGTCAACGTAATTCGCCTCTTATATGAAAGGCAAGCTTTATATAATATTATAATACTCGTTTTACACAAACATAATATTCTCTGCTGTAAGTTTGGAGCGAAAACCGTTTCTATTTATTATTTTTCCAAACACCCAAAAGTCCAAAAACTTCTTTTCAAAAAATTCAAATATTTTAAGCAGGGTTTCTTCAAAAGAAAAACTTTCTTTAAAATTTTTGAAAATTTGTTTCTTTCTTTACCTTTTTTCCTTTTCCCCCTTTTTTACGTATCTATTTTTATATTTATTCTACGTATTTATTTTATTTTTATTAAAATTTTATAAAACACCTAAAATTATGCATTTTCTCAACAAAAAAAACTCAATAATTGTCATTTTTAGTAAATTAGAAAGATTTTTATTTAGTTAATCTATTTTCATGTTTGTATTATTCTGACTAGTGCGGTTGTGTCATTTGAAGCTCAATAAAAAGAAGATAGAAATTATTCAAAGCAGTAACTATAAAATTGTGTTTAAAAAATTAAATTTTTCCTAATAAAACTGTTTTTATTTCTATTCAATTTTAATTTTAATCTCGATTTTAGTTTGACTAATTTAGGAAATCAATTCTCCTACCAAGCTGTTTTTATCTAAGCGTATAACGTGTTTTTCTTTGTTAGTAAAATTTATTTGTTTCTATAATAAGTTCGTTCACCTTAGGAACTATAGTTGCACTTAAATATTATATATTCACGTTCACTTTACATTTATTTGTTTATACATTCGCCTTTAGCTTACATATACTTGGCTATAGATAAAAGTTTTTACAATTATAATTTTCTTCATAATTTTTTTTATGGTAACTTAATACTGGATTTATTAAAAAAAATAATAATAATAATTATATTAATATATATAAATATATATATTTATTAAGCACTTTTATTTATTTTTTTATTTATATTTCTTTACTTATTTTTTTATTTAAAAAAAAATTTTTTATTTATTATTTATTATGTACTTCTGTACTAAAGGATTTATTAAAAAATAATAATTATTATATTAATATATATAAATATATATACTTGTTAAATAAAATTCTGTTAATTTCCTCAAAAATTTGTGTTTTGTTAATTTCAACTCAATTAGAATTCTAGCAACTCAGCAACTCGGTGGCGTTGGTTGAAGGACGAATTTTACTTTTCCCTTGACAAATTCGAACTTAATTTAAATAATAATTTGACAATTTTTATTCTCAACTGAAATTTTTAGCTTTGTTCCAGTGCAAAAACAAGAAAATATTAAATAAAAAAATTCAAATGACGTAAAGGACGAATTTCACTTTAAATTTCACTTTTAACTGTCACCCAAAAATTTACCACTTTCAATTTCATCCAAAATAAATTCATTTTCACCTGTGGTTACTTTTTATTAAAATTGCATTAACATTTTTTTGTTTATTAGGATATTAATTAACATCGCTATAGTAGTAGTTAAGAGACCAAGAAATAATTATCATTAACAATTGTTAATGATAACATAATAAAGATCGCAAAAAAAATTATTTTTCATTTTCTGCTGACTGGGCATCAACTGTCAGCAGAAAATGAAAAATTATTTTTTTCTGCGAACTTCAAGAATAGTTTGTTGGTCACTAAGCAACTACTAGAACAATTTTAATTAATATCCGGGTCGTCAAAATTAATTTAATTCATTTTTTCTAAAAAATAACCACAGCCGAAAATCAGCAGAAAATGAAAAATTTTTTTTTTCTTCGACCTTCAAGAAAATGAAAATGAAAAATTATTTTTTTCTGCGAACTTCAAGAATAGTTTGTTGGTCACTAAGCAACTACTAGAACAATTTTAATTAATATCCGGGTCGTCAAAATTAATTTAATTCATTTTTTCTAAAAAATAACCACAGCCGAAAATCAGCAGAAAATGAAAAAATTTTTTTTTCTTCGACCTTCAAGAAAATGAAAAAATTTCATTTACATTTTAACATTAAAAAAAAACATATTAAATGGCATTTTTTTCTTAATATTTTTAATGAACGAAAAAAATTCCAGAAGTTTTTTCAAATTCCATGCTATTTCCAGGTTTTCCATACTCTTTTTCAAATTCCATGCTAATTCCAGGTTTTCCAGGTTTTCCAGGTTGTGTGGCAACCATGACTTTAAACTTTCACCTAAAAAAATTTTTACTTACAATTTCGTAAAAAACAAATTAAATGTAGAAAGTGAAAATTTGTTCGGTGAAATTGAAATTGTAATTTTATGTGAAAGTTGAAAATGAAAATTTGTTGGGTTTTAGAATTTTTTTAAACAAAAAAGTCTCGATATATAAGTTCTATAATGATACATCGATGATTTTTATCTAAATCATTGTTGTTCATCTTTCACAATTCTTGTGAATGTCATTCGTAAAATACGTATTTCCAAAATTATAGATTATCATTGTTTCAATCATGTCAGGAACTAAAATAATATAAATTTCTTTTGCCAACCTGTATCAAGATATGAATGTTTATCTAAGCGAAGTTTCCCACGTCGAACACAAATCTGGATTTATTTTGATATTTTCGATTTTCAACTAGCTAGCAAAGTTAAAGTGATAAATGTGCTTTGAGGCAATGTTGTTCTCCACGCGAAGTATTATTAATATTGTTTTTCATCCGTTTTTATTTTTTGACGTCACTTCATGTCGTTTGAGATCGATTCAATAAACCACCAGAGGTGCCATTTTGTAATTCCACATCACTTTCACTTTACTTTCACTTTCGTTGAATTTAACTTTACTTACATTCAATTTTTTTTTTTTAATTTGGAGATAACTTTAATTAACTTTAAGCAAAAGTAAAGTAAAATTGAAGTGAAAGTAAAATAAATGTAAAGTAAATGTGAAGTGAAATTGTAGTGAAAGTAAAATAAAGTGATGTGAAGCTAAAGTGACAGTGAAAGTGAAAGTGTAGTAAACTAGTAAAAGTAAAGTAAACTGAAAGCGCAATTAAAGTGGAGTGAAGGTAAAGTGAAAGTGAAGTGAAATGACTTCTTAATTTTTTACTTCATTCTTTTCCTCTCTTTTGGTAAAAAAATATTTCTTTTTGCTTCTAATAAAGAATTGTAAGGTGAAATTATGAATTTGAAGTTTAACACCAAAAAAAAGAAGACAAATCGTCGAAAGGTGACAAAAATTTATATTTTCCAATTTTAACACATTTCAGGGGAATTAATGCATTTTCTATTCAGAAAATAGAGAAAATGGATAGGAAAATATAAACATGACGACGCAGATATTTAAATGGAAAATCTAATGAATATGTGTCAGAAATAAATGACATATACCTTTCAACGGTGTATAAAAAAACTGAATTGTTGATTGATCATACGTAACATATTGAAAATCAATACATTTGAAGCAATTTTTTTTTCTAATTATATAAATAATCTGTAGGACTGCATTGTTATAATATAATAAAAGTTTTAGTTTTGAATTAAAATTCCATTACATAATTAAAGTCGTATTTTTAGATTCTGTTTACAGTCATTATTTGTAATTTCTATACTTTTACTGAACTCTCTCGTTTCGACGTTTCGTATACATTTATAGTAAAATAATGTAAGGATATTTATAATAAAAATAAAAGAGATGTTTTTATTGAAATTGTAAATTACGGGAGAATTTTAATATTAAACGGTGCTTAAAAAAAATTAAGTCATATTTTAAAAAGACTTGCTCTGAATTTCAGATCTGAAGAGACAATAAATGGAGGGTGAAAAATTAAATAAAAAGATCGTAATAAGCTCGCTGTTTTTCTTTTCTTCTTTTTTTGCTTTTAATTTCAAAATACTGCTATTCGCGTCTTAAACTGGAGACGATATTTGGGTCATGGTTAACGGAGGAAATTCTTTTCATATCAGTCTCCAAACTTGCTATTTTTCTTTTCATTTTAATTTCTTTTATCTGAAAAATTAAAGAAATCAAGAACCATAATATTAAACCTTTATATAAAGGATACTTTTATAGTGTTGCCTTAATGCGATCTATATAAGAGTAGAAGTACAAGATGTTCCTCTGTTGAAAATTTAATTGAAAATTATAGTACTCTGCTTTGTTTCTGTAATTGGGCAAGTACTTTTAACGCAGGAAAGTGTCAAATGATTTAATTAGAAAGCATCCCTTTTTAGCATAAAGCTGTATTTATTTGCTAATTCTTAAAGAACTTTTTCGAAAATTATGAAGAACAGTTGATTTTGAGAAGAATTTTAAAGAAAAATTCTAGAAAATAATAATTGAATTGAAATGATAAAAATAATTTTTAATAAGTTACAGCAACAATATATATTTTAATATAAAATAATTATAATAATTTTATAAGTTGTTTAATTTCAGAAAGGTTTGAAATTGAACATTTTTAAAAATCTGAATTTCTATGAAAAAAAATAATAATAATTGAATATTTATTTAAAAAAGAAGATTGAGAATTGAGAATTTTCTACAAAAAAAATTAAGAAACGGGAATATGTATAATATTTTTCTTCCCAAAAGAAAATAATGAGTTCTTGAACAATATTGTTATTGACAAATAAAAATTTTGAATAAAATGGATATATTTTCTATTTCTTAATCATAATTTTTAAACAAATTTCAATTTTCTCATTTTTTGAAATAAATATACGGCGAGAAAATTATGTTAAATTTTGTAACAGTATTTCACAATTTGTCAAACAATATTTTCTGAAAAAAAAAATTAATTTCAAACTGAGAACAGACAGAATGAATAAAAGAATAAGAATACGAAGATTCTTATTACATTTAATTAATAATACACGAGAAAGAAAATTTAAAAATCTGTGACTGAAGGGTGTGGTCAATAATTTTTAAGTACGAGGAATTGTGATGTTAAAAAGAAGAAAAAAGAATGAAAGGTATGCATCAGAAGTTTTTTATACGGCAGACGGTGAAGGCGAAATAGAAATTGGAATTCTGGAATTGTCTAGAATTTGTTCTAAATGAGAAAAAAGTTAGTCATAAAGTGTGGGAAAAAAAGTGCCACTATAGTCTACATGAGACACTTGAAAAAAGGCGGAAGTAAATGTGCGATGGTTTGTTGGTAATTAATGAAAGAAAAGAAGAGTAAAACGAAAGGCAATGCACAATATATGAAAAAGGAGAAAAACAAGAAAAAGAAAAAAAGAAGAAAAAGAAAAAAAGGAGAAAAAGGAAGAATAAAAGAAAAAATTAAAAGAGACAGATTTTAGAGAGAAAACAAAATGAAAATGGACATAGAAGAACGCGGAGGATAAAATCATAGAAAGAAAGAATTGGTTTGAGTCAACAATGCACAATTGTACGATTCAGTCAAAAAGGGCAGAGATGCCAAAATATTTGCTTTAAACAAGTTACCAAAAAAAAATACTTCCTCGTTTTTCTTTCCGGCTGGATGAAAAAATATCGCTTTTTGCCATTTATTTATTTTCAAAAAGCGACTAGAATTTTTAACTAATTAAAATAAAATATTTTTTTGTTACAAAATAACATGAAAATTGAAGTCAATATTTTTTTAAATCTACCAAACTATGACCGTACCAAACTATTATTTCTTTTATGAAAAAAAATAACCAGCTTTAAAACATTATTTATATATTTATGTTTTTTATCCCATTGACTGCCCTCAGCCACTTAGGCGATAAGTATAAAACTCGAAAGTCCGTTTTAATTTTACAAGAAAATTTAAAGAAAAAAAAATGACAGTGAAAAGTGTGCATGTAACGGGAAAATCAATATTTCGTATACAGCAACAGGTCGTGACCCTGTGTATAAGCTTTGAGGAAAAAGTGGGGCAAAATCAAGTACCGAAAAATTATTTTCTGTTTAGAAAAAAAACTCAAATACGAATACACTTTCGAATTTGATTGTGCGGGAAAATTTTTCTTTAACAAATTTTCTCTTTACTAAAAAAGAACATTTTCGAACTTCATATCAAATTACATCGATAATTGAAAATTCTAACAAAATTTTTGTTAATGTCTAGATTTCAAACAAATTTTTATTGCATAGCAAAAACGATTTTTTCTACTGTAAAGTTATCTATAAATAAACAAACCGAATTGTAATTTTCCGAACAAGATTAAATTCACTGACCTATTAAAAAAAAATTCAATATTTCAGAATCAACTTTTCGAAAACTGATAAATCGATAATTTTTTATTTTAAGAAATTGAAGGAAATGCCATTTCTCAAATAACCAATGCGCAGTTAATTTTTAAAGAGTAAAAATTTAATTAATCATCGCAATAGGAATATTTTCAGAGTTTATTAAATTTAATTTTTTGAATTTTTCATAAGAATTTTTTTTAAACTTTAGTAAATTTAATTTTAATTAATTTTTATTAGAATTTTTTTTAGATTTTAGTGAATTTAATTTTTTTAATTGTTTATTTATTTCTTAAAGTTTTTTTTGGTTTTTAATTAAACTTCAACTGATGATTAAGTGATTTTAATGTTTTGGTAACTTTTTCTAATCAGAAGTATAAAAAATATGTTATTTTTCTTAATATATTTATTAATATATATATTTCTCATAATTATGAAGCTTTTGTTAAAAATTAACTAACGAAAAATTCATTTTTTATTTAAAAGTTTGTTTTATTTTAAAAGTTCAAATTATTACCTATAAGCGAAGTATATTTTTCATATCAAATTAAATCGATAATTGAAAAGATATTTTTTGTAAAAATTTACAAACTATTTAAAATTTGTATTTTATAATTCAAAATTATTAAATATTCGAATATTAATTTTCTTCTCAATGAATTTTGTATGAAAAATTATAAAAAACTAATTTGAAATTAGTATTTTATTATTTAAAAGTATTAAATATTGAAAAATTAATTTTCTTTTCGGGTAAAGTTTTTTATAAAAGTTTATAAAATTTATGAAAATTCATAAAAACTATTCAATATTTATATTTTACAATTTAAAATATTAAATATTCAAAAATTATTTATCTTTTTATTAAATTTTGTTAGAAAAATTTATAAAATTTATGAAAATTTAAAAAAACTATTCAATATTTGTATTTTACAATTTAAAAAATTAAATATTCATAAATAAATTTTTTAATAAAAATAAAAAATTTATGAAAATTTAAAAAAAATTAGTTACAAACATTTGTAAAATTTATAAATATTAATAAAATTTATAGAAATTAATTTTTTTTCTACTTTTAACATTTTATCGATTTTCTCTTTATGAGTTTTGTTTATGGAATAAATCTTCCACAGAATGAAATTCAATTTCATTGATTTATGTTAATAATATACTTTATGTTGTCTCTAAATTATATATATATATGCCTAATATTAGTTTGAACGAAAAAATAGAAACTTGCAATAAAAGAAGAAAATACGAGTCAGCACTGAACGAAAACTCGAGAATGATGCAAAATAAAACAAAAAATCTCTTGAAGAAGCAAATTCTTTGCTGATCATGATGAGAAAGCGAAAGGTATTCGTAAAATAAAATTACGTTTGTTATATAAGAAAAAAAGTTTTCTCTTATTTGATTTTTCCCTTTTTTTATTTACTGATTTCCAATAAATTATGTATAAAATTTAAATAAATTATTCTCTACTAAAAGAATATTTAATTTTGCTCTAAAATTTTCAAAGTTGGAAAAAAAACAACAGAAAATTGAAATTTGTTTTAATTTGATATTTTTTCAAAAGAAACATAAAATTCTTTTGAAAACATGTTTAAAAGGTACTTGAAATATCAATTATCGAAAAATTTTCCTACAAATCTAAAATTTGAAATTCTATATTAAAAATTCTATTTAATTAAATCGTTTTTTATTAAATATATTTATTAATATTTTATAGTTTATATTTTATATTTGATATTTTAGTTCAAAAATGTAAATTAATTGCGAAAAATAATTATTTATAAGCTTAGAGTGTCTTTCTGATGATAATGATAATAAAAAAAGAGAATTTGATTATTAGCAAATTTTTGCACTTTTCATTCTCAAATAGTTAATATTAGAAAATATGAAAGTATTGATTAAAATTTATATTTAACTTGAAGCAGTTAATAATTTCTGACTAATGGTAAAGAAGAATTCTCTTTGAACAGAAAAGCTCACTTTTGTGCTTTCCGTTACATACCTTCTGCGTATAATATCATAAAATTTCCAAGAGAACTTCTTTATCCAACTTGCAAGCTCGAAAGTCGAAAGCTCTGACTTATCGACAAGCGCACATAAAGAAGAAATCAATTTTAACCCATTTTCATATTTCAAAAATTTCAAAGGAATCGATTTTCCGTTTAAAAATATCCTGTAATTGTTTCGTAAATTTTTTAAAAGAAAGGTAAGAAAAAAATGTTAATTAAAATTTTTAAAAAAATATTTTTTATCAAAAAAAAATTTTTATTAAAAAAAATGTTTTTCCTTTTTTTCTACAAGTTTAAATGAATGTTTTAAAAAAAATTATACAAAGGAAACTTGTAATCGAAATAGTTTAAGAATTGTTACGAATAATTCTCAAAATGTTATTAATTAATATTCAATTAATTTCAGAGAGATTGTTTTTTTTGGAAAGTTTGAAAGTTTGGGAGATTAAAAGTTTGTGAGGAATAAAATTTTGAAATTCATGCTAAAGGAGAAATTTTAGGGACATTAAAAATGAAATCTAGACAAATGGAAGTTTCTAAGGAAAATCTAAAAGTAACGTGAAAGTTTATCAACAAGTTAGAGAACATCGAGGAGAACATCGTCCTCAAGTTTAATAAATTTGTTTCAGAAGAGTTAAACTTTAACTACATGTGAGAAAACAGTATCTTCTGGTTTTCTATAATAAAAGTAGGTTATTCTAAAGTAACTATTCTTAGGAACATTAACTTTTCCATATATATATATGTAAAAGGATAGCCCAGCAAATATAAGCAAATTTTAGCTGTGAATGATAAATAAGACGCAGATATAACGTCAAACTAAGTTTTCATTATAATAAGATTACTATTTTTTTTAGCTTAATTAATTTAAAAATTAGAACACTAATAAAAAACCTAATAAAATAATAACTTTATTTTAATAAAATAATAAATAATAAAATAAGGTTTGAGTAGGCAACAAAATTACAAGATTTTTCTCAATTGTAAAAAAAACTAAAAAAGTATTTAGAAAATCATAAACTCATAAAAAAACATATTAAAATAATGCTTGAGTGTTTCTGATTCATAAAAGCAGGTATAACAATTTATCCAATTGTTTAAACAATTAATTGTTATTATTTTTTAATAAACTAGAAATTTTTGGGTTTTTCTTAATTGTGCAACTTTTCAGGACAAAAAATAATTACAAATGATAGAAAACGAATTAACTAAACATTACTTAAAAACATAATTGTTGTTATTTTTTTATAAATTGTATCGACTGATGATAAAAATTTAATTATTTATTCAGAAATTGTTTAAACAATATTTAAATAATTAAGTTTCAATTTTTTCCATTCGTAAATGTTTTATTCTTGAAAAAGATTGCAAAACAAATTCAAAATTGAAAAACTAGAAATTTCTAGTCCTGAATATGATTTATAAGAAAATAACAACACTTAATTGTTAAATCAATGTTTAATGAACAAATAATTAAAAAATTATTAATTTTTTTCATTCCTACATGTTTTTTTCCTGAAAAACATTGCAAAACGAATTCAAAATTGAAAAACAAGAAATTTCTAGTCCTGAATATTATTTATAAAAAATAACAACACTTAATTGTTAAAACAATGTTTAATGAATAAATAATTATTAATTTTTTTCATTCGTAGATGTTTTTTTCCTGAAAAATATTATAAAAATATTGAAAATTGAAGAACAAGAAATTTCTAGTCCTGAAGTTAATAATAAAATAACAATTAATTGTTTAAATAATGTTTAGTTACTTTATTTTTCATCATTAGTAAAAGTTTTATTCACGAAAAATTGGTAAAAATGTAATTTTTTAATCCAAAAGTTGAACAATTGAGAAAAAAAGGAATTTCTCGTCCTAAGTATAGTTTATGAAAAAAATAACAACATAATTGTTTAAACAATATTTAATTAATTAATTTGTTATCATTAGTAGAAGTTTTACTCATGACAAATTGGAGAATTTACATAAGAAAATGGAAATTTTCAGCCTAAGTTACAGTTTATTAAAAAATAACAACAATTAATTGTTTAAATAATTTGACAAATTTTACTGTTTTTTATAAAATAGAAAAACTCAAGAGTTGTTTTAAGAGTTTTTTTGATTAATTTTCTAAATTAATAAAAGGGGAAAAAATTATTTGTTACAATTTAACGATTTTTAAATACTTATTTTGGACATGGTAAAACTATGAAAGTTTTTAGTTTTTAAAAAAATTTCGTTGGCCTAGTTCACTAGATCGTTCACTAGATTTTGACCATAATCAAAATATAAAAATTTTAAGGTTTTAAATTATTTTAGCCATTGCTTATGATTTGCTATTGTTTGAAAAATACTATTAGGCAATGAGCGAATGAATAAGTTTAAAATTAGAGAAATTGATAAAAAAAAATTCGTGTGACCAAAAAAGAGAATTTTAGAACACAATTTAGAGAAATTAATTTACCCAACAAAGAACATTTTTAGAGCGTGTCTAAGATGCTTTAAAGACGTCTTTTCTAAAAGTCAAATTCATTTCGCTGTTTTAAACACAGTTTCAATAAATCTACAAATATTTTTAAAAGTGACTGTTGCAGAATTTAAAGTCTAAGCTTTGAATATAAGAAAAGAGTAATTTTAAATAAAAAAAGAGTAATTTCAAATAAAAAAGTACAATTATTTGAATATCAAAATTTTGTTTCACATCTACTTTATTAACTCTTGAAAATAAATCGATTCGTGTTTCAATAGTTTCCTGAATTTTGTACCATTTTCTCGAGACTGACATTTATTTAATCTCCCGGGATTGAAACTATAGAAAATAATTATCTTTGCCCAGAAAGTTTCGACTATGGGGTGATTAGATAGTATTGACATAGTCTACTTACTATACTAGAAGTTTCTAGTTAACAATTCCCAGTTGTAGGAAATTCCCCCTTTCAAGTTTCACCACACTAAAGACAAGTAAATTACTTTGGATTGATTGATAACACATCTATTATTATATCGTATAAATAATCAAGCACAATTGTTACAAATGTTCATTTAGTAATAACTTAATTTATTACTCTGCCATACATTGACTTTTTGCTCTTTTTTTCAACACAGACTATGTGTTTTAATTTGAATAAAAACTTCCTGAATCGTCATAAAATAAATATTTATATATGGGAATATGATTGATATTTTCTTTGTTAATTCAATAAAAAGGTTTTAGTATTATTTTTTCGTATTTTAATTTGAGTTTTTTTATTCATTAAGAATATGTGTAACAGCGTAGTGTTAGGTTGAATTAGATAATTAATTAATAATTGTAATTTCTATTCTATTTTATTTGAAAACATGTTATCATCTTTGCTTTTGTGCTAAAAATCAGTGTAATGATTAATTGAATACAGGACAAGAGATGTTGATGACATGATACTTAACTACAGATTGTAATTAATGGCTTTTAGTCTGTTTCGAAATATGGAGGAGGCAATTTTAAATAATGGATCACTTTTTTAAATTTGCACGAATTTTAATTAAGAGACATGGTTTTTTTTATTTTTTCACTTCACATTCACTTCACTTTCACTTTTGTTAAATTTAACTTTATTTAGATTCTAAACTTTCTTAAAATTTTTGGAGATAATCTTAATTCAACAAAAGTGAAATATGAAAGTAAAGTGAGAGTGAAAAGATAGTGAAGTGAAAATGTAGTAAAAGTGAAGTGAAAGAAAAGTTACAGTAAAGTGAAAGTAAAGTGAAAATGAAAGCAAAGTGAATGTAAAGTAAAAATGAAGTGAAAGTAAAGTGAAAATGAAAGTAAAGTGAAAGGATAGTGAAGTAAAAGTAAAGTGAAAGTAAAGTTTAAGTGAAGTGAATGTAAATGTGGAGCGAAAATGAAGTGAAAATAAAGTAAAGTGAAAGTAAAGTGAAAATGAAAGCAAAGTGAATGTGAAGTAAAAATAAAGTGAAAGTAAAGTGAAAATGAAAGTAGAGTAAAAGAATAGTAAAGTAAAAGTGAAGTAAAAGTAAATTGAAAGTAAAGTAAAAGAAAAGTTACAGTAAAGTGAAAGTAAAGTAAAAATAAAGTGAAAGTAAAGTATAAGTGAAGTGAATGTAAATGTGGAGCGAAAATAAAGTAAAGTAAAAGTAAAGTGAAAGTAAAGTGAAAGTAAAGTGAAAGTAAAGTGAAAGTGAAGTGAAATTACAGAATTTTGAGTACCAAAAATTTATTCAAATTAAAATCTGTAAAATCCGAAGAAAAACGCATGGAAACAACGAAATTGCAAAACTTTTGGTTATTTTAAACTTTTTCAAGTAATTTTTATATTTTTAAAAAACTTGTACAAGCTCAGGTGGGTTCCAACTGGCGCGCACTTACAAACTGTGCTAAACTGAGAAGCTTTCCGCATGGGTGGTTAGTGTACAACATGAATTCTGAAATACATAACAATGGTTGCCTCGAGGTGTACACGAACTTCGTCCTTTATTTTCACATGTCAATTCCTCTTTCTCAAGTTAAACTTTCAATATTAATATCAAAAATTCTTCAAAAACTGTCAGACATGTTTTAAAATCTTTAGAATAATTAATAGTCGTATGAGGAGAGAGAAAAATTTCATTAAAATTACACCGTCAGGCACAATTTTTCACTCAGGAAAAATCAATCATTTTTTTAAACTAGGACAATAGAAGAAGTCGAATAGCCTTGGTGCTAAAGCCATACTTTATAAATAATAATAATAATATATGTTGACCACTAGATTCGTTTTTTTTCACGTTTTGAATTTTTTTTTTTTTAATTTCTCTTGTCCTTAGCAATCGTAGATAAAATCGAACAAATACGTTCTTCATTTAACCTTATTTTAGCAAAAAATGATTAACTTTTATTTTTCATAAAATGTTTAATTTTGTCGAACGACGTAATAAGAAAAAGTGATATCAATAAGAAAGTACCTTATAAAATACATAAAATTTTAGTTTTTATATTTGTAACACATCCATAAAGTAAGTCTCAAATGCTTCAGATCGATTTTATTTAGAAGATAAAATTTCAAATTTTATTAAATTTCTTACTAGGTATTTTAAATATGCAACATTTTTTTGTGTTGAATAAATAAAATATTGAGTATTACAGTCTTCACGCTCGATAATTAATTTTGAAGAAAGTAGAATTATATTTAAATTTTAATTTAATTTAAATTGAATTTAAATTTAAATTTAAATTCATTTATTTCTTTATAACAATTTTCTTAAAATATTTGAAAATAATTGAATTCCAGTTAAAATTTAAGAAAGTAGCAAAATTATATTTAAATTCATTTATTTCTTACGAACAATTTTATTAAAATATTTGAAAATAATTGAATTTGAGTGAAAAATTCAACTATTGCTTTTTTATAAATAATTGAATTCTTACAAAGAATTTTATAAACATTGTTTTGAAGAACAATTTTTTTTCGGAAGATAATAAACTTTATGAAAAAGTTATTTTAAATATTTTAATTCTTGTGGAAAACAATTAAATTTTTCGATTAATTAATTTACAATTAATATTAAATTAAAAAAACATAATTATTATTAGAAAAAAATACGTATCAAAAATAATTGAACTCTTGCTGAGAATTTTATGAAAATTTCTTTAAAAAATTTAATTCTTGTGGAAATTTTAGCAGATGAATTTAAAAAATATATTTTATTAATCTACAGTTTTTATTTATAGATTTCTTTCATCTACAACCTGCAAAATCTAATATATTATATTTAAACGAATATTTCAACATTTCAAGACGAGATTTGTAGAATAAATTAAAAAATCAAAAATCCTTCCCGGATTTCTTGTTAAAATTCCACGTTCTATAAAGAGCAATACTTATTTCGTTCTCGAGTTGAATTAAAATTAAAATCAATATAGTTTATTATTTATGCAAAAATAAAATGGAAACTCGTAACTTTTTAGAAGGAAAGAGTGTGAAAAGCATTTAGCGTAAATTTTCACCAGCACATGTTGTTGAAATTCACAACTTAATTCCAGTTGCCAAACCGACACTACACAGCAAGTTTATATATATATATATATATATATATATATATATATATATATCTAGGCAGCTTCGCGCAAATGCTGCAATATCGAGATATATCTCAAGGTCAGCCTCATAGGCTAATTCACAACACAGCACTGAAAATTGCATTGCATTAAAGTAAGAAGCAACACAATTTTCTGTGCGAGTTGTTTCTTGCTTAAAATTCGTCTCTCGTATAATATAAAGTTTCCGTTCTTGCATATATAGATACCCCCCTATATAATATAATAAGGTTCTTTCTTCATTAGAAATAAGAAAAAAAATTTTTAAATTTAAAAATTATTTTTTTTATATTTCTTTAATTAATTTTTATTGGAATACCAGACGAAAAGTTTTATTGGAATTTCTATGGAATCTTCGCTAACAAATTAAATTTCTGCTTTTTATTTTTATTCCAATTTCAATTGAATGCAAAAATTCATTTAAATTGAATTTAATAAATTTTAATTAAAAAACATTGGAAAATAATTTATTTTTATTTTTATTGAAGTTTTCATAACAACAATAAAAAGAATGATAAATAACTTTAAATTTAATTGCTGCGGAATAAGAACTTTTTTCTTAAAAGTATAAATAAAATCGTCGAGTAACAAGTTTTGTGCAAATTTCAGTAACTTTGAAATAAATGTCCGCCATATTGGATCCGCCATTTTGAATTTTTTAAATCTGACTCCAGATTCGTAATTAGCGACCCGAAAAACCCTACGATAACAAATTTTATGCAAATTGAGGTATTTGAAAAAAATTTCCGCCATATTGGATCCGCCATTTTGAATTTTGAAAATCTGCCTTCAGATTCGTAATCAGTGACCCTAAAAAAATCGCGAGTGACAAGATTAAAAAAAATCCACGAGCTACATTTTCCCAGGAGCACAAAAATGTTATTAAAATAAGAAATTTAATTATTGAAATTAAAAAATTTCAAATTTTCGAAAATTACATTTGCCTAATTAAGAAAATTGAAGTGTGTAAAAAAAATAATTATTCATTTGTACTCTAAAGTAATGCATTGAAATAAAATAAATTTTTTCAATAACCAACAAAGTTAAAAGAGAAAAAGAAAAATTTTTTAAGTTACAGAAGTGAAACACATTTCTCAAGCTGGCATTTTCAGAGAAATGTTATGCAAATCGTCCTGTTCCAGTGGAAATTCTTCTACATAGACTTATCAAAAACTTTTTCATGTGAAATTCCCGAATCAACATGCACAAGTTAAAAACTAGAGCGTATAGATATGTACACTGTTCAGAAGAATTTTTTAATTTATTTAAATTTTCACGAAAAGTGTAAAACATATCATATACCCAAATTAAAAGTTAACAAAAAAAACGAATATTTCATTTGCATATTGCTGTGCTCATTTTAAAGTTTAAAATTTTTTTTTCTTTTTACTCCAAACAAAATAGGATTTTGTTTATTACATTCTCACATCAAGCGAGGCCGAGAGTAGTTTTAAAAAAAAAATATTTTCACAGGAAATGAATTTTTTTTTTGTTACACCATCAGAATCAATAAATCATTCTTTTGAATTTTTATATTGTGTAAATGTGTAAATGTTTTTCTTTTGAATATGAATTTTTTTTTTTTGGGTTGATATTAGAGAATATCATAAATAACAGCGCACTCTGAAGCACTTTGCGTAATTTTCACTGGCAAGTGTGTTTCCAAAACCGCGCGAATATTCTCGTTTCTCATGCCTCTGCTTTGGCTAAAATGTTCAAGTTGCATAATGTTCCACGATCTATAGATAAAGGACTTGAAAGTAATGGTGTAATATTTAACTATATGCTAATGTAATATTCGCATAGATGTGGTGAAGCCATTCAAGTAAACCACTAATGAAAAGTCTAACTGTTCTATCATTTCAAAGCATTTTCCACTTCACGGAGTATCCTTCGAGATTCTAAAAGCTCGAGTTATCTGTAAATTATTTTTCATTGTTTGGAAAAAAGTTATTAATTAGGTTTATCAAAATTTTTAGTGAGGATTTTTAATTTCGTTGGGTGAAAGTAAACTAAAAGTAAAGTGAAAGTAAAGTGAAAGTAAAGTGAAAGTAAAGTGAAAGTAAAGTGAAAGTAAGGTGAATGTAAGGTGAAAGTAAAGTGAAAGTAAAGTGAAAGTAAATATAAAATGAACGTTAAGTGATAGTCAAGAGTAAAAGTAAAATTAAGTGAAACTGAAAATAAAGTAAAGTGAAAGTAAAGTGAAGGAAAAGTAAAGTGTAGTGAAAGTAAAGAAAATGTAAAGGAACGTCAAGTGATAGTTAAGAGAAGCGAAGTGAAAATGAAGTAAAAGTATAGTGAATGTGAAGTGAAAGTAAAATTAAATTGAAGTGGAATTGAAGTGAAAGTAAAATGAAAGTGAAGTGCAATTTAAGTGAAAGTAAAGTGAGAGTGAAGTGCAATTTAAGTGTAAGTAAAGTGAAAGTGAAGTGCAATTGAAATAAAAGTAAAGTAACAGTGAAGTTGAAGGGACAGTGAAGTGAAAGTAAACTGAATGTGAAGTGTAAGTAAAAGTGAAGTTAAAGTTCCAGTGAAGTGAAAGTCAAATGAAAGTAAAATGGAAGTGAAAGCAACGAACAGAAAAGATGAAAAGAGATCATGATTAGTCTGAAATAATGGCAAATTTTGTTAATTAAAAACTAAGACATCAGTGAATCATTTCAAAAAGTTTGTAGGCCAAGTATTTTTCCGCACATTCGAGTCTCAGTTTCCATGACGAAACTTTGAATGAGATATTCAATAGCCAGGGAATTCCCAACTCTATTATTATTAAGTGATGAATTACCACTTTACTCTATTGTCCATTCTTCGTCGATTGCAAAAGATCCGAACAAATCATGATTCCCCATTAACATTCTTCAGATAATTTGCATTCGATTTGCTCTCAATACCTGCCGTGCTTTCGATATAAAAACGAATTACACGAAAGAGAACTTCATTTTCACTGTAATATTTCAATTAACGATTAAAACAATCAATTTTGTTTAATGTAAAATAAATTTAATTGTAGTTTCATTAGAACAAAAAAAGTGTAAAGAAAACAAGAAAAAAGTAAAATAGGAAAAGTTTTCAGGAGATCCGAAAACCCTTTAGATACCTTTAGATACCAAATTTTTATAAATATCAAAGGAGTTAAAAAAAATTTTTTTCTGACCTAACGGATTTGTTATTTTGAAATTCGATAATCTGGTTCTTAATAAAGTTACTCAGACTGAGAGTAAGGGAGAAATTAGTATGCGACAGGATGGAGTAATCAAGAGGGTGAAATTTAAACCTCCTTTGAAGATCAATAAACCTTCTAGAACTGATTGGGAAAAGGGTGTACAACGTGGCACGTAGAATATATATACACAAATAGCTACAAGATGAAATTTGGGGCAAGTTTAGGTGTATCTTGAAAATCTGTCTCTGGAAGGGTTCGTTTCGCTAAATAAACTTTCCTTAATTTATATACCCGGACACTCTGAGATAGAATAAGAGATAGAGAGAGAAGCTGACTTTGTGACGTAAACAAGGTCCAAAATAATAATGAAATTCCCGATACCAATGAGTAGGAATAATATCTTTTCAGATTAATAGGGTCACCCACCTTCGTTGAAAGTAATTCACATTATGTAAATCATTAATTTATTCAATTACTGCTATTTGGTAAACAATATTTTAATTATCATTCAACCGAAAATGTTCGTCAGGCCGAATTTCCTCTGAAGAGAAAGAAAATCCCAAAGATGATGGCCTTTCAAGTCTATTCATGTGGGGGAATAGTTTATTGAGCTGTTCTTAAAAATTAAGTAACGCCTGATGTCAAAATTAGTGCCCTTAAATTTCTCCATTTTTAAATTAATGAAAGCGCCAGTCTTTGCTTGACAAGAACAAAAAGCAAAAAGCAAAATGTTCCTTATTTAAACAAAAAGTTTCATATCTGTAAAATTCCTCCTTCATAGGTTTAATTCCTCTAGCAAAGGTTTAATAACCTGATGTTCAAAGCAAATTTAATTTACAGAACCCCAAACAGGGAGAAGTGTATGCATAAGAAGAGTGTTTCTAAACTTCAGCTAACGTCCAAAGTGAACGCCCGACGCTTTCTTGAAGTTAGAAATTTCAGATGGGGGTCAAGTATTTGTTGACCCGGAGCAAATCAGAAACCTATCAATAGAAGCACTAAAGTTCTGGGGAGAACTAGTCAGGTATTTATCTAAGTTGACTTTCTGACAAGCGCCCTGGGGTTTGGGTACAAAGGGTCCAACTGTCGTTAAGAGAACTCTGGACCACGCTCAATAATGTAGATTAGATTTCAAATAATAAACACCATCGAGTGTAGTTGATGATCTCTTAAATTTCTAGGTTGTGTACGTGACCTACAGTTATCGCTCGGGAAGAACGTTACACTTGATCGGTTTAAGTAACATTAAATAATCATTTTCTTCTTCTTGAATGACTTTAGGCAGGGCCAACTGTCAGAACAGTAAATAATAATTTTGAACGACACCTGGATTACGGACTTTTTCGTTTTGGCGCAGTTCCGAAAACATTTCAAGGGAAATCTACTGCAATTTTTGTTTCTGCTTCTTCGACCTCACACTAAAAGAGCCTTCGTTTGTTAGTTCTACGACTCTAAGAATAATTTTGAAAAGTTAGTAACTAATGGTTTTAAATTTCGTAACCATTTAAATTCTGGGCAAATTCCACAAAGTTCTAAGTTTGTATATCAGTGTCCCCGAAGATATCTGGATCTACTCTTTCTCTCTGATTGTAAAGAATTCAAATAAAAGCGTTAATAATTTAATTTCCGTTTCATCACTTCCTGTGTTTTAAAACCCTTCCCTTACTATCAGAACCTTTCGCTCTGGTTATAAATCAAGTTTGAATCACCCATTCCGAATGGTTTGATAAAAATAATTTTAGGATATGTTGGTTCTCTTCTGAGACATAACACTTAGGAAGAATTTAGCCATAAGCGAAAAATGGGTCAAACATAATTTATTTTTTATACCTGGCAATTTTTTGTTTTGAAAAATGTTAGTACACGAACCAAAAATTAATATTGTCCGACGGAATAAATAAATACGTAATTCGACAAGTATCCCAAAAAATTACATCTAATTATACGCCATCAAGGAAGAATTTAAGAGAAGGAAAATCCCTTCCCTTCTTTATTTTGAAAAATAATTTTCAAATTCATCAGGATGACGATATTATCTTAATCATTAATTTCCAAAAATTGTCAATAAGTTAATTATAATGTTTCGTTTTGTTTTCCTTTTCGTCCCTAAATTATTAATTGATACAATTCTCGAAAGTAGAAGATTAATTAACGCTAATAAGTCTATAATTTTTTTAAAAGAACTTCGTTACATTTAAACCTTTTAAAATTTAAATATCTTGGAAAAAAGTACACAATTATGCAACCCAAGAGAAAAATAATTGTCGACTCGTGTGTTTGCAGCTATCTTCTCTCCTGGTTTTTTTGTCCCTGTGTTCTTGCGCTCCAAAATCACACTCGCGTCAACAACCGACTTTTTTCCCTTGTTGCACAATATTTAAAATTGATGAAGTAAAATTATTTTTATGCGATTAAAATTTTACTCTAAAGGTGCCGAAAAGTGCGATTTTAATTTTTTTTGCTGCAGTGTTTTAAAAATCTAGTCTATATTATATACAGTGCTTGCCTCAAAGAGGACACTTTGCTATTTACCACAAGTTTGCTTCGAAACTTGTCGTACTAACTTTCTAGAAAAAATAAAGTGCTACCTGAATTTTAAAATCCTTTGCCATTAATATTATTTAATAAAATTTCTTGCTGAAAAAATTATTATTTGAATGAATTGAAAATATAGATAACTGCTAATTGTTAAAAAGGGAAAAAAATTAATCTTAATCAGTAATGCTTCAATTTTGATTCACATACATTAAAATTGTTTGTTGTAATCAATCAGATGTGTTTTGGGAAGTTATTTAATTTAGTTATTATATATTAATTTTTTTTATTTAAATTCGATGCTTGAAAAAAGTTTTTGACAATCTGTTAATTTTAATTTTTGTATTAATTGAATATGTAAAATGTTAATTAATTGTTGAATCATAGTTTTGAAAACACTATGGCTTGACGATTCATGTAAAAATTGTGATATATTGCAGTATAAATTATTAAAGCTGTGAAATAAAAATAAATATTAAATTGTGTGAAATTGATAACTATAGTAATAATTGAATTGAAATATGTGTTTGAGGTGATAGAAAATTGTGCAAGCATAGCTTATTATAGTAATCACTTGAATACCTTGTTTCTTCGATTGCTGGAGTAACCGGTCTGAAAAATCATAAAAATGTCGTCATGTAGTATTTTCGTGATTTTGTTTTCTTTTTTTTTCGCTACAATTTTTTGCATTTTCTAGTCATCTGTGATAACTACGAAGCCGTAAACAGTGAAACTACATATATATCCTAGAGGAATGAAAAAAAGCCGTGCTTATACAAAAACCTGCCAATTCGAGGTTTTCGTACCATTTTTTTTTTTATTTTGGTGAATATTTTCAAGCATTTGCATTTTCATTGGTATTTTTGTGCCGTCTCAACGTGACAGGCGAGATAATGAGACGAGTGCATATTAAAGTACCACCGTTCCGGTAACAAAAAAAGAAAAAAAAAAGAATAGAATAGAATGGGAGTTCATATTCCGGTGATAATATTTCATTTAAAACTGAATCGACTCGCGATAAGCTGCCTATCGCATTCTAATCTTCACGTCGACAGTAATTTATTGTGAAAAGTATGCTTTAAATTCCCTACTCAGTTTGGGAGATTTCCAATTTTTGCAGCACCTGCATTCAAATTGCAGATTAAAATAGATTTTTTTTTTATTTTGAATTTGACAGTACAGGATAAAAACTGTGATTAATTAAAAAAGTACGTCAAGTAGTGAATAAATTTGAAAAATAATTCTAGTCCTAATTTTTTATTTTGAAATACAAGGGGAGACGAGATAATGGTGATGATTAGAGGAAATATATATGCTGATTTTTCGAGCTCTTGAGTTATCGATAGTCTTCAGTTTCGTAATAAATGAATCGTGATGAAAAATAAAAAAAAGTTGATAAAGGGAGAGGCTGTTTTAGTAACGACAGCGTATAAAAAAAAATTGGGGGAAAAGATGTTGGAAACTTGTTGTGGTAATTTGACTTCGATTATTGAAAAACTAAGGGAGCAGAAAAAAAATTAAATAAATTTTTCTCCAAAGCAAGGAGAAAATATTTCTATTAGGTGAAGACGTAAAATTTTTTCGAAAAAAGAGTCTGCAATCGAAATAAAAAAGTGGGTTAGCAGTAATATCAAAATCAATATTTCTTATTTTTATAGACGTAATGTAACATTTTCCATTCGAAATTGAATAGCTCTCGAATGGTAAGTGAAATATTTTTTATAATTTGTTTTCAATAACGAAAATTTGCTCGCTTGACCTATAGCCAAAAAGAATTGAAAAGAATTCGATAACCTGATATTTACGAAAATTGAAAATAAAATTATTTTAAATATTTGCCTCCTATTTTTTTTTATAATTATTATTCTCGTCTTGATTGATATGACACAAAGAAGTGAGAATGTGCAATTCAGTAAAGAGTATTTAATTTGCAGAAAATTTTTTTTCCCCATCACATTTGTCCTGCACGTTAATTGAGAGCAATTTTTTCCCTGTGAAAAGTACTTTATCTCTTTGACACAATGTTTTTTATTCAATTAGAATGTAATTATTTTACCGCCTTTTCTCTCTTTTGCGTCCACATAAAATATTACTCGAATTATATAATGAAAATAAAAAAAAGGGAATGATTGTACATTGTACGTAAATTCATTTACAGAATAAGAGATAAAGAAAATGTTTCACAAACGTAAAAAAATGTTTTTACAAACGTAAAGGAAAAAAAAATGTTTTTACAACAGTATACAGAAAACAAGAATTCTGCAAATTTTACTGGTAAAAAAAGATTTTTTTTTTGTAAAAAGAAAGAAACAGGAAAAAAATTGTAACTGAACAAAAAAGGAATTTTAACTTTAAATTATTGCCACTTTTATATAGTTAAATGATTATTGCATTTAAAAGCATTGCATTTTTTATTTGACCTTTCTTCCACTAAATTCACATAACTCTTTTTGGTACACTTCAGAATAGAGGTTATAACTTTTCTTCTATATATATATAGACGAAAAGTGTGTGTGTGATGGAAAAGTATTTTCATAAAAGTTTGGCAATAAAACTACGGTTCAACTAAGGTTCTTGACTATGAAACAAGTTGATTTTTAACATTAAGAGACCTAGCACATTTTTCCTGAGGAAAAGTTTTTACTTGTACTCCTCAGTACCTAGAAAATATTCGTGTTATCTCCTTCATATAAAACATATACTTTGTACTTTTCTATATCGAAAAATCTAAAATTCTTTCCAACTATATATGGTCGATTCTCCCGGAATACACATTTTAGATGTTCACAAGAGTTTCTTAATAACTATAATAATGTTTCAAAGTTAGCTATTTTATATTCCACTAAGTTATTTACATAAATGTTAAAATTTCTTTAGAATATAAATTCATTTTGGAAATATTATCCAAATTTTTTTTTCTTTTAAATAATTTTTTCCATTTTTATGCAAAACAGTGGCTCAAAATATTTTCGCTCCTGTGAAAATCAAAAACAATGACCCATTAATAACAATCTGTTTCACAATCTTAAAAACTGAATTTTATGAGTAAAATTTTCCACATTAATTTTTTCTACCACGGTTTTTTTTTATTTTAGAATTTTTTTTTTGCACGAAAATTTGAAAGAACTGTTCTTATGTTATTAAAACGAATAAATTGACCTACTTAAACAATAATAAAATGCCGAGTGATTGCTTCAATCACTAATCATAATAAAAGTAATTCCAATACAAAAAATTCAAAATTTTTTAAATTTATATGATTTATAAACTGTTTTATAAAATTTATAAAATAAATAATTTTTGACAATAGTATTATTAAAAAACAGTTCTTAAATAAAATTATTAATATTATTAATTTATAAATAACTTTGTTAATTTCTACAGAAAATTTTAGTTCTACTTTTATAGTTTAAAAAAAAAGTTTTTTCATTAAAAAGAAATTGTAATTTTTGGTATAAAAATGAACCTGGATATAATAATGAATATAATGCTGAAAAGCAAAGAAAATAAAGTTAAATGTAAAGAATGAAAAAAAATTTCATTTTCTCTTCTTTTTGAATAATTATTTTCTATGTGAAAGCAAAATGTTTTATGAAATGAATGTTCTTGCAGATGAAGTAGGACGCTCTTGTTTTTAATTTTTTTTCATGTTTTAAAAATGAGTATAATATATATTTCGGTACGTATAGAATCATCTTTTTTTTTTATTCTATATTTGAAAAAAAAATCCCTTTATATTTGAGTTTTATTTATTTATTTTTTTGATTTATTCACCGACTTTAAAGTCACGAATAATCGACCAAGATTCTTCATTTGATAGTCCTTGCAATTTTAAAAGTGAAAACACAATAAAATAACACACACAAAAATTGAATACCAACTTTTCAATTTCGAGATATTGGATCTGATATTGGTAGACGTGTTGATATGCAGGAAAGAGAGTATTTTCCAACTCTTATCCTTCGTGAAGCTTAAATCTTTTATCATTCACGCTTCACTATTGACTTGAAATTTTAATTAAAAGTTAACGTAATGAATAATAAGGAAATTTTATGGAGAAAAAAATAATTAAACTGTTAAGGGAAGAGGTTTGTCTATTTTTAAAATATTTTTCTTGACATGAATAATGAAAAAAAATTTTACATAAAATGTTTATTTAAATTGTTTATTTAACTAAAATACGTTTAACTTGAATGAATATTTGATTAAATGTAGCAAATATTCAGAGGAACATAAAACATGTTTGTTTAATTAAAATAATTTTTCGCTGAGAATTTTTTTTTTCATTATAACGTTGATTTTTTTTTTATAAACCTATAATTTCTGAAAATATTAAAAAATACAAAAATTAGTTACTTTGATAAAAAAAATGTTGAAATAATTAAATAAGGAGAAAAAAAATTTTTATTAAAAAAAGAATATTAAAAGAATATTAAAAGAACATTAAAAAAATTATATTTAAAAAAGAAAATTTTATTTTCACTCTCTTAAATTGAAATGCTCGAAAACAAGATTTTTAAAAATTACTTTTTTTATAAAAATAAATTATCCACTATTTTTTGTTAAAGATACTATGAATTTTTCCATAAAAGGATTTTTTTATCGCAGAATAAAAAATCGAAAAAGAAAGCATAAAAATATGAAAATAATTATTTTTACTTACATTACTACTGTTATTAATATTATAACTATTGTGTGTAATTTAAACTGAATAAAAAGCAGACAGTAGGAATTTTATTTCAAAGAAGAAAAATTCAAAGGAAAACTTCAAACAGGAAAAAATTTTTTAATAGAATTTTAATATTATATATCAAAGAGAGAAAAAATGCCTTAAAAATTATATTTTTAAAATAATTATTATTCATAATAATAATTACATTTGATATTTATTTCAATTTTCTTTTCTGTTGAAATGTTATAATGTATTAAAATTTTTTGAAATTAATACAAAATTAATGTATGGAAAATCATTGAATTCTTGCAAAGAATTTTATCAAAAATTTTAAAATAATTAAATGTTTTAGAAAATTTTTTTTAATTATTAAAAATGTTTTTACAATTTTTTTATTATTAAAAATGTTTTTACAATTTTTTTATTATTAAAAATTTTTTAAATCTAAATTTTTTTAATGAAATTTTATTAATAATACTTGAGTTTTTGCAAAAATTTGACAATTTATATCTAAATAATTATAAATAATAATAATAATAATTTATATACTATTTATAATAATATATTTCTATTTATTATTTATATATTTCTTAGGCTTCAATAAAATTTTAGAAAATAATTGAATTTTTTCAAAAAATGTTATTAAAAATTTCAAAAATTTGAATTCCTTTATGAAATCAAAAAAATTTAATTATTTAATTTAAATTAAAGTTGTATTAAAAATAATTGAATTATTGCAAAGAATTTTTCTATTTATGGAAATTAATGAATTTTTCCCAAGGATTCTTTATAATTTTAGAAAATAATTGAATTTCTTCGTGAAATATTATTAAAAAAATTTTTGATTCTTTTTTTTCATGAAATTTCACTAAAATTTTATTACAAATAATTGAATTGTTTTTAACAATTTAAAAAAATTTTGGAAAACAATTGAATTCTTGCGAAGAATTATATTAAATTTTTTGAACATTATAAACATTAATAACTGATTTTATACTTTATTAGCAAATTTTATTTCAGTTTTGAGTATAAAATTATTCAAAATTACAGTTTTTAAAAAAAAATATTTTTTTTTTATTTTCAAAATTAACACTTTCGAACAATAATGTTTAGAAATATTGAGATGATGTTTTAAATTTTTAAAACCGTGTTAAGTAGGGAGTTGACTAGAAAATTTGAGCGATTTGGTGGCTTTTGGGTAATTTGAGAGTTTTAATGGTCTAATAACGGAGACAACTCGAGAAACCATTAAAATTAACGACACGTTATAACAGGAGTGGGATTACTTGTAACGGACTTGAGTGTTTGTCCCTTTATTCATTGGCACAACATAAGATCAAGTTTGGGATCTGCTGATAAATGTACCCTGAATATAATTGCAAGTTGTAAATCGATAGACGTATCATCTCTCTATATATACGCCGAATAAAACGTCACTTGCAGTAAATAGCTTCAATGCATCTATATAATTCTCAGATTAACGCTCTTCCGATAATGTCTTCGCAATGAGGGAGCAACACCTATACTTCTGATATTAGGATTCATCTCCAACTGCTTTTGACTTTTATAAAAGTTAAACACCCAAATGCTGTTGATTTTCAATTTTATCCGCCATATTGGATCCGCCATTTTGAATTCTGTCGTATTAGAGAAAATAAAACAAATAATCCATTTAAAGAAATAGCGTAGTTACCCAGAAACAATTTTGAATAAATAAAGCATTCCTCTCTCAAATGAACTTCAAAGTAAATATAATTGTTGCTTTTGAATCATTTCCTGATAGAGATAATACAAAACTTGTGTATCTAAATGTGAATTAATAACAACCATCCGTCTAAAGTTAGAGATACGATAATCCAATTATTATTTGAAACTTGACATCAAATTTAACCCGAATTTTAATGAAAATCACTCACAACTTTCGGTATATATAATTTAACTAGTTCAAAGTTTTTTGCATATGAAAATGTCAATTTTTGTTACTTCTAAAATTTGTATGATTAAAAAATGATACAAATAAAAATTGACATTTCAAAGTGTATATTATTTGCCATAATAAAAAGAGTCAATGAACAGCAAGAAATAAAGAATTATAAACCTTCTTTTCTCCAAATTATTCAATTTAAAATTAAATACTTCAGTGAAAAAAAAATTACTTCCCATAAATTTCAAATCTACGTATAAATATTTAATTAACATTTATTTTACTATTTTGTCCTAAAAAGAAAAGAATAAAAGAAACACTGTTAAATTGAAGCTTTGAATCTCTAAAGTAGTCTCTAATTACGTAATGAAAAAAGAAAGGTATAGAAGTCGAATAAAGAATATAAGATAAAACAGATTTCGTTCCCTTTTTTCTCTCGTTAGTGAGCGACCTTTTTGATTCTTTTAAAGCGTAATAATGAGACAGGGCGAGGAGAAAAGTTTCTTTGCATGTTAATCATATAATGTTATGTAAAACTAGTGATTTCCAATCGTTTTGTAATTATATCGAAGGAAAGAAATCGAATTTTTACTGGAACAGGTCTTTGGAGAGTCGAGCAAAGGTAAACTTTCCTCTGAAATGTAAATGTATGGACAAAGATATTCATCCCTTTGGAAGGAGGGAAAAAAAACTACGCTAACTGGACTCAATGGAATTTTTAAAACATAAGTTTTTCTTTATGCGATAAAAATAATAAAAAAAATCTGACTTTGATTCGAAAAATGGTTTTAAATTTAAAAACTGTCTTTATTAATTCTTGTCGTTTGTGATGGAAAAAAAAGTTAAAAATTTCCGAATGACTTTATTATTTAAAAAGCATGTTATTTGAAATTATTTTCCAGTTTGCAGCTTTGGATTTAACTCCACTACATATCAAGAAAAGCGAGGTAAACGGATTTATTTTAATTCCCCAGAGATCAAAATTTTGATCCCTTCTTTTATCTGTTATGTTTTCATCCGACTAACGCGTGTTTTGCTTCATTTTTGTACGACTCTTTGTTTAGTAATTTACACTATCAAGTGTTTCGTGTGTGCTATTTTACTTTTTTGCGGGAAATTTTATTATTATACACATTAGAGAGGTTCAGAAATGCTTTTTTTTAATTACAAGCAGCGCTCACCGAGTTATATCTTTTTTTTACTTAAATGAAAACATGTTTTGTTGAGAAAAAGATTCATTCGTGTCGAGGAAATTACTTTTATGTAAAGTACTTTTGAATTTAAAATAGACGAATGCATTCGGACATGTGATTTTTAATAGAAATTTGCTCTATAGCTTTTCGTAATCTATTTACTTGATTTGCTCTAATGAAAAAAGTCCAATCAATGAACAGCAAGAAATAAAAAATTATAAAACTTATTTTTTTCTGAGTAGTGTTACTTCTTAACTGGAAAGTTAAAAATTTAATTTTGTTTTTTAGAGTGTATATGATTAGCACTAATACGTAGAGTCTATCAATGAACAGCAAGAAATAAAAAATCATAAACCTTTCCTTTTTCGAAGTAGTGTCACTTCTTTTAAAAATTGAACTTTCTTTGTTTACAGTGTATATTATTTGCTCTGATAAAAAGAGTCAATGAACAGCAATAAATAATAAATTATAATCCTTTTTTTCTCTAAATAGTGTCACGTCTTCCCTAGGAAGTTAATTTTGTGTTCATGTTTCGCTCGAATACAAAAAGTCTATTAATGAACAGCAAGAAATAGAAAATTATAACCCTTTTTTCACTTTATCACTAAAAAGTTAAAAATTTAAAAATTCATTGCAAAAAAACCGATATGATCTGGATCAACCAGCAATATTGGTCTTAGAAGAAAGTCTCGAAAAACTTTTTTAGTAGTTTCAGGTTTTTCTTACGGAACAGGTGTAGCACAAGAGCCAGTTTATGAAGCAATAAAAGATTGAAATCTTAGAAAACTTGTAATAGTTGATACCACTTGAAACAACACTATATTCTGTTAGCTGGCGCATGTACAAAAAAGTTGTAACAAAAAATGAGAGAGAAAAAAAATTTTCTTTTATCCCCTTGCATGTAAACATCACATTCATGAACTCATTGTGAAATCTGCATTTGATTTATTGTTTGGACCAACAAATGCGCCAGATATTACACTCTTGAAAAGATTTAAACAATTTGAAAATTGTACAGACCGGAAACAACATCAAAGTGCTCTGACCTATGACAAATTGTTTTGTTTCCCTTTATTCAGTATTTCAGTTGCATCTATTAGAAATCAATTATCGACATTTCTGGTCCGAATAGTTATAAGAATTACTATTCTGATTCTGGCACTTCTCGATCTGCCTTCAAAAAATCAATATTTGTCAGAAAGAAAAAATCAAGTTTACAATAACCATTTTTGGGTTGTTTTAACAAAAAAAATGAAAGCTAATCATTATACAGAATAAGTCATAAATTAAGTAACTAAAATAGAAAAAATTTCTTACCCAAAGTACTTTATTTATTAATAAACAAATCCGTTACCTAATTACAAGAACCTTAAATTCAAAGTGAAAAAAAACGTATTTACCCAATGTTTTAATAAAGTACGATTTGTTTAATTAAAATTTAATGAAAAAAAATGCAAATTTATGGCCAACGAGTGTTTTGACGTGTGACCTTAATTACATTTTGGAGAGTTCAATGCGGGTTTGTTAAAATTTTGAAATTAGTTGGAACCCCCATAAACTACGATTAGAGAATACCTATTGTTGAATGAAATTGTGTATCACGGATCGTTTCCGTTCACGATTACGTGTTAGTGCACATATTTTCTGATACTATCGTGTTCTGATTGCAGTCGCGCATAGAACAATTTAAACTAAACCTTGTTAAATATGTAGATTATAATCCCACTAACTCATAATTTCCTTCTTTGATTAAATTAAAGGGCTGCTGATTCAACACTATTCCTATCGGAGGATACAACTTATTAATTAGACCGATTTATATTCCATTCAATTAACGTGCGGTCTGTTTAATTATGTAAATCTGGTGCAAAAAAAAATTTTTTTAACGATTCATCGAAAAAAATTTAGTCTCTCACTCTTATCGGCAAAACTTTGCAAATCTGTGTGGTAGCCTTGACATAATAATTTTACATTGAAAGAAATAATCGTAGGTTACTTGCATAATTAAACGCGGACTTTTGAATATAGAATATAAAATATAGACTTTTTATATAGATTTGTAAGATAAGAATTTTTTTACTCATAGAGCTAAAAATTATTATGATTAAATTGATTTTATAAATTATTCTAAGGTATTAGGTGTAGTAAGAATTTTATAAATTCTTTTTTAAAAAGTAGTAATTCTTGAAAATGTCGAGGAAATGCAATGAATTTTGAGATTACTGAAGGGTTCTTTGACCCTTGAAGGCAAGTAGCCGGCAGCAGTTTCTAATAACAAGTTTCATATTGGATGTTATACCATTATTAGGTATCAATATATTTTTAACAGTTCAACATCAGCAGAAGGTCTGGAACTCTAACCATAATTCACTTTATCTATCCGACAGTTGATTCCGGTTCTTGTGCGCGGCTAGTACTGTACTTTAATTTTGATTGGTTAACGTGGTCTGATTTATAAGATATAAAAAGTTAAGGTAAGTAAATTTTTTTGTATAAAAATGATTGAGATGATAAAAAAATATAAAAATTCCATTTCATACTGTTTTCTACATTTTTTCTTAATTTTCATCAAAAATATTTAATTTTTTCTTGTCCTGCTAATAAATAGAATTTTCAATACGAATTTTATTAATCAGAAAAGATTAAATATTTAATGTTTAATTAAATATTTACAGTTAAACATTTATAGAAATAATATAATTCTTGCGCAGAATTTTATTTAAATCTTCAAATAATTGATTTCTTTTGACTAATTTTATGCAAATTCTAATTTTAATATTTCAATTCCTGAGAAATTTTTATTATTTACGAAAATAATTGAATTCTGACGAAAATTTTTACATATAACTTTTAAAATATTAAAAATTGTGTTTGGAAATTTTATAAAAATAGTAGATATTGGAAATCATTGAATTGCAAAAAGCATTGAAAAAATAATAACAATTATAAAAAAAATAAAATACAACAACAATTAATAATTTTGATTAATAAAAATTTTTATTTAATTAATTTAAATTTTTTTTTCTGTTACTATCTACATTTTTTAAAAATAATTAAATGATTTTTGCTAAATTTTTTATAAATAATTAAATTCCTAAGAAGCATTTTAATATTTACAAAAATAGTTCAATTCTTGAGAACGATTATTATTGAATTTTTTAATGTAATTGAGTTTCCAAGAAAAAATGAATTACTTTTAAAAATAATGGAATTCTTGTGATGAACATTGTTATTTATTAAAAATTAATTGCATTTTACAAATTGTTTTATTGAAATACTTCAAAATAATTGAATTTCCTGGAACAATTTTGTTATTTATCTTTAATAATTAAATTCCCTGAAAAAAATTATATTTAAAATTACTTTTCAAAAGATTTTATTAAAATATTCGAAAATAATTGAATTCCTATGAAAAATTCTAATATTTTTTTATAAATAATTGAATTCTTTTGAAAAATGTTAAAAAACAATTTTTTGAAATAATAGATTTTTTGAGAAATTTAAATTAATTTTTTAAGCATAATTACATTTTATAAACAATTCCTGTAAAATTATTTTAAGTTTAAAAAATAATTGAAATCCTGCGATGAACTATATTATTTATAAAAATAATTGAATAGTTGATAAGAATTGATAATAAATTTATTAAAAATTTTCAAAAATAATTGAGTTTCTGAGAAAAATTTTATTATCTTTAAATATAATTAAATTATCAGAAAAAATTAGATTAAAATGTTTAAAAATAATTGAATTCTACATAAGGTTTTTATAAACAATGTTATAAGTAATTAATTTTGTTTAATATAATAAACAAAATTTCTTTAAATAATTTAATTTTTGTGAAAAACTTTATTTGTAAGAATAATTGAATCTTGCGATTAATTAAGTTAAAATAGTATTAAAAATAATTGAAATTCTTCGATGAAATTTATTATTTTTTAACAATAATTGATTTTTTGCTTAAAATGTTATTAAAAAATTGTATAAAACATTGAAGAAAAAAATCGACAAATATTTACATTTATTGATCAGTTTCTGTAAAATTTCCATGAAAAAATTTGTTATTTTTTAAAATAATTCAATTATTGTGAAAAATTTTATTAAAATGTTTTTAAAAAATTGAATTTTTGTTATAAATTTTGTTATCTTTGAAAATAATTCAATTATTGCGAAAATTTTTATTAAAAATGTTAAAAAAAAATTGAACTACTGTGAAAAGTTTTGTTATTTTTAAAAATAATTGAATTCTTTTGAAAAATTGTATAAAAATACTAGACATTGAAAATAATTGAGTTTTCGAATATTTTTTTGAAAATAATTAAAATCGTTTTGAAGAATTTGATTTTTTGTTAATTCGCAGTATTTAAAAAAATAATACTAGATATAATATAGTATATTTTATAAATTATATTGTTAAATAATTTCTGCCATAATAAAGTAATTTTAAAAATTTTTTTCGTAATTTCTTTTTTTTATTTCTTTTCTAAAATAATGTTGCAATAAAATTATAATATTGATTTGAAATATTCCTTAAATATTGCCAGAGATTCAATTTCCCAATATTAATTCAATAGTGACTCCATAATTGTACTATTTCCGTAATCTCTTAAATTATTTTCCCTATTAGAAAGCATCATCATTCCCTCATTTAAATTCAGTTTAAAATGCAAACACTAATAAAGACTATATCTTAAGACAATTTCTTTCTAGATTACAGGGCAGACAAACGATATGAGCTTAAATAATTACAACTTTTATATATATATATATAGATTTTGTGGTTCAACTATAAAGCTGAAATTGAACAAAAAGTGAGTATATCCTCCCCTCTGACTATAAATATAGTGGCAAAGTTCTTAATTGGTATCATTAGGCGGTAACTTCAACAACAGGAATTTCGAATTTTGTTGCGGTCTGTCTGACCAAAACGACTTTACTCCACTGCGAGCGAGCATTTCGTCTTTCTCATTCCGTCTTAGCCAAAAGTACTTATCTAATAAATCGCCTTTAATAGTCAAAGACCACTGAATATCTATAATCCCATGAGCCTTTAATAGTATCTGACACTTTTCTCCCCCAAAATTGCACAAGTTTTAGACGGAAATTATGAACCCTCCTTTTTAACTATTTATATACAGAGTTTATACACCAGAATTTATGAAAACTGCATAGTAATTTTTTTCCCACCAAAAAAAAAAAAATCCAAAACTCTACCATTTTTTATTAGAAGATAAAAATAATAATAAAATAATAGTACTTAATGAAAAATTTAATAATATTCACCTATATTTTCAATTATATGAAAAATATATTTTAAATATTCAAAAAAATTATTTTTATAGTAATTTTTTGTGAAGAATTCAATGGTTATAAAAGAAAATTGGTTGGAAAATATTTTGACCTTTTTTGGATTTTTATTTCTTCTAAAAATTGATAGATTTTGAAATCCATAGGTAATTTTGTAGAAAATATGTTTTTATATCCATAAACAAATTGCTGAATGAAAAAGTGAATATTTACAAAAGTTTCAGTATTTTTTCGAAAAAAAATTGTTTTCAGGTTAAGAAATTAAGAAAATATGAGTATTATTAAATTTTATTATACAAAAACTCATTTTTTTCTTACGAATTTCAGAACATAAACTCAAAAAAAATAAATTTTAGTGATAGAAACAACATTCGATAAAAATTCAAAACATAAACTTTAAAAAAAAATGTTTTAATGATAACATAAAAATTCGATAAAAATTCAAAAAATAAACTTATACAAAAAAAATATTTTAGTGATAAAAACAAAATTCGATGCAAAATTCAAAACATAAACTTTTTCAAACAAAATGTTTTAGTAATAAAAGCAAAATTCGATAAAGATTTAAAACAAAACTTAAAAAAAAATGTTTTAATGTTAAAAACAAAATTCGATAAAACATGTTTTTTAAAGTTTATATTCTGAAATTAGTTAGAAAAAAAACAAATGAGTTTTCCTATAATAAAATTTAATAATAATCATATTTTTTTAAATTCTTAACCTGAAAACTATTTTTTTTAAATGCTAAAACTTTTATAATTATTAATTTTTTTATTCGACAATTTTTTTATGGATACAAAAACATATTTTCTGCAAAATTGCGAATGGATTTCAAAATCTATCAATTTAAAAAAAATTAAAAACTCAAAAAGGGTCAATTTATTTTCTGACCAATTTTTTTTTATGATCATTGAATTTCTCTCAAAAAATTAATATAACAATAATTTTTTTGGTTCATAATAATAAAAGATTAGTAATAAAATTAATAATAATTTTTTTGGTTCATATTAATAAAAGATTAGTAATAAAATTAATAATATTTTTTTTAGTTAATAGTAATAAAAAAATATTACTAATAAAATTAATAATAATTTTGTTTCTAATATTTAAAATATTTTCTTCATATAGTTGAAAAGAAAGAAACTAGAAAGAAACTTAATTACAGACATAAATTCAAAGAAAAATGTTGACAATACAAAGGAAGTAAAAATGCAGAAAATCTTTTTTTTACCCCCTCCCCAAAAAAATGGTTAAATTTTAACCTACTTTTAAGGCTCATTATTTTATGTGAGTGCAATATTGTGGTCCATCGATCTGAGCACTTGCAGTTTATTTCGAGGCGATTGAGTCTAAAAGCCTTTCTGTTTATTATCCGACGTTATACTCTCGCAATTAAAAAGAATGCTTTAACCAAAATTTTCCATGCAATCGATATAACTGTATATCTAGATGCATATATATAAAATTGAAAGGGATTCAATTAACCAGTATTACATCAATTAGACAAAAAATTTCTATTAATAAAAGTTCGACATATGGTTCGCGTGTGCAAACAAAGGGGATTAAAAAAATGTCGGCTAAGCAAATTTTTCTTTTCCTTTTTTTTTTATTTTTTTGGTTTTTCCATTGTGATGCGAACACGTTTTTCTTTATTTACTGTTTCACCATATAAAGTTGTGAAATTGACATTAGGTATTGACGAATTTTTATTTTTCAGGTTTTGAAACACGAACTTTTTCCTCTCAACATTTTTTTCTTTTCAGTTTCCAAACGTTTGAAAGCGCACTGTATATGTCTATATGTATTGAAGTTATGAATAATAGAGGTACGTGAAAATAATAAAAATTTACCTTTTGAATATGTCATGCGGAAAATTGGTAATTGAATAAAATTAAACAATTATTATTAGGACGATGATAAAATGAATAAAATAAATATAATTTTTAAATGAGATAAATTATTTAATAAGGTAATTTGCAGTAGAAATTATTTTGAGAACAGTTTTATTTGAAAAAAGAAACAAAAATTAAATTTTAATATAGTTTTATTCTCAGTCTGTAAATTTATCATTATACGTAAAAACGTATTTATTGGGTTAAAATAATTTCAATGACTTATATAAAGTTCAAATTACATGAATCAATATTTTAATTCTTTGAAAAAAAACTTTACTTAATTCTAAAAATTGAAACTGTAATTATTCCAAAATTCAATTTTTTTATTTTGATTTTTGAATAAAATTATTAAACAAAAAATTAAAACTCTAATTCTTCCAAAATTCAATTATTTTTTTTATTTTGATTTTTTGAATAAAATTATTAAAAAAAACTCTAAGAAATTTTAAAGGAAAATAATGTTATTAATAATTATTTTTCTAAGCAGAAAAGCGGAATTGAATTTTAAGTTTTAATGAAAATTGTTTTTTGAATATTTTTTTTATTTGAAAATAATTAGAAATACTTAAACTTAGAAAAGAAAAAAATTAAAAAATAAATGTTTTCTTCTAAAAATTTACAATCAAATTATATATTTTTTTTTACTTTCCTTTGAACGTTTTTACTGCAATTTCATTTGAAAAAATTCTAATGTTTTTCTTTTTCAATGTATGTTTGAAACTTTGATTAAATTTTGAACGTTTCAATTGAAATTCTTTTAGAAATTCCCTTTTCTTTGAAATTAGAGAATTTTTTCGAAAATTCGAAGTTTCTTTTCGAAGTCAAGTAAAAAAAATTTTTTTAAATTTAAACATTTAAACATTTAAAAAATTGCACCTATTTTAATAGAAATTTCTCCAAAAATTATATTTTCTTCAAAAAATGGAAAAAAGTTGCTACAATAAATGTCGTTGTGAGTAGAAATTTTATTTACACGTATTTTTTTCAGAAAAAAAATATTTATTAAGTATTTTACTATAATCTTGCTTTTGAATAAATTTCCAGGATTTTTTTTTAATGAAAAAGAAATCCTATGAACTGAAAATTATAATTTTGTAAGAAATTTCCAATTTAATCAACGTTTTTTCTTTCTTTTAAAAAATCTCATGAATAATCATAAGAAATGAAACGAAAAAGAAAAGTAAATATTAAAGAAAATTTCACCCTTGTTAGTAATAAACAGCTAATAATTTTTGCTGAAAAATTAAAGAAATAAAATGAAATGAAAATAAATGAATTTGAAATAATATTTTTTTTTATTTTCCTTTTCAACAACTTTTAATTCATTTAACATGATTTTCCATATTTTTTTCAAACCTAAAACAAAAAATTATCAGAATTCGGTTAATACAATCCTCCAGAGTTACAATTTTCTTTATATTCATAAAATCGTTAGCGAAGAAGAAAATTTTAATTGGCAAAAAAGAATTCCAAAGCAAAAAAAAGTATTTAATGAAATTTGATATGAAAACAAGAAGATACGAAAAGTTAATAGTTCAAAATTCCCCACTGAAGCTATAAGGTTTTTTTCCCCTCATATTATACTCCGTCGTAGGCAGAAAAAAATATTCGAAAAAAAAACTTGTTGGAATATTCCAGTGGAAGAATTTAGTATTCAACTCAAATGTTTTAAGAAGATCCTAGGAAATAGGTAAATGTCCGCCTGGATTTGAATGAACCAAAGAAATGTTCCCGGATCATCATCATTATAAGTAAAGGTTAGTTGAAAAACACATGAGAGCACGGAATAAGAAAACCCCGGTTGAAGGAGAATAAGAAACTAAGGAAATAAGTGATATTCTTGAGATTTTCTTAGCGGATCGTGAAGAGAAAATTCAAAGAGTATTTCGAGTGTGAATTTGAGTGGAAAAATTTTATGTTCCTAAAATTTTTTCGAAGGTACAAATAAACAAAGTTTATTTATTTATTCCTGCAAATTCGAAAATTAAATTTAAAATAAAAAATAAATACAAAAAGGTTTAAATAGTGTGTCAAATGTATTTAAAAAAAACTTAAAACGATTTTTTTTTCTTTCTCTAAATTTTTGTTTTTAGTTTTTATATAACAAGTCAGTAAATTTTGAAAATATTTATTTGATTTAAATAACGAGAGTTATTATAAAATTTATTATAAATTTTAAATTAAAAATTTATTATAAAATTAAACCATTTTCAAATAAATATTTACTTAAATCAAATAATTTTTACTTGTAAATAAAAACGAATTGTATTTAAAGTTTAAACCAATAATTTCAGTACTTGAAGCAAATAGTCAGAAATAGTCAAATTTTAATATTTCAAAAATTAGTTTTTTTTAATTTAGTTTTAACAATTCTAAACTTTAAAATTTTAATTTTGTGTTTTACAATTTTAATTTCAGTTTTGGCAATCTAAAAATTTTAAACTTTCTTTTTATTTTTAGCAATTTAAAAATATTAAACTTTAATTATGGTTTTAACAATTTTAAAGTTTAAAATTTTAATTTAGGTTTTAATAATTCTAAACTTCCAAATCATAATTTTGTTTTTAACAATTTCAATTTTAGTTTTGACTATCTAAAAATTTTTAATTTTCATTTTTAACAATTTAAACATTTTAAACTTTCATTTTGTTTTTATTAATTTAAAAATTTTTAATTTTAATTTTGTTTATAACAATTTTAAACTTAAAAATTATAATTTTGGTTTCAATAATTTTATACATTAAAATTTTAATTTCGTTTTTAACAATTTTAATTTTAGTTTTGACAATCTAAAAATTTTAAACTTTATTTTTGGTTTTAACAATTTTAAACTTTAATTTCGGTGTTAACAATTTTAAACTTGAAAATTATTATTTTGGTTTAAACAATTTTAATGTTTAAAATTTTAATTTCAGTTTTACAAAGTTAAAAATTTTAATTTTAGCAATTTTAAACTTAAAAATTTTAATTCTGGTTTCGATAATTTAAATTTTAGTTTTGACAATTTGAAACTTTTCAATCGTAATTTAAAAATTTTTTAAATTAATTAACAATTTGAAAAATAATTTATTAAACTAAAATGTAAGTTTAGAATAAATTTGCACTTATTTGCAGAAATTGGATTCTCAATAGCAGGTCTAAAATTATTATATCATCTTGTCAATACCATTTATTATGCACGTACTTTACAATTACTTGATCCATTGAATTGGATTCATTATATCCATTAATTACAACTGAGAACAAAAATATCCTCGCATATATCGTGCATACAAGTTTATAAAAACCTACATTTTTTCTGCCTTTTCATAAATTTCGAATCGATATTCAACTTTTTTTTTCATATCAATATTTTAATTATAATTATTGTTAAATATTTTTGTGGAATATTTTTGTTAAATATTTTAGTGGAAAATGGTTTTGTTAAATATTTTTGTGGAATATTTTTGTTAAATATTTTTTGTGGAATATTTTTATTAAATATTTTTGTGAAATATTTTTGTTCAATATTTTTGTGGAATATTTTTGTTCAATATTTTTGTTAAGTTTAACGTACATTTTGGTTCGTTACCAAACGTTATTTACATTGCGGTACACGTAAAGGTTTTAAGCCCGTAAAAATGGAATAAATACAGAAACAATAATAAAAGATTTTTAAAAAATTGAATAAATATAGAAATAATAGTAAAAATTAAAAAAAAAAGAATAAATATTGAAATAATAGTAAAACCTAGAATTTAATGTAAACAAAATGGTACAAAGTATTTTTTTCGCTATTCGCACGAATCGAGAAGTATATCTAATGATAAAATGAAAAACAAAAGAATTACTATCGGCCTGTCAATTTTTTTTCACGGTCAATGAAACTATTTGAAAGAAAACTGCGAATACGCGAAAACCGCAAATTGCACTAGCAATAAAAGCAATTAATTGAATGCAGAGCGTGACGATGCTTGCGGTTACTCTCATTATCTCTAATGTCAAACCAATTTCGTGCTTCTGAATAGCTATTGTATACTTTACTCACAGGCTTTGCGACAGAAATTTTGAGAGCGCCAACTTGCTGATACGATTATTCTTTAGGCTGTCAAACATCGTTGACGCTGCGTAATCCATTTTGGACCAAGATTTCAAAACAACAGTTCCTCCACACACACACACACGGTTTTCTTTTTTAATTTTCTCAAAACAATTTTATTTTTTGAGAGAGAGGGGGGAGGAGTTTTTTCACACAATGCCTGATGGCATCATGAAAATAATTCAACAAATTCAAACAATTGACGACAAATCTTTTTCATCTTTAATTCAACATCAACTTTGAAGATTTGTTGTATCTGCAGTTTTTTACAACTTGTATTTGCAATTTGTTGCAACTCGTATCTGTAATTTTTTGCAACTTGTTGTATTTGTAATTTGTTGCAAATTGTGTCTGTAATTTATTGCAACTTGTATCTGTAATCTGTTGCAACTTGTATCTGTAATTTTTTACAACTTGTTGTATCTGTAATTTGTTACAACTTGTAGTATCTGTAATTTGTTACAACATGCTGTATTTGTAATTTGTTACAACTTGTTGTATTTGTAATTTGTTACAACTTGTTGTATCTGTAATTTGTTACAACTTGTAGTATCTGTAATTTGTTGCAACTTTTTGTATCTGTATTTTTTTTGTAATCTGTCGCAATTTGATGGAATTGGTTGCGGAATTTGATGGAACAATATCTCGAAAATAATTCCAGTTCACAAATGAATTCCACTTATGTAAGATTCACTCTTGAAATTTTTTTACCCACTGGCCTTGCCCGTATCGTCCTTGAACGTGGTCCTTCCTCAATCACAATCTGTCACTTGCGATCCCGACCCACTTAAAAAATCCGGCGCACCAAATTCACACCCGAGATACACTCTCAATTTCTCTTGCCGAAGATCCGCGGAAAATCTCACAAATATCACTTCACACGGTTTTTCTTATTCCCTCGCCGGAATATTTTTAACTCTATATAACTGTATTGCTCAAATCACTATTCCCAATTTGCCATTTTTGCCTTTTTGTCCCTTTTTGTTCCTTTCTGTTCTTTTCTGTTCCTTTTTGTTCCTTTTTGTTCCTTTTTGCTCCTTTCTGTCCCTTTATGTTCCTTTTTGTCCCTTTTCGTTCCTGTTTGTATTTCTTAACCCATTTTCCATTCCATTTTTTCGCTCATCAAAAATTTATTCAAATATTAAATAAAATTTGTAAAAATTGCCACTTCTGCAAAGGATGAGAGGTTTGTTTTATAAAATTTCTAAGGCGCTAAAACTGCGAGGCATAAAAACAGAATCGAAATCCTTATAAATAAGTAAATATTTTTGTCATTGTTGATTTATCAGCGATCGATAGATGTCGACGCACGTCTAGGTCACTATGCCGATTGTAACAATGACTTCGCTGTTCGAAGCAAAGGCCTCTGGAATAATCTATGTGTAGGTACTTGTAATTTTTAATTTTTTCTTTATTTCTTTATTTTTTTTTTGTTAATAAATACCGTAAACTTCAACGATTAACGACAATATTGCTCGCAAAAAATTCAACAGCAACAATTTCTCTTTGGAGTACAAATTACGTTATAAACAAGGGTTTACCGGGGATTTTTTTCTACTAAGCTCAACAATATTTAACCTCTTAATTCTTGCACAGTTATTTTTTAATAACCAGTCACCAATCGTTGCTCGAAATTTTACACCATAAGACACTTGATTGGTGGCATTTTTCAGCACCGAATTGTGAAATCCTTTTTTCTTGATTTCAGTGTTGCTTATCAGATACTTCCAAAACCAATTGTCTTATTCTCGATTAATGCTCGATTTTCAGTTTTGTACTTTAAAGATTTTCAATTTTTCAACAAGTAGGTAGGTATCAATTCTTAATTGCGGAAAAATGTTTCTAGTGGGTCGAGAGGTTCTGGCTTCTTGAAAGCAACATTATGTCGATTTTGATCAACCTTAATTTATAGTTGATTCTTAACAACTTAGATGTAAGGCTAACGTTTTTCAATCACGTCTCAAAGTTTTTCTTTTTAAACAGACTTAATTTTAGAGATTTGAACGTTTTTAAAGTTTTAATCAATTCGTTTAGATTATTAGAATTAAAAATTTTTACCCAACTCTAATTATTGTAATTCTTTTTGATTCGTAAAATCCTTCTAGAGAAGATGAATCTTGAACGGTGTCAACTTTAGATGAACTTTTTTGAATCTTTTTTGAAACCTATTTGAATCCTTTTTTGAATCCTTTTTGAATCCTTTTTGAATCCTTTTTGAATCCTTTTTGAACTCTTTTAGAAAAATATTGAGATTTCCAGCACGAAGAGGAAGAAGAAGAAGAAGAAGAAGTTCTTTTTGAAAAGGAGGAGGAAAAAAAGGTCCATCAATTTTTATCTTCTGCCGACAAATCAATGGATATAGCACACAATCACAACATCACATCCTATTTTCCACAAAAGTAGATAACGTCATCTACGTGAGTATCTCGTCTAACGACCGGAAGTGCAAATACCGAGTTCCAACGTGGCTCTGAGGTACCACGAGACGACGAATGATTCTCTCCTGCTTCTAGATCGATTTTCAAACACCAGGTGTCTATCTCGAAACGGAAGCTGAGACTTCCTGGTTTGCATCTTAAGAAATATGGAAATCAGGAATTGTTTTGTTTTTTAAACACCTGCACCTATACTGCTTTTTATAGTTTTAGACACTTTTTTCCGGGGGGGAACTGTTTTGTTATTTTTTTTTTTTTTTTTTGTACAATCAGAGAAAGATTGAGACGTAGAAAAATGACAAATACGAATATATAAGAGAAGGAGTGTTTTTTTGAGGCAAAAAAAAAACCGATGGGCAATTACGAGCCCTTGGCCAAGCGCGTACTCCCGCTGTGGTTGTCGGTGTGACCTACTCGCACTGCTCTCAGCTGCTTCAACCCCCAGCTATTTTCCACCCCCGGTCGTTTTCAACCCCACCGAACTCGGGTAACCCCCTCCAAACGGTGAGGTACTTCCGCGCGCCTCCTCGCGCATCGAGAAATAGTCCCTCTCTCTCTCTCACTCTCTTTTTGCCTCTCACCTACTCTCAATCCTGTGTCTAACCCTACTGTGTGTGCCCCCCTAAAACCCTCGCAAACCGCCCATCAAACAACCCCTTCCCCCCTCCTACCGGCCTCGCTTCCTTTTCTATACTATACAACTACTCGCGCCAGCTGACTCACATCCTTCACCGTGTGTGAAATCGTTCCACCAATTCAACGAAACGATTTCGAGACTTATCGGGAGACGGAGATCGCACTTTGTCATTCGACTCTGATCAGGAGTCTTGAAATTGTTCAACAATGAATAAAAGTCTTGGCGTTGTGTCTGTATTGAGGGCTCTTGAAATAAAATGATCGGTGTTTCGTTATCAGAATAATGGCTATTATATGATCTAAGAGCACTAAAGAGAATATAGTGTAAGGATTAACAATTGTAGTAAAGATATAGAAAACAAGTGGTTGAGAAATGAGAATACACCAATTTATTTTCTAATAATGATACACACTCGTTTAAAGTAAAAAAATCATTTTCAGTGTTTTTGTTTCATTGAAATTAGTTTGTAAACTTAATTCCAATATATAAAAAAATTACTGCTTTGATTCAAAAATAATTTTTGTTCGAATAATTATCTTTAAATCAAACATATTTTGTTTTGGTTTAAACAAAAAATATGTTTAAATATTTTACTTTTGATTCAAACTTAAAAGTTAATAATAAATAATTTAAAATCATAAATAAATGTTTGAATGAAATATATTATTTCTATTAAATGAACCAAAAAATATGTTTGAATTGAACTTAAATATTTTTGACTGCAAAGATATTTTAAGTTTTTAAACAAAATATTTTTGAATCAAATAAATCGCTTTCTCAGTGTAGCTTTCATACAAAGTCCATTAATTTAGGAATGGTTACCATACTTCGTGCTGTGAAATTTTACAGAAATCCAAAATGGAATTTTCAACTTATATTATTGATCCAGAGAAACCAACTTTAAAACTGATTCAAACCATTTGACAATTTTTTTTCCTGATGATATTAGTTTAACGTTTTATCAACCTTTGATTGTATATTTCCAACCGTAAAAGAAATTTATTTACAATATTTGTTAATTTGCAAAAATACTGGCAAAAAATTAATGAATGTTATGTATTTTCATTAGGATCAAATAATTTAAAATTGTAATACCAAGTTAGTAATAAATTGTGACAAATAAAAACAACTATAAACATTCACCAAAGAACAGAAATATAACAACATGTTAATAATAAATTGTAACAAATTATATTAACTATAAATTAATAACAAGTAACATGAGAAATTATAGTTATAAATAACAAAAATTGTAATATCAAATTATAAATAGCTAAGTCACAAAAATGTTTGGTAATTAATTAATTAATAATAAATCTTTGTGTAATAAAAATAACTTGTGTAATAAAAAATAGAACAAAGGGTCGACTATCTAATTTCACTTCATTTTCACTCCACTTTCACCCAAAATATTTTTTCACTTCACTTTTACTCACATTTTTTTACTCTCCATTTTCACTCCACTTTCACTAAAAATTTATTTGCACTTTATTTTCACTCCACTTTCACTCAAACTTACTTTCTCTCCATTTTCACTTCACTTTCACTCCACTTGCAAATTCACTCAAAAATTGTTTTCACTTAATTTTCTCTTCCCTTTTTCTCGTTAATAAACGTTGTGGAATTGTACTGAATTGTAATTAATTGTAATTTAACTTTGTAATGCTGAAAAAGAATAATGAAAGTAAACTTTGGGTGAAAGTAGTCCAAAGGGGAAGAAAAATTGCAGTAAAAATAAATTTTTGAGGGAAAGTGAAGTGAACATAAATTTTAAGTGAAAGTAAAATGAAATTGATGTGAAAATAAATTTTAAGTCAGAGTGGAAGTAAAGTGAAGTGTAAGTCGAATAATAAAGTGAACGTGAAGTAAAAATACAGTAAAAGTAAAGTGAAAGTGAAATAAAGATGAAGTGAAAATTTTTTTTGATTAAAAGTGAAGTGAAAATGGAGTAGAAATAAATTTTGAGTAAAAATTAAGTAAAAATGGAGTGAAAAAAAATTATAAGTAAAAGTTGAGTGAAAGCGAAGTGAAAATGGAGTAAAAATAATTTTTTAGTGAAAATAAAGTAAAAATGGAGTGAAAATAAATTTTTAGTAAAAATGAATTAAAAATAGAGTGGAAAAAATTGTGAGTGAAAGTGGAATGAAAGCGAAGTGAAAATGGAGTTAAAAGTGGAGTAAAAATAAATTTCGAGTGAAAATAAAGTGAAAATGGCGTGAAAAAAAGTTTTGAGTGAAATTGAAGTAAAAATGGAGTGAAAAAAAGGTTTTGAGTGAAAGGGGTGTGAAAATTAAGAGAAAATAAATATTGAGTGAAAGTGAAGTAAAATTAAATAATCAACCCCCAGGATCCATCTGCAATCTAATGTATTCAGATTTCAGAGGGATGAGTCAAACAAGTAATCATACAAACAATGGTTTTCAGAAAAAAAAACAAAATAAAAGCCCCTTTTCATCCAGGCCGCCAAACAAAAAAACCTGTGTAAATAAAAACCTAATAAATACATAAAATACAGATTTGATTATATACTTTTTCAATAATTAAATTCACCCACATGGTGAAATAGCAAACACTATGAAAACTTACTTAATGTAAACAAATTCTCGAAAAAAGAATATTTATACAACAATCAAAACTTTTAAAACTCAAATAATTTCCACAGTAAACATGTCTAAGCTTTTTGTTTCTCTATTTATGCATTCATTAAACTACACTTGGTTTTGAGGAAAACTGACATTATGAAACACAAAAAGGAAATAGAAGTTCAAAACAACAATTTATTATCTGAATGATATTAATGACAATAATAATGATACAAAGTCATTAGGCATTTTTTTTTCATTATATATCGCTAAAAAAATTAACCCCCAACAATAAAAGACATAAATTTCGTATTAGCTTTTTTTAACTCTCACTAATTTACTATAGGAAAATTACACATCGATTAAGCTCAAATTAAGAATCGATAAGAGTGTAATGAAATATTTAAACGCAATTATTTGTAATTTGAGCTCGATAAAGTGAAAGATTGTAATAAAGTTGACAAAATAAAATAGTGTTCTTAAATTTAACATTTTTTAAAAATATTTTTTATATTTTTAAAAAATATTCTTTATAACATTTTTCTACAAATATTCTTTATAATAATTTTTAAAAATATATTTTATAATAATATTTTTTACAAATATTCCTTATAACATTTTTTACAAATATTCTTTATAATATTTTTTTAAAATATTCTTTATAATATTTTTTACAAATATTCTTTATAATATTTTTTAAAAATATTCTTTATAACGTTTATTTTTTTAAATATTCTTTGTAACGTTTATTTTTTTAAATATTCTTTGTAATAGTTTTTTACAAATATTGATTAATTTTTATTATTATTTCGAATAACTATTAGAACTTCATTTTAGAAGAGATAGTATAAAATATAAGATCTTGATATAATTACTATTGGCAGGAGAAAATTTATTTTTCCGTTACCTGTTCGAATAATTTGATGGCTCTTATATAACGTCATAATCTAGATTATTTCTATACATATTAGTTTACATTGGGGATGTTTCGATTATGAGAATAATTTGGCACGTGGAAGAAGTAACTAAATATTTGTTTCACAAAAATGTAATCAACATTAAATATAAATATGCTTTACTGATAATCTTTTTTTCAAATACGTTTCCAACTATTAATAATTAATTTTCCAGTAAATATTTTTTTCGAAAATAACACTTATATTCAAGTTCCTTAAAACTGATAATACGTAAAAAACATAAAAATTGATTAATTTCGTAGAACAAGAATAAAAAATAAAATTTTATATGTTAATTTTTGATTCAAAATTGAAAGATTTAAAAAAATTTTAATATTTTAATTTTTAATTAACAATTGAAAGATTAAAACAATTTTTAATATTTTATTTTTTAATTAAAAAATGAAAGATTTAACAAATTTTAAATATTTAAATGTTTCAATACTTCAAATTTCTAAAAAATGAAAGATTTGACATATTTTAAATATTTAAATGTTTCAATAGTTCAAATTTTTAGTGAAATATTACTGAAATATTCAGGAAACATTATGTACGGGGTTGGTTATATAATAAACGTAATAAAAGAAGAAACTTTCGTTTTTATATAAAATGCCCACAAAATAATTCTCTTTTTCCCTCTTCAAAAGAGTCTTCTTATAAAATTTTCTTTAAATTCACTTATAAAACATACTTCTTTTTCTTCTTCTTCATCTTCTACTTTTTATTCCTATAAAATTGATTAGTTTTTATATTCCCTCATGTTGTGCATTATCATCAAAAATTTATATGCTGGAAAATTAATTATTAATCATTATATGGCAAAAGTCAAGAATCTCTCTTTAAATGTATAAAATAATAAATTCATAGAATCAGCACATTTATTTGTCTTTAATGTTTTTTTCACGAGCTTCTTCTTCTTCTTTTTACGGATATTTTTTTCCGAGCGATTTCTCACTCGAATGCATCATTATGCTGAACTGTCTGTGAAATTTTTTCACATTTCTGTTAAAGTACTGAGAGAAAAAAGTAGTCTTTTTAGCCAGTGGGAAAATTAAAGAAATTGTTACTGAATATCAAACTGTATATGTAAATTTTTAAAATATTTTTTGATTACAGAAGATTAATGATTTTTTTTATTACATCATAAAGAGAATAAATTTCACATTATGTTACCCAACATTTACGTGTAATAGTGTTTGCTGTGTTCTGGGTTTCATGTACCATTCTGTAATCCTTGTTTTTGGTAAAGTTAGCTAAAGAGCAGCAATTAATCTAACATGATTTGAATCTCGTGACACTTTCAACAAATGTATAATGTATCGTACGTGTAAATCTCATTAATGTATTTGTGTTTCAATTTGATTATAAAAAAAAAACATTTTGTTTTAGATTTTTGCCAACTAATCAGTGAAACATGGATCAATTTGAAGTTGTAGAATTAAAATAGTCCAGGAAGTATAAATGTTGATTTATTAAACAAAAAGTAAATTAACTATAATAATTTAGTCACGGAAAAAAAATTTTTCAAAGTCAGCAGAATATTTCGCTTAATAATTATGTTTATATTCTATTTTCAATATACGAAAGTTCATTTACAGAAAAAGGAAATTTTTCTTTTTATTTGAAAATTTTATGAATCGTAATATAACTTTCATTGAAATTATTCCTCTCGAATTGAAACAAATTTATACCAGAAGGAAATTTTTTCAAGTTTTTTTTTTGCTTTTTTAAACTCAGTTTCAAACTGTTCAAAAAGTGACATTCAATAGGAAATATAAAAGAGGAAAATCCTTTCAACTTTGAAAATTTATAATAAAATATTATTAGAAATTAAAAAATTGGAAAAATTTTCAAAATGTATGATTAACAAAGAACAAAAAAAAATATACCCATTTTGTTCATTATAATTATGCTTTTTTCTATTAGAAATTTCGTTTCACTTTATGAAAAATTTTCTCCTTATCATTTATAAAAAATAAAAATTAATTGTTAAAAAATTATGATTAAGAAATAGGAAATATTTTTGAAGAAAATTCGTAATTTCGTAATTTTATAGAAAGTTTTTAAGGAGTCTCTTTAAATATTGTTACTGTAATTTCATTCAAATTATTTTTATCATTTGAATTTAATTATTATTTTTTAGAATTTTTAAGTTAAAATCTTCTCCAAATAAATTATTTTTTATAATTTAAAAAAGCTGACATAATTGTCAGTTAAAAGTAGTGAAAAATTCAAAATTTATATATTATATTATAAAAAAAATTATTAATTGAATTATTGTGAAATTTTTATTAGTTTTAGAAAATAATTAAATTTTTCAGTAGAATTTTAGCAAAAATTTTTACTTATTTATTTTTTTTCTTATTTATTTTTATTTTTCTTATTTATTTATTTTATTATATATTATTATTATTATTATTATTATTAGTTTTTATTTGTTTATTTTTATGAAGAAAGAATTGAATTACAATTGTTTAAATTCCATTATTTTTCAAATGGATATAATTTTATTTACAAAAGTAAATATAAAGTTAGCCGCGCGCGTATTGTTGCTAGTTTCTTTTTAAAATAAGTAGAGGAATAATTCATCTCACAAAAAGTGGAATTGAGGCAAAGAATGAGAATTCAACACCAGTGGTGCATCAAATATTGTTCCATTATTTATTCCTTTCTATTTCCTCTTCTCTAAAAATAAAAAAATTTTTTTATGGAAAGAAAAGCACTAGAATATTGTGCGACATACATTTTAACAATAAAAATTGTGCCTTGGTGTGTAGATGACTTTTCGAGAATATTAATTCAATATCCGTTACGCATGAAAGTTATTTATAACTAAAACAAAAAATTTATTTATTCTTTTTTACAATTTTTTCATTATTTTAAATTTTTTTATAATCGTAATTTTTAGATAAAATATAATGTTTCTAAAAAATGTATATATTTTATATAAAATTAGATAAAAAAATAACTTTTCTAAAAATGATTCTAAAAAATGTATATTTTATATAATATGAAAACTTTCACAGCCGGGGTTTTAAAGTGTAATTAAATTATTTATTTTCTCAATTTCTCGATCAAGCGCTACCCTTAAAAATTTTGAACTTTTCTTTCATTTTTTTTTTTTTTGAGTTGGGAAAAAGTTTTAAATTGCATTAGGTGTAAAAAAGAATTCCCTTGGGATAGTGGTAAACAGTTTAAAAGTAGTTTTCACAGAGGCTATGCACATATCCGTTAATACTCACTGGCATATCCTTTTTCGCGCTGCGAAACTTTTCCAACTTTTATTTATTTATTTATTTTAGAAAAAATGACCAATTTATCATAATTGTTTTGAATTTACAACCATTTTTGCAAATCAATTATATTTTTAACTAAATATTTACGAAATGAATAAATATAAATAAATAAAATAAAAATATATATGTATGAATAATTTTTTCCGCAAGCACATCTTTCCTTCGTGTGTTTTACGTCAGGACAATTAAAAATAAGCTGTGTAATTTTAGCTATTGTGCTTCTGTATTCCCAAGGATGATTAAAACTACAAATGTTTTATTAACTTTTAATTTGAGAGTCGACGAAGGTCCAAGAAATTCTTCTTTATTTTCTTTTCCTAAACAAAATACATTTTATAAATTTTGAATTTTATAAATTTCATAAATTTAACAAATTTCAGGCATTTACTTGATTTCTTTATTTTTTACAATACTTTTTAATTTTTATTTCCTGCATTTTTAGTATTGAACTAAAAAAAATGGTGAATATGTAATTTTTTTTGCAAAGGTTGAAAAAGTGTTGAAGAGAGGCTTAAAAAAATTGATTTAAAAACTTTCTGTACTTAAAAACTAGAGTATGTACATAACTCTTTCACAATGTTGGGAGGATGAATCTGAAAGTTAAAAGACCGGAACGTAAGTTAAAACGAGCAGAGTTCAGCGACGTTGGTAAAGATTTAACGAGGACTTGCCCTCGGGGTTTTTCGCAATATTTGTTTTTCAAAACTTCTAAACATTGAATTCTAAAAGCATTGCACTACGACGTGCAAGTTGACTTACTTCTTCTTCTTCTCCTTCTTGGCGAAGAAAGAAAAACTTTCGAGCTTTTCGATTTTGGAATTTGGACTCTCTTCAATTTTCATACACCCCTAAACTTGCTCATTGTATGGAAAAGCGGAAATACGCCAATTCAATCAATATATGTATATAGAAAGCCAGTCAGGAGTTCAAATTCCGCGTCAGTGACAGATTGATCAACACGAGTAACATTTCATCAAACCAGACAGAGTTTAATTGGATACCATCTATTTCGAAACTGTTTTCAATTATCAAACACCAATAATTCCAATCAATTTAACTGATTTAATTTTAAATTAATTATTTTTATTTTATTAGTTCCTGTAATGCTTCGATACCTACTTTATTATAAAGGTGGTGAAGAATATTCGATTTATTCTTTGCACTCATCAACTGAAAGCTACTAATTTACTTCTTTTTTTACGTTATGCTTCTATTTTGGCAATTTTTTAATAAATTTGAGCCACTAAAATCCTTCAGTTTATTAAAATTCAGAGACTAAAATATTTCAGTTTTTTCTGCAAATTTCCACTACTTTTAATTCGCTAATACTTGAAAAACAAAAATCTATTCTCGAAAATTATAAACAAATTCTTTAAAACGGTTCAATTAGTTTCATAAAATATTTGAAATTTAATTACTTTCAAAACCTAGTATTTTTATCAAATTTACGAAAACAATTTAATTATTTTTAAAAAATTGATGAAATTCGCCCAAAATTAAATTATTTTTTAAAAAATTGATAAAATTCACACAAAATTGAATTATTTTTAAAAAATTGATAAAATTCACACAAAATTGAATTATTTTTAAAAAATTCATAAAATTTACCCAAAATTGAATTATTTTCATAAATAATAAAATTTCTACAGGAATTTAATTAATTTAAAATAGCATTTTCAAAAGGTTAAAAAAATCAATTATTTAACGAAATTTATTTACAATTCTACACAATAATTCAATTACTTCACTAATAATAAGATTTTTCATGAAAATTCAATATAAATTTTTTTTTTAATTTAAAGCAAGAATTTAATTATTTACATAAAAAATAAAACTTAAAGAATTTTAATTATTTTTACAACAATTTTTGAAGTATTCAATGAAAAAACTCAATTCTTTTTTCAAATAAAGTTTTTCACGAGAATTCAATTATTTTAAATCAAATTTTAATAGTGTTTATTATATTTCGAGAAAAATAATCATTTTAAACAATTTTTATAATTTTCTTATGAAGAATTCAATTATTTTAAATAATATCTGAATTTTTTTCACTCTTCTTAAGAATTAAATTATTTTCATGAATAATATCTTTCGAAAGAATTCAATTTTGTTTATAAATAATGAAATTATTTCCTAAAATTCAATTATTTTGATTCATTAAAAAAAATTTTTTTACACAATTTAACAGTTTATATAAATAACAAAGCTGAATGAAAAGTTTAAATTATTTTTAAAACTAATAAATTTTCTCTTGAAAATCCGATTATTATTTAAAATTATAAGCAAGAATTCAATTATTCTCATAAATAATAAAACTTATCTACGAATTTTAATTATTGTATGTGTGTGTGTGTGTGTATGTCACAAAAAATTGTGTACAAATTATCTCTAACAAATTTTAATGGATTGCCCTGAAATTATGCAGGTTTATTGCACTCATTAATACCTAAAATCTGACACAAGGATTTTCAAATTTATCCACAAAAATTTTTTTTATACAATTTTTTCAAAATTAAAAAAAAATTTTTTTTTGTATTTTTTTAAATAACTTTTTTATTTCTTAATATTTTCATAAATTATTCTCAAAATTACATTCCTTACAAGAAAACGAATCGATTGATATATACAAAGTGCACATTTCATCAAAATTTATAAAATGAATCAATATTTTTCTTTTTCACAAAAAATTCAAATTTCGCGTTTTTTGAAATATTACCTTAACATATTAAAATTAAATTAAGCAATTGGTTTATGATATTTTGAGGAAGCGAAATGGTCATGAAATGAACAACTTGTTTTAATTATTTTAATACAATTTTAAAGGAATTTCAATTTTTTGCAAGAGTACAATTATTTACAAAAAATATTAGATTTCATAACAGGAGTTTAATTATTTATAAATTTTTTAATAAAATTGTTTGAAAGAATTTAATTATTTTGATAATCGATTCTTTTAAACAGTTTTAATTAAAAAGGACCAGGTTTTCTTATAATTATAATAGCTTTTATGTTACATGCAAAAATGTTGAAATAATTGTCCTAATGAGAGTGGGTTGGAGAAATTTCATAGTATAGTTGTCGCAGAGTTGAGCCCTTTTTCGAAATTTATTAAATAAAGTGTTCTGTAGTATCATTAGCTAATTTTCTTATGCTACTAAAATTACTTTAGAATTTCGATATTTCAAAGCAATATTTTCGTACGAATTTTAGAAATTTTCTTCTTCAATTAACGTTAAACAACTAAAAAGACAACTTCTTGTTTATTAATTTTAAGAGTTAAAATTAATTTCAAGGCAGGACGCTTTTTATCCTTTTTCCAGTAAAAAATACCTTGGATAAAGTTTTTCTTTTGATAATTAAAAAAAACAAAGCAAAAAACAAAAAATATAACAAAAAATAAAACAACTAAAAAAACTAAAATAAATATAAAATAATACAAAAAAGTAAAATTTGAAAAAGTTTTACCAGAGCCTTTTTCGAAATTCACCATCCATTCGAAGATATAATAATTTCACTAAAAATATAATACTAACTAAAAGAAAACAACTTTTATTTTGATTTTAAATTATTTTTCATTGTTTCTAGAGAACACTAAAGTCAGAGTTGTAACACTGATTTGGACTGACGCCAAATTTGTAACTTTTTGCGGTGCTCTCTATATAGAGTGGTTCCTGAAAATGTGAAATAAAAAAATTATAAAAAGTGTTTATTAGTAGAAATTAAATTTTAGAAATTCCGACAAGTTTGTATCGAAAATTTACAGCAAATTAAAACAATTTCTTTAACAGACTAAAGTTTCAAAGAATATTAAGTTCAAATATTCTATTTGGGTAAATTGAACCAAAAATACAATTTTATAAATATTTTCCAATCTTCTTTATATAATAAATATCTTCAATTTTTCTTTTATTCATCATCCAAGTGAAATTAGAAGCAATCTTCAAGGCCTACGTGTGAAAAATGAAAAACAAGTAAGTTCAGGTTATTAGCGAAACTTTTTCGGAAAGAAAAGATTTTTGTGGTTTGAAAAAATAAAGGACTACCCTCCCACTGAGCCAACACTTCTAACACATTTTCTTCAAGTATTTTTCTTCTCGCAGCAGTATCTATTGTATAGATCAAGAAGGGTATTTTCTTTATAGTAAGAAGAATGCTTTCATGTTTTTTTATTAAAAAAAAAAAAAAAACAAACATAAGTAACAATAGAATGGTTGTAAATATTATTTGGTGATTTTTTTCCTTTTAGATAAATGTAAAGAAATGAGATTAAAACAATTTATTAAGATAGTGGTAAAAAAAAATGTAAAAAGGATTTGAATAATTGATAATGATAATATTCCCCTTTATTGTACGAGGACGAGGGATGATTTATCTTTTTAGGAAAATATATTTTACCAGATAGAGTTGGAACTTTTCGAGAAGAAGTACGTTTTAGTTTTGAGAACATTGGAATTAGTAGAAGAGAAGAATAAATTATGTAGAAAAAAAAACTTTAATTGAAAGTGTTTTTTTTTGAGCAACTGCAAGTGGTTTACTTCATTGTGTTAATTTAGACAAAAATCTATAATTTTAAAATCGGTCAATATTACTATTTGGGTACTTTTTTTTAGATTTCAGTTACTATTTTCTTTTTATCAATATCCACTAAATCAAATTCACTAATACTAGAAATAAAAAAACTATTCTAAAAAATGTTAAACAAATTCTTTATGATTCAATTATTTAAAAAATATAAAATTCTCACAAAACTCAAATATTTACAAAAATATTGAAATTGTTTACACAAATTTAATTATTTTTCAAAAATTTAATAAAATTTTTATGAAAATTAAATTCTTTTTTAAATTAACTAAATTTCTACAGAAATTATTTTCATTAATAATTAAATTCTTTTGAGGATTTTAATTATTTTTGAAAGTAAAATTCTATTCAACTATCCAATTATTTTCATAAATAATAAAATTCATCGCAGGATTTCAATTATTTTTTGATATTTTAATAAAATTGTTCGAAACAAATAAATTATTTTAAATACAATTTTATTTAAATTTGTTTAAAATAATTCAATTACTCTTTTAGATTTTACATTTTTAATGAAATTCTTATAAGAAATTTAATTTTTTAAAAATCATTTTAATAAATTTTTTTTGCAATAATTTAATTATTTTCATAACAAGATTTTAAATTATTATTCATACAATTCTACTAAAATTGCTCAAAAAATGTAATTATTCTCAATAATTTAGTTTCAAATCAATCAAATACTCGAAAGAATCAATTAAAAAAAATGTTTGTTTTGAATTCTTTAGAAAAATTCAATTATTAAAAAAACATAACAAAATTATTTCCAAAAATTCAATTTTTCGAGGCATTTTAATAAAATTTTTTGTAAAATTAAACATTTTTTTTAAGTAACAATATTGATCACAAAAATTCAAATATTTTCAAAAGATTACTTTTGAAATTTTGTTTTTTACTTTTGAATTACTTCTTGGAAATGCAAATTTAATTATTTTCGAAAAAATTTAATAAAATACCACGCAAACTTTCAATTATTTTCTATAAAATTTTTAATAGAATTCTTCGTATATTATTATGACAACCTATTGACTCATTTGAGAGAGAGAGCTGAGAAGCAAAATCGAATCTTGATGCATCTGGGCTGCAAATTTGCCAAGAAAAATATAACCCGAGAGAAAAGTCTTTGAAAGTACAAACTCGTGTAAATATTATGAGACAGTGAAGAAGAGAAAGTTGACAATATTCAGAATTGCACTTTTCGGGATAGTTATATACAGAGAAGATAAAAAAACTTGAATCCTGAAACAACATTTTTATTTCCCCCCTCCTCTCCCCTTTTTATCTTTCCTGTTAATGTCGAGTCAATATTGCCCTTGATTCAATGATATATCAATCCATCTTCCAACTAATAGTCCTGCTTTCAGGAGAAGGATATGACAAACAGTAAATATTGTGTCAGCCTTCTCGTTTGATTCTATTTTGGTAAATATGATAATTTGTAATTTAACTCTAACCCCTAACATTAGATAGACTTGAAATTTCTCCTCGCAGTAAATGGTAAATCATATTTTAATGATTGTAGTTAATTTCAAAATGATTTACTGGATTTGATAGTTGTACTTTTTACTTTTCTTACATTATTTTTAATCCTAATTGAGAGATTTAGGTTAGTTTTTTACAAAGTCCTATAACTACGCTATTAGAACCAATGCGGTCATTTTCAGAAACAATATTGAATTTTCTTTACCGACAGTCGAACGCTACCGATAAACAAGTTATTATTCTGAATCGACTACATTACGAAGAATCGAATAAAAAGTAATTTCGAAACTAATAGTATAGTCCGAGCGCTGACGATAAAAACAACAAAATACATAATCTCAAACTGTCAAATTTTGTTACGATAAATATTTGAATAGCTTTATGAACAATAACAGCGCTGACAATAAATGCAACAAAATACATAACCTCAAACTGTCAAATTTTGTTACAATAAATATTTGAATAGCTTTATGAACAGTAACAGCGCTGACAATAAAATTATCAAAATACATAACCTCAAACTGTCAAATTTTGTTACGTGTATAGAAATAAATACTTGGAAAACTTTATGAACAGTACGTTTCATACAAAATAGTGTTAATAAATGTTGGAAAATAAGTAACTTTATATACCTAATAGAATTTTTGAATAAGTAATGAGTGTAAACTTGGTGCTTTTTACTGTGATCTTTTCTTTTTTGGATTTCTATAAAATTTTTCGTTATTTAAATCACAGAGATAGAAAACGAAATTTTACGGCGATAAATAAATATCGTTAACCGTATTATTGTTATTCCAATCCCATTGCCTCATCCATATAAAGCGTATACTCGTCGTGTTGATAATATCGATTATCGAATAATTCAGCAAAAGTAAATAGCTGAATCAATTATTTAAACACTGTTGGTACTCACTACGATCATATAATATTCCACTTTATGCTCTTTCTGGACAAAGTCCAAGCGTCATAAAAAAGGCGTATGTGTGTGATAGTAAAATAATTCATGTTTGTTCATTTTGGCTTAATTGTTGGAATATTATATAGTGATATAGAAATATTATACACTAAAATGTAATTATTTGGAGCGAATTCGAGTTTACATGGGGATAATTTAACATCGTGGGAATACTACGAAGCGTCAAATAACTTCTTAATTGGACAGCACTGACACAATGTCAAGTGAGCCAATAAAGGTTGATCGGGTCAGCAAACGTTGTACTCTATTTCAAATGCTTGTTTTGCAAAAATTGTTCTGCAAAAAAAAAAATACAAAAAAAAGGTACATTGGACTATAATCAAAAAAATATTCGTAAACAGCCAAATGCGCAAGGTGCTGTTTAATTTATTTAATGAAAATTTTCCCTCAGTTCGTTTTTATCATAAAACGGTAAAAAGTGTGACAACAACTGGTAACAATAGGTAAAAGTGGTTCTCGTAAGGCTCGGATTACGATTTTAATGTTTGGTTTCATAGATTCAAAATGGCGGACTTTTATCGGAAGATGAGGAACAAACTATAAGGCAAGAAAACTGTGTGAACGGGAAAATACTTTTGATGAAAATTATTATTATTAACAAAGAGGAGCACAAAGGACAGATGCAGATTTTTGGGGATTCGAAGATCAGAGCCTTGTCACTCGAGCAACAGTCTGGCTTTATGAAGTAATCCTATGTTATTTGTGTTTATGGGATAGTAGAGCCAGACTGCGGCATTACAAGCTAAGACATTGGCCAACTGGAACGGCTCTAACACCTGGGTCACGTAATGTCACCCATGAATCGTTTATAGATCCATTTGAGATCCAAATCTCTCCTCTCGATACAATAAGGTGGAGTTAAAAATAAAGTGAAAATAATTAACCATTTTTATAAAATAATTAACCAGCTTCATATCAATGGCAATGGTTATATCGAATCTTGATATAACGTAACGGCCCCTATGGGGGCCGTTAGTTACTACGAACAGATGCCTGAGTTTCGGTCCTTTACCACGAAATACTAAAATAACATTTTAATAATAGTTTTCTCCATAATTCAGTTCTTTTCGTGAATAATAAAATTCGTCACAAAAATACAATTATTTTCCTAAATTATAAAATTAATCTCAAATTTCAATTATTTTCGTAAATAATAAAATTCGTCTCAAAAATTCAATTATTTTTGTAAATAATAAAATTCCTCTTACAAATTCAATTATTTTTATAAATAATAAAATTAATTTCTTAAAAATGCATTTAATTTCGTAAATAATAAAATTCGTCACAAAAATACAATTATTTTTGAAAATAAAATTCTTTGCAACGATACAATTATTTTCCTAAATTATAAAATTAATCTTAAATTTCAATTAGTTTCGTAAATAATAAAATTCGTCACAAAAATACAATTATTTTCGTAAATAATAAAATTCATCTCAAGAGATCAATTATTTTTGAAAATAAAATTCTTTGCAACGATTCAATTATTTTTCTAAATCATAAAATTCATCTCAAATTTCAATTATTTTCGTAAATAATAAAATTCATCTCAAGAGATCAATTATTTCTTAAAATAAAATTCTTTACAACGATTCAATTATTTTTCTAAATAATAAAATTCATCTCAAATTTCAATTATTTTCGTAAATAATAAAATTCGTCTCAAAAATCCAATTATTTTCGTAAATAATAAAATTATTTTTCTTAATAATAAAATTCATTGCAGGTTTTTAATTATATTAATACTATTTTACAGAAATTGCTCAAAAAATGTAATTATTCTTAAAAATTTAATTTCAATTCCTCGAAAAATATTAATTAGTTTAAAAAAAATGTTTTTTTTTCAATTCTTTGGAGAAATTCAATTATTTACAAAAAGTATTAGAATTTTCCACAGGAATTCAATTATTATAAATACAATTTTAATTAAATTTTTTTGAAATAATTCAATTATTCTTCTAAATTTTTAATGATATCCTTCCCAAGAATTCAATTATTTAAATTCTTCGAAACAATTCAATTATATATTATTTTCATCATTTAAATTCAATTATTATTATTTTGAAGAATTTTTTTAAAAATTCAATTATAAATAATTTATTGAATAATTGAATGTTTCTTAAAATTAAATTCTTAGAAAGAATTTTGTCGACAAATTTTTAAGTAATTAAATTTTTTTGGACAATTTATAATAAATGTTTTAAGAATAATTCTATTTTCTTGTATTAAAAATAATAATTGAACTTCTTTGTTTTGTTTTATTCTTAAAATTCAATTTTCATGATTTTAATCAATAAATTTTTAAGTAATTGATTTTATGTGAAATCTATTATTTTATGAAAATAATGTAATGTTTGCGTGGAGTTTTATGAAAATTTTAATTGTATATTTTTAGAAACTTTTATTTTTGAACATAATTGGATTTCGGGTGAAGAATTTTATTACTTTTATGAAAATAAATAAATTTCTGCAAACAAATTTTATTCATCCTAAAAATAATTGAATTTCTGTGCAATAATTTGCAAACTGTCAAAAATTAATTTTTTTAAGAGTTTTTAACTAAAAAATTTTTTTATAAATCCATTCATTTTAAAAATATTATTAAAAAAGTTTTTTGAGAATTTTAAAATTCATTTGATTTTAATGGAAGTGCATTTTTAAATCATTTTTTTAGAAAATAATTGAAATTTGACCTTGAGTTTTACTATTTGTGAAAAGAATTGAATCCATGTAAAATAATTTTATAGTTTACATAAATAATTGAATTATATTGCAAAGAAATTTATTAAAACTTTCTAAATATTTGAATTTCAGTGAAATTTTTGTTATTTTATGTAAATAGTAATTCAATGTTTGTGTAGAATTTAAATTTTTTGTTTTTTATTGTGTTAAAAATTCAAACTATATAAAATTTTTAATTAAAACCCTATTGAAGTTCGACTATATTTACTTATTTTTTTCAATTTTCTCAACTATGATAAAATTCAATAAATTTTGAAAGTTTTAACGTGTCGATTAATTTCTAAAAACTTTCTAGGAAATCGTAAAAACGCTTAGTAGAAAAATGGGTCATTAAAATAATTACGGACAATGAGAAACAATCTTCCAGTCGCCATATTGGATCCGCCATTTTGATTTTTTGAAAACACACTATATTTCTTTTCAGCGACTGAAAAATAATTTTTTTAACGTTTTTTTTTTGCACAGTGAAGAAAAAATAGTATTGCGTTGGGAATAGAAAAAGTGTACACGTAAGAAATAAAGGGCGCGGAAAAAGGTCAAATAGGTAAAAGTGGAAATTGTGAGAAAAAAGATGGGAGCATAGCGAGACGAGCACAACCAGACGGTAAGAAGTGTTAGTTGAAGGAAGAAAGAATAAAAATGTAAAGAGAGGAGAAAAGAACAGGGTTTGAAAAAAGTACTGACAGAGGAAGAGGGCAGAGAAAAATAATGAATATAGGAAATGAGATGGTAACAAGGAGGTGGGAAATTCGAAAGTGAGTAATGAAAAGAGAGAAAAAGTTTTCCTAGACAAAAAAAGTCGAATGTAAAAAGTTAAAAATTAAAAGTGGAATGTATTTTTCATTCTCCTTTGAACTGCAAAACTTCTAAAAAAAACTGAAGAACGAATCCTTTTTTTTCTATCTCTGCTGTAAATTGAAAAATATGCAAAAAAAAACACACGATGACTGTAAAAATTTTATTTCGAATAGAAAATTTATTGCGAGGTAACATACTTCAAGTGATTTTCCAAACCTCTCGTTGAAAATCCTGTGAGTGTGAAAAGTTGTTTCTACACGTAGATTAACAATGAGCTCAAGAAATCTTAAAGTTTGTACCTACAATTCGAAGAAACTTATTCACAAGAGAATTTACAGAAAACTTTCTCACTGTGAAAGAATAAAAAAAATAAAACAAACGAAGAAACGAAATAAAACAAAATAATTAAAAGAACAAACAAAATCTTACTACGAAAAAAAGTTTCAATAATCACAAATATAAAGACAAGAAAAAAAAGTTTTCGGAAAATTAAACCCTAAATAAATGGGAAAAAATAAATAATTAACATATACTTGAAATAGAGATAAATTTCTTTAATAGAAAATCTATTTTTGAAATAATTTCCAAAGTTTCGTAACGCTTCAAGGCTGTGTAATAAATAATTTCAACCAATCTGGAAAGTGTCCATTTGATTGAAGGCTTTAATTAGAATTACTGTGCAAGATGAGATCGATATTGCCTTTAATAAACGCTTCTGATGGGAGACAATTCCTTGAATAATCGATTAAAATTTGTTATTAATTATTTCCTGAACTAGAGTTTATTATTTAAACCACAGGATATGCAAAATTATGTAGGACTGTATTAAACATCACGTTTTCTACCTAGATTTTTGGTAAAAAAAATCTCTTATCTTTGAATTAAATTTTTTTCCGTTATGAAAAATGGAAAAAATTTTTAATGACAAATAAAGTAATATTAAGATTAGAATTTTTCGAAACTTTTTTTCGTTAAAAAGTTTAAATTATCTTTTCGAAGAAAAAGAAAGAAGGTGAAAAGTTTCATAGAACAGAAAAGAGACGATCGAATTCGTTATCTATTTTTCAAATAAGAATTGGTGTTAAAAAATATTTTATAATAAAGAGATACAAAATATATTGTATCAGAAGAAGAATATATTGTATTATTAGAAGTTTTTTTTTTAACAAGAATCTCTCACGTTACAATTTTTCTGTTTTTCAGATGAGAAATTTTTTCAATATTCTGTGAAAAAGCAAACATTATGCTTTATTAAATAAAGTGGGTAAACTTTTGTTTCGATATAATTAAATTTTTTAATATTGATGTATTCGGGAAGGAAATTAAAATTATCTTCAACACAGAATAATTTTTGTACATAATTGTACATAAAATTTATATTTTGTTGTTTACAGCTTTTTTAATAAAGAAAATTTATATTAAGCAATTTTTTAAGATGATTAAATTTTTCTAGACACTAAATAAAATGATAATAACAAACTTCGAACTCAAGAAGAAATTTTTTTTAAAAGTAGCAAAAAGTACCTTTCGAACTAAAAAAAAAATAGAGGAAAACTAGCTTTTGAAAAATTAAACTCGACAACCAAAATAATCGTTTTAGACGCTTCACATAACTGACAAAAATTCTACCTTATACTTTATTTACGAGAATTTTTACTAATTTTCATAAAATATTTTTACTTTTTTCTTATCCTGATATTAAATTGAATTCCTTCAACGAATTTTATTATTCATGAAAATATTTAAATATTTAGAAAAATAACTTCATTCTTACCAAGATTTTTAGAAAACTTTTTTAAGTAATTAATTTTTTTCGACTAATTTTATCCAAATTCCAATTTAAATAATTGAATTCTTGGGAAATTTTTATTATTCAGAAAAAAATTGAATTCTTATAAAGATTTTGACGAAAAATTGAAAAATTTATATTTGTAAAATTTTAAAAAACAATTATTTAGAAATAATTAAATTTTTCGAGGAATAGAAATTTAATTTTTAAGAATAATTTCAATTTTTCAGAAAAAATTCTGTAAAATTCTATTTAAAAATAATTCAAAATCTACAATTAATTTTACCATTTATGCAAATAATTAAATAGTTAAGATTTTTATTGAAATAATAAAAAAAATTTATTTGTTGTAAAAGTAATTGAATTTTTGCGAAGAATTTTATTTTTTTGAAAGTAAATGAATTATTGCGAAGAATTTTATTTTTTTCAAAGTAATTGAATTATTGCGAAGAATCTTTTTAAAGTGTTTAACAAGAATTAATTGAAATTCAGTGAAAAAATTTGTTATTTTTGAAAATAATTGTATTCCTCATAGAAATTTTATAAACATTCTTTTAAATAATTCATTTTTTTGAAATATGACAAATATTATGAAAATTATATTTAAAAATATTAAATTCTCGTAAAAATTTTTATTTATGAAATTAATTAAGTTTTTCGAATAATTGATTTAAAGAAATAGTTTTAAATAATTGAAATTTTTCGTTGTGTTTTATTATTAATGAAATTAATTGAATTCGTGCTTGGAATTTTATTTAAAAATTTTTGAAAAAATTAAATTTCGATGAAAAATATTTTTATTAGTGAAAGTAATTAAATTGTTGTGAAGAAATGTAACAAAATTTTATTAAGTAATTGATTTTTTTGCAAATGTTTTTGAAAATTCTATTTTAAATTAATTACATTCTTGAGAACATTATTTATGAAAATAATTTAATTTTGGATGAATTTTATCAATTTTTTAATTTTTAAATTCTTTTCCAAGCTTTGATAAAAATACTACATTTTTATCAATAATTGAATTGAATAATTAAATAATTGAATTTTTAGTAGTTTTTCAAACTATAATTAAATCTTTTAAAAGAATTTGATTATAATTTTTTAGAATACTTTTGATTTCAAGTAATAGCGAATTTAAAGTTGTGAAAATTCTAAAAAAAAAGAAATAAAAAAAAATAAAAAATCTTTTAGTGGCTGAATTCTAAATAAATATCTAAATAGTAGTATTACGTAACAAAAAAAGTAGTAAATAGTAGGTTTTAGTAGATGAGAGAGAAGCTTGTAATAAATTCTAAGAGTTTTCTGTTCTAATTTATCCACTGGTTCATTTATTTGCCAAACATGTATATATAGTGAAAATTGGAACCATAAAAATGTCTCTAGAACACTGTGAATTTGAGTATAGGTTGGAGAAGCTCGTTTTGAGTGGATAAAGTAGATGTTTTTTGTTCAGCCATTCAGAATAAGGTATAGACATTCAATTCTGTGACCCAGAAATCGACTGTCGGAGAGATTCTTCGGATTCTCGTTTTTCCAAATCAGCCGCGGTGTGAGTAGCCTTCCTGTGACTTGGTGCTTTTCTAGGACGCCTCAACATATTCTCTTGTCAAGAAATTTCTATTCATGACACCACCAGCCACACCCGAACTCACAAGAATACTTCTTATATTATGCAACGAAACAAGGGTAAGGCGCCATTTCCCGAACACATTAAATCCTTCTCCATTTAATTACAATGCACGTGAAATGAGGTTCAAAAAAAATTTAGACATTAAAAAAAATTAGACATTTATTTTAATTAAATTGGTAGTTTTTAATTTTTACTTACACTAAGAATTTAAATTTAATTACAGTGGTTCTAAATTTAAAAAACTGAGGTAAAATAGTATCTTCACTTCACTTTCACTTCACTTTTGATTCACTCCACTTTCACTTCATTTTTAATTCACTCCACTTTCACTTCGCTCTTATTTTCACTCCACTTTCACTTCATTTTTAATTCACTTTTACTTTCACTTCACTTCGCTCTTATTTTCACTCCACTTTCACTTAATTTTTAATTCACTCTTACTTTCACTTCACTTTCACTTTACTATTATTTTACTCTCACTTTACTTCACTTTCAACAAAGTGATTTGTGAATTTAACTTTCACCTCATTTTCACTTCACTTTCAACATAAATATAGTGAAGTGAATGTAAAGTGAGACTAAACGAAGTGAAAGTGGAGGGAAAGTAAAGTGATATTAAGTAAAGTGAAAGTTGAGGGAAAGTAAAGTGAGACTAAGTAAAGTGAAAGTTGAGGGAAAGTAAAGTGAAAGTGAAGCTAAAGTGAAAGTGTAGTTAGATTAAGTGAATGTGAAAGTGCCGTATGAATTCAATTAAAATTCAAATTCTAATAAATTTTTTGATAGAATGCCACAAGAGAAATTACTATCGGAATTTCAATAAAATATCCAGGTTGCACACATAGTGGGAAAATCTTTGCTATAGTGCTGGAATAAAATAATAATGTGAAAATATAAAAGATCACAGAGAAAGTGTGTGTGTGTGTGTGGAGAAAAATAATAAAATCCAATCGTTGTAACGAAAGTATTTTTTTTTTTTTTTTGCAAAGTTATGGTATACTGTTTTTATAGCGCTTGTCATGTAGGACGTGTCAAGTTTTTTTTTCTCAGAGAATAAGAAGTTTTTCCCTATACTCAATACTCTTTATCGTTTCCACTATGGCCATCTTGTAGAAATGAGAAACTTGGAGCAGGGTGCTTCCTTTATAGTCTCGTTCTTATAACCCCCGTGAGCGAAATCATCTTTGATATGAATCCCCTAACAGGCAAGATAGTTCTACTTCATTTCACCAAAACTTTCATGGTTACAAGAACAAGCAACTAGATGAACGACTCAGTTTCTTGAAATTGAACTCGTTTCATCAAACATACTTTTTTGTGTTCTATATTCTTTGCCTTTCATTTCATTGTCAATACAAAAAAAATTGTACAGTTTAAAAAAAAACCAAAAAAAACAAACATTTTTATACAATTGTAAATACTGAGGGTCAATTATGTAATTTTACGCCTATTTCGCTTTTAGTTAAATTTTATTTTCACTCCATTTTTGCACATTCACTCAAATTTTATTTTCCCTTTACTTTCACTTCACTTTCACTCAAATTTTATTTTCACTCCACATTCACTTCACTTCGCCTCCAATTATTTCACTTTGACTCAAATTTCATTTTTACTCCATTTTTTCAGTTTCACTCAAATTTTAATTTCACTCCACTTTCACTTCACTTTCCCTCTAATTATTTTATTTTTAATCAAATTTTATTTCCACTCCACTTTCACTTTACTCAAAATTTATATTCACTGCACTTTCACTTTAACTCAATTTTTATTTTCACTCCACTTTCACTTTACTTTCACTATTACTCAAATTTTCTTTTTACCCCATTTTTACTTTTTATTCAATTTTGATTTTCACTCCACTTTCACATTTACTGAAATTTTATTGTCACTCTACTTTCACCTTTACTAAAATTTTATTTTTATTCCACTTTCACTTCACTTTCACTCAAAATTTATTTTTAATCCACATTCACTTTTAAGTCGTTCAAATTTTATTTTCACTACAATTTCACATTAATTTTTACTTTATAATATTAAAAAACAAGTTGTATCACAAAGGAAAGTGAAAGTGAAGTAAAAGTGGAGTGGAAATAAAATTTGACTGAAAGAGAAAGTGAAATAAAAAGAAAGAAAAATAAAATTTAAGTAAAAATGAAAGTGGAGTGACAAGAAAATTTAAATGAAAGCGAAAGTAATGTGAAAGTGAAGTGAAAATAAAATTTGAGTAAAAGTGAAATTGAAGTGAAAAAAAAGTTTGAGTAAAAGAGAAAGTGAAGTGAAAGTGGTGTGAAAATAAAATTCAAGTGAAAGTAGTGTAAAAATTAAATTTGAGTAAAAGTGAAAGTAAAGTGAAAGTGGTGTGAAAATTAAATTTGAGTCAAAGTGAAATTAGAGTGAAAATTAAATTTGAGTAACAGAGAAAGTGAAGTGAAAGTGCATTGAAAATAAAATTCAAGTGAAATTCGTATAAAAATAAAATTTGAGTGAATGTAAAGTGAAAGTGAAGTGAAATTACATAATCGACCACCTATAAAAAGTAGTCATAAATTTAGACTTGGAAAAGAATCGAGAAAAACTTGAAAAAAATTCTCCTCCCGGGGTATTGTAGAAAAAAAACTGACATTGATAATGATTTGCAATTATTTTTGCTTTTCTTTCTGCAAGTAATATTGACGTCTATCTTTAGAGGCCAGATAACCCTGATCCCTTTTTCTGGAACGGCTAAAAAGATTCGGTCGATGCTACATGAAGGCTCCATGATAAAGGAAATGGAGAATTTTTATGTTCAAAAAAGATGACAGTCCTCGGGTTGAGAAAAAAATCATTTCTTGTCTTTTTCTCATTATAGTGTTTTTATGCTTGTAACAAAAAAAAAGAAAGATTCCAACCATATTTGACGGAAAAGAATTTCGAAGTAAAAAAAAAAAGTCCAAAGATTACTTTGTCTTTAAAGGAAAATCAACTGTTTTGAAAAGCTACACTTTTTTTCAAATTATTCCCAATCATGATAGTTTATTACAATATTTTACTACAAACACATTAAACTCTTGTAATTCTTGAAATTAATTACTCGACAGCGGAAGGGAAAGCCCTTTAATAAATAATTATCGACATTTTCAAGCAAGCTGAATATGTCTCTCGCGTTTATTATGATATCAAAATCAATGTTCATGAAGATTTCAATGCCACCAGACTGTTATTGTTCTCAAAAAAAAAAATTATTATTTATATTTCTCTTTAGTACTTGACCCACTTTGAACTATAAATCACATTTTTTTGAGAAAGTAAATAAACTTGTTTAAATCGACGAATATATTTTGTTCTTATTTTTCGCATTAATTTTTAAGATAAAAAGCATCTAGATAGATGCAAAAACTTTCTTTCGAGATGAAGCTTTTTTTCTGAAAGCTGACAATAAGAAAATAGTGTCGACCTCTCCAAGTGTATTGTATTTGAGATTTCTATGAAGGAAATTTTTTAAAGATGATGTCACTGACAATGACTGCTATTTCTGAATTTTTTTTTTGTTTTACCTTAATGGATACAAAATACAGGGGCAAAAAAAAGAAATGTAGCGAAGAATTCTGACAATGTGAAAAAAAAGAATTGTTGTTACTTGGTGTGAGTTGGCAGAAACGAAGAGTAACTGGATGACCAGAGAGACATTCATCAGCGTGCAACATCGGCTGGGTATAACATTTCTCATTGTTGTATTTGTGACAATAGCTTTAGAAGCATATTGCCATGAATCATACAAAATACAACTGAACAAAAAAGTCATTTCATATATAAGATTTTTGGCGTGCGGATTTAAAAATCGCATAAATATTGGATATACTGTGTAGTTAAAAAAAATGCTTTTATCACAATAATCTTATTTTTATTGTTCATAAAGTAGCTCATCCTTTTATAACATTCGGTGCATCCTAACAGCTCGTCGTTTCGCCAATTCATGAGGCGAATAACCATTCAATACGGATGTAAAACAGCGACTAACTTTTATGAATAGATAAATTTCCAACGCACAGATTTATGAAACTAACGTGCTGTTTATGAAAACATTCTTTATTCTTTATTCTTGATTCTGATTTTGAAAAGAGAACTCTGCAATTAAGTGAAAATTTTTCTGGAGAAAAATCAAGGAGCTGTTTTTTCAACTAATTATTCCTTATACTTCTACTTGTATAAGAACAACAAAATATTTCGTTTGGAAGTAATTAAAAATTTCTTTTTCGAGTACAAGTGGAATTAAAATAATTGTATCCAACTTTCTAATAATTGTAGTTGTCTAATCAAGAATTCTTCATTTAATAACTATGTGATGTGAAACAGTAGAAACCCAAAAGTATTATATAACGCAAATACATTAGGAGTAACTTGAGTTCATTTTACTGAAATGATCAAACTTTATATATCCACATAGAAGGCAAATATGCGTTAATTGACAAAATTGCTTAGCTAATTTGCAAGAGAAGGCTTCCCTTGTAGTTTGCATGTAAATCGTCAATTACTAGAGAGAGAGAGAGAGTGCTAAACTCAAGCCTGGAACAAAACTCTGCCTTTAACGGCTGTACACACACAGCAAGAGCCATTTCAGAATTCGTCTTTGAGATATTTTGAATCCAGAGCTTTGTTGTCCAGTGCCATTGTCTATTTTCAGATTGTGTTCGGTCAGAAGTAGAAATAAATAAAGTTTGAATGCAGAAAAAGCAAGAAAGCTTGAAAATGCTCTGACCTATTTCCTGAATATATTCATCTAAAAACTTTAAGTGCAATATTTTATGCAAATTTTCCAGCAATTCCATCGATTAAGAGCAGCTCTTGAGTTGCTCAATATACAATATGCTATGATCCAAGTCTCAAGGTCATTAAAATATAATTTTTTTTAAACTAAATTCGAAAACGATAAAATACTTTTATTAATTATTATTTTACGAGTCGTATAGAAATAGTAAAATATTCGACTCATTAAAATATAAAATTTCGAATATTTCAGACTAAAAGACGTTGAAAGCTTGGAAAGCTAAGGAATTTATATATTTTTTTTGTAATTGAAACCACCAACTTTCGTTCGCCCTAACGATCATCTCGTTTAGTATATAATGATCTTTCTGGAAAAGTTTTTGTTATATTTTTACGCCACAATGAAACCTTTCAATGATGAATGTCTCATTAAACTTTTCCATTCACGAAACTTTTAAATTGACACTTTTTATTTATTCTCTTTCACTAAAACCTTATTCCTTGCTATTTAGAATATTGCACATAATAAGATATCTTCCCAAGCAACCTTTTCAATTTCTTGACCACAAAAATAGAAAGTAAGAAACAAAACGCAATTATAAATATTCAAAAAATATCATTTAAAGACAATTAAAAATTATCTCAGAAAATATATTTCGGCCCATATTTCCCAACTTTGAACATAAAAATCTTTACAATATCATAAAGTTATAGACAGAAAAAAGTTGAAAAACGGAATGTAAAGTTCTCTTCCGGGCATATAGTTATTTTCTCACACTCATATTGAGTCATATTTGAAAGTAGAAATAAGAGACTTGAAATAAAATAAAATATAAAGGAGCAGATGATAGGGAAGTTGTTAGAGGAATAAAAAAAAATATTTCTTTTTTTGATGACAAAACAAAAGGAGGACTTGAATTGGATCTGAAATCACTGCTTACTCAGGCATCAGATGTAAAAGTAGAGAGGTAACTTAAATCCAAAATCCGTAAATTGCATTTCCTAGTAAGCTGCCGATAGTGAAGAAAAGAAGTATAAGAAGATTTCTTTTTATCATCGCCAATGGAGCGGTCAACCGAGCCCAAATAAATGTTTTCTTAGCTTTAAAATATCGATTGCACTTGCAATCATACGATGCTTAATCTTTTTTCAATGTCACACGGAATTTTAAAGATTCTTTTCTCGGCTCTACATCGGGGTCGCTCTAATTCAATATTTTTATTTTTGACAGAGAATTTCAATAGAGAATAAAATGCATTGAGTTGATATTTTTTTAAGTAATGAAAATTAATTGAACTACTCGCAGGTGAATAGAGTATTTATTTATTATACCCTAGGGGTTGATTATGTAACTACACTCCAATTTTATTCTACTTTCACTACACTTTTATTTTTACTCTTTTTATTTCACTCCACTTTCACTATTACTCAAATTTTATTTTTACTCCAATTTCACTCTAAATAACTTTTACTCAAATTTTATTTTCACTTCACTTTTACTCTAATTTCACTTGTACTCAAATTTTACTTTCACTCTACTTTTACTTAAATTTTATATTCACTCCTCTTTTACTTTCATTCAATTATTATTTTCACTCCACTTTCAGTTTAACTCATTTTATTTTCACCCCACTTTCATTTTACTCAAATTTTATTTTCATTCTACTATCACTTCACTTTCAATCAAATTTCGTTTATATTCAAATTTCATTTTCACTCTTCTTTCACTTCACTTTCACTCAAATTTTATTTTAACTTCACTTTCACTACAAATTCACTTTTTTCTCAACTCATTTTATTTTCAGGCCACTTTTATTTTACTCAAATTTTATTTTCACTTCACTTTCACTCTAATTTCACTTTAACTCAAATTTTATATTCACTCCACTTTTACTTTTATATAATTTTTTTTTCACACCACTTTTACTTTTATATAATTTTTTTACACCACTTTCAGTTATACTTAATTTTTATATCCAACATATTTTGAGTAAAAGTGTGAGAAAAATAAAATTCAAGTTTAAATAAAAGTGTACTGAAAATAAATTTGATTAAAAATGAAAGTGGAGTGAAAGTAAAGTGAAAGTGGAGTTAATATAAAATTTGAGGAAAACTGAAAGAGAAGAAAAATAAAATTTTGATTAAAATAAAATTAAAGTGAAAATGAAGTTTTAGTAAAAGTAAAAGTAAAGTGAAAATAAAATTTGAGTAAAAGTGAAATTAAAGTGAAATGAGGTGAAAATAACATTTTAGTGAAGGTGAAAGTGAAGTGAAAATAAAATTTGAATTAATGTAAAATTAGTGAAAATAACATTTAGTAAAAGTGAAAGTGAATTGAAAATAAAATTTGAGTAAAAGTAAAATTAGAGTGAAATTGCAGTGAAAATAATATTTCAGTAAAAGAGAAAGTGAAGTAAAAGTGGATTAATAATAAAATTTAAATGAAAGTGAAGAAGAAATAAAATTTAAGTTAAAGTCAAATTGGAGTAAAAATAAACTATGAGTAAAAGTGATATAATTGGAGGGAAAGTGATGTGAAAGTGGAGTGAAAATAAATTTTGAGTAAAAGTGAAATAATTGGAGGGAAAGTGAAGTCAAATTAAAAATTAAGTGAAATTGAAGTGAAAGTAGAGTGAAAATTAAAGTAGAGTAATAGTGGAGTGAAATTAAATGAGATTAATTTTGAATAAAAGTGAAAGTAAAGTGAAAGTGGAGTAAAAATAAAAACTGCGTTAAAGTGAAAGTGAAGTTAAATTGGAGTGAAATTAAACATGATTAAATTTGAGTAAAAGTGAAAGTGGAAGAAAATAAAATTTGAATAAAATTGAAAGTGTGGTGAAAGTAAAATGAAAGTGGAGTGAAACTGAAATTTGAGTAAAATAAGAAATTGGAGTGAAAGTTGAGTAAACGTAAAATACGTTCACATTTATTTTTTAAATATAAACTTTCCCCTTATAGTTAATTCCGAAAAAGGAACACTCTTCTTCAAACGATTTTATATTGTTTGCAATATCAAGATAAATATTGTTTTGCAACAAACACTCGCATTTCCAGTAAACAATAAATTAATTAAAGAAACATGTTTACAATGTGAAATAGAAGAAAAGTGGAGACACTTTCGCCATGATTGATTTGTTTTTGTCTTGCTTATATATACATTAGCCGTGAAAGCTAGATACATAAGTTTTCTTGTTCACAAGTAGTGTGAAAACTGGAGATGTCTGATGCTTAGAGTCTCATCGCACGTGTCTCAAGGGCTAGAGCCCATAAATTAGAGGGAAGTATAACCATTCTTTTCATACTTTTCTAGTTCTTTCGAAGATGCAGTGCCAACAAGGAAGGTCTTCTTATTCACACCCTCCACTCACACAAACACATATGCCAACATAATACACATATATTTATATGTATGCGGTTGCTAGATTATATATAGTTTAAAAAGACAAAAGCTTGTAAAAAAGTTGAAGAACTCTCGTTATCGTTAGAGTGGGCGTACACAACAATAAACTGGTGTAGATTCATACGTGTATGCATCAGGCCTTATTTCTCAAGAGCATGACCTTTCTCTATTCTGATTACAGTAAAAGAGATTTGTCCCTTTACCTCTCTCGTGTCTATGTGACACTTGACTGAATTGGACTTGGATATTGATCGAAAACCTCTTATTCAATCTACTGGCGAACGGTTTTAGTTAGAGTAAATCGCATCTTCATTGTGCTCTCAAATATCTTAAAATTGCAGTAATATTGACAACGTTGCCTCATTATTGCCAATATATTACGATAGCTTCTTATCGATTTTTTTTTTCATAAAATGCAATACTGAAAATATTTTCACTTTACTTTCACTCAAATTTCGTTTTTATTAAAATTTCACTTTCACTTCACTTTCACTTCACTTTCACTTCACTTTTACTTCACTTTCACTCTAAGTATTTTACTTTTAATCAAATATTATTTTCACTCTAATTTCAAATTAACTCAAATTTTATTTCCACTCCACTTTCACTTTAACTTAATTTTTATTTTCACTCCACTTTCACTTTACTTTCGCTATTACTCAAATTTTCTTTTTACCACACTTTTGCTTTCATTTTAATTTTATTCTCACTCCACTTTCACATTTACTGGAATTTTATTTTTACTCTACTTTCACTTTTACTAACATTTTATTTTCATTCTACTTTCACTTCACTTTCACTCAAAATTTTATTTTTAATCCACATTAACTTTACATTCATTCAAATCTTATTTTCACTTCAATTTCACATTAATTTTTACGTTATAATATTAAAAAACAAGTTGTATGACGAGGGAAAGTGAAAGTAAAGTAAAAATAAAATTTTAATCGAAGTAAAGTTGAAGTAAAGTGAAAATAAACGCTGAATAAAAGTAAAAATGAAGTGAAATTTTAATTTGAGTAATAGTGAAAGTGATGCGAAAATAAAAATTGAGTAAATGCGATCGTAGAGTAAGAATAACATTTGAGAAAAAAGTGAATTTATAGTTAAAGTGGAGTTAAAATAAAATTTGAGTGAAATTAAAGTTGGAGTGAAAGTGAAGTAAAAGAAGAGTTAAAATAAATTTTGAGTGAAATTGAAGTTGGAGTGAAAGAAAAGTTAAAATAAAATTTGAGTGAAATTAAAGTTGGAGTGAAAGTGAAGTGATAGTAGAATGAAAATAAAAAAGAAAAAATATTATCGCTGTTCCAGTTAAAAGTTTTTTTTCCGTGTAAGCAAATTATTAATCAAAGTAGCTAATATATTAATATCCTAGCAAATAATCGACATAGAATAGAAATAAATAAAAAATTAATCTAAAATTAAAATTTTTTTTAATTTAAAATCGTAAAGAAATAAATTTATATATTAGAGAAATTGATATAAAATTAAGAGACACGATGGAAAATAAATGTATTAATTAAAATAGCCCTCTGAATAAATCTTGATATAACGAACGCACTCGTTCATTAATATTAACAAATGATACTCATTACATAATGTTACTGAAGCATTGGCATCCCTATTTATCTGGATTCGTGATAATGATCTTCTTCCATATAATGAAGATCCAATCAGTAAATTTTGTGAAATCTCGAGCAGACTTGCTATTAATAAACAAAATTCGGAAACCACATAGTTTTCACTATAGACTAGAGAGAATTAGGCTGATAGAAATAATAAAAAATTGCTTTATTCGTATAAGTAAAAAAAGAAAATCGTTTATAAATTTTCACATTATTAATTTTCTCACTATTTTAATTGTTATTGTCTGATTATTTATTAATATTATAAATATATATTAATTATTTTCTTTATTTTTAATATATTTAGTTTAAATTTCTATGCCAAAATAAAAATTCATTTCAGTCTTAATGTAACGTTGATTTATAAACTTTTACTTTCACTGAAAAATATTTAGTTTCACATAAAAAATGTTCACTTTCACTTCACTTTAACTTTACTTAAATATCACTTCACTTTCACTTGACTCTTGGTTTTTGTTGAAATTTATGTGAAATTAAAGTTTTTTAAAATACAAAAATGAGTAAAAGTTAAGAGAAATTAAAGTTAAGTTAAAGGTCAGTAAAGTTAAGGTGAAGTTAAAGTAAAAGTTATAGTGGAGTGAAAATAAAAGTTGAATAGAAGTGAAAGTGAAGTGAAATTTAAATTTGGATAAAAATGAAATTAGAGTTTAAGTGAAGTGAAAAATGAGTCAAAATAAAATTTCAGAAAAATAAAAGTGAAGTGAAAATAAAATTTCAGTAAAAGTGAATTTTGAGTATGAGTGAAAGTTAAGTAAAAATAAAATTTGAGTAAAAGAGATAATAGAGTGAAAATAACATTTGAGTAAAATTACAATTGGAGTGAAAGTGGAATAAACATTAAATTTAAGTAAAAGTGAAAGTTAAGTGAAAATAAAATTTGAGTAAAAGTGAAAGTGAAAGTAAAGCGTAAGTGAAGTGAAGTGATAGTGAAAGAAAAAATCGCGAAAATTGCATTTTCTGGAAAATTTATATTTTCTGCAAGTTTTCGTACTAACTTTCTGCTCAGACTTTGGTCATTTAAATTTTAACGAAATTCCAGCAACATGCTCGAATGATCCGGAACTGAGACGTGCAAATCTGAATATCTTCCGGAATCTTTGGATTGACTTGAAAACAGCTTCCAGTAGCACATCGATCAATTCTTGAATCCCAAGGGTGGTTTTCGAACAATTTAGGTTTGAAGACGTCCCCTCCTTCTAGCGCAGGTTCTATCAAAGTCCTCGCACTTCAAATCGTTCGCATTTTCATTATTTCAAAAATGAAACAACATTCATCAATAAAATTGCCAAATAATTATTTCCTAGCTCAATGAAAAACCAATTTGTAACAAAAGCTTATTAGTAAATTATAATTTCTATTAAAATTATTTAAAGCGCAAACATACAATTCGGGTAGAAGATAAAAACTAGTCTTCATATTTCGAATGGATTTTAAAAGTCTCTTTTACACTGTATTTTAATTAGACAGTTATTTCAACTGTCAATTTACTCTTTCAATACGAATTTCTCACTTTTGTGATCTAGAGAAAAATTCCAATCACGAGAAATAAGAAAAGTTGTGGTAGTATTTAAAAAAAGGTTTTTTTAGGGGGGAAATTTAGATTTAGCTTCAGGACAGGCCTAGATATGTCAGACGTTTTGTTAAACATGAAACAATTGATGGGCGATTTGTAAAAGTCTGCTTACGTCAGACAAACATTATTGATTACTTCGCCTTAATGAGATATAGAAGAAATAAAATATTAATATTTAAAATGATTTTGTTGATGGAAATTGTGATTAGTGGAAGTGAATAATTAAGTAGAACAAGTCAGCTTTTATCAGAGAATGAAACTTCTCACGAATATTTTACAATAAGGTCTCTAAACGCAGAATTTCTGCTACAAATATTAAGAGGATTGGAAAAGTATTTTCGTTCACAAAATTCTAGTAAAGGATTATCAATTTTAATCAAATCGAGGTCCACGAGGGGTCTTTAAATTTTCAGAAAAAAATAGTTATTTATTAATGAAAATGTTTTATTTTTGTACGAAGCAGAAGCACAAGTATATAGAACAATAATCAACTGTTTTTTTTTCAGTGACGTCGATGGAAGTAGTCACCCACGCCAGCCACTTGTCTCAATTTCAAGCTGTCATCTTTTACGGACATTATTAGCAATAAAACTAATAAAAAATAGTTGCAAAAAAAATTTCGTTCCTAACATAAATAAAACAGTTTGTATTTTTTTTTAATTTGTACTTCTTTCTGTTTTTTGTTTTCTTAGTAGCAAGTTTTGGAAATCAATTCACCCTTCCACCTGCTTTACGTAAAAAAATCGTGATTTTTAACTTAATAAAATATTTCTGAAATATTTTTTATTCGATTTTAATTCTTGGTTTTCATGTCTGGAGAATAAAGAGAAATTTTATGGCTCAAAGATGTAAATCACTTGTGAAGAGAGATTAAACAGAATAGCCTTTCTTATGGATTCGAGTTCAATCAACTAAGTGATTTTAAAGTGTACCTAGTTGGGTAATCAATGTTCGAAATCTAACTCTATTGTGATCGGATCTCTTTTTTTTGCATAATTGGGTTTATCTGATATCTGAATGTTCTATCGGTCGGTCGTCGTCACATTTAGTTTCCGCACGCTAGGTATTCTTTGAAAGGAAGAATGAAGAAAAAGACCAAAAGTTGTTGATAGCTCTTGTTCCTCAAGCACACACTTTATTCAAGATTTTACTTTTTTTTGCAAAAAAAAACTTTAAGATTTACTTTAGGATTTAACTTTTTTATCAGATCTTTAACAAGAATGTTTTGTTGATTTTTTTTTATTTCATAAAAATACTGGACGAGAATAATATAATTTTATTTTCACTTCACTTTCACTTCACTTTCACTCAAAATTTGTTTTCAGTTAACTTTCGCTAATGCTAAAAATTCAGTTTTACTCCACTTTCACTTTTAGTTAATTTTTATTTTCCTTTCACATTAACTTTTACTAAATTTTTATTTACACTTAAATTTCACTTTCATACAAATTTTATTTTCACTTCACTTTCACTTTTACTCAAATTTTACTTTCACTTCACTTTCGCTTTTACTCAAATTTTACTTTCACTTCACTTTAATTTTCACTCAATTTTTATTTTCACTTCACGTTCATTAAAATTTCACATTTATTCAAATTTTATTTTCACTTTACTTTCACTTTTACTCAATTTATATTTCCACTTCACTTTAACTTTCACTCAAATTTTATTTTCCCTTTTACTTTTACTTTCACTTAAATTTTAATTTCACTCCACTTTCACTTAACTTTAATTTTTCCTCAAATTTATATTATGGGTGAAAATGAACTGAAAGTGGAGTTAAATTAAAACTTTAAGGGTCAATGAAAGTACAGTGGAAGTTAAGTAAACATAAAATTTAAGTAAAAGTGAAAGTGAAGTGAAAATCGAGTGAAAATAAAATTTTTGTCAAGAGTCAAAGTGTAGTAAAGATAAAGTTTGAGTAAAAGTGAAAGAGAAGTGAAAGTAAAGTGAAAGAGGAGTGAAAATAAAATTTGAGTAAAAGTGAAGTGACAATAAAATTTGAGTGAAAGTGAAAGTGGAGTGTAAATAAAAATTGAGTAAAAATAATAGTAGAGTGAAAATAATATTTAACTAAAAGTGAAATTAGAGTGAAAGTGGAGTGAAATTGAATTTTGAGTAAAAGTAAATGTAGATTAAAAATAAAAATCGAATAAAAGTGAAAGTAGAGTGAAAATAAAATTGGAGTAAAATTGAAAGTAGAGTGAAAATAAAATTGGAGTAAAATTGAAAGTAGAGTGAAAATAAAATTTGAGTAAAAGTGAAAGTTGAGTGAAAATAAATTTGAGTAAAAGTGAAAATATAATAAAAATTAATTTTTTTATTGAAAATTATAAATACTTATTTACTATACAAAATAATTAACCTTCACGCATAAAATAATGGCTAAATATTTCAAAAATTAGGTCACTCAAAAAGAAAAGAAAGAAACTAAAAACATTTGATATTATGTCACAGAGAAATGTTTGAAATTGTGTAAACTAGGTTTTCATCAAAATAAACTGAAGTAATTTGAAAAGATTGATGTTGTAGACAAAATGTGTACATAGTGGCTGGTCTGGAAATAATTATGGATTTGCGTTAGCAACTGATGTTATATTAAATACAAGTGTTCTATTGCGAAACATTCTCTGGACGTATAATTAAAATTTCACTCGCAGTTGAACGAAGAATGTTTATGTCATTGTTTCAAATAATTAAATTTTCAAGGAAACCCTAATAATCATAATAATTATTATACCGATTGCAACTATTTAGTTCGTGTAGAGAAAATTCTCCAGTTTTATCCAGTTTTTAAATACGGTCGTCAAAATTTAAATGATTTTAAACAACCTCGTCCGCCATTTTGGATCCGCCATTTTGGAAATCGAAAAACTGATGTTCGGAATTAAAAAAAAACCCCCCGAAAAAAATGTGTCAAACTATTTTTGGGGTAAATAATTTTAAACACAGTGCAATTTGTAAAAGATGTTGAAAAAAAGAAAAGAATTTTATTTTTCAAAGCAAAAAAGGGAAAATAGAAGTAAGAGTAAAATTCTGGAGTTGTGTGAGATTAGTGGGATTATTTAAGTGGCTGGCAAAAGGAGTCGAGTAAGTAATTGCAATGAAATAAAAAAGAACGTAGAGGAGCGTTAGGTAGGAGGAAATGAGGGATTGAAAGAATTAAGTAAGAGGATGTGAGAGAGATATTATAAAAAAGTTGAAGATGGATTGAGATGTAAAATGGAAAGGAAAATTATATGATAGGAGAGAAAAAACAGCTACTTGGAGAAAATATACAGAGAAGGACGCAGAGATAAATAAAATTAAAAATTCACGAATAAGAAAGTGGCAACTTTGAAAAGAATAAAGATGAAGTAGAGAATAGCATTAAAGCTTTAGATTTCTCAAAAATATTATTATTATTATATTATATTATTATTAATTAATAATATCATTATTTATTAAAATAGTATTAAAATATTGTTAATAAAATTTTTTTTTTAATTGATGAATTTCTGTTTTGACTCGTTAAATCAAATTTTTCATACTCAAGTTAGTAATAGCTCTATAAACCCCTTAACCGAACTAATAATACTTGGAGAAAAAAGACAATAGTGTCACATTATGTATCCACAAGTGCTTTATTATACTGCCTATGTGATAAAAAAACAAGAAAATTGACTCGGTAAAAAAGCATAAAGTTTTATGCGCATATATTAATAAAAAGAATAAATGCAACACCTTGTCCTTAACCCACAAGAACACTGAAATTAATTAAACATAACAGAAAAAGAACCAACCTTTTATTAAAAATTTAATAATTTTTCATTAAAATAGCCCACTATTTAATTATTAATTAACATGACTTCAAACTCATATTTTCAGTTATGAATCTGGAAAATCAAAGATAGTCAAATATTGAAAGGTACATTCAATAAGGGAAAATAAATCATTCTGCTGAGAGTTAACGTTGTACGATATAGCGGAAAGTAGTGCTGCTTTTGACAATTCTCATAAATCGAAATGAGTAAGACGCTAAGCAACGCTAAGTGAATAAAGTCAGTCTCAGGGAGAGCAAGAACTTTTTCACTGGTCATTGAACATTTGATTCTGAAACATTTTTTAGTACTTAAAAAGCAAATTACAATGTCATTGAAATTTCATCGAAATTTTCTAGAAAAATTTTTCACTTTTCTAAAAATAATTTTTAATCTGACTTTGTTAGTAAATTCTAAGTACACTATATTTTTATTAAAGCATTAAACTTTTCTTTAAAAGTTGTCCTGATTTTCTAGTTAAATATGAAGCGACTTGTCAATAAATTCACAAAGAATCTTAGGAGAAATTAAAAAAAAAACCAAGAGATTTTAAACTGCACGAAAAGAAATTATAACGAGACTTTAAAGTTCAGATTAAGTTTCTAGAACTAATAGTAAGAAAAAAATTATTAATAAAAAAAAATTAAAATTATTAATAAAATTAGTTATTAATTTAATTTAATATAATTATTAAAATTATTAATATTATAATTTATAATGCAGAATTTGTAAAAATATTTTTTTTATTGCATTGTAAATTGTAATAATTAACATTAGAATTAGAATTTATTTATTACGGGATCATTAGATTTTTTTAAATTAAAAAAAAGAAAACCTTCGTGAGAAAATAAAGTGTTTATTAAATGAGAACAGAAATATTTTATACCCTTTTAGCAGTTTCAAAATAATTAGAAATGCACAATTTGTTGAATTTAAAGTCATTATTAAAATTACAGTTGAACATAAAATATTTGTCACTTTTTTACTGATTGAAACCATTCGTTAATACTTAATATTAAGTTTATTCGTTCGGCAGAGCAATAAAATGTTTTTTTAAAGATACGGTCAATAAAAAGTTTGATTAACTAAGAGTTCAGTTATAAGTGCTTATTAAAACAAATGTGCAATATAATTTTAATTACAATTTTCAAATAATAATAATAATAATCAGTTAAACTGATTTTTCGAGAATATTGAATAATTGAAACCTAAAAATATGGAGTAAATTGAGAAATAAAATTGTACATAGGGGAAAGTAAAGTAAATTTATTTTCATTCCACATTTACTTCACTTTCACTCAAAAAATGTTTGTATTCTATTTGCACTTCACTTTCACTTTGACTGAAAATTTATTTTCACTTCAATTTCACTTCACTGTTTCTCGAATTTTTTCATTTTTACTCAAATTTTATTTTCACTCAATTTTTACTTCACTTTCAGCTCCAGAAAAATTTCATTTCATTATTCTTTTTCATTTTCGTTTCTTTTAAACGTCCACAATTGTCACAACAAGTGAAGTGAAAATAAATTCTGAGTGAATGTGAAAGTGAAGTGAAAATAAATTTTAAGTTAGAGTGAAAGTGGAAGAAAATGAATTGAACAAAAATTTCGAGTGAATGTGAAGTGAAAATTGAGTAAAATAAATTTTGAGTGAAAGTGGAGTTAAAGTGAAGTGAAAATGAAGTGAAAATAAATTTTGAGTGAAAGTACAGTGAAAAAAGGAATGAAAATATATTTTGAGTTAAAGAGAAAGTGGAGTAAATGTAAAGTAAAAATGAATTAAAATAAAATTTTTGGTGAAAGTGGTGTTAGTTAAAGTAAAGTGAAAATAAAATTTGATTAAAAGTGGAGTTAAAATGAAGTGAAAATGAATTGCAAATAAATTTTGAGTAAAAGTGAAGTGAAAAAAGGAATGAAAATACATTTTGAGTTAAAGAGAAAGTGGAGTAAAAGTAAATTTTGAGTTGAAGTGAAAATGAATAAAAAATAAAACTGGGGTGAAAATAATATAAAAGTAAAGTGAAAACAGTGAAAAAAATTTGTGTTAAAGTGAAAGTGAAGTAAAAGTGAAAATATGAATTAAAAGAAAAATTTTGAGTGAAACTGAAGTGAAAATGACTTGACAAAAAAATTTTGATATTATTTTCAATAAAATTGGAGGAAAAATTTTTTTTATAACAGTTCACATAAAATGAAGTATAAAGCTGTAGATATTTGACAAAGAAAGACCAATTTTTCCCAAATTTACGATTCGTCTAAAAAGTTTCAAACCAAAAGAAAAAAAAAGTGTTCAGCGAACTTTCAAATAATTATTCAATCTATTGAACTGAATGTCTAATCAGTAAAAATCACTGAACGTAAGTTTTGTGCAGTCATCTATACACATAGAATGGGAAACGAAAGTGTCGAGAGCAATTCCTGAAAATTGTCTTGCTCTCTCACTCTCTCTATCCTTGAGCGAAATTTCGTTTCAGCGAAATTCACGTGCAAGCGAATGAAGCAATTGATTAACAACGTTTTATGGCAGAGCTACGTATATATTATATTGATTTTCAATCAGAAAGCCTTAAAACTCCCATTTCATTTCTTTTTCCATCGTCCAATCGTCGAGGGGTTCCAGCGATATTTAATTATCTTAAAAATACCGTCGTCGTCGTCGTCAGTTGTTCTCTTTTCAAATGGACAACGTAACAAGTGGCATCTGTTGCTTTTGTTGATTTAAGTGCGGTGAAACACTTGACTTCCTGGCAAACTTCCAATTGGCATTTCGTCAGTTATAGCAGAAATTTAAGCTTTGGCTAACGGTACTAGCTTTTTACTATAGGATTTTTGCATTAATATCCGCTCGCTACGCAACGTCGGGTGCATGGTCGCATAATAGCCGAAAGTCTCACAATCAAGTTCATTCTTTTACTTTCTGATGAAAAAATGGAAAGTGCGAATGAAAAGTAGTTTCAAAAAAAAAAATGGAAAAATAGTTTTCAGAAACGATTGAAAAATAGTTTTAAAGAAACAATTGAAAAATAGTTTTTAGAAACAATTGAAAAATGGTTTTAAAGAAACAATTGAAAAATAGTTTTCATTAAAAAAGGGAAAGTTTTGACATAATTTAAATAAGTGTTAAGGTTTCGCATGTACTTGTATTACTCTTTAGTCTTTCCTTCTGCATTTTTGCGAGAATATTACTTTTTTTTATTACTTTTACATTACTTTTACATTACTCTTTTTCTATTCTTTTAAGGATTTTATGTTACCTCTTCTTTTACTTATTTTGCACCATAAAGCCTTCTTCTTTTTGAGATTAATTTTCTTCATCTATTTCCTTTCTCCTATTTTAAATTTTATGTCTCTTTATATATGCGTATTTTACTACCTTCGTCTTCCTTCTTTGCTGACTAAATTTTTTCCTCCCAACCTTATTTAAAAAAAAGAGCAGAAATTTAATATTTCAAATTTTTTTTTAATGAAAGCTTTAAAAAAAGCTGAAAAATCTCTATCTCTAAGTTTTCTTTAAACTTAATTTCAAAGATTATGTAAACTTTTTGGAAACATCTTTTTTTGCCCCATATAAACTATTAATATTGTCAACATATTCTGAATATTGTATGTAAATTTCGTTTTGAAAATTGGAAAACAATTTTGTTTGTTTTTGGGGAAAAAGTTTTCTTCACGAAGACTTTGGGTTGAGCCCTTGGGAATATGTGGAGGTTATGCCTTGTAATGCCACTCATGGGACTAATATGATGCTTGGAGAGTATAATATTTCTAAGGCTAAAGAGAACAGTCATCCTTCCCTCCGGGGAAAAGGTGCTGACTACGACACATCAGTCTTTTCATAAAACTTATTGTGACTTTCGAGAAATTCTTTTGTTTTCATTCGCTGTTATTGTTTAGGAAAAGGGAAGAAATATTCTACGCAAATAATAAAAAAAGCCTAGTCGATAAATATTTAGATAAAAAAAAGATAGCAACATTAAAAATTAAAAGAAAATACATAAAAAGTTACATTTAGTCACAAAAAACATTTAGGAATATTTGTATGTTTTTACAATGTCACAAACTTAACGGAAAATTAAACTAATGCTTAGTAATTAACTAATTAAACTAATTTATATTATACATTACATAAAAGCGAGGTTCCTTTTAGATTCAACTAAATTAATCCATAAGCTAGTAAAATATTTTTAATAACTCCTAGCTGTGTTGAAACATAAGGATTCAAAAGTAATAAAAAAGTTATTTCCACGCATAAAATCCTCTTATGCTTTTAAATATTAAGTTAATTAATTTTTAATATTAAAATCCAGTACGCCTCTAAAACAATAGTTTCGAATTGTAAATTACTCGTTTACTAACAATAAATCAAGAAAATCTCGAAATTGTAAATCCCGCCACAACATTAAATAAAGAACATTCTGCATAAGTAATTTCGTGCGACTTAATTAAAATTTTACTAAAAAAAAATTTTCCATCTCTGATATTGAATTTCTCTTCGAATTATTTTAAAATACTGTTAAATATTGATATAGTGTGTAAATAAATTAAAAGCATTAATAATTGAAAGCATCTACAGACTATTCAAACAGACTCAAACAGACATCAATAAAAAATTTAAAACAAATATATTTGTTCGTACTTTGATTAATTATTAAGGATCTTCTGTTTAAACCAAGGCTTTTCTATTCAATTTAACCGAAAATGTTTACATTAAATACGAAAACTGTTTTTTTAACATATACGGGAAATGGGAATTTAATATAATGTACGTTTAGTTACATAACCGAAAAAGGGTCCTTTATTACACTAGGGAAATAATGGGTACTTTATCACACTAGGGCAATAATGGACCACCAGATTTTCGTTTGGTTTTTTAGTTACAACCAGCTTTACATTCTACAACAATTAAATTATGAGAAAAATGGAAGACAATAAAGAAAAAAGTAATTAAATTCCATAAAGAAAACGATGCTTTAATTATAGTCTCCTGAAATTTTTTATAAATTAAAAATATTTATTATAAAGAAAACCTTCGATTAATCACTAAAAAATGTCATTAAAAACTAGTGTTAAAATTAACAGCCAACAACATTTTTAGAATCGAATAATTTTTTATGAAAAGCAGAAGAGCTTATTTAAAATTTGAAAAATTGGAATACTTCTAATAATCAAGTTGTACGCGCGCCAGCATCCGGGTGCTGAATGAATTATTTATGAACTTTCCGCGATGAAAATTTATCAAGACGAAACATTAGGTGGAAAATTAGTCTGAACAGCGAGAGATCATATTGATCTTTCTAACTACTTCTCTAAAAAAAAAAGGAAAGTGCTATTAACAAACAGTAGCCATTTTTCCAATACATAAATATTTTTTCATCCAATTTCCAATAATGAATTCAATTTTATAAGAAAAAAGTGAGCAGATCTTGGAATATTTAAAGAAATTCCAGAGCTCAATAAAACCATATTTTTTTGAAAATTTTAATTAAAGAAATAAAAACTTGTTTGACGCTTATTCAAGCAAACAAGAAATATTTTATGTTAAATTTTTTTTTAAGTGCAGTTGCAATTAGAGTATGGAAAAATTCTTTGAAAAATCAGTATTAGAATGTGAATGGAGTGTAATTTAAATTTTTAATGTGACATCGTGAGGTTGTCAAAGCCCTAAATTAGACAGTGATTCAATCAGTCGCCGTCGTGGACTGAAAGTTTCTGCAGACCGTGAAATCGAAAAGGTCCACTCGGATCCAAGGGATTAATTCGTTAGGAAAACAATTTATCTCAAAGTATATTAGAGTGAATCTAAATGAATCATGCGATTCCAAGCAGAGAAAAAAGTATCCAAAAAAATCCGCATTTGATCAGCGACACGATAATTTATCATTTCACTCTTGAGATTATCTTCCTTTACCCTAAAGGTAAATAATTTAAAAATAACCTTACAATACTTTTCTTTGCGTCTTACTTTTTTTTTACAAAAAATTAATTTTTTCCCCATTTTGAGAAACTAATTTTTTCCTACATTCTTTATCAACTGATGAAACAATTTCTTTTTTTTACAACATATTCAGAATCAAAATGGAATGACTGATGAGGAAAGCGAACAAGGACATGACAGAAGACGAGGTTTTACGAGACACACGTTCTCTTATATAGCCAACCAAATAGGATTTTTGCTGGTGAACATAACCAGAATTCATTTCCGAGGAATTATTACAATCTGCCAACATCAGAGATGATATTTGAATTCAGCGAAACTTTGTTACGAGATTGTTATGAGCTTATAATATGATCATCATTTTTGCTCGAGACGAGAACAGTAACAGATGAGCACTGTGGAAAATAAGATTTTCTATTATGAATTTATCATTTTATATCTCCACGATTCGCGCCATTGAAAAATGAGCACAATAAGAAAGCAATTTCGCAAAGCTAAAGTTCTTTAAGCGGGAACAAAACAAGAATGATTGGGTTTTCAATTAAAAAGTCAAGTTTATTAGTTTTACTTCCTTGGAGGAATAATTGGTCCATTATCACACTAGGGAAATAAAGGCCCCATTATTGACCTTGGGTAATAAAGAATTCATTATTGTCCTAGGGAAATAAAGTGTTCATTATTTCCCTAGTGTAAAAAAGACGCATTATTGTCCTAGACACTTTATTACACTAGGGCTATATTGGGTTCTTTATTCCCCAAGGGCAATAATGAACACTTTTTTGACCACCGAATTTTCGTTTCGCTTTCTCGTAGAACCAGCTCTACATTTTACAACAATTGAATTATGATAAAAGTGAAGAACAAAAGGCAAAAAAAAATTAAATTCTAAAAAAAAAAGGATGCATTAATTATAGTCCGAGAGAACAAAAGTTTTTGAAAAGTGACAATTATACACCAACATGTGGTTTGTACTTTTAAATATATTGCAGCCTCTGCTATTGAAACTTAGCCATTATCAAGTTTCAAAGACGGCTTTCTCTTCCCGGCAGTCGATCTTCATTAATTTTATATCCTGGCTTTATGCCACTGCACCCAGACGTGCATAAATCTTGCAAACGTAATTTTTCCAACACTGAATTCCCAATATAAACCAATCTTTTCTAAATAAAGCGCAAAAAAAATTGAAATTTAATTTTGAATGCATCGCACATGTAATATTGTTTGTAATAATATTTTCCATCCGGGCTTCATGTCTCGGGATAATTTTTAATCCTATTATTCCCTTAATTTCATTGTTCTCACTTTTCAATGGAAATTGATACTGTTTCTAATTTAATAGTGGAACTAGGCATTTTCTAATATTTTAATTTTGGGTAAAAAAGAATTTGAAAATGATAAATTTAGTTATAACGATAAATAGCTAATACAATATAATAATTGGGATGTTTCTCCCAATTTCTCTTTAAAAGTATAGTACGAAATTTTGTAGTAATAAATCCTTGTCCCTTGGGAAATGTGAAAAATTACATTTTCAAAATTTACCAAACAGAAATAAAAGCATGAAAAAAGATGAGTGAATAAAACTGATCTTAGGTTTTCTGCAACAAAGTAAAAAAAGTAAATCCTAAATTTAAATAAACTAGTACTTTATTACGAAAAATACTTTAAAAAAATTGTTTTAGTTTTAAAACTCTTATAAACATTTCGAAAAAAAATTATAAACGTAAAAAAAAATCGTAAACATTTCTAAAGCGAAATTTTCTAATTTATACGAAGTGGAATAATTTGTCGAAATGTTATATAGAATTTACAACAAAAGAACAACTTTTACAATTAATAAAAGAAGAGTACTCATTAGTGATAAGAGCGTACAATGGTGCAAATAAAGCGTACAATGGAATATAACTATTGGAAAAATGTGGAAACAGACACAGAAGGATATATACAACAATATCTATTATTATCCAAAGTTAAAAAGTTCGAGATATAGGAAAAGTAAAATTCAATAATGATAACAGATATCCCTGAAACAGGTTACGAGAAAATATATATATTTGAATTAATATTATAAATCATTAAAAAAAGGAGAGAATTTATTAAAATCATTATCAAGTAGGTCAAGAGGAAAATTTCTTAATGTTTTGAAGACGAACTGAAAAAATTTGAAAACTGACTAAATCAGTTTGTTCACAAAAATTAAATGAATAAAATTGAGTAACTAATAAATAAATTAATAAATTAGTACATCAATAAATTAGTTAATAAATAAATAAATTAATTAATAAATAAAATTAATGATTAGTGATCAATTAATTTGATAATTAATCAATTGATTTTTACATTCTCATCGAAAAAGAAAATTTTTTAGTGCAACAGAAGTAAAAATTAAATAATTAATAAATAAATAAATAAATTAATAAATAAATTAATAAATTAATAGATAAATTAATAATAAAATTAATAATAAAATTAATAAAATTAATTAATTTGATCAATTAAGTGATCAATTAATTTGATAATTTATTAATCAATTTATTTTTACATTCTCGTCAAAAATGAAAATTTTTTAGTGCAACGGAAGTAGTTTATGACTAAAAATAAATCACAGGAGGCAAATAATTTGGTATGATAACCTTAAGAGGAAGGGAATGGTGAATGTGAGAAATTTGTAACACAAACGTTACGAGTCGTAGTTTGTAAATAGTAAGTTAATTTTCATCACTTGGACTAACAGTCTGTAGAGTAAATTTATGCACTCCAGACGAGCAGTTCTATTTTGTCATCACAACGAGCAGGACATAATCAAAAACTCTATTTGAATTCTGAATCTAACTTATACACAATGTTCTATTGTTGAAAATGTACAAGAAGTTTTATTGTCTGAAGAATCATGCATATTGTTCTGGGTTGATTTGTTATTCTTATTTTTCATTTTTTCCTCAACTAAATATATAGAGAAAATTTATTTAACTGAAATTTTACTGAATTTTGTTCAACTGTCAACTGTCCTTAAATATTAATCTGAATTGTATTTCACCACTTGTGAGAAAGTTTCAAATTAAGAAACAAAATGCAATTTTTAAAAATTTCGTCAATTTTCTATATTTGTTTATTGCAATTTTTATAAATAAATTTTTTTTACAACAATTTTTATAAACTACTTTTTATAACAATTATTATAAACTACTTTTTATAACAATTTTTATAAACAAATTATTTTTTAAAACAATTTTTGTTGTCAAGTCATTATTTTATCCGCGGTCCTGTTCCTAGCAATGCCTTTGATTTTCACGAATTAAATTACTTTTATCGCTTTTGGAAATTGAGGAAATAAAAAAATTGAAGGCTTAATAATAGTTATTTTATTTGATTATTTTAAGTATCGATTGACTCAATTATTACTAAATAATTATTTAAATTGTCCTATAAATTCCAAATTCACAATTCTGCTGTGAAAATAAATTTAAATTTCACCGAATCAAGATCTTTTTACGCACCATATATTTTAGTGGTATTTTCTAATATTGTGTAATACATGACAAAATAATAAAACGTGTAATAAACAAGAAAATTTCTGACACGAGAATAATACAACTATAACAGAATGTAGGTAATAATGAATAGTCGCTTATAACCGAAGTAGTTAAATAAATTTATGAAAAAAAAACTCTACATAAAATTCAACTTCACTCGATCATAATGAATTCTTTTATCATTCATTGAAATTGATTTTAAAATTTTAAAAACGAAGTTATTGTGAATTGAATCTTTTCAATGCCCTCCAATCAACCCCATTTTAATAGGCAATAAAATGTCTGATGTTATCGATTTCTTTAATAATAAACTAGTAAATTTACCTCATTATCATGCCAATATTCATTATTAATTAATACAGTGCCAACCCTTTCTTTTCTTATTTATAGCCTACAGTCTTTAATTTTATTATTTTATTTTATTATTTTAAAATAAATCAGCTAATTAATTATGTTATTTATTTTAAATATTTATTTTATTTTTTATAGAATTATCTTCAATAAAAAAAAGTCTCCTGAACCATAAAAAGCACAGAATTAAATATTTTTTTAAAAACTTTTTCTCTAAATGCTACATTATATTTCATGGTAATAATTTTCAACAATAATAAATGGAAAAAAAATCTTTTTTTTTCTATATATATATATATGAGGAAGAAGCAAAAGTGTGAGTCGTAAAAAAGTGTAAAAGAGAGAAATAAAATGAACAAAAGTTGGTGAAAAATTTTCTCTTCAGGAAAAGGAAGTAGGTTGAAACGTGTGGCAAAGGTTAATTTTCTGCAGCTGCCGTGTGTTTTCCAGCAGTAGAGACACTGTCAATTCTATGAACCAAACTACAACTTTGGCAAACAAACTAGCACATCGCTTGTACTTGAAACAAAGCATCTAAAGGATTTAAATCATTTCAATTGCACGTTACTTCATTAAACATCCCTAGACTGTAAAATAAATTCAATAGCGGATTGTTTTTTTTTCTCGTTTAGAAAAAAAAGTCGAGATTTACCTTCCTTTTTATGGCATTTTGCAAAAAAAAAAAACTTTTAATTGGTTTCCTCCACAAGTAATAATTAATTCATTATAAGTTTTTTTAACACACAGGATGATTTCAATTCTTTCTCCTTTCCTGACTTATTTTTCCGTTTTACACAATAATTATATCCTGTAATTTCTGGGGATTTTTTCGCAAAAGAAAAACAAACAAATTTTTTCGTTCTTAAAAAAATATTCTCAAATTGTAATACTCGTAATTTAAAAAATGCTTTCAATGATAATAAAATTAAAATAATATATAAAATTAATCTTGATTCATTTTTAAATTGACGATCATTATTTATCCACGCTATAAATAGAAAAAGTTTTTTTCACCAAAAAGGAAAAATGAAATGGAGATATATCGATTTTGAAAAAAATTCGTTGGAAAATGACCTCGAAAAAATTTAGCGACCTTCACCGAGATTTCTTGACAATTTTCCTCAAATTCAAAAAAAAAAAAAAATTTTACGAAAATTAGATTTCTCGAGTTTTTATTTAATAAAAAAAAACAAATAATATTGTTAGTAAATAAATTTTTTTAAAACAAGTTGATGAAAAATTTATATGCAAAGAATAATGAAAGATGTTTGACGACAAGTTTTTCGATTTTTTCGAATTTAAAAAGAGAATAATGAATGCTGATATTTGATATAGCGGAAAGAGGATGAAAGTTGGGGAAATTTCAACACACAATTCGATGTAGATATATCTAGCTCAAGTGAAATTGCACCAATTTTCATTCTATTGCCATTTTCGTTTACATTTGAACATTTCCCCTACGTATGATTTCAGCTTAAGTGGAAACCGATCTAAATTCGGGGAAATTTTCATTCTTTTGTTCCATGAATATATAATATAAGTCGAGTAGTGACCAAATAAAGATCTCTTTTTTAAATTCATGTCAATTAGAATTTTTTTTGCAGTCAGTGAAAGAAAAGGAATTTTGAAAATCCATTTTAGTCGAATTTATAGTTAATGATACTTTAAATTTTCAACAATTATTACTGAAAATCAAAATTAATTTAGAAAAAAGTTAAATTACTTGAAGGTTTTTTTGAAGTCGCTGCTTACGAATTTGAAGTCGATTTTAAAAATTCAAAATGGTGGACGTATTAAAAATTTAACGTATTTACTTGAAATTTAATATTTATAATTTAATTTAAAACATAATTTTTCTTAATTTGTGAAAATAAGAATAACGAATCATGAACATAATATATAAAATGGATTTTTAATCAAAAAAACGTCACGACACTAAAACTCCCTTAAATCGAAATAAAGAAAAATAATGTTCACACCAGCTGACAAAGTAAATACTACGTTTGCTATAAAAAAAATCCGATTACTTTAGAAGAACAAAGATTTTATTTTCTGAGACTGACACTAGTATTGGAAAAAATCCTCCTGACAGGTTTTAAAAAATATTGATAGTAGTTGTTAAAATTATAAAATGGCAACAATATTTTGGGTAGAAATCTTAATTAATCTGATACAAACTAATATTAATTTGCTAAATTTTTCATTTAACATTTATTTTTAAAAAATTGGAAAAAAATGTGAATATTTTTTGTAGAATTTAACAGACTAAAAATGTTTGAATTATCGATTTTAATTTCAAAACATGGGTATTTTGAACAAAAAACAAAAGAAAATAATAAAAACCAAACTAAAATAAAATTAAGAAAATTAAAAATAAGTAAAAAAATTTATTAAAAAATTGTTCATATATTCTATGAGACTTTTTTTGGAAAATCTTATTATTTTAGAAAATGACATCGAATGGGATAACTTTTCTATTTTAGATAATGCTCGGTTTGATAAAAGAAAATATCTAAAATGGTTCATATAAATTCTCAAGGAAATCCTTCAAATAAAAAGATGATGAAAAGAACCTCAATCATCATTAGGAAAACTATTTTCGAAAAGACGGAAAATTTTAAATTTCTGATTTTTCATTTATAAGATATTATTTTCTTAAACGATATTTGAGACTAGAAAAAAGTCTAATAATTCGGGAAACTTTTCGTCTTAATTCGTCAGGTATTAAATTTTCTTAAAATGTATTTGATTGAATAAATTTTATTCAATAGAATTGAGAAAAAGATGGAAAGAAAAAAACCAACGAAATGGGAATTGAAATTTGTAGCCTAAGCGAAAAAAATCTGCATTACACATGTTATCGCAATGAAATAAAATGAAAAATCCCAAAAGATTTTCGACATTCTGAAAAACTTATTTCTTCCTACTTAACAATAAAAGGGACATAAGATTATCCGTTCTCGAAATCCAACTCTAATGTCTGTATTCCTCTTATATGTTCGACTATTGTATCGTATAAAGTTAATTCTGACAACACATACACACAAACATACACACAAAAGAGTTTGACTTCAATGTTCCATCCACTTTCCTTTTAATCAAAAGATGAAAAAAACTAGTTTTACGACATTTCTTATCATTTCCGATAAGGGAAAAAATGGATAGAGGATAAAGAAGTTTCCATTACGAAAGACGGCGTTCCTCGAAAGTCTCGAAGGAAAACACTGATGAAGTACTCTTTCAAAAATATTCAAGAGCTAAATTGAAAAGTTCTTTTCTTTTATAGCAAAAAAAAAAAATAACTAATTTCTTGAGAAAAATAAAGAGAACTTGAAAAATATAACTTGCCATGACATTAAGCGCAAAAAACTTGAGGAAAATTTATAGATTTTGACTGGGCAACAAATTTTCATTATTCTTCATTCTGTAGTCTATAAATAATTTCTTGTGCCCCACCGAATAAAAATTATAAATTTATTATTAATAATAAAAATATCAAATTATATTGCAAATTAAATTAACACCAAAAAAGATTAAAATAATAAATTTTGGTGTTATTTTTTACAATAAATGAAATTTTAGTTTATTAAAACTTTTTATAACTATAAAACATGAAGATATCGATAAGTGATCAATTTCTTCATATTTTATAATAATTAAAGATGACCAAGTAATAAAATCATTATTTTATAAATAAGTCAAATTAATGAAAACGAAAATTTTTATATTATAAGAATATTATACTACCTATTTTCATTATTTCAATTCAATTATTATTTTCAAAAAATTTTAACTACAATTATACTTTATATTTATTATTATTTTTAATAATAATTAATTAATCAATTTCACGAAATTTCAATTATTCCTAAATTCTTTAATTAAATGTGCATATTACAAAATAAAAACATCAAATAATATACAAAAAATTTAATTAAACTTTTTCAAAAATATTAATTTCAAAATTCAATCATTTCCAAAAAGTTCACTCTATATTTCTTTTAATATTCAATTATAATCTAAAATTTTTAACTGAAAATCATTTTTATGAAATGAAAATCAATTTTTATTAAAAAGTTCCACAAGAATTTAATTATTTAAATGCAAAAGTAAATAATTTATTGAATAATTGAATGTTTCTCAAAATTTAAATCTCATAAAGAATTTTAGTAACAAATTTCTTTAATAATTCAATTATTTTGTCAAATTTTATTAAAATTTGCATAAACATAATTATTTTTTTCAAGAAATTCAATTATAATTGTATGAAAAATAATTGAAACGCTGCGATGAGTTTTATAATTTTCAAATTTATTCTTTTACAATTTAATTTTTCGAAATTTCAATTATTCGGAAATTCTAGAATTAAATATATATTGAAAAATAAAAAATTGAGATAATTTCGATAAAAATCCTATTAAACTTTTAAAAAGAATTAATTCTACAGAATGTTTTGTCAAAAATATGAAAAATTAAAAATTTCAATGACTTTAGTTTGAAACTTTTTGAAAATTTAATTATTTCTAAAAATCCACTTTATAATGCGTTTAAAATTTAAATATAATCTAAAATTTTAACTGAAATTCATTTTTAAAACCATTTTTATTAGTAAATTCTACAAAAATTCAATTATTTAAATACAACAATAAATAATTTATTAATTTCATGTTTGTTGAAATTAAATTTTCATAAAAAATGTTATCAACAAATTTTTTAAGTCATTAAATTTTTTGGACCGTATTTAATAAGATTTTGATGAATAATTACATTTTTCGAGGAATTTGGTTAAAATTGCATTAAAAATAATTGAAATTCTGCAATGAGTTTTATTATTTATGAAAATAATTTAATTCCTAAAAGAATTATTATTATTTATAAAAATAATTGAATCCCTGCAAAAATGTTATTAATTTATTATTTATAAAAATAATTGAATCCCTGCAGAAATGTTATTATTTATAAAAATAATTGAATTATTGCGAAGGAATTTATTAAAAAAATGGTAAATAATTGAATTCCTGTAAAAATTTTTATTATTTATGAAAATAATTGAATGTTTGCGTAGAATTGTATTGAAATTTTTTTTTAATAATGGAATTCTTTTGGAAAATTTTATTCAAATAGTAGATATTGAAAATTATGGAATTTTAGAAAACTTGAAAATAATTGAAATTTTGACAAGAATTTGATTAAAATTTTGTAAAATAATTGAATATCAAAGAAGAATATTATTATTTATAAAGAGAATTGAAATTTTGACGAGAATTTTTAACAATTTTTGAAAATTTTTTTTTTAATTTAAACAATATTTTTTTAATAATTATTAATTAATTATTTTTCATTTTCTATTCTCCCTGGAGAAGCTAAATTCGTTGAATTTTTCCAAGTCGTTGACTTTGGTGTTTTATTTAAAATAAAATTTCATTCATAGTTAAAAATAACACGAAAATAGATTATTTTAATCCTTTTTGGTGTTAGTTTAATCCTATAGAGGGTTTAAAATGTTGCATATTATTTTAATCCACTCTGGTGTTATTTTAACAACTCACGTTTTACTTTGCTCATATAGATCGAATTAAAAACATAATTATTATTTTTAATCCATATTATATACGTATTTTCTAGTCATATTATATAGCTTATGAAAATTTTTTTCCATAATAGTAATTAACTTATCCAAAAAGTTTGAAGATTTAATATAAAAGTTTCACTTTTAGTTCATTATATAGGGTGATTTAAGTCAATTAAGATAAAATTGAAGTTAATGAATTGCATTACTTGCCTTAAATCCTGAAAAATTTTATCTTACCCACACTTTTAAGAATCCCACTGTTCTGGAATTTGGAACAGTTTCTCTGAAATGCATTATGGCGGAGCGGAGGGATAATACCACCCAAGAAGCTTAGAGGCCTATTATTGTACTTAAATTCAATAAGAATTTCGCTGCGGAATACTAAAATTAGAATATAGCCACAAAATCGCATAAAATGTGCGCGAGGAATAAAAATTCAGTTATACGACTGCAATAAATCGCGAATTCATTTTTATTTTACATTCACTCTTTAATCTGCGTTTTATTAAGATCCTTGATTTTAAGGATTAGTATTTGAACTTCTCTAAAATTGCGCAACCACCGAAAAATTGGCACAGATTTTCTTTATAGTTAATGAAATAATAAATCAATTCTTTTAAACGGAGAAGTTGCTTAAATATGTAATAAATTTTTTTTTAATTTTGAAAGCGAATTATTAAAGTTCTCTTATGAAACAGAATTATTTATTATTATTATTAGTATTTTTATTATTATTATTATTATTATTATTATTGATACATATTATTGGTTATTAAAAGTACGTTACAGTGACGTAACAGTACTAATAAAAAATCTAATCTAACATTTCTCAAGCTTTTAATTATAATTAAACTGTTATTTCGTTTAATTAAAAATTTAGAGTAATGAATAAATCTTTTAATTAGAATTAAAATTTTATTCGAAATGACTAACAATTTAATTTAATTAATTAAACTTTTAATTACATTATTATCTACAAAATATATAGTCAAAGGAATTTACGACTGTACAACATATACAGTAATTGTTAATATTAAATTCAAATAAGTGAATGGTTTAGCTATAAAGTCAAGTATATTAAACAGAGAGAGCTGTTTTAAAATTAATAACTTGAGGATTGCATATGTTTCTACCCTCTTGTTTCATACAGAGAAATATAAAATTAGAATTTCAATGTCGGAAATGTTTCATTGTTTGCCATATCGGTTAAAATTTAAAAAAAAGGATTTTTAAAAAATAATTATTAAAAAAAAGGATTTAAAATTTTTATGATCGTTTGGTAGGTTCGTTCAATCTTCCCCTTCTCGTCTATTAATTATGCAACTGCTCATTAATTTAAACTTTATTTCATTAATTTATTTTATTATTTATTAATTTATTTTATTATTTTAAACTTTATTACTCATAAATTTAAACTTTGGAGATTTCGTTCAGTGTGTCGACTGTCGTGAGCCAAACACTTTTAATTTTTCAAAAATATTAAAGTTCGGCTTAAAACACTCTGCTTGGAACTTTAGCTAATGGAAAGAAATTTACGTCTTAGTCAAAAGAATGATATTGGGAAAAAAAAAGATTGTAGAGTATGGGAAATTGATATAATTCAAATTTATCATTCAATCCTCATAAATTTTTACTCTTTTTTATTAAATGTAGAGGTGTGTGTAAAGCATAGCATGAGAAATGACCAAATGTACGTTTTCCAGGAAATTAATTATCTTCATAATCGATTTCTCATTCACTTATGTACCTATTACAATGTGTCGGGTGTAAAAATAAAGTAGTAGTAGTAGCCTTACTCTCCTTTCTTGTCAATGTTAACAGAAAAATTTATAGCTTGACTTTATCAGTTCTATAGAGATTGTAAATTCTTTAAATCTTTATTTCATACCTCTACTTCTTGAAAATAGGAATTTTCTTCTAAACTTAGCCATTAGACTTGAAGACTATATTTTATTTTTATAAATAAATCGTATTTTAAATTTTATTAATCAGAGTCCGTAGGTGATGTTTTATTGTCCTATATAGGTTCATTATTTACGTCAATCAGGTAATTGTTTTTTCAAAGGGAGACTGACATGTTTAATTTGTGTAAAATTAAACAAAAAATCTTTGTCTGAATGTTTTCGTTTCATTTTATTATTAGAATTTATTTTCTATGATGTGTTTTTAGATTCTTTAATTAATTAAAGTATGTGGTTTATTTTTATATTCCTTAATAACATGATGCGAAGATGGGAAAATACTGGTTCGTAGGCAATGAATATTTTTTTTTGCACAAGAGCCCCTCTATAGTGGAGCGGTGAGGCATGTATGTCCACTAAAGTGACGATTATATATTGATTATAAAAGCAATGAACTGCATGAATGGAAACTATTTACAGAAAGGGAAAAATAGGCCAGCAAGTTAGCATTAAATGTTTTCAGGCTAAATTTCGAATAGTTTGACATCTTTGGGAAAATTTTGTTCTTTACATCTTTTTCCTTGTGTCTACTGTATCGTGTTGTTCCCTTTTTTTATTTGACAAATATAGTAAATACTGACCGTTAATTTTCATTAACTCAACGGGAAAATAAAATTAGAACACGAAACGAGCGTTTGTCTTGTGTTGGATCGTAACTTGTTCAGTTCGGAATTCCTGTGAAACTGAGTCCTTTTTCTCACACAGTTATGTGAAACTTTGCCAAATAAAAAAAAATACACTCACTGACCTTTTTCCTTCTCTATAAAAGAAAGGCGAGGGAAACTGGATTTCAAGAGGAATTTTAGTAGATTCAAATAATTTCGTGCATTTCCACTTTTTGTTTTTATTTCCATTTGAAAGAAATAAACTTTTTCTTAAAGAGCTCCCTTTTTCGTCCCCGAGGAGTAAGCAATTAAAATTCTCACTAAAGACGACATTTTTTAGGAGATTTCGTTTTTTTCTGCGGGATAGAAAATATTTTAAATTGTACAAAAAAATGATTTTAAAAAGCTTTCGCAGAAAACTTGACTCCGATGTTTATTTTTCCTAATTCAATGGAATTCCAGCGGAACTTTTGGGCAACTAAATTCAAGTACACAGGAAAAGTTTATTTTTAATTATTAATTTAGAGCAATTAAAAAAAAATACACGACTTTTAGACTGAAATAACGTTAAAGTCTGGGAGTTACTCTTCTTTGAGTGAAGGAATCTTTTTATTCCTCGACATGTCAATCCACCTAAACTGCTTAAAGAGATATAACTGCACGAACAAGTATTTTCCTTTGATACTCTAGCTCGTGTTGTGCTGCACTTCAAAGTGGAAACTCTAGAGTGTACTTCTAATTTAAATTCAGATGCAGAATGTCACGGGAAAAATATACTAATTTGTTAAAAAAAAAAAATACTTTTCTGCGGAAGAAAGAAACTTTCCTGCGCAAAATACACGAACTTCTCACACGGGAGAAATTGTTCACCATTAACACCGATTTCCATCACATTACTTTATTCCTAAAAAATAAATTGTCTTTCTTGGCAAATAGCAAATATCAAAAATTTCCCACCTATTTGTATTTTAACATTGAAAAAAATAAAAAATTCGACAAATATGTTTTAAAGACAATTATTAGCTTTGGTTATTTTCTTCAAACAACTAGTGAAATTAAAACTCGTTTTCGAATTTTGAACACTTATTTTGGGTTGGAGAATAAATAATAAAACTTGGAGTTCCACTATTTTTATAACGGAACCTTCGGAAATTATTGAAAGAAAGTAAATATTTATCTTTCATCTTCTAAAATTCGATGTTTTAAGAGAATGTGGATGTTTTTAAGAAGATTAAAATAATTCCCCCGACCTTGAGTGTCGAGCACATCAATTATTGTGAATAAGTCTCATCAGAGGAGGTATTGATCTTGTCGCTACGGCGCATTTGCCACCCAGTGTCAAAATGATGTTTCCTGGAGCGTACTAGAAACAACGTTCAGGTCACATTACACAGATTCAATTAACCTCCTGCTAGCTAAGATCCATTCACTCTTGATGAGTAAATGACGATTATCATTTTTTTATTCATTTATTCGGGGGAGAGAAAAATAATAATAGAACATGATCACATTTATATTCTTGATTAGAAAAAAAAAACAGTTCGTATCTCTTGAAATTGAAAAATAGTGAAAATATATTGCTATTTAGATGAAGTAAATAAACATACTTTGAAGGCCTAACGAATGTTTCTAATTTTTTTTTTCAATCAATAGTTTTACTTCACTATAACTTTATCATCACTTCATACAGTTAAAAGAAGTGACAACAATCTTCAAGTGAATCTGGCCAATTTAAAAAAAATTCTGGTCGCCATATTGGATCCGCCATTTTGAATTTGTACAAATAATTTAATTCTTGGGAAGAATCTTGTAACAAATTTTTAATAATTTATTTCTTTTGACAAATTGTATGCAAATTTTAATTTAAATATTTCTTTTGACATATTGTATGCAAATTTTAATTTAAATATTTCTTTTGACAAATTGTATGCAAATTTTAATTTAAATATTTTTTTTTGACAAATTCTATGCAAATTTTAATTTAAATATTTGTATTGCTGAGAAAATTTTATTATTCATAAAAAGACTTTAATTCTTAGGAAGATTTTTGCAAAACACTTTTAAATAATTGAATTCTATTTGGAAACTTCAGGAAAATAGTAGAAATTGAAAATCATTGAATTGTGAAAAGTTTTTAAAAATAATTCAATTTTACATCGAATTCTGTTAAAGTTTCAGAGAATAATTGAATAACTAAGTGGCATTTTATTAAATTTTTATGAAAAATAATTGAATTTAAATATTTTTAACAAGTTCTGAAATTAATAAGTACACCAGATAATAATATTTAATTTATTAATAAATAATAATGATTTAAGTTTTTTTTTTAATTTTATTAAAATATTTCAAAACAATTAAATTCCAGTAAAAAATTCCAACATTTTTGTAAGCAATTGAATTTTTCTAAAGAATTTAGAAAAACTTTTTTTTTCAATAATTGATTTTTTCGCGAAATTAAAATACAATTTTTAAGAATAATTTCCTTTCTCGATCAATTAACGAAAAATTATTAAAAATAATTGAAATCCTGCAACGGATTTTTTAATATTTATAAAAATAATTGAATTTTTGAGAAAAGTATTTTAATTTTTAAAAAGATGCGAATTTCTGTAGAAAATTTTGATATTTTTGAAAATAATTGAATTCTAAAGAATTCTATTTAAATAATTTTAAAAAATTGAATTTTTGAAAACAATTTTGTTGTTTATCGACATAATTGAATTCTACTAAAGAATTATTTATGCAAATAATTGAATTCTTGTGAAGAATTTTATTAAAATGTAAAAAGAATAATTTATTTTTTCAAAATATAATAAATATAAAGAAAATTTTATTTTACATAATTGAATTCTTATGGAAAAATTTATTTGTAAATGTAATTGAATTTTTCAATTAATTTATTTAAAATAGTATTAAAAATAATTGAAATTTTTCGATGAGTATTATTATTTATAAAAATAATTGTATTATTGAGAAGAACTGTAGGCAAATTTTGTTAAATAACTGATTTTTACGGAATTTTTTTGTAAATTCTATTCTAAATTAATTTAATTCCTATGAAAATTTTTTTATTTTTGAAAATAATTGAATTTGGGATAAATTTTATCAAATTTTGTTTAATACTCTCTAAATTTGAATTAGTAAAAATGTAATTTACTAATTAGAAATAGTAACTGACATTTTGCTTTTGAATTAGTAAATTTTACTAAAAAATTAGTAGAAGTAACTATTTAAATTAGTATTTAATTAATATTCGTATGACAATTGTATTAGTATTTTATTTGTTAGTATTTAAATTAGTAAAAATTAGTAAAGATTTTTAATAATTCAAATTTAGAGAATAATTAAAAATTTGCATTTTGAAACTACCCATAGAAACTATATATTATAATCGTTTCTCATCTGTTTGCTCAGCATTACAAAATACAAATCAAAATATATATATATATATATGTAATTTTTGTAGAATAAATAAAAAATAAATTTTACGACGCTAGATTTACAGAAGATGTATTTATTTGCGAACGAAGCTAAAAAAATTGATTGAGTTAACTGTGCTTTATTTGTAGGTTACGAGGACTTTTAGGACAATGGAGAGAAGTATATAGAAGAAGGACGGATTTTTATAACATATATTGAGTAATAAGTATATGAGAATGGTAAAAAGAGGAGACAAAAGACAAAATAAATCGATACGTAAACGTCAAATGAGTCTCTCGATATAGATAAAGAGCTGGGGAATAAGAGATATATATTTAAAATAACGTCCAGCAAAGAGAGAAAGCTTTGAATTTTTGTCTCTAAAAAACACCGCGAAAAAATATTCCCAGTAGAGGTGAAATCATATTCGCTGGTTCTTTGTGGAGATTTTAGTTTTTATTTTTCCTACAGATTCAAGTATTTTAGTTTATTTAGTCAGAACTTAGTTTATTTAGTTAGCATTCAGTTTATTTACCTTAGCATTTTATTTAGTTAATATTTTATTTACTTAGTATTTTATTTGCTTTTTTGTATTTCAAAATAATTTTTCAAAATTGCTTATATTGTGGAAAATATTAATAATAATAATAATAATGTGTGTGTAGAATTCTAACACTTTTTTTGTTTTGTATAAAAATAAAAATATACCATTTTATCCAAAACCAATTTGTTATTAATCCTTATCACTGTTTCTTTTATTCAGTTCACGCTTTCTTTTCCAATAACCACTTGATATTCTTATAAAATTCTTAACCTGAAAACTATTTTTTTTTTAATGCTATAAAACTTTTGTAAATATTAATTTTTTTAATCAGAAATTTTTTTAATGGATACAAAAACATATTTTCTACAAAATTACAAATGGATTTCAAAATATATCAATTTAAAAAAAAAATTCAAGAAGGGTCAAAATATATTTGGACCAATTTCTTCTTAGAACCATTGAATTTCTCAGAAAAAAATTGCAATTATAAGTTCGTGTAGAATTTTATGAAAACTTTTTGTAACAATTTTAAAAAAATTTTTGAAAATAATTTATTTTTTGTGAAGATTTTTATAAAAATTCCTTAATTTAATTGTATTTTGAAAAAAAATTTTGCTTTTAATAAAAACAATTAAAATGTTAACGAGAGTATATTTTTTTTTAATTTTTGAAAATAATTAAATTTCTGGGAATAATTTTGATTTATTGCTAAATTTATAAAAAACGAATTTTTCTATTTACAAATATAATTGAAATGTTGACGAGAATAATTTTTTTTATTTTTGAAAATAATTAAATTTCTAGTAAGAATTTTTTTATTTTTTAAAATAATATAATTGTTTAAAAAAATTTCGTGAAAATTTAAAAAATTAATAACTAATTTCAGCAATATTGAAAAATAAAATTTATGTAGAAAAATTAATTACTTACTTTTTTTATTATATTTTTATAATGATTGTAACCTTAAAAAAAAGTTCACAGTAATTAAAGGGAGAAATTTCGTGGAGTCCGCTCTTAAGAAATTCTCAGAACTCACCCGGAAAATTCTCCTCGTAATATTTTTTGTCCCGTTTATAATCAGTCAAAGAGTGACATTTTTTAAAAATTTGAATTTTATTTTTAATTTATAAGTCATTATTTCCTATACGTCATGATGACGTAGCATGATGCTTTTGTCCCACTTATTTTCTGCGAAAAGTAGAAAACAATTTTTTGAATATTTTTGAAAAATTTTTTTCCCCGATAAGAATATATGACGGAAAAAAATCGAAATTTCCAAGAAATTTTAAGAAATATAACGGGGGGAGGGGGTAATGACCCCCTCCCCCCTCCCGTCATAACTGTTGTCCCATTTATTACCAGTAAAATGTGGAAAAAATTGAATAAAATTTTCGAAAAGTCAGAAAGTTTTAAAGGAATTAAAAACTCATTAAGAATCGATTAACGGTAATCGTCAGCTGAGGGACAGACATTTCCTCAGTTGCCAATTTACCTTGGGCCGTGTAACATCTCACAGTGGGGCCTTTTTGGATTCGTTTCGACACTTTGGATTTTTTTTGGATACGTATGGATGAGTTTGGATAGTTTTGGATATTGTGGATTTTTATTATACATTGGTGATATTTTCGGATACTTCTGGATACAGTGAAAGTGTTTGGATAGTTTTTGGATTTTTTGGATAAATTTGGATATGTTCGAAAAAGTCGTGCATCGAACGAGTAATGTTGCTGCTTATGCTGGGACCGGTTACTGTAAGTTAAAAAACATTTTTTCAGCTAAAATTTTATAATTTTAAAAGATTTAAATTTTTTCCGCATTTTTCGTGATTTTAAATTTTTCATTTTTGACAATTTCAAATTAAATTTATTTTTAAAAACTTTTATTTAATAAATTAAATTTATTTTTAAAAACTTTTATTTAATAAATTAAATTTTTTTTTTAAACTTTTATTTAATAAATTAAATTTATTTTTAAAAACTTTTATTTAATAAATTAAATTTATTTTTAAAAACTTTTATTTAATAAACTAAATTTATTTTTAAAAACTTTTATTTAATTTATTAAATAAAAAAAATTAAATTTTTTTTTATTTTAAAATATTTTTATTTACATTTTAAAAAATTTTAAATAATTTTTTGTTCTAAATTTTTTGGTAAGAGAGAATGAATAAATTTTCAAAAAGTTTTCTGTCATTATCTTCTCTACGTCATAGAAAAAGATTTTTTAAAATTTATTATTGAATAATTTTTTTTTCCAAAAATACTGTGATCGAAAAAAAATGTCCAAGAAGTGGTACGTCATCCCCCCCCCACCCTCATAATATTTTTTGTCCCTTTTATTTCCAGTAAAAATGTGTAAAAAATTCAAAAACAAATTTGGAAAATTTTATTTTTCTCCGTCAGAGTGCGAAAAATGAGGAAATTTCGAGGAAATTAAAAACTCATTTAAAAGTAATTAACGGTAATCGTCAGCTGAGGGACAGACATTTCCTCAGTTGCCAATTTACCTCGGGCCGTATAACACCTCGTAGTGGGACTTATTCGAATTTTTTTTGGACACTTTGGATTTTTTTTTATAAGTTTGGAGAATTTTGGATATTTTTCAAAAAGTAGTGCGGAAGTGTTGAATTTTTTTTTTACAAATGCCAGTGTGAGTGTTTATTAGAGACTAACCGCAGTAAGTTTGTAAAAGATTTTTAAATTAAAAGTTAACAAATTAAAAATTTTTTAAAAAATTTTAATTTTTATTAAAATTTTTTTTTTCATTTCTGCAAATTTTAAATTGTTTTTATTTTTAAATACTTTTATTTTCATATTTTAAAATTTTTAATAATTTTATTCTTTTTTTTGTCACATTTTAAAAACAAGAATTAAAATTCTGTGAAAAATTTTTTTTTTTTGAAAAACAAAATTTTAAATTTAATTAAATTTCCAAGAAGTATTCGTCAATGTCACCTCTAAGATATCTCTTTTGTCCCTTTTATTACACGCGAAAGTTAGAAGTATTAATTCAAAATTTTCGAAAATTTTATTTTTATTTTGAAAAATGAGTAAATTTTGAAGAAATTTTAAGGTCATTGAAGAGCAATTAACTTTTATGGTCAACAAACTGAAAGAGTCATTCATTCAGTTGACAATTTACCTCGGGCCGTGTAACATCGCGCTGTGAAATATTTTTGAATTTCTTTCGATAAAACACTTATGTTAATTTTTGCCAATTTTTAAAATCGTGAGCGAGTGAGTGGTTTTTTTTACTTAAATTTTTTTTTTATTTTAAATGATTTTAAAATGCCTTCAAAATTTTTATAATTATAATTTTTAATTTTAAATGCCTTCAAAATTTTTTTAATTATAATTTTTAATTTTAAATGCCTTAAATTTTTTTAAATTATAATGTTTCATTTTAAATGCCTTAACAATTTTTTTAATTATAATTTTTAATTTTAAACGATATAAATTTTTTTTAATTTTTAAAGATTTCATTTTTCATTTTTTCACATTTTAAATAATTTTTATTTCATTTTTCAAATTTTAATTAAATTTATTTTCCAAATAATTAAGTAAGTCATTTTAATTTGTAAAAAATGTTTATTTTATTTTTTTCAAATTTTAATTTATTTTATTTTACTGTTTCTAAATTTTCACTCATTTTATTTTTATTCTTAAAAATATTAATTAATTTTATTTTCAATTTTTTTTTTAATAAATTGAATTTTATTTCTATTTTTCTGAAAAAAAATTCATTATAATTGAAAGTCGTTCACATTCAGTCAAATTGTTTTTTAACATTTCACTAATATCTACTTAATATTTAATTATTAAATTCTATTATAATTCAGTATTAATTTTTTATTCTTGAAAATAAAAATCAAATTTTAACCAGTAAAAATTATTAAAAATTTTTTAAATCTTTTTACTTACTGGTTTTTTTTTAATAAAGAATTAATGGAAATTGAAAATGAAAATAATTAATTAATTAATAAAACATTATATTAACTAATTATAAAAAATTTATTGTTACAGACTGGTAGGAAAGAAAGGAGAATACAAAGAGAGGGGCCACGGGGAGGGGCTGGTCCAGAAGAGGTGATGCTGCCATCGCTTCGTCCTGGGACTCCGCGGCATGGATTCGACATTATTTGCAGATAAGATAGATTACTACTTAATTTCAGATATAAGTTGTACATTGTACTCCTTTTTACTTTTTCTTCTTTAAACTACTTTTTATGCAGATTCTTATACAATTTGAATTGGATTAAATTAATTAAATTTAAATTAACTTAATTAATTAATTGAGATACTTAAAACAGTTTTTAAAAAAATTTTTTATGGATTTTCCTCCAAAAGATTAAAAGAAACGAAATTTTCAAAACATTTTTCCTTTAAGATTTCTAAAGATTTTATTTTATCAAATTTTGAGTTTTATTTCTTAATAAATTTGTAAAAAATTAAAAATCATTACAGAATAATGTCAAGTATTTATTAAAAAACTTTTAAAGAATTAGTTTAATTTTTTGAAGAAACGAAATTTTCAAAACATTTTTCCTTTAAAATTCTAAACATTTTATTTTATCAAATTTTGAATTTTATTTTTTAATATATATTTGAAAAAATTAAAAAATCATTACACAATAATTTTAAGTATTTTTTAAAGAACTTTTAAAACAGTAGTATTTTTTTGAGTTATTTTAACACAACTATAAAATAAATTCAAAAGTTTAAGAACATTGTAATGTTTTGTTTTATGTTTAATTGTATTCTAACACAACACTTTTAAGTATTTAAAAATTTTTTTTTAAAGAATTAGTATATTTTTTTAGTTTTTTGACACGACTATAAAGCAAATTTAGAATTTTAAGAACATTGTAATATTTGTTTTATGTTTAATTGTATTCTATTAAGAACTGATACTAAATTTACTACAATTCATGAATTATATTTATTATATTATAATAATTATATTATTTATTATATTTATTCAAAATCTTCATTAACTTTATAAAAATACTAAAAATAGTAGGTAATAATATTAAAAAATAGTTATATCCCCATTTACTCTTTACTTTTTTGAAGATAGAAATTTTAGTTCTGATAAAATTTCTTCAAAATTTCCATTTACATTGTAACATTGAAAATAGTAGGTAATAATGTTAAAAAAATTCTATCCCCGCTTTTTTAAGGAAAAAAAAACATTCTTACTTTATTGAAAAATAAGTAATTGTCAGTTGAAAAAATTAATGAAAGTTTCATAGAAAATGTAGAGTAACAAAAGACTTGTCAGACATTACTGTAAAGAATTGTGCATTCACTTCAAAATTGTGCTAAAAAATGATTCATAAAACAATGATAAAATTTTATGTTTAAAAAATAAGCCTCGATTTTCCTTGTCAAAAGAGTGATTTCTGAAAGAAGGAAAAAGTGGAAGTCAAGATGGGTTTAACCTTTTCTTGGTTACAATGCGATAACGCCTTTTATAGACTTCACATGTGGCAGTGTTCGTTTTACCTTGTCTATGTTGCAAAGCGTGGATGTTTCAAAAGAAACCGGATTCGTACTGTTCTTAATCATATTGGTTATTAGCAAGTAAAATCTGGCTTTCTTCTTTTAATTATAATCTGTTCGACAACATTTTCAAATAACTGATTGTCGGAAGCATAGCATGTCTGAAAAAGAGTTTAAATTGCATTGTAACTTCGGAAGCTCTGCTCCCAGAAGATGTTTCACGGATGGGTTGAAATTTAACCTATCGGAAGATTGCGACCCTGAAGAAGTACTTGAAAAAGTTACATCCGTTTTACAAGAATAATCGTTTTATTTTTTAAACTAATTTCTGTCAATTCTCTTATCTTTTATTTTAAATTTCTAATAAGAAGCAGGAAACACTCATCTGCTATTTTTTCTTTATTTCTGTTTTTTACATTTTTGTCTTGACAAGTATTAGAGAATTAATAACAAAAGTGAATATTTTCACACACTAGTCCACTAAAGTTATAAGCAATTATATTTGCAAATTAAAAATTGTATTTTTACTAAAAAAAATATGAATCAATTATACTTTACAACTTAGGGGATATAAAATAATAAACCCAATCCATTTTTGGGTATAAATATTATATTTGTTTTTTCTTGACAGTGTAAATTTTTTTTTAATATTATTACCCACTGTTAAGTTGCCTCTTTGCTTATCAGTACCGTACAAAACTATTTTGTCAACATTCAAATGAAATAAGAAAAAATAATAGAAAAGTACAACAAATTTTGATAAATGGGGATATTACAATTTTACATTATTACATAGCATGAAATGAGCTATGTTTGTAGTTATATAAAATGTAAGCTCTTTAAAAATACGAAACAACTCCAACATATTCGTATAAAATTGATATTCTGTGTGTTTTTTCGAAAACTCAAGTAAATAAGTATTCAATGTTCTTAAAATTCTTTCAAATTAATCTTAGACGTTCCTAGAATTTTTTTCAAGTTAACATTTGATGTTTTGGAAATTGGATGAAATAATCATTCGTTGTTTTTAAAGTTCGGCCATCACAATTAATTATCCGATCGTTTAGAATTTTTAGGAAATTTGAGCATTTTAATTTATCTTGCATTACATGGGCCATTTGAAAAGAAAGTATACTTGTCTTTGCCAAAGACCAAAAATGCATTAATAGCACCTAAACCACCAAAGGAGTGTATACAGGTCAAGTTGGCATGTTACCCTTGTAGAAGCGTTTGCTTGCTAGCAACTTTTAAACAGGCTGCGGCCATGTAAAAGTCAAAATTGGTTAAAAAAAAGACTTGGCTTTCTTTTTAAATGGTATTCTTTTGTCAACTGGTGTTTATATTTAAATAATATAATATTACTCAACAATATTTTTGAGTATTTAAGAAAAAAATGAAAGAAGTATTATATTTTTTTAGTTTTTTAAAACGACTATAAAGCAAATTTAGAATTTTAAGAACATTGTAATATTTGTTTTATGTTTAATTGTATTCTATTAAAAACTGATACTAAATTTACTACAATTCATGAATTATATTTATTATATTATAATAATTATATTATTTATTATATTTATTCAAAATCTTCATTAACTTTATAAAAATACTAAAAATAGTAGGTAATAATATTAAAAAATAGTTATATCCCCATTTACTCTTTACTTTTTTGAAGATGGAAATTTTAGTTCTTATAAAATTTCTTCAAAATTCCATTCACATTGTAAGATTGAAAATAGTAGGTAATAATGTTAAAAAAAAATTCTATCCCCGCTTTTTTAAGGAAAAAAAAACATTCTTACTTTATTGAAAAATAAGTAATTGTCAGTTGAAAAAATTAATGAAAGTTTCATAGAAAATGTAGAGTAACAAAAGACTTGTCAGACATTACTGTAAAGAATTGTGCATTCACTTCAAAATTGTGCTAAAAAATGATTCATAAAACAATGATAAAATTTTATGTTTAAAAAATAAGCCTCGATTTTCCTTGTCAAAAGAGTGATTTCTGAAAGAAGGAAAAAGTGAAAGTCAAGATGGGTTTAACCTTTTCTTGGTTACAATGCGATAACGCCTTTTATAGACTTCACATGTGGCAGTGTTCGTTTTACCTTGTCTATGTTGCAAAGCGTGGATGTTTCAAAAGAAACCGGATTCGTACTGTTCTTAATCATATTGGTTATTAGCAAGTAAAATCTGGCTTTCTTCTTTTAATTATAATCTGTTCGACAACATTTTCAAATAACTGATTGTCGGAAGCATAGCATGTCTGAAAAAGAGTTTAAATTGCATTGTAACTTCGGAAGCTCTGCTCCCAGAAGATGTTTCACGGATGGGTTGAAATTTAACCTATCGGAAGATTGCGACCCTGAAGAAGTACTTGAAAAAGTTACATCCGTTTTACAAGAATAATCGTTTTATTTTTTAAACTAATTTCTGTCGATTCTCTTATCTTTTATTTTAAATTTCTAATAAGAAGCAGAAAACACTCATCTGCTATTTTTTCTTTATTTCTGTTTTTTACATTTTTGTCTTGACAAGTATTAGAGAATTAATAACAAAAGTGAATATTTTCACACACTAGTCCACTAAAGTTATAAGCAATTATATTTGCAAATTAAAAATTGTATTTTTACTAAAAAAAATATGAATCAATTATACTTTACAACTTAGGGGATATAAAATAATAAACCCAATCCATTGTTGGGTATAAATATTATATTTGTTTTTTCTTGACAGTGTAAATTTTTTTTTAATATTATTACCCACTGTTAAGTTGCCTCTTTGCTTATCAGTACCGTACAAAACTATTTTGTCAACATTCAAATGAAATAAGAAAAAATAATAGAAAAGTACAACAAATTTTGATAAATGGGGATATTACAATTTCACATTATAACATAGCATGAAATGAGCTATGTTTGTAGTTATATAAAATGTAAACTCTTTAAAAATACGAAACAACTCCAACATATTCGTATAAAATTGATATTATGAGTTTTTGAAAATTCCAGTAAAATAAGTATTCAATGTTCTTAAAATCCGTTCAAATTACCGTTCGATATTTTAAAGTTTCGATTAAAATAGCATTCAATGTTCTTAACATTCGTTCAAATGAACGTTCGAGTTTTTTAAGGTTCGACTAAAAAACATTCAATGTTCTTAAAATTCTTTCAAAATAATATTCGATGTTCAAAAAATTTTTTTGAAATTAACATTTGATGTTTTAAAGATTTGATTAAAAGTATTAATTGTTCTTAAAATTCTATCAAATTAATTTTAGACGTTCCTACAATTCTTTTCAAGTTAACATTTGACGCTTTGAAAATTGAATGAAATAAGCATTCGTTGTTTTTAAAGTTCGACCATTACAATTAATTATCCGATCGTTTAGAATTTTTAGGAAATTTGAGCATTTTAATTTATCTTTCATTACATGGGCCATTTGAAAAGAAAGTATACTTGTCTTTGCCAAAGACCAAAAATGCATTAATAGCACTTAAACCACCAAAGGAGTGTACAGGTCAATTTGGCATGTAACCCTTGTAGAAGCTGTTTGCTTGCTAGCAACTTTTAAACAGGCTGCGGCCATGTAAAAGTCAAAAATTGGTTAAAAAAAAGACTTGGCTTTCTTTTTACATGGTATTCTTTTGTTAACTGGTGTCAATTATTTAATTTTGTTCCTACGTTGTCTTGAAACGGCGTTTAGAAGCTAATCTTAAACTCTTTTTATTTCGAGAAAGAAATTTTTTAATAAGATGCAGAACAACAAAAAATCATCTGCTATTTATATTTATTGATTTTTAATATTTCTACTTTTTCATTTTTGTCCAAAAAAAAATAACAAAGAATCACTTTAGAGAAGGAAAATTCATAAATAAATTTTTTTTTATTACACACGAAAAACAATGTAACTTCTTTTATCTTTAAAAAGCAATTAATGAAATGTGTCGAAGTTAAAATTAAATTAAAATTTTAAAAAATCTTTTTTTGCCCCTTGAAAATTAATGCCAGTTCTGTTATTCAGTTTTCAAACTACATCAGCAAATTCCATTCTTTCCGAGGTATAAAACGTTTTCAATTTCAAAATGTTGTTTACTGTTTTTTTAATTCAATTATGCTTTCTGTTTCAGATCAGATTAGATCAGATTAAATCAGATTAAATCAGATCAGATTAGATCAGATTAAATCAGATTAAATCAGATTAAATCAGATTAAATCAGATCAGATTAAATCAGATTAAATCAGATTAAATCAGATCAGATTAGATCAGATTAAATCAGATTAGATCGATCAGATTAGATTAGATCAGATTAGATCAGATTAGATCAGATTAGATTAGATTAGATTAGATTAGATTAGATTAGATTAGATTAGATTAGATTAAATCAGATTAAATCAGATTAAATCAGATTAAATCAGATTAAATCAGATCAGATTAGATCAGATTAGATCAGATTAAATCAGATCAGATTAAATCAGATTAAATCAGATTAAATCAGATTAAATCAGATTAAATCAGATTAAATCAGATTAAATCAGATTAAATCAGATTAAATCAGATTAAATCAGATTAAATCAGATCAGATTAGATCAGATTAAATCAGATTAAATCAGATCAGATTAGATCAGATTAAATCAGATTAAATCAGATTAGATCAGATTAAATCAGATTAAATCAGATTAGATTGATCAGATTAAATCAGATTAAATCAGATTAGATCGATCAGATTAGATCAGATTAGATCAGATTAGATCAGATTAAATCAGATTAAATCAGATTAAATCAGATTAAATCAGATTAAATCAGATTAAATCAGATTAGATCAGATTAGATCAGATTAGATCATTTCATTTTGTTCCATTTTTCTGAGGTATAAAACGTTTTCAATTAAAAAATTTTGTTTACTGTTTTTTAATTAAATTATGCTTTCTGTTTCAGGTTGAAGATACTTAATATTCTTTTTCATTTTGTCTTTTTCTTCTTATTTTTCCTGCTGCTTTATGTCAATATCCTTTCAGGTGTTTCGCTATTTCCTGTTAATAATTTTTCTGTTTCAGATTATATCAGATTGGATTACTTTCTGTTCTACGATGCAACATTTATTCCGTTTTGAGTAAAAATTTCCTTTTCTGTATTTTTAAATTTTTTGTTTTCTTTCAGATTAATATGTTTTTTATTCTGTTAATTGTTTATTTTTTAATAAATAGTTTTTTTTTATCTTTCATGTTTGAACTTTTATGTTACAATATATTGCAAATAATGTTAACATTAAAAAATATACTTTTCTATTTTTAAAGTTATTTATGCTTGCCGAAATATTTATTTTCTGTTACAGGGAAAATAGGTTTTACTTTGTTTCAGATTGATGCATCGCATTTCTCGTGTTTTGTTCATGAACAAAATTTTTTGCATAGAAAAATATTTTTATGTACCATATTGACTTTTTTATCATGTTTGTCATATTTTTTCTGTTTCTTTTGTTTTCTTTTGTCATGAAAATGTTTTTTAATTTTGTTTCAGATTTTTTTTTCTTTTAAACTATTATTGTGCCATGTAAAAAATATTTTGTTCTGTTGCAGGTCAACATGTTTCTTTTTATGTTTTGTCATAAAATTTTTTTTTAATTTGTTTTTCTTTTTTTTCTAAACTATTATTGTTCCATGTAAAAATATTTTGTTCTGTTTCAGGTCAACATATTTCTTTTTATGTTTTGTCAAAATTTTTTTTAAATTTTGTTTCAGGTTTTTTTCTTTTTTTTCTAAACTATTATTGTTCCATGTAAAAATATTTTGTTCTGTTTCAGGTCAACATGTTTATTTTTATGTTTTGTTATAAAATTTTTTTTTAATTTTGTTTCAGGTTTTTTTCTTTTTTTTCTAAACTATTATTGTTCCATGTAAAAATATTTTGTTATGTTTAAGGTTAACATGTTTCTTTTTTGTTTTGTCATAAAAATATTATTTAATTTTGTTTCTGTTTTTTTCTTCTTTCTTCTAAACTTTTATTGTGTTATGTTTATGTAGAAATATTTTGTTCTGTTTCAGATCAACATGTTTCTTTTTATATTTTGTTAGGAAAATATTTTTTATTTTTGTTTCAGATTTTTTTTTGTAACTATTATTGTGCCACATAGAAAAATATTCTTCTGTTATAGTTTAAAATGCTTCTCCTTTTGTTTTGTCAGGAAAATATTTTTAAATTTTCTTTCAGGTTGTTTTCTTTTTTCTTTTAAACTATTATTGTGTCATGTAGAAATATTTTCTTCTGTTTCAGGTCAACAGAGTTTTGTTGCATTTCATGTTTTTGTTTACGAATCAAAATTTTTTGCATGGTAAAAAATTTTTGCATCATGTTGACATTTTTTTCTCATGTTCGTCACATTTTATTATTTTTTTTTTAGTTTCAATTGAAGATAAATTTGTCTGATTTATAATATATATTTATCATATATTAATTATATATTTTTTTCAGCGGTCCTTCGGAACACAATATATATTTTCGTCAATTTTCTTAATATTTACGCAAATAAATTGTGCTCCACATTAAAAACAAAGTCTCCAAATTTTATTTTTCAATTTTGTTTTTTGAGAATTTGTTCAGCGTAGATTCAAAACTCAATGACTTTGCTTCTAATGTCTTCAATCGGAGAAAAATCTATTTTATCAAAGTTCAATGTTTATTTTCCATAAATGTTGAATTATTGAGACAAATATTTATTTTTATTTGATTCAAAAAAAATTCTTTTTGATTAAAATAAAAAAATTTCTTTCGATGAAGGAGGGAATGGAGTAGGCCTATTTCACATTTTTCCCAATCACAAATTCAAAATGCGTTAAAATTTTAAACGTGTTTTGCTATAAATTTGTCATTGGAATAATGTGCAACGGGGAAACCATGCAAAAACGCGTCTGATGTTCAACCTCTTGGGTGATGCGGAATAGAACATAGATGTTTTATATTTTTTTTTTTTTGAAAAATGATGATTAAAATATTAGAGAAAATTAATTTAAATTATTTTTGCTCTGTGTATAATTATTACCTACAAACTTTGTCCATGGAGTTTAACGTAACAGAAATTATCCAAATACTCAAATGCATGTAATTGGATAATACATTAACTTGGATAACATTTTTTTTCTTTTTTCTGTCTTTTTTCTTTCTTTCATTAAAGTGAAATACACAAGGAGAAAATTTCAACCCGATAATATGGAAATAACCATTATAAAATATATTGGCGTGTTCTTTAATTTATGAGAAAATAAAGATTCAAGCTGAAAACCTTCTCTAGGGTTTTCATTGATTTGTCTTTGAAGCTTAATATTTCAACAACCGTAATCGATTTGTGCCATCTACCTTCACTGGAGTTATATAACGAGTACTTAAAGTAATTAGTTTCGCATCAGACGACATTAATTTCTTTTTCTCTCTAAATCTTTATTTTTTTTCCATCTCATTCCTAAATTTTTCATATCTACGAATTTTTTTTTCCAAATAATATTTAATTGGCTAGTTTCGAAAAGTACTTTCAATAAAAACCTTGAATATATAATGCCCGTGTTTTACATTGAAATTGAAGTTTTTAATTAATATCCCCAAAAAAATAAGACGAATGTTAATTTCAATAAAAACTCGTCAACTTAAAAAATATTTTTTAAATTATTTAAATAAATTTTAATTATTTGAATTTAATTATTTAAATAAATTGGAGCTATTTTAAAATTTAAATTTACATCTCATGCTTCAAAAAAGCAATTAAGATTTAAATATACATATTTTAAATTAGAGAATAAATTATTTATGAATTTAAATAAGAATATATTTTACTATCGATATAAAAGTATGTAAATTTTCCGAGATTTCTGTTTATAGAAAAAGGCTGACGCGTTAACTTTTTTTTTTTTTTTTTTTTTTTTTTGCAGGATAGTATAAAACGCAGTTAAAAAATACGGATCCATGGAGAGTCGTTAAAAAACCTGGGGTAAGTTATAACATCGTTTTGATAAGCAAACATCAACGACACAATTTTTTTTGTCCTTTAATGTTTTTGCTGCTTTAATAACAGCATTAGAAATAGAGAAACTGTAGATATTCTAGCATACTAGGCAAAAAAAAATGCAAATCACAAAACACTTCATACTCATGAGAGCAAGAAAATGATTAAAATTATTCTACAGCACCCAAATGAATCTCCTGAAACGAGAAATTAATTAAAATATTATTTTCATACATATTTTCGTACGATTTTTATTTTTTTTTACACAAATTGATTCTAATATTTCTGAAGAATAAAAAAAATGTTTTTGCAGAAAAGTGGAATATATTACGTATTTTCCACTACTATAAAAGATAGGGAGCTAAATTTTTTTTTTGTTATTTACTTGTGGTTTGTGTTCATGGCGTTATGTATTTTTTAGATGCAACTGTAAAGATAGAGAAAATAAAAGTTTTTTTTATGCTTTTCCATTAATCCAAATTGTTTAAAAGCAATACCCTATTATTACTCTTTTGTTCATTCTCAGAGCTCAGGTTCAAATAACCAAACAGTGAACATTATCCCCACTTTTATTCTTTTGTTCGAAATTTCTAAAAAAATGCTTTTTTTCCTAAAAAATTAAAAAATATTACTATTCATAATTCTGTAACTGGAATAATTTGATTATTTGAAAAAATTCTAAAATAAGAGGAAAAATTGTTTGTTTAAATATTCAGTTTAATATTTCAGTTTAAAAATTTGCATATGTAAAAATTTTCCTAAATAATGAAAAAAAATTTATTCTAATAATTTTTAACAGGAAATAAATAATTTTTGTAAATTATTAATAAATACAAATTTGTTACTAATATAATTATACAATTCTTGACAATAAATCAATTACTTTTCACTAATAATAATCATTTTTCATGAAAATTTAATTAAAAATTTAAAAACAATTTAAAAACAATTTAAAATTAAAATTAAAATTTTTTTTTGATAAACTAAATAAATTTTTTTTTCTAAATTTGTTTATGGAAAACTAAAGTTTCATTATACAAAAAAGAGAAAGGAAAATTTAACTTTTTACTTGAATAGTTTTGTCATTAGCACTTTAACATTTATTTGCTGAAAGACATTCGTTTATTTATCTCAAAAATAGGTAGGTACTAAAATAAAGATTTCTTTACAGCTTCTATAAAATCACTGTTAAGGAACTGATAGAATCTCTGCCATTTGGTTCGCAATTCTCTTATCTTTCCCTATTGCGGTTGCAAGTATACGACCAACTGCCTCTCTTCAGATTACTGGCTTCTTGGAAAAATTTCACTTATTAAGAAAAACTTTAAATTAAATCATTTTTTGAGGTCAGAACGAAAATTAGTCTTTTAATTAATAAATTTGTTTTCGTCTATAATATTAATTATTCTTTCATAATTTATCCAATGGTTAGAAATTCTTTTTGATGAATATTTTTATTTATGATAAAAAATTGAGTTTTGCAAAGAATTTTATTGAAATGCTTTTCCAAATAATTGATTTTTTGGGAATAATTTTGTTATTTATCGAGATAAGTGAATTATTTCGAAAAATTATTTTTGTAAATGATTAAATTCTAAAGGAAAAAAAATTTATTAAAATCTAAGATTAGATAATAAATAATTAAATCTAAGATATAAATTCAATTATTTGAAAGAATTTAAAAAATCATGATTTAAAATAATTTTTTTTAAATTGATTTTTGAAATAAAAATTAAATTTTTAATGGATTTGTATTTATTAATAATGAAAATAAATTTTCAATTTTTTTTAAATAATTAAATTTTCAATTTTTAAAAAATAATTGAATCATTTTAATGAATTTGATTATAATTTTTCAGAATATTACCCAAATGGTGAAATATTCCATTATCTTATCAAAAATATTAACGAAAAATTTGTGAAAAGCATCTAATTTATTTTTTTTTGTGTTAATTTCGAAAAATCATTTGAATCGAGGAAAACTAGTCACAACTTATGCAATTTCAAATTTCGATTTCTATATTTTCTTCTTCGTTTTAGAATTAAAATAATCGATAACGTTTGAGTTCACGTTTTATTTCGATAAATATTTCTGTGTGATTCCCGTCTGACTAAATATAGGCTAAACTACTGCTGTATTATTCAGATGGGTCACTTCACTTCAGTTCTGCCATGCTCGTCTGTAATATGAATTTTATCATTTCACATAAATAAACAACTTTCGAAATTTTTTCATTTTAATATTTTTATTAAATTTTTCGTTTAATTATTTTATTTTTTATTTTATTTCAATTTCAAATATTTAACATACGAATTAAATTTTGGCTTGCTAATTACAGTAATTCGTAAATAACTTATAAATAGTAAATAAACGGTAAATAAACACAGGTAAAAATTAATTAATTTTAATACAGTCAAAATCAAGTAAAATTAATTCAAAATTTTTTTAAATGAAATAAAAATAAAATAACAATAAATTTAACATTAAAAGGATTATTATTATTATTTTAATTCTTTTAATTCTTTTAATGTTGATTTTAATAGAAGAAAAAATAAAATAGCGTGGAATATATTTTAAATTTTGTAAATTCTTTTATGGGTATTATTCAACATAACCCGATCAAATAAAAATATTATGTTCAAGTATATATGTTTCTGTCGTTTGAGCGCAGTGGACGCATTTATCACAATACGATTCGGACGGCCTGTAAAATCCTAAAGGTTGAATTATAACCAAGGTTTTATCGGTTCTCATTTCCAAGTGGAAGATTCATAGTCCTTCGAAATGGCACTATTTTACAAAATTTTCATTTTCATCCATCAACGATCATAAAACACTCCTGTATGACTGACTTTCAATGATTAATGTCGATTTTCAAATGATTTAAAGACCCTTTTTTTGGGAGAAAAAAAATATCACAATCTACAGTCAATTAGAATTTAATAGTATTTTTTTCACTATACTATATTATTGCCACAAATGGACTTTTTGGAATTTGAAAATAAATATTTAAAAATCGACGAGTTCACTTGTAATTCTATTGATAGAAAAAAATGTAGCAAGTTTACACAGAAACATTAAAAGAATAGTCTCAATATTAAATTTAAAAAAACTAAAAGATTATTAAATTATTACCTATTTTAAATTATTATTAAATATAAAAGAATCTATCAGCAGCTATATAGCTATAAGAAGCTATTTAAAAAAATTTGTAAATGAAACAAAAATTGAAAAGTTATTAAAAATTATTATTATTATTATTATTAATTTAAAATTATTTACGAAAATTGTTAAACTTTAGCTAAATTCCTAAAGACGAAGTTTCAAAATTTGTTTAGTTGTAGTTTTTCCTTTATTAAGTTTGTTCAAAAATTCTTTTTTTAATACTATTTTCTTAATGGAAGAATTGGGAGACGCCAGATTGATGGTCTTGGAACCTGATACTTTTCTTGGCTGACTTTTTTTCTTCTAAATCTGGCTTCCTTACTTTTCCTAACGATCATGATTCATTGTCCAACAAAACCAGAGAAAGCACTCCGAGTAATTCTAAACGATAACAGCTTGTCAGCGAGTCAGAATCCGGAAAAAATTACAACCATTTAATTATTCTTTTATTTTAAATTAATTAAATTCACCTCCTTAAGCTTTTAAAGATCGTTAATGAGAAAATTTTACAAAAAGTTTTGTTGCATTAAAAAAAATTAAAAACCTATTTTTAAATTTTAAACCTAAAAGTTTAATTTACTACAGTGGGAAAAGTGTAAAAAAGTCGAAACGAGAAAAATTAAAAATAAAATCCTCTGACTTGAAAAAAAATTTTGTTACTAGATAAAAAAAAATTGGAAATGAAAAAAAATTAAATTAATTAAAAATTAAATTCTTTTTTGAATTTAAACTTAAAAATTCGATTCCCTGTAGTGGAAAAGTGTAAAAAGGAAAAAACGAGGAAAATTTAAAAGAAAATCCTTTCATTTAAAAAAAATTTTGTCAAATTAAAATAAAAATTTGTAAATGCAAAAGTATATATTTTTTTTTAATTTAAACTTAAAAATTTAATTCGCTGCAGTGAAGAAGCGTAAAAAACCCAAACAGCAAAATAATCTAAAATATGCCACATTTTGAAAAAGAAATTTTTTTATCGTAAGAAATAAAAAAAGTCATAAAAAAAAGATTAAATTCTTTACGAATTGTGCGTAAGGACTATATTCAGGACTATTCAGATACTGTAAGTGTGAATAATTTTTCCGCAATGACTTCGAAAGAACATTTCTCAGGACAGTCAGTTTTAAGTAATTCAAGTTGAATAGACATCTTTATGGGTCATTTTATTTTCGTATGAACTAAACAATTTGTTTCCAAGCGAAGGTTCTTCGCTTATTCAAAAGCTGCCCGCTTGACGTCATTTGGAAATCAATAAATTTTTTTCGCTGGTAATGCAGCGAATTTCCGCAGTACGTTTAGTCTAGTAGGAAATTATCTGGTGAATTATCATCACCTTTTTGTAACTAACAGGAGTGTCGTCGGTAAATGGTTCACACGACTCTACAGTCGGTAAGTGAAATTTTTCAAAGCTTCCTCGCAACTCGACTTACCTGAAGTTATAATCTAGCAAGGTTCAACAACTAGATCTTTACAGGTAAAAACATTTTTTTTCCTGTCGAAAAGCTGTGAAGTGATATGTAAAATATTGATTTTAGCTGTGCTTTTTTAGAAGCATTTTTGTGTTTACCAATTGTCGATGCGTGTGGAGAGAAAGAATTGAAATAATTCCGTTAAGGGGCGCAAGCACATTAGAAGGTTCAAAAAAATTGGGTTTTCTTCGAAAAACGTTGATTTTTAATTTATTCGGCCGCCATATTAAATCCGCCATTTTGGTTTTTAAACATCTCTCCTAATAATGTGATTGCCTCCCTTAAACAACAATTTGTTGCCTTCCTGTCTTCGACAATTTAATTCTGTACGAAAAAAAATCTTCACTTGGTACAACTACAAAATTCACTATATTAGCGAATTTTTTACTTATTGCAACGAATTTCGCTAATTTTTTTTTACTTTCGCTATTTTAGCGAAAGTATTAATAGCTGCTCCAGTTAAAAATTTTTTTCCGTGTGTAAAATAATTTTTTGCGACTACTAATTAATTTCGTTAATATTTTTTGCGACTATTAATTAATTTCTTCGTCAATATATGTTACTTTTTACAGAATATACAAACATTATTTTTTATTCGAATCAAACTGATAAAATGAAATTTATCAAAAATTTGTTTTCCACAAACTCACCCCCATGGTTTGCCAATTAGTGGTGTTTTAATATTGAAGTAGACATGTTTTTGAAACGCCGTCGTCTTTTTGTTCTGCTGACTACCACTTGCACCACCGTTTCCATTCTGGTCCTCAAGATCGTTTTCCCGTTTCTTCGACCTTCTGGAACGGAGATACAACCATCCGGCAAAGCCAAGGCCCCCAATGAGACCAAGGGCCCCTAAAGTTCCAAAAACAGCGGTTAAAATAACGTCCCTCCGCTCCATGCCCTCCTGTAAAATATTAAAAAAAAAAAAAAATATATTAAAATATTAAACAAATCAAATTTGTAAATTAATGGTTTATTGGTCGAAAATTCTTTAAAGCTGCAAAAGTATTTTTATTAATAGTTTAAATGGTGTAAATCCTTTCTTTCACATTGAGGAGATTTTTACACTATTTTCGGATTATATGTGCATCGACATTTTAATATTTCATTTTGCTATGTATACTTTAAGTAACATATTTCTCCTGAGGTTCCTATAGTATGACCCAGAAATCTCGTTAGATATCATAAACTTTAGCAGCGATATCATCTTCTTGGAAGTTTATATCCTTCGAGATATTCCATCATTTTAGTGGGACCATTTTTAATAACACAGTGAAATCATAACATTTGATATTCTCCTTGTGTGACCGTTTGTTTTGAATTTTGTAGTTGAGTACTCAACCTGAATAATCTAATCTAAATATTATTAATTGCGAGAATGTTTAGTTTACTATCTCATCACATTTAGTCAAATATTATTTTCGATTCATTTCTTCACTTTCCCTCCAATTCCACTTTGAATCAAATTTTACATTCACTCCAATTTCACTTTAATTGATGTTTTATTTATTTTTAAAAAACGTTCAAATATTCAATGAATTATTTATTTTTGCATTTAAATGGTTTAATTAATTATTTATAATAATAATTCATAATAATTCAAGTAAAAATTTTCTCATAAGAATTGATTTAAAAATGAATTTTAGTCAAATTTATTATAAAACTTTTTAGAAAAATTAAATTATTATAAATTTTTTTTTATGAAATTCTACGAGCACATTTTATTTGTTTTTATAAATAATAAAAATTTTATTTTCACTTCAGTTTTACTTTACTTTTACTCAAATATTATTTTCACTCAACTTTCACTCCAATTTCACTTTGAATTAAATTTTACTTTCACTCCAATTTGACTTCAACTCAAATTTTATTTCCACTCGACTTTCACTCAAATTTTATTTTTACTCCACTTTCCCTTTTACTCAAATTTCATTTCTTCTCCTATTCCTGCGATGAGATTCGAATAATTTATAAAAATAATTGAATTTTTGAAAATAATATTACTTGTTTTTTTAAATAATTGAATTTCTGAAAAAATTTTTATTTTTTTTCTTTAAATAATTGAATTATTGCGAAAAATATTATTAAAATGTTTGAAAAGAATTGAATTTTTCTGAAATTGAATTGATCTCTTGCGAAGGATTCTATTAGATTTTTTTTTAAATAATTTAATTTCCAAGATGAAATTTATTACTCTTAAAAATAATTGAATTCTTGTGATTCTTTTTCATGAAAATAATTGAATTTTTCAAAGAATTTTATTAAAAAGCCTTAAAATAATTTAACCTTTGGGAATAATTTTGTTGTTTATGTAAATAATTGAATTTCTGAGAATTTTATTAAAACGTTAAAAAAAATTTGAATTTTTGTGAAGAATATTGTTATTTTTTAAAATAATAGTTTTAAATAAATAATTTTTTTAAATATTACAAATATGAAACTTTTACTCTTAAATAATTAAATTCTTGTAATATGTTTAAAAATAATTGAATTTTTCGAATAATTAATTTAAAATTGTGTTAAAAATAATTAAAAATTCTTTGATGAATTTTATTTTATGGAAACTTTTATTTCATTTCTGAATTCTTTTAATTAAAATTGTTTTTTATGAAAATAATTGAATTTTATTAAAACGTTTTAAAATTTAAATTAATTCAATTTTTTGGAATAATTACGTTATTTACGTAAATTCCTAAGAATTTTATTAAAAGGTTTTAAAAAGATTTGAATTTCTATGAAGAATATTGTTATTTTTAAAAGTAATTAAACTCTTTATAAATATTCTTATAAAAATTGTTTTAAATAAATAATCTTTTTTTGAAATTTAATAAATATTATGAAAATTTTATTATAAATAAATAAATAATTAAATTTTTCGAATAATTAATTTAAAATAGTATTTAAAATAATTAAAATTCTTTGATGAGTTTTTGTTTTTTAAAACTTTTATTTTATTTATGCATTCATGCTGAGAGTTTTATCAAACAAAATTTTTAAAACTCAAACTCACTCAAATTTTATTTTCACTCCACTTTAATTTTACTTTTACTGAAATTTTATTTTTACTTCTCTTTCACTTCACTTTTCCTCCAAGCTTACTTCACTATTCCTTCCAATTTCACTTCTATAATTAATAATAAATAAATGTAAAAGTGAAGTGAAAATAAAATTTTAATGAAAGTCAAGTGAATGTGAATTAAAAATAATTTTCAAGTATAAGTGAAGTGAATGTGAATTAAAAATAATTTTCAAGTAAAAGTAAAGTGAATGTGAATTAAAAACAATTTTCGAGTAAAAGTGAAGTGAAAGTGAAAGAAAAATGAAAGTGAAGTGAAAATAAAATTCAATGAAAGTAGAGTGACAATAAAATTATAATGAAAGTGAAAGTGAAGTGTAATTGAAGTCAAACTGGAGTGAAAGTAAATAATCGACTTCCAGAAAGTTAAAAAAAATTCTTTCCAGTTATTCTGAGGTGGTGAAAATGGTCGGAATAATGATACAATTATTTTTAATCCTACCCATAATTGGTCCATTTACTTTAAATGATAGTAATTTTAGAAATTAAAAAACTTCTGTTAGTTTATTATTGCATTTCATAGTGTAAGGGATCAATGGCGATAGATTACTTTTGACATGATCAAAATTTATAAACAACTAAGGGTCGAACTATTCTGCAAGTGCTGAGTTGTTTTAATTGGGCAACTAAGGGCTCTTGACGTCGACGACACTACCAATGATATATGATCGTTAAAAGATAATCTTTCGTCAATAATCACAACAAGGTCACACGTTGATATCTCCTTTCCTATTTTCTAACTACAATTTTACCGTCTTAAGCTAAGAAAATAAATGACAAGACATCTCAAGAATATAATGTCCCAAAAATTAATCTTCCTTCAGAGTTTAGGAACTGGATTTAATGTCAAAATCCCCAATTTTCAAGAAATTATTTTTTGCCCTTCATTTAAATTCTTGGTATATTTCCTTTTTTTGACGAAACCAATAATTCCAAGTGAAAAGAATTCTTATTTTTAATATTTAATATTCAATATTTTTATTTAATTTTTAATGTTTAATATTTTTATTTAATTTTTAATGTTTAATATTTTTATTTAATTTTTAATATTTTGCTTTCTAACTATTAAACAGTACGCACTAAAAATAAAACTCTTCCCACATGATAAGTGGGGAAAAAAGCTATATTTTTTTAATAAAGAAATTCTTTCAGTATCTCAATGTTGATATGTTGCTATGTACATTATGTAAATGTGAAAAGTGTTGAAACGCGTCATACTGGAAATTAAAATTAATAGAAGCTATTACCCTAAAAAAAATTTATTAAACGATTTTTATTCAAGTAAAATTAAAATACATATATTATTATCGAAAATATAGATGTTAAAATTCCCATCCAGGGATTCGATAAATGTTGTAATGTTTTTTTTTCTAAATTGTAAAAGAGTAAAATCTATGTAGTTAAAATTTTTAATTCATTATAATAAAAAGAGTTCTCATACAGAAATTTCCATCAGTTAATCCGGCCAAGGCTCGGCTTGAACGAAACAGTAAAGCTAACCGAGGCCATGGTTTTTTCCCAGATTTAATGTTTTTCCTCTCTTAACATGTATTCAGCGGCAACATATATTTTAAACTCTCAAAAACTTTTTCATATTTAGACAATGGAAATTTTTATTCCCTCCTAATAAAGTAAATATTTTTTTTTTCATTATTTTCGGAAATCATTTTTTTTTCTCCTTTTCGCCAAATATATAAAATAATAGAAGTTGATGTTTTAAAAGTAAAATTGCCATTGAATGGCTATAAATAGAGGAGAGTGGGAAAAGGAGTAAGATTAAAGAATTAAAGTGCAAATCGATGGCTCTTTGGAACGTCAGGGTATTATACTAGCATCCGTTGAAAAATGGTCGCATTGCCAGAATCGAAGTACTTGTCGCGAGTGTGTTATACTTACTTCGAATATATTGCCAAGTCGTTTTGTCGAAAAAATATTATTTTTTATTTTTTTTCGATTACTTATAAAATAATCCATGATAGGAAAAATTTTTGTTTAGTCCTAGAAATATTCTGCACCCTGAAAAAGATTCTTCGCTTTTGAGGAACTCCTGCAAATTCTTTACAGAAGTTTAAAAAAACATTTTCATAAATAACAATAAATTTTAAGTAATTTATTCTTTTTTAATTTTAATTTTTAATTTTTAATTTTTAAATCTAAATTTTTAATTAAAAATGAAATTAAAATTAAAAAGGTTTAAAATAATCCATTTTTTTTGTAACCAAATTTGTACGATAATTTTTCAAAAGACAATAAGACAATAAATTTCAAACGTTGAAAATATACAGAACTTTTCAAGTATCTCGTAAATAAAGACAAATCGTAGTAATATTAAAATGAATTTGTGATTTTCAGGAGTGAAACTGAATATACCAAGGTTCTATCCTCGAGATTAAATCTCACATATAGTATATACTGAATTTATTCGGAAAAATTAGATTCATTATTAAAGTTGTAGGACTGCGGTTAGCAAAATGAAAAAACATTGTATTATTCCTGTGGAAATTCCACGTGATTGACGATCGAATAACCAGAAATTCAAAGCTGTAATCATTGAGTTTTCGCTAACGACGTAAAAGAGGAGAATGCAGAACAAATAAAAAACGAATAAACGAAACGATAAATATTTTAAAAAATGGTTTTTTCTTTTTTCAAATTGTGTAACTGAGTGAGACGATAAATTATAATTTAGGAATAAAAACAACGCCAGCAATAAGACTAAAATGGAATCAAAAAGAAATTTTTTTCTTTTAATTTCTGGTAGATTTTTATTTTTTCAAGTCTGCGTATAAAGATATAAAATAGAGAAAAGTAAGTTTCAATTCCGTTTAATTTCCTTTGAGAAAAATAAAAAAATAAGGAATCGATCTAAGCTATGTAAGGGAGAGAAAGAAACCTTTTATTTTAAGGAAATCCTAGTTTTGTAAAAAAATAACAAATATTTAAATTTACGAAATTTAGTTGTCAATCCATAAACTAAAAAATAAGAGAAAATTCAAAATTGCGAAATCGAAACAATTTAATACGAACACGGCAAAGACTGCAAAACGAAAATTAAAATATTTAATTAAAATTCCGAAAAATCTTGCTCTGGAGGATTTAAGAATATCGTCTGCTTATATTTTATAATATACTTTATCTAATGAAAGTTTTTCGAATAAAATATTTACGAACTACATTATATTAATGAAATACGTCGTAAAAGTTGTTCTTTACAATCAAAGAATTTATTATTCGTATATTCTTTCCAATTTAGAGAAAAAGAAGTAAAAGAGGAAAATTTTGAAAATAAATAAAATATATATTTAATTTTGCAAACGTATTTTACAATTTGGTGACAAATGCGACAAAGAGAAATTTTGATGTAGAAAATAAAAAAATTCGAGTTATCCATATAAATTTTTTATAATTTTCTAAAAGTTCTACGAGAATTCAATTATTTATAATATAATTGAAACTGTCCAATTTTTTTAAAGAGATTAAGGAAGAATATTTGAAAAAATTTCATTGAACAAATTTTTTTAATTAATTTTTTAAAAATATTTTTAAATAATTCTTGACAGTCAATAGCTGTATAATTTTATACGATTATACGATTTAAAAATGTCCATAAAATTGAAGATTCGTAAAATCATTTCACAAAATATTGAAATTTTGTAAAATCTTTAAAAAGAATTGAAATTTGGTAAAATCTTCAAAAAATTATTGATATTTTGTAAAAAAAAAAGTTGCTTTTCAAACTTTATAATAAACGACTTGGAAGAAATCAATTATTTCCAATTAAATTTTAATTGTTTTCAAATATTTGCCAATTGAAATTTTTCAAAAGTTCATTTTCAAACTGTAGAATAAAAGACTTCGAAAAAATCAATTATTTTCAATTCAATCTTACAAAATTTCAATTTTTCAAAAGCTTTTTAATTTTTATATTAAAAAAATATTTAAAAATAGATTAAAAGAAAACAAAACTAATTGAATTTCTGAAAAAAAAGTTTTGTATAATTTACACAAAGCTAATTAATTTTTTAAAGAATTTTCATTAAAACTTTCGAATTATTATTATTCTTTTCACCAAAATATTGAAAATAATTCTAAAAAAGTTTAATGTTAATATTTTGTGTATTTATTGTATTTTTCGAAATAATAATAATAACCGAAAATATTAAAAATAATTGAATTTTAAGAATTTGAATGAAAAAATTCTGAGAATTTACTTTTTTCAAAAGTATTTTAATGTAATTTTAAAAAACTAATTTTAGGTTTTGTTAAATTTACACTTGAAGATGTTTCATTAAAATTTTGGAGAAATTTTTTCCAAATTATTTTTCAAAACTTTGCCATTTTTGAAATTCTTTAAAAGTCGATTTTCCAAAATTTAGAAAAAAATACTTAAAAATTAATTATTTTGGAAAATTATTGAAAAATAATTTAAGATAAAACAATTTTAAAAAATGACTGGTTTTAAAAATATTCAGAATGTAATTTTTCGAAATGAATTTAATTTATCAAAAAGAAGTTTTAATTTAAAAGAAAAACTAATTAATTTTTCGAAGAATTTTAACTGAATTTTGAATTGCATTTTGAATTATTATTCTTTTCTCCAAAATGTTAAAAATAATTCTAAAAAATTTCACTGTTATTATTTTTTTGCATTTATTGAATTTTCCGAAATAATGATGAGCGAAAGTATTAAAAATAATTAAATCATAAGAATTCGAATAAAAAATTATAAAAATTCATTTTTATAAAAGTAATCTAATTTAATTTTTAAAAACTAATTTTCTTTTTTGTTAAATGTACACTTAAAGGTTTTTTATTAAAAAAATAAATTACAAATTACATATTAGTTTTATTAAAAAAGAAATAATGTAATATTTAAATGTATTAAAATGTATTATTGTAATAAATGTAAAATATTTGTAAAATGTTATATTTCAAATATAAAATTTCAAAAAAATGTAATATTTTAAGTGTAAAATTAAAAAAAATATGAAAATGTAATATTTAAAAAAATAGCTAACTTTAAAATGTAAATGCTAAATAAATGCAATAAAAATGTAAAAAATTAAATATTTTTTAAAATGTAAAAAATGTAAAATTTTTTAAAATGTGAAAAATGTAATATTTTTTATAATGTAAAAAATGTAATATTTTTAAAAACGTAAAAAATGTAATATTTTTTTGCAAACTTTGTAAAAACAAAAATTCGAAGAAAATAAGTCTAAAAAGGAATTTCTTTCAATTTCGAACCTTATATTTGGAGAAAATGTTAATTATATACAATTTCTAATTGTAATTACTGTAGTTTGTTATCGTAACGCTAACTTTTACACATTTCAAAAGTGAAATGGAATAAATTCTTTATCTTCCATTGCATTCTGTATGCATTTATCGTAAAAGAGTCTGGCCCTGAATAACCTTCACTACTTGCACGCACGCTAGCCATCTGGCTTATGTCTGACCTTACATCGTCCTTACTACTGAAACCTTCTGACATGAGAGGCAGTGTATGTTGTAAAACCTGCCTCGAGTGGAGGAGATGATTTCAAATTTCAGATTTATTCAAATTCTCCATTTCAAAAAAAAAATAATGAATAGTCATTTATGCAAATTTTAAATCGGAGAGAGAAAGAGGGATGTTTTTAAAAGAAAGTTTTCAAAATTCAAGTTTTAATTCCAAATTACTGTGTGTTTTTCCCCGAGTAATTAAAACCAAAATTTTACAATCATTTACAAGTGAAATTTACAAAAACGCTCATTTTTACGAATACACGGTTTACTTTACGAGATAAATTCATTTTTTTATTATAAATTAATTGGACCTTAATTTTTGAAAAATGAATTTAATATTCCGCCCTTGGGTTTTTAAAATAAAGGAAAATTTTTATATTAAGGTTAAGGTTGCTTTCCGTTTTATGTTATTCGCTAACAATAATTATTTATAATTAGAGAAGATTTTTAATTGTATAAAATATATTCTCATAAATGTGAATATTTTCATCGTCGAAATAAGAGATTTTTTATTTCATTATTATATCTTTTTGGTGAATATTAAAATTTTTAATTATTTATTTGAAAATTATTTTAAAAGAAAAACTTTTCAAAAAATATGAAAGTGGAAAATTTGATTATTGTTGGCAAAAGAATTATTCAAATAGAAAAATTTGTATTTAAAGTATTTTTCCAAGTTAATGATAATACAAATACAAATGATTTTAAATTATTGAAAAAGAAAAACGTTTCAAAAACATGAAGTTGGAAAATTTGTTTATTGCTGGCAAAGAATTGTTTAAAAAGAAAAATTTGTATTTGAAGTTTTTCCAAGTTAATGATAATCAAAATACAAATGATTTTAAATTATTTAAAAAGAAAAACTTTTCAAAAATATGGAAGAGGAAAATTTGTTTATTGTGGCAAAAGAATTGTTTAAAAAGAAAAATTTGTATTTAAAGTGTTTTTTCAAGTTAAGGATAATAAAAATACAAATGATTTTAAATTATTGAAAAAGAAAAACGTTTCAAAAACATAAAGGTGGAAAATTTGTTTATTGTTGGCAAAAGAATTGTTCAAAAAGAAAAATTTGTATTTAAAGATTTTCCAAGTTAATAATAATAAAAAAATGATTGAGTAAAAATATATTTAAACCTTTATATTACCTCATGGAATAGGAAAAGGGACAACTGATTGGCTCATAAATATTTATAAATTCCCGTAAGCGCATTTAGTGCGACACGTAAATATAGAAGCCATTCTGCGAATATAGAAGAAGAAATGGAAAAGCTGTTGGAAAATTGTCTTGCGCCCCGCATTTTCAAGGTATAAAGATACTTTCATTGCATCGTAACTTTGATATTGAATTACATTTCAAGTCAACACAACTACTTTTCTTCTGCTTGCCTTTATAAGCAATTCTTTCAATCAAAAAAAAAAAACAAAGAAAATACATTATACTTACGATTTTCCGAGCTTGAATTGCCGGATCTGCGGGTCTTGGTGGACCCTTTGAATTTGGATCCAATTCTGGAAAATATTGGCCCACAAGACCCGTGTGGACCATTTTGAGATTTTCACTCACTTAACAGCTACAATTTCAAAATCTTCTTTATCTGAAATTCACGTTTGCGAACAATGATCGTCAAAATTTTACTTTTTTCCCCATTCCCAATTTTCCCCAAGAAAATCATTCCAGAACGGACAAAACATTGTAATCATCGTAGGACTAAAATTTTGGAAAAATAAAACATTGTTTTTAAATAAATTAAGGAAAATCAGAAGGACAAATGCAAATAAAAGATAAGAAACTAAAACATAAAAGAATTGCGGAATAAAAATAAAAATGCCAAAATAACCGAAATTGAAAATAAAAATAAAAACAGAAATAAGATTGCAAAATGTAAATGAGGGAAAAAGGAAAAGAAAGAGTATATAATTCTAAAGAGAATGAGAAAGAAGAGCCGAATGAAATAAAAACAAATGGTATGAATACATAAGTAAATATGAAAATATAATACCAGGAATGAATGAAAATAAGAAAGTTGACAATTTCAAAAAAATGAAAAGTACAAAAAGAGGTAAAAAATATAAGAAGGGAAAATTTTCACGAAGACAATAAGAAAATAAGGGAATATTTATTTCTCGCTCTCCTTGAGTTTGATTAGAAGTGAAACAATTTTTTGTAAAGATTAAAATTAAAATTAAAATTAAAAAAAAATTTAAATTTAAATTAAAAAAAAAAATTTAAATTAAAACTTACAAAATACAAATTGTTAAAAACGATGTTCTAATTAAATGAAAACAAGAGTCTTTGGATTTTTTCAGCAAATTTCATAGTCTATGGTCTTTAATATTACATCATTTTGCCTTTGATCTTTGAAGCTTATCTCAAAGCCTTTGTCTATTATAAGGACAGCAAACATATTTATAATATAAAGACTCAACGTCAAAGATATGTAATCATTATTATTAAATACACTTGTTTTAGCTACTTTTCAGCTTTTGGGAAAATTTTGAAAATTTATTCTCTCAAAGTGCTACAACGATGGTCATTTTCAAGTCTAAATAAATTGAGAAGAAATAAGTAAAAATTAATTTAGATTAGTAAAATTAGGATCGTGATTCATTTAAGCAAAAGATTGGAAAACTGTCGGATTTTTAAAAAACAAAATGGCGGATCCAATATGGTGGACGAAAATAATAGTTTCAGTCAAAATTTATATTTAATCAACATTCACTTCACTTTCACTAAAATTTTATTTTTACGTCACTTTCACTTCACTTTTACTCAAATTTTATTTTCACTCCACTTTCACAAAAATTATATTTTCTACCAATTTGCACTTCAATTTCACTAAAATTTTATTTTTACGTCACTTTCACTTCACTTTTACTAAAAAAATTTATTTTCACTCCATCTTCACTCAAATTATATTTTCTATCCATCTACACTTCACTTTCAACTAAAATTTTATTTTTACGTCACTTTCACTTCATTTTCACTTTACTTTTACTCAAAATTTAATTTTTTCTCCACTTTCACTTAAATATTATTTTATTTTCACTCCACTCATACTGAAATTTTCTTTTCTCTCTATTTTCACTTCACTTTCAAATTTCATTTTAAAGTCACTTTCACTTCATTATCTATCCACATTTACTTTTACTTAAATTTTAGTTTTACTCAAAACTGATTTTCACTTTACTTTCACTCAAATGTTACTTTTAATCAAATTTTATTTTTTATAAAAAAAATACTAAAACTTACTTTTTATTAATTTTATTAATTGATTAATTGAAAGTGGAGTAAAAATAAGATTTGAGTAAAAGCGCAAGGGAAGTGAAAGTAAATTAAAAATGAAGTGAAAGTGAAATGAAAGTAAAGTTTAAGTGGAGTAAAGATAAATTTGAATATAAGTGAAAACGGAGTGAAAATAAAGTAAAAGTGAAATGAATAAATAATTCGAGTAAAAGTGAAAGTAAAGTGAAAATAAAATTTTATTAAAAGTAAAGTTTGAGTGACAGTGAAGTGAAAATGGAGAGAAAATATAGTTTTAGTGAAAGTGGAGTAAAAAAAATAAAATTTGAGTAAAAGTGAAGTGAAAAAGAAATGAAAGTGACGTACAAAAAATTTTTTAGTGAAAGTGAAGTGAAAATAGAAAAAAATTAAATTTGAGTGAATGTAGAGTTAAAATAAAATTGAAATTAAAGGAAAAGTAAAAAGAAAATTGAGAGGAGGGAAGTGAAAGTGACGTTAAAATAGAATTTGAGTGAAAGTGAAGTGAAAATAAAATTTGAGTGAAAGTGAAGTGAAAATAAAATTTGAGTGACATTAAATTTGAACTTGTGTGATAGTGAAGTGAAAATAAAATTTGAGTAAAAGTGAAAGTGAAGTGAAAATAAAGTGAAAGTGACGTTAAAATTAAATTTGAGCGACTCGACTTTTTTCACCACTGTATAAATTCTAGTTTTTAATAACGTAACTTTAATCAGCTTTAAATAGACGCATAAATGAAAAAAATATCCATTGGTTATTGAAACATTATTTATTGAGTATGTGATACAGATTCCTATTCTGATTTATATGAAATGTATAACGACACTTGTCCCACATTCGAACGTTTCACTTACGCTATTTCCTCCCTTAATGTGTCGAACAGAAATAGGAAACCTCGCCAGTTATTATTAATATAGAGTTTAAAATATTCCATCTTCTCACTGGATTTTAAATTATGTCAAATATTTCATCAAAATTATTAATAAAAAATTCTCTAGAATATTTACTACACAATTTAAATTAATTTTATTTACCACACATACACACACATACAGGAGATGAAATTGAACCTTTTAATTAAACCCTTGAATATTTTTTTAAGCTCAACTTTTTTTATTTACAATTATTATTTCAACTAGAACAAGCAAATAATTTGTAGAATTTTTCATTACTTTTTACAATTAGTTTTTCATTCTTGATTGAAAAAAAAAATTTATTTTGATAAAAATATTTTAATATTTAATTTTCAAAGTGAAAAAAATAATAAAAAATGTAGGGTACTTTTTTGCTGAGTGTAAACAAAAATTTTCCTTCGGCAATAAAATATATTTTTCACAAAAACCAGGAAAATATCACTTTTTTGCAATGGAGAATATCAAAAATGATAACCGAGTGAAAAATGACCATTGATGTTTATTCATGTGCACAAGCATACAAACAAGATAATTTTGAATTATCGAGAATGAAATAAAAAAAGAAAATTATGAGTTTTCATGAAATAAAAAAAAAATTATCGTTGACAATATAATTCAAAATAAGTGTAAATAGCAATTTTGAAGAAAAGTGAGAAAAGTCTCATCGAATTATATGCTGAAGGCTCAATTTTTAAATTTCATTCACGAGCTGTTCTTTAATTCAAGCTCCGCGCTGCTCTAAGGTCAAGGTTACGACAGTGAAAAGTTGAAACCCGGTTTATCAAACTTACATTTTCACTGTTTATACACGCGACATTGAAATTTTTTTTTCAAAATCTGTCAAATTTGGAAATAAACAAAAATTTATTTTTTTTATAATTAGGCCCAAAACTCTTAAAGTGTAAAATATAAATTATAAATATTGTTTTAATTCCTATTTTTTGTTTGTTTTCTTAATTCTTTTTCAAATAGATATTTATATAATGAAAATAAGTATATATTTATAGTAATTAAAAAAACATGGTCTGTTTTTGAAAAAAAACACGTATTTTACCTTGATAGGAAAATAAAAAGTCTAAAAAGGCTTTTATGCGGTTTTTTTTCTAAAGAAGAGTTGCACTTCTTTGAAAAGTGTATGAAACAAAAAGTTTACTTACTTTCAATACAAAAAATGAAAATAAATAAAAATACAAAACTTCTGAGGTTTTTCATGCAAAAGAATGACGTGTGCTTGCCTGAAAAGCAATGAACCAATGACGTAAAAGCACAGGGGGAAAATGAACAAAAAAAAACACCAAATAAACAAGACTTGAGAAGAGCGAGATCACGTTCTGAATTCATTTCCAGAGGAATCTTGTGAAAGAACAATACAAGAAAACCGAAAATGTCCGAACTATCGAAAAAAAAATCATATTTGACAATGGGGAAAAATTTTAACTTTCACTATTATTGTTTATACCACTGTTTTAATTTTAAATTATCAATACAAAATTCGTGCTGTCAGTCACTTTTTTTTAATACAAATGTTCATGGACAATATTTTTGATTAACAAAAAAAAATAATACAATAAAATTTACGAATAAATATTCGTAAAAAAAGTGTTTTTTTATTTTCTAAATAAATAAGAGATTTAAAAACTAAATTTTCTTTACGAAAATAATTATTGTTTACTTTATAAATTATGTTTTATAGTTAATGTATAAAAATCTATTATTTTTTTTAATATAGCATTAAAATTATTAAATAAAAATTAAAAATAAAGAAATAGAAATTTTTTTGTATAAATATTTATACAATTTTTATGTCTAATTAGTGATTATGTGAATTCGTTTGATATTGATTAAAAATTCCAGTCAAAGTGAGCAACATAATAAACCCAACCACGTGCGCTCACCTTCTTGGATATAAATTTTTAAAATGTAAACCTGGCGTAAAATGAATTTTCCATAAAAATACTTTTATTTAAAAAACTAAAATAACCTTTCAGTACCGATGAGAATGTAAAAGTAAAAAAAAATATTATTATTATTTAATAAAATTAATTTTCCAAACGATTTATTACGAAGTTTAAAATAAGAAAAGTTAAATAACAACTTCATTAATTTACAGTTTAAAAAATAATTTTAATTTAATTTAATTCAATTTAATTCATTTCATTTAATTTTTCTTAAAAATTGATAGATTTCAAAATTCTTGCGGAATTTTGTAGAAAATACATTTTTGAATCCACAACGAAATTGTCAAATTTTATTTTATATTTTTCAATTTTTTTTGTTGATTTCAAAATGTATTTTTGACAAAAGGCATTTTTAAAAAAAAAAAACTTTGATTTTAGACTGAAATTGTTAAAAAAAACATTATTGTACAATTTTTTTTATTTAAAAATCCTTTTATTTATTTTTCTAATTACTTTTAGAGTGCCAATTTTTATATAAGAAATAGAAAATAAATTTCAAAATTATGAAAAAAATGTAATTTTAATTATTTTTGCGTGTAAAAAATAAAATATTAAAAAATTATTCTCAAATTACGATTTGAAATTTAACAAGTGAATTTTAAAATAAAACGAAATTGAATAATGACAGTATTTCTAGACATTTTCAGCCAAAATTAAAAAAATTTCATTAGTTATAAATTTTTTGTTTTTAAAATAAAGTTTTCAAAAAAGATGAAATTTCTCATTCTCTTTCTAATTGATAATTTTAATCGTATTTTTCATTGTAAATTTATTTAATACACTTTATTTCTTGATTCTGAACAATAAAACGTATATGGATTTTTTTAAATTTTAATTTTTTCAAAACATCGAATTTTTTTTTTAAATAAATAAAATTAAATAAATAAATTTAGTAAATCAGTTGAAAAATACTTTTATTAATTTTTGAAACAATAATAGAATTTCACGTGCTGAAAAAGTTTAAAAAAAAAATTTCGATACCCCTAAAAATGGTAATTTTTGATTGGTTTAAATTTTACGACTATAAAAAAATTTAACTACTTCCACACTATTTTCTTATTTTTCGTTGCCAAATTTTTTACAGTCTCTTTTTACAATTCTAATAATAATCCAATCGTATGAATTTTCAAAAATGTTAATTGTTTTTGAAAAAATAAAATTTTCAAAATGATAAAAAAAATTCGTTATTTTTATTTTAACAATTTAGAATAAATTAAATTTTTATAATTAAAAATTAAATTTTATAATTTTTCTCTCAGGGGGTCGAAATGTTGCACTGCAACTTTGATAAAAAAACTTAATGATTATTTGAGAAGAATATTTCACTTATTTAACTTTATTGAATTATATTTATTTTATTATTATTCGTTACTATAATTACAACTGTTAACTAGTATCAATTATTATTATTTATTATTGTCTATGTTAATTGTTATTATTATTAACTAGTTTATGTTATTATTATTATTATTATTAATATTATTATTAATTTTAATTTTTAATTTTAATTATTATCAATTATTAATAATTAAATAAAAGATTTTTTAATTTCTGTTATTTCTGTTAAAAAAAAGAAAACATCTTTTATTTATTAAAAGATGTATTTTTGTTGTCTAAAATCTTTTATTTATATAATTTAATGACTTCCAAAAATTATTAATATTATTATTAATTTTTAATTTTAATTATTATCAATTATTATTAATTAAATAAAAGATTTTTTAATTTCTGTTATTTTTGTTAAAAAAAAGAAAACATCTTTGATTTATTAAAAGATGTATTTTTGTTGTCTAAAATCTTTTATTTTTATAATTTAACGACTTTCAAAAATACTGAATTATTATTAATTTTTTATCTTTGTTTCAATTTATTATGATCGATGAAAAAAAAATATTCAGCACTCACATATTTTTCTACAATGTTATACATAAAAATTAAAAAAAAGCAGAAGCACGAATTTTGCATTGTTGTTTTTTTCTCGACAGTCGGACCGGTTGCTCTTGTATTTATTCTCTCACGTCACAAACTCTGACGTAAATCATTATAACCTCTCTCTCTCTCTCTCTCTCTCTGAATTTTGCCCAATGTGAAAGTAGCGGCACCGGGAATCCAACAGCTGAATGTTATCGAACAAGACAAGGAAGACACGTTGAAATCACCCCATGACTATATTGTATACAATCACAACTGTTGTTGATAGATTTTCCAAATAGAAACTACTGCGATTGTTAATTTTTTTTTTTTTGTTCTCTGATTGTAAAAATATTGTAAGGATTGAATATTATTATTATTATTATTAAAGGCAAAACACGTCTGAATACCGAGAATGTTCGCGCGTTTCTATCCCTCTTTTGACACACTATATGGGAAGAGAGAAAGCCGGACGGCACCCCGTCGTCACCGCGGAAAATGTTCGGCAATTCCCGGCATGTTCCGTGGTTTTTCGACAAGCATCCGCGGCGCGATTTCCTCTTCATACGTACAATTTCACCCTGACCCACGCAACCATAAACATCAGGTTGCCTCCTAATTTTAAACCTTCGAACTTTTCTAAGATCATCCTTGAATTGAACCTATAGAATTCTACTCACTTTTCTCTCAAACGTTCACGCCCACTATTTATTCTTCCTTGGACAGGAAATTATAGCGCGTGCTTAAAAACTAATGGCTTACGCAAATTCATCACTCTTCGTTTTAGAATTCTTATAGAATTCTTCTGGAATTCTAGAAAAAAAGTAGTCTCAATGAATTTTTATTTCTCTCGTTCCCCATCATACACTGAAAAAAAAATTTATTTGATTCAAATAACCGATTATTTGACTATTATCGCAAATAAATATTTACTTGAATCAAATAATTTTTATCTGAATCAATTAAATAATATTTGCTTCAAAGTTCAAATACTGAAATATTTGATTCAAATACAATTTATTCAATTCAAATAAAAATTATCTGATTCAAGTAAATATTTATTTGATAATAGTCAAATAATCGGTAATTTGAATTAAAAAAAATTTTTTTTTCCAGTGTACTTCTATATTCATCGCTTCTTAAATATCTGAATCAATATATGTAATAAATCTTCACTACGTAGTTATTTTGTTAACTTTACCAACAATTGAAAAACAAAATTAATTGCCGAAATAAATGATTTTAATTTCAAAGTTGCAGGAAAAAATTAATTTTCTTTCCCCTGATTTCCGGACAAAAATTTTGACTTTTTCCCTTACATGAAAAAAAATTCAAATAAAAAAAATCAAATTTAAATACTATCTTATACTTGAAACTAAAAGAAACAACTGTTCGAAAAAATTATAATTAAATTCTTTAAAATGATTCAATTCTATTAAAAAAATATTCGAATATCAATTATTTTCAATATTTTCAAAGTTCATCAAATTTCGCAAAAAAAAATTAATTATTTTAAAAGAATTGATAAAATTCATCTATTTTCATAAATAATAAATTTTTCACAAGAATTTCATTAATTTAAAATAGGATTGAAAAAAAAATTGGAAAAAATAAATTATTAAACAACAATTTTTATTCTACCCAATAATTCAATTAGTTTTACTAAAAATAACATTTTTCCTTTGGAAATTTTATTAAATTTGATCAAAATTTTATCAATTCTATCAAAATTTACAAAAAAAAAAAATTCGAAAGAAGAATTCAATTATTTTCATAAATAATAAAACTCGTGGATGAATTTTAAATTATTTTTTAAACCAATTTAAATTAATTTATCGAAAAATCCAATTATTTTCCGAAATAAGGTTTTCCATAAGAATTCGATTATTTTCAGAAATAAAGTTTCCCAAAAGAATTCAATTATTTTCAGAAATAAAGATTTCCATAAGAATTTAATTATTTAAAGTAAAATTTTCATAATATTTAGTATCTTTCGATAAAATTAATTATTTAAAACAATGTTTATGAAATTTTTATAAAAGAATTCAATTATTTGCAAAAATAACCAAATTTTCCAAAGAAGTTTAATTTTTTTGAAACAAACAATTATTTGGAAATATTTTAATAAAATTCTTCAAAAGAAATCAATTATTTTAAAAAATAACTAAATTTTTCGCAGGAATTCAATTATTTTGAAAAAAAACAAACAATTATTTAGAAATATTTTAATAAAATTCTTCAAAAGAAATCAATTATTTTTAAAAATAATGCAATTTTTCACAGGAATTCGATTATTTTCAAATATTGTAATAAAATTGTTCGAAAGAAATTAATTACTTTAAAAACAATTTTAATTTCATTTTTTTGAAATAATTCAATTATTCTTTTAGTTTTTAATAAAATTCTTTTAAAAAAATTCAATTATTTTTTTTAAATAATGCAAAATTTTAACAGGAATTCAATTATTTTCAAATATTCTAATAAAATTGTTCAAAAAAAATAACTATTTTAAATACAATTTTAATTACATTTTTTTCAAATAATTCAATTATTCTTTTAGATTTTAATAAAATTTTTCTCAAGAATTGAATTAATTCCGTATAAAAAATTATTTCTTCTAAAAAATTCAATTATGCATCGGTAAATAACAAAATTATAAAAATTCAATTATTTTCAGACAGTTTAATAAAATTCTTTACAACTATTCAATTATTGTTTTAAACAACAATATATTCATCACAAGAATTTCAATATTTTTAAAAGTAATATACTTTTTTCCTCAAAAATACAATTATTATCAAAAATTAAAATTTTCAAATTTTTAAATGTAGAATTCTAATAATAATTTTTAATAGAAATTAAAATTCTTTACACGATTTTAATTAATTTTTAATACAATTTAAATTTTTTGCAAAAGTTTTCCTTAATAAATTTCAAATCCACTTGTTTACAAATTACAATTCAATTTTACGAAATTTCGATTATCTGCAAATTCTTCAATTAAATTTTTTAGAAATTAAAAACATGAAACAATTCCGAAAAAATAAATTTAACTTTTTGGAAAAAAATTCAAACAATTTTCAGTTAAAATAAAAGTATGAAGAATTTTAATTTTCAATGATTTAAATTTGAAACCTTTTTAAAATTCAATTATTTCAAAAAATTTACTATTAGTTTACTACTTAAATAAATAATACTTTTTATATTCTATTATTTAAACTTTCAACTAAAATTTATTTTTAAATCAATTTTATTTGATGAATATTTTATGAATATTTGTAAATAATTATTAAGAATGCTAAATATTTAAATTTAAAGTCAATAGTGCCCTCTGAACACAGAGCTTAAAATCTCCAAGCAACTGCTGGAAAATAATCAATGATTACAGGAAGGAAAGCTTTGCAAGCTCGCTTACAGATGGCAGATAATTGTCAAGAAGCAAATTTTTCTGTTTTATCAACTGCATTCGAAACGCTGATTTATTGATTCTAAGAATTCTCACATAATTTTTCAAAATAGTGATCAACTTTAAATTTTCTATTTTAAAGCAAGAAAATAAATAAATAAATAGAAATTAAATAAATTAAATAGGTGAAAAAATACGTTAACGTTTTAATAAATAACAATTAACAACAATTCTACATTACATTTAGTTGAAATTATTAAATTTATTTATGAAATTAATATCGTCGATTTAGCCTTGAATGTTAATGAGAACTATCATGTTTCATAGACTGAATAGAACTTCCAAACTGATTTAAAATCGATACATTTTCTTTGAATTTAAGTTCAAACTTCAAGAGCTTCATTTCCACATTTAAAAAAATTAATTTTCCTAACTTATCAATGTTAAGTGAAATAATTCTTTATTTAAACAAATTTGTTTCTAAAATAGTAATTTTATAACATATAAAGTTAAAAATATAGTTTTAATTAAAAAATACCAGAATCAAAATATTTGATACTTTATTGTAAACTATGATTTGAAATTTAAATTAAAGTAAAATTTTATAATTATTTGTGATTATACAATGTTAAAAGTAATATAAAAAACAAATGAATTATGAATTATTAATTATTAAATTAAAATAATCCTTTAAATTTCAATATTATCAAAGAAATTTTTAATTGCATCAAAGAATTATTATCTAAGTTAATTAAATCAAAAGAGCATGAAGGAATTTAGCCGTTAATGATATTATCAAACAAAGTGAAATAACGAAAACAATAAATGTTCCTTTATACATTCATATAGTAAATTAACAAAATGTTATTAAATTATATCCTGCAAAGCAAATTTGTCAAATAAAAGTATTAATATGCATTTCTAAATTTAGCAATCGTTCGCAAAAAGCTGTCGAATACGAATTTTCATTAATATTGTAAACACTAAATATATAAATACCAAAAATAAATAAAAAATTTTAAATAGAGAGCAGAGCTTAAACAAATTTAATTTTAGATAATTGTGTTAATAAATTTGTACTCCCACAAGCTTTCAAATATAGTTCACTTAATTAAAATTAGTTAAATTAATATTATTATAAATGGGTAAAAAAAAAATTTCCTAAAATATCAAAGTTGGTATTTTATTGGCCTCAAACTTCAAAGTGACTGTATAGTCAAAATATATAAATTTTTTTGGTTGACTGTATAGTCAAAATATATAAATAGTTTCAAACTATTTCTTACTTTGTTAATAACTTTGTTCTTAAATTATAACTTTGAAACTTTTTTTTTATTGTTAAAAAAAATTGAATATTTAAAAGTGTTTTTGTTTTCTTTGCCATTTTTTCATTTCCACTCAGGAAGAAGAATCGCATTGTAGTATCGAATTAAAATTTACAAAAGGAAAATGAGGATAAAATATTTTCCTTTTTCGCGATAATTAATGAAAATTCTAACAAACAATTAGATTTTTTGAAAAAAAAGTGACACAAGAGCCGTTGGTGAAACATAAAAATGGATTGACCTATATGTACTTGGTTCCATGAACCTTATTTTATGCAGGACGAGTAAATAAAGTATATTCTTATTCATGTATGGCATTTTGTATGCACATATAGTCGAAAAGGAACTAATTACTTCATATTTTGTGAAGCTATTCAAACATAAATATTGATGAATGGAGCAGTAGGTCGGGCGACTTGCATATTTCAGTTTTGTCAACAGTGATACATAAGTTGTACTAATTTTCGGTTTTCTAATTCTAATACACTTTGTGAACATTTATAGTTTCCGCGTCAAGTTTCATTGTTTTTACAATAAATGATTTTTATATTATTACTTTATTATTTTCATAATTTAAATTTAGTTAAATTTTTAAAATTAATTAATATTAAAATTACTGAAAATTAAATTTTACATGAGATTCTTTACAAAAATTGCATATGTGACAAAAATTACTTCTGTTTTTTTTTCTATTTCCAAACTGCTGATGTGTTTTAATGGCTCGGTAAATAGAACACTTACACCCCATGTTTCGGTCAATGAACTGAAAAAAAAAATTTGCTTAAATTTGTCTCGAGAAACTTAAAAAGATTTAGTGGTATCTATCCTCGTAGAAACGATATCGATCTGCTACCACACTATTACCCCATCTATCGTAGAGACATATGTAAATGCAAATAAACAGCGCAGATTTGGAATAAGTTTGCCATATTTCATAATATAGCTATTACAAAATGATTTATGATTCTATTCACGAAATATCTTTAAAAGCATATGACTGTTTGTGTGATAGCTTTTTCTTTAAAAATGTAAAATATTTCTCAATTACATTCGACAGGAATATCCAAATTGCATATATGAAAAAGGAAATGAAAGAAACTTTATTATAATTTTCAAGTACATTATGAAACTAATTTATACAGTGAAATTATTTTAATGATTGTATTTAATATTAATGTAAGTTATTTTATTATATTTAACGTTAAAAAGTTAAAAACCTAAAAAGTTAAAATGTTAAAAAGTTAAAAAGTTAAAACGTTAAAAGATAAAAAAATATTGTTATAAAAGACATTAAAAAATTGATTTCTTTGAATATTGTTACTGATGTTTGTAAATTTACAAGATGGTAAGAATTTAATGAACAAATAAGCAAACAACTTAATTTGACCCTTTTTAAGTTAATCCTTAAATATTCATGAATAACAACACAATTATATTTTCCCAGAAAATAAATAATCGCTTTTCATCGAATTCGGAATTTATATTCATTATTAAACCCATTTTCTGAAAGGGAACATAAAAATCGAAACGACAAATCAGTCTTTCGAAACAAATGGGAAACGATTTATGTATGAAATACATTATTGATGCCTAAAGAGTGGAGAAAATAACACGAATCCTTTCTTAGTGACATTTGAATTGGGTTTTTTCTTTAAATAAAATTCTTAGAGTAGAATGTTAATATAGAAGAATTTAATTTTTTAAAAATAGTTTCTTTAAATTAATTCAAGAAAAACAATGCTTCTAAGAAGCATTCCTCTACGTCAACGACATCATACGTTTTGCTCTCAGCGTCATTTTCAACCTAATTCTAAGTTCGAAAAACTTACCTACTGATAATTGAGTTCAAAGTTAGTGACAAGCTGCTAAAGTTCTGAAACTATAGAATAATGGTGAAACAGAGTTAGAAATTCTGTTTATAGTTACCATTAAATTTCAAGTGAAAGATCGTGGAGATCATTATAACATTATTGCCGCACAAATAAATCTTTCAAGGTGGCTCTCTCAAAAAATTAATCCTATAGCTGGACTCATACAGATTGTTCATTAGTAAAGAAGAAAAACAATATTCTTTAAATTTTGGGTTTAAAATTCGTCATGATCATTTTACACCTTTGACCATTTGTCACCGTCACTGTTGTTCGTTATTGTATCGCCGCTTTCAAGAAGTTACTTTCCATAAACAATATACTACTCTAAACTTCAGTTTCTGCTGACTCATGATTAATTCCAGTAAATTCCTTTCGTAATACCCTAATTCTGCAATCCAGGGTTCGAAACAGTTTTTATTGCAAAATCTCCGGCTGTCAATTTTTTTTTGTACTTTAAATTAAACCTTCAAAAAACGAAGCAATACAAAAGTAAAAAGTAATACACTAAATAATCCTTATTGAAATTAAAAGAACTAGTGTAAAAAATTGAAACGTAAAAATTTCCATTTAAATAACTTATTGAATAGAAAAATTTATGATGATTTAAATATTTTACAAATATACTGCACTAAACTTCTATTCGAACCAAATGATTTTTTCAATGTTCATTGCTAATGATAAACAGCCGATTGTCAAAGTATGTTCAATTTCTACAATAGGGTATTGATTTCTGTAAAAGGTAGTTTTCCTCCTGAGTTATCTAATCGTACTGACCGCATTTAAATGACAACATTGAAAATTCTCCTACTTATAAATGATTCTATGAATCATTTGCAATTAAAAAATAATTTAAATAATTCCAATAAAGTAGAATTCTTAATTCTAATATAGGATGAATTAAATAACCATCGTCACTATATTTTCCTGGCAATAATTATGTCGCACATCATCAAAACTCTATTATAATCAAAATGGTCTTTAATAATCTGTCTTAAGCTATTATAAACCACCTTCCTGCTATGAATTCACTAAACATGATATTTTCATGAGCTGAGTTTCGAGAATAACATCCTGCTTTTGCAAAGTAACAAAATGTGCCATAAAATTAAAGAGCGGATGCCCTAGTGCTCAGGATGTACATTTAGAATTTTTAAACATTTATCGTAGGTTTCTATAAATCTAAATTTTATCAGAATAAACATGAATAAAGTCGTGAACAAAATATAAGAATGAATAATGAACAAATCGGACTTATTTTCATCTGGAAATCAAAGATAAAAATTACTGATCAGTATTTTTATTTCTTTTATTGAAACTCAATATTTCCTACCGAACGAATGTTTGCTAACGAAGAACATCGAGTAGAACATAAATCGATGATATTTAAAATACCAGAAAAACTCTTTTCATGATGTGTTTTTCTTTCCTTTTTGGATACAATGATCGTTGTTAATTTCTGCTTCCATTTAATTTGATCTGGCAACGTCATTATCTGACTTTTACGTAATAAATTGTCAACCAAAAAATTGTTGATCAAAATCGTCTAAAAAAGATAAAAAAAGATCTAAAGATCTTCAAAAGAATTATTGTCAATGATAATAGGAAAAATTTTCAAAACAACAGAAAAAGAAAAATTTAATTATGTTTCTGACAAAAACGACATTGTTTCTCGGAAAACATTTGGGCGGAATTGTGTAACTTGATTCTTTTAAAAAGTTTTATTTCTTTAGTTGGAGAAGTGCAGTTTGACTGATAAGTCGTGAAAGAAATGGTGGTGGTGTCCTAACTTCCAAATTCGATTTACAAACTGCCTTGTAACTTCCAACTTTTACAACTTTTTTGTACACTTGTCCTCTTAACTTTGCAGTTTCATCCATACAAAGTGGAAAAATATAAATGGAAAGAGGCAAATTCTCGTATACGGGTAAAACAGAAATTCAGGTGAAAAATTGTTTGAGCTTATTGTTGATGTCTTCAGTATAGTTTTATTTAAATTAATCCTTCATTATCCAATTATAGTTAGAAAAGGTAACTGTAAACTTACATATTATCAACATTATGCAATAATTAGAGATAACTATAAATCCATATTTGATAATAATCATTATCGGAAATATCATGTAATAAAATTGAATTTTTAGCCAGTCTTATCAATTTAAAAAAACTTATCTACATGAATCCTATCTAAGAAACATGGGTTCAAAACAAACCTATATCCAGATCTAAAAATCGAAAGAAAGAGACCAAACACCTGAAAGCAGTATTGTTCATTGATTGCAATACCTTCTCAGAGCAAGGATCATTATTAGACTCTTAATTTTATTCAGAAAAATTATTAAAAGCAGCCCTAGTAGAACTTTCTTTTAAAAACATTTAATTTACATATTTACATTTCAAATGAAATTTCAGTGTACTTAAAAAAAAGTTGCAATGGAACACTCGAAATCTTCAGAAGGATCTGAAAAAAATGTCTCATCATCTTCGTCGGAATGCTCTTCTATAAACCTAGAACAGCAACTTGAAAACATGAGGCAGCAAATACAGCAATTAAAACTTCAAAATAGTATTCAACAGTCGACAATAGAAATACTTTCCAAAACACAAAACTTAAAGACTCCAAATTTCTTCGATAATAATTTACCAGTGACAACAGAGAATGATTTAGTCAAACTGACCAAATTATTAGAAACAAATGATTCTTATAAAACAGAATTGGTAAGTAAATATATATTTTCTGGTTGAAATTTAAAACATAATTTTAATTATTCATTTATATTGAAAAAATATTTAAAAAAATTAACAGACTGAAAGGTTAGTGTTCCACATGGATAGAGAAGACATTCTCTCTCGATCTATTAAATTTATAATGAAAAAGATTCTTAGCAAAGACGTTGCTATTTTATTCACTCCAATAAAACCAATGACAAATAAAACCGTTTTTAAGGGATCACCTCTTTACGAATTCATTCATGGTACAGTCATTTTTACAAATGACTTCTTTTTTTTTTACCTTGTAAATAGTTTTGCATAAAATATTACAAATAATTCGTAATTAAAAATTAACTAATTTATTTAGAGCTTGTAACTGCTTATTGCCTGGAGAAAACTGTGGTCTTTTCGGAAACAGAATTTGATCAAGAACTGACAAAAGTATTAAAAAATATCCAACACTAAGGATTTTGATGAATATGGTCAAAGTACGGAAGAAACAAATTGCAAAACCTGACGAAGTTGATAAGTATATTTTTGCGACTTTAAAAGCAATTAATAATATTTCAGAATATTTTGTAAATCCTTTTGAGAAGTTGAAGTTTTACTTTCATGGAATGTAACACAGACAGAAAAGAGAAATTTTTTGAAACTAGAAGAAAATTATAATGAAAAATAATAAAATGAATAGGATGATGTAAATAGAAAAATATTTTCAGCTCATTAGAAAGAAATTGAGAGAAGAAAAAATTTTTTACACCCAGAGAAGTTTAGGTGTAAATTTTCTCATAATTATTGATGACATTCGTATATGCATTCGTACAATACATAATGAAGATACATTAAGTTCCGTTCTCTGGAACATGAAACCAGTTCAACGTACTAAATACTGCAAACATCAATCACGACTGCGAATATGAAGTTACTGCAATCAGACTCCTCTAATATGCCAGAGCGCTCTATAATGAAACTATAAATTTCCATTAGAGGTCATTTTCATTCAATTATCAAATTTATATATGTGTATAATGTATAATTTTCAAAAATTAATTCAATGAATAAAATTCTACTAAATCATTGTAAAAACTATCCTCTTTCGCCAATGTCCTCTTTTTTAATGTATTATATAACAAAAATATGGTAAAATAAATTTCGAACTAAATTTAAAATTTTTTTTATTCATGAAAAGAACTTATATATAATATAGAGTAAAAGAATGTATTTAGATCTGCTTAAAGAGTTAAAAGAGCTTACTTTTGAAAAGTATCTCGCAAAAGTTTCTATCAATTTTACATTTATTTGTAAAAGCTTTTAGTTGGGTGTTTCATCTTCTCTTTTGTAGAAGACCATGGATAGATATTTTCCATATACTTGCTAAAGAAGAGAAACAGAGTTGCTTCAGGCCAGAGCAATATATATACTGTTTTCAATTTTGGTTGAGTTCTCGCCTGCTAACAAACTTTACCTTCTCTGTCAGCTGTGCTGGATTCTCGAATTAATGAAAAAAAAGAGAGAAAAAAAAATATTTCTTCAAACGGACAAACTATGTAAAAAGAATCTAATTAATTTCCGATTATTCTACAAAACTTTTTTCCCACTCTATGATTAATTTTAGCATTACAAAAGTAATCGAAAAAAAGTAGTCAAAATGTGTATAGCTATCGAAAAATTAAACTTGACTCCATAATTTTCTAAACAAATAGATTACGATTAAAAAAAAGAATATTTCTTTTCAAATAAATATTTAAATACCAATTTAGTTTTTTCACAAGAATTAAAATATTTCAAATGATTTCAAAGAAAAGCCTCTGTGAAATTGAAATGTTTCTAAAAATTACAACTGTAGTTCTTCCAAAATTCAATTTTTTTTTAATTTTTAAATAAAATAACTAATAAAATAAAATGAAAACATTCGGACAGTGAATAAAATATTTATTCACTCCAGCAATTCAAAATCTAACTGATTTCCTCCTCAGAATGTCTATCCAAAAAAATATATACAAAATTTAAAAAATAGTAAAAAATAAAAATAATTGACCAATAAATAAAATACAATGAATAATAATTATGAAGAATTTTATTAAATTTTTTCAAAATAATTAAATTCATTTTAAAAAATGAATAAAAATAAAATATTGAAAATAATTATCGAATTTTAATTTGATAAGTTATAAGAAAAATTTTTTTAAAAATAATTTAATCCTTTCTAAGAGCTTTAGTGGAATTTTTATGAATAATTATTGCATTATTAACGTGAAATTGATTAAACAAAATGAAATTAAACAATTTTTTTTCAATAATTAAATTCTTGGAGGAAAATTGTATAAAAATCTTTATATTTAATTGATTTTTTGGAAAAATATTATGAAAGTTGTATTTGAAATAATTAAATCTTTTTAAAAATTATATTTTCTATAGAAATATCAATTTTTTTTATAGAAATGTTTGAAAAGAATAATATAAACATTTTTTGAAATAATTGAATTTTTACAGAGAATTTTATTAAAATTTTTCAAAATAATTGAATTTGTAAAAAGATTTTTATTATTCGTATTAATTTAAATTCTTACTGTGGAATTTATTAAAAAATGTTTAAAAAATTAATTTTTGCGAAGAATATAATAAAAATATTTGTAAATAATTTATTTTTTCGAAAAATCGTGTTTTATTTCAAATAATTTTCCTGGCAACATTTTATTATTTATGGAAAAAATTGAATTCCTGTTTCTTGCAAATTATTTTATAAAAATCTTTTCGAATAATTGTTTTTTTTGCCAAATTTCATGAAAATTGTGTTTTAAAATTCTTAATAATTGAATTTTTCTGAAATTTTTTTTTTTTTGAAAATAATTGAATGTTTGCTAAGAATTTTATAAAAAAAATTTCAATTGATTGAATTCTAAGCAAGAAATTAAAAAATGAAAACATATTGAAAATAATTACTAGTATAAATTTTGCTACAAGTTTTATTATTTATAATAATATTTGAACTCTTGATAAAAAATTTATTTACTTATTTATTTTAAATAATTGAATTCTTGGAAGAAAATGGTATGGAAATATTTTTTAAACAATTAAATTTACTTAAAAATTTTATTATTTCTGAAATGAATTGAATGTTTGCAAAGAAGTTTTTAAAAATATTCTTTTATGTTTGATTACTTCGGGGAAATTTTTTATTTGAATTAAAGACATTAAAAATAATTGAATTTTGAAAAATTTTGCGAAAATAATTTCATTCTTTGATTTATGGTTTATTTAACTTAAATTTATCAATTTTTTAAAATTGTTTCTAAAAATATTGATAATTTTTTTTTAGACTAATTTGTTGGTTTTAGTACATTTTTTTTAGTACTTCTTTATTAACTTTCAGTAGGGTGATAAAACATAGAAAAAATGATTTTTTTTTCTTCGAAATCAACTTTCTTTTAACATTAATTTTTTATCTTTCTATATTATTAATTTTCTTTAAAGATTAATTGACTTTGTTACAGAAGTTTTTAAATGTTTCCCTTCAAAGAGATAAATTTTCACAAATTAAACATTTCTTAAGTAGAGATAAATGTTTTTAATTTTTATCATGAACAATTTTTCTTTGTCAATTTTTTCTTTAGTCTTGTAATAAATTGTTTTTGAGTAAGATTTTTTTTAATACTCATTTTCAAAAAGGTTCTTTTTTTGTACAAAATTAAGAAATTTTCAATTATAATAGTTGGTCTTAACTATTTTCCTCTTATTTGAATACTTGAGAATAAGTTCATTAATTACGGATTGCATGGCATTTGTTTGCTTGAACTTTCAAAGTGACCTCAATATTGATGATATAACAGGAATTATTAAAAGGTACAATTTCCTTTGTAATTTGCAATTCTGTATTAATTGAATTAATTTTTTACCTTCAGTACCAAGTTTTGAATAATAAACTGTTTATTATCAATAAATTTTTACTGTCATTACAACTAATAATTGTATAAAACAAGTATCTTGATTTTACTATCGGAACTTGAAAGTGAATTAATATTTCCTGTTTGAAGATGTGGAAAAAAAATTCCAAAAAATGATTCTTAAAAATGGTTTTATTCTTCTGTATAGAAATATGTGTCCTATTGTCGATAGTAAATTGCGCGCACAAATGTGTTAAAATATTTAAAAAAACATTAGACACTGATTTTCTGGAAAAAAGTATTGAAAGCTTTACCAAAAAAAGTCAATAGTTAAAGATTACGATAGGTGAGTCATAAATTCAATAAATGAGTAAAAAGCTATTGGATCGAAGGAAAAAAGAGAACAAACAAGTGAAGATGGTTATCAATATCCATTCAATAAAATAAAAGAATCTATTGTTACCAGAAAAGAACAAATTTAAATTAAAGTTTCAAAAAAAAAAATTTATAGTAGAAAATGGTGCATTATAAATGAAAGCTCTTCAACAACTTTCTCGTTGAGCTACCCTGTTATATTTGTGATTCTATTAACGAGGCGCTTCTTACTTTTATTCGAACGGAGAAAATGTTCTTGTACATTGAATTTGTTATTTTTTCTATAACTATTTTTTTTTCTTCTCTATTGGGACGTGACACTTGTAAATAAATGTAAATGAATTGCAAATAAATTATTATTAATTTATTATAACAATAAATAACAATATAATAAATTATTATAAAGATATTTATCAGAACTGAAAAATTATCATGAAAAAATAAAATTTCACGAACTTTGGCAACTTTAATAACATTCTTAAAAATATAAAATTATAAATATTATGGAAAGGTCCATCAGCTGAAACTTAATAGGCTCCAATTAAATTTTCCGATTTAAGTCCTAGGATTTTAACGAGAGCGTTAGCAATGCCATTAAACCGTAAACAACATCGCTCCAATCAGACCAAGAGTAAAACCACTTCGAAACGTACTTCTTTATGAGTATTCTACAAAATTTTTACATTTTTTTTGCAATTTTCACGATGAAAAATTATTCCAATGATAACGATTCTATTTTTTCTCTATTCATATTAAAGAGTTATTGATATTTATTTAAAAATTTGTAACTATAAAAATATCCTTTTAAATTTCCATTAAAATTGAAAATTAACAATTGCAAATTACGTAGGTTTACAGAAATTATAGTTTAAGCCAAAACAGTCTTTAGTCTTTACTCATTAATAGAATTTAAAGGAATGGTTAGAGAGAGAGTCCGATTTCAACAAAAGATATAATTGGTACCTACTCAGGTTTTGTGTCGCGACCTCTGTCCTTAATTCGAGACAAAAGACTACAATTTTATAAAACACTATACATGAGCCGAGGGAGTTATTAACATTTCCGAGAGTCATTATTAAAAGGAACGAAAAAAAATGCGACTTTTCCTTTTTTTTCTTAATTCACTTTGCACTGTTCCAAAAGAAAGTAATTTACCTGATAAAATTTATATTTGAATTACCATATTTTTTCATTTGAAAATAATTTGACTTCCGTTATTTTTCAGAAAGAATATTGAGCTTAGAAATTAATAGAGCAATAAACAATTATCGAGAATTTTCTTATAATGTTCATAGCAGTTATTATGACTCTTTTTACAGTAAATAATATAGAAACTATTTAACTGACTACTTGACCTCTTTAAATTTTCTACAGTGTACCTTGTTTTTAATGACTCAATAAACTAGCCATAACTTTATACTTTGTTATGAAACTTTTCGAGATAAACAACGTAATTTTAATAAAATTTGAGTAGCCTTCGGTTTACTTTGTCGAAATGGGAGCTAAAAAATATAATTTTTTAAACTGTTCAGGCATTTAGTATTAACGAGTTAATTAATAAGGATAAAAAAAAAATTTTCATTTTCTATTCCACAGCATCTAAACTTGCGCGACAATATTTTCTCAACATTGTCAAGTGCAGTGATTTTTACGAATCTTTAGTAAAATTTGAAATTCATAACACGGTGAGAAAATAAAGATATAGTCGCTTAGAATTAATTAATCTGGATGTACTATAAAAATATACCTCAACTGATGATATTAAAACTATATTTTTAGCTAGAGATAGAGTAAGAAAAATCGCTACTTCTCAAGAATTATTATATTCTTTAGCATCGGCACGTTCACACTCAACAAAAACTTCTGAAATCCTTCTCTGTTGAATACAAACTTCCTCATTTAATGCTTCGGGGGGAAGAAAAGTTAGGAATACAAAGAATTTTATGATAAAACTATCCTTATGATGAGGGACTATAAATATGAATATTGTAATTGATTTTTTTTATCTTCACAGAATACCGTAGATAAAAAATTATTTTCATTACCTTATTTTTTAATCATGATCGTCTTTTACTTTAAAAGTTTAAAGTGAATAAAATTTTCAATCTATTTGCTTTTATTAATTGAATATTATTTTACAAAAGTTATATAGATAAACATTTACTCGAATTTTATTTTCACTTCATTTTCACTTTCCTTACACTTCATTTACACTTCACTTTCACCTCACTTTCACTTCACTTTCACATCACTTTCACTTTTAGTTAAATTCGATTTTCACTTCACATTGACCTTTACTCAAATTTGAGTAATAGTAAAAACAGAGTGAGAATAAATTTTCAGTTAAAATAAAAATGATTTAAAAATCTATTTAAAAAAAAGCAAAAATGAAGTGAAAATAAAATTTGAGTATAACTGCAAGTGAAGTGTAGTTGAAGTGAAATTACATAATCGACCCCCAGTTCCTGGTAATCTCTAAAAGATTTTACTTTTACCAAGAAAAGATTATGTGGTTCATCGTCTTATCGAAGTGGAATAAAAATATTAATAACTTATTAACGAACGATTTATGATTCATTAAATGATTTTATAATACTTGAATGTTTTTGTATTTTTCAAAAGGGGAAATACGATTTTTGTTATAGCTCTTCTTCTACTTTTATATAACTTGTTAGTTGTTACCTATAGCTCTTGTTATCTGTCGTGCTGATCTAGGTGATAATCCCAACTCGTAAGTAACCTTTCAATAGTGGTAAATGTCGTAGCAAACTTTACGGCCAGTTGTCGAAATCACTGAGTCGACTAGAGCAGTAAACTAGATTGAAATCTATCCTCTTGTAGTGAACTATTGACTCTCCAACTTGTTTACATTTTGTTCATTTCACGAAAATTTGTAATTTTCCTACTGACTTGAATGAAAAATCCCTTGAAAAGAACAAAAATATGTTCGAAACTGGTATGTAAAAAAATATTTTTAAAGCAACACAATCTTTTTCAAAAAAAAAAATTGCTCGATTTTTTTTTTATAATAAAATCTATTGTTTATAATTAAGTCCCTAGGACGCGACAATCATTTAAATCTTTTCCTAGAGAAATTTTTCAAGCAACTAAAGAATTTGTTGAAAGGAAATGAAAATTAATTCTCTTGGAATATTAACAGGAACTTGTATGTGAATTCACCAATTATATCATATTGTGTGAGACTTTACTCAAAATGTAGTAATGGTCCAGTTGGTAAAACGGAATCGTGACTGGATATACAAACAACAAGAGCGACAACAACGGAACGACAACATATATGAAAACACAAAGTTTCACATAATTCCATAGAAAACGTGTTTCTGACATTATTGATCTGGATAAAGCTTAATTTGAAAATGTCCCCGACATGCTTGCGAATCAGTTTGCTCTCCTCATTTTTGCACGCGACGAGCGTACAGGGAGCTTGACTTGATTGAGGTCGTACAGGTTATTCAAATATTCATGAAAATTAAATGATGCGACAAATTATTATGTCATAATTCACTCACTGACGAATTGTATCTGCATTGAGGTATAGAAGCAAAATAAAGTATTTTTTCTCTTCACTGATGTCTTAGAATGCAATTTTTTTGTTACCTTTATTAATAGAGACGACATTACTGAAAAGTTTTATTTTATTTTCACTTCACTTTCACTCAAAATTTCATTTCACTTCAATTTCACTTTCACCTTTACTCAAAATTTATTTACACTCCACATTCATTTTACATTCTCTCAAATTATATTTTTAATCCACATTCACTTCACTTTTATTCAGAATTTAATTTAATTTCACATTTACTTCACTTTCACTCAAAACCTTTTTTATTTCACATACACTTCAATTTCACTTTACTTTCCCTCGACTCAAAATTTAGTTTCACTTCAATTACACTTCACTTTCACTCAAAATTTACCTTTACTTCACTTTAACTCAAAATTTAATTTTACTTCAATTTCGCTTCACTTTTAATCAAAATTTATTTACAGTCCACATTCACTTCACTTCCTCTCAAATTTTATTTTTAATCCACATTCACATCACTTTTACCCAAAATTCATTTTAATGCAACATTTACTTCATTTTCGCTCAAACCTTTTTTTATTTAACTTACACTTTAATTTCACTTAAACTCAAAATTTAGTTTCACCTAAATTTTATTCCACTTTCACTCAAAATTTATCTTCACCTCACTTTCATTTAAAATATATTTTTATTCCACTGACACTTTATTTTAACTTTACTTTTACAATATTCTGCAAATATATTTTCACTTCAATTTCATTTCACATTTACTCAAATTTAATTTTATTTAACATTCACTTCACTTTCACTCAAAACCTTTCTTATTTCACTTACACTTCAATTTCACTTTACTTTCACTTTGACTCAAAATTTAGTTTCACATCAATTTTATTTCACATTTACTCAAATAGTCAAAATTTACCTTCACTTCAATTTCATTTCACTTTCACTTTCACTCAAAATTTATTTTTACTTTACTTTTACTTCACTCTCAGACTACAAACTCTAAAGTTCACAACGTTGATCAACGTAAAAGTAAAGTGAAAATTAAGTGGAAATAAATTTTGAGTTAATGTAAAAGTGTAGTGAAAAAATATTTTGGTTGAAAGTGGAGTGAAAATAAATTTTCGAGTGATAGTGGAGTGAAAGTGAAGTGAAAGTTAATTCAATATAAATTTTAAGTAAATGTGAAAGAATAATAAAAATGAAGTGAAAATGGGATAAAAATAAATTTTGAGTGACAGTGAAGTGAAAATAAAGTGAAAGTGCAGTGAAAATAAATTTTACGTTAAAGTTTTCATGATAATAAATTTTTTTATATTTTAACATTTCAAGTACAAAACACAAAAAAAAGTGGTTGAGAAAGAAAAGTTTTTTCAAAATAATAATCAAGTTTTAATATCTCGGTTACGTTTGATTAAAAATTTTGTTAACCTTTGAGAAGGTATTTTATTAGCGTTAATGAAATCAATGTCGTTTAACAAGTTTCAAGTCAAAGCTTAAGAATAATTAAATTATGCCGGGATTTCGAGACACCTGAAGGTAATTTGATCAGAGAAAGTGTGACATCCTTTGAGTGCTTAAGGTACGTTTAACTTTAAGCGAACTTTACACTTGGAGAAATATCGCTTTCAGAACAAGGATCATCCGTTTATCAACGTTTCTAACGTTGATGAGGACATTTTTCACTTCTCTTTACATATCCTTAATAGTCATTTTCACTAGAAAACTTTAGAAGAAGAAGAAGAAGAAGAATCTTGTGGCTTAAGAAAATCTTGCCACTTTACGTTATTTTCCTGTAAATTGTTCGAGAAACTAACTTTAAGTGAGTTACGTTATTAATCATTTGTGGAAAGTTTAAACCTATGCTTAACTTCTTTTGAAACAGAAGCTAAAACTTTTCTACAAGTTTTCCACTCGGTTTTATTGTTCACAATTTTCAGCCAGAGCAATGTGTTTTCGATTGTAATTATGCACCTGCGAAATTGTTCTCGAATATCAATTTTTGCCAAATATCGCAGTCATATCACGTATGCAAATATCATTATTAAATTTATTTATTTTCTTTATTAAATTTAATAATATTTGAAAAAGAAAAGTAAAACGAAAATATTTTTTTGTTAATTTCGTGTGGTTTTGAAGAATTTTTATTATTTTGAATATATACACTTCTAAAATCACGTTTTAAGGAACCTATTTTAAAATAAACATTGCATCTTTTTGAATTTTGTATTTTTCATGAAACGTATAAATTTCCGTTTGTAGAAAAGCGTATACGAAAAAAAGTACGCATATTTCGTGCTTGGAAATCTCATATGAAGAATTCAAATAAAAAGTAGTTAAGTTTACGGGGCATATTTACATTTTACTTTTCCATCTCCATTAAAGAATTGCAATTCAAATGTGTCTGTGTGACGTGATATGAACTGAATTTTTCGAGACTTTCATTATAGGAAGACGTTATTTCAAAGTAAATTTAATATTGCTGGCACGTGAGAAAGCCGAAAAAAATGAGTATTGGTATAAGAGAGTGGGAAATCTGTCTGTGATGTGGCAAAAAGAAAGTTTCTCATGAGTCCAGTCATTGCCTTGTAACACGCCCTGCATTTCGCAGACTATCGATCAATTCAACTCAGTGGAGTAGAAAAGTATCTACTCTTTTTCAAAAGCGTCCTTGGGTTTGTTTTCTCTGAAGGAACTAAGCTCCAAAAAGGTTAATTAACAAACTTTGGAAAAATTGTTTGATAATAAAGGGAACAAAGGGTGGATTATGTAATTTCACTTCACTTTCATTTCAATCTTACTTCATTTTCATTGTTACTCCAATTATTTTTTAAATTTTACACTTTTACTCCAACTTTAGTTTTATTTAGATTTTATTTTCACTGCAATTTCACATTTAGCTAAATTTTATTTTCATTTCTCTTTCACTTTTACTCCAGTTTTATTTTCACTCCGCTTTCACTCTAATTTCACTTTTAATCAAATTTTATTTTCACTCAACATTTACTTTACTCTCACTTTCACTTCCATTTCACTTTTATGCAAATCTTATTAACACTTCACTTTCTCCTTTACTCGAATTTTATTTTCACTTCAGTTTCACTTCACTTTCACTTTTACGTCAATTTAATTTTACTTTACATTCACTTTACTTTCTCTCAAATTTTATTTTTCATTCACTTCACTTTCACTTTTACGTAAATTTTAATTTTACTTTACATTCACTTTACTTTCTCTCAAATATTATGTTTCATTCACATTCACTTCACTTTCACTCAAATTTTATTTTCACTTCACTTTCACATTTACGTAAATTTTTATTTTACTTAACATTCACTTTACTTTCTCTCAAATTTTATTTTTCATCCTCATTCACTTCACTTTCAATAGAATTTTATTTTCATTCAACTTTCACGTCACTTTCACTCAAAATGTTCTTTCACTTCGCTTAAAGAATTGAAAATATAATTTTATATTTTTAATAAAAGTAAAAGTGGATTAAAAATAAAGTGAAAATGGAAATAGAGTATAATTGAAAGTGAAGTGAAAGTGTCGTGAAAATAATATTAGCGTTAAAGTGAAAGTGAAGTGAAACTAAATTGAAAATAAAAGTAGAGTGAAATTGAAGTGATTGTGAAGTGAAATTAAAATTTGAGTAAAAGTGAAATTGAAGTGAAACTTAATTGAATATAAAATTTGAGTGAAAGTGAAGTGAATGTGGATTAAAAATAAAATATGAAAGAAAGTAAAGTGAATGTGGAGTGTAAATAAATTTTGAGTAAAGACGAAAGTGAAGTGAATGTGGAGTGTAAATAAGTTTTGAGTAAAGACGAAAGTGAAGTGAATGTGGAGTGAAAATAAAATTTGAGTAAAGACGAAAGTGAAGTGAATGGGGATTAAAAATAAAATTTGAGTAAAAGTTAAAGGGGAGTGAAAGTAAAGTGTATGTGCAGTGAAAACAAAATTTGAGTAAAAGTAAAATTGAAGTAAAAATGGTGTGAAATTACATAATCGCCCCTCTGTTATTTTTTTCCTAACTATTGAACCAAAAAAGTTCACTCAGACTTCTTTTCAAATATTCGTAATTTAATTTTTAGTATGGAAAAAACCAAACTATGAAACAAACCATTTCTAAAAATAAAACTGCACTCAACAACGAGTAGAAATAAAAAATTTTCAAAATTTAAAATATTTTCATACTCACTTTGTAGCGAAAATATGAATAAAAGTTGACTTACCTGAAAAATAAAAAAAAGGAACTTCAATAAATTTTTTTTATGAAAGTTTGTATAGAACATATTTTATTTGCATGAATTAATTTTGACAAGTCGGCATTTGAGGGTTGAAAATTGGAACAAAAAGCTTTTGTGAAAGCACCGCACTGAATAACGGTAGAATCGCATACGAGGTAATTGGGAACAAAAAACATCATTTTCACCAATAATTAAATTTCTTTCTATTTCAAAAAGTATGATAATATTGATGTTTTACATATTGGGTATAATAAACAATCCTCTTAAATTAATTAAATTAATTTAATTAATAAACTCTTAATTAAATATAGTAAAAATGAATTTCACGTTTTTAAATTAAAAAATTTTATTTGTTGTAATTTCCTGTAATTTGTAATATGTTATATTTCCAGAAGAATTTTTGTATAATATTCACGCAACGTTTGCTGCAATATTTTCTCACTGGTGAACATTTTCCTAAATGTAATAACATTTCAAGAACTTCGCACAAAAATATTTTATTTTCGCGATTGTAATATTTCTAAAATATTATTTGCTATGTAGAATGTCGTAAAGTAAATATTAGTTTGTTTTGTAGGGAAAATTTATTCTATTCCAGGACATTTTGAAGAATAAAATAATTATAAATTATAATTTTAATCTACTGTTTGTTAACAAGTTTTTCAGAATTCGAAACGAGCAATGTGTTTTCCAGTCCAGATAACTGGTAAAATTATACAGTGGAAATTGAATTTTCGTATCTCTATTATCACGAGAGGAGTTCATTTTTTTTGTTCTGTTCTGAAAAATAACGAAATTCACCATCAAACTGTGGATGTTTTTTCAAGACTGGAAAGCGGAATATTCTGTCAATATCACTGAATTGATTTTGATATTTTAAATTTTGACGGTTCCTTTCTTTAACTAATACATAATATAACATATAATACAGCTTTCATTATTGTGTATTTATCATCACAATTTTAATACCATTTAAAAAGCGATTTTTCAAATTTTAATCAACTTTTCTCATTCCAATTGAAATAAAATTTATCCGCTTTAATAAAAATATTTTTTTTTGAAAAGAAAAAGTGTACGAAATAAAATTTGTCAAGCTTCAAAGGATTTTTAAACGTTGATTGCACAAAGCTTCTCTCTTTGGATAAGTGTTTACTGTTTGCTGCAGCTTTAGATCGTTCCTCTTTGTCTGTTTTCTTTTTAGAATAAAAGAAAAGGAAAAAAAAGTATACCCGGGAATTGCGACTAGGCAATGCAATGGGAAAACATTTTCTTGTTACAACCAAAATGTTTCTAGTGCATACTTCCGCATGAAGCAATTTAATGAATAGACACATTAATTTTAAAGGGGAATTAAAAAAAATCTCAATGAAACGGCACCAACGGTAAAATTCTGCATTTTATTGTGATAGTGCAGACTGCAAATTGGGAATTGAGTCGTTTTCGTTATTGTCTTAATGAACGGGTACATTTCCATAGGGTTTCCCCAAGCGTGAATGATACTTAAGGATTGATTTTTGGTTTTGCAATGTTACAAAAAAGATTTAAAATATTTAAAAAAATAATGATAATGAATTAATGATGAATGAATGTTAAGAATGAAAAATTGCATTTTAAAGTTTAATCTTTCACAGGTCTCAAGAAACGTCTTATTGATTTCGCTTTTTGTCCTGAATTTTAGGTTTCACTTGTCTTGACGTAAAATCGTTAACGATGTGGTTTTCTAAATAATATATTTACTAAAATATTAAAAAATAAAATTTAATTTTAGAAAAGTTAACGTTCATCTTTGCTTTGATCTTGAGCACAAAATAAGTAACATATGACGTTGACAAAGTGTTAAGGAAAACCTAAAGAAATGCCCGTCAAGATGAAGGAAAATATAAAATTTTTAATTTTTAGAAAATATTTATAAGTGAAGTTAAGTGAAATTGGAAAGAAAGTGAAATCAAAGTGAAGTGAAAGTAAAGTGAAAGTAAAATTAAAGTGATTTACTCAAATGATTTACTCAAAATTTACTTTCACTCCACTTACACTTCACTTTCACATTTACTCAAATTTTATTTTCACTTCACTTCACTTTCACTGAAATTTTATTTTTACTCCACTTTCACTTCACTGTCACCTTTACTCAAATTTTATTTTTGTTCCACTTTCACTTCACTTTCACTTTTATTTAAATTTTATTTTTACTCCACTTTCATTTCCACTTTCACACTTCTTTCACTTTTACTCAAATTTTATTTTCACTTCACATTCACTTCCATTTCACTCCACTTTTACATTTACTCAAATTTTATTTTCACTCTATATTCGATCCGCTTTTACTTAAATTCTATTTTCATTTCTTTGAGTGAAGAGAAAATACGTTTTTACTGAAAGTGAAAGTGAAGTAAATTTTCACTCTACTTTCACTTTAACTCATATATAATTTCAATTCACTTTCAGTTTTTACTTTGAGCGAAGTAAAAATACATTTATAGGGAAAGTAAGGTGAAAGTGTAGTGAAAACAAAATTATAGTGACTGTAAAGTGAAAGTGAAGTGAAAGTGAAGTGAAAATCATTTTTATGTGAAAGTGAAGTGAAATTGGACTGAAAGTGAAGGAAAATGAAAATTTCAGTACAAAATCGGTAAATGACCTTCGGTAAAACATTGGAAAAACACTAATGACCCTTCAACAACAGATTCATTATCTACCACATTTTTAACTTTCAAAAATATTCTTTTCATATTTTTTTTGCTACATTTTCTGCACTATATTAGAAATAAAAACTGATATGTTTCTAACAATTCCATCGATTATTTTCAAATGAATAACCAACACATTATTGAGTACGTTAAGCTAGGAAGATTATCCACCTTGTAAGGAGAAAAGAAAATCCCAAGCGGGTGGAAACCTTTCAAGAAAAAGGAAATACTTGTTTTTATTTTGTTGAAAAGCTTAAGAATAACATAGTTTCTCTGGAGGAATCATTTTCTTTTTCTCTTTTTTTGTATAAGCGAAATAAAAGAACAATAAACACGAAAATAGGTAAATGACATATTACCAAGGGGTGAATTTTTTTCGATTAATCATTCCAATAAATTTGAGATGTGATGAGAAGATAGATACTTCTCTGATCATTTCGAAAATAATGTACTTGTTTCTATATTCTAATTATTTCTATTTTTCAACTTTGAAAATTGAATATAAAAATTCCGGAAATTCGTTTCCTTTCTAAATTCAATACAAAAAATTTTTTTTATCTATATATAAAAAAACCATTTTGCTGGAAATTTCACTTGCAAGTTGTTGAAGTAACGAGTTTTGGCATTTCCGCCTTAAAGCTCATGAGTGCACACTCAAAATGTCAAATCGATATAATTTACATATATTACACGTTTCATAAGCACAAAGGTATATAGAAACCGCTGCCAAGTTTCTAGTGCTGGATGGTTCCATTTTTAGTCGTATATATGTATCCTCGAACCTGAAGTATGTTTATTTTGTAGTCATTTCACATAGAGCTCGTTTCTATTTCATAAAAAATGTAATTTATTTAAATTTCACAAGAGTAGTGAGTTTTTAGAAAAAGAAAGATCATACAATTACATCTTCTAATGTATTATTAGAAGATTAAAAATTTATTTCGTTGTTTACTAACTTATTTGAAAGAAATTTGCGTCTTTAAAATGTGTTATGTTTCAATATTCAACAGGTGGACTGCAAAATAAAACAATTTAATGTGATTATAGTTTTATTGTTATTATTATTATTATTTTTCATTATTATTTTTTTTATTTTTATTATTATTATTATTATTATTATTATTATAAATTGTATTTTTCACAAATATTTGTCCATGCAGATATTAGGTTTTACAATTAAAAATTTATCTGCTTATATATTTTTTTAAATCTGAATTTAGTAGGTATCGCAGTGAAGTAATTAGTTAGAGTAAACTTAACCAGACTTTTCTTCATGATACAATTGGATGTATGCACGTTAGTCGAATAATTGTACCAGTAAATTTCCTTCAAGAAACCTTGCGTGGAATGAAATTGATGTAGGCACTAAACTGTCGAGAATAGTGCAGTTTATCTATTCAGCAATGTTGTTTCCTGAATACAACTTGGGCTTTTAGCCTTAAATCCTTCCTCAATTACAATAAAATTACTTTCTACCTATAGAATAATTCTTATTTTTTACTCTATTTTCACTTTACTTTCACTTCACTTTCACATTACTTTCACTTTCACTTCACTTTACTGTCACTTTACTTTTACCTCACTTTCATTTTAGTTTCACTTTAAATTCACTTCATTTTCACACCAATTTAACCCTAATGGATAAAAGTGAAGTGAAATCAAAGAGAAAGTAAAGTGAAGTGAAAGTGTAAGTAATGTTAAAGTAAAGTTAAAATAAAGGAAAGTGAAAGTAAAGTGAAAGTAGAGTAAAAGTAAAGTGAAAGTAAAGTGAAAGTAAAAATAAAATGAAAGTGAAGTAAAAATGAAGTGAAAGTAATGTAAAGAGAATGTAAAGTGAATGTCAAGTCAAGTGAAGTGCAAATAAAGGAAAAGTGAAGTAAAATAAATCTTATGTGAATCCAAGAGCATTAACAAACTTAATTTTTATCTGTTTTATAACAACAAATTTTTATTCTTTACAAATTAAGAAAGTTTATTAATCACTCATAATTCAATTGCTAAAATTCCCCACCACAAATTATTATTTGCCTATGAAGCATAACGTCGTGACATTTTTGAAATTGATATAAAATAATTTAAAAAGTTTTGACTTTCGTGCACAGCATAGTAAATTAAGTGTCAATAAACTTTTTTAATATCGAATCGAAATATGTATTAGTTGCAATTTCACTCGAGCGCGTCACTACTTTTGCACACATAAAGTAGCTTAAAGTTTCTATACGTTGTGTTTGATAGCACATAGTTTTTTAAATTTAACACAAAATTTATGCTACCCTTGTTTATAAAAAATTGTCTAAGATTATTTTCATCAGAATTAAATATTTTTTTTACTTCCGAATTTTTATTTTTATCCCTAATTTTTGTAATATCTTATTTTTTTGTCCATATTTATATATTAAATCATTTTTTTTAATTATTATTAAATCGAAACATATAAATCTCTAATTTTGGTTTTAAATAATTCTTTACTTATAAAGAAAAAAAGTAAACATTTTGAAAAACCCACAGAATTTATTATAGAAAAATCTAAATGTACATTCTCAAATATCAATCTTTGGTGAATTAAATAAAAAAATCAAAAGTTGAAATTAAAAGCAAGAGATTCAACAAAAGTGAAAATAGTTGCAAAAAAATAAGTAGTGATAGTAGTGTTAGTAGTAGAAATAGTAATTGTTAAAATAAAAAATTCTCAAATCCAAACTAGCTTCAATAAAAGTTCTACGAGTTTTCCCAGAAAATATGAAAATTCTTTCTTCAGACTCTCAAGTTGCATTTTAAAATTCTATCCAAGTCGACAAGTTACTCTGTGAATTTCAACAACTTTCCTGAGCAACAGACATGCAATGTGTGATGATTGAAAGTGTCAATATTTATATAGATTACATAAAATTATAATTTTAAATAATAGAAAAATATAAAAACTTGTAAGTATTAGTTGAAGTTAATTTCAAGAGTTCCAATATTATTAAGACGAATAAACTTTGTACTGATAAGGATATGCGGTGACAATATCACTTGGCAATGAGCCAATTACACTTGTAAAGAAGAAGTTCAATTCACATTTTCGAATAGCGCCGATATGATAATTTAGTACTCTGTTTCTTTTGATCGCAAGCCAGGTTCGCAAATAATGATCTTAATATAGTAAATAAATCACATTAATTTCACACATTTGTCTACTTTTTTTAACCCATCTCTTCTTTTTAATAGAATTTAAAATAAATTGTAAAAATAATTATTGTGTATTTTTAAAACTTACAGAAAATAAACGTCGATTATTTGATTTCACTTCACTTTTACTCAAAATTTATTTTCACTCCACTTTCACTTTACTTTGACTAAAAATTTATTTTTATTTTAATTTCACTTCACTTTAACTCAAAATTTATTTTTACTTCAATTTCACGACACTTTCACTCAAAATTTATTTTTACTTCAATTTCACTTCACTTTAACTAAAATTTTATTTTCACTTGCCTTACACTTCACATTTAATTTACTATCATTTTGAGTCAAAATTTATTTTTACTTCAATTTCACTTGACTTTAACTCAAAATTTATTTTTATTTCAATTTCACTTGACTATAACTCAAAATTTATATTTACCTCAATTTCATTTCACTTTGACTAAAAATTTATTTTTATTTTAATTTCACGACACTTTCACTCAAAATTTATTTTTACTTCAATTTCACGACACTTTCACTCAAAATTTACTTTCACTTCACTTACACTTCACATTTAAATTACTTTCACTTTGACTCAAAAATTATTTTTACTTTAATTTCATTTCACTTTGACTAAAAATTTATTTTCACTTTAATTTTATTTCTCTTTGTCTTCCACGCAAATTTTTTTTTCATTATAATGTTTCTCCAATACAAAGTTAAAAGTCCACAACGTTGATAATCGAAAAAATGAAGTGAAAATTGAGTGAAAGTGAAGTGAAAATAAATTTTGAATAAAAGTGAAGTGAAAATAAATTTTGAATAAAAGTGAAGTGAAAATAAATTTTGAATAAAAGTGAAGTGAAAATAAATTTTAAATGAAAATGAAGTAAAAGTGAAGTGAAAATGGAGTGAAAAAAAATTCTGAGTGAAGGTGAAGTGAAAGTGAAATGAAATCATATAATCGACCCCCACTTTTTCTCTGTATTATTTCATTTTTTGTAAATGAAAAATTTTTAAATCCTACAAAGTATTAAATTTAGTAGTTAAAATTTCATTTAAATTTACTTTCATATTCGCACATTGGAAAAGAATTATTGGATGTTGGATTAAATATAACTTTCTGTACTATCATTAGTTAAACATAAAGTTTAATATTAACAATATAAAAACGTTAAAACACGATCGGAATACAGATTGTGAATGCATTAATTTTTAAAGCTTTATTAAAAAGAGAATGCTTTATAGAAACTTTTAATTATATTCTTCTCGTAATTAATTATTTGTATTAATAAAATTGTTTACATAAGTTTAATGAGAAGGTTGATTACATAAGTACAATATAAAGTACGTTAAACAAAATGTACTGCTACGAATTATTGATGCATTTGAATAATTTAATGCAATTTCCCCGTCAAACACAAAGCTGATGCTTTAAATATTTCCAAGTAGAATAATAATAATAATAACAATAATAACAATAATAATAATAATAATAATAATAATAATAATAATAATAATAATTGTAACAATGAAAACGAAATTTTTTTATAAAACATTAAAAATAGAGAATAGAGTTATTTAGAATTAGCAAAAATTTTGTTATAAGTTTTTGTATTTTCATTTTGTTGTTTTTTTTCAATATTGTACGTGATAGCAACTTTTATAATTTAAAACATAACTGAAAAGAACACAAGAAGTTTATTCTTTAGTTTTAACTTTTAGGGATTATTTTCTCTTTAGAAAATAATATCTCTTTGGGAGTATAATCCTTTCTCGCTGATCCCTTTCAAATTCACACTTCAGAAACTGCAGTTAGTAAAAGTACTTTATTTCTGAAAACATTTTTCACTTTTAAGATTAAAAAAAAATAGCTTGAATTATAATATAAGAAACTAAAAGGGAATTTTGCATTTATAATAAAAAAAATCCTAAGTTTCATGGAACAGCAGAAAAGAGAAAAAGTGATTTTAAAGTCAAATCGAAATGTCACATTGTAAGTTTGTCATGGATTTTTTTTTTTGCTGTTTTACTGCGATTTTAGAGGTTTATGTCTCAGCATGTTTTTCTTGTGAACGGACGATCTTCGTGACCATAACCCTGAATAAATGAATTTATAAATTTACTCAAGGGGTCGCTATTTTTAATTCGACCTCGAAAGTTATATTTTACACATGATTATCAATAATCGTTCACTGAGATTGAAAATATCATTTGACAAGAATTTCACTTCTTTCTAAGAAGATTCCCCTTTTTTTTATATATATCGAGATAAATATCATTTAAAGTTTCTTCTCCATGGAAATGACTTGAGATTTAAAAATTTTACTCTAATGAATTTTTCTTTTTTAATGAAAGCTTGACAAATTAGATCAATTAATTTCTAAAATTAGATTCATTAATTTTCCATTCAGATTATTGCATTTTAATTTATCGTGTAATCCTCCATTAAAATAGTATATATAGAAGAGAGAAAAAGATTTTTTAAATGACATTTCAAGTCCTGTGGGACTATTCGAAAATAGATTTTAATCTATATCATGTTCTCATCCTTAGTTTCCAGAGATGGAAAAAAAAGGTATTTAAATTGGAGAGAGAAAATATTTCTGAAAATCAGTCTTTTATATCATTCTAAAAATGATAGTTTAATGTATTATTTAAAAAAAACTGCATCAATTTTTTGGTTTTTCGCACTAAACATTTTTTTTTAGTGAAAGTTTGTTGTAAGGTTTGAAATAATTCTGCAAGCTTGTAAATTTTTTTTCTATTTTCTAAATCGCTTAAAAAATGTTCAATACAATTTTCAGTTACTGAAAATACTTAACGTGAGGTAAATAAAATTATGAAATGTGCTCAAAGCATTGAATTGGAAAACGTTATCTGTAGAAGAATTCGATTTCGTTTCATTGAATGAATCTATGAAAAATTACATACCACTGAACATAGTTTGGATGAATAAACTCTGCTCACATTCACAAGGTCCTTTATCGACTATCAATATGCTAATATTCTCAACAAGAAGAGGTCATTTTATCACCTCATTTTTGAATTCGTATTATTCTTTTTTTTTGCATGAATCTAAAGCAAGTTTTTCAACTTAAAAAAAAATTTGAGAAGAAATTATTTCATCCTTTTTTACTGTCTTGAAATTATAAGACTATAATAAAAATTAAGGCCAAATAAATAATAAATAATAATTAATAACAAATAATAAATTTTAAAAAATAATACAAAATCTGTTAAAATAAGTCCTTTATATTGAATCGGCCATTTTTTTTAAACTGACCCCAGATTCGTAATCAGCGACCCCAAAAACCCCTGAATAACAAGTTTCAATCGATTTCGATAATTATTTTTAAAAAAATTCCGCCATATTGGATCCGCCATCTTGAATTTTTGAAAACTGACCCCAGATTCGTAATCAGCTGCCCCAAAAACCCCCGAGTAACAATTTTCAAGTGAATCAGATGAATTTTTAACTTTGACGTCCGCCATATTGGATCCGCCATTTTGAATTTTTAGAAACCGACCCCAGATTCGTAATTAGGTGTCCCAAGAACTGTTTAGCCATGAATATTGATGCAAAAAAATGTTTTTCGGTTCGTATTGGTGCAAAGAATAAGATTTTATTGTCTAGTGACATAATTTTGAACAAAAAATACAATTTTTAGTAAAGAAGGGAATTTTTTTAGAAAATAAATTTTTTTAAATGAAAATAGAAAGAGGATTTTTTCTAATGAATTTCAAAAATCCTTGTGTCCATTTCAAGGTATTAAGATGATAAATATACCTAGAAATTTTGACCCAAATTCGTTAAGACCTCTTCGAGTTATCGTGTTCACAAGAAAAGGGAGCCACACAAATACCAGACATTTGATCAGGATCTCACATAACATATTTCTAGATAAAGGAAAATTTGTTTAAACTTTAAACCAATAAAAATTGTTGTTATTATTATTATTGTTATTATTATTATTAATATTATTATTATTGTTATTATTATTATTATTATTGCTATTATTATTTTTATCATCATTATTATTCTAATAGTATGTAGCGAAGAAATGCATAAAAAATTGTACGACTTATTGCAACTTTGAACGCATCTTCAAACTAAATTATAAATTATAAACATCGAGTAAAAATTGTACCACTGAAATGTTTAAATAAATTTTTTATTGTAAATTAAATTATTAATTAATTATTTTCCTTCTGGAATTTACGAAACCTGATTTTGCGATCTTTTTACATTCGTTATATACACCAATCAGAAATATCAACTAGAAATCAATTTTCTAAAGGAATTTTCCACAATTTTGTTCAAAAATTTGTTATACAGATGGTATATGAATATTATCTACATCTTGGGAAATAAGAGACACCCCACTGAATATTGAAAACCATAGAGAATTAAGTTTCAATGTTGTATATATATACAGTGTAAGGATATACTTTCCTTGAATATTAACTGAGATACTCAGCAGAAGTGTGATTGTACAGTTTCTCACGTAAACTAATAAATTTCGATAGAATAGTTCCTCACGTGTTGTCTTTTGCAAATCCCAAAACAATAAAGCTGTAATACTAATAATAATTCATTCAATTTTCACTTCATTTTTGTTTACAAAATTTTTTTAATTTATTTTCACTGCACTTTCACTTAAAATTTATATTCACTCCATTTTCACTTCACGTATACTTTACTTTCATTCAAAATTTATTTTCACTTCACTTTCACTCAAAACTTAGTTTTACTCCATTTTCACTTCACTTTCATTCCACTTTCACTTGTAGTCAAAATTCCACTCTAAATTTATTTTCATTCCACTTTTTATTCGCTTTAACTCAAAACATTATTTTTATTCCACTTACACTTCACTTTCACTTTACTTTCACTTTGACTCAAAATTTATTTTTACTGCAATTTCATTTCACTTTGACTCAAAATTTATTTTCACTTCACTTACACTTTACATTTACTTTGCTTTCACTCTGACTAGAAATTTATGTTTACTGCAATTTTATTTCACATTGACTCAAAATTTATTTTCACTTCACTTTACTTTCACATTCACTCAAAATTGATTTTCACTTCATTTTTTTGTTAATCAAAGTTGTAGACTTGTAACTTCGTTTTGGAGAAAAAAAATAATGAAATAAAATTTGCGTGGTGGTAAAAATAGTCTGAAAATAATGTCAAAATATATTTTTGAGTTAAATGAAGTGAAAATAAATTTTGAGTCAAAGTGAAGTGAAATTGAAGTGAAATTATATAATAGACTCGTTTGGGAGTCGTGTAAATTTTACATTTTACATTATTTTCTAAATGTTAATTAATAAAACAAAAATTTATTTGTAACTAATGTAAGATTGTTTTATTTATCACTCTTCCGATAATCGATTTAAAAAAGGATTAACAATTTATTTGTTAAACTGTTCATTTGTTAAATGTTATAAAGTTCACAGGTTCATTTTATTGAAAAGAGCAACCTTTCCTATGAGAATCACACTGAAAAAGTGGAAATCGATGTTTTGCAAACGAGATATCCCTTTACTTACTCTCAAGGCACATCCTGAGTGTTCTATAGCAGTTAATGTAACCTCAGACTTTTTTTTATTAATTTTCGCTCATTTTATTATTATAATAATAATAATTATTATTATTATTATTTTTATATACACATCCTAATGATATTATATAATTATTATATAAAATAATATCTATATAATATATATTATTTATATAAAAAACTCAACTAACAAAAAATTTCCAGAAACTTCCCACACGAATTAGAAACAATATTGCCTTCACGTTATAACAACATACATATAGCAGTCGTCTATTTCCGAAGCTGTTGAGTAATTTATATAAACCTACCGCTGTTTTATACTATCAATTTATTTCTATCCTTATTTAATTAATACAAATTCATTCATTTCGATCTGAAATTCCTCATGTCTACCTACTTAAATGTTTTTCCAAAGAATTGAAAGAAAAAGAAAAAATTTTCAACAACAAGAAAACAATGTAGTAGGAATTGAATTAATTTTTTATAAACTTTTTCAAATCCAACGCAAAGTTAGAAAGTGGTAAAAACTTATTTTTGTCAAAAGAAGAGTAAATCTCTTAAGTAAATAAGAAAACGAGTCAGAAGAAATTTTATTTTTCAAGCGAATAGCGAATGTGATAAAAAGCAAAAAAAAAAAAAAAACTTGAGAAAAACCAAAACGTATCTGATATATATAGATATCCAATATTTCAGATAAGAATTGTGATGACGTAGTCGCATAAAGTGTAACCAAGTACACGTTTGGGAGTTTCAAAGGGGATGGAAATCGATTTTTGACTAGACATACTGGGATTCTATTTTTTTTTCAAGTTCTTGTGGTTAATAAACTGTCACGTCATCGCGACGTGTTTATAATTTATAAATAATATTTTCCACGTTCACCTTTACTCAAATTGAATTTTTCTTACACTACGAAATTCACTTTTACTCAAAATTTATATTTCCTCCACTTTCACTCAATTTTTATTTTCACTCCGTTGACAAATTCAGAACAATTTTTTTTTCTCCACTTCCACTCAAATTTTAAATTTACACTTCACTTTCACTTTGGCTCAAAATTTATTTTCACTTTAATTTCATTTCACTTTGACTTCAAATTTATTTTCACTTCACTTATACTTCACATTTACTTTACTTTCACTTTGACGCAAAATTTATTTTCCTGACACTTTCACTCAAGATTCATTTATTTTCTAATTAATTGTTGAAAGTAAAAGTGGAGTAGAAATAAATTTTGCGTGAAAGTGGATAAAAAAAATTGAGTGAAAATAATATTTGGTGGAAGTGAAGTGAAAATAAATTTTGGGTGAAAGTCGATGCGAAAGAAAATTAAAGTGGAAGTGAAGTGAAAATAATATTTGCTGAAAGTGAAAGTGTATGAAAAATTAAAATTTGATTGAACATATAATGAAAGTTGTATGAAAATAAATTTTAAGTGAAAGTGAAGTGAAAGTGAAGTGAAAGAGAAAAAAAATTGAGAAAAAGTAAAAAATAAAAAATAGTATTAATAAATTACGCTGATCTACATTTGTTTTCCGAACAAAACTAAACCTTGTGTTTCAGAAGGTATTTCTCTCTTCTTAGGAGGAATTCGAAGTTAGATATTTCGGTGCAGTTTTTTTCGAAAACGTGACGGCAATTTTTACCCTGGATTTTCGTGTTCAGCATGAAAAATCAGTTAGGAAATACTTGTTCTGTCTTACTCACAGAAAAAAAGTTACAGACAAGTGTTATTAAATATTTTTTTTTTTATAATTAATTATTTACTTTCTTTAACAGTAAATTTACAGAAAATGTAAAAAACTTCGTTTTTTAATTATAGAAAAATGCCGGACTTGGAACGATTGTAAAAAAAATAGAAAAATATATTTGCGAAACAATGCTTTGGCTAGATCACGAATGTTTATTGCCAATGCCTAAAAAATTCAGGAAGCTTACGATACGTTGGAATTACCATTAATCTTCGTGGATAAAGAGAGGAAATGAGAAAGTACGATCAATGTAACAAGTCAAGCCAGTTGCATGTCTGTTTTCAGTAATTCTTCTGAAATTGGAATCGTAAGCCACAACCGAATACTAAGGAAAATACATAAAAATAAAACTTTCGGATTGAAAAGGATTCATTCAAAATAGAAAACAAGATGTACGAAAGGACCTCGGTCAAAGAGAAAAATATTTTAATGCAATACTCCTGGAGAAAATTACCATCGAGATTCAACAAGAAGGCAAAGTCTCTAGTTAATGAACAAAATAATTTTCAACCTTTTCAAAATTCAATTATTACTAAAAATTCCCATACAAATTTAATATTTAATTATTATCTATAAGATTGTAACTAAAATCCGTTTTTAATAGTTTTTATATTAGTTTTTAAATTAATAAATTAATTAATTAGTTTTTAAATTAATAAATAAATAAATTAATTTTTAAATTAATAAATAAATAAATAAATCAATCAATTAATTAATTAATTAAAATAAAAAAAATTAATTTAATTTAATTAATAAAAATTCAACGAGAAAATTCTAAAAATAGCAAATTTTACGAGAGTTTAATTATTTAAGCACAAAAATTAATAACCTACTGAATAATTGAATGCTTCTTTAAATTAAATTTTCATAAAAAATTTTATCAATAACGTAAAAGAAATTTAAAAGATTAAAATTTAAAATTCTCCTTATTATGAGAAATTTAGATCCAATGCACAAAGAAAGAGGACGGAAATATAAGAAAGCAATCTCTTTTATGTGAAAGTAAATTTTCTTAGTTCTTTTCAAATTTTTTTTTTCTCCTACTGGACTTAATTCATGACACTTTTCTTTTGCATTTCTTCCCCTTAATATAATGCATAAGGTTTTGAAAAGTTTTCTGGGCTTCATCTACGTTATTTGAATACTCAAATTAAAAAGTATTAAAAAACGGTTTATTAACGCTTTCTAAAGGCTTCTGCTTGTAAAAAAAAATGCTACCATAACAAGCTTCTTAGAAACTTTTTCTGTATCCTCTTTTTGATAACAGCTCTTCTTAACTGTACAAGTAAAGTTTTCTCAGTTGTAGCTTCGAGAAGAGTGCAATTTTCAGTTTTTCAATAAAATTGATTGCAACTCTTTAAATTAAACAATTGAATGCTGTGAATTGTTTTTTATTACCCACTTAACAGACTGTGTTTGCTGGAAATTCAATGTTAATTTTTCCGAACAGTTTTCTCTTTTAATATTTAATAAATGGAGCTGAAATTTTGCAAAAAAAGTCTAAAATGTAATAAAGATGGGCGACAATGTGCAAAAGATTAAAAAATTTAAAAATAAATTAGAATAAAATATCGGTAAAATCGGTAAAAAAGAAGGAAATTATTTGACCTTTAATTTTTAAAATATTAAATCTTTTGTACATAATGCTCTTCCTTATTGTTTTTTAAACTTTCGCACAAAATTTCAGCTCAATTTTTAAAAAATATCCAAAGAGAAAATTTATCGAAATGATTACCATTGAGAACCTAACTAAATGCTCTCAAAAAACCTTAAGACATTGAAAAGAAAATTTGATAAAATTGACAATAATTTTTTTAAAACAAAAACCTAAGATCAGTTAAAAAAATCAATTACCCAAACATAAAGAAATGACAATAGAATTAAAAATCAATTTGAATTGCAATCCACACAATAGTTATTACGTAAACCTAAAACGAGATAGAAAAATACTAAAGGAGAGAACAATCATCTGAATTTTTAGTTTTTTTTTTGTTTTTCAATATTTGTTATCTCTCAAACTCTCCTAATACTGGAAAGAATAATTGAACAAAAAAAGTAATAAAAAAAAAACGGAAAATGAAACTTACAATCAATTTAGACGTGCGGTAGAATAATCTTCAACATTTGAAAGGATGGTGTGGTGGTGGTGGAGGAATCACCGAGTTGAATGCTTGTTGAAAGGTCACATGACTCTCAACCAATCGATTTTCTGAAATTAATAAAGACAAATTGAAAAATTCTTGTCAATTTTATTTTTTTCACTCAATAAAATAATAATTAATTTCTCTACAAAAAAAATATCTTTTTGAAAAACGACGTTCCTTTGGCAGATCCAAAGATATTTTTAATCTACTTCTTTTTGGATTGAATAAAAAATTTGTAAATTAAAAAATAGTGCAGTGATTGTAAATTGAAAAGGGGCAGATTTTTATTCGTTTGTCAGGATCAATTGGTTCACGACTTTTATGAGCAAGAAGAGCCCTTGAATTAAAAGAGAAATAAAAAAAAATCGCAATTTTATTTTTTTTTCATTTTATATTTTGCTTTATTGAAAGAAAATCCAAGTCACATGAACCAATAACAGGATTATCGCGCTAGAAATATTAATATTATGTACCCTAGAATTTTTATTTAAAAGTTATTCAAACAAAATTTATAATATAATAAATGTTCTTAATAATTCTTCGTGTTTTTCTGATCATTTATCAATTTTTATTGCTTCCCCATGAAAGCATTGTTTTATCGGAAATTTTTTAAGTCGATTTATTCTTTACATTTTCTGACCTCAAGGAAAAAAACCACATTTTAAAAAATTAAATTCGAAGTGTAAAACTTTTTTACTGTTATTCAAGAAATATTAACTTTTTCTTCAATTTTATTCATAAGTTTAATTTTACTTTTACTGAAAAGAAATTCTCAATTTTGATTAAATTAGACTTTTCATTTTTAATTTTACCCAAAGAATAATAAGAATAACAAATTTTTAGTTTCGCTTAAAAAAAATTTCAACTTCAGTCAAAAAGAAAATTCTCTCTTTCAATTTCGCTAAAAAACATTTCATTTGCATTAAAAAAAAATTTTTTTTTAAATGGGAAGCGGAATTTTCCTTTATAGAAAGTGATAGTGAAATTTTTTTATTGAAAGTGAAAATATTTTGCGTAAAATTCGAAGTTAAAATTTATTTTTTGAAATTGAAGTCAAAATATTTTTGGTAAAAAAAATTGAAAATTGAAATTGCTTTATGAGGAATTTATTACTTGAATTTGTTCAATTGAAATTAAAAAATGTTAATTGACAGTAAAAGTAAAAATTTTTGTGTTGAAAATAAAAATATTCTATTTGGTGAAATTGAAAATGTTTTGATTGAAAAATTTTTTTTAGTTAAGGTCGAAATTTTAATAAAGGTTTGAATTTTTTAATGAATTCGCCCAAATTTTATTTAATACTACATTCTAATAAATCACTTTTTCTGACATTTTGGAAGCTTTTTTTAAACTGCTCCTGTTGGCAGAAATTTTCTAAATTCAATATTTCAATTTGAAAGCCATAAATTTGGAAAATTCATAACTAGAAAATTTTGTCTCCAAAAAAAAGTGGGTTTCCTTTTATAAGAAAAAAATTTAAGAATGGAATCACTTATTTTGCACCCAGATCACATAGACGGTTTCCCCTAATGAAATACTACCCTGAATAGCAATATATAATATTGATTGATTAATCTTGCTTTATGAGGAATTTAATACGTGAATTTGTTGATTTTGCTACATACGCTTTCAGAGGCGTTCCGTAATTAATAATTATTCAAATTTGCCATCAAATCCGCAATTATTAATGAAAATCGTAATTAAAAATAAAATTACAACTGTTTCTCTAGTAGAAATTATTTGCATTTTATTTTCATTCTACATAAAACTGCATTCCCATGTAGCAAATTTTCTTATTTAAAAGTAAAAATAAAAAACCAATTTTCCGAATAAACAAAAATATTTTTATTCATAACTGAAAAATTATAAATAAACATTTCGTTTTCTGCATTTGTAATATAAATTGAATTTATTACGAGCGTCCAAGAATATGTTGAATGTTTATTAATATGCTGCAAAACTTTATTATTCTATCAAAAACAATGTTAACTCAACTTTTTTTCTCGAGTAAACTTTTTGCATGAATGAAGTTACTTTATTGGCGCAAATATCGCATTTTTCTAATGAAATTTATAATTTCAGAAAAAAAGTATTTTTTTATTTAAAAAAATAAAATATATGCTGTATAACTGAAAGCAGGAAACGTCAATAAAAGGCTGATAATAGAAAACTGATAAAATCACGTTCATGCGCCTTAACAAGGAAACGTTTATCAATTCTTTTTTTTACTTAGCGACAATATATATTATACCTATGTATAAAATACACTTTGACAAACATTCATTATTATCGTTCGTAATTAACAACTTTTAAAAAAATTAGTCGCCATATTGGATCCGCCATTTTGAACTTTGAAAATCTAACATCAAATTCGTTTTCTTTGAACCCATAAACTCCCCAAGTAACAAATTTTAATTAAATCCGACATATTTTTAATTTCCTCGGCCGCCATATTGGATCCGCCATTTTGAATTTTAAAAACCTAACCTAGGTTTCAAATGCAATTTTCAATTTTTTTTTTCAAATAAAATATATAATTTTTTCCCCAACAATTTTATGACAAAAATTCTTGTCTCTTTCACATCTTTAAAATTTTTCTACTAGTTTTTTATTTTTTCTTCTGTAATTTGAACAAAAAAATTTTGAAACTTACAAAAATAGAAATTCATAAATAAAAATTGTTATTGAAAATTGAAAACTAAAAATTATTCTCATTTTGAAAAACAGAAGAAGAATTTTTGTTTTTAATGAAAACATTTTTGTATCTAATTTTTTTTACAAACTAATTGACGAAATTTTTTTTCAAACCAGGTTTTAAAGTAAGTTTCTCCTTATATTTGATACAATAATTATTATATTCTCAGTAAAATTTTATTTTTAAATTTTCAATTTTCAATTTAAAAAAAAATCACTTTTGCTTTTCTTCGTGTCAGGTGAAAATACTAGTACTGGTTATTTTCTAAAATCAATATATTGGAAAGTACTAAAACTAAAACATATCTGTTCTGACGTGTAGAGTAATTGTTATTTTTTACGTGTGCGTCATACTTTTCTTGTCATTACACTGTCTGCAAAAAAAAAAAATTGTGGATAGGAAAAGTAGTAAGTTTAAATTACAGGTTTTATTTTTTTAAATTGGCCTTGAAACAAATAAAATTCTATATACTTATTCAAATACAATTTACTAAATTGAAAACAAACCATAGACTGAAAAAAAATTATAGTGAAAATGAAAATGCATTTTATTTCTCCATTAATGCAAATAAAAGTCAATTGTCATTTTTTAAAATAATTCTCATAAACAATATTTTTTTAATTTAGGAGCACTTATTTGTTTTATTATTATTATTTTTTTTTTATTATTTATTTATTTTTTTTTAATTTTTACCTTTTTGGATTTTGAATATTTATAAATATGTGTTTTTAATTTTTCGAACAAAATAATCGTTTTAGAAAAAATTGATTTTTTCTTATGTTAAAAATGTTAACATAAAACTTTAGATAAAAAATTTAATTTAATGATATTTCTTACTTTCATAAAATTACAAAAATAATATCTAATTAAAAATTTTTACCTTGAAAGAATTTTTTTAAGAAAACAAAATAAATTCTCGATTTAATCAATGAATTTATCATCGGATAAAACTGTAATTGCTTGTGGCTAATGTTTACTTCCTTAAAGAAGAGAAACTCTTTTAGACTTTTTTTCTTCAATTAAGTTCGTTACTCGCGGAAATAAAATTTCGAGAAGCTACTAATCAGCGCTCAAATAAAGATGAAGAGGAGATTTTTTATTTTACCTTGCCTTCAACTAATCCATAAAAATAATTAATAACTAATTAAAAAAATAATCTTTAAATAATAAATGAATAAATAAATAAATTAAAAAATTAAAAACTAATTTAAAAATAACCTATAAATAATCAATAACCAATTAAAAAATAATCTATAAATAATCAGTAAACAATTAAAAAAATAAGCTCTAAATAGTAAATAAATAAAAAATAAAAAACTAATTAAAAAAATATGCTCTAAATAATAAAAAAATAAAAAATGAAAAAGTAATTAAAAAATAATCTCTAAATAATAAATAAACAAAAAATAAAAAACAAATTAAAAAAATAATCTATAAATAATCGATAGAAAAATTAAATAACAAACTATTTGTATAACATCATGAAAATATTCAACAATTATTTTGATTAACGAATTATTATGAAATAGTTTACATTTTTAATTATCGTATTACAAACACTCGAATATGTTATGGTACTTCTGAATTTTCATAATTACTAGAAAAGAAAACATTATTAATAAACTAATATTGAATACATTATTATTAAATCCACAATCTCTTGACCTATTTTATCATTTCATTCAAAGCATATACATTTATTTTACTGTAGAGCTTCCACCACGTAATATAATAATGTAATATAATATTGATATATTGTAATTAAATGCAGTTTCATCAATCTATTTTCTATCCAAAATTTGTGCATTACTAATGAGTTAATTTAACACAATAAATTATTACCATATAACAAATTGATATTGAAAATCAAAACAATTTTCCCCTCAATTCAAAAAATGAAAGAAAAATTTCAAAATTTTAATTACCTTTTTGAATCAGTGACTGACTTTTAGCTTTAAAATTAGTTTGAATTTACTAATTTAAGGGTAGACAATTTTTTCTATTGCCGGAATTGTGTAAATTTCGTTGTCAATCAAGATTTTTGAAAAATAAATAAAATAAAATTATTAAATACTGTTTTTCGTTTTTCATTTATAAGATGAAATTCATTTTATGAGCTATAATTCTCCTCAAGATTAAACAGATTTTTAATTTAACTGATTATTATTTAAAAGCTCTAAATCCACTCAAGTTTAAACCGCTTATTATTCTTTAAACCGATAATAAAGTGCATTTAAAATAAAAAATCAAAAATTAAATTACAATTAAATAAACTTTTAAAAGTGAAAGAACTTTTTATTTTACAATAACTTTTATTGAAAAAAAATTTTTTGTTTGAATAAATTTTGAATTGAATAAATTTATTTTTTTGTCAGGTATAAGTTTCTTCCACATTTCAATTACGAAAAAAAAAATTTCGCTGATATCAGGGATTCTGAATCTCTTAAAAAAAAATTCCCTCTAGCGAACAAAAATTTAAACCAAAGGTCAGCTTTACTTTTATATGCTACTTATTGTAAATTTTACCCAGAAAATAAAAAATATATGTATGTATGTAATATTCATAAACTAGTCAAAAGTTTTATTTATAACTTTTTTTTTATTAAATTAATAAAATTAATATATAAAATAAATAAAATTAATTAATAATATTAAAATTTACAGAAACATATTTTTTACATTTATAGGAAATTTCACATAATGTGAATTTATGTTTTCATTAAAATTTTTCTGGTTAGAAATTCTTTTCTCCCTTGCATTTGTTTGATGTATTTTTAAGGTTTCTTGTATGCAAAGCATATGAATCCTTGCGGTGTAATCACTCTTTTTCTTGTTGCAGTTCATATAAAGAGATGGTCATCCGTTTTTGACCCTTTTGGATCGAAATAAATAATTCTTTACTGCCATGAAATTTTTATTTAGAAAAACAAATTCTAGAGCATAATTTTAAAAATAAGCAACATACAAAAAAATAGATTTTTATTTTTATTTTTAAAATCTTTGTTTCACTCTTGAAGATTATTTTACATTTATCACAATTTGACAGATTTTCATTTTATTTAGAGGAGTGAAAGTGAAAAAAAATTTAACAAAGTGATAATTAAATTTGAAAGTACATAATTTAATATCAAATAATTAAATTTTCGATGGAATTCAATTATTTTAAATACAATTTTAATGATGAATTCCAGGGAAACTTGGATTATTTTCAACTTTTGTTTTTCTTCAAAAGAATTCAATAACATCAATAGATATAACATTTATTACAGGAAATTAATTATTTTAAATACAATTTTCATAAAATTCTACTGAAAAATTCACTTTTTTAAAAAGTTTTGCTAAAATTCAATTATTTGTAGAAATTATAAATTTTTCCCAGGGGATTCAATTATTTAAAAAAGTATAAATTAAAATTCTATTCAAAATAATTGAAATTTTTCCGAATTATTTTATTATTAATAAAAATTAATAATAATATTGAATAATTTTTTTTGAATAATTACATTATTTACGAAAATAATTAATTTCTTGTCAATGATTTTACAATTTATGTAAATAATTAATTTCTTGTCGAGGACTTAGAATTTATGTAAATAATTAAATTTTTTGAAGGAATTTTATTAAAACATAAAAATACTTTTTTAAAAGGTAGTTTTCAAACATAATTTTTTTAAAATTGTTAAAAATAATTCAATTTTTATTAAAACTATTGAGAATAATAGAATTTAATTAATAACTTTGAAACTATTTGTATTCAATCGAGAAATTTTATTAAAATTTTGTATGGAAAATAATTGGAATTCCTCGGAAATATTTTATTTATTATTTATGAAAATAATTGAATTTTTATTAAAACCCTGGAAAATAATTGAATTTAAATAAATCTTTTTAAAAAGAATTATATTCTTGCGTAAAATAGTTTAAAAATTCTATGGAAAAAAATTAAATTGCTGTAATAAATTTTATTATTTCACGAGAATAATGACATTTTTGCATAAAATTTATTATTTACGAGAATATTGAAATTTTTGCGAAAATCTTTATTAAAATTTTTGAATAATAATTCCCAATTAATTTCTATTAATATTAATTGTTTACAAAGTTGTAATTTTATAAAACGACTGTCAATTTATTCGAATAGCCAATTCACTCGTTTTTTCCCATAGGTGCTATTTCTTTTTGGAATTTTTCCGAGATTACGGATTCCACTTCCGCGCAGATGTTCCCTTGCATCTGGTGCTTTAGCAGAAATATCTTTAAATTTTAAAGACGAAATTCATCTTTCTTATTAGAGAAGCCTTCATGGACTTTAAAAAAAAATTTTCTCCCTGATTACTGACTTCTATAATAATATATGACAAAAAAAAAATTACGCTGCACATTTTTTTTTCTAATAGCTTTTCTCATTTATTCTATAAAATTAGATTCCAACCGACTGAAAACGCCCTATAATTTTGTATTGAATGTCATATTAATTTAGCGTTATTTGTTATTCAGACGGAACCAGAATATTCTCGCAATTTAGAATAATAATTTGTCAGTTCCCTTAATGCAACATTTTCAGATTAAAGTGAAATTACACAAAATTATTAATTTCAATCGCTAAAAGTTTGACATATTAATCTAAAAAGTCCAATAAATTATCATTTCGCGTAATTAAATAAGAGCTATATTTTCAAGTTGAATTTTCTATATATAATAATAATTCCTACCTGCACTTTCTAATTTTAAAATTAAAATTGTAATTTGCAATGGAAATTTATTAAATTTGCGATTCTAAAGAGAGAAAATCTAAAGTCACATATTTAAATGTAAAGTATTTAAAATTTAAATACAATTTATAAGTTGAATAATAATTGAATTTTTAATTAATTTCCATATAATTGTCATTTGGAAAATTTGTTTACGAATGAAAAAAAAATTCGAATCAAATAAGAGCTTTTTAATTTCTATTATAGAATTTTAAAAAAAAATACAGTAATATTCTTTAGTCAATTTGAAAAATTTCCCTAGTGTCGTGACCTGCCTTCTGAAACTAATCACGGTATTGTATCAATTGACATATGCCCTCCATTCTCTGAATAAAAAAAAAAGATGGAACTTCTGAGCTTAGAAAAATATATCAAAAATAACTTTTAATCAATATTCACACTAATGAAAAAACTTCTGGTGCACAATTTTAATTTATTCCATGCACGAAATGCTTTTTTAAAACTATGTTTAATTATTAAAAATATATTTTCTTCGTGAGCAAAAATGTTTTTACTTGTAAAAAAAGGGGGAAATAATAAAGTTCGATTTGGAAAGAAACTTCTTGACAACAATCGAATTTCGATATATTGAATTTTATTCAAATCTTTGAATTTAAAGTAATTAAATTTGTTTTATTATTTAATTTACAATAAATTAATAATTAATACACGATTTTTCTTTTTTAAATTAAAAATTTTTTCCTCTCCGATTATTACCGACATTTCAATTTAGTATTTATAATTGCTCTTTTTATTCTATTCTCTTTTTTACTCCAGGACTCCCAGGATCTATAATGTTAATTCTGATTACGGCGAAAATGATAAATTTTTCCACATCATAATTTAAAATAGTATTTTAAATGACACTTTTGTAACTTTTATATATATCTGGACGAGATATTAAATTTCACTTTAAATGACACTGCACATGTTTGAAATGAGATCACATTTGAAATTAGTCCAATAACTGAAAAAGAGTAATTTTTCAGAGTGCCAAATAGTTTTTTTTTAAGTGTTTCTTCATAGCCAGAAGTGAGACACATATTGCTTTTTTTCGAATTTGTAAGAAACAATAGAGAGAAAAATATTTTTTTTTAATAATCCAATTCTTGGAGAGCTAAAAGTGACCTATTAAATCAATATTTATTTTTTTTGCCAAAAAAAAATATTATCTCTATTTCATTATTGCAAGAATAACAAAAAACCACGAGAAACGAATTTTGACGGTTCAATTTTCAAAAGTTTCCGCCATATTGGATCGGCCATTTTGAATTTCTGAAATCTGGTGTCGGATTACATTCAACGGAATGTGTTAAGTAGCTAAAGATTATTCCCGGGTGTAAAATTTTATTAACTTCAGTTTTTTTAGATAAAAAAAACGATATTTGGGATAATCTTTATAGATCTTTTTATTTTCGGAAGCAAGGAAACTATTGTCTTTATTTCACGATTTTATTCTTCAAACTCTTCTCTCTAGACTTTCTTCAATTTTATTTAATTTCATTTCATTTTTATCGCACTTTTTCAATTCTGATAGTTACAAATTCGATTTTTCATTACTCTCTTCTTCGGAAATAATTTCTGCCATCTAGAATGCACCTTGTGCAGTAGCCACCTCGCCAGAGTGGTATCATGAGTTAGATAATAAGTGGGTTCTATTCTCTGTCAGTGACTCGTGTCCAAACTAAATTATACTAAGTAACTTATGCTAATTAAGCTAATATTGCTAATAAACTTACGCTAATAATCATTTTACTTGCAATTAGTTCCAAGAGGACAAAAGATCTTCTTTTTATCACGTACCAAAAACGATTTTTCAACCTTTTATGCCTCACAAACAAACTTTATGCTTTTGAATTAGTAGTTTACTACCAAATAGTAATTTTTTACTAATTTACTAGTCAAATTTACTAATTCAAAAGAAAAAAAGTCAGTCAATTTTACTAGTTTAAATTTAGCAAAAATTGTGTGTAATTAAAATTAAATTGCAATTGTAAAAAATGGTTGCGAAATTTCAATTATGCAGTCAGGGTGAAAATTATTTGTTTATTTATTTACTTAATTGAAATTACAAAGCTATGACCGTTGAATTAGCTTAATCGAAAACTTAAACTTTCACCTTCAGAATAAAATTTAAATTAGACACTAAGATTAAATAACCAATTCCCAGCATTCCTATTTACGACTTCTGTACATGTTACTTCTTTTTCTCACAACCCGAAGAGAAAATAAGTACCAACGGCATGTAGAAAATAAATAAAGTAGAAATAAAAAAATATTTTAATTGGAAATTTAATGAATATTGAATATTGAATAATATTTTTGTTACGAACTTGGAAAAAGTTTAATATATTTGACGCACTATAGTAAAACAAAAATTACCCTAAGCAAAAAAAGCAAAAACAAAAATTACAATAATAAAAGAACAACATTTAAAAAAACCACAGTAAAGTTGAAGTTAAAAGAAATCAATCTAATCGTTAAAAATCCAAGACTTTCTTATTTTTGATGAGAATGTAAAAAAAACAATACATTTGCGCGCGTTTCAAGATTGACTATAATTACTTTAACCCGTTGGCTGTCGATAAGGCGACTTTAGCCGCAAAAAATTAATTGAAACTTGATTAAAAATTCTCAAAAAACGCCACTCGTTTTTTTCGGGGTCGTTTATTTGGAACCTAAGATTAAAATTTCAAAATTCGAATTAGCGGAACGAAATATTATGAAATTAATTAATTTTTATAAAATTTGCAATCTTTATGTTTTTGGATCTCTGATGAACGAAATATTATGAAATTGATGAATTTTTATAATTATGATTATAATTATTTTTTTTTGTAAAATTCAGAGATCAAAATTCTAACATATTATGTAATCGATAAAATTTATCAACTTTTTTTTCAGCGTGCAATTGAGTGTAGTTTTCAGTGTAGCCAATAATGTCAAATTCAATTTTCAATCAACGTCCGTCGATTGTAACTTTCGCCACAACCTACAAATAGATCTCCATTTCTGGTGTCAAGTAGATCAATTATTTTGTTATCAGGGATTTTTTAATTTTTATTTTTATTTTATTTTTTAAAATATTTTTTAAGCGCATGTTGGAAGCAGACTACTTCGATTGATACGTGATTAATATTCCCTCTGTTTTTCTTAATTGTTCACAAAAGCGAAAAAATAACTCAATTTTTTCCAAGGTTTAAAATTTAAAAAAATTTTTTTAAAGTTTTTAAAAAAAACTAAAAAGTTTTTTCCTTTTTCAGTGAGTAAAAGAAAGGAAATTGTAAAATTAAAAATGTTATCACTAAAAATAAGAAATTTTTTTAAAATATTTTAATTGTTTATCTCTCTTAGAATTATTATTTTCTTTTTAAACTCTAGTGGATTTAAAAGAAAAATTTTCAAACTTTTTAATAATACAAATTTTTTGTCAAATAATTTAAATTGTTCAAATTTTAAATTAAATTGTTTTAAAAAATTTGTTTTAAATTTTCTTGGATATCAAGAATTTTTAAAATAATTTTTACTGAAAATTCAAAAAAATAATTAAAGTTAAAGAATTTCTTTTAAATTTTGAAAAAAATTGTATTTACCATTAATTGTAATTAACGATTTTTCTATAAAATTATTCATCGAAAATTAAATTCTTTTCAACAATATTATTGGTTTTTGTTATTATTTGTTATTATTTGTTATTAATTGTTATTATTGTTATTATATTATATATTATATAAAAAACTAAATTTGAAAAATTAAATTTCGAATATCTAGAAACAAATTTTTTTTCAACTTTATTCCAAAATAAAATTCTATTTCACTTTTAGTCACTGTAAAGGATTAATAATGAAAAATTCATGGGATTTTGAGAAATTAATTAAATTTTACAAAAATTTGAAACGTTCAAGTGTATAGGAATTTGTAACCCACTTATCGAACAAAGGCTGCTTTGTTCGATGAGTGGTTTACAAATTTTTTTTATTAAATTTGTTGTTAGCAAATTGTAAAAAATTATAAAATTTATATATTTTTAAATATCTATATAATTTTACATCTTTCACTATATGAGAACAATTTGAATTTGAAAAAATATAACATCTTTAATAAAAGAAAATTATTTTTGTCGGATAACATTCCTTTGATCATTAAATTTAAAAAAAACATTGTTTTATTTTTTAGATATTTATTCACTAGGTAAAAAATTATCGATAATTTTCATGTGAAGAAATTTTTTACAATTACTTTTGAAAAATAATAATTTTCGTTCAACTTTCAACTACATGAAACATCTGACATTTATCGATTTTTTGTAATACTAATTATCCATAGCCACTCTCTACAATTTTCCAATTGGGTTATTGCAAATTTAATGTACGTTACGAGTTACTAATTTAAAAAAAAAATTGAGAGAATTTTAAAATTAATGAAGCCACTTCTAAATTTATTAACAAACTTTATAACATTCATCATTTAAATAATACTGGAAAAAGAATTTCCAAAAAAAAAATAAATCAGAAAAATGCAATTATAGCAAATTGCGAATCCAATTTTAAAAAGAAATGAAGAGTGACTGAAATTATATTTGAAAAATTGCATTTATTTACAATGATAAGGAAATGGAATATACAGATGAATATTTTATTTGAAATAAAATACTTTTTTCTGATGACTATTTTGATTTTCTTTTCTTTTCGATATGACATTTTATGTTTTGCTTTGAAATTGACTGTGACAACTTTATAGTATCGATTTCTATTTTTTGTTGACGTTTTCTTTTTTTAAATTCTACATGGTTAATTGACATTCCATTTTAGTTGAAAATTGTCCAATAAAATTCGTATGACATTTTTGTATTTCTTTTTTATTTTGAATTTCATCGTTGTGATACACTCAATCCTCTATCTAATGTTTTTTTTAAATACGACATAGCTTTAAAACAAAACGTTAAAGCCGAGAATGGACGTTCACAAAATCCTCATAACGTAGAAATATTCTGAATAATATCCATGTGTTATAAAAGAAGCAGTTGGTTTCTAAAAGCTCGATAAAAAAAAATCTTTACCCCTCCCCCCTTATCAGTAAAAGTAATTTTTCGAAATTCTGTCAAAAAATGTTAAAATTTAAATTAAAAATTTTTTTTTTAAATGTTTACTAATTATGACTTAATAAATATTTTTTTTTATTATATAACACTCTGGTCTGAAAAATTTTTAAATTATGATGAAAAAGAAATTTTCCTTTCTGACACTATAATTAATTAATTCATTCATTCATTCATTAAAAAAATAAATTTTTACCAAATTTTTATTCCTTAAATAACATAGCATCTTAGAAATGTTCGGCAGGAAGTTTGAATAATAAAATTGAGGAAAATTGAATGATAAATTGAAAATCGAATAGTTCGAGCCGAACATAAAGCGTAAATTGCTGGGCGCAAGGAGGTATAAGAATCCTTGGCAGACAGCAACAATGTTACATAGGTATTGAACTTTAGCGAGTCATTGGAGGACTTACATTCTGGACGGGGAATCAATAATCCTAAGTAAGTTTAAAAAATGATTTTTATCAAGGTCTTATCCTTATCGAAAACTTAGAGCGCTTTTATCCTCAAAAACCCTAATTCTAGAGTCGCAGGACAAATTTTTAAAAAATTGAAACTTGCACATTGAACTCATATTCTTAATCCTAACATTATCTTCCGATTTTCATTTCCATTAAAAAAATGGTTAACATTCGTTTTTTAAAGGATTAAGAAAATTATCGATTTTTGTTGAGCAAAAATCATGACTTTAAGAGAAAAGTTCTCTAAAAAGACGAAATTTGATTTGTTTAACAAAAAAACAAACCCAAGACTCTATTTTACCACGAAATTTTTGAACATATTTGAAGCAAATCCGTTTGGATTTTTAATACCCTTGTTCGCCATTTTGATTTTTTAAAATCGGATTTAAAACTCATATTATCCGACCCCAAACACCCAGGAGTAATAAGTTTTAAGCAAATCCGTTAAATCTTTAATATTTTTCGTCAGTGCCGCCATTTTGAATTTTTTTAAATCTGATATAAAATACAGAACCAAATTTTTAAAAACAGATAGTGACGAACCCAAAAAACCCTTGAGTAATAAGTTTCGAACAATTCCGTTAATTTGAAATGTTTTTCGTTCACCATATTGGATCCGCCATTTTGAATTTTTTCAATTTTAGATTTAAAACATTAAATTAAAAATTAAAAATTTTTTAAAAATGTTTTAAAAATTAAAAAAACATTTGCTTTAAATTCGTATTAAGCAATAATTAAAAAACAACCCTGAAAAAATCTTTCGGTGCTTTGAAAGCAATAATTTATTTGCGAAACCCACTTTCGAAATTTTATTTTAATTTCACGCTTTAAGGAGAAAAAGCTTTTAACTTTTAAAATTGATTCATAAAATGCAGTTTCCTTCCACTTGGAAAATAGACGTACACATTTTTTAGGTGGAAAAAAAGAAAGTGTATTTTAATATTCTTTCCGACAGTAAATTTTGGCTCTAAACTTTATAACATTATGATCCCTATTTCCGAGAGATAAGCAAACGCATGGTTACATTAATCGTCTCTTGTTGTTTTGTATATATAGTTTTAATACACGAAGGTTAGTTCAGTGTTCGTGCCAAATGTTACTAAATACTAAATATAACTGTACTCTTACTAAGTAGACTTAAAAACGAAGCTTAAAAACTCTTTTTCTCACTTATTTCATAAAAACTATTGATTTATTTCGAATTTATTTAAAATTTAGTTAAAATTTATTTCAAAGTTAGTTAAAGTTTATTTCAAATCCATTTCAAATTTAGTTAAAGTTTATTTCAAATTTATTTCAAATATAGTTAAAGTTTATTTAAAATATATTTCAAATTTAGTTAAAGTATATATAAAATTTATTAAAAATTTATTTAAACAATGTCTAGTTTTCATAATTTTAAATGGAGCTCTATAAGCAAATTCTCATTATTTGTCCATAAATTCCATAAATAAGTCTTCAGAAGCATTGATTACTGCATTAATTCTTCGAATAATCTGTGCAATTTAATCTGAATAGAGATTATTTTAACAAGGAGATCAAAAACTAATTAAAAGTAAATCAAGAGATATGTCAAAATTGGAGAAAAAGAAGCATTGGGCGGATTTTGCGAAATTACTTTAATAAATTATAGTATAGACAATTTTTGCGAGTATCAATTATAATTAATAAGTTTGATAAACTTTGTAATAAAAGATTAATAATTTATTTCTATTAATGTTGCAGTATTACGTATAAGGAAGAAAGGTTTACGATTGTATTGTGGCTTTTGACCCAGTAGTAACAAGTAAAATTTATTTTTCTCCTAAATTTCCTCTCAGAACAATATGGAGAAAATTTATTACTAAAACTTTACTGAATAGTTAGGTAAAACGTAAAATAAGTGTTTTCTATACTTATTTTTAATGAACAGTTCGGTAAAACGTAAAATAAGTGTTTTTTACACTTATTTTTAATTTTTACTGAACAGTTCTAAAATTTATAAAATATTTGAAATTAAATAAAATTTTACATAAAATAATAATAATAAAACAAGCTTGCGAATAATATATTGATAGAATATATAAAATTAAGATCTAAATTTTCTTCATAATTTCTATATAATCTTTCATCAATTTCTAAAAAATTTAAAAATGTTATGAATTAGTTTCTAAAATTTTTAACAAATTACATTACTGTTTTCAAGTACATAAATAATTATTATAATCATCAAAAATTTTTTAATTAATAATTTTATTTAAATTTTCTATGTACACGAAAATAAAATCTTTAACTGGAACAGCGACAACTTTCGATAAAATAGCGGAGAAATTCGTTGCAATAACTAAAAATTTCGCTAATATAGTAAAATTTGTAGTTGTTCCAGTTAATGATTTTTTTTCCTGTAAAGTATTCTATTAACTTTATCCAATACTATTTTATAAATAAGTAACTATTGTAAAAAATTCTGCAAATTACCCATGAATTACTCAAATTCAAATGATTAAAATTTTTAATCAATTTAAATAAATCAAATTGTTGAAAATTAAAATCGAAAACTGAAAATCAGAATATAAAAATTCATTTTAAAAACATATTGAAAATATGTTTAAAAAATAAAGTTCAAGCAAAAAAAGTTTATTATTAGTTCATATCTGTTGCGCTCGAACTATTATTCGGTGGTAGAAAAAAATTTTTCTTGTATATTTAACGGAATTTTTCTCCCTTATTAATCAAGTATTTTTTATATATATACGCCTATAAACTGGTAATTCATCCCTCTTTTGTATTAAACTCGAATCCTTGAAATTCTTAGAATTTTCCGAAACGCAATAAACAGGTCGATCTCCCTAACATAAAATTCCCTGACTAATTTATTTTCCACATTTCATGACAAAACATTATTCTTCACGAGAGCAAAAAAAAAATGTTAAATTCACAAGGAAGATTAGTAACGTTCCTTGGAAAAGAAAATTTTATTAAAAATTTTTTTTTTATGTAGGTATTTCGCAAATATTGCTATATTGAATATATTTAGTTAACAGTTTAACACTGAGAAAAAACTTTATTGAGTAACATCTGAAGACTATTTTTGAAAAATTCTTTTAAGCAACATCACCTTCTTTTATGTTATTATTTTTTTACTATTTAACATTTTAAACATACGAAAAAAAACCATCACCTGGAACATCTACAAATTTCACTATATTAGCGAAATTTCATGAAATTCTCTTTTGAATCAGTGTATAATATATCATAAATAATTAAATTTTTAAATAATAAAATTTATTAGAAAATCGCTCTTAGTACGATTTTTTTTTGTCAGTGAAACAATTTAATGCCCCATATTTTTGTTGAAAATTTATTGACACTATTTCATACCTCCATTATTTTAATCATTGCTACTATATTATTTGTGCTTCTTATCATTTTGGTTATTATCTTGTTCTGGGAATTATATAAGGGGGTCATCCATAAAGCATCATGGCGAGGGGAAAGGGAGGGGGGTAAAATTTCTAAAATTAAGTATTATATGCTTTTCTGGATAACCCCTAATTAGTCGTAATAATTATGTACTTAGTACCTTAGAACCATGCGATTTCTTCAAAAAAATAAACAAATAAATATTAGGTGAAAAATAAATTTTTATTTACAAATTGCGTGTAATAATGATTGATAAATTTTTCACCATTTAGTAAATAGTTAAATACAAATTATCACGCAACTAATATTTTAGAAAAATAAATAAGTCCAACATATATTTCTTAATTGTATATTATTAATAATAATTTTTATTTTAATTCTAAGCTTTCAGGCATTGTACTCGATTATTAATTTTAAAAAAGTACACGAAAGAAAATCATAACTTGGAACAACTACAAATTTCACTATATTAGCTAAATTTTTAAGTTCCAATTAAACTTTTTTTTCGCGTAGTAAAAAAAAGTAGTTGTCGAAAAATTTAATTTAGCGACTCAATTTTTTCTTAACTTTTAATAATTAAATTATAGTTATTCCACAAAAAAAATTTAAATAAATATTTAAATATCTATTTACTTTTCGACGTAATAAAAATATTTTTAAAGAATTTCAATTTAAAGCCTTTCTGGAAAACTTTTACTAAAAATTGGAACTAATTCTACCAAAATTCAATCATTTTTTTGTTAAAATTTCGAAAATGTTAGTAAATTTATTTCAAAATGAAAATTTTAATATTATTCATACAGTTTTACAACATTTAAAATTTTCAAAGATTGCAAATTGAAAGATATTTTGAAATTTAATTATTTCTTAAAATTTACACTATATTTGTTATATTCAATTATGTAAAATTTTCATTGAACTTCAATTTTAAAAAAAATTTTAGAATGCTCTACAAGAATTGAATTATTTAAATGGGTACAAAAATAAATAATTCATTGAATAATTAAATATTAATTTTTAAAAATGAATTTTTGTGTAAAAAACTTAATTAAAATTTTTTTCAAATAATTTAATTCTTCCGAAGAATTTTAGTAAAATTGTGATAATTTAATAATTTTTGAAAATAATTTATTTCTTTTAAAAAATTATAATAAAACTTTTATAAATAATTTCAATTTTCGAAGAATTCATTTAAAAATGTATTAAAAATAATTGAAATCCTGCGATTAGTTTCATTATTTCTGAAAATCATCAAATTTTTGCAATGAATATAATTATATTTTTTAAACTTATTGAATCCTTGAGAAGAATTTTATTTTTTATAAAAATAATCAAATCCCTGCGCAAAATTTTATAAAAAACCTTTTAACTAATTGATTTTTTCGATCATGTAAATTGTTTCTTAAATAATTGAATTTCTATCTGAAACTTTTATTATTTATGAAAATAATTAAATATTTGCAAAGAATTTTATTAAAAAATTTCAATAAATTTGAAGTAATGCAAATTTTCAAAAATAGAAAAAACTTGGTTTTAGCGCCACAAATTTTTAAAAAAGTATCCAAATACTATACAAATCGTAATAAAAGTAGTAAATACTCTCTAAATTTAAATTAACAACCATTTTTACTAATTTAAATTAGCGACTGATTTCTTGCTTTTGAGTTAGTAAGTTTTACTTAGAAATTAGTAAAAAATTACGATTTAATAGTAAAATTTACTATTTTATAGTACAATTTACTATTTTATAGTAAAATTTATTATTTGATAGTACAATTTACTTTTTTATAGTAAAATTTACTAATTCAAAACTCAAAAGCAAAAAGTCAGTCACAATAATTAAAGTTAGTAAATATTTTTTCTAATTTAAATTTCAGAGTAGTTGGTATTTCAGGTATTCAACAAATTTTGAATAGTTGGAATAACATAACATAATTTAGTTTAAATTTAATACTTAGTTTCCTGCTTTACTAATCTTGAGGTCTCACCTATTTTCTTTTAAAAGGAAATTCTTGTAAAATATTAAGAATCATAAAAATATTTTTTAAAAGCTTTAGTATATATATTGATATATAAACATTGTTTTATATTTTTTTATAAACATTGTTTTACGTATTTTTATAAATAAGTTTTATAAATCCAAACATAAAATTTTAAATTTACTTTTATAAACTTTTATATTCAAGTTTTATAATAAACATTGTTTTATGTATTTTAATAAATATTTTATTATTCGTATATTTTTATTATGTACATTATACCATAAAATAATCAATTTTAAATTAAATTAATTTTTTTATATCAATTTTAATTAAATTTCAATCATTAAGAACTAAAATATCCTAAACATTCATTTGCGTTTGTACCTGACTTGCATTGATTGATAATTATTTATCATCCATATTAAGTGGTGACAAGTGATAACTCCGAAAAATTAAATTAATTAAATTAATTTGTTAATTAATATTAATTAAATTTAAATTAAATTAAATTCATATTAATTAAATTAAATTAATATTAATTAAATTAAATTAATATTAATTACATTAAATTAATATTAATAAAATTAAATTAATATTATATTACCTAATTAAATTAATTTGTGTCCATTGTCTGTAATATTTGGCTTACAATTAACAAAAAATTAGAGAGAAAAGTTTGAAAACTAACCAAGTTAGCTGAGGACCTAGGCTTCCTGAAGAAACTTGCAAGTTGTGATATGCGGAGAAGAAAATCCGCAAGGGAAGAAATATTCACGTGGCACCTTTTATACGTTCACTCACATCAACATTACCACAAATCACCGCTAATGAGTAGTTAATTATTTTTTCTCCTCAATTCACAAATTTAACTTATTCACTATAACAATTTTAATTTTCTTTCCCTAGATTGAATGGGAGTAGAAATAGAAAATAGAAAACAAAGAAAGCACTGTAAATGAAGAGAGTCCTTTGAAGATAAGGACTATAAAAATATCAATGATTAAGTCACAATTAAAACGAACACTTTTCGATTTATTTTTTAAAATATAGTATAGACAACTTTTTTCGAATTTAACATAACTTTAATTTTTTTTATTCTTTTTTTTAAAACTTTATTTGTTAATGCAAAAGAATTCCGTAAAAGGCTGAATGGGCAACCGCGTGGCAGCCTGTGTCGCGTCGCACTGCTGCTTCGCGGCCGCCAACACCCCCCTAACACTTCTTCTACCTCTGAGCTTTTCACCCCCCACTATTCTCCTGTAATCCTTACACAGTTTCTCTACACCCGCGCTCGTACAATGTGGAGAAAACGAGCCGAAAGTCCCATTGGTATACTATATGGACACTCGAAACTCATTATTTCCATCGTCACTCTCTCTCTGACTTTCAAATTGATCGATATTTTTTAACAGAATATCATTAAGGACGTGTGACTGTCAGGTCAGATATTCTCCCCCCATATATATAGTTTAACCCGTAAAGTACTTGATAAATTAGGCTAAACTTTTTTTTTTATTCAATCATTAATATTATTGGAAATTTAGGGTCTGTCATTGTCTTAAGGACAGGGATTTTTTTTATTGTACTTTCTAAAAGTAGAAAATATTTCCTCTAAAAATGTCAAATAAATACAACGCGTAAAAAAAATTTAATTGGAACAGCGATAAGTTTCGCTAAAATAGCGAAAGTCTTAACTAAAACAAGTAAACATTTGGCTAATCTAGCGAAATTTGTAACTGTTCCAGGTGAATATTTTTTTCCGTGATAAAAATTTTTTTTTCCAAATCCTTGTTCGCAAATTAAATTTTACGAAATTTGGATTATTAGCAAATTTAACAATTAAATATAAATGAAGAGTAAGTTTTCAAAACCTGATAAATCCAAATTTTGTCATTTCGAGAAATTTAAACAAATGACAATTCTCACATAACCATTAAAATGATATTTAATGTAGAAAAAGTGTAATAAATTATTCATTTCTTAATATTTTTTCTATTTAAATTGCTATGTTTGTAATTAAATTCTATTGTAATAGGGAATTTAAAGGTTTAAATAATTTTTTCTAATAAAAAGATAGTAATTAAAAATTATCAAGGTTAGGCCAAAATATTTTTTAAACTGAAAATTCATTAATAATAAATTTTTTTTCTTAAATTGAACAGTGATAAATGGATTTCTAAAGATTTTAATATTTTAAATGTATTTATTTCAATTTTTTTTTAAATTAATTAATTACTTATAAAAAATTGTAAAATAATAAGAATAATAATAATAATAATAATAATAATAATAATATAATAATAAGAAGAATTATAATAATAATAGTAATAATAATAATAATAATAATAAATGAATAATAATATAATTACTTATATAAAATTATTATAAAACTAGAAGATAACCGAGTGATAAAATCATTATTTTATATTCTAAGAATATTGCTACTGTAATTTTTTCACAATTTCATAAATTGAATTCAATTATTATTTTCTACAAATTTTAATTAAAATTATTCTCTGAATCAACTATTTTTTAAACAAGTTCTTTGAGAATTTTCAAGTCCGCATTTGTTTGCAAATTAAACTTTACGAAATTTCGATTAATCGGAAATTTTTCAATTAAATATACATTAGAAAATAAAACCTTGAAATAATTTACAAAAGAAAACATCAATTAAACTTTATAAAAAAAAATTAATTTATTCTGCAAAAATTTTTAGCATGAAAAATTCATATTTTTTCAAAAATTTATTCTTTGAAACCTTTTCAAAATTCAATTATTTCTATTTTATACGTTAAAATAGTAAAATCCTTTTAATGTTCCATTATGAACTCAAAAATTTTAAAACTTTATTAAAATTTTAATTGACAATCATTTTTAAATCAAGTTTTATTAAAAAATTCCACGAGAATTCAATATTGTTGAGGTAGAAAAAAAAATTTATTGAATAATTGACAATATTTCTTAAAATTGAATTCTCGCATAAAGATAATTTTATCAACAAATTTTTATACAAAATTGCATTCTTTTGATATATTTTTATAAAAATTTGGAAAAATAATTAAATTTTTCCAAGACTTTGCATCAAAAATTATATAAAAAATAAATTAAAACCTACAATTTTTGTTAATATTTATAAAAAATTATTTAATTTCTGTAAAATATGTATTATTTATGAGAGTAAAAGTTTACCAACTTTTTTTTTGTTGAAATAATTAAATACTTTTGGAAAATTTTTATATAGTAGTACATATGGAAAATTGTCCAATTAAAAGAGAATATTTGAAAGTACACTGTAAAAAATTTAGGGAGTTAACGGACTCGGGAGTAGGGAGTTAAATTTTTAGAGTTAAAAATTCACTCCAAAAGAGAGTTAATTTTTAACTCCCTTCATTTAACACCCGCGGGAGTTATTTTTTCCATGGGGAGTCAGCATTTGGGTGTTAAATTTTAACTCCTTTTATTTAACTCCCCTGGCATTAACTCCCAAATTGGGTGCGACTTTTATAGACTCCCTGGGGAGTTAAAATTTAACTCCTTTTTTTTACAGTGTAATTGAATTTTGGAACAAAATCTTATTATTGTTCAAAGTATTTCAAAGTTTGATGAAAATTAAAAACCAATATTAAACATAATTAAACTTTCGCGAATATTAATTTCGAAAATATAATTGTATTTCTTCAAGTATCTGTAACTTTTCCAAAATTAAATTTTCATTTGTGTTTTTAGCTAAAATTCTTCTATAAATTAATTATTTTCAAAAATTAATTAAATATCCATAAATATTGAAAAATTTAACCAATTTCAGAAAATTTTTAAATATTATTGAAACTTTTCAAAAATCTAAGTTCTTAAAAGTTTCTTATTAAATGTATATACAAAATTGAAATTTTTCAGAAATAATCTAAAATTTTTAATAACTTTTTGAAGTTAATTTATTTATGAAAGTTGTAAATTTAACTCTTTTAAAATTGAATTAACTTTGAAACACTTAAGTAAAATTTTTTATTTAATATCTAAGTAATAATTTTATGATATTGAATAATTAAGTTATTTAAAAAAATTGTCAGAAATTAAAAATATTGAAGGTTTTGTATTAGAATTCGTGATAATTTCATTGTTTTGAGTTTTTCGCTTTCGATAATTAGATTTCAAGAATAAACGCATTAACAATTTTCCAAAATTCCGATAAAAAATTTCTAGCCCTAAAGGGATGTTCTTGTAAAAATCAAGAAACCTTAAAATTTACAAAATGTTTCATTTCAATAAACGGTAGGTATAATTTCGCTAATTCGTAATAAGAAAAAGTTAATTAACCATATTACATTTTGGCATCTAAGTTTCCTTATCGATTTCGACGATCAAAGTGTTACCGCGCGGCACTCACGAAATACACTGCATTTTAAAGGTACGGGACTTGTCTATTATGCCAACTTGAACTTTCTTCACCTGACCGTGATCAATAAATTCAGAACTTAATGGGAATTGTTTATAAACTGCACATTCTGCGGAAAGGAATGAAATATACTGCTGAAAAAAATTAAATAACCCGCACGAACGAGTTATTATATTTGAACCAGTTTTTGCATGAACCGTGTACATAGATATAAGTCATTGAACGAGTTCAAATACGGACGAAATTCTCTTCTAAAACAAAAAATACGGAAATTTTTAAAAAATAGTGTTTTGAACGTTCAAAATTAAACTTTTAAAAAATTTAAAATTAAACGTTTAAAAATGGTAGTAGAAGTTCATCGAACATTTTAATTCTTCTGTGAATGGCACGTTTTGTTATAAGCGCTATTGATCCCCACATATACATATAAATATTCGTTTTGATAACTCTCTTGAGTTGATTTCATCATTATATAGGTAATGTTAATTTCAAGTAGATTAGCAATTATATTGTCAGAAAAACTCTACTTAATGGAAATCAATTATCCGAATCAAAAGCTTTCTGTTAATGTAGTTCGTTTATAGATTCAACTGATTATGAAACATTGTGTACAATGCCTTAATGGCATTTTTAGGCTCTATTGGTTTTTTATTGCTGATGACAGAGGATTAAGAAAAGCTAAAAATTGCATCTATGATCAAGTTATAGGTACGTAGGAAAACAGTATACCTTCATTTTTAACGGTTTCTTCAAAAACCGTTGATATTTTAATTTCTCTTTTCCTTCAAAGAGAATCATTTCTATGCAATATTGCACTCCACAGCTGGGCTGACATTCGTTGAATCAAATCCGCAAGGGAAATTAGATAGTTCTCAGTTCTAGGCTGTACAAATACTGCTTGTTAATGCTTGCAAGCCGTAACTCAACGCATTTAGTTTGCAGACTTGCATGTGTGATAATAAATTTAGCAAAAACTTAACATTTTTCGTCAAAATCATCAATTTTATGTGATATAATAAATATATTCATCCTGTGAATAGCCAAAGGAATAAAAATAATATTTTTTGAGTAGTCATTATGTCCATTTCCTTTCATCTGTTTAGCAGATTTCATGAATGAAACATACAGAGCAAAATAGAATTTATTTTCAAAACACCCATTGTAAGAAACGAGTGAGGCGAATGACGCAATTTAAGTCTGTAAAAAAACTCGTATAAATAAAATATCAGGAAACTTTTACAAAACGTTCCTTACTATATTATTCTGTCAAAAAATCGATTCTCAAAATACGATTGTTTGTCTTTATATTAGACGAATTTGGAAAAGAAAATCCCATGAATGACTTCTGTGTTCACAAAAGCAACCGAAGTAAAGGTGTTAAGAAACCGATTAGAGCTATAAGCTCCTCAAAGCTTCTTGCTATCAGAGCGGTATATAACTGGATCCTTATTGAAATCTTAACGGCATTCCAAGATAGTTTATATTGAGATTCAACTTTAGAATGGAATAAGCTTTTTTCAAGTTGAAAAATAAGAAAAAATTGTTGTTCTTTAAATTTTTGTAACATTTTGCTTCCTTACGAAAAATCATTATTGCGGTTTATATCAATACTCACGCTTTCGATTTTATGCAGATTTTGCTTCTGTTTAAGTTGTCTTAATATTTATATCATTTATTCCTTCGATTTAATAATTGCTCAGCAAAACTTTCAGAAATCGTTTATCAATTTGACTGCTTTAATTTTTCCTATATTATGATTAATACTCCAAATATTTACTATTTCATGGCATTTAAATCAGTCAGTGCACCTTGTTTTTCTTGAGCGATAATCGGAGGTCTTACATAACCTAAAAATTTCAGCTTCCAACACTCTTGCTCTTTACACAAAAAACTTAACAATTCATTATGTATAATTTAAATAAACAATGATTCATTAGACCTTTCTTCAAATTTTTCCTTTTATGTATTACCTACAAGTTATAAATTTAAATAAATAAACTCAATAATAATAACATTGTAATCTTCTTCTTACAATCGAAATTCGAGTATTAGCAGCCAGTCGATATCAAATATCGCGCACGCGTATTATCGTTAACCGTTTTCTTTCCAGACTTGACAAAAACTGAAAAGCAGTCTTAAGGGCATTTGAAATATCATGACGTCACGTTTTACAATACAAATATTTCCCCTTTCTGTAATTAATAAAGTTTTGAATATTTTTTCATGAAAATTTTCGGAAAACGTTTGTAACATTATAGATTACGTCTGTCATGTGCAGGTTCATTGGAATTTTAAGCTAAACCATCAAATTTAATTTATTTAAATAAATAGGTTAGGTTGCCTTAGGTTTTGAATATTTACAAATCTTACAAGTCAAGTTACAAACATAAAGCTTTTTTTTAAATTACAACCTACTTTATTTGAGAATTTAATAACTTTTATTTTTGTCTTTCGATAAACTGTATAAATTCTGAATGCGAAAAATAAGAAAATAAGAAAATAAGTTAATCACAAACGTTGATGGATTTTTTCTTATAACAAGAGACATGTTTCATAAAATATTATTAAAAAAAACTAATACGATTATTGTTACACAGTTAAAAAAACAATAATAATAATAATAATAATTTTATGAACGAATAATAAAAAATAAACTCTCAACTGTGAAACTTTATTAATGACTCAAAGTTTGACGAAAAAATATTGATTTCTACAAAAAAGTTAGGCTCCACCGAGATTTGAACTCGGATCGCTGGATTCAGAGTCCAGAGTGCTAACCATTACACCATGGAGCCAGATAATTTTCGGGAGTTTAGACTATTTCTTAACACAATATTGGAAAAAGGCCCGCGCATCCTTTTACAATTGCGAGCAATTTAATTTCATTCAACGTTTTTCTGATCGACTCATTTATATATATTTATATTTATTTTATATTATTTTCTAAAAATTCAAAGCAATATTTACCCCAATCGTTAGTAGTAAAATATTCATTATAAGTACATTTAAGAGTTGAAGAAAGAAATTCACGATTGAAAAAAATAAATAAATGTAAAATCCGGAAGTGAAGGTAATTTTGAAAAAAAAAATGTTCTTTCAGAAAAAGTCGGAGCTATTCACGATTATGGAATACGAGAATATATTTTCTTTTGCAAATGGAACAGTCGCTAGTCAAGTAAAATATGCAAATGATTGTGGATGAATTGGAGCAAACTGAATTTCTCCAATGCGTATCGATACTTATTTTTTTTTTTAAATCTACTCCATTCCAACGAGTAACTAAATTGAAAAACCAATCTTATTATAACACTTTTTATAATATCCTTTGACGATGTCTTTAACAGTTTATTGCGCAGAAAATTGAATACGAAATGATATTAAAATTTCAAAAAACTTTTAAACAATGTTAGGAAATTTTCGATTTTTTAATTCTAAATTACTATTTATTTTTATTTTACATTTAAAATATATTTAAAATTCGTATAGTTTAAAAAACGTGAAAGGTACGAAAAGTTAAAAAAAAAATCAGCAGAAAATCGGTAAATAAGTAAAATATAAAAACTAAATATTAATAAAATATTTTTTAAAACAAATAAGTCATATTTTTTTAATAACGAAGTATATAAACCAATAAAAGCGAAAAATAAACAAGTAAACATAAAATATTTATTTTATAAACAACATTTATATATTAAAATAATTTAACTTCTAGATTCAGTTTTATCTAGAATTTAAATTATTATTTTATTAAATTTTTATTCAAATAGTCGAAAATATTTAAATAAAAAAATAGAGAAATTCAATTTCTTCTTCAGGGTTTAATTTCGAATAAAATAAATATTATTTCCATTAACCAGTCAGAATGAGAGAACTTCAGCTTGGCAAATCAGCCAATACTTGATGACACGCCAATATTTGAAGAGCTTGAGGATACAAAACCACATTAAAAATCAAACTTCCATTTAAAAGTCCTCTAGAATTAAAAAAATAGAAAAAAAGAGGAATAAAAAGCAATTTTACAATAAAACTTCTTGTTACAATTTCAAACTTAAATATTTTAAAAGATAATACAATCTGCTTCTTTAGATCATAAAATTATAACTGGAGGGACCAAAATGTTTACATTACAATTTTCAAATTCCCGATTGTTTCTAAAGTAAATATTGAAACATTATTTAATAGTACAATTGAAATATTCTCCATACACGTCTTTACTTAATTTTATAACTAAACTTAAGATTTTTTTGAACAATTGGAAATAGCATTTTTTTAGACTCGATATCTTTCAAAAACAAAAAAAAAAAATACAATTGTTAAAAAAAACTTAAGTTCAGCTATAAAATTGGGTAAAGATGTGAATGAAAAACATTTCAATTGTATTATTAAATAACGTTTTAATATTTACTTTAGAAACAATCGAAACATTAAAAATCATTTTTAAACAAAATTTTGTATTTTAATTTGAAAAAGATTTAAAAGATAAAACTGATATTGTTTTTAAATTATAATTTTTCCTTTTTTTTGTACAAAATTGAATGGAAATTTTTCTCCCATAAAAAGCTATCTTATGAGAAAGTATTTTTCAAAATATTGTAAATTCAAAGGAAGGTGTATAATGAATTACATCAGAAAGTATGTATAAACAATTTTTTTTTATTTTTACTGAAACATGTTTTATACATACGATTCAGGGAATTCGAATGCAACATCACGGCCAGTTAGTTTTTTGTAGACAGACGCGAAAGTGTCAACCTGAGGAGAAAAATTTAGAATGTTAGGCTAACAGAATTTTTAAAATACAGACAAGATTATAAATTTTACAGAATTGAATTTTTGAGTTAAAAATAATATTCGAATAGATTAAACAAATTTTTGTCGTTGATCAAACTTGTGGTCTTCAACTTCGTATTCCAAAAAGTGTGACTTTTATAGAATTCCGTTTGGAGGTAAAAAATTTCCCCTTTTTACAGTGATATTAAAATATAAAAAATATTAAATTATAAAATATTTTATAACTTCTATAAAAATGAAAGGCTTTTAATTTATATATTTTATACTTCAATTTTTTTTCCACTTGTATTAGTGAGTGAGTGATATTTTTCCAATAAAATATGTAAAAATGAAAGTAGAACAAGATACTTTTAAATGATAAAACCCAACTTTTTAAATACTTCTTTTATTTTCTTGAAACCCCATTGTTGTCCCATTTTCAAACTTTGCATAATTTATTGGAAAAAATCTCAACTTTCGAAGGAAAATGATTTTAAAAAATTAGAGAGGTAGTTTTTTTTAATTGAAAAGTATAGTTTAATTTTTGTTAAAAAGTACGCAAAAAAAGATATAAAATAATTAAAAACTGTCAAGACGAGAGAACAAAAATTTTTACTCGATCGTTTCATGAGGAATTGTTAAAAAGTGGAAAATACTGAAATTAAAAACAAACTCAACGGGAATTAAAAATATGTTTTAAATTAATTAAATACTAACGATTCTTGACAATTATTGTAAAAATCAGAAAAAAAGTAAAAACAATAATCATTCGCTAGGTTCAATTATTTTAAACAAGATTCAAAAGTAAATTAAAGTAAATTTTTGAAAAAATTGGTAATACCTACAAATTTTACTATATTAGCGAAATTTTTAGTTATTTAAATGTGAGAGTTAGACGTTCGTTATTTTAGAGAAACTTATCACTGTACAAGGTAAAATTTTCTCTCCTGTATAAAAAATAAGAAAATTGTAGCAAAAACTATAAAAACTACTCTTCAAAGATACAATTTTTTTTTTAAATTCTTCTAAACAAAAATTGAGTCTCAAGAGTTTGTGATTTTAATTGCAGACGAGATTTTAAGTGCTTTTTCGAAAGAGACAATTTCAACCCACCTTGTGCTCAATATTGGTTTGTTCATTCTTATCAAGATGAACTTTAATAAGCTGCGAACCATCAAGCTTGACTCGGATACGTTTTCCTACAATTTCAACGGGGAAGACCAAGTCCTCGAGGAGAGCGTCATACACAGCAGTGAGAGTACGGCTGCAATTAAATTTAAAAAACGTTATAGTACAAAATAGTCACTAAAACAATTTAAATTTCATTTATTTCTTCATGAAAAAATAGAAAAACAAAATTACAAAAATTAAGAAAATTTTGTAATAAGAATTAGAGACTAATATTACATCTAGAAACTTTAGAATTAATTTTTTTTATACTGACGCAAAATTATTGTGATAAAAATTTAATTTAAAGGAAAAATAAAGACTACGAAATGTTAAACTTTGCTATTGATTAAAAAAAACAAATTTTCAATTCCAGTCCTGAAAATATATTTCTGGAAAAAAAATAGAAATCAATTTTTAACATCAAATATATTTAAACAAACTCGTGAATCTTAACTAACAGTAATTAAACAATTAACAGTTTCAGTTTAAGTTTTAGTTTTAGTTTTAGTTTAACTTCAATTTTCGTCAATCTTTTATTTTCCAATTTTAGAGATATTTTTTTCAAAATTGCAACAATAATACAAAATGTTTCTTTTTAATTTGATCGTTGAGAAATTTATGGTAAAAAATCGCAACATTTATGAAAATGAAATATAAGTTAAATATAAAAATAAATTGAAAACAAAATGAAAATTTTTCGTATATTTCAAAGTTTGTAATTTAAAAAATTTAAAAAGATTACCTCCTTGGTCTCTTTTGCTTGTTCTTTGTCCTCGTTTTTCTTGTTGGTTTAGGTAAAATTTTCCTATCTCCAACGAACATAACATGTTTTCCAGAAAACTTCTTTTCCAATTCACGTACCAATCTCGTTTGAATTTTGTGGAACGCCTGGAGTTTTGGCATTGGAACGTAAATGATGATCGACTACAAAAGAGAAGATTTTTAGAAACATATAAAATTTGATAGAAAAGAAATAAAATTAGAATTAAATTAAAATTCAATTTAAATTAAATTAAATCTATTATCTATTTTTTCTGTAATTTTTTTAACGAAATCTCAAGTACTTTTTTTTTGAAGAATTAAAAATTTTTCATAAATTGTATTTTCTAATCATAAAGCTATTGATCGTCAATACAAAAGTTAAATATTTTTGGAAAGAAATAAATTTGAGAATAATCTTTATTAGAAAAAGAAATTTCAATTAAATATTTTTAGCAAAAAATAAATTTGAAAATTATCTGTACTAAAAAAAAAAATTTTAATTAAATAATTTTAGAAAAAAAACAAATTTGAAAATGATCTTTATTAGAAAAATACATTTCAATTCAATATTTTTAGAAAAAAATAATTTTTTAGAAAATGACCTTTAATAGAAGAAAGAAAATTAGAAAATCACCTTCTTGAGAAGTTTCTTAAATAATTCACCTTTATTAGAAAAAACACTTTTCGAAAAACTGAATTCCAACGAAATTTATAATTAGGTAATAAAATCATTGCGTAGTTGAGTTAAAAACAAACATTAAGACATTTAATTAAATTGCATTAATTATTTTGATAATAGAAAAAAATGTACAGACAAAATACTTACTTTTTTGTTATTAGCTTCGATCTCTCTAGCTTTTGTAATGTGAAGTTCACGAAGTTGAGACTTCAAATCACTATTCATTTCCAATTCCAAAAGAGCCTGCGAGACACTAGCTTCACAAGCATCCGGCTCAGCGCCGCCGCTTTTAACAATTTTCGCGTTTGACGTGAACATCTGAAATTTACAAAAAAAAAAATTTAATCCCAATATTAGGTACAACTAGACAAATTTTATATTTTCGATTCTACTCCGGAGACTGGAGGAGAATTATAAAAATAACAATAAGAAAAAAATTGATTGAAAAAAAACACCAAAAATTATTTTAAAAAAAATTGAATCTTAAACACACTTTTATATTATTATTTACACAGAATTATTTTGTTTATTATTATATTTGTTTGACAAAAGTAAGAATAATCATATTTGACAGGTTATGAAATTAATTTTTATAGGTTAGAATGTATGTTTACAAGAACGGGAAATTTAGTCCCTGAGAGAAAATTGTAAAAGGAAATTTTTGAAAATTGAACACAAAACTGAATTAAAATACATTTTTTTTTTTGTAAAATAATGAATAGTCGAGTTAATAAACACTTGAAATAAAATATCAATGAAACGTGATAGAAACACTCGTGAAAAATTCCCTTTCCAAATCGATACACATCCACTTCACAATCTAACATTCAAATAAAATGTAGAATTATTCCCAAACAATAACTGACGTTAAATAATTGTGCATAAAAAGTTTTTCATTTTTTTCAACATTTTACTTGTAAAATAGAAAGAATTATCCATTTTAAAAAACCACGCACCTTGTTCGCTTACAGTCCGCCGTGAAAAAGAGAAAAAATTAGAAAGAGACAAGAAATTACAAAGACTATAAATGTGACTAGACGGGAAACTCGTCTTCGACATTGAACACTTTTAGCGCCACTCGCTAAAATGTGGCCATTAAAAAAACTAGAACACCAAGTAATTTTTTTTTCAAATTCTCAAAAAGGGGAAAATTACTACAACAATTTCACATTTTTTTGCTATTCTTTCACTTTTCTATTTCTTCAACTCTTCTTTTTTTTTAAAAATAGTCGTAAGGTTTGAATTTTTGAAGATTGAAGACGGTGAACACTTGTAGATAACTTCAGGTTCCAGTCAAGTGGTGAAGGGAGGGGGAAATGGAGGTACTCCACAATTTCGAAGGTCGAAAATCTATTATTTATTTTTTAATATTTTGTTAATTAGTACGTTAGTAATAAAAATAGTTTCTCAATGAAAGTCTCGTGAAGTAGAAGAAAATATTTCTCTCCCCGTGTAACAATGAATTTATAAGAGAAGTATAAAAGTTTATTTCGAAATGAAACACGATAATAATCGTGTGATGTCAAAATCACGGAGAATGTTATTGATATGCAAATAAATTGTTTTTGGTGTTAATTATTGACATTGTGAGGGGAGAAAAAACAATCGACTATCAATAATCAAACATCAATTGTGAATATCTTCCGTTTCTTCTCTCCAAAAATGCAACAAGAAGGCACACCGAAATTCTTAAAATTTCATCAAGGAAGAGTGAGGGGTGTTGCTTTCAGTCCACGGGTATTATGTCACTATTATATTATTTTAATTAATTAAATTTTCTATACTTGGAAAATGAGAGGAGATGAATCGAAAAGAAAGACAGTGGTTTGAATGTTTTAAAGATTGAATAATCAGAATGAAGTGGAATATTTTTATTTTATCTTTTTTGAGAAAATTGTGATTATGTTGATGAGAAAAATTACTATTATTCTAATTTGTTTTTTTCTTTCTAGGATCGGTATTTATTTTGCTCGGGAGGCTACGATGGCAAAGTTAATCTCTATTCGGCTCTGCGCATGGAATTACTTACATGCTATCAGATCACTGCAATGACACAAACACAAAATGTCAATGCTGTAAGATTTACTTCGGACGGATCGAGGGTGGGTATTTTTTTTAAATAAACTTCAATATCTAAACAAAATAAATTTTATTTGAAACTTGAATTCAGGACAAAAATAATGCTGTTTGAATCATTGAATAATCAATCGGTCGTCAATTTTTTCTTTAATTTCGTGAATTTTTCACGATATACGAAATAAATTTCAGAAAAGTAAAAATTAGTAAAATTAACCCGAAGCTCGGAAAGTTTACCATAAAAATAGTAAAATTTAACATGAAAAATTGTTTGTAGAATAACTTTTACTATTTTCAAAGACTTTTTTCTCTAAAAATTAGAAAAATTCATTTCAAAAAGCAAAAAATGTAAATTTTACTTAAAATTCGTCTAAAATGGAAAAAAATTAAGAAATTCATTTAAACGCAAACGACAATATGAAAATTAAATAAAAAAATTCTGTTAATTGTGTAAATAAGGACAAAAATAATTAAATAAAAAAAGTCACTTTATGCCTCGTAAGCGTTTACTTTAAAAATTGCCAAAGCTCAAGATAAGAATAATAATATACGACTTGAAAATAAAGTAGTTTTTTTATATATAAAATATTTTCTAAAATACAAACTAAAGTGCTGCTTTTAATTTTAGAAGTAAAGTTACAACTTTTTTTCCATTCGATTAAATTGTCGAAAAAGATCCACTTTTTTTTAACGTAACGAAATTCGTTAAAATCAAATGGAAAAATCTGTTTTTGAAAATATTTCTGACTCGAAAAATATGAAAATAGCCTGTAGAATTTTATTTTGCGTATAGAAATCGTATTTTTAAAGCCCTTTGGGATTTTCCCTGTTTACAACAGATGTTTTTAAATTGATTTCAAAAAAATAGCTTTTTGTCGAATAAAAATTTAATAATAAAATTTAATAGAATGAAAAAGAGTTTTGTACTTCAGTACTTCGAAAGATAAAACAATTCTGTACACTGTGAAAATTGATTGAAATAATCGTCCATACTTAACTGTTATCAAATAAATTTCATTTGCGTCTAGACAGCTGGTATTTGCTCTAAATTGCAGTAATTATTTGGATGCATTATTTTTCATTTCATGGAAATAAGAATTACTAATCGTAAATAGTAATTCTTATAAATAAGTTTAAATTCACATTGTAAATATTGAAAAGCTATAATAAATCTTTTAAAAGTTTCGTAAATTCCAAGTATATAATTAGTATTAATAATTAATACAACGATATTTTTAATTCTATCACGAAAATAATACAAACATTCCATACAATTATTTTTCTATAATAATCTTTTGTAAAGAATTCAATGATCATAAAATATGGTTATTCGGAAAATATTTCGAGCCTTTTTTAATTTTTTCCTTCTTTAAAAATTCCTTGATTTAGAAAATTATGCGTAATTTTGTAGAAAATATGTCTTTGAATTCACAGGAAGGTTTATAATTGAAAAAATTGCTTACAATTAATTTTTGAAGCATTTTATTTTGGAAAATTTACGAAAGAAAAAAAATATGATTCTCGAAATTAGTGGAACTGAAAATTAATAAACATGGGCGAAATTTATAGGAAAAATGTCGGTTTATTCTTTAGATTACTTTAATGGTTAATAATTAAATTAGCTTGGTTTTTAAAAATTTATATTCTTTGTGAGCAAAAAAAATCATTTTAGAAAATTCTCACTAAAGAAATTATTTTCAATTGCTGTATTTGAGAACTTACTATTGTTCTATAAAAATATTCTTGTTTAAAAAATGATATAATTAAATTTTTTTTGCTAAGGAGGCAAAAAACAAAGTTTGGAGCAAAAATTCCGAAAAAATTAACTAAAAATTAATTAATTAATTAAATTAATTAAATTAACACAAAAAATTGAAATTCATTTTGCATTTCTAGGTTCTGGCGGCTACCAATGCGAGAAGATTAGTCGTTGTCGATGTTGAGAGAGGAGAACAACTTTTAGCCTATGATAATTGTGCATTCAATGGAAATGGAAATCGAACCGGATTAGCTACTGATCCCGCGGGACCAAATTTAGCAATTTCCGTCGCTGTCAATGGAAAAGGTCTTACACTAGTCGATCTTCGAATGCCACTGCCATTAGATTTTGTGTACGACGTAAGTTTTTTTTAATATATTTCTGAAAACATAAAAATTATACACAAATGTCTACGTAGGTTTTTTTCATTCAAAAACTTACAGAATCGACAATTTCTTTTAATTAAAATCGATTTTAATTAATAATTAAAACAATTATGCAGACTTTGTTATTGTTACGATAAATATTTTTTATGAAACTAAATTTCTAATAGATTACTATTTTTCGCAGCTTCACGGTTCAGTTATCAGAGATATTTGCTTCCTACCTTCATCTTGGCCGTGGCAGAATTCCATTCTAACCGGAGGATCTGATGGTACATGTAAAGTTTCCTCACCCGATGGCAGAGTTTTGCATACTTTTCAAACGGGACATTCTGTTAATACAGTTTGCGTCACTCCTGAGCCATTTTGTCGAAGTGCAGAGGATGGATTTTACAGTAAGATGCGAATAATTAAGAGATTTAATAAAATTACATTAAGTGTTTCCGATCCTTTTAAAAAATTTATTTTAGAAAATATATTTCAATTAAGAATTTCCACAATTATTTTTTAAAATTCAAGGTTTAATCATGAGTGGCGGTGATCTTGTTTCGGCTTACGTCCCGGATAGCGGAATTCAAGAACATCTCAAGGAACAGAAAGACTCGCCAATTTGGAAAATGAGATACACTTCGAATGGTAGTACGCTTTTTTCTGTTTGCGATGGGGGAATTTTGAGACGATACAGAAGATATCCGGATCATCATGAATATCTGGGAGAAGTTTATCGGCACAAAGGGGATATTCAGGACGTAGATGTTTCTCCATACGATGAATGTATCCTTTTATTGGTTCTAGAAATTTTTTTTTATTTTCAATTTACTCATAGATAAAATTCAAAAGACTTTAATTAAAAGTTTGATAAAATTTCAATTTACGAATTTACGAATAATCGAAAATTCGTAAAATTAAATTCTAAACAAATCGATTTGAAAAATCAAGCACTTTTTGAAATATTATTAAAAAAAAGTTAAGAGAATTTTAGTTAAAAACTAGAAAATAATAATTCAATGAAAATGAAATATTTTACTCAAACTTTATTTCTTTTCTTTAAATAATTGTATTCTTAAGTAATTTTTTCAAATATTAAAAATAATTCAATTAGTAAATGAATTTTACTTAAAAAATTTAGAAAATAATTGGATTTATTAACAATGATTTTAGAGAAGAAGTCTCTTTTTAAATTATTAAATTTCAAAAGGTTTCAAAAATTTTAATTTTGAATATTTACAAAATTCTTAATAATAGTAAAAAGTTTTAGATCTTTTTAGTTCAGAAGTTTCAAAAAGTTCATTTTTACTGAATTTTTGAATTTTTTAGAATTTATATTCAATTACGAAAATTTCATAAAATGGAATTGTGAGCAATTGGATTTCTCTATTATTTTAGATGAGTTTTTTTTTCTTTGAAATAGTATTTTATTAAAAAAAAAGTTGATTGATATCAAAATATCGAAAAAATGTTTCAAGCTATTTTTTTTAAAGACTCAACATTATCAGAAGACAGTAGGAATTTAAATACTTTTGCTTTTTTCTACCAATTTTGCACCAAAAAGTATTTTGAAGAACATCATTAATGAATTAACATTAAGTTTCGAAAAAAATACGTTTTCCTTAAGAAGCAAAAAAGATATTGTTACTGCCTCAAAAGATCAAAGTGTCGGAGTACTTTTGCTAGGACCTCCGAATCATGGATTCACTGAATACACAGAATTAACATGATACTGGTTACTAATGAAATCCGTCCTCGTCATTTTTTAACGTAGAAGCACTTGAGGTGATAAACTTTGTATAATATACGCAAGAAAAAAAAACCTGATGAAAATTTAATTGTGAAAGAACTCAGTGAATCAGGTTCAGTGTAATTGTATATCTCTCATGAAGCTGTACAGCCTTGATAATTGGCTGTTCAAAAAAAAATTTTCGATGTGTGTGGCTTATTTATATTTTGTACAGAATTCAAAAAAAAAATGTTGTTACTGATGTTATAATTTTACGGAAAATGTTAAGGAAATGGTACAATTGCTTGTACAATATTTATATAATAGGAACGAATGCTTCAATGAAGATCGCAGCTCATTTCCACTGATAAAAAACAAAACCTCAACACATATATATTTAAAATATATATGTTAGAACTCTCAAGTAAATTTAATAAGTAAGTGTCTATCTCATTTTTTTGTTCATTCTCCGACGATTCACGTTAGATTATTTAGATAAAATCTTAAGGTAATTTTGTTACCCTTTTTTTGCTCATAATAATTCAATCGTTCTGGTGCGATAAATTTGCTATTCTTTCCAAATGTTTCGAATAATTGTGAGAAAACATTTGTGCGATTGAAGATTTAAATTTGTTTAAGGTGATGAAGAATGAAAAAAATGCGAATAACTGATTATAAATATTTCTTTGTTTAGTAATTTAGTTTTTTTGTTTTTTAAGCTCTGAGAGCTTTTTCGGCTTTAAATATTTTTATTCAAATATTCTTTTTTTCTTGATTAATAATAATTGAAAGTAGTAGACTAAGTTAATTGCATGTTGAAACATTTTTTAATAATACTTTACTTTGTTTAATTTTTATACTGCGAAAATATGCAGAGAAATTTCTGTTTTTCCCCTAATTTTTCATAACCGAGTGTGAAAATTTTTATTGCAACACCACCAAAGACTATCAAATTTAAGAAAATTTATTTTACTGTTATAAGAATTTCGTCGTGAAAAACTTTCTGTATCATCAGCATGATAATAAAAAGAAACAAACAGTTAAGCCGTTTCTTTTTATTGTAGATAAAAAATTTAATTAAAGGGTTTTAGATTTAATACTACTTTAGAAATAAATAAATAAACAAAAAAATTATAAACATAATCTAAAATTGTTTGCTTCTTAGGTAACTTAAGTGAATAAGAATTTACAGTTTGAACAGTATTTTTGTGATTTAAAAAAATTGTACGGAATTTAAAATTTAACTTTAAAGCAGTGTTGGGATGTGACTTTAAAATGTTCGTTTCTTGTAATTATATGCAATAGATACGGGTTTCCACTGCTTTTTTTTTTGCCGAAATGAGGCCATTGACCAATTAAACTGTTCACACCTAAAAAATAAAAAGAAATCATTTGAATGGAAAATCTATACTATTTTACTAACGTCAATTTTTTTTTTAAAAACAGAAAAATAGATTTTAAAAATGAAAGGAAAAGAATGAAGATTGAAAAATAAAATTTCAGGAACTGAAGGATTGAATAAAAAAATAATTAAAGAAATGAATATTCACAGGAAAAAAAATAAAAGAACGTATAATGTGTTTTTATAGAAAAACGTAATTAGTTATGTTCATTTAGATAACATTTGTTGTATAATTTTCAAAAGAGTATACGATAGTGACAGTTAAAACAGTTCTTATCTAAAGAATTTATAAACATTTAGTATAAAAGAAAAAGTTGATTTTTCAATAATTAAAATATTTTTCTACATTGAAAAATAAGAAAAATAAACATACACTGTGAATATTTTAGACCTATTCGGGAGAATAGTAAAGTAGGGACTTAAAAAGTCTTATTATCACTAACCACTTCCAGTTGTGGTTTGCTTCTGTGAGGGAATTGTTGTGATAAAACTTCGCTGCCTTTTGAGTTTAAAAAAAAAAAAATTTGCACAACGTATAGTGTTAACGATATACATACAATGTTTATTCATATTTACAAATATGACAAATTGCTACAGTTTCGACATAGTTTTTTTTTTTATAAATTTGATTCCTTTTATTTTTATTTGTTCGTGGGGAAACAATTAATTAGCAAAAAATGAGAAAATTAAAAATACATTATGTTTATTTATAAAGAAATAATTAATTCTCTGTGATCTTTGTTTTACGAGATAGTTTTTTATAATTTTGTTATCAGTAAAATAAACAACAACAAAAATAGTAATAATAATGATAATGATTCCCTTGAAGTATTTTTAAAAAATTATTTCGAAAGAAAAATATTGTTAAAAAAGTTGAGAAATTTTTTTAAACATTTAGCAGAAACCGAATTTTTACTAACAATGAGTAAAATAAGTTGTTAATTAAATTTTTATTTTTTAATTTAAAATAATTTAATACCAGTGAAATTAAATCATACTTATAGACATTTTAATATTTTTCTTACTGAAAATAATTTATTAACAAAATTTTTATTTTTTAAATTAAAATAATAAATTAAAAATAATTTAATACGAGTGAATTTAAATCATATTTGGACATTTTAATATTTTTCTTACTGAAAATAATGTATTAATTAAATTTTTATTTTTTAAATTAAAATAATAAATTAAAAATAATTTAATACGAGTGAATTCAAATCATAGGCATTTTAATATTTTTCTTACTGAAAATAATTTAGTACTTTAATTTTTATTTCTTTAACTTAAAATAATTTAATACAAGTGGAATTAAATCGTACTTATTTGGATATTTTCTTTTTACTTCAATTTATAAAATTTTAAAACACTTATAATTTGATATATTGTGTTAATTTTTTTTTAGTAATTGTGCGAACATTTGTAAGAAGAAGATTTATTTAAAGAAAAGAAAAAAGGGAAAAAATATTTAAACATAATTAATGTAATTAAAATACGGATGTCGATAAAGGAAATATTCAATATTATGATAAATTCTATTTTTATTCATTTGACAAGTGTCTTAGATAATAAGAATTGTAATAACTGTCGCATTAATTCCATAGGAAATGTGCCAGGGAAAATATATTGATATAGGTGTATATTCATACATATAAGAGTGGCCTTGCCTTTGATATTCATAATTTTCTCTCTCTCTCTCTTTAAACTTTAATGTTCATTATCAAGTTTCTTTTAACACTGCAGGATTAAATTTGCCTTTTTGCATGGACAGTTAAGCTTTTATAATGTTCTATTATAACCATAACATAATGAATCTAAAAAATATTCAAACTATTTTATTTTTATTGCAGAAAATTTTTGAACAATTTTTCTTATAAAAAAAATTTTCAAAAAATAATATATTTCAGAAGGTTTTAAATTCAAATTTTTATTTTCCCTGGAATAATTTTATTTTTTCCCACTATTAATACTTAAATAAAAATTTAATTTATAATTGATTTTCTAACTTTTTTGAAAGTATTTTTAAAAGCGTAAATTAAATTCGAATTTTGGTTTGTAATTCTGGTATTAAAATTACTATTAAATAATTGAAAGAAGGGGTTAAAATAATATAATAAACAAAATTTTTACTTCCTTAAATACTAAAGTAAAAATTGAAAATTTTTATAATCGTCAATAAATTCTTATTCAAAGTATTTTTATTTATAAAAATCATAAGGCAGCCAACTTCATTGAAGGTAGAACGCGAGGTCAAAACGATAGTAAATAATTTTATCAAATTCTCTCGTAAAAACTTTTGAACACCAATTATAAACTCGTGAATTAAAAGCATTCTTAAAGAAAATTGTTATATTTTGAAGAGTCGATCAAAAAAACATTAAAAATTAATTAAATTAAGATGAAAGAAAATTTCCCGAATAATTTCTATTTAAATTTTTAATTTTAACCTGAAAAAATGTTAATTATATACATTTTATAGTGATTCATAATTGCAAATATTAAAATTATGGGTAAAAACTAAAAAGTTATGTAATTATAAATAATTATAAATTAATTAATAATTAAATTATAAATAGTTATTGTAATTTTGATTTCGAGAGATTCACCTGTAAACACTAAATAATTCGTAACAATTTCCAAATTGAAAATTAAAAATAAAAGAACTCCAGCAGCAAAAAATATGTCGTAAACTAAAAATAATTCGTCAATTGAAATACGATTAAACATACTTATAATTTCCTGAATATAAAATCAAAGGATGTTGAACTTACACTGAAAAATTTATCCATCATTCTATTTCTGTGGAAAGTCGAGTTAAACATTCCCAATTCTCACAGGACTTAAATTTTTCATTTCATCAGTGAAAGCGAAATATGAATATCAAGTGAATCGAACAAAGAAGATGGTTTTTAAATTAACAAATTTAGATTAAAGAGGAACAATCAATCGTGTGTTTTAAAACATTTTATTTTATAAATACAATTTCAATTTATACGCGATAGTTGAAATTTATTTCATCAAAAACAATGAAGTACAGAATTATACCACTGGAGAGAAACTCCGACATTAGTTATAGAGTAAAGTGCGTTTCTGTTGAGACTGAACGTGTTTTTGGCGATGTTCTTGTCACAAATCAAATGCAAGATTCGGTTTATTGTGAAAATTGTTTCCCATCCGTTTGGAGAAAGAAGAAATTCAATTTAATTAAGAAGACATTGGAAAGTCCTGATTTCATGAAAATGAACAGTAAACCTGTGACGCGACGAAGAAGTACAATATGTAGGCACGCTCCAGGAATGGTACAGAAGAATTTTCCAAGATCCAAATCGGTGGGAGATGAATTTTTGAAGACAATTGACATTGAGGATTTACAAAATCAAAAATTTTGCAGTCCGAAGGTATATTTTAAAAGGGAAAAATTAAAATTCTCGAAAATTAAATTAAATTTCCATTTAACGTAAAAATACTCTTGACATTAATTTTATTTCACATAAAAATCACTTGACATAAATTCCAATTGACATAAGTTTTATTCAACAATTACAAAACATACTTTTAAGGTAAAATTTCTTTAACGTATATGTTATTTAACATAAAATTAATTTGATATCAATTGTATTTCCCCCTAAAGTTAAGTTGATATAAATTTTATTTTCACCTAAAATTTATTTGACATAAACTTCATTTAACATAAATTTCATTTGGCAGCAATATATTTGATACAAAGTTAATTTAACATAAAAGACATTTAACATAATTTATATTTGACATAAGTAATTCTACTTTCTCATTTAACATTCATATTTGACAACTAATTCTCTTGATATAAATTTCATTCGTCGGAAAAATCATTTATCAAGATTCTCCTTTGATAACGATTTCAAAATTTGACTAAGATGTCATTTAGCATCAATTTATTTGACCTAAAATTAATTTAACATAAAAGACATTTCACATCATTCACATTTGACAAAAGTAATTTTATTTTGCCATTCAACGAAATTCTCAATTGACATAAATTTATTTCACCTAAATTTAAATTGACATGAAGCTAATTTAACATTAAAGACATTTAACATAAGTGACTTTTATGTTAAAAGTGAATTTTTTTAAATGTCTTTTATGTCAAATAAGTTTATGTTAAATGAAATCTATGTGAAATTTTGAAATCCTTGTCAAATGAGAATCTAGATAAATGATTTTTCCGTCAAATGGAATTTTATTTGACTTTGATTTTATTTATTTATTTAAATGGAAATTTTTTGAAATATGTCAATTATGTTAAATGAGGAAATAAAATTACAAAATAAAATTACTTATGTCAAATGTCTTTTATGTTAAATTAACTTTATGTCGAATGAAATTTAGGTCAAATATATTGATGCCAAATGAAATTTATGTTAAATGAAATTATTTTAAATTAACTTTATGTCGAATGGAATTTAGGTCGAATAAATTAATGCCAAATTAAATTTATGTAAAGTGAAATTTATATTAATAAATTCATATTTTGCGAAAAATTCCCTTGAGAAAAATTCCATTTGACGGAAAAATCATTTATGTAGATTCTCATTTGACAAGGATTTTAAAATTTGACATTGGTTTCATTTAACATAAATTTATTTGACATAAAGTTGATTTGACGTAAAAGACATTTAAAAAATTTACTTTTAACATAAAAGTCACTCGAGAAAATTCTCATTTGACATAAAATTCATGGCGCATAAATTACATTTGACATAAAAATATAGGCGCGAATTTTTAAAAGTAAATATTATTAGATATTATGAAGAATAATGTGATTATCAAATTTTGAACATTTAAATTTTAGATTTATCCAGAGCCTTTAAATAATATGGAAACTGTAAGTAGAGGAGAGACTGTTACCACTTTAGTCGATCAACTTCTTTCTGATATTTACGGAATTCCAAGCAGCGATCGAGGGAAATCTGAAAGCGACTCATCGCTCTCTTCGAATTCGCAACAACGTCATACTCACTTACAAAAAACTCGTCTTATGCTTAAAAGTAAGAAATGATCAACAGAAACGTGTAATACACTTTAAAATATCCATTATCATTATTATTAATAATAATTTATTTATTTATTTATTAATAGATAATAATAATTTTTTAAATTATTAATAATAAGTATTATTATTATTATTATTATTATTATTATTATTAATATTTATTAATTATTATTATTAATTTAATCATTATTTATTTCATTTTTAGATTTTTATCTATTTTAATGTTTTAAATTTTAATCTCTTCCGTATTCTAAGACAACGGAATTTTTTTTTTAGAAATACGTGAATTTATTTGTTAAAAAATTGTATTGTCTTGAAGGTTTAGTCATGTTTCTGAATAACTATAAATACCTTTGTCAGTTATGATGACTATTCAATTCAGATACAGACTATTCAGTAATTGAAAAAAAGAGAAAGAACGTTAAACAAAATTTATCAGTTAAAATTATGAATAATTTTGTTATTTAATTTTTGAAAAGTCAAAAATTGACATGTAGGAAATTTTAAATTCCGAAAAGGACCCCATCGGAAATATATTACAGTTCTGGGTTTCAGTCGATACTAACTTAAAACTCAAAACTTTGAAGGCAAAATAATGTAATTTTTTAAAAATCGTTCGACATTTTGAATTTTTGAAAACTGACATCATATTCGTAATTAGCCAAGTTAATAGTTTAAAAATCGTTTGTGAGCCTAATTAAACCCTCTGAGTATATTTTTCCAACTAAACATAATTTTATCAATATTATAAAAATTCGTTTATTGTTGTTCGAGGGGTTTTCGAGTTCGCTTATTACGAATCTAATGTCAGATTTTCAAAATTAATGAAGGTCAACATTTCGTTTATTATATATAAATTTTTATATTGATAAAGGTAATAAATTGTAAGAAAAAATAAGATTCGTAGATTTTTAGCCATTTTTTAAAAATAAATTTTGCTTTGTTAAAACATGAGAGACGCAAAATTTAAGAGGTTTGGCATGTAGCGATAAAATAAGTGGTTCTTCTATCGCGAAAGGTTGGCGGCTAAAGATAGGCTAAGGACCTGTTCTTCAAGTCAATGAGGGCGTATGACTAGCTAGTTTCACTTATGCATTGTCAGCCACAGTTCACGACTGTAAAACTTAAAATTTGTATCAAACATAAATGAAAGCAAAAATATTTTACCTATATTACTTTCGCACAAAAAAAATTATTGCAGCTAATAACTCTTTAAAATATAAAAAAAGTAAATACGCAAATATACATAAATATACGTAAATATACGTAAATAGACGTAAATATACATAAATATACGTAAATATACGTAAATGCGAAAATTTAGTATTTACAGTGTTACAATAAGCAGAATTCCATAATCTTGTACAATAGGTTTTGTTTCAAAGTTTCGACCATAATTTTTAACTGCCAATGAGTTAGTTAACTTGGTTTAAAGCAAAGATAAGGAGTACTTTTAGAGAGAGAGAGAGTACTCTATGAAACTAAAGTTATATCTTATATCCGACAATTTCCGACAGTATTGTAATTATTACCTATATAAATTATAATTATCATTAGCATATATAATGTACAATTTTTCTTTCATAAAAGTCTAAAAAAAATTATTCTTCACAGCGGAAAAGGAACTTCGTGTGGTACTTAAAACTTTAATGGAACATGTCAGTTATGAAGGTGGACTTTTAATTCGACAACTTCGTCGTCGAGATTATCTTCTTGCTAAACGCGATAAGCAATACGATGTCATTACGGCTCATCTTCATACACATTGTGAAAAGACAAGTAAGCGAATTCACCTTAATTATCAAAAAAAAATTTTTTTTTTAAAATATAACATTAAACATTCTAATAATTAATGTTAAATTAAAAAAAAAAATTTCATTTTATAAAATTGAAATTATGACTCGAAAAAACCAATAAATACTTTTTTTAAAAATAAGAAAGAAATTGAATAACACAAAATAGAAAAATAGTTAATCTCGCAAAAAAAGTTGATATAAAAAAAAGGTAAAATAAATTCCACATGAAATATAAAAATTAACTGTTATTCTTTGCACAAAAAAATCCATTTAACATTAATGTAAATTGTCATACTGTTCATTTAACACAAATTTTATGTTGCATAAAATTCATGTTTGACTTAATTCACATTTGACATAAGAATGAAATTTATCTCAAGTGAATTTTGTGCCAAATATGAATGTTAAATAAAATAACTTATGTCAAATATAAATTATGTTAAATGTCTTTTATGTTAAATTAACTTTATGTCGAATGAAATTCAGGCCAAATAAATGGATGCCAAATGAAATTTATGTTAATTGAAATTTCTCTTAAATGAAATTTAGGTAAAATATAAATTTATGTTAAATGAAACTTAGGTAAAATTAATTTTTGTCAATTTAGAATTTTATTGAATGACAATTTATATGTCAAACGAGAATTATGTTAAATGTCTTTTATGCCAAATGAGGATTTTGTTGAATGACTTTTATGTCAAATGAGAATTATAATGTTAAATATCTTTTATGTCAAATAAGTTTATGTGAAATTTGTGTCAAATAAATTTTATGTTTTATTGAAACATACGCCAAATGGATATTATATTAAATACTTTTTATGCAATATAAATAATTGTATGTCGAATGTCATGCTCATGTGTCCCTTTTTTGAATTCGTGATCGTATTCAGAGGACAAAAATCCATTTAATAATACAGAGAAAAAAAGGAAATATTCAAAAACTCTTTTTTTATGATCTTCGACTTCAAAAAATAGTAAAATGCATTTTGTCAAAATTTGTCTTATAAATAATCCGGCACCATTTATATAGGGTGGTGCCTCTCCTCTATATTTATTTTGTGTGTATAGGAGAAGCCCTAGTTGAAAATTCTTGCACAAGTTTATGCACATTTTTTTCTATAAGATCACGTACATTTTTATACACAAGCTGCTGCACGTGGTCGGCAAGTGATCAAGCAACTGAAATTGAAATATGCATAGTGAAAATATACATGAAACAGTTTTTGATCACGTACGAAAAATTTTTCCCTTCGAGAGATCCTTCTCAGTTTATATGTGTACATGAGTCCATATTCCATGCATTTCTTGTGTTAATAAAAAAATAATTTCTTGAAAAACATTTTTATTATTTTACCATAATAGGAATTTTATTATAAAAATTCCCACTTTTAATTTAAATCAGTTAAAAATCATGATTTTTATTGATAATTGGTGACTTACTTTATGCTTCTGAACTAGTTAAAAATAACTGATTTTAAGAAATAAATGATGTTTTGTCTTAAAAAATAATTTATTTAAACTTGACTAATTGGATCAGTAAAAAAAAATTCGTTACTATTTAAAATATTATTAAAATATAATTATAAATACAATATTATAAATATTAAAAGAATTAAGCGAGAAAAGTGTAGTATATCCACTACATATTGTATATTTTTCGAGTTGTAAATTTAAAAAGGAAAATTATTAAAATTTATCTCGGACGTAGTAAAATTTATTCCGGAAGTAGTAAAATTTACTCCGGAAGTAGTAAAAGCGTTCTGGCAAATTTCATACAGTCTATAGATTAATTTTCTTCTGAATCTTCTTTTTTACTCTTAGAATTTAATCAAAAACACTTAAAAACAAAACATTTTTCATGAAAGCAATTTTTTTTTAAATAATTTTTTTAAAATTTGTATCAGATGGAGCCACTAAAATTGTGGCAGTGTTTAAAAATATAATGAAGTATAATAATAAAGTATTAAAAAAAAATTAGCAACAATATATTCTATATAGTATTTTCAATAAATTTACAATTTTTTCTCTAAAAACTAATTAGAAATTAGAAAACATCTGGTGGTATAAGGAAAAAATATTTCAATCAATAAAAGTAATATATACATAAAGTTGCACGTACCTTTCATCACGCATGCTCCAAATTTACTGCAAGGTAAAGGGCATGCGTTTCAACATATGTTAAATGTCATAGAAAAAAAATATTCATTTTATTATTTTTCCCCAGTAAATATTTATAATCGACTGCATAAAGTTATAAAATTGAGTATTAAAATAAAGAAAAGTTGATTATAAAGTACAATTATAATTTTAATACAGTTTAAAGTTAGGGGAAAAAATAACTAAAAAATTTTAAAAGCGCAGAAGGATCGTAAAAGCTATTATACTGTTTGTATTTTTTTTAAATACAATAGATTTTTTATTTTATTTCACAATAATAATATTGGTGTAAATAATTAAATACTACAGATTTTTTTCAAAAAAACTTTTTAATTACTTATTTAAAAAAAAAATTTCACATAATGAAAACTTAACACTATTTTCTATGAAAAAAATTTACTTGTTTCATATAACCGATTATTTTTTAATTATCAAATAAACAGTAACTTATCAAATCAAATAATTTTAATTAATATTATTAATATTATAATTATAATTATTACTATTATTATTATCACAAATATACCATTTTATAAATTAAATGAAACTAAAAAAAAATTATTCAATGAAAATAAATATTTATTTTAATAATAAACAAGTAATCTTTGTTCAGGAATAAAATTTTTTGAAATTTGTAAATTTTAGATAAATTTAAAAAATTTATTGAACATTATTTACAAAGAACACTGTTTTTTTATAAATTAAAAACACATTCAATCTTCACAAAGTTTATTTGACTTATCTGGAGATACATCAAATGCGATAAATTTTAGAAAATTACAGATTAGAGGACAGAACTCTGTAAATAAAGGGAAAGATTGGAAAATCGATTTTTTTCAATGTTAACGCATTAGTAACAATTTGCAAGTATTGACATAGTTTTCTTTTAATGAAAGAATTTTTTTTCATGAAAAGAATCTTTACAAATATTATACTTTGAAGATTCGCGACTTATACACTTAATTGTTTATTAAAAAGTTATTCAAGAGTCTAAATTTTCATCTAACTAAAAATGTACTTTTTTTAAGAAACGCTTTTTCGACAATATTGAGTTATAGAAATGTAAAATAAATATTTAAAAATAAAATTATATTAAAATAAAAAAAAATGTAAAAAAAATATTGCTCTTTAATTTAGTAAAGTGAACTTGGATTTTAGTGTAATAGAACAAATATCAAGTAATAATATTAGGATCAATGTAATTTGAGAGTATTTGGACGGTGTTTTTTTCGATTGGCAGTTTATTAATTTTATTATAAAAAAATGGGTCAGCATTTAATTTCACATATAAGAAATATCGTCCCTTTCTCACAGAGTTTTGATAAAAATTCATCAAACTTAGTGAATTTTGATCGAAGCCTGTAATTTTAGACTTTGCCGCCATATTGGATCCGCCATTTTGAATTTTTTAAAGCTGTCATCGAATTTGGATTTCGCAAGTCAGAAGTCAATTGAAAAATTTACAAAAAAATATCCAGCAGTGGAAAATTTAGAGCTTTAGCTGTAAATTGTATATCAACTGATTTCTAAAAAATTAAAATCTACAATTTTTGACTTTTTAAAACAATTTTTTTTATTATTTTACAAACAACTTTATAAGTGAAATAAAATTCAGATTTAACCAAGCAAGAAAAAGGATCTCGTGACACTGACGTCAAGCAAGTTTATGAAAAAGTGTGCGCCATGGGACAAAAAATTCAATATCACCACTACTTTTAATGTCTCCATCAATTTTTTTCTTCAAATTTGGAAAGCTATAGAAAATCTGCTATCTATTGAAAATTTTAAACTATTTTGGAAAAATGAAAAATTGAAAAGAAATTGTTTTTTAATTTTTACGAGGCAATTTAAATCAATCGATTCTGAATTAAAATGACGATTATTATTTTTTTCTAATTAGAAGAATAAAGCAATCAGTGTAAATTAAAATTAATTACATTTTTTAACAATTATTTATACTGAGAAAATTACAATTTTGCATTTTTAAGAATTTTTCTTTATTGCTTTTAAGATAATAAATTTTAAAGAGTATTTCTAACGAGACTGTCAACTCTGACCTTCTTCATTTTAATTTTAACTCATTAAAGTTAGCAGTATTCTTAACTGTAATTTGCCAGCGATAATTAAAATCTATTGCCAATTTCATCAATCCAGTTAACGTGAGCTTTAGTATCGCGTTGGTTTCTAATACTATATATATATTGAAAGCATTAAATCATCCATTGAAGTTTTTCGATTTTCCAATTGTTATAATTCTTCTCTTTGCATTTATATTCTATTACTATGATGTATTTTAAAAGTTTTTTGCACGCATCGAAAATCGAACTAATTTCCCTTTATTTTAGCTTTTTAATTACAATGAAAGGTATTTTTTTTTAATTTTTTTTTTAATTGGTATTTTTTATTTCAAAGCATAAAAATCTGTTTAGTTCTTTCGTTTAATTGTAATTTAACCATTATTCGAAGTTTGATTTGTTTTTTCCCTACCAATTATTTATTTTGTTCTAAAGTTTGTATTTATAAATAAAAATTTATAAAAATTTTATTTAAATTTGAATTTAAGTCACCTGAATGAATTTATTTTTATCAGAATGAACTTAATTATTTTAAATAAAATTACTACAAAAATAATTAAATTTGCAATGGTTTTTAAAATAAATGTCAAACCTGAAATATTAAATATTTTTCAGCGTTATTAAGTTTATTTCGAATTTAATTTTTCATTTATTATAATCAAAACATTTTGTCACCACCAGAATGTGATAATTTTTTCCACATGAAAAAATTAATAAAATAGTAAAATGTTCGCTTCAAGCGTATATTAAAATTTTACTCCGAAAATAGTGAAAAAAAAAATTTTTATTCGAAAAATACTTCAAAAAGAAGATTTTTACATAAATATTAAAAGTTGCTCTACATTTTTTGTTCGTGCAAAAATATGCAAGCTGTTAAAGTTGGTCCAAGAAATGTGGAAAAATTCACAGAAAAAGTTTCAGAGCGTAAAATATTTTTTAAAAATACGAATATGTCTTTTCTCACAATCGCGCAGGGACATTATAAATATTTATTTTTAAAGTTTTTATAATTCTTCTTTTGAAAATGGAAATTTTTTACAACTTTTCCATCTTTCTTAAATCAACTCTCTAACAAAACTTGCATATCTAATCTTATAATAACTTTGATTTTTTTAAATCTGACATCAGATTCAAAATTAGTTGAATTTTTCAATTGAATACTAACTCTTATTTAAAAAAAATAAATTTATCAATAATTATTATTTTACAACAAATTTTGGTTGAACGCAATTTTTTCTGATAATTGTACAACTAAATCTTTATTAGAATTTGGTGAAATCATTTCAACTGTGGTGTCATTTGCTGTTAAAAAATTTATTGCAAAATTTAATTATTTTCAGAAATTTTAACAAAATTCACTGCAAAATTCAATTACTTTCAGGAGTTTTAATAAAATTCATTAAAATTCAATTATTTTCAGGAATTTAAAGAAAATTTTATTCATTGCAAAATTCAATTATTTTTAGGAATTTTAATAAAATTCATTAAAATTCAATTATTTTCAGGAATTTAAATAAAATTTTATTCATTTCAAAATTCAATTATTTCATAAATTCAACAACAGAATTTAATTATTTTCAAACATTTTAATAACATTCATTGCAAAATTCAATTATTTTTAGGAATTTTAATAAAATTCATTGCAAAATTCAATTATTTTCAGGAATTTAAATAAAGTTTTATTCATTGCACAATTCAATTATCTTCAGCAATTTTAATAAATTTCATTAAAATTCAATTATTTTCAGGAATTTAAATATAATTTTATTCATTGCTCAATTCAATTACTTTCAAGAATTTTAATAGAATTCATTGCAAAATTCAATTGTTTTCATTTTTCAGGAATTTTAATAAAATTCATTGCAAAATTCAATTATTTTCAGGAATTTAAATAAAATTCATTAAAATTCAATTATTTTCAGAAATTTAAATAAAATTTTTTTCATTGTAAAATTCAATTACTTCATAAATTCATCTCCAGAATTGAATTATTTTCAAACATTTTAATAAAATTCATTGCAAAATTCAATTTTTTTTTAGGAATTTTAATAAAATTCACTGAAAAATTCAATTATTTTCAGGAATTTAAGTCAAATTTTTTGTTTCATTGTAAAATTCAATTATTTCATAAATTCATCACAAGAATATAATTATTTTCAAAAATTTTAATAAAATTCATCACAAGAATTTAATATAAATGAGAACTTTTCAAATTAACGAATAAACCGTAATTCCATATAATTTTTCTTAATGAAACTATTTTTATTTTACACATTTCTAAATTTAACGTATAAGGTTGAATCAAGATGAATATCTTTTCATTTGAAATTATTCCCCTGCAAATAGGAGCAAAATCCTCTCATTTGGGTATAAATACTTTAGTACTAATCTATAAGAAGAAAGGAATGATCTGCAAAAGAAGAGGAATCCTCTTAAATTTGAAAAAAATTCTGTGGATACTTTGATGTAAAAAAAAGAAAATCAGATATGAAGTCAGTTCTTCAAATTCAAACGCAGAAACCTACACAGAAAATGTATATTAAATTTTGTAAACGTATTTTATATAATTTGGGGAAAAAGTGTCAAAAAACCGAAATTTTTATATAAAAAATACTAAACAAAAAAAATTATGTGGAATTTAGTATAATTACATCAAATATCAAGAATTTTAATTCTATTTTAAATATATATACAACGTTACAAAATTCCCCAAATTTTTTTTTAAAGTTTAGTATTTTTTATATTAAAATTTCGGTTCGTTGCACTTTTTCCCCAAATTGAAAAATACTTTTACAAAAAATAAATATCAACTTTCATTGTAAGAATAATTAAGCGCCTTAACAATGTGTGCCTATAAAAATTCAAAAAATCCTTGGTCAATATTTTTTATGTACCAATTTTCAATAAACGACTACAGTGATGATTCGCATTTGGATTTTTATATACATCTTTTATATAGCAGCTGGCTATCAAGCTAACTTGATCTTGAGCAAAGGCAAAAGGAGCGATGCGATGTATAAAGAACGCAGAGTCCGGGGGGTTGAGAGTGTAAGTTCAAGAGGGTTTTGGAAAATGATTGCGCATGCTCTTAACGCAAGAATGATAATATAGGAACACCACTGGGTACTGTCTGCAAGTTTTGTTAAGGGTGCCTACAGTTCTAGCCGTAGTGTTCCACAAGGCAAGAGAGGAACATCGCTTTGCCACCCTTTGCCCATGTTCCACCCACGATGAAATGTTGTTGCGTGCGCACTTTTGTTTCTGAACTCAGCTGATCAACCGATGACCTTAACTACATAGACTCAAAGAGGCAGAAAGAAGTTCATTTTCACTGTGTGTTTGAAGAAAAAAAAAACAAAAAGGAATATAGTCTTCAATTTTTTGCCTGAGGCACCCATATTTTTTGAGGTACTGCGTCCTATGCCTCTTTCGTGAGTGTCTACTGTACAGGAAAACAGACATATTTTATCAATGAAAATATACATGTGGCTAGCAGTAGTCTGTGTCTGGTGAAAAATATTGAATGTTTCTGTGGATTGAAGAGTGAGTAATAAAAATTCATCGTAGAAAAATTTATTTGGAGAGAATCCATAGAAATCGAAACCCATAGAATAGAGATTCTATGGATTTCGGTTGAAAGTATACTTTTTGGTGGAAAGTAGTTTAGTTTTTTGCTATTGAATCCAATGTTTCTTGTTTAATAATTAATACTAATATTTTCTGTGGCATGTAGTCTCTATTTGGAGAAATAAAATTTTTGTTACCACGACAGTATTATAATTTTTATACAGTTCTAACAGGATTACGATTATAATGCAGTAAATATTTTTAGCAAAATCAGTTAATTATTTACAGAAGTCACTATTGTGGGCTAAGCTATTAATTAATTTTTTATAATAGCAATCGAGCTATTTCGAGCTACTTTTCTTTGTACAATAGACAATATGTCACGTCACATGAGACCTGAATTTTAAAATATTGCTTAAAATTTCGTTTCGAGGGAAAATATGTTCTATTACAAAATTTCAAAACACCGTTCGACATAATTTGCGAACCTAAAAAGCATTTTTGGAAAGTAAGGACTTGTCTTTTTCCAAATCGAAGTGTTCAAAATTTTTGTAGTAAAAAGCAACCTTAAAATCATACCTGTTCTATAGAAGGATTAACAATATTTTTGAAAACTGATTTTGGTTTAATTATTTGTTTATTTATTTATTTATTAAGAACTTGTCCCATTTTTTATTTATAAATTAAATAAAAGTATCTTATGAAGCAAAAAAATTCTTAATTGTCTTGGAAAAATATTTAAAGATTGCCACTTGATTTTTTGTCTTCTTTTTGGTTTATTTATTTATTTATTTATTAAGAACTTGGCCCATTTTTTATTTATACTAGATAAAAGTATCTTATGAAGCAAACAAATTTTCGATTGTCTAGGAAAAATATTTAATGATTATTTTATTTTTTTGACTATTCTAATTCTTAAATTTTATCAGAAAAAATATTCTTTTTAACCACTGTGTCGTTTTTAAAAAACTCTATCTAATTGTTATATAATTTATAATTACATAAAAAGTATTATATAGAAGCAAATATTTTTATGAAAATTATTTTAACTCCGGTAGTGACATAAAATTTCTATATATAAGGACAATAAAACAATACTTGAACAAACTTCCATGAAGATGATAAAATAAACGTGCGGTTATAATTACATTTTTAATGTCAAAGTCAATATGAATCTAAAAAAACAAAAGTAACTCAAATATATATGATAGCAAAAAATACACTATAAGTGAAAATCAATAGAAAATATATTTAAAAACAGTATAAACCTTTATAGTTACATTTAGACTTTTATTTATATTTTTTTATTTTTACCACAAAAATCTATTTCAATTGGTATAAGTATAACTAAAAACGAATTTTGTATTTTTTAGTCTTTTTTGTCAAATTTTTCATTTCTGTTAATGAAAAAAAATTCTCATTGTTCTTTTCTAAGAGAATGGGAGGATTTATAAGGAATAGAACAATTTATACCAAAAAATTATTTTTATTTCTTGTTTTTGAAACAACTTTCTTATTTTCAGTCAAATAAAATTTAAAAATAGGCCATTCCTTCATTTTTTAAGAAGCTAGAAGTGGAAAAAAAATTCAAATCTAAATATTAATTTAGTATAGAAAAAAAGGACGAAAACATCAATTTCATAATATTTTTTTTATTTTCATTTTATTTTATTTTAATTATAAATTTATTAATTTAATATAGAAAAAAAGGACAAAAACATAAATTTCATATTTTTTTCTACTTACATTTTAGTTTATTTTATTTTATTTATAAATTTGACTAAATTGGCTGAAAAATTTTCAATTTTCAAGAAAGAATAATAGAATATCAAAAGATGCTTCCCAAAGAGCGCTGAAAAATCAAAGAAAAATATACCTTGGTGTAACTTTTTTTAAAAATATTTGCAAAAAGTGTTTTTCGGAAAAATTTGAAAAAGGCGAAAAAACATATTTAAACTTTATGAATGAGCCTCAAAAGACTAATGATTCTGCTTCCTCCAATGAGATCTACAATTAAAAAAAAGACGTCCTTTTAGCTTCTATATGAATCTTGAGATATTTATGAAAAGATAATGTTTACATACACATAGCAACACACGAAAAGGCCTTTTTAGAAATGTTTTTGACTTCCTGAGAGGTCAAGAAACGTGATGAAAAAAATGTAAAAATTTTCCGTAAAACAATATTTTTTTGTTGAATTTTTATGCAAAAAAATAAAAATACCTTTGATCCTTTTATAAAGATGCTAAGAAACCAGTTGTAACGTGAAAAAAGTCCCTTTCGGTCATATATATCAATTTAAAATTTATGTTTTATAGATTTTATTTTATTTTATAGTTCAGGATCTTATAAATCTTCGAGTAAAGTTTGTTAATAAAGGGAAAAAAAATAAAAATCGGAAGTCAATGTTTAATTTACTGATTTAGGAATTAGTTGAAATTTTGTGTTTGAGATCGGGGGGAGGGGGTTAGTTACAAACAAAACAATGAAAATGCATGAGGAGAAATACTTTTCAAATAATAGCTGCAAACTTATAGTTAAGAATTCTGTTTGAGTTGCGACTGAAATAAATAATTATGTTAGTCTCCTCTGTTTTGTTAGTAATGCCATGCGCATTTATTAAAGTTTAATTTACTCGTTATACGATACAGAGCTACTAAACAGTGAGAATAATATGCCTTTCATCATGTAAATACACCATTCGTGAATAAAAATCCAGTTGGACTCTCGAATCATGCGCAGAGCAATATTTTCAATTTCAAAATGGTGGTTCCAAAATGGCGAAAAACGCGACTTTACTCAATTGATGTAAATTTGAATTTTTGCACAAACTTTAAAAATACAGGGTCGAAAATGAATTTTGTTTTTTACATTTTAGGACAAAAAAAGACATTTTTTTTTATTTTCAGAAAATTAACAACATATATTTCTAGTCAAAAATCTTAAAAGAGGCCCATACGTGTTGTCAGAAAATTATATTTAATTTTTGAATGTTTTAGATCAAATTTTTCGTTAAAATATATTGAGCTGAAAATATCAGGTATTTTAGAAAGAGCGTTAATAGATGGAAGGAAAAAACAAATATTTTTACCACTTTACAAATAAAAATTTACCAGTCAAATGGAAGTAATAAAACAAATATTTTTACCATTGGTACTTTAATCTAATAAATCAAAAATAAACATATATTTTTGAGATTAAAATTGGAAATTCATTATTGATTCTGTAGGACGGTGGAAATAAATTTTAATTTGATATCTACAAATAAATAATTTTTTTTAATAAAAACCAACTATTGTTCTTAATTTAAAGAACGTTTAATAATAAGTTTACTAAAAAAAATTTATTAATATGTTTATTCTTCTAATTATGGGTCATTATGTTACCACGTGGAATTTTTCTTAAAATTTTTAAAATCAATTAAACATTGAATACTTTTTTCGTTCTTCACAGAAAAATATTATTTACTTACGTATTTTTTATTTTTTTTCATAATTTTCCAAATTTTCGAGTTATGAATTTAAAAAATCACAACAATTTTTTCAGTAGCTTATAAATTTGAAAGTATTGAGTTTAGAAGAAAAGTTGTCGAAGAAAGAAAATTGGATTCTTCTTCAGCTTTTACGTAATGTTAAAAAAATTAGTTTTTATAAACAAATTAATTTTTTATTAAATTTGGACGTGGTTAATTTTTTCTTTATTTATTTATACCTCAAAATATTTAAAGAGAAAAAATAAAGAAAGGAAGAAGAAATTAAAAATTAATCACGTCATAAGTTCAAAAAAAAAATAAAAAAATGCGTATTGAATATTCCTCTAGAAAGAAAAATATTCAAAATTTTTTTTCTCGTTCGGAAAAAAAATGTTTAACCGATTTTAAAATGTCAGAGAAAAATTTCACGTGGAATTGCCTATGAGCAATTGTTTATATTGAACAGGATAAAATCTGCATTGACAGAATAATTCTTTTTCTAAGGAATGTCTCGTATATATATTTATGATCGAAAAACAACGTTTAAACGTTTCCATTTTATTGTCTTCACACACAATGCAATTGAAACTTTTAGATTTGCTTTTCCATAATAAATATTGGATTTTCTAAGAAATAAAAAGTGTCGGACAATTGGAAACTGTACACTACAATTATTTTATAAAGGTTTCGATTATTCACTGAAAAAAAGTTTCTTTTATGTTTACATACGAATAGAATCAGTATATTCTATAGTTCATTTTATATCTTAAATGTACTTTAGAAAAAAATGTCAACTTCTCGTAATTAAAAGCAATAATACTCTTTTTTTTTGTATTGAAAAATTGAAAATAATTTTTTATCTCATAATAATGAGAAAAAGATTATTTAAAAAAACACTAAAATTTTTTTATAGCTTCAGTAAATTCGAATAAAATGAACCATTAACATTTATATTGACATAGATGCAATATTTACAGTTTGTGAGTTAAATTTTACAATATATAAAGTTACGTACGTGCCTATAATATATTTAATGCGGTAAATATTCAATTTTCGAAAAATTTTATGGTAATTATAATAATAAAAACGATGATAATAATAATTGTGATAATAATTTTGAAAGTACATAAAAATATGAGTTTTACATTTATATTTTTAATTAATATTAAACAAGAAACATATTTAAAAATTTATCAACAAAAAAAAAATGGAAATTTGAAAGGATAACTGAATATTGCAGAATGTTGAAGAGGGGAAAAGTGTATTTAAAATTGACGCGCAATGAGAGGAGTTGTCTTTAATGACTTAGCGGAAAGCAAAGGAGCAACAATAACCGATTATGAATCTCGAAAACGGATAAAAGAAAAATTGAAGAAGCACAAGATCACAGGGGGGTGAAAATGAAAAATGTAGAAGAAGAAAAAGGAGTAGAAACTCTATTTAGAGAATGAGTGGATTTTTCAACTCCCTTAAGAGCCTTGCGTCAGGAGCTGCGAATGCTGCGAGTGGCGCATCCAGATACCAGGACGAAGGTGCGAAATAATAAATAAATAATATCAAATTATAAAAAAAAATTATAAATCATTTTGCCTGTAAACAAAAAATCTGAATTCTTTTAGCAAAAACAATTTTGTCGCAAATATTTAGACAAAAAAAGTATCTTTAGCCTAAATACTACAATTAAATATTCTCATGTATTTTTGCAACACTTAATCGATTAGGAAGACACAAAATTCGATATTTTTGTAAATAAGCAAACTAAAGTTAAATTTGCATATTGTTTTAAATATTTAATATATACGATGAGAAAATTGCATTGAATATTCTATTTTCTACTGCGGTGCAAATGTATAATATTAAACTTTTCCATTATTTAATAAGAATCTATCTTTATTTCCTGACAGGAAACAATGAACTGTTACAATTGCAAAAAAAGTATTTTTATTATTAACGAAATTGAATGTGTTACATATTACACCTTGATCACATGCATACACACAAGTTGCATCTATTTGAATTCATCGTCGAAATTGAACCAATGTTGAAACTATACAAAGCCGCAGTTGTGTTAAATATAGTTTTGCCCCTCGTAACTCGATATTTATTCCAATCAAATTGAAAACTTATCTCTTTTCACACAAGGATATCAGTTGAAAACACTATTATATTATTCGATACAGATAATTAGAAAATATATTTTTAATTTCTATTTTATTCCCCCGTTGTTGTTTTTCGTTTTTTTTCGTTAACATCAATTTTTCTCGTGAGACAAATTTGAAGTTTGAACATTTTTTTAAAAAATAAAATTAGTCAAGCCAAGGAGTGGATTTTTATTATCAGAAAAATTTAAGTTTGGAAATTTTTCTTTTAAAAATAAAATTAGTCAAGCTAAGAAGTGAATTTTTTTATTTTTTGAAGTGGTTTTTATTTTGTTTTTTTGTCCTCTGAACACGATCCTGGGTGACAAAATTTTCTGTAAAACAACAGAACTTTAAAAACCTTGGAGGGTATTTTATAAACATTTTTGAGACATAATTTATCAAAATGCTGCGACTATACGAAATCTGGAAACAGAATTTAAAAATCCAAAATGGCGGATCTAATATGGCGGACAAATTTTCATTAAGTGTATAAATTTACCTAAAACTTGCTACTCGGGAGTTTTTGGGGCCGCTGATTACGAATCTGAAATTGTCATTTTAAAAAAAAATCCAAAATGGCGGATACGAATTTAATGTTAGATTTTAGAAATTTCCACATAGTCCAAAATTTCTAATATTCGAATTCTAAGTGCAGATTCGTCATCAGCGACCAAAAAAACTCTGGAGCAGCAAGTTTTAAGCAAATTCAGACACTTTCTAAAAACTCGTCCGCCATATTGGAACCGCCATTTTGAATTTTCGAAATCTGATTCCCGAATCGTTATCAGCGACCCCAAAAATCTCCGAGTATATTCAATTTATGTTTTAAATTTATTTTAAATTTAACTTATGTTTGAAAGCAAATTTTTTATTATTCTGTTAACATATTCAGGTGAGGATGCAAAAATAAAATTTAGCCTATCACCACAACCGGGTGAAAGTGGTTTTACGCAATGGTTGGATGCTATGAAAATGGTGGCAGGTTTACCGGGAGGAATTCCTCCAGAGTTTCGAAAGAGGGTGAGTTTTATTTAACTGACATTTATTTTAAAATTCAAATTCAATTTTTTTTCCATCTTTGGGTATTTTTTTAAAATGTCAGCAACTAAAAGCTAATATTTATGTTTTTTTTGGCAAAATTTCGACTACTTAAAAATTTTTAATCCTCTAATTAAAAATCCTTTTAATCTTAAATTATTACAGATCAATGAACTACTCACAAAAATTATAGTAAAATTCTTTAAAACTTTTGGAAAAATTCAATTATTATTTCACGTATAAAATTTTTCACTAGAATTCAATGATTAAAAACTAAATTTTTAATTTATATTTATTTTATAAAATTTGGAAAAAATTAATTACTTAAAACAATGTTTATGAAATTCTTTGAAGGATTCAATTATTTTCGTATAAATAAAAAAAATTCATCGCAGGACTTCAAGTATTTTTTTATAGAATTTCACAGAAATTGCTCAAAAAAATGTAATTGTTCTTAAAATTTTTTTTTTAATTTCCGAAAATTCAATTAATTTCAGGCATTTTAATGGAATTTAATTCTTTGCAAAATTCAATTATTTTCATATAAATAACAATATTTATCAGAAGAATTCAATTGTTTTAAAAAAATTATAAATTTCTTTTAAGAAAATCAGTTATTTTGAAAAAATTCAAATAATATCGTTCGCAAAAATTCAGTTACTCCAAAAAATTTTATTAGAATTCTTTGTAAAATTTAATCATTTTTAAAAACTTTCCGCAAGACAATGATTTTTAATATCTACTATTTTTATAGAATTTGCAAACAGAATTCAATTATTTATATTTTGTTTTTAAAATATCTTCCTAAGAATTTAATTATTTTCATGAATATTAAAAATTTCTTAGGAATTCGATTATTTAAATTAGAATTTGCATAAAATTAGTCGAGAGAAATATATTATATAAAATTTGTTTATAAAATTCTTCGTAAGAATTACATTTTTGTTGTAAATAATTTTCGATGGCTACTTTTTTTTGTTTGAAACCTACTTTTTAAAAATTTATTATCGAGTGCAAAGTCTGTATACATAAATTTAATTACAACTTTTCTAACAAATAGTACTTTAGTCCGTTTGAAATTAACAAGAATGTTAGAAGTTAGAATTTTTTATTTGCAACGAAATGTTTCGTTTAATGTACAAGTTTTACATTTGACTAATTAATGAATAAATGGTTAATAAATCCATTGTTGCTGTTCGATTTTAGTTGTGGATTACACTGGCAGAGAGACATTTAGATCAGCGGGGAGTGGATTGGAAACAAGCGGAAAAAATATGTTTCAACGAGTGGAGCAACCCAGATGACGAAGAGCTCGGTTCTCAAATTGTCAAGGTAAGTGGGAAAAATCAATTAATTAGAGGATTCAGTTAATTTAACACGAACTACTATTTATATTTTATATTATACAGTCCATTTCACAAAAAATTTTTTTTATATTTGGATAAAAATATTATTTTCTTTCACATAATGAATGTAGCTAAACATACTACTTCATGATCTAAAGTTACAACAATTTTTTTGTCTACATTTACACTTTAAATACATCTTTAACACCTTAACTAACTTGGCAAAGATTTAACGGACAAAATCTTTCACTGTTAACTACAAAGTATCAAATTGCAACGAATTGAAACCCAAAATGTGGATCAAATCAAAAATTGATCCAAATTGTTTGCATCATTTTGATCCACTTTAGTATCAATTTGATACTTTAAAGAAAATATCAGTGTTGTTATGGTAGTTAAGGGATTGAAGAAAAGTAAAAAAAAACGATATGGATCGTGACATAATACAGTAATTTAAGGAAAGTACAAATAAATAAAATAAAGATCATGTAAAATAAATTTATTTTCTGTATAAAATTTTTTTTTGCAGGACCTTCACAGAACTGGGTGCAGTTTATTTTGCGGGGCAGCCGGCCGTGATAATCAGGCAGTTCTTCGTCGAGTATTGCTTGGCTTCGCTCGATGGAATAAATCCGTGGGTTATTGCCAAGGTTTGAACGTATTGGCAGCTTTGATTCTTCAAGTTGTCGATCGTGCAGAATCTTTAGCTGTTAAAGTGATGATCTACTTAATTGAAGGTGTCCTACCAGAAGGATATTTCGCCGACAATTTACGGGGACTTTCAGTTGATATGGCCGTATTTCGTGACCTCTTGCGAATAAGGTTACCCAGGTTATCAAAACATCTCGAGGCCTTGCAAACAGACGCTAAGGACAAAGCCACAGGTTCTTTATTATTATTCCCACTTTTCCAATCAGCCTCGTAATCTTAATTTTTGTTTTCTTTTCCATCCTGATAGAATAATTGCTTTATAATTATTTAATCAGTTTGGAGAATTTTAGCCCTACTTTTATGAAGTAACGAAGAATTTTACCTTTATTGTTGTGAATTTTTATACCTTTATTTTTATGATGAAGAATTTTACCTTTGTAGCAATTTTGAAGAAACTGAAATAAAGAAAAAGTATTTTCCAATGAATGGTTATTTTACAAAATGATTGATATTTTTAGGAAGCAGTTACGAACCACCGTTGACAAATGTGTTTACGATGCAATGGTTTCTCACCCTCTTTTGTCACTGCTTGCCTCAAGAAGCAGTGTTTCGAGTATGGGATCTCATATTTCTCGAAGGGGATGAAGTACTCCTGAGAACTGCGTTGGCAATTTGGGAAGGACTTTCAGAGTAATTTCTTTTTACCTAAGTTTGGAAAAATTAAACCCATCTTTACAAATTGTTACCTAAATTAAAATTCCATTGCGGATTTCAAATTTTCCCAATATTTGATATCACCCACAGATGTTTATTTCTTTAATTCATCTCTTGTGAGTAAAACAAAAGACTAATTTAGCCGATTTTACAGCCGAATAATGACCGTCAAGTCAGCAGACGAATTTTACAGCATAATGGGAGTGCTCACGAGGGAAATGTTGGAGTTTACGGATACGAACAACTTAATAAAGGTTTGTGAATTTGGTTTTTGTCACATACTTACTGTAAATACATTTAAACATATTTGTTACATTGCAAACTTAATCCATAAGAAACTCCTTTAATAAAAAATATTTACTTTGAGAAGTTAAAACAGGAAGAACTAAAATGTTTGCCACTAAAACACATGATGTTCCTTACAAGCTACTACTGTTCACAAAATAATTAATAGTCACAATTATTGCATTGAATAGTATATTTGAATTTGAATAGTATTTATATATTCAGTTGTTGCAGCAACAATTTTTCATTTTCAAAAGCAAGTTTTTCTTCATTAGACTATCGTCAGTATGGGGTCCCTATATGGAGTGACAAGTCTTCGGGAAAAGCATCGATACAACATTACACCTTGGGCTCGCCGATTAAGTGACGATGAGGACGATAGTGAAACCGAAGAGGAAGAAAGATTAGCAGTAGCTGCAGCAGCTGCTATTTTCAGTATGCCACACAGAAAGAAAGGTTGTACTCGAACGTTATTCCTAATCTGCTAAAAAAATGTTTGTCCTCAAGTTTGAAAACTTATAAAAGTCTATATATTTTTTGACAACTATCTATGTTTGTAGCTACAGAAAGTTTTTCTAATTTAGTCCACAGTTTTTTGAAGAAAGATTAATTTAATGTGGGGTAATTCTGATCTTAGAAAATTTCCAGCTAACATTACCAAAAAAAAATTGTAGATGCATTTTTCCCCTCTTGTTTAAATTTTCTAACGGATTATTAACTTTCAGATCATTCTTCTTTAGTCTCGGGAACTCTGCAGTCTTTAAGTGGTGACAGGGAAAAACTGGCTTTGGATATAACAACGCTGAAGCAGCAATATGCAAAATTACGAGAACGTCAACGTCAAGCTCACATTATACTTTCCGGTACTTTGTCTCTTGAATATTCTTTCATCCTGTTTGTTAAAATCTGTTGAAAAAATTTCTATTTAGAAAAGAAATCGTTAGTATCTTGTAGACAGAAAAGAATTTTTAAATTTAAAAGAAGAAATTATAAGTAAAAAAATTGAAATATTCCACAGCTGCTTGTGCGAGACAATCTTTGGTTCCACCTCCAACATCCGCTATGAATCATCTTCTCGCTGGGAAAAGTGCTTTGATAAGCGGAAGGAGTCGACAAATTGGCACATCTGCTTTAATATCTACCTCAAAGGTGAAATCTTTACCTCGATTAAGTCCCAGAAGTCAAAGTCGAAAAGACAGACAAGCAGTGACTTTGCATTGGAAGGACATGAAGAAACGACAAAGCAGCAAGGATACACCTGAAGGTACGTTTCAATTTCATCTCTCTTATGTTCCTTAATATAGAAACTCAAGAAAAATGTTTGAAAAAAAAATTGAAAATTTTGCAACTATTCAGTTTTGAAGAGTACAATGTTCCAACGGTAGATAAAAGAGATTGCAAACTTACCCTCGAGCTTTATCGATCACCTAAAATTTCGTGCGAATCCGTCGTTTTTCGTTAGAACCACCTGTTAGATCCCAGCAGGCACACAAGGCACACAAGTATTGACGCAGGTGTGGCCTACAGGGTCAACATCCGGATATTTATTCTCCATGACATACATAGGGTAGTATCGCTATTTTCTCCAAAACAAATCCAAATCATCAAGTAACAGTTGATTCTAATAACAAAAAGAAAGAAACCAAAATTGTTTCTTCCAAAAAAATGTATTTAACTGCAAATCGTTGCAGTATTCTCCCATCTGTGATTTTATCGATTTGTTTTCCTTTTCCGCAGATGAGGGAGGGCAGCCTGACACGTTAGTGCATTCACCCGAATCAATGTCGGTCACAATGACGTCATCAAAACGCAGCAGTGCCGATAGCGACAGCGACAGTACATCAACAGAACTCTGCGATGAACCTGATCGGCTCAGTGACGTGGACAGTGAAGAACCAACTTCCTCCTCGGATTGTTACGTAATGGCAACTGATGACGAGAAAAGTCCTCGTCTAGGAAGTTCTCCCATCGCCAGTCAAATACCAGTCAAAATCCCCCTTGAAGTGAAAAACGAATTCGCAAGTGTTTGTGTTGTTGGTGTTCTCTCTGACACGCGGATCGATGGACCGCCAGACCTCGAGGAAACATCAATTGCCGAAATAACGGATCAAATTCGAAGATTATCAGCTGGCGATAAAAATGTAATCTCAAGTGGAGTGTTCAGTGATCGTGATATTGAAGGAAAATCTCTAGATAATTCCTCTTTCGATTACCATTTTTTAGGAAATGTTTCCAGATTAGAAGAAGCGGATAGTAATCATCAATTCCCCGAGAGTACAGTTTCCGAAGGCGTTAACTACGATTATAAACCCTTTCATAACCTCTTGGATCAAGGAGTTAGTGATTCTAGTCTAGTGATCGACTCGCTTAGTGAAGCTCTAGATAGAACTTATTCTAAAGATTTCGCATTAGATCCTCTGTCAATTTCTCCTATCGATCAAAAGTTAAGTAATGTTTCCGAAATTAAAAATCTAGATTTGCTTGAGTCGAACGGGTGGTCTTCTAACTTAGAATACATTTATCAAAAATCACCAGTGGAGAGTAAGAAAAGTCCAAAAACACCCGAATCTGCTAGTTCTGGAGAAACAATGGGTCCTGATTCGAAACCTTCCAGTGTGATGGTGAGTCCGAAAATAAGCATGAGGTCCGATTCGAGAGCACTGGAAAAATCGACATCATCTTCCGTTAGCTCAGACTCCAAAACACTGACTCTGCAATCCATTGAAGCTGATCTGATGGCTGTACGGACGAAATTAGAACCGAAAGTTCCTTCTTTTGATAAATCCTGCCCATCGACTCCCATCAGTCTAGATTCTCTAAAGGCAAAATCAGAGTGCAGTCCGAAACTTGGCCTCAGTAGTTCTAGTGAATCCTACAGTCCCAATAAACTCAAGTCTTCCGAGAGGTCTTTTAGTTCTGACCTTCAATCACCAATCAGTGCCAATTCCATAAAGTACTCCTCGAATTATAAAGACAATGGTAATCTATCCGACACTCCACCAGTCGAATTGGTATCCATCACATCTCCTTTTTATCCAATTGCTCATCCTAATCAAAAGACGCCCTCACCCTACGATTCTGCTTCTAAACGAACAGAGAGTCAAGTCTCGCCGACTGTAAAATATTCACTGAAATCTGATTATTCTCTATCAAATGATTTTTTAAAGAACAAAGATTCCAAAGTATATGCTTATAAAAATTTAGAACCAAGTTTTGAAAGTGATTTGGATGTCAAGATTGGTGGAAGTGCCTTCTCCAGTTACCAAAAGTGTAAGTTCGATGATAGTCCTGATAAAGAAGATGATTCTTTGTCCCCACTTCCGAGAGAGAGCGCGACTCATCGCTTTGATTCATTAGGAGTGAAAAGAAAAGAAAGTAGTTTGAGTGAGAAAACGTTAACAGCAAAGCCTTTCGAAAGAAGTTGTAGCAGTTTGGATAGACAGTTCCCGAACTTGACCACTTCTAGTTCACAAGATGAATTATCATCCTCCGTGAAGAAAAGGTCAAGTGACATTTTGGAAGACATAAAACATCTTGAATCAAAATCTGATTATCCATCAGACACTAATATGCTAACGAAAAAAACCGGTTACATTTGGGAAGACGTGCAGAATTTAGAAGCCAGACGACTAGACACTTTCAGTGATTCAGCAAGTGGATTCTCAAAAAGTCGTCTCAACATCCCAGGTATTAGCATATCGAACGAAAACAGAAAAACTTATATAGTCGAACCAAAGATCAACATTGATGAAAGCAGTGACAGTATATTGAAAAAAGTTGCACACAACACCACCGATAAAGATGACGACGATAAAGAGTCTAAATTAGGAGTCTGGACTAAAGTGAAGCCGAGAAAAATAGGTGACAATGGTCGACGAAGCAGCAGTGACAGAGCACTTAAGATAATCCAAGAAAATTCCGCAATTTTACAAAAGATTCTGACATGCCAAGCTAAGAAACGTTTGCCAGATCTAGAAGAGATCTCCAAGGAAATAACCATCAGTCCCATAAACGAAGAGATTTCAAAGATCTTCAGTCCAATTTTAGAGAAAATGGGATTTAACGAACACGAGATTAATGAAGAACTTGCAAAAATAAATTTTAAAGACATAACCTCCACTACGTCTGAGTTTGATGCAAAAATTAACGACGAACTTTGTAAATTGTCCCTAATTGGCGATGACGACATTGAATCAGTTGATTTAGACGAAATTATTTCCCAAGACTACCTTGAAACTAGAGATGCGTTTATCGATCGACAAATAAATGAAGAACTTTCCAAACTTTTGTCAAATTACGATAATGAATCACCGTCAAGTGGTTCAATCGAAAGGAATCAGCAGGTTGATATTGATCTCTATAAATATCAAAACTCGATTGAACCTAAAAATGGTCTTTCAACTCAGGACGAGATGCTTCATTCGGAAAAATATAATTCGTATGTAGATGTAAATTCGTATCCAATGTCATTTAGTCCAATGAATCAAACATTGAACCCTAACCATTCATTAAATTCAGTGAATCAGACATTTAGTCCAGTGCATCAGACATTTATTTCAGGGCATCAAGTATATAATTCAGTGCATCATACCCAATATCCCGTGAATGAAACATTTAGTCCTGTAAGTCCTTTGCTTCAAACACAAAATCTAAGTCCCCTGAGGCAGACATTTCATCCTCTTAGTGACACCCTAAGTCCTTCGAAACAAGTATTTAATCATTCCTTTAATCATTCTCCAAATTCTACGAGTACAACACATAATGCTCTCAGCTCGCCAATGGCCAATCAATCATTGAGTCCACTGAGTCTATCAATCCAATCATACAGCTCTAATCAGACCTATCTAACAACGAAATACAGTCCCTCAAACTTTAAGCCTAAAAGTGATATTGATATTTACAGGGAACTGGAGAAACTGGACCAGATATCGTCTGTTCAAGTCCTGTCTTCAACTTCGCACGAAATTCCAACTCTTCCGTATGAATCTTATTCGGATGTGAGTATCGAATACCCGTCCAAAGAAGAAAAACGTTTTGACTCTTCGCCTCTTAAGAGTCCCTACGATACTTACAAACCATACGATTATAAGCAGAATCTATCTCCAAGAATATCACCAAAAAAATCTCCAATCGATTCCTATTCTGCCCGAAGGTACGATAAATCTTACGATGAATTCGACTTCAGCAATAAAACATTCGACTTTGAAATGAATCACAAAAAAGTTTTGTCCAAAGAAAGTCTAGAGTTTCGTGTCCGTTATGACGAAGAAAAACCAAAATCAATAGATTTAAATATTTCACCATTCCAGAGTGAATTGTCTGATTTTAAAGGAGCAACATTCTACAATGACAAGCCCCTTACTCCTACAAACAATACCCATCATTTAAAAATTGACACTAAGGATGAAACCTACGTGGGAATAAGTGCTAAGAATGGAGATAAATTTCAATCAAGATTCGTAGCCTCTTCTAATGGAGAAAGGTTTTCAGATACAAAAAATGATCCTTTTCAATCTACAATTGATGACAGATTTTTAGAATCGAAAAAAAGTGATTTTCTAGGCTCACATGGAACTAGTGAAGAAAGATTCACAAGATCGAGAGGACTCTCGCCGTTTGAGTACAAGTATGACAGACAAGAATCCTACCTTTCCAGAGAACATGAATCGATATCACCCAAGGACTATGGGACTTCAAAATTGGACTACAATAGACAACCATACAAGCTCATGGATCCTGGAATGGAAGATACATCCTATCTGGTTTCGAGTCAACCACTAGTATCTACGAGTAATCAATTCAATCGAGAATTTGCTCAATCATCGAATCAATTTCTAACCAAATTGTCCCCAAGTTCGGAAGAAACGACAAAAAATCCCGTCTCTCCAAAATTTTCTGGTACAATAAGTGACAATGATTTGCCACCGAGAAGGTCAGTTAATAATCATAAAAAATCTTCTCTAACACTTGGGGATATTAATTATACGAAGGTCTATGATAGTGGTTTGAGTCCAACGTCAAATTTCAGTCCCTTTCCGGTTAGAAACGCTCTTAGGAAGCCTAAAGAATTAGGATTAAAACTGGGACTCTATTCACCGACTAGTAGTCTCAAGAATGGCCAAGAAAAAAAATCCTAGTATTCAACAAGCTCGAGGGATAATTTTAATGCTTACTGACGATGACTGGGAATTTCTGTCATACGATTAAAAATCAAAGTTTTGAGAGTTGAAAATTCTCTAGGATTACAAGTTTTTTACAACCTTGGGAAAATTTTGTAATTTTTTTTTTCGAGTACTTGGAGTGGAACATTTGTAGTTTAAATCTTAGTAACGATGAAACTTACTAAATGAACTATCGAGAAAAAAATTATCTGTTTTCTTAAATTCAAAAGAGTTTTTTTGTCTACTCACAATCAGTTTGTATTAAATTGCAGCAATTTCGAAAGTGGATCAATTTTCAAAACCGTAAGAAAGATTTTATGACTAGTGAAGATTTTCTCTTTGGATTTTTAAATTTAAGCTTTTTTAAAATTCTCGATTCAGTTCTTTTTTGTTATGTTTTAAAGATTTCAGACTTTTTATCAGGATATATTTTTTTGTATTTTTAAATTGATTTTTCACTTTTTGTAGCAAGAGCATGTAGAGCAGGTTAACTAGCAAAATAGTACAGACTTTCCACAATGGGCCTAAAACTGTTTAGACACTTTTCGGAGAAAGATTGAAAAGTTTGTAAAATATGTGTAAACAAAAATTTGAATATAAAACAGTTTGCTTATAAATGTAAGAAGAGAGAACTTAAAAAATTGTTAACCATCATTCAGTTCTTTACTTTTAAAAAAAACTGTAAAGGTAAATTTGTGTTTTTAAGGAACACATTCAATAAAATGTAAAATTATCATTGCAGAATAAATATTTAAACACCTGCTGGTGAATTATCAATACAGTGAATATTTAATTATTATAAGGTTTAAGTTTTATTAAGGTTTAAATTTAACGTTTTTTTTAAATTTTAATTTCTTTAATTTAATTACGAAAGTAATAACAATTCTCGTTTGTCTGGCAATAAGTACCATTGATGAACATTAATGTTGTACATAATTATAAAACATGAAAGTTTTGTAATTAAAATTCTGTAGAAAGTTGAGGAAATCAAACTTTAAAGCTGTGCTGCAAATTCGTGGTGATTTTATATATTAACAATAATTAAATTAATTATAGAAAAAGTAAGGAATTTAAATACTGCAATAAAGAAACAGTGAAAGAAGTAAAAAATATAAATATTAATCAATAATTGTAAAAATAATTCGTACGTTAAGAATTTAAAGTGAAGAATAAATTTAATAAAATAGATCTAAAATAATCTAAAATAAAATAGAAGAAGAAAGGAAAATAAAATAATATTACCACGCTGTAATGTATAATAAATGTATATTTTTCATGTAGTTAGAATAAAGTCAGAATCAGTCATTTTTCGCGATTCTTGTATAAAATTTACCGCAGTGTTAAAAAAAATTTTTCCTCTTGAATTCTATATTCATGTAATTAGAGGGCATTTTAAAAATATCTAGATAGAACATTCCTTTTCCATCGCGTTGGTTAGAATTTAAATAAAGGAGAAATGATAAGAAATGCTATCAAGTCAATTAATGCATTTCCAAGAGTCTAAGAGATTTTCACTTAATACCCGTGAAAGGGTGAATTTTTAGAAAGAATAGATAAATTGAAAAATAGAGAAACAAAAAAGTGGCTAGAAAAGTTTTTTGATGAAATAATTACTGAATCATGGTTGCTCTCAAAAATTATTCACTAAAGGATGTAAATTGTTTGCGGCGAAAATTTATGTTCAACTTTAAATCGAGTAGACATGAATTTTTTACATGTGACGATTGCCAAGCAACGGAGAACTCAAATTAATGTATGGGTGCTCAAAATATTGATTGTTTGAATTAAATGCTTTTAATAACATTTCAGAAGATTTTTGTATTAATAACAGTAAGCGTCAGAAAAACCAAAAGTAAGTTTCGAAAAATTAAAAAAAAGATATTTAGCGTCTGCTTTCTCGAATACCTACAACCTACTTAAAATTGTTTAAAAATTATTCGATTTGTATCAGTCAGAGATAATAATGTTCTTTGAAAAATTGTACTTGAAAAACTGTACACCAAGAATTTTGAAACAAGTCCATTGTATTATTATTCTTCTTTTTATTATTATTACTATTCATGTTATTATTATTCCAAACATAATGAGTAAAACAATAATCGAAAAATGATACAATTAAACTATTTTAGATCATGATTAAACTGAACATAATTATGTTTTTAAAAATGGTACAAGAAGTAGCAGTGGTTCAAGGGTTCAACAGTTTGAAAATGGCAAGAGGAGTTAATTTTAATTATTATTTAGAAAAATTAGAAAAATTTAAAAACTAAAAAATAGTTTTCATGTGAAAACGCATCTTTTCATCTCTTTGCTTAACTTTTACGATTAACATTATTTAATGATGTTATAAATCTTTTCCAACAGATTTCTTACTTTATTGTTCTTGTATTTAGAAAAAAATGTACTTAAGAAATATCTAAAAACTATTTACAAAGATGTATGTATACACAAAATATACAAAAATATTTTTGGTATTTATGTTGCTCGGGTGTAAAACAAATTTGCACATATAAATACTGAGAATATAACTTTTTTATTCGCTCCTGTGAGAACAGTAATTCTTTTAGGTTTTTCATTATCTTAAATGCCTATATTTGACAATATTGTGCACATTAACTATATATATTATCTATATGCAGCAATAATTTTTTCAAAAATATTATTGAAAATTTCATATACTATATATTGCGGGAAACAAATAAATTTATATGGCTGAAATAATTAGGAAAATAAAAGTGGTACACTATGCAACAAGCTATGCAGAGTTAATTTTACTAAAAGAAGAAGACTTTAAAGTAAAAATTATATAAATGATAATTTTTTTAGTTTATGAAGATAATATTAAGTGAGAGAAGAAAGGAAGTAATTTATGGAATGCGGACTAAGAAAGTAAACCAATTCTATATGTTTAGGAAAATTGTAAGATTGAAAATATGTGTGTGACTGTGTATGATGCTTCGTGATATTATTGTAAATAAGCGGCCGATAAAAGACTGTAAATTTTGAGAGTGTAAGAACAACAGATTTAAAACAGATATCGAATAAATATATTGACAAAAGTTTCTTTGTTCTTCTTTTTGAAAAAAGTCCTAAAATATTTCTACGAAGAAAGATACGATTTTGTTTTTTACGATTTTTAGCATAAATATAAAGAATTAAAAATTGGTATTCAATGTGATTAGTTTAATTTCTAATTTTAGTTTAAACTAATTTATTCATCGGAAGGCCGAAGTTTAGAATTCAAATATCGTACAACAACTTTTTAGTATTAATTTTATGCCAATTTGTCGAGTAATAAAAAATAGTAGTCAATTGGACTCACTGTCTCAGGCACAATTTTTGGTTTTCACTTATCTGCGGTCGATAATTACCCTCGGTCGATAAAACAGAACGACTTATCTATAGTCAGCAGCAATTCCCTTAAGGCCTTTTATTCAAAATTTCCGCTGTCAGTTTTACGACCAGGGCGAAAAATAATTTTCGTCTGAATATTCAGGGATCCCAAATATATGCACCAGGAAGTACTTCCACTGATGAACTGGAACAAAAATTCCGCTGATGGATTTTTGCAGATTTCCAAATGAAAATTCCAATATGAAAAAAATTTATTGTTTTTGAGACATGAGTAAAAATAAAAACGACATTCCAGCTCGTCAGCATTAGAAAATAAATTCGAACCATTTATTTTCTAATGCGGATCTGATGAGCTGGAATATCGTTTTTATCATGAATATAATAATTTCTGTTTTTGTGAAAAACCCCAAGGAATTTATTATACGAAACAAACTCGCACAGCAATGACGCCGCGAAGAAATTTAATCAAGTTTTCCATCCCGACCTCTCCACGGTTCTTGCTTATGATACTAGAAGCAAGTACGTTGCTATGAAGTAAGCATGACATAAGGATATTAAAGACGATTACCAGTCCATTATTCATGTCTCAGTTGAGACCTCTACAAGAAGCATTTAATTTTTTTAAAATTCTATTGCATAATTTACATTTAAATGAATAGTTTTAATCTTGACACAAACCTCGTGACATTCCTAAAAATGATTGCTTAATTCAACAAAAAATTAAAACACCAGTCCTTCAAAAATACAATATACAATAGGCAGCAAGTTTGTGATCCAACAACATAAGATGTTCAAATAGCCGACATTTTGTTTGAATGCCCTTTTTTAAAAATCAGAAACTTATATGGCCCCCCAAATGTAATCTATATTTTAAGAATTTTTTTGGTTTTTCAATTTCAGATCAATAGAAAAGGTCCACGAGCACCTCTACTGTTTGAGCTTCGTTTATGGAAACCCAGAGCCGACATTTTTTATTTATTTGTTTTTTAATTAAAAAACAATCCTTATTTATATTTTACCGCAAAAAGTTTTTCCGAAATTCATTTATATTTTCTATCTAAAAAAAATTTCTAAACATTGAGGAGTTTTTGGGTCCAGAGAAGGAGAACCTGGCCTTATCTCCGAATAATTAAAAAATTGTAACTGTTAATGTGCAGTTAAGAATTAAATGGTGGCTATTGTATTTTAGAAAGAAGCACTCAGGCTTGATTTGGTAAGTATTTTAAATATCTAGAATTGCACTTTAACTCGTTTCACTTGAAAATGAAAGAAAGGGTGAGACGGTGAGAATAAGAGGACTTAACTACATCACCAAATTGCGAAGGAAGACGAACTAATGGATATAATTACTTGTTGAAAGGAGTTAATGACATAATTACATCGAGGATTCTCTTCACTCTCTCACTTTATAAATAATCCGTTTTTGCATTTAGTCAATTATACCGAGTTCAATAAATATTTGTCGTATTTTTCTTTAGAAACTAGTACTTAAAAATAAATGAGAAACTCATCTCGAGAAAGTAGTCACAGAGTAGGAAAAGTATGTATACTGATGTTTTACTTCAAAAAAGGTTCAATGAATTAAAAAAACCGGACTATGGAGTGAAGAAATATATTTTAATTACTAATATTATTACCATACAATACCATTCAATACCAAACAATACCATTTAATATCATACAATACCATACAATACCATTCGTATTAATTTATTATTTTTTATTTTAATGATTTAAAAATACTGTAAATAGAACATTTATAATGCCTAATTCTCTTTGGGGTTATTCAATTTTTGCACACAATAAGACGGGAAATTTTCATCTTCCGCTTTTCTGTAGACGACATACGGACGAATGCATATAAAAATTGGCTCGGATCACTTTCATTGAACAGATCGTCTACATCTCGATCTAAGCTCTTCTCAGAACGAATGCAGCATTTTCCGTAAATGGAAATAGATGGAGATTGAATTCGTCCATAGAGTCTAAAGAACTGTTGGAGAGAAGAGGAAAGGCCTGATAGGAGAAGTGCTTCAAGAAAAACTTATTTGTGTACAAAAAAAAAGAGCTTCCATTTTACTCTTCAATTTAGAACCTTTCACGATTAGAAAAAGCTCTCAAGTGTCCTGAAATCGGATAATTTCCTTTCATATACTTTTCAAATGTTTTTAAAATATAAAATGGCACGAAGCATTTTCACTATAACTGGGGTGTAATTTATACTTTTGTTACATTGTCATATATTTTTTTTTAATATTTAATTCAATTTTTTCTATTTCTAACAATAATTTCTTTTTAAATAACTTAAATTTCCAAAAACTATCATAAAATTAATAATTAATAATAAATAAATAATAATAATAAATAATAATTAAATAAAATCAATAATAACTATCATAAATTATGACTTATTATAAATTATTTTATGAATAATTTTTTCAATTTTCATAAATACTAGAATGATAAAAGAATATTAGTAAAAAATACTAAAAAAAATTAGATTTTGGAAAAGTTACAAATGATTACAGAAATTCAATTATTTTCAAAAGTTACAAAAATTCTTTGCAGAATTTCAATTATGTTCAAAGATTATAAAACAATTCTCGTCAAAATTACAATTATTTTTATAAATAATAAAATACTTAATTAAAATTGAATTATTTTTAAAAGTTTTAATAAAATTGTTAACAAAATTTCACAAGAATTCTATTATTCAATTTTTAATAAATTTTTTCAAAATAATTTAATTATTTTCATAAGTAGTAATAAAATTTTTCACAGGAATTCAATTATTTTAACTACAAAATTTCATAAAATTTTCGAAAAATATAAATTTTTTAAAATACTCTTCACCGAAATTCAATTATTTCCATAAACTGGAATAAAATTCTTTGTAAGAATTCAATTATGTATATAAATTATAAAATTCTTCATATAAATACAGTTATTTTTATAAATCTGAATAAAATTCGTTGGAAGAATTAAATTATTTTTAAAATGTAACTAAATTCTTCGCAGAAATCCAATTGTGTTCGAAAATTTAAAAAAAAATTCTTGTTAGAATTCCAAGTAACTTTATAAATAATAAAATTCTTCTCCAAAATTCAATTATTTTATGGAAATTTTAAGAAAATTTTAATTATCTTCATAAGTAATATACTCATCGCAGAATTTTAATGATTTTCTATACAATATATATTTTAATCAAATTCCTCGAAAAATGTAATTATTCTTAAAATTTTTTTTAAAATTTGTCAAATTAAATTTATATATTTAAAAATTTATTGATAAAATTCTTAACGAGAATTTAATTTTAACAAAGAACATTCTATTATTCAATAAATTATTTATTTTTTAATTTAAATAATTGAATTTCTCTAGAATTTTCTAATAAAAATTGATTTAAAAATGAAGTAACGCATAATCGATTTATTATTATTTATGAAAGTAATTGAATTATTGCCACGAATTTTATTACAATTTTTAAAAATGATTTAATTTTTTTGAGAAATTTTACTGTTTGTAAAACTAATTGAATTCTTGCGAAGGATTATTTTAGGTTTTTTTGTAAATAATAAACCTATTCTGAAAAATGTTTTGTAATAATATTCTTATAAGTTGTTCAATTTAAAAAGGTTTGAATTTGAATGTTTTGAAGAATTTGAATTTGTACAGAAAAATAATAATGATTAAATATTTATTTAAAAAAGAAGTTATTAATGTTTTTGAATAATTTTACAATTAACGAAGTTTGTAAATAAATGTAATAAAACATTTTTCTTGATTATCTAATAATTTTTAGAGTGAATCAGAATATTCTTTAGGGTCAGGGAAAAAGTGAAAATTTTGTCTCGAAATCAGGGAAAAATAAAGTTAAATATTTGTGGCAACCCTGATCTTTGAGTTGAAAATGTAAATGAATACTTTTTCGATTGTCAACGTAAGAAATAAATGGCGATTTATGGCAGGATAGACAAATCTTGTCGAAAACTTATTAGGCAGAACACGCTAGAACCTTCATCTAAATTAGAAGATAAAAAAGAAAGTGACGCACTCCGCGAATTGAATTAGTATTCATGACCATAATTTACTGGTAAGAGTAATCGCACCACGTATATATCTCGATAGCCACGTGTGCAGTTGATATCTAGATGGTATAAATATGCTCTATCTGTATGGAATATCTCTGAACAGTGCGTAGACCTCAAAATAAAATAATTTGTTAAAAAAAACCCTCAAAGTAATTACTATTTGTCGAGAATAGAAAGAATCAATTCGTGCCCACATGATCGAAAATCAATGAAAAAAATATTTTGCGGTATTAAAAAAGTAAAGTTGTTTTTTGGATAAGATGCTAGCCTACAACATCATTTGAGATCGGAGATATGAACATTATTGAATTAAAATATTTTCCAACGAAAATATACTTAATCATAATAGTATTTTCCACAAATAATTAATTTCAATTTTTTATTAGAGTGTAAAAAATAAAAATGCAGTTGATTCTTGGCAAAGTACGTGTCTTTTCATCGGTAGCGAAGATTTTATCATCAAGTGGTCCATTTCGTCGGCAGAAATTGTGTTGACGTTGACTAAAAAACTTTGTTCTTATCGAAGGAAAGAATATTTAGGCAGAAGCCGCAGTATCCAGAGAGCAAAACGAGTCTGTAAAAAACATTCATAAAATTATATGCGTGCATTTTTTCTCAGTTTTTATATTTTAATCAAGTTTCTGTTTCGTTTATTTCTTACCTGTTATTTTCTTTTTGCTATTCTTATACTCTAGATACCTTTTTTTGTGTTGAAAGTTAGACTAATAAAGGGACAGAAGATTATTCTAATTTCTAATGCATCTAATTTCTAATATTTAGAAAATGGGTCTTTAGTTAGAAGTTTTTTTGTATCCAAAAGGTTACAAACTACTTTTTTTTATTTACTACCAGTTGAACGGAGTGACGATTATAAAAAATTTCGGTTGTAAATAAATTTTTGTGCTCGACGGAAAAAATTGTAAATTAGTGTTTTATTGAATAGTTCTGAATGAGCAATAATTTCAGATAAAATAAAGGAAGAGGGTTGAACTGCTCACGCCCATTCGCCGGAAAACAACAGCCTGAATGGACATTAATTCGAATGGACACTGACCCTAATTTATTAGTCCGATCACCTTTGGCCGGAGCCATCCGTCCGGATTTATTCACTTGCATAGAAGAAAAATTAACTTTTTTTTTAATTATTATTATTACCATTTGTTTTGTTTGGTTGGACCAAAGAATTATTGTAAACAAAATTAAATAATTATAAAAATGGAAGAACTCGACTTTCTTTATAGTTATATTGCTACTGAAGTAAATTAACAACCGCAGTATCAGAAGTTCGAAAACAAAAAATTAAGTAAACAGAAGTATAATTTTAAGTAATGGTTTCAAGTTTATTTTTTGTGCCTTAAAGCACGAACAGAAAAGATGTTATTGCCGAGTAAAGCACAACATGTCAGGTTTGTTTAATTGCAAAAGTTGTTAGAGTGGAATTAATTTGTCATAGCTGAAATTAGAGATTTACATAAATAAAAACTGACTTTCCACATTAGATATTATTTCGAATCGCATACTTCGTTATCTAAATAGAATATCTATATCCAATCAAACTTTACCGATGTTTCAAATTTCGAGATTTCTGACACAAACCTACAGCTGAAAGTTCGCTGATAATCACTTCATGCGGCTGCAATATATGGAAATGTTGAGGTACGTGATAAATTTTCCAAAAATGGTGTTAAACTAATTTATTTTGAGAGGAAATCTCTATTTGAAATTTCTAAATTTTCCATTGAAAAGCTAAATCCTATTGGAAGAATTTGAAGAATTTGAAGAATTTGAAGAACTTGAAGACTTTGGAGAATTTGAAGAATAAGAATAATTTTTTACATTTTGCTAAAGAAGCATTTATTTTATGGAACACGCCACAGCACTTATAAATTCACAAAAGATTATTTATAGAATGTGATTCATTCTGGAGGAATATTTAATCAAATAAATGAATCATAAAATTTGACGCTCGAAGAAAGAAACGAATTTCCCTTGGGTGGTTGGAAACTTTGCAACTTACTTACTTACTGTATACTTGCAAATTCTTAAAACCCAGTGCGCAAATTCTGCTTTTATAAGTTTGGAACGAAAGAAATAGGCGCGTCCTTCTTGTTTGTGTATATATTCAATATAGAAAAAAGGAAGGGGGTGAATACTGCCAAACAATAAGGAAAATGTGCTCAGAAAACAAAAAAGTTAAGTTTCCCTCAGCTCTTGTTGATTATTCGTTCTCAATGAATTTAAAATGTACATTTGCAAATACGGGTTTCAGACTTATATATATATATATATATCTAGTTTCTGGAAAGTGCACAATCTAATTTTATCTTCTGTATCTTTCAGCATTTCAAATAGTAATAAAAATAAGTTGACTTGATAATTTGTTTTTACAAACTGTTCCTTTCGAAAAAAGGAAGAAGATTAATAAAGAAGGATTGGAGGGAAGTATAGTATTAGTTTTTAAAAATGAGAGAAACTTTTTGATATTAGGATTAGGTACCCTTTTCTTTATTGAGATATTGTTTTGCAGATTCTTTTCGTCTTGCTTGATTTTCGTTCTTGTAGATTTTATAGAATAATTTTTATAAAATGTGACCAAGTTATACGTGACAGAGACGAAATGTATGTTGCTCGTCATTGCGGAATCAAAGTTTGAAACGGAACAAACATAAGATGTTTGAACGTTGGAATTAGAATAGCTCAAAGGGGAAAGAGAAAATAGCAATTATGCCAACGGTTGTACATGTAAGACATCTATGTACCTATATAACCCAGCCATAGTCGTTCCTTACTGTTTCAGTAGTAATGTAATAAAGCCTTTAATGAGCTTTCTGACAATTTCCAGCTAATGTTATCACGTCTTGTGCCATTATGAAGAGAAATTATTACTGTATTTGTCGAAGAAATTTTCCCCAGCCCTGGAGACTTACCAGCACTTACTAACGATTGCATTAGTGGCTCACTTACTGTTGCAACATTTATACGTATATAAATAAAATCTTTCAAATTCTCCGATTTTAACAGTTCCTCTTTTTATCATGTGTACCAAAGTACCCATACGTTTGTCCTTAATTATTCGAATCCAAATCATTCATCCAAATCCAAACCTTATCTGTTTATCCGTACATTACTGAAAGGAGCACGTGGAATTAAGAAAATTAAAATTATCCTGCTATCCTAAGAAAATTAAATCCTTATGTACAAGTTCATGAAGTATTGAAAACTATTAAAACTACTGAATCCTTATGGGTAGGCATCGGGAGATCAATGGGTCCGAGTAGAAATATACCCCTTGCTTCACTACCACGAGATCATAATTCTCTTACTTGAGATATGAGCTTTCCATCCCTTAGCGTCTCCTTCATTCCAGCACTTTTTTTGCGCCTTATTCACGATCTAAACTTCTTCGAATTCCAAACTCTACGTCGAGAACGGATGTGTGCTCACATAACGTGTATATATATATACTGTTGGCACAAAATGTATGAAAGCCGAGAGCATAGTTATGCAAAAGAACTTTCACACAGAGGGCGTGTTATTCATTCAACATGAAAAATTTATTACCCAAAAATTTGATATGCCATCTATTTCAAAACAATAATGTTTTGTGTTGGTCAATAACAAATATTTTTATGTGATTTTCTAAACCCAAAAACTTTTTTTAAGTTCTAAAACATGTTTACAATATTATTAATTGTTTCACTCCACTTTCACTTAAAATTTTTTTACCCTATTTTCAGCTTACTTTAATTTACACTCAATTTTTTTCACTCTACATTCAGCCAAAATCTTTTTTTACTCCGATTTTACTTCACTTTCACTCATAATTATTTTACTCCTTTTTCACTCCACTTTCACTCAAAATTTATTTTTACTCCAATTTTGGTTTACTATCACTCAAAATTTATTTTTACTCCGATTTCGGTTTACTTTTACTAAAAAATTATTTTTACTCCAATTTCGGTTTACTTTCACTCAAAATTTATTTTCATCACATTTTTACTTCACTTTCGGTCAAACATTTTTTTTATTCTACTAACACCTCATTTTCACATTACTTTCACTTTGTTTCAAAATTTATTTTCACTTTAATTCCACTTCACTTTCACTCAAAATTTATTTTTATCTTATTTTAACTTCACTTTCACTCAAAATTTATTTTGATTGCACTTTCACTTCACTTTCGGACAAAACTATTTTTTATTCTACTTATACCTCACTTTCACTATAGTTTCACTTTGACTCAAAATTTATTTCCACTTTAATTTTATTTCACCTTCACTCAAAATTTATTATCACTTCACTTTCACTGACAATTTTTTTTACTTAACCTTTACTTCACTTTCAAACTACTTTCACCCCCACACAAAAATTTAGTTACATTATTTATTTTTTTCAACACAAAGTTAAAGTCCACAATGTTGATCAACGAAAAAATAAAGTGAAAATTGAGTGAAAATAAATTTTTAGTGAGTATTAATGTGAAGTGAAAATGGCGTGAAAAGAATTTTAAGTGAAAGTGAAGTAAAAATGGAGAATAAAAAATTGTCAGTGAAAGTTGAAGTGAAAATATTTAAGTGAATGTTAAAGTGAAGTGATAAGAAGATGAAAATGAAGTGCAAATGGAGTGAATGTGAAGTGAAAAAAGAGTAAAATTTAATTTTGAGTAAAAATTAATTTTGAGTAAAAGTGAAGTGAAAACGGAGTGAAAGTGAAGTGAAAATAGAGTAAAAATATATTTTGAGTGAAATTGAAGTGAAAACGGAGTGGAAGTAAAGTAAAAATAAATTTTGAGTTAAAGTGAAGTGAAAACGGAGTGAAAGTGGAGTAAAAGTGAAGTGAAAATAAATTTTTAGTGAGAATTAAAGTGAAGTGCAAATGGCGTAACATGAAATTTGAGTGAAAGTGGAGTGAAAGTGAAGTGAAAATAAATTTTTACTGAAAGTAGAGTGAAAAAATTTTGAAATTGTTTTAAAAATACATATTTATTGAAATATTAAGGAATTTTTAATTTTTAATTATTAATTAAACAGCTCTATGTAAAGTTTCTTGCTGTATATTTTGTATGCTTGTGACCATTCGTGTATTCTGAAGGTGAATAGTAACTTGAACGTTCAGCTAAAAGATGTCGGCACTTGCACGACTTTCAACATCACGAAGAAAATTTTCAAGCTTTTACGTTCAGAGTATTGTCCGCAATAATGTAATTTGCAAGGTTTTTAAAGTATACTATCAGAAAAAGTACTTTTTTGATATTGGGTTTAAAAAATACTTTCTCAATATTAAAATACTTATTAATTTACATCAAAAAAATTCAAAATTACAAGTAGCTTTTGACCCCTGTTTGTTACAATATCAAAAAACATTCGTTTTTATTTACCTTACAAATATAAAAAAAAATATATTTACTGTAAATTTAATTTTGTTACCACTTTAATTCCAAGAGAATTGTCTTTCGAAATAAAAAATATTTATTCGTTAAACACGTCTGCCTGTGAAAATTGGTTTAGCAATCGAAATACGTTTGGACATTGGTGCTGGTTCGAATGTTACAAGTCTCTAGGGAAAAGTTCTTTACTGTCAGGATGCAAGTAGCAAGTTATCACCTTTTTAGAAATATCGCACCACGGGATACTTTTCTCAGGCAAAAGTCACTTGTGTTTTCCAACATATATATATAAGACGTAACGAAATGCGAATTTTATTTAAATACTTCCACAAACTGCAGTAATGTAGGAAATGGGATGTGACATTCCTGATTCATTGATTCACAATTCGTTGAACTTTCACGAAAAATCTTCAATCAGAAATACACTATTTTGAAAAATTCTTCCTCATAATTTATCAGACGAAAATATTTTTGCTTCCTCGTGGGGGAAAACATTGTTATTCTTCAGCATTAGATAATTTTTTAAAAAACGACTCAAGAAGACTACGTGGTGCAGACATTGTATAAAAGACGCACTTTTTTAAACTCTTCTTGTAAGAGCAGAAAGAAACTATTCATATAATCTGAGATCGAAAATATTAAAGAATAAATACTAATAGTACCGAATAATTATTTTTGATAAACGAGTAAGCCTCAAAGTTTCGAAACTGAAAAGTTGGTATATTACTTGTGTAATATAGTGTAAATAAAGTAAACACTTGCTAACTCCAAAAGTGTTTTAAACTTTCAGATGTATGTTAAAACACGAAATTCCGTGGAGCATTTTAGCCATTCCATGTGCCTACCTCTTGAACTGAAGCTTTCCTGTTCGCTTCGGTAACTGCTGATCTAATTAGTTGCAATAATTAGTGCTATCTTTAACGTTGAAAGTTTGAGCATCTGCTTTAACATACATTTCCTTCCTAATAACTAATAATTGCATTACTGCAAAATAACACTTTCGCGTCGAATAAATTACGAGATTAATGTTTATCAACAAAGTTTCTCATATTCCGGAAAAAATTAAGTAATTCTAGTTCAGGTCACGGATTGTACGACTTTCTCGACTTTTTTTCGACTTCTCTAAGGAAATGTGACTTTTTTCGACTTTTTTTGTGAAAAGATGCGAATAATCGACTTTTTTCAGAATTTTTTTTAGTAAAATGCGACTGATATTTTTTTAATTTTCAGAAAACTAAAGTTAAAGGAAAAAGTTTTAGTCAAAAAAATGTTCTGTTAAGTTTATTATTTATTTACAGATTTCTTTCAAATTTTTCAAAAAAACATCAATAACTTCTTTTCTAAATAAATATTTAATTATTATTTTTCCCTAAGAATTAATATTCTTTAAAAGATTCAAATTCAAACCTTTTTGAAATTAAACTACTTATAAAAAATTGTTATAAAACATGACCGAGTGATATAATCATTATTTTCTATTATAAGATTTTATAAAGAAAAATAATTTGAAAATAATTGAATTTATAGGATGAATTTTTTTGATTTATAAAGATAATTAAAATTTTGACAATAATTTTTTTAAAATTCTTTGCAAATAATTGAATTACAGGGAATAATATTATTTATAAAGATAATTGAATTTTTTAATCCTTTTTCTTAAAATGTTTAAAAGTAATTGAATTTTGAAGAAGAATTTTGATATTTTTAAAAATAGTTAAAATTGTGAGGAGAATTTAAAAAAATTTAAATATAATTGAATTTCTGCGATGAATTTTGTTATTTTTTAAGATAATTGAATTTTGCAAAGAATTTTATCAGATCTTTTGAAAATAAATAAATTTTCATTATGAATCTTTTTATTTATGAAGATAATGATAATTTTGACGAGAAATTTAAAAAAATTTTGATAATAATTGAATTTCTGCGAAGAATTTTATTACTTTTGAAAATAAATGAATTTCTAGGATGAATTTGATTATTTTATAAAGATAATTACAAATGTACAGAAATAAATAAATAATTGAAATTCTGACAAGAATTTTATTAAAAATCTTTTAAAATAATTGAATTACAGAGAAGAATTTTATTATTTATAAAGATAATTGAATTTTTGAACTAGTTTTTTTTAATTGCTTAAAAGTAATTGAATTTTGAAGAAGAATTTTGATATTTTTAAGAATAGTTGAAATTGTGAGGAGAATTTAAAAAAATTTTAATATAATTGAATTTCTGCGATGAATTTTCTTATTTTATAAGATAATTTAATTTTGCAAAGAATTCTGATATTTTTCAAAATAGTTGAAATTGTAAGGAGAATTTTATTACTTTTGAAAATAATTGAATTTCCATGATGAATTTTATTATTTACAAAATTTTGACGAGAAATTTAAAAAAAATTGTTGCATGTAATTGGATTTTTAGCAAAGAATTTCATTATTTTTGAAAATAAATGAATTTTAGAGAAGAATTTTATTATTTATAAAGATAATTGAAATGATGACAGGCATGTTATTAATTGTTTTTTAAATAATTGAATTCTAGAAAAGAATTTTATTATTTAAAAAAATAATTGAAATTTTGAACAGATTTTTTAAAAAAATGTTAAAAATACCTAATTAAAATTTTGCCATGCATTTTATTAAATTTTATTAAATATTATTCGAGATTGTTTGATGTTAAAGTATCTGTTGGCGAGAAATGTGATTTTTTTTACAATTTTAACAATTTCGTGTTTTCTTTTCGTAGTTTTTTTCTTAAAATTTCATTCGACTTTTTTGGAAATTTTATGCGACTTTTCGTGACTTTTGTTGTGAATTTATGCGACTAAAGCGACTTTTTTTGAGTCTTAAAGACGATCCGAGCCCTGTAGTTTAATATTTTATTATTTCCATCTATTAAACTTGAAACTTTAGAGAAACATTTATATTTAGATAAAATAGTCAAAATAAACATCGACTTACTTAAAACACTCCACAAATGGTTAAAAGTAAAATTTGCACTTTGCATATAAGTTGCGAATGAAGATAAAAGTAAACTTATCTAAAGAGAGAGAGACCTTTAAAAAAAATAGTGTCAGTATATTCTAAATCAGTTCATTAACCATATTCACTTCCGTATCGTTAAGTTAGAAAAGTTTGCAGCTTATCCCAAAGAAAGTTTCTTCACGTAAAACTATTGTCCCTGCATTTGGAAATTCACCATTTTTCCAAAAGGCGCCTTTCCTCACGATAAATCAGAACCGGGTGGAACTTCAGCGCCATTCTTGCGATAAGAAGGAACTTCCTGCAATTTATGGATGAGAAAGTTTTCGTCGGTGACGTTTATTACTTTCTCTCATATTCATTCACGTCGACCAAACGTCTCAAGACGGAGAGCCTAAAATTTACTTTAATCCCACCTTTTCAATGCTCGCAGTTCACAGTTCTGTGTCTACTTTTTTTACCGTTCAAAAAAAATTCCCTCCAAATTGAAGAAAAAAGAATTTATCTTCATTCTCCATGAAAACTGAAGTTCATCGCAGACAAATGAATCCTTGAAAATGTTAATTTTTTTCAAAGACAAATGATGGTAGTTAAATAAGTATAGTTTGAAAAGTGCAACTTTTTGACATGCACTCTTATACATTTTAAAAAGTACGTGCCCTTTTACGTGCCTTATTTTTTAAATTTTGAAAAAATATTCTCTTCTATTTTTTAAAATCAAGTCCATCCCCTTTAGGCATTTTCTGTAGTTACTAGTTACTCATTTGGGATCTGCAAATTTAAACCAATTTTTAAGTATTTTTAAAAGTTTAGTTGTCAAAAATTAAATCGGTGCCATTTTTTTAATTTCGTAATAATTGGTTCAAAGCATAGTTTTCCAGAAATTGAATCGGTGACATTTTTGGCCATTTTTCAATTTCGTAATAATTGATTCAAAGCACAGTTTTCCAGAAATTAAACCAGTGAAATTTTTTGCCATTTTTTTAATTTCGTAATAATTGGTTCAAAGCACAGTTTTCCCGAAATTGAATCGGTGCTATTTTTTATTTTTGTAATAATTGGTTTAAAGCACATTTGTCTAGAAATAAATTTTCTCCATTGCCAGATATTGAATCGGTGCCATTTTTTGCCATTTTTAAATTTCGTAATAATTGGTTTAAAGCACAGTTTTCCAGAAACTCAATCAGTGCCTTTTTTAAATTTCGTACAATAATAATTAGTTTAAAGCACATTTGTTCAGAAATAATTTTTCCCCCTTGCCAGAAATTGAATCGGTGCCATTTTTTGCAACCGTGTAAATCTCACTGAATACTTAAAAAGAAACGGCTTAACGAAGGAGGTTAAGTGGATTGTTAATCAATTTCCGAATTTTTGAACAGTTGACGTGAAGTAAATTTTTGAAGAAACACCTACATTTTGTAAAATTAAAACGGTGCCATTTTTTTTTCAATAAGTTGAAACAGTCGGGTAAGAAGGAAATTCTAAAAATGAATTCCTTTCATTTGTATAGGTGAGTATGAATAAAGAAAAAACTATGAATAACAAAGCAGAGGAGAATCATTTATCTGCTATAAGAAGAGTTTGACTTCGAAAGGAAGACGATGAACTGATAACTGATAACAATGCACTCTCATTATTTCTCCTTTCAGTTCTATGGTCTAAATTTTTCACTGATGCAGGAGATGAGAAGATAGGACTTCCCACTGCAAAATCATTCTGATGGGCATTCATAAAATTTACTCATTGTCAGTTTAAGAAACATTGTAATTGAGCGATTGCTATAAGTCTATATTATATTTGTTTTTTATTAACTTCTTAATGTTATTATCGTTTTATAAGTTGCATCAATTTTTTTATTTACGAAAATATTTTTAAAAAATATTTGAAAAAATGTTTTTATTTACAAAATTTTTTTTAAAATCTGTTCTTTATTCTATTTATAAATTTACATTTCTCTTTGTTCTGTTTAAATGAAAAAGTCATAACTCGTCATTTAATGGACTACTGCTTTCGAAAATAATTTTCTCTCTTTTATGTTTAAGTAATAAGTTATATACATATTACAATATTGTTAAAATATGATTTCTCTCATCTTTTATAGCAAGTAAATACAATGAAATTCAATTCATATCATTTTATAGATTGTTATTTTATTTACGACATTAATATATAAATGTGGTTATTTACACTGGCATTAAAAGTTTTTGTAAAAAAGTAATATTTGTTAATTATAATGATTATTTTTGTGGAATATAACCGAAAAAGCTTTCAGCGAAATTATCATTTTCAAATATAAATCCTTTTTTGCAAAGCGTTTAATTGAATGCATTTTTTATTAAATTTTTAAACTGTCAATCAGAGGGACGTGAAGATGTGAATAATTAAAATTATATTATTTTGTAAATGTAAGCTAAATTGTATTTTTTTTAATGAGAGATAAATAATTTAGTATGACGTAAAAACATTTATTTCCGCTTGAATAGAATATTGTCAATTTTATTATGTTATTAGGTCTTTGAGAAAAAAATGTTTTTAAGCTAAAAAGATTATAAACAAGCACAGCAATACTTTTTACCTAATTTAAAAAGATTATTAATATTATTATTATTAAACAAAAAATCTTTAGACCTCTAAATTTTAATTCTTTTTATAAGAATATTTGATTAAAATAATATAAATAAATAATAATAATAATAATTATTATTATTATTATTATTTTATACTTAATTCTTTTTCGTCGATGAAAAAATAATTGTCAAGACGATTTTCTATAAAACTTCAATAACAAGAAGGAAGTAAAATATAATTGCGTTATTCATGTAGAATAATTTAAAGTCAAAAAGAGGTTTATTGTACTTCGTTGAACCTTTTTCAAGTTATCGAGTTTACAAAAAAAGCGTAAAGCACACAGACATTTTGAAATTTGATCGAAAGCTCAAATGACATATGGAAATGTGTCCCATGATTTTAACATCAAATGTCAGAATATTTTAAAAATCAAAAATTGTATTTAATTTCATTAACTTTGGGTAAAATGAGTCGTTTATGTAGGGGAGACACTACCGTACAGTGGATAATAAAAATTTGCTAGTCGCTTGAAATGTAAAACATATTGTCCATTAAAAAGTTTCAATCAAAAAAAGAAATAAAAAATGATAGACTCAAATTTATACTGTAATTAATAAGGTTTTGAATTTTAATAATTGGATCCAATTAATGTTTAGGATTCCGTCCGCCATTTTGGTTCCGCCATTTTGATTTTTGAGAAACTGACTTCAGTCGAATAAAAAATACCATTTTTAGTATATAATGCAACTTATTTCGATTTTTATAGTGTGAAAAGCATAACTATAGACAAATCTTTAAAAATTTATTTTTCATTAAGTTTTCCAATTAAATGTTTAAAATATTACAAATAAAAAGATTTTGAGTAATTGAAATTTTGTAAAATTTAATTCAAACTAAATTATCTTCGCAAGTGTTCTATTTTAATTTTTAAAAATTAACTTTTCATGAATTTTAATTGAAAATTTTGGAAATAATATTAAATACTCAACAAAATTTTAATGAATAATCTTGAAACGTGTAAATTCAATAAAAATGAAAATTAATGAAAAACAGATTTTTAAAATAATAATATAAAATATGAATAATGTTAATAATATATTAAAATAATATTTAAATATATATTTTGAAAAAAGTAATTCTCTCAATTATTACGTTATAATTTTTAAAAATTTTATTATTTTCAATACCAAATATTTTCAATATTCTCAATATTTTCAATATTTTGTTTAATTTAAATTCATACACGAAATAATAAAATTAAAATTTTCCAGAATTTATTATTTTTAACATTTTGGAGAAAATCATATGATTACAATTTTCAATAAAAATTTTCTTTGTACAAAAATTGTTTAACTGTATAATATAAAAAATTACATTACAATATTTATAAAAAAACTAATTCTTAGAATTGTTTTATAATAATGTTTTAAGATTTAATTTGTCTTTGAAGAAAGTGAATAAGATTTTTTTTTAATTTACTACTTTAGAATTTTTCAAAAATAATTTATTTATAATTAAAATTCGTGGAAAAGTTTATTTAATTTTTTTATTTAAATAGGTAAATTATTTATTTCTTATTTTTTTAAACTCAATTATGTTTAAAAGATGTTGTCAAATTTTGAAATATTTTTTAATTAGATTTTACTAAATTTAAATTATTTTTGAAAAAATTCTTATAAATTTCAATTTTTTTACATTTTTAAATACCTATTTAAATGTAAAACTTGTAGTATTTAAAAAAATTATTTGGAAATATTTTGAAAAAGTTAATTTTACGAATTTTTTTTAATTAAAAGTTTGGAAAATATTTAAACCGTTTACTTTTTCTTATTAAAAATATCATTTTAGGTAGAAACCTTAATAAAAAATGTTTAAAAAGAAAAAATGATGGTTTTAAATTATTATAAAAGAATTGGACTTTTTGTATTTAAATAATTGAATTTTCGAAAAAATTGCAAAACATGGTTAAAAATGCAAACATGGAAAGAAAATGAATAATAAATTTTGTAAAGGTATTTTACAATTTGGGGAAATAGGGCAACAAACCGAAAAATTTATATAAAAAATACTAAACTTTAAAAAAATTCATTTGGAACAGTAATTTATTCTATATTTTCTTTCAGTGTATATACACTGTAAAAAAAAGGAGTTAAATTTTAACTCCCCAGGGAGTCTATAAAAGTCACACCCAATTTGGGAGTTAATGCCAGGGGAGTTAAATAAAAGGAGTTAAAATTTAACTCCCAAATGCTAACTCCCCATGGAAAAAATAACTCCCGCGGGTGTTAAATGAAGGGAGTTAAAAATTGACTCTCTTTTGGAGTTAATTTTTAACTCTAAAAATTTAACTCCCTACTCCCGAGTCCGTTAACTCCCTAAATTTTTTACAGTGTAGATGATTGATTTAGAGCTGAAGTTTAGTTAAAAATTGTAGAAAGTAATTGAATTTTTAGAAAGGTTATAGTTTTAATTTTTAAACATTATTATAATTTTCAGAAGTTGGAATGTTTTAAATTTAATTGCCTGTGTGAATAAAGAAATAAGAAGTTTTCAAATATTTATTTAGCAAAATTGTACAGTTTTTGCTTAACATATTTTTTGATTCATTTATAGAAATAATATATTTAATTCAAACATAATTTATAATTGATTTAAAATTATTTATTATCAACTTTTAAGTTTGAATGAAACATAAAATTTTTAAACGTATTTTTTGTTTAAACTAAAGCTGAAAAAATGTTTGAATTGAACATAATTATTCAAACAAAAAATTATTTTTTAATCAATGCAGTAAATATTTTCTATATATTGAAATTAAGTATACAAACTAATTTCAATTAAACAAAATCACTTGAAATTATTTTTTTACTTGATAATGTATAATGTATAATGTTTTCGCAGTGTAATGAAATAATTTGTTTAACATAGAAAATGTTTGAAAATTGATTTCATTAATTGACATGATGTTCGTTCGAAATGGAATGCCATGCCTTTTCGTAAGAAGCTATTTGTAAATGTGTTTTATGCAAATAGTCGGCTAGCAGTGCATCATGTTTGAATAACACTTGTACGCGAATATGAGAATGTGTAAGTGCGTGTAATGTAGGACCCGCGGTTAAATCATACCATTTGGTGCACTATTAATTAAATAAGTAGTCGCACCAATTCCCCTGCAATACCCTATACAAGGGGAGCTTTCTGTTGGCTTGTACATTCTATGCTTAAATCTGCAATTTACCGATAAATATAGGCACACACACACACACACACATACAATTCGTTTCGGTAACCAATTCGTAATTAGATCAGCTCATTTTCAAAGCCGAAATTGTGCGCGATATATTCGCTTCACACATCGTTTACATTTACAAATCTACTTACAGGAAAATTCAAAATTAATGCCCTGCAATTATATCAATAGAACCTTTTCTACCAAAATAGCATATTTCCATTTTGCCTTTGTGTAAGTAATATTGTAATTAAATTTCCAAGGATTTAAAAATAGTTGTTATAGCGACTGAATTTTGTCTGAAGTTCATAAAATATTCGATATGAATTTGGTGAATAAATTGTAATTCTTCTAAATTTTAAAATTGTAATTCTGGGTCGAAATTTTGGTCGAGTTGTTCGCACTTTCGAGTTCCACCTCTGTTGCGCGAAGTAATGTCGCATTAACTCCACTTGAATTATTAAAGTAGAGAAACTCACAATATCATACACAACTCACATTTATGTGCATCAACATTCGCACACATTTGCATGTTGTGTACACAATACTTATCGTATTGTTTCAAAACTAGGAGGCAAAACTTAGTTGCTAATAGATTTATTCTTAGGTAGCATTTCCTCTGTTGTCTATTAATTGCAGAAGCAGAAAGTTATAATTTCATACGGCATTTTACATTTGTTATAATCACATTTTTCTTCTTTGATGATAATGTTCCTATGTTACAATTACAACACATCCTAAATTATTTAAATTTAAATGATTCTGCAACTGTTGCAAAAATTAGGGTTTGTAGACCCAACAAGCAAGTAGATTTTTCTCAAAAATGGTTTTCGAACCATTCAAACTGAAAGATGCCTAAAATTCCCATCTGTAACAAAAAAAATCATTTATTCATTGATTCAAGCAGTGAAAAAATGTCGAGTGACCACCAAAATAAAGTTCTTCTTTTTTAAAAATGTGTCTCAATGAACTTGTTAACAAACAATTCTTTGTTTAATCATTTCTCCTTTTCATGTTTGGGTATGCTTTACATAAATTTCTTTTGTCGACATTATTTACATGTTGCAAATTTACATTGAAAATGATAATTATTATATAAATAAATTTCATTCGCCCTTTCCATTGTCTTTGAATAAATAACCCGTTTTTCAATTGTTACAATTTCCATTTGTGTCTCTGACAATAATTCACGCGGACAAAATGTATGTTTACGATCGTGAAACATAATTATCCGTCAAATTGTTGCAAATTTTAATTACAAACCGTGTGTCCCTTTCTCATGATGAACATATTCTTTCATCGAAATGTGAAAAATTTTGACATCATCGAAAGATCTTACAATTAGTTCTGACCATGAACGAACATCCTTTGCATGTTCCCTTAGTTCGAAGCCTTCTGCACAGTAACTAAAATAAAACATGTTATTAAATTATCAGTTGATGAAAACTCGTGCTCTTCAGAAAACAAAACTCGGTTGATAATTTAATGTTTTGCAGTGTAGGAAATGTGATTCATACTATACAATATAAGAAATGGGTGACAATAAAAGAAACTCATTAATTCTTATCACAAAGTATTTTATCGGTCGCCCGTTGAAAACGATATTAGAAAAGCTTTCAAAAAAAAAATAAAATAAAATAAAGAAAAAACCTTGCTGAAAGAGGTCGAGCAATAACATTATTGGCAAGTGAGGTATAGTGTGAGATAAGAGTGAAGGTGCTAAAACAGGCCAGGAACTTGCTTTCGTAGGATCACTGTGCGCCCTGAGATAGATCTGCGATACCAGGTCGACCATCTGGATTGTAGTCTATCCACTTTATTGAGATCAATGCTTATTGAAAACGTCCTTCTCCCACCTCCACTTTACTTGCTGGATTGCATTCGAACACGTTTGTAGTGGCACTTCCACTCTGAACCAACACGACTTGAAAAGGAAACGCGCCCTTTTAATTAAAACGCTTTGTATGCTTAAAGTGACGCTTGGACATCGCTATTCTCAAATGCCGGAGCAATATCGAGCTCATCAGCAAGTTTCAAATTGGTTATTGATCAGTCTTTACTTCTTCAAAGACTTTACATTATACTCCACGGAATCGGAACTAAGATTCCATTAATTTTCATTATTTACCACTCGTACCTAATTTTAATCACTTCTTCACTAGCTAAAGAGCTTTTTATTATCTGAATGTTGATTTTATCAACAAACAAAAAAATTCTGTCAAACAGTTCAATTATTTTCAATGTTTCAATGCTTTAATGATTTTTTTTACCCTCTAACGGAAAACTGGAATGGTTTTGAGAACATTTGGAAAACATTGGAAAAATGAGACAGAAACAATATTAAATTTGAAGAATTTAAAAACATGAAAGTGAAAAATCTCCAATTTGCGAGAAGTGGCCTTGAATGATCCTTTTATTCTTACGTTAGCTTCAGAAAGAATGAACTCAATTGCAAACTGGATTCCAGAGATCTGTCGAGCAATATTTTCCCTTCTGAGGCGAATATATGCTTCTGTCGTTTGAAGCAGCGTAAAATTGTTTCGCGCTCAGTCTACTGCGTGTCTCTATTTTATTCTTCTCTGCCTCGATTCTCCTCTCTTTCTTCAATTTAAGCTTCCAGGACGACACAAGCCTTCGACAAAAATAAAAAAAAGGGATCAGCCCTGCGGCTAGTAAACTTTATATAGACATCCGATGAACGTTGGAAAAGCTCGAAAGAAAAACTTTCTATATGACATGAGTGCCGGGTTTTTCTCTTATTTTTGTTCCGTAAAATAAAATTACTTGTCATTTTTAAATTACTATGTAAAAATATTTATTCTTAATGTTGATTATAATTCGAATAAAGCCGCAAGTTCATTAAAAATAAAGAATTTTTTAAACTTCTTTTTTGATAGTTTCAATATTTTGGTATATATCACTTCCATTTATAATAGAAGCATTCAGAAAGACTTCAATTTTAGTCAAGTGGATTTTAATGTTTTCTATTGTATTTCTATTTCCAGAATTGGCAATATCAGACATGACTGATAACCGATCACTAAATATAATCATTAAAGATTGCTCTAATTCAATGATTTCTGTTACTGAAACTAATTGATTTTTGGAATTTCGCAGACAAATCAGAGAACTATCAGAAATACTAGGACGAATATTATTAAGTAATCTTCCCTTTAAACTGCTCGAGTTGGTAATAGATGAAAAAATCTGTGTATCATTGTTAGAAGTAAAAATTCTTTGCCTTTCTTCTTGCCTGAATAATCCAATACTATTATTGTTTTTTATTATATAACGTACGAAACTTTCTGCATTACTTGAAGATTTTACATTACCTAAGAGTAGTTTTTCGTTCAATATGAATTTTATCATTTCAATGTCAAGTGTGCGTTCAAACTTTGTGTACGGTGTTTTTGAGAAAATTATTGACATGTATGGAAAGAAATCAGTAAACTTTTTTCCAAAAAATTTTTCCAAATCCAATAAAAATCTTGAAAGGGATCCAATATTATCCCGTTCAATGTCGGCATAGTTAAAAACAATTATAAATTTTAATGTTTTTACTTTCTTTACCAACTGATAGATATAAATAGAATTAATAATGTCTTGTACCGGTCCTCTGTTGTCTTGAAATCCTGGACAATCAAAAATGCTTAAACCACGCAATTTGGGTGATTTCCATTTTATGGGAATTGTAGTTTTTGATCTTGGTCCAGCACCAATTTCCGGTCCTCTGGATTTATTGTCTGCCTTAATTATTTTAAATTCACTATATGGCGACGGTTTAACGCCCTTTAGTTTATTGCCTATTAAATAATTAATTAGTGTACTTTTTCCTACTCTTGCTGGTCCTATAACAATTGCAGCATCTTCATCCAGTGCTTCCTTTTGCATATAGTCTTCCGCTTCACTAAACGATTCTTTTAACTTTGTTACCTCAGCTTCAGTTAATTGACAACTTTTACTGTGTTTTGTTAAAAGTAGTAACAAGATGATTGAAATTCTCATCATGAATGATTATTTATATTTCTTCAAATGAAAAATTTACTAATAACGTTGGTATTTGTTTTCGATATTACAGCTTTAACTGGAAAACACAAAAATAGTAAAAGAAGAATTCAAGAATAAGATTGTCAATATTTACATACTTTTTTAAAGTCCAATTGATTCATGTAATTTATTAGAGACCAGCAGAAAAACACAATTCAATCTGGAGTATTGGTTTGAAAACTTTAAGCTACGTGGCTCATAGTAGATAAAAAATTTCGTGGCGTTTTCATATATTTATCTATCTTAAAAGCTGTATTTTATATTTAGGCAATAATCAAGTTTCATGCTAGCGCTACATGAAGTTTAGATAAAGACAAATTTTATAACAGTAGAACATTTATTTGAAACAATTTTCTTCGACTATAAAAATTTACGAACTACCAAAGTTCTGTTAATATTTTCCTAACTGATTAGGGTTACTGTGAGAGTTTGTTGTGTGCATAAAAAATATTTATAAATTTTCCATATAATTGAAGAAATCACTTCTAAAGATAAGATGCAAAATTATCAGTTGGGGTTTACTGAACAGAGTTTCGAACTCAATTTTACAATATACGAAACAAGAATTAAAGTCTAATTAAAGTTTAAAAACTTGAAGAGTGATCTTGTTTCAACTGATTTAAAAATAGTGAATTTTAAATAATTTTTTAGAAAGGAAAAACATAAATGAAACCTCAGGGCTCTTTAGGATATTTTTCTACTTATTTAAAATGTTCGTCAAAAAAAATTGTAACAAGAAATATTAAAATGTATTCGATTTAAAAGAAATTATTGATAGAAATGCACTTTTGAATTATTCTAAAACGAAAAGAGTCTTTTTGTAGACATGTTAAATTAATTTAACAAATTTTTTTGTCCAATAGTTAATGAATTTGTTTTCCTCTTTTTTTGTTGAGATTTATTTAAAAATAGTTTTATGAGCTTTGGTAATCAAAGTCACTCTTTAAATCCATGCAGTATTTTTTCAAGGTGGTACAGTTTTGCCATAAAATAGGAACGGCTTTAGAATCCTTTAGTAAAGAGGGTTTGGAATCGATGCATTTTGATTTCGAATCTACATGGAAATTGAACAAAGTAACAAAATCGCATTTAGATTATTGTGGCAATTTTTGTTTACAATGCGTGCTTGGAAATTATAGTTCTTTTTGGAAAAAATATTATTGTATTTCATGATATTATTCATAGCATTGTTATGATTATTCTTTCATTATATTAGATTCATGTTTGGTACAGTTTTTAGTTTTTTTTTTGTTTTATTATTATGGAAACATAGGAATCATCCGTACTTCCTTTTTTATTATAAATAAATAATTTTTCAACTCAAAAGGATCTTTTATTGAAAATATTGCGAATAATAATTTACTATCTTCTTTGAGAGTATTTTTTACGAACGGTAAGGAATAAGTGAACATAACAGTGCTGAATTGAAAACAGTGTTTTTGATTATTTAAAAAATTAAAAATCCCTTGAAGCTTAATTAATTCTGTTATTTTCCATATCATTGGTCATTTCAACGTCAGTTCTATGCTGTATTCAAATTTTATTCCCTTCGCTTGCTTTAAAGCGGCGCTCTTTTAAGAGCGTTTCAATCACTTGAATAGATTTGGGACAACTTGTAATTTGCTTAAGCATTTACAGCTGTAAATTTAATTATAGTTGTATTTAATTGGTTGGAAAAACAAGGGATTTGAGAGGAGAGAATCGTTTGGTTAAGCCATTTTGTAATTCGTTGGAATCTCGGACTATCTATAGCTTGGAAAAAGTCAAAACCGAGGACTTTAGTTTACTATCCTGCATAAGTGAATTACACGCGTCGCAAACAATCTTGTCTAGAATTGCTGCTCTTTATAGTTGTTTTTATTGCATCTTTTTTACGACATTGGTAAATTCCAGTGGCGCTACTTTCTGCCTCGCACTCTTTCCTCCCACGTCCCTTTATTGTTTGTCGTTGCTTCTCTTCAATGCGCATTCGCGTTTATTACCAGCTACGGAGAATTATAAAGATGAAGTTTCGCCGTAAATTCTTTTACAACGCGCGAGAGCTCATACGGTTTGGAAAAAAAAAATTGCACAAAATATTATTTTAATCAATAAAAATTGACACTTGAATTTGCTCCTTGGTTCTAGGAGTTTGAGAATAATTTCAAAAGTAGACTTTTCAGATTTAGTTTCGAATAAAATTTTTCCTTCATTCCACAAACTTTTAATTTTGTTTCAATGTCTCCGAGGATCCATTCTTTCTGATTCTAATTGCAATGGATTCAAATAGAAACACTATTTACTCTTTCTTAAAAATATTGCTGAATAATATAGAATATCATAGCCAATTTTCAATTACCCTCGTAGGTATATGCAAAAAAAGATATTTTGCTGCACGAAAATTTAAAAAGTAGTATCCCATTTTTCAAAACAACTTTATTATAAAATCAATAAAATCGTTAAAAGTGAATTGGTCTTAATTTTTAAAACGGAAAAGCCACTCATACTGTAGGAAAAAAAACAAAGGGAAAAATTGCAAAACACTATTCACGAGAAACATCATTAGCATTTATGCTCTTTTTCAAGCCAAGTGCGTCATATCGTAAAAATATGCATATGTATCGTATGCTAAATAAATTTACAACTCTTTGAAATTCTTATTTTTGTAGAAAGTCTTCTACATACGAGCTTATACGTCCTTTTCATGCTTCTACAATTGAACTTATTTTTTTTTTAAAGTTTCATACAAAATTAAATTAAATTGAGGAATTTAAAAAAAAATTGTTTTATTGTTATATCAAATAGAATTTTACATTTCGCTTTTGTAGGATTTTTAAAAGATTATTTATCAAGTTACTTCTTCGAATTGATAATTTGATATTTTCCAAGTTTTCTAAAATTTAAATTTTCGACTCTGAATTCCCAAAAGACACTTGTTCTCGCTATTTAAAATTCCATATATTTTGTTTGACTGTCAAAAAGGAATATTGGCAAAAGTGCGCATTTGGTAGTTATATTTTTTGCATGAGGTTTTTGAGATAAAAGTGTCAGCCCGAGGCAAAGAAGAATGCATTTCAAGAGTAATACTTTGGAATTCTGACATTGAAAATGGCAAAAGTGACATCTGCGCGAATCATTTAAGAGTTTCGTGATCGTTGCGTGCGCGAACGAGTTGTTCCCACGAACCCTCCATGTCCCTAGGCTCCACCGACTTGAGCCGTTATTACCAATAATGACAGGTTGGTCAATGACGATACTACCGATACCGTTCATTCCACTGACGATGACCAGAGGCCACCAATAATTGACACTATATAGTGCTCCTCTACTGCCTCGAACACATGGCGAGGACATTCTTTTTAATTTACTGATTTAACATTCTTAGAAGGGCGTTTTTTCAATTACTGATCTGCACATGTTTATGTCTTAGAGTGGTACTTGCTGTATTCGAAAATTTTCTTAGAATACATTCTTCAAATGCAAAACGACATTTTGAATTCAGGGATCACAAAAAAAACCCCTGGGGAACAAGTTTTATACGAATTTGGACGAAATGTCCGCCATATTCGATCCGCCATTTTGAATTTTGTACTTCTGCAGGTCGATTATATAATTTCACTTCAGTTTCACAAAAAACAATTATTTTTACTTCACTTTCACTCCATTTTTACTCAAAATTTATTTTCACTCCATTTTCACTCCACTTTAACTGAAAATTTATTTTCACTCCATTTTCACTTCACTATCACTTCATTGTCACTTTTACTAAAAATGTATTTTCTCTCCATTTTCACACTACTTTCATTCCACTTTCATATAAAATATATTTTCACTCCATTTTGATTTTACTGTCATTCCACTTTCATATAAAATATATTTTCAATCCATTTTCACTTTACTTTTACTCCACTTTCACTCAAAAAATATTTTTGCTTCATTTTCACTTTACTTTCACTCCAATTTCACTCAAAATTGATTTTTACTTCATTTTTATATTTACCCAAAATTAATTTTCAATCCATTTTCACTTAAATTTTACTCAAAATTTTATTCACTTCATTTTCACTCAAAATATTTTTTTACTCTTTTTAACTTCACTTTCACTCTCAAAATTTTTTACTCTCTACTTTTACTCCACTGTCGCATTCACTCAGAATATATTTTCACTCCTTTTTCAAACTTTTTCCTACAATCCAAATTTATTTTCACTTCACTTCCACTCAACTTTCACATTCACTGAAAATTAATTTTCAATTCACTTTTTTATTTGTCAACGTTGTGGATTTCACCTTCGTATTAGAGAAAAAGAATAATGAAATAAAATTTGATTGGGGGAGAAAGTAGTCTGAAAGTGAATTAAAAATAAATTTTATTTGAAAATGTAGTAAAAATAAATTTTAAGTGAAAGTGAAATGAATTTAATGTAAAAAGAAATTTTGAGTAAAAATGAAAGTAATGTGAAGTGTATGTGTAATAAAAGAAGCTTTCAGTGAAGGTGAAGTAAAATTGTAAGGACAATAAATTTTGTGTGAAAGTGAAATAGCAGTAAAAATAAAATTTAAGTGGAAGTGTCCTGAAGTGAACAAATTTTGAGTGAAAGTAGAGCGAAAGTGAAGTGAAAATGGAGTAAAAATGATTTTGACTGAATGTGCAAGTGAAGTGAAAATAATTATTGAGTGAAAGTGAAAGTTTAGTTAAAATACAATGAAAATAAATTTTGAGTAAAAGGGATGTGAAATGGGAGTAATAATAAATTTTGAGTGGAAGCGAAAGTGGAGTGAAACAAATTTCGAGTGAAAGTGGAAAGAAAGTGAAGTGAAAATGAAGTAAAAATTTTTTTGACTGAATGTGAAAGTGAAGTGAAAATAAATATTGAGTGAAAGTGAAATTGCAGTAAAAATAAATTTTTAGTGAAAGTGAAGTGAAATTGGAGTAAAAATAAATTTTGAGTGGAAGTGAAAGTGAAGTGAAAAAAATGTTGAGTGAAAGTGAAGTCAAAGTGAAATCAAAGTGAAGTCAAAATAGAGTGAAAAATTTTTTGACTGAATGTGAAAATGAAGTGAAAATAAATATCGAAAATATTCTAATACAATTAGTATTCCACTTTTATTCTCCTAAATTGTTAAAATTATATTTATGTAAACATAGAATTAAGGAAAAAAAATTTTAAATCATGCTATCAAATGAAGTATTGCTACTTGTTTAGTAATGGCAAGAAATTTTTTTGTAATTTTCCACACATGAAAGTATCCTTTGAGATTGAGAGAAATTTTTTTTTTTGGCACAAATGAAAAAACACTCTTTGTTTATAAATTCATATGTTGTTCATTTATAAATGAAAGAAAGGATTTGTATTGCGTCCTTATAACTTTTGATGGCAAGCTTTTATTTATAAAAAAGCGCGCGCGCGCGTGTGTGTGTGTGTAGAAAAAGCAATTTTTAATTCAAACAAATTTCTTTGATGTTATCCTTGACATTAAAAGAAATATTTCCTTTCAGGAAAATACTAATTTTATTAAAAAAAATGTTTCTTTTATATGAAAATTTTCCTACATTGAAATTCTCTTTATGATATTGAATATTTCATAAAGCGATTTATGTCAGTTGAAAATCAGTGCTTTCAATATATATATATATTATTTTGTTAATATCGAATCACATAAATTTGTAAATTATTCTATTTTCAAAATTTAATAATTCTCTCCTCACAGGATGCTGTTTGGTGAAATTGATTTTTATAATTCCTAGAGTTTAAATTATTGGTATGTAAAATTGTAAATTATTAATTACTATGTATGTTTTTTCAATAAATGTTTTTAAATTTAATTTTTTTGCAGAGAATATAATTTTGTTTGGTAGGTACGAAAAGATGGTTGAATTTTGTTTTAGAAAAATAGCAAAATTTACAAAATAGGGAATGATTTTTTGGTTATGAAAGATAAATCAATGTTACGTCATCTAGGGATCAATTTTTTTTTATATAGTTATCAGATAAATGCCTTTTATGCTATCGGAATTGCCGATCATGGATTAGTTCTCTGCATGCCTTAGGATTTTTTAAAGAGCGATATCCTTTACATCGGTTCAATGTCCTTCATAGCAGATGTCGATAATTACTTGCATCTTGCTGTGGAACGAGTATGTACATCAGTGCGGGTCTTACCTCAGGCGGAGACACTTAAGGACCAGCGAAAAAAAAATGAATGAAAAAAAAATTTCATAGCGAGTGTGCCAGATAAATTTTTGTCGATAAGCAAGACCTAAGGGAGAACGACAGGAATTATGAACGATGAAAAATTGCATCGAGAGAAAATTATTAATTTACTTATACAGTCGGTGTTTAAAGTTTCTGTTTTTTTTTAATTCGCAACAGGTTTCGCTGGAGAAAAATATTTTGTTCTAGTAGTAAAACATATTAGTTTTATTAGAATATGTTCGTTTTTTTCTGAGACATAATAAAAATAATACTTTTACAAAATCTAAATTACAGAAAGCATGATTTCCTATAATGCTCTAAGTATTTTCTTCGGTATTCAGAACAAAAGAGTGTTAAAAAAATGAAATTTATGTTAAAATAACACCAGAATGGATTAAAATAAATTGCAGCAGTATAATCCCTCTAGAATTAAATTAACACCAAAAAGGATTAAAATAATCTAGTTTGGTGTTATTTTTAACTATGAATGGAATTTTATTTTAAATAAAACACCAAAGTCAACGATTTGGAAAAATTCAACGAATTTAGCTTCTTCAGGAAGAATAGTAAGTTAGTTACTAACTAACTTAGTAACATAGTTACTAAATTCAATTGTGTTCCAAAAATTAAAAAAAATTCTCGTCAAAATTTCAGTTCTCTTTATAAATAATAAAATTCTTCTCTAATATTCAATTATTTAACAAAATTTTAATCAAATTCTTGTCAAAATTTCAATTATTTTGAAAAAGCTATCTTAAATTCCATAATTTTCAATATCTACTATTTCAATAAAATTTTCCAAATGAATTCCATTATTAAAAAAAATTTGAATAGGTACAATTCTACGCAAACATTGAATTATTTGCATAAATAATAAATTTTTTTACAGAAATTCAATTATTGACAAATTTTTTTATAAATTTCTTTGCAATAATTCATTTATTTTCATAAATAATAATACTCGTTGCAGAATTTCAATTATTTTTATTGCAATTTTAATCAAATTCTTCGAAAAATGTAATTATTCTTAAAAATCTTATTAAAATTGGTCCAAAGAATTTAATGATTTAAAAATTTTGTTGATAACATTTTTTAAGAGAATGTAATTTCATGAAACGTGAAATTAATAAATTATTTATTTTTGTATTCAAATAATTGAATTCTCGTAGAATTTACTAATAAACATGAATTTCAGTTAAAATTTTAGATTATACTTAAGTATTAAAAGCATTATAACGTGAATTTTGAGAAATAATTAAATTTTTAAAAAGTTTCAAACTAAAATCATTGAAATTCTTAATTTTTTATATTTTTGACAAAAAATTCTGTAGAATTGATTCTTTTTAAAAGTTTAATAGAATTTTTATTGAAATTATTTCAAGTTTTTATTTTTCAATATAAATTTAATTGCAGAATTTCCGAATAATTGAAATTTTGTAAAATTGAATTGGTAAAGGAATAAATTTGAAAATTCTCATAAAAATCATCGCAGCGTTTCAATTATTTTTCATACAATTATAATTGAATTCCTTGACAAAAATTTGTTACTAAAATTCTTTATGAGAATTGAATTTTGAGAAACATTCAATTATTCAATAAATTATTTACTTTTGTATTTAAATAATTAAATTCTTGTAGAATTTTTTTAATAAAAATTGATTTTCATTTCATAAAAATGAATTTCAGTTAAAATTTTAGATTATAATTGAATATTAAAAGAAATATAGAGTGAACTTTTTGGAAATAATTAAATTTTGAAATTAATTATTAATTATTGAAATTAATTAATTAAAAAAATTTAATAAACTAAAATTTAATTAATTGTAAAAAAAACCAAAATTGATTATTTTAATCTTTTTTGGTGTTAATTTAATCTACAACACTTTTTAATATCTCACGATTTACTCTGAATAAATTCAACTTTTCTTGTTATTAACACTAAAAATGCTAACGAAGATTATAAAATTGAATTTTTCTTGGGGCGATGAAGCATACCAGTTCCTGCTACTAGTTAATAATTTTCTATCTGGATAAGAATGAATTTTTTAGCCAAGCTATTGTTAAAATTTGACTGGTACATATGAAACTAAGTGTGAAATAAAAAATTCTTTTGTTTCTTCGTCTCTAAGTATCTTTTGAGTAATGTTGACACTTGAGAGAGAGAGAGAGAGAGAGAGAAGATTGTGGAAACTTGTCTATTGTCTCGGGTACGCTAGCAAGTTCACCCTCAAGGAACTATGGATAATGACTGTCGATTTTGGGATCTGAGAAAAAATACTCTATTTTTTTATAGAAAGATTGAATTAAAGTTATTGGAAATTAAAATTTTTTTATTTACTTCATAATGTCTTGAAAGTAAATTAAGATTTTTTATTCACTTATTGATTTAACTAAGATTTATTTTTATATAAATCTTGGTTAAATAAATAAATAAGTAAATAAAAATTCTTAATTTTTCTATATGGTACAGTCCGTACAAAAATTTTTTAAAAAAAATATAGTGTGATGTGGAGTATCAGCTGCCTTTTTTCTGAATTAAAAACCAGTGTGGGAGGTCGAGGCGACGCGACTCTTCCATTTGGATGCTGCCTGAGGGATGGCAGGTGGATTTATCTTATCTACAGAAAGCGGGAAATCGACAGTCCTTAATTCATAATAATTCGTCAGGTGCTATCACTCGTCGACTCTGATCAGTTATCGCATTTTTTTTTAACTTTATTGTTGCGATTTAAGAACATTCGAATTTTAAAAGCTAGTTTTTTTCTATTTCACTTGTAAAACTTTTTTTACCAGTTAGTTGGTGTGATTGATGGAAGTTTCGTTCCATTACGTAAGCGTAAAAATTTTCCTTCCATCTTCTGTTTCAGATAAGAATTGCGATCTTCATCTTTCCCATTATTTTAGAAAACAAGATGTGCATGGCCCCTTAAATAATTCATCTTCACTCGATTGCATTTTAATCTTTCTGATCAGGAAAAAAAACTTTTCACGATCATTTTACAACAAGAACATTATTTTTAAATATTTTAATACTGTAAATTTAATATTTTTACGAAAATATTACAAAAATATTCCTGCCCTTTGACTCAAAAAAATTTCTATAATTTATAACCTCTGATTGTTAGATAACTGTGAATAGTTACGAAAGTTGTACATCGATTTTTCAAGTCTTATGATAAAAATGACGAAATCTTATTAAATACATAAAATTAGTGCACATTTTACGTGAAATAATTCGTTTGCGTCTAAACGATTCTATTTAACTTAATTCCAAGAATAATTATAATTACCATATTCCGCAGAGAATTGTTAGTTGGATATTTATTCGAAAAGCTGCTTATCGTTTATCCTGTTTAGTATTCGTAGGTCATGAAAATTTGCAAAATGCAAGCAAGATTTATGATTTGGATTATGTTATCTTAAAGCTTTAAATTAGTCTTCAAATAAAAAAAAACCGGTACCATATTAGAGGAAAACAAGAAAAAATCTGTAAATTCCAATGAATTAAAATTCATTTCATCTTTGTATTGTAGGTACAAATTTAAACGAAGATTAGAAACATGAGAAATTAAAATTGGGGGTCGATTATGTAATTTGACTTCACTTTCACCCTAAACTTATTTTCACTCAATTTTCATTTCACTTCCACTCAAAATTTATCTTCACTAAAATTTTACTTTCACTCAAAATTTATTTTCACCTGACTTTCACTCCACTTTTACTAAATATTTATTTTCACTCCATTTGCACTTCAAATTCTTCAATTCGCATTTACTCAAAATTTATTTTCACTCCACTTTCACTTCCACTCAAAATTTATTTTCACTTCACTTTCACTAAATATTTATTTTCACTCCATTTGCACTTCAATTTCACTCAAAATTTATTTTCACTTCACTTTCAATTCGCATTTACTCAAATCTTATTTTCACTCCACTTTCACTTCCACTCAAAATTTATTTTTACTAAAATTTCATTTCACTTTCACTTCAATTTGACTTTCACTCAAAATTTATTTTCACCTGACATTCACTCCACTTTTACTAAATATTTATTTTTACTACATTTGCACTTCAATTTCACTCAAAATTTATTTTCACTTCATTTTCAATTCGCATTTACTCAAAATTTATTTTCACTCCACTTTCACTTCCACTCAAAATTTATTTTCACTCCACTTTCACTAAATATTTATTTTCACTCCATTTGCACTTCAATTTCACTCAAAATTTATTTTCACTTCACTTTCAATTCGTATTTACTCAAAATTTATTTTCACTCCACTTTCACTTTCACTCAAAATTTATTTTCACTTCACTTTCACTAAATATTTATTTTCACTACATTTGCACTTTAATTTCACTCAAAATTCATTTTCACTTCACTTTCAATTCGCATTTACTCAAAATTTATTTTTACCTCACTTTCACTACATTTTTACTAAATATTTATTTTCACTCCATTCGCACTTCAATTTCGCTCAAAATTTATTTTCAATTCGCATTTACTCTAAATTTATTTTCACTCCATTTGCACTTCAATTTCATTAAAAAATTTATTTTCACTTCACTTTCACTAAATATTTATTTTCACTCCATTTGCACTTCAATTTCACTCAAAATTTATTTTCACTTCACTTTCAATTCGTATTTACTCAAAATTTATTTTCACTCCACTTTCACTTTCACTCAAAATTTATTTTCACTTCACTTTCACTAAATATTTATTTTCACTACATTTGCACTTTAATTTCACTCAAAATTTATTTTCACTTCACTTTCAATTCGCATTTACTCAAAATTTATTTTTATCTCACTTTCAATTTGTATTTATTCAAAATTTATTTTCACTCCACTGTCACTTACACACAAAATTTATTTTTACTAAAATTTTACCTTCACTCAAAATTTATTTTAATTACACTTTTACTTCACTTTCACTCAAAGCTTTTTCTATTCCACTTACACTTCACTTTACTTTCACTTTGACTCACAATTTATTTTCAATTTAATTTTATTTCACTTTCACTCGAAAGTGGAGTAAAAGTGTAGTGAAAATGGAGTGAAAATAAATTTTGAGTGAAAGTGATAGTGAAAGTGAAGTGAAATTACATAATCGACCCCCTGCACGTACCAGAGAAGGCGTACATCATAAAACATAGTGTAACTTGAGCAATTATGTCAGCGAAATAGTTGTATATGTGTAGGACGGTGGTGAATTCATAACACGAAGGTGATAGGCGCATACAGTGTGTTCGCTTCTGCTTCGGTATCAGTCAACATAACTATATATATATTCAGCAAAATTTATCGCAAAACGATAATGTCAGAAACTGAAATGGCTACTCTTATCGAGTTCCAGTATCGACAAGGAGGAAAATTTAAAATTGTCCCTCCTATAGAGTCAAAAAGTTTCTTAAATATATTTATAAATAACAATTGTCAATATTATTTCAAATCTCATTATCTATATTGTCACTTTTCTAGAAATTATTAAATTTTCTAAAAAAAAAATTTCTATAAAAATGATTTGCCTCATCTCGAGTAAAAAAAAAGCTCGCATTACATATTTCCGTGTCATAAAGTTTATACTAAGCTTTTCATATTTCATTCACATATTTAATACGTAATTTGTTTATTTTTTTTAATCTAAATTTTTGAACTGGTTTACACCCCATGCGAATTTGAATATACGGTATGAATTCCCAGGAGCTTGCTGCGAAATATGTAACATGTTTTGCATACCAATGACGTTCTTATAGTTGTGTAGGGTTATATTCTTTTATGTTTTCATATTTTTATATGTTAGTTTATTTTCGTAAGAATATTTTTGATAAAATACTTCTTTCAAGACATTCTCGAAATTAGATTTTTAGTTCCTGAGACGTAGAAAAATTTTAATTCATTACCAAATTAATTAATTAATTTAATTCTATTGTAGAATTCTTTAATTTGTTCTTTTAATATTATATTGAATATAGTGAATATAATTACCTTAACTTGATTACTCTATCTAAAAATAAAACCATAATAAAAAAACACAAGAATCCAGTGTACATTTATTGGAATTTACTTTTAAGATAAGAAAAGAAAAAGATGTAAGAGGAGGAATAAAAAGAGAATGAAGGTAATGAAAGAAGGGAAAACGTCAGCGACTTCTTCAAAAAGAGAGATAACATTGATTCGTCAGAGACAAAGAACTTTTCTAATGAACTTTTTCTGAGACAGTATATGGGATTGAAAAAAATGTATTTTTCCAAACTATTCTATACACTTCATTTAGTAGGTGTTTTTTTTATCAATTTTCTTCTTTATATTAGTTTTATTATTTATAATTACATATTGTAAGGGAAATTCTTTGCTTACTAAAAAATTCATTTCTTTTAATTCAAACGTATTTGACACTGCTTTTCGAAAATAGTGCAAATTTTTTTTAACACAGAAATATTTTTCTGAATATACTCTTTTAAATTTTAAGGTTCCATTTAACATAGTAAAAAAATGATAGAGCTATATAAAAAATTTTAATATGAAAGAGTACATACGTATATAAGCAGCAATTTATTACATAAAAATATTATATTGTGAAATGCATGAGGTAATACCTAATAGTGAAAAAATCTTTTGAAAAAAGTCTTGAAAGATACATATAAAGAATAATTCATCAGCTTTCGTGTATATCTCGGGAGAATTTTTCTTTGTTGCACAAAAATTGAAGAGCATTTCTCGGACGCAAAAAGGTATGAGGACTTAATGCTGGAGAGAAAATGTGAAGAAAGAGAAAGTGAAGAAGGACTTGAGGACCTGCGGACTGATACAAATATGTATGTATCAAAAAAAAAAAAAAAAAAAAAAAAAAACTTGGCTTCGTTCCCAGTTCAATAGTAGTGGCCATTCAGCTTCCAAAGCATCCCAGTTTACCTTTATGCCTGCTTATATTCCAGACTAGAAGGAAGATCCAAAGGATCCAATTCCTTGGTCACTTTCAACCTCCATCTCGCAATATTGCTTATTTATTGAACATGCGATATATTTGCAGTAAACATCAACAGATTGGCTTCACTTCTTCTGATTCTCGTCCATTCCTTTTGAAATTTCTTCAGAATAAAATCAAGTGTGCGCTTGCTTTTGGCATTACGATCGAGTGGAGTTTATCTTCTTCTTCTTCTTCTTCTTTTCTCTGAACGAATAGTTGATTTTAAGTTCATTTCATTTATTAAACATATACAGCAGTTGGAAATCTAGTTACTGAAATTGTATAAATTTCACAAAAACAGGGGGTCGAGCGTGTAATTTCATTTCACATTCACTCCAGTCTTCATTTCACTCTACTTTCAAATTCACTCAATATTTATTTTCACTTTACTTTTACTTTAGTTTAATTACACTTTAATTTTCACTCGAAATTTAATTTCACTCCACTTACACTTCAATTACACTCAAAATTTATTGTCACTTAATTTTCACTTCACATTCACTCCATTTCACTTCACTTTAACTTTATTTTCCCTTCACTTTTAGTCCACTTTAACTTTCACCTTCACTCAAATTTTAGTTTCACTTCAGTTTCAGTCCACTTTCACTTCACTTTTAGTGTACTTTTACTTTCGCTCAAAAATTTCTTTGACTACATTTTTATTTCGCTTTCACTTCGCTTTCACTCTTAATTTCACTCAAAATTTTTTTTCATCCCATTTTCACTCCACTTTCACTCAAAATTTATATTTACTCCAATTTTAATTCACTTTCAGTTTAATTTCACATTCACAAAAATTCTATTTTTTTGTCACATTCACTTTCACTCAAATAAAGTGATGAAGTGAAGTGAAAATGAAGTGAATATATATTTCAAGTGAAAGTGAAAGTTGAGTGAATGTGAAATGAAAATAAATTTTAAGTGAAAGTGAAGTGAAAATTATGTAAAAACAAATTTTGAGTGAAAGTGGAGTGAAGGTAAAGTGAAAATGGAGTAAAAAAATATTTTTGGTGAATGTGAAAGTTAAATGAAAGAAAATTGTGATTAATAGTGAAATTAAAGTGGAGTAAATGTGAATTGAAAATGGAGTGAGAGTGAAGTGATAATAAATTTTGAGTGAAAATAAAATTGGCGTGAAAATGAAGTAAAAATGGAGTGAAAGTGAAGTGAAAATGATGTGAAATGGAGTAAAAAGATTATTGGGGTGAAAAAGAAGTGAAAGTAGAGTGAAAATAAAAATCGGGTGATAATAAAGTGATATTGGAGTGAAAGTGAAGTGCAAATAAATTTTGAGTGAAAATAAAGTGAAAATGGAGTAAAAATAACATTAAGGTGAAAATGAAATTAAAATGGAGTGAAAGTGAACTGAAAATAAATTTTGAGTGAAAATGAAGTGAAAATGGAGTGAAAGTGAAGTGAAAATAAATTTTGAGTGAAAATGAAGTGAAAATGGAGTGAGAGTGAAGTGAAAATAAATTTTGAGTGAAAATGAAGTGAAAATGGAGTGAGAGTGAAGTGAAAGTAAATTTTGAGTGAAAATTCAGTGAAAAATTTTTTGACTGAAAGTGAAGTGAAAATTGAGTGAAAATAAGTTTTGACTGAAAGTGAAGTGAAAATAAAGTGAATACAAATTTTGAGTAAAAATGAAAATTGAATAAAAACCAGTTAATTCCATTATTAAAAATAAAAATCCTCTCATTTGACTTTGGCGTTTACTTTCCAAACTCGAAACTTGAAAATAAATTCACAATACAGACGTTTGCTTAAATAGTCCCCACGATTTCAAAGTGTTGTTACATTGTCTGTCATTGTTCTATGAAAGCGTTGACTTAACCAAAAGTTCTCCATTGTCGACTCAACCTTAAAGTCCAAGTAATAATTTAACACAGCTTATTATCAACTTCTAGAAAATTAATCTTCTAAAAAAATTGCCATACATCCAAAATGTTAAGATTTCAAAAGTTAATAAATTTTACTTACTATATTTTATATTAATTCTTCATATATATGAGGTAATCGCTATCGAAAGAATGAATGTCCAACTCAGACAATTTCTTAACTTATTTCATTGGATGAAGGTAAAACGAAAAAGTGAAAAAAAAAGATTTGCGGAAATCGGATGTGTCTAGTATCGTCCAGGGCAAGAAAGGAAGTGGCTTCAAATACATGGCGAAATAAGAACCTGGCGGTCCAGCAATTTATTTCCTATTACTTAGCTGATGGCGTCCAGCCTTGAAGCAGAGTAAGGGTCTTCCCACAGAAAACGAAAAGAGGATATGACAGAACCGAGGGAAGTGAAATGTCAGATAAAATATATCCTTCTTCCCATCCTGAAAGTCTGATGGGTGTAAAATGTTTCACAATTATAGCCATCTAATATTATTTCTCAATTAGTATCGCTACTTGGTTATTTTTATCCTCTAATTAAATGTTTGTAATTATTAATTATATTTTTTGCCTTCTGTGTTTATTGATTCGCCAAACTAGAATAGCGGCGTAAACTTAAATTCAATTGATGTAAATTTAAATATACACATTTAGAATGAGCACTTTCGTTATTAATGTGAACTTCGTGTTTTAAAGCATTAAAAACAGAATGTATGAACACTTTCATGGAAAATCAACTGTTTGTGTTGTTGTTTCCATTTAAACAGACCGCAGGGATTATTCACAAAATTCACATTTGATAAAAAAGTTTTCAGGTTCGCCATTTTAATCAAATTTCATCGTATTTGATGGAAACGGTTGATTCGAAATTTCACCACGTTCGTAACCGCTATCACATATACGCGTGTTTTGTATAAAACACTAAAATGAATTGGTTTTCGAATTAAATTTGTGCCAATCAATATATAGTGTCGCAAAATTAGTCAACAAGTCCTTTAATCCCTTCATTCTAAAATGGAAATTCTAAAAGAACTTTTAAATAAGTTCTTTCTTATTGTGTTTAAAATATTTGGTTCAATTCGGTTGGCAAAAAAAAAGGTAAGGAATTTAGCTAAAAAAAAAAATTATCCCCAATTTTTACATAAGATATTTAGAGAAAAGGTAGTGAAAAGTTTTGAAAAACTTTCTCCGCACCGATAAAGCGCGGATATCCTTGGTGCTTTTGTGACTCACTGATCCTCGTGAATTAACGGCTGCGACTCACCAACAAAGTTATGTATCCCAAGATGAGCATTCTAAAAAACTAACTCTTTCTTCGAAAACGGGATTAAGTCAAGAAAAGTCGCAAAAACTTGCAGAAAAGACGATATTTCTTTAATCTCCGTCTTTCGACGCCAACTTCAATTTTACTTCCATTTAAATTCCAATTTAAATTCATAAAACTTCTCAAATCTGAATATTTTTAACAAAAGTTTTAGCGGCAAATCATTATAACAAGTCTTAACAATTGTAATTATTAATTATAGAAACTTAATTCGAGAACAAATAGTCTGCGGTTGTTTTTAGAAAAAAATTAAATATGTTCATTTTTTCACACTGACCTTAAGCTCTTTGATTCGTTTTGAAAATGAATATTTTGTCGGAAAAATTTATATATTGCTAATAAAATGTACTTTATAAGTAAAAATCGAAAATTCACAATCGATGGTGTTGCGGGAGAATGGAATAATAAATTTAAACGTTGAATAGAGTATTGTGTGCTTTGCATTATTTTACATGGCGAAAAGTCAATGGTAAACGCTCTAATAGCTCTAAAAAGAACGGATGAAAATGATGCATCGGAGAAACTGGAGCTTGACTGGTTTGGGGTGCATAAAATATTGAAATCGCGCTTATGGGCTCAGTACTGTACACGCAACCTTGAATTGAAACACATTGCTTTGCAAGAGTGCGCTTTATTTCAAGAAGGCTTTAACTTCCATCGTATCTTATAAAATTTTGAATACCAGGCATTTGCGACTTATCAAAACCAAGAATATATAAGACTTTGTCAAGTGACTTGCAAATGTGGAACACACATTTCAGAAACATACCTTCTTTTTCAAACATAAATCTTGTTTAATAAATAAATACATACTTTTTGGAAGCCTGATGAAAAATCTAGTCAGGATCTTAAAATTCAAAATGGCGGATTCAATATGGCGGATAAAGAATCACTTTAATGTGCATTTGGTTAGAAATAATCTACCCTAATTTTCCTTCTTATTATAAAACACTTTTTCCCTCATTCCCTCAATTATGATAAATTTTTTAATGTATTTTTTGTACATTGATGTAACAAGCAAATGGATGATTAATTTCACAATATGCACATGTTGATGAGGAACGTAAAAAATAAAATTAGTGAATTTTACTTTTTATGTTTATTCGCATGTTTTTTAAGAGTGAGAATAACAGAACATTAAATAATATCAATACATTGCTAAAAATCGCGATAATGGATGGAGATATTTTAATATTGCTGAAATGAATTTGAGAAATAAAAGTACCATATTTGTGCGAAAATTTAATTATCGCTTTTTATGAACATTTTTAATGTTTAAATTTTATTTAATGTAACGTAAAATATATTTGTTGATATTATATTTCGTGTTGCTTTTATGTAATTATTAATTTTTTTTGTAGTATGTAAACAAAAAAAATTAATAATAATAATATTAATAATAATAATAAAATAATAATAATAATAATGATAATAATAAAAATAATAACAATAATAATATAATAATAATAATAATTAATTAATTAATTAATTTTTTTGTATTTTCTTTTTTTAGTGAAAACTCTATAAATTCAGATATCTGGGGATCGATTATGTAATTTCACTTCACTTTCACTCCAATTTCACTTCACTTTCACCCCAAACTTATTTTCACTCAATTTTCATTTCACTTTTACTCAAAATTTTTTTCACATTATTTTCACTTTACTTTCACTAAAAATTCATTTTTTACCCCACTTTTACTTCACTTTCACTTATACACAAATTTTATTTGATAATTTTTTTTCGCCAATTTAAAGTTAGAGTCAACAACGTTGATCGGAAAAAGTGAAAATTAAGAAAATACTGTAAAACTAAAGTGAAGATTTGGTAAAAATAAATTTTGAGTGGCAATGGAGTGTAAATGGAGAATAGAAAAGGTTTGAGTTAATGTTAAAGAGGAGTGAAATTGAAGTGAAAATAAGTATTATGAATGAAAATATGTAAATTTTGAGTGAAAATGAAGTGAAAATAGAAAATAAAAAAATTGTGAGTGAAAGTGAAGTGAAAAAATATTTTTGGTAAAAGTAAAAGTATGAGTGAAAGAAAATTGTGAGTAAAAGTAAAATGAAAGTGGAGTGAATGTGAAGTGAAAATGGATTGAAAAAAATTTTCACTGCAGTGAAAATAGAGTGAAAGTGATGTGAAAATAAATTTTGAGTAAAAATGGAGTAAAAATAAAATGTGTTTTAAGATGAATTAAAAATGGAGTGGAACTGAAGTGAAAATAAATTTTCACTGAAAGTGAAGTGTAAGTGGAATAAAAAAAAGTTTTGAGTAAAACTAAAGTAAAAGTGGAATAATAATAAATTGTGAGTGAAAGTGAAGTGAAAATGGAGTGAAAAAAATTCGAATTAATGTCAAATTGGAGTGAAAAAAATTTGAGTTAAAGTGAAAGTGGAGTAAAAAAGAATTGTTTTTGAAAGTATTTAATGGTATATGTTAAATTTTCAGTAGTAACAATGCCGTTTTAGTCAGACACATTTGTCTGACTGTTACAGACTAGAGACGACACGCCCTATTCTTTTACTCCTTCGTCGTATTTTTTCCTTTTCGCTGGTCATTGAACCGAACAACATTAAAAGAAAATTATTATCCACTAAATTTATTTTGTCACACATGCTTTTCTGTTTTCTAAAATTCCATAAATTTCAGTTTAAAAAAGTATTTTCGTAAACAGTATTATTTCACCTATCACTGTCTATGTAATATATTTATAAAAATATCTTAAGGCTGAACACATTTTTCTAATACTTCATTAGAATTAATACTTTAGTTTCACTCAAAAAAAACTAAAGGATTTATTTTAAATACCAAAGAATCATGAGATTTATACAATTTATCACTGATCGATTTATCAAAAAGTATTATCTATTAAATTGACCAGTGTTAGATACAGATTAGAAAAAAATCAAGTAGTAAAGATAATTCCTTGAAATTTTTATTTCTTATCAAAACATCTCGAATTGAAAACTACTTTTAAATCTAGAAATTACATTTCATTCCTTTTAGAAGAAAATAGTAAAACAATTGTAGCCAGAATTGTATAACTCTGTCAGTTTGTTACCAGTAGCTTTTTTTTGGAAGTTGATACAAATGAAATTAGAAACAAGTCTGGGAAAATGTTTGAAAAATAAATAAAAAAATAAATTAAAATAAGTTTCGAAATGTAACTAGTTAGCTTTGAACTCTAAATTTTTTCTCCGGTGAGTAGTCTCTTCTGGTAATTTAGAACTGTGTGCTTGACGCCGGAAGCCAAGACTCCTTGAGCATAAAACAAGGAGTAACTATATGGCTTACGTCGTAAGCCCAACGAAGGATGATTTTAAGCAGAAAAAAAGGACAAAGAGGACGTGAAAAGGAAAGCGTACCCGTTCGTGCAAAAAAGTCAAAGATGCGTGACGTGAGTACGTATCAGGCCCTAAGGCCGCATACTACGTGCTTGAGAAGCCAAGTGTCTGCTAAGCACCTTGTATTCTTCGAACATTGACCATTCTCGTTAGAGCGATGAAGAAAGGGGGGAGTCGCGAACATCTTGACTTCTTTTTACGCAATTACCACACCAAATCGCACCCACGTACCATTAATTCATTCATTCATCATTACTTTTTTACTCTTACTATAGTTTGTCGTTTGATAATTTCTTAATTGACTTTAGTTTTTGTAGTAATACTTTTATTTACTGTGGACATCATGGTTGTGCAATGATTATTTAAGTTAAGGGATTATGTCACCCTTAAGTTTTACTTTACTTTCATTCAAAATTTATTTTCACTCTACTTTCACTTTCACTTAAAATTTTTCTTACTCCACTTTCAACGTGAAATTTTTTTTACCCTGTTTTCACTTCACTTTTACTCACAATTTTATTTACACTCCATTTTCACTTCACTTTCACTCAAACTTAATTTGAGTGTAATATTATATTAATATTTATTTTACACTCCATTTTCACTCCACTTTCACCCAAACTATATTTTTTTACTCTATTTTCACTTCACTTTCGCTCAAACTTAATTTTCCACTCCACTTTCACTGAAAATTTTATTTTTTACTCTATTCTCACTTCACTTTTACCCAAAATAGTTTTTTTGCTCTACTTTCACTTCACTTTCATTCACATTTTTTACTCCACTACAGATTTCACTGAAAATTTATTTTTATTTTAATTACACTTCACTTTTACTCCACTTTTACTTCCACTCAAAATTTTCTTTCCTCCCCTTTTTACTCCACTTTCACCCAAACTTTATTTTCGACTCTATTCTCACTTTACTTTCACTTAAATTTTTTTTCCACTCCACTTTCACCCAAAATATTTTTTGCTCTACTTTCACTTCACTTTCATTCACATTTTTTTCACTCCACTTTCGATTTTAGTGAATATTTATTTTAATTTTAATTACACTTTACTTTTACTTCACTTTTACTTTCACTCAAAATTCTCTTTCCTCCCATTTTCACTCCACTTTCACTCAAAATTTATTTTTACTCCAATTTCACTTTACTTTTACTCAAAATTTATTATCATTCAACTTTTACTACACTTACAGTCACTACTTTATTTTATTCCACTGACACTTCACTTTAAATCAAAAATTCTTTTCACATTAAGTAAAAATTTATTTTACTCCACTTTTACTTCTGAAAATTTTACTTCACTGAAAATTTACTTCTTACAACACTTTTACTTCACTTTCACACTACTTTCACCTTCCCATAAACTTTATTTCATTTTTTTCACCAAGACATAAAGTTAAAGTCAACAACGTTCATCAACGAAAAAGTGAAGTGAAAATGAAGTTAAGACTGTGAAAGTAGAGTCAAAATTTTTGGTAAAATTCAATTTTAAGTGGCTTTGGATTAAAAATGAAGAATAAAAAGTTTTGAATTAATGAGAAAGTGGAGTGAAAATAAATGTTTAATGAAAGTAAAAGTGAAGTGAAAATGTAGTAAAAATAAATTTTTTAGTGAAAATGAAGTGAAAATAGAAAGTTAAAAAATTGTGAGTGAAAGTGAAGTGAAAAAATATTTCAAGTGAAAGTGAAAGTTGAGTGAATGTGAAGTGAAAATAAGTTTTAAGTGAAGTGAAGTGTCAATTATGTAATAATAAATTTTGAGTGAATGTGAAGTGAAAGTAAAGTGAAAATAAAGTGAAAAAATATTTTTTGCTGAATGTGAAAGTTAAATAAAAGAAAATTGTGAGTAATAATGAAATTAAAGTGTAATAAATGTGAATTGAAAATTGAGTGAGAGTGAAGTGAAAATAAATTTTGAGTGAAAATGAAGTAAAAATAAAATTGGGGTGAAAATAAAGTGAAAATCGATTGAAAGTGAAGTGAAAATAAATTTTGAGTGAAAATAAAGTGAAAATGGAGTAAAAATATTATTGAGGTGAAAGTAAACTGAAAGTACAGTGAAAATGAAATTCGGGTGAAAATAAAGTGATATTGGAGTGAAAGTGAAGTGAAAATAAATTTTGAGTGAAAATGAAGTGAAAGTAGAGTAAAAATAAAATTCGGATGAAAATGAAGTGATATTGGAGTGAGGGTGAAGTGAAAATAAATTTGGAGTGAAAATGAAGTGAAAGTGAAGTGAAAATAAATTTTGAATGAAAGTGGAAGTGTATTAAAATTACATAATCGACCTCCTGGATTGTAGAGTAATTTTAGCTGAAAAAAATAAATTGCAAATTAAAACGTGAATTGTATTTGTTTTTCAATATCACAATAAATTGAATATAAATAGAAGCGTCAAAATAATAAAAAAGGGAAATGTACCAATTAGAAAGGTTTTACATGATCGTATATTTTCAAATTTAACTTAAATATATATTTAATAATCAGGATATTTCATTTTTAAATTGATCCATACAGGGAATGTTATTACAGTTTTGCACTCACAAAATTAACATTTATACTTTTCACGGAACGATGAAAGTTTCTTTTGAATATAAAGAAGTAGTATAACCGGAAATAAATTACGATCGCATTCTTTTATGACTTTGCCACGTCTTTTCAAGAAATGAAACGTTTCATTCCTGCTTTACGAGTGGAAGTTGCGGCTTCCTTAGGAGAGTTTGTGCATATGCCTTTTTTTTTGCACGAGAAAAAAAATAATGCATGCGATGCACGCAAATCCAAGAAGCCAAGAAGAAAAGGTAAAAGTATTTCTTGTTCTGCACAGCATCCGTTGCAGCCTACTGCATCAAGTGACACAAGTTTTCTAATTCTTCTCTGACTTTCAGATAATGTAAAGATTTAATAAATATTTTCTCCTTAAAAGGTTTTGATTTCATTCTTTTTTTTATATTTGATATTTTTTTATGATATCATTAATCTAAATAAATTCCTCATAAAATTGAATTTAGGAAAATATATATGAGATCTTGAATATGTTTCAAAGTGTGAATTAATAAGTTTTCTCCAATAATTCATAGCTTGATGTTTGATATGACTCCAAATAAAACCATTTGACACGAGTGACGGATATTAATTTTGTATAATAACAAAAGACTAAATGCAACTTATTTTTAAAAACTTATTTTTAATATTGAGCTCAAAAAGTGTGCCATTTGGACAAAATTAGTTCAGTTAATTTTGTAATTCGTTTATTTAAAATTTTCATTTTTAAAAAGGTTTCCAATTACAGTTTATTTAATTCCAGGTCTTTATAAGACTTCAAATTCAATTTTCAATCGTAAAATAAATATCTTTATTTCGAATATATGGAAATAAACAATTCTTTTAGAAATAAAAAAAAACTATATTTAAAAAAGAAATACTCTATTTCAATGAAACCCTTTTATAAATACACATATATATACCTCATTGAATGAACTGTGCGCAACTAATAAACTCACGCTTTGTGAGGAGACTAATTGCGGTTTAAAAATACATAATCAGTTTATTTAAAGCCAACGTAGTTTAAAACAGAAAACACATACAAATTTTAACTTTAAGCCAGAAGCATTCTTTTTAAATTATATTTGACATCGCTCGTAATTTGTGCACTTTGTTTACATTTCTATGCGTCATTATTTCACAAAGGATAAAACCTGATTGTTTACTTTAACAACTTTCCATTTTGCATGTTATTCTAAAAAAACATGTTTTAAAAAAATTAAAACAATTCTAAATTATAAATAATAAAAAAATGAATATTTAATAAAATACTCCTTTTTTTCTACATTTAAAATTAAACAATGTAAAAATTTTGTATTTGTCAACTGGGGTATTTTTTAAAAACATTTTGTTTTTTGGTTTGATTAAAATTTTACTCTTTTATTGAAAACGATTTACTTATTCAAAAAATGAGTAAAAGTAGTGTGCAATCGTTCATTAAAGTTTTTTTTTCTTTTTTAGTGAAACATCTTCGTAAAAATTTTATATTTTTGTGCTTTTATTAGATCTATTTGCATGTGACGCTGTCATAAATGTCGAACATATAAAAAACAGAATGAGAAAACTATGTAAAAATGTTTTCAAGTGAGAACCAAAAATTTCACGATTCATTTGACAAAAATGATATCAAATTTTTAAATGGACAATATTCTAGAGAATAGGGCAGCCGTATATTTCAATGCATTTCATTTTAGAGTGTAGTCTATTTTACCAAATTGCCTAATAAGGAAATTTTAATAAATTTCCTTGTTTCGAATAATTTCACGAAATTATTTTTTTTTTATTTTTTAACATTTAGTTCGAATATTTAAATGAAATATTTACTTCAAGTATTTATTAATATAATAACTCTAATAATAATGAATTCCTGATAATTTTCCAAATGGTATCAAAATCTATTTTCAAAAATTTTGTAAAATCGCAATTTGAGAAATGTGGAATAAAAATTCACTCTGGAAAGAGTGGAAAAAAATTTTTTTTTTTGTTCTAATGGATTAAGTGAGACTGTGGATAGTGTTTTGTTCGGAACGTGATCCATGGTGCGTATCATTCCAGGTCCCATATCCTCTGTCTGATTGATTAAAAACATTGACAACGAGACAGAGCCAGATAAATTGACGCTCGAACTACATTGACCGAGGATATTAACTATTTTCGTGAAAAAAAAGTGGTCGATAAACATTAAAATACTGGACGGTTCATGTCTTCGGAAAATAACTTATGGACGTTTATGAATTGAGTCGTAATATGTCAAACTTCTATACTCTCGTTTTGCATTTATGCAGCGCACAAACACAATATCTGCACGAGAAAATCAACACCAGAAAAAGCACTTTATAAAATCGGCTACGTAAAAGTATTAAGCCCATAAATCAAAGTACAGCTTGATACAAAATTATTCGGGATTTTTTTTTTAAAGACGTTTTCAATTGTGAGAGAGTAAGATGGGGCAATAGTAGTGCATCAACATTATTACGTAAAGTAAGACTAAAAAGGCGTGAGAGGTTTTTATGTTTTACTTTTATTGTTTGAACATTGATAACAATAATTTATTTTCACTTCACTTTCGCATTCACTCAAAATTTATTTTCACTTTCACTCTTTTTTTACTCCAATTTCACTCCATTTTCGCATTAACTTAAAATTTATTTTCACTTCACTTTCACATTCACTAAAAATTTATTTTCACTTACCTTTCTCTTCACTTTCCCTCTACTTTCAATCAAAATTTATTTTCACACTTCTTTCACTTCACTTTCACTCAAAATTAATTTCCACTTCACTTTCACTTCACTTTAACATTCACTCAAAATTTATTTTCACTTTCCTCTTTTCTTACTCCAATTTCGCATTAACTTAAAATTTATTTTCACTTTACATTAACCGAAAAATGGTATGAAAATAATTTTGATTGATAGCAATAACCTAATGATTTTCGGAATTAATAAAATTCTTTTTAGGTATTTAATTACTTTCATAAATACAACTCATCGCAGAGTTTCAATTATTTTTAGTACGTATTTAATCGATTTCTTTTAAAAAATATAATTATTCTTAAGCATTTTGTAAAAAATCGTGAAGAGAAATCAATTATTTAAAAATGTATGATAAAATTCTTTTTTAGAATTTAATATTAAGAATTATAATTATTATTTAGTAAATTATTTATTTTTGCATTTAAATTATTGAATTCTCTAATTAAAATTTATTTAAAAGAGAATTGCATTTAAATTATTGAATTCTCTAATTAAAATTTATTTAAAAGAGAATTTCAGTTAAACTTTTAGAATAATAATGAATCTTAAAAGCATTTATAGCATGAATTTAAAGAATTTTTAAATTAAAAATTTTTAAAAAGGTTTTTAATCAAATTCTTGGAAAATTTGTATTCCTTATACTTATAACTAACATTTCTGTAGAATTAATTATTTTCAAAAAGTTTAATTCAATTTTTTTCATAAATTATTTAAAGTGTTCATTTTTTAATACGTATTCAATTGAAGAATTTCTGAATAATTTATATTTCGTAAAATTGATTTATAAACAAGTGAATTTTAAAATTTTCAAAGAACTTTTTTCAAAAATTATTAAAAATAATTGATTCCTGACTTCCTGTGAGAAAATAATAACAATTATATATTAATTTAGAAAAGAACTTATTGATTGAAAATAAGTTTATTGGTGTTAATTTAACAATTGAAGAACTTTGTAAATAAAATACAATAGAATTTTTTTTTTGGAATATTTAATCATTTTTAGAGTATGAATTCGAATACTTTTTACTGTCAGAGAAAAAGTCAAAATTTTGTCAAGCAATTAACTTTTTCATATTAAAAAAAAGGAAAATATTTTGCAGGATTTACATTTGTTATAACTTTTGAAAATATTTGATACAAAACGCTAATTCTTTCAGAAACAAAGGAAAGGAAACAAAGGAAATTAATTAAATGTAAATTTGACTTCCAATATATAGTTCTTTTGTAATTTGAAATGAATATATAAACACACGAATAATTTTCGTTTTATTATTATATTTAACTTGTTCAGAAACTCGTTGAAAAAATCATTCTTTTCGAACAATAAGCTTTATTCTCAATTTCATAATTTCGTTTGTAAATTAAATTTTTAAACCAGTTCAATGTTTTGATGAATATATTTGTATTGAATAAAATGTTTCTCGTTATTAAAATAATTTGATTTTTAAATGAATTGTTTTTTTGAAGAAGCAATTATTTTACATTGAGTGATTCAATCCACCATTTTCAGACAGCTAGGCAGATTATTATTGTTATGGAAAAATTAAATTTGTGTTTTTTAATGGTTTACTTAATTATGTTAAATTTTTCGTGATTAATACAAAAGTTGCGTTAACTTAGCTTGTTAGTTTTTGTTTATTAACAATTATTTCCCCTCAAGAATTTTGGTTTCTGAGATTGAAAATTTTTAAAAATTTAAATAAGTTAAGTAAATTTAATAAGTTGAAATTCGATAAGGTAAGTTTTCAAACTTACATGAAGAATTAGTTTTAATTTAAAACTTTATTTAAAAATTTTAAAGAGAATACACTTTACACTTACAGTAGAGGCTGGGATGGTATTCAACTACCCAATGTCAAAAATCCATCGCAAGTCTGGTTTTTTCTTTTCAAAATTCGTCAAAATGTTGCCTGTGTAAAAATCCGATGCTTTAGAGATATTTTGATAAAATATTGGAACAAACAAAATTTTTAAATATTTATCCCAAAGCATGCAACTTTGAACTTTATATTCATAGCTCCATTAAATATAATTGGCAAACGATACATAAAATGTAGTGAATAAAAATTGTACCCTTTATGGGGCAGTAAACCTTCCATTAGTATGCATGACAAAATAGTCATATAAATACGAATATTAATAAGAGCAGCTTGTGTTATTTATACGGAAATTGAGATTCTATCGGTGGTTATTATGACAATTTCTCTCTCTCTCTCTCTCTCTCTTTTTCTCCCTATTGGAATCACGGTAAGACCTTTTATATATATATACAATGGGAATAGGGGAGAAACTTATTCGTCCGACAAAATGAGAAGATGACATTTTAGTTCTACCCTTTGTTTGCGTTGAGTTCTTCAAAAGTTCAAAGGCATATTATCTTCATCTGAGATCAACCTTTCTGCAACTTTATTATTCTTTGAATTTTCAGTCTTAATGTATACCAATTCTGCAGTCGAGTCTACATTTTTTTTCCCCCTTTTATTCGCTTTTTCAAGATTTTAATTATATTTCATTGACCATTAATTGCATGGATTTAATCATTTAATTTTTACCATCATTTATTATAGAGGGTTTCAAAGTTGAAAATTCCTCTACGATATTGTTTACATATAATCATACATGATGCAGGAAGATAAATTTTTACATACTAATGACCATTTACTGCTTCACGTACGTATCCTCGCGATTTCAAAACGAAATTCTCTCGCTCTTGTCCGATTTTTGTTATTCATTTCATTACAACATAATCAAAAATTAAATCAATAAAGCATGGCAAACCTTTGCAGAAATGAAATTAATTATTTAATAAATTCCAGAATTCAAATAAACAGAATCGAATAAGTTTAATGAGTATTGTAATTCAATAATTAATTTTACAAAATATTTACGAAAAATAATTAATGAGGTTGCGTTAATTAAAAAATTTATTAATTTTAACGGACGATTGTGCAAAAGTGAATAATTTACTTATAGGGTATTAATTATTAAATAAATAATATTACTATGGAAATAATTATTATATAGTAATATTGAAAGATTTTTTTATATTTCAAGGGGAAAGGTATCGATATTTTAGCGTAGTTGCGTCCATCATGTCGTAATGAGACTCCAAAAAGACGAATTAAATTCAATACAGTGGCAGGATTGACAAAATTGAAAAATGTATCAAATATATTTTAATATTTATTAAATAAGTACGAAAGTAAAAAAAATTGAAGACAAAAGTGAAAGAATCACTGGTTACGATGGACACAGACGGTGGCATTAAACAGTAATCACACCGCAGGTGCTTTCAAGGAGAAATCCAGATGCTTGATAATAATCATTACGCGCTCTGACGCAAAGACATTAATTATTATTAAACCCCATAATGTATAGATAAGAAAAGAATTTGTTAAAATAAAAAAAAATTATTTATTCAAAAATGTTTGTTAATGAATAAATTGGTATTGTTCTCGACAAAGTTTAGGATCAGTAAAGAATTTTTTTTTATTAACAACTGTTAATAAATAGTTCGATTGAAATATAATTTTTCATCTTCTGCCGATTGTCGGCTGTGGTTACTTTTTAATTTTTTATTAAAAGGGAATTAAATAATTTTTTATGACCCGGGAGTCGATTATGTAATTTCACTTGACTTTCACTCCAAGTTTTAGTCAAATTTTTTTTTACTCCACTTTTACTTTTACCCAAAAATTTTTTCCACTCCATTTTTACTCTATTTTCACTTTCACTTTCATTCAAAAATTTTTTTTATCTTATTTTCATTTCACTTTCACTCAAAATTTATTAGCATTCCACTTTTATTCCACTTTCACTAAAAACTTTTTTTTATTCCACTTTTCACTTCACTTTCACTGAAAATTTATTTTCACTTCACTTTCACTTCACATCTACTCAAAATAACTAAAAAAAAATATTTTTATTGTATGTTAAAGTGTAGTGAAAGTGAAGTGAAAATAAATTTTCAGTGAAAGTGAAGTGAAAAGTGTAATAAAAAAAAAGTTTTGAGTGAAAGTGGAATAAAAGTGGAATGCTAATAAATTTTGAGTGAATGTGAAGTGAAAATGAAGTGAAAAGTGGAATAAAAAAAGTTTTTAGTAAAAGTGTAGTAAAAGTGTAATGATAATAAATTTTGAGTGAAAGTGAAGTGAAATTGGAGTAAAAAAAAGTGAAGTGAAAATGGAGAGTAAATATATTTTGAGGGAAAGTAAAGTGATAATGCAGAGAAAAAAAATTCTAAGTAAAATTGAAGTGAAAATGAAGTGAAAAATAGTTTGTGTGAGAATTTAGTGAAAATGAATTTTTAGTGCACTCCATTTTTAATTTACTTTCACTCAAAATTTATTTTCATTCAACTATCACTTCACTTTCCTTAAAAATTTAATTTTACTCTAATTTTGCTTTAATTTCATTTAAAACTTGTTTTTAATTCCACTTACACTTCACTTTTACGTTCACTCAAAATTTACTTTTACATCAATTTTATTTTACTCTCACTCACAATTTTATTTCCCACCATTTTTCAGTTTCACTTAAAATTTATTTGCACTTCATTTTTACTTCACTTACATTCAAAATTTATATTCACTCCATTTTGAGTGAAAGTGAAATGGAACTGGAGTGTAAATAAATTTTGAGTGAAAGTGAAGTAAAAATGGGGTGAAAATAAATTTTTACTGAAAGTGGGGTGCAAATGGAGGTTTTAAAAATGTAAGTAAAACTGAATTGAATCTGTAGTGAAAATATATTGCGAGAGAAAATTGAGTAAAATTGAATTTTGAGTGAATGTGAGGGTGGAGTGAAAGTGAAGTGAAAATGGAATGAAAATATATTTTGTTTAAAAATTCAGTGAAAATTAATTTTCAGTGAATGGGAATGTTAAATGAAAATGGAGTAAAAATAAATTTTGAGTGAAAGTGAAGTGAAAATAAATTTTTGAGTGGAAGTAAAGTGAAAATGAATTTTTTAGTGAAAGTGAACTTGTTAATGAGCAAAAGATAAAGTCCTCAAAAAAATAATTTTTCATCTTCTGGTTATTATTTTCTGTAGTGAATGGTTATTACTTGTACTTCAATCACAGAAGAGCCACAAATTTTCTCATGATGAAATTATATCTTTCACAATATACAAAAAAAATTCTATTACGTTAGGGTCCCTAAATTCCCATCATGGACTTTTAATTAAAATAATGATTCTTCAAGATATTAATGTATTGTGAAACAACAAACTCTTCCATCTGCTGATAAACGCAACATTTCTGATAATGAAGATAAATTGCGAAAATATGAGTGTAATTTTTAATCTCACTACATTATGGTATGTATTATAATAACCAATATGATTAAAATACACAAAATCACTTTATAGAAAGCAAACTTTGTATCCTTTCGACAACACCTGCTGTAAGATATCTTAAATTCACTTCAGGAGAGGAAAGGGTGTGCTTGGGTTGTGTTTGTTTGCAACGTCTGGTTTAAGAGATGATCGATCATCAAGAAAACTGACTTTAATAGAAAATCGACTTCTTGTAGCATTTTGTTAAAAACTTTTATGTGATAAATTACCCATTTTTAGAGACTCAGTTTCCAAAAGTCCTCAATAATTCTTTTCTTACAGTCAGTGTCGAATATAGAAAAAAAAATTAATTTCTAGTCACTATGACCTTTTATCTAAAAGGCAATATTTTTGTAACATATTGTACCAATCAGAGGGTTTGAAATTAAGTAATTAATTTCAATGGTATTTATTGTAAATTATTTTAAGCGTCATATTATTTAATCGCAGTAGACTTCAAGTGGTAGGAAAAAAAAGTTATTTCTGAAATTGTATCTATTTTTTATAGAAATAAAATTCGTGGTTTTGATTTTTTTTTAAAACATAAGCTTGAAAATTAATTTTATATGATAATTCTGCTTTTGATCAAACAGTTTTCATTTGCAGGAAAATTTCATATAACACTTTACGCATGAGAGAAATTGTAATTTACGTTTAAAATAATGTTTAATTAATATCGCAAAGGGTCATGCACAATATGTATATTTTTCATTATTACATATGTTTGTTTAATTATACGTTTAATGTTTAAATTTAAATACTAAAAATTTTCAATATTTTCATATTTGCGGAAGCATTAATTTAATATTCTTTTTCCTACAGGAATATTTCAAGTTCCGAAAGCATATTATTGTAAATCATATTTTATCGAATAATATCGACTATTCAGAAACATTTTTTTCTCCTCTAAGATTATTATTATTTTTTGTAGAGTTTTACAAAATTTGAAATATTAAATATTATCTTTTTTGGTTTCTGTTAACTTTTTTTTTTCAATGAAAGTAAACATAACTTTTGCATTATAATTTCATAAGGTGTGAAATAAAGAACAATGTGAGCTGAAAATTTTTTTTTTCTTTTTATTTTTTCACACACCCAGAGAGTCGGATGTTTAACAAAGTAAAACTGCACCAAGAGTTACAAAGAAATAAATACAAGAATCTCACTTGTTATCGGAGGCGAACATGCGACGGGAACATTAACTAACGAGAAAATAAAAAGGGAGTCGACAAGGAAACAAAATAGAACTGTGAACGTGTACATGGCTTCGTCAGTACATTTTCCTCATTTGCAGCTGGCTACCTTGCAGAAAAAAGCAAAAAAAACTTCTCCAAATTAAGTACAAATTCATCAAAATCTTTTTTTGAAAAAAAATCTCTTTTCTTATTTGCGAAAATTTTATTACTTTTGAGATTTTTTTAGCTTTTCTATGTTATAGATTTTATTCTATTTTATGAATTAGTAAGGGAAGTTTTGAATTGAGGTCCGCCATTTTTAATTCGCCATTTTGGATTTTCGAAAACTGACCACAGATTCGTAAACGATGATGATCTTTGAATGATGTTTACGATTATTTAAAAATAGTCGGACGTCGAAGGGTTAATAAAAAAAATATAAAATTTAGAAAAAAGATTTTTTTATTTCATTTTTTTACTCATTGAGAGACATTACGAAGAAGAGAAACTGAATGGGAGGATAAATATGGTATGAATGGAAGAAACAGTATGAATTGCATATAAAAGAAAATTATAAAATGAAAGATAGAGGCAAAAAGCTAGAAAACTGCACTATAGGAGAAATAAGCACGGATTAATAAGTAAAATATCTGAACACGTTTCAACGATTATTATGAATAATGAATGTATTAAGTGAGAAAGAAAGTAGTGATAAAATACAGATCTTTTGAAAAAATAAATATAAAAGAAAATTTTAGAGAAGAATTTAAATCAAAAGGAAGGTAAAGTAGAAACGAAAAAGTTCTTTGAAAAGCCAAAGGGTTTTCATGTGAAGAAGATTTTTAAAATCGAATATTTTTTTTTGTAAATTATTACTACAAGATTTTTCTGGTTATTGAATCAGAAAATAGAATTTAAATTAAGAAATACCATAATTATATTATTATTATTATTATTATTATACTATTTCTTTAATAATTTATATTGAAACTACATTAAATGAATAAATCAAAAAGCATTTTAAACAGAAGGTAAAATTATTCCATTTTCGCACAGTGCAAATATTATTTAAAGCTATTATAAAATTATAAAATTGCTCATGTATCAACTGAGGATAATAATGTATAGTTACTTATTTTTGCACAATTAGTCTCACAATTAGTGAAAAATGACATGAGCAGCATAATGAGGTGAAATGTAAACATTTTTCTACATTTGAAAGATAAGCTTCCATACAGGGAATTTTACAGTAAAATGATCCCAAATCCTGATATCCAGGTACTCATCTAATTTTCCCTAATTTGTATATCTGCCTGAGGGTAAATTTTTTAAAAGTAATTTCATTCTCATTATTTTTAACGAGTACTTATAAATCGCGCTTGTTCACGAAATAATATTACACAAAAAATTCTCTGCTGTAGTAGAGAAAAAACAATTAATTCAAAATTAAAACGAAAAGAGTAGTAACAGTATAGTAAATTCTTTTATTAATGAAACAATTAATAATAATTTAAATTTCCAACAAGTTGTAATTCCAGATGTTGAACATTTTGTTTTTTGCGGATCGTCAGGAATGGAAAATTTGCTATTAAATATTTTTTTTTATATGAAGAATAAAAATATTCTACCTTTTGACCGAATTAAAAATGCGAACTAAAAATTTCAGGAGAAATAACACTATATATATATAGTTGAAAAACAGGGTCGAGAGTATATGCATTACAACTTTCTGAAATTTACAATGTTACTCTAAAACTTGTTTTATCTAAAACTTTGACGACTCAAAGACAAAAGTTTGTCAGGATAACTTTGTTGGAACTTGAACCTGTACCTCTGTAAGAGCAGAAACGTGCTGTACTTAATACTTCCTGGAAAATGGCTTATTCACGTAATCTTTTCTGAGTTTTAAAACCGCGTTTTAATTATTAGAGGCACGCATTTTACTACTTGCGGAATAATTTTACATCTTTCGTGACTTTAACACAAAAAATTAATTTAACAATTAGAGTTTAATATGGATGGGGAAAAAAAATTGTTTTAAAACTTGCTTTTATAAAAGTTCTCTTCATCAGCTTCGTATGCAAGATGTTTCTTTAATATTCAATTAAAAATTTAGATTCGAACCCAGAGGAAGTCCAGAGGTATTTGGAAAAAGTTAAGAACAAGAATTTTGTGGATTTCATTATTTTACTTCAGTTTCACTTCACTTTCACAAAATTTTCACTTTACTTTCAATCAAAAAATTTATTTTCACTTTATATTCACTTCACTTTTACTCAAAATTTATTTTCACTGCACTTTCACACAATTTTTAATTCACTTTCACCAAAAATTTTTTTCGCTTCATATTCACTCCACTTTTAATCAAAATTTATTTTCCCTTCAGTTTCACTTCACTTTCATACAATATTCACTTAATTTTTACACAAAATTTATTTTGACTTTATTTTCACTCCACTTTGCCTTAAAATTTATTTTCAGTTCCTTTTCACTTCACTTTTACTCAAAATTTATATACACTCTATTTTCACTCCACTTTCAATTTTACTCAAAATATTATTTCACTTCTTTTTCCTTTCATTTTCACTCCATTTTCACTTCACTTTCACTCTACTTTCACATTCACTCAAAATTTATTTTCACTTCACTTTTTCGTTAGTCAACGTCGTTTCGAAGAAAAATAATAGTGAAATAAAATTCGATTTGAGTTGAAAGTAGTCTGAAAGTGAAGTAAAAGTAGAGGGAGAATAAATTTTTAGTAAAAGGGAAGTAAAAGTGAAGTAGAAATGGAATGAAAATAAATTTTAAATATAAGTGAAGTGAAATGGGATTAAAAATTAATTTTCAGGGAAAGTGAAGTAAAAAAATAATTCGGGTAAAAATGCAGTGAAAATGAAGTAAAAAAATGAAGTGAAATTAAATTTTAAGTGAAGGTGAAGTGAAAGTGGAGTGAAAATACATTTTGAGTAAAAGTGAAGTGAAAATGGAGTGAAAATAAATTTTGAGTGAAAGTGAAATGAAAAAGTATTTTGGGTGAAAATGTAGTGAAAATGAAGTGAAAAAAATGAGTGAAAGTGTAGTGAAAATGAAGTGAAAAAATTGAGTGATAGTGAAGTGAAAATAAATTTTATTCAAAAGTGAAGTGAAGTGAAATTACATAATCAACCTCCTAAAATAAAAGATATCGAAAAATGACATTCTTACAATAAATTCGTATCGCGGTTAATTAATGTGGACATTTCAAAACTATATCCATTTCCTTTAAAGATACCAATATCTTTTTCAGTTAAACTTTATGAATTTAATTAAATAAATGATTTGGATTAAGATAACAGATTCGAAATTCAGCATAAGATGAATTAGATTTTCCCCAGTAAAATCGTATTTAAGTAAGAAAATTATAATGAAGATGTACTGTTCTTCGTGACTTGGGAACCTTGTCCGAAGTGCGGTGGTTTGATAAGCCGCAAAATGCAAATTCGCCCGATTTCCCTTTGAATGCTACACTGTTGGCGATTAGAACTCGTAACTCGCTGGATTCCAGGGATCTATATATACACGCAGTAGTTCGCTCGATGTACGTGCGTACGTGATGTGAATTACATATATATGAATCTTTCAAATGCAACCGAACTATTCGATTTTAATTTGTTTGGCTTTCTTTTGAAAAATTTCTGAAAAAAGTGGAAAAATTTTATGTTTATGTAACATTTTTCTTATTTACAAGCATAATTGATCGTACATGCGGTTTCAGAACGGACATTCATTACGTTTGATCGGAATTTAGAATCAGTTGCTATTAAAAGCACTTTCAAATAAACAAATTCAATATTATTGAATATTATTATTATTTATTATTATTTATTATTATTAAACTTAAAAAAATAGGAACTTTATTAATTCAATCTATATAATTAATTAGAAGAAAGTTTGATAACGAAAATAATTTTTGTATTAAAAAATGTGTTCTATCATAGGCTCTAAGATATAAATTTTACACTTTTAAAAAATTTTAGTCTTGTTTTAAAAAAAGGTATGGAAAAAATGTTATGGATTCTAGTAAGCAGTGGAGGCTCATTCATTGGCCTTCGTTATGTTCAGGATCATCGTTGTGACAGGCACGACTTACACGTACATAAAATCTTAACAATAACCATAGCACATTTTATGAGATACATTCTAGAATCAAGAAATTTCCACTTTAATGTCACCTATAAAAATTAAATATAAGGTTAAAATGTATTTTCACATAGGTGTCTTTTTTGAGAAGATTTTCTATGCTGCGGGTCGATTACGTAATTTCACTTCACTTTCACTCAAAATTTATTTTCACCCCACTTTCACTTTACTTTCACTTGAAATTTAATTTCACTCCACTTCCACTTCACTTTTATTTATAATTTTTTAACATTTTACTCACACTTCACTTTCACATTTACTTAAAATTTATTTTCACTTCACTTACACTTAAAATTTATTTTTACTCCATTTTTACTTCACATTTACTCCAAATTTATTTTTACTCCACTTTCACTTCACTTTCACTTAAAATTTAATTTCACTTCATATTTACTTCACTTTTATTCAAAACTTGTTTTTAATTCTACTTACACTTCACTTTCACTTTTACAACAAAATGTATTTTTACTTTAATTTCACTTAAATTTCAGTCAAAATTTATTTCACTTCACTTTTACTTACAATTTAATTTCACTCCATTTTTACTTTACTTTCACTTTACTTTCACACTCAATCAAAAATTAAATTCAATCAATTTTCACTCATTTTTCACTTCACATTCACTCAAACAAATTTTTTACTTCACTCTATATTTATTTTTACTCCACTTTCACTTGACTTTCCCTCCATTTCTGCTTCTTCATCACTAAAAACTTTATTTCATTCTATTCACACTTTACTTTCACTTTTACTCAAAATTTATTTTTACTTCAATTTCACTTCACTTTTAGACAAAATTGATATTCACTTTCACTTTTACTAAAAATTTATTGTTATAATAATTTTATTTCACTTTCACTCACAATTTTTTTCACTCTATTTTCACTTCACTTTCACTTATAATTTATTGTTATATTAATTTTACTTCACTTTCATTCACAATTTATTTTTACTCTAGTTTCACTTCACTTTCACTTAAAATTTTCTTTTACTCTATTTTCACTTTAATTTCATTCAAAATAAATTTTGAGTGAAAGCGAAGTAAAAATGGGGTTAAAATAAATTTTGAGAGAAAGTAGAGTGAAAATGGAGAGTTAAAAATTGTTATTAAAATTGAAGTGAAAATGTAATGAGAAAATATTTTGTATATTGAGTGAAAATGGATTTTGAGGAAATGTGAAAGTGGAGTGAAAGTGAAGTGAAAATGGAGTGAAAATAGATTTTGAGTATAAATAAATTTTGAGTGAAAGTGAAGTGAAAATATAATGAAAAAATATTTTTTATATTGTGTGAAAATTAATTTTGAGTGAATGTGAAAGTGGAGTGAAAGTAAAGTGAAAATGGAATGAAAATAGATTTATAGTGTAAATAAATATTGAGTGTATATAAATTTGTAGTGAAAGTGAAGTGAAAGTGTAATGAAAAAAATATTTTGTATATTGAGTGAAAATGAATTTTGAGTGAATGTGAAAGTGAAGTGAAAATGGAATGAAAATAAATTTCAAGTCATAATAAATTTGTTGCGAAAGTGAAGTGAAAATGGAGTGACAATAGATTTTGAGTGTAAATAAATTTGTAGTGAAAGTGAAGTGAAAATGTAATGAAAAAATATTTTGTATATTGAGTAAAAATGAATTTTGAGTGAATGTGGAAGTGAAGTGAAAATGGAACGAAAATAAATTTTAAGTCATAATAAATTTGTAGCGAAAATAAAGTGAAAAATTATTTTTTTGTGAAAGTGAAGTGAAAAAATTTTCAACTGAAAGCATTGCAGCAGAAAAGATTGATTGCAAAAATGAATTAATTTGTGCTCAAGAATTACTCTGAATTCGAACATAAAATGTTATCGTCATGTCGAGTATGCAAATACTGGTGTATAAACTGAGAAAATATAGAAGACAAGGACGACAGGGCCGTGAAATGAGAATAAAATGAAGTAAAAGCCCAACGATAGCGTTGTCCTTGTCTTTAATAAATATTTCCTTCTCTTTCCCTTTTGCGTTCAAGGCACGCGATTGTTGCGAGTCTTAATTGGTGCGTTCTTCCAAATCCGTTCTCGCAGCCGATGTCCTCAGGCTTCTGTACACTAGGAAGCAGTCCCGGTATTCAACCCACGTCGTCTTCTCGATACTCTAATGAAGCCAATTTGCATCCATACGCGACGCGAGTAAGCAAGCAAGAGAGATAGAATAAAACAGATTTCGCTGTCCAACTGGCCAAGGACCAAACAAGACTGGTTTCAGGCCTTCAATCATCTCATTCCATTCTCCTTTTCAATCCCTACATTTTCCTCTTTCGTGACATTTTTTTTTCCAAAGCAAAAAAATTTAAATAATAACATTACTTATGCGGTAGTTTTCTTTTTTATACATAATTCTTCCTAATTATAAACCATTTTTGTATGGAATAATTTTCTCTTATCCAACTATTATAGTTTAGTTTCGAGAAAAGTACGAAAACCTTTTTCAATTGAAGTATTTTTTTTTGTTTTTGTTTTTGTTTTCGTTTATTGAATCTGCACATAATGATTCAGACGCAGAACGTTGCGAAGGACATTCACCACGCCTAACGGGTGCTCGTCTCTGTATGGCGATAACACTGGGATATCCATAATTCAGTAACCGACGTTGTCGCGTCTCTCTGGCAGCGTTTGTGATATTGTTATCCGTCAGCTAACTGAGTAGCGTGACAAATGTCACCAATGTTGATCCTCCGAGAGATGCTTAATTGAAGTTTGCTGTTACAGACTTTCAAGGGATTACTTCCCTTTTTATCTCATTCACCTCCAACTCTCGTTTCTCTGTGTGACTTTCAAAAAAAAAATTTTCCATTTTTTAACACAAAAATTTACGAACGCACGTACACTGAATTTCAAATTGAATTTTTATGCTTTCAAAATTAACACATCATGCACTTTTGCGAAAAAAATTGTAATTTTCTTTTTATATACGAATAGAAGTGTCAGTTGCGCAATTTGTGTAGAAAAAAATTTTTACTACATTCATCAGAATATTAGAATTAGAATATTATATAAAATAATATTTGTAATTTAAAAGTTTAGTTAAAAAAAAAGTTAATTTAAAAGTTTACGAACATTGTGATTAACAAACGAATTTTGTTTTTTTTGACAAATTTCGTTTGACTGGTCTAAGTTATGCAAATTTTTTTCCTTTCAGTTTAGTTAAAATAGAAAATTACTGTTTGAAAATTATGATTAAGAAATAGGAAATATAAAAATAAAGGAAAAACTGTTTACAAATTCTATTTTTCAATTACAAATTTTAATTGAAATGCAAAATTTTTTAGAAAATAAAGGGAAAAATTCTACTTGAAACCATATTTCGTTACATTTCTTTTACGAATTTCTTTAATCGTAAAATTGTTTCTAAAACATCAGTAACTTCTTGTTTAAATAAATATTTAATTATTATTTTTCCATTGGAATTGAGATTTTTCAAAATATTCCAATTCAAACCTTTTTGAAATTAAATAACTTATGAAGTAACAATATTAATTAATTAATAGTAACAGTAACAATATTTCTAATATAAAATAAAAAAATTATTATACATTAAAAATATTGTTAATATAAAATAAAAATATTATTTTATATTAAAAATATTGTTACTGTAACTTTCTTAAAAATTATTTTCATCATTTCACATCAATTATTATTTCCCAAAATCTGTAATTTATAATTCTTTAATAAATCAACTTTTTAAACATATTTTTTGAAAAAGTTTCATGAGAATTTGCAACTGAAAAGTTATTATGAAATAATCCCATAAAATAATATGGAAAAATACTAAAAGTTTGGAAAAATTCTCTTTTGGCAAAATTTTTTTATGTAAATATAGAAAAATTTCTACGAATGTGGAAAAATTTCCATACAACTTCAAATTATTTGGAAAAAAATTAAATTTAACTTTTTCAAAAAAATTATTCTTCAAAATTGACAGAATAGAAAATTCAAATTTTCAAATATTTTATCTTTGAAACCATTTCAAATTAAATAAATAAATAATTCTAATATAAACAGTAAATAATTTACCAAAGAATTGAATGTTTCATAAAATTTAATTCTTGTAAAGAATTTTACAAACAAATTTTTTTTTAAATAATTGCATACTTTTGACGAATTTTAATAGAATTTTAAAGAATTAATACATTTTTCTAGGAATTCGTATAACATTTTATTATTTAAATACAAAAGTAAATAATTTATTAAATAATTGAATGTTTTTCTAAAATTTAATTCTTGTAAAAAATTTTATCAAACAAATTTTTAAATAATTGAATTCCTTTGATTAATTTTTATCAAATTTTTAAGAATGATTACATTTTTCGAGGAATTCGATTAAAATTGTACAAAAAATAATTAAAATTCTGCAATTAGCTTTATTATTTATATTATGAAAATAATAAGTGAATTCATAAAAAAATATTATTTATGGAATTAATTTAATTATTAGGAAGAAATTCATAACAATATTTTTAATAATTGAATTTATGTGCAATTTTTATAATTTATTAAAAATATTGTAATATTTGAGTACAATTTTAATTAATTTTTGTTAAATAATCGAATTCTTTTGAGAAATTTATAATAATAAAGTAAATATTAAAAATCATTGAAATTGAGGAAAACTTTTAAAATGTAATTGAATTTTGTAGTAGAATTTTGTTATTTATTTTGTAAATATTGTTTGTACTTATTTGTTTTGTTTTTATTTATTTTTGGCGAGAATTTTTTTTTGTAATTTTGAACATAATTGAAATTGTCGAAGAAGAATTTTTTTACGATTGAAAATAGTTGAAATTCTTCAATCTTTTGTAACTTCTCAAAAATTCTATTTTTAAATATGTTTATAACTAACATTTTTCCATTAAGTTATAATTTTCTATACTTAATTAAATATATTTGAACAAAGATAACAAATTCCCAGAATGATTTGAATTATTAACATTTGTCAATAATCTAAGTTTTTTAACATTTTTAATTAAATTCATTAAAAAATGAAATTTTATAAAATTTCAATTTAAAACCTTTTAAATTTGAGTTATCATAATTCTTTTAAAATTGTATTAATTTTGAAATATTAATGTCAAAATTTCCATTAAATAATTTCGATGTTATAATTTCAGGATTGTTCAAAATTTAGTTATTTAGAATGGAAGCTTTTTAAATTGAATTGTTGATAGTAAAATTGTAAATTTTAGCTAAACATATTGTATTGAATAGAGTTTTTTCTATAGAAATTAATTTTAAATATATTGCTACATTATTTTTCGAGTTTGTCTATTCACAGTTTGTTTTAGTACTGTAAACTCATGTCAACAAAGTGCAAGTTTGCTTGTTGCTCGAATGTGAGAGGAATTACTAAATGGCTACTCGGATAGTTTCAATTAGGTCACTTAAATAGAATTAATCCTTTCTGCTTCTGTTAGAAATACATTTGCATCTTCCTTATATTTTGAATCAAATTTGAATTTCAAATAATATTTGTAAACTAAAAAGAAAAAAGTAAATTAAAATTTAAATTAAATATTATTAAAGAATGACTGAAAAGGAAGATGAAATCTACAACTAAGAATAATTGCAATGAAAAAAATTTCAATAGCACAAGAGAATTAATTTCATCATGAAAACGAAGCTATTTCATTTCTTGTAATCTGATTAGGATTTAAATTTCCTGATATCGATTACGATGAATTGATTTCAGAGTCTTCTTTAGAAGTTGCTTCACTTTTTTTTTTCAAGCGCGAATTCAAATTGAAATGTCGAATTAATCAGCGAATGATAGCTTTATAGTGGTTCAGAGGAACAAGTTGAACTTGTCATTCTAGCTCTCAATAAGAAAACGAAGATTATCCAATGCAGCAAGATCTGTTTTACAGTATAAAGCGTGGAATGGTGGAATGGTGGAATGGAGAAACTGCCGTTGAGAAAGGACATCAGAGAGACGCAATTAGAGAGATACATTGTCAATTTTGTTCGACAACTTTAGTTTCGACAGATCGAATGTCTACGAGAACTGAAAAAGGGCGATTGAATTTTTCAACGGGCGTTAAATTGGTGAAACTGTAATTGAGCACTGAGAAACAAGCGAAACCTAATTTGGCGCTCTTCAACCTCTTCAATGTGCACTTCTGTTTCTCATAAAATAAATTACTGCTTCAACTGTAAAAGGTTTCTTCTTCGAGTTACACTGTTTTCCAAGCAAAAAATGTTTTAATTTCACTTTTCTTGCCTTCACTTACTACTTTTTTATTGAGAAAACTTTAAAAGTCGTCAAAAGAAAAGAGTCCTTTGACCAATCGAGTGCTTGCTAAGTTAGAATATTACAATATGTTTCCTGGTTTATTATTAAGAATAATTCAGAAAACTAAATATTTGAAATTCAATTTAATTAATTTAATCTACTATGAATTTATTATTATTTATTTGTTTATTTATTTATTTATTATTTTTAGTATAATCTCTGAAAATAAAGTCATAAAAACAATCAACTAAACGTTTAAATAAAGTGACGTAATGACTAACAGTTCACCCCTTGAGTTTCATTAACTGTAAAAGCTCTAACAAATGTAAATGATGGTCACACGTTCACATTTAAATATAGTAAACTTTAATTTTATGACACTGTATTTGTTAGTCCCTTGTTGCCTCAAAACCAATAATTTTAATTACGTTCATTGCCTCCAGCTTGTTCTCATCAACTTTTCGTCATGAAAATAATAAAAGTTCCAGAACTCCTAGTTCATCTATTGGTTTAATGATGTTATTCACTGGAAAACTTTATACATTAATATACATGAATAACGGGATCAGAAGTTCCTCTGAACAGATCATCCTTGCAACAACTAGTGATTTGTAATTTTTAATAATTTCGAAAATTCATTTCTATTTTTTTTCACAGAATAATTATAATAATACCTTAATTTAAATTTAAACTACATTTTCACTCCAATTTCACCCAAAACTTATTTTTACTCCATTTTCACTTCACTTTTACTCAAAATTTATTATTATTCCACTTTCACTTTACTTTAACTGAAACCTTTTTTTTATTTCACTTACACTTCACTTTACTTTCACTTTTACTCAAAATTTATTTTTACTTTACATTCATTTTCACTCATAATTTATTTTCACTCCATTTTCACCTTACTTTTACTTAAAATTTATTTTCACTCTATTTTAAATTCACTTTCACTTAAAAATTATTTTCACTCCATGTTTATTTCACTTTTGCTTCACTTTCATTCCAGTTCCACTTAAAATTTATTTCCACTTCACTTTCAGTCAAAATTTATTTTTTCTCCATTTTGAGTGAAAGTGAAGTGAAAATGAAAGTGAAATAAAAGTAAATTTGAAGTGAAAATGAAAGTGAAGTGAAAATAAATTTTGAGTGAAAATGAAAGTAGATTGAAAATAGAGAATAAAAGAAAGTGAAAGTGAAGGGAAAAATATTATGTGTGAAAGTAAAAGTAAAGTGAAATAAATTTGAAATGAAAGTGAAGTGAAAATGTATTGAAAAATAATTTTGAGTGAAAGTGAAGTGAAAATTAAGTGAAAATAAATTTTGAATGAATGTGAAAGGGAAGTGGAAATAAATTTTGAGTGAAACTGAAGTGAAAAAGGAGTGAAAGTGAAGTGAAAATGTAATGAATTTAACTCTTGAGGAAAATTTGAGTGAAAATAAATTTTTCAGTGAAAGTGGAATGAAATTACATAATCAACCCCCCAGGCGTCCAAATCGTGGAAGAATGTCAGTAAATTCGGTAATTATCCGCAATTCATGACCGATTGGGGAATTCCATTGCTGGAAAATACCTTTCCAATGAGTTAATCTCATCTTACAAGTCATCCCCTTTTACGTTAGACGATCCTAATCAGGACGATTTCTCCAAGATTGAACTATTTTAGAACTTCGACTTCGTAAATTAAAGATAAAGCAAAAGCTCTTAGGGAATTGAAAAACGAATCTTTGCATTGTGGAAAGTGAGAAAAAAAAATTAAAAATTCTCTACGAATGTGATAATCGAGTTTTTCCTTTATCAGTTATTATTTGAAAAAAAATCTCATTAGAGAAATTTATTTTAAAAGATCTAAATGAAAATGAATACCTTCAGGAAGATTACTATCGTCTAAATTAATTGACTCTGTCTGGCATTGTGTTAGATTCTTTTTTCGATATTATTGATTTTACTAAATTTGTATTTAACAACACATATTTCACTGAGAAGAAAAATTATTTGATTCAAACAAATTTTGTTTAAATCAAACTTCAAATATCTTTGCTATAGTGTGAAGCATATTTAAGTTTAATTCAAACATATTTTCTGGTTCAGTTTAAGGGATTATATATTAAAAATAAAACATAAATTGTGGTTGATTTTAAATTATCTGTTGTTAACTTTTAAGTTTTATGCAAACATAAACTATTCTGTAACTTCACTTCACTTTCACTTTACATTCACTTCACTTTCCTTTACTTTCACTTCACTTTCACTACACTTTTCAATTCACTTTCACTTCGCTTTCACTTCACTTTTTTCACATCACTTTAATCCAGTTTTACTTTATTTTCACACTACTTTCACTCCACATACACTTCACTTCACTTACACTCCACTTTTACTTTATTTTCACTCCACTTTTACTTCACTTTCACATCACTTTAATCCATTTTTACTTTATTTTAACTTAACTTTCACTCCACATACACTTCACTTCACTTACACTCCACTTTTACTTTACTTTCACATCACTTTAATCCACTTTTACTTTATTTTAACGTAACTTTCACTAAACTAAAGTAAAAGTGAAGTGAAAGTGAAGTTAGAGAATGGCATCCCTGAAAACTGATTGCTTAAAGAACTTTTAAAAATATACAATTATGTATCCATGTTTCCATCGCATAATTAATTTGAGTATTTAAAGTTTTTCAATTATTTTCTAACATTGCATAAAATTGAGAAACATAAAGAAAAATCTGCGAGAAAAATTTGAAGTTTTAACTAGAACTTGTTTCCACAGTTTAATTTCACAGTTTTTTTTTGTCTGAGAAAAAAAAGTCGATTAAGATTATAACAAGGTTTCTCAGAGACAGTAGTTGAAGGAGGGTCGACGGTATATATAGTGGATTGTGTAAATGAATGACGTTGCGACTACACTTTTGATAAGAAGACACCGAGATAATTAAAATAGGAGCTTCTCAACTTCCGCGACTGAATGTTATCTTATGGAAGCGGTTAACCCCACGGGATTCGAAGGTATTTTGGCTTACCTTCTCTGCCTTACAGTTGACAGGAGTACCTGTCTTAGATACAGGTACTTACTGTTGGATAGAGTTCCTTCTGGGCTCTAACAGCATCGCAACAGCGGACTAACTTGCGAGACTTGAGAGTTTAGTTAGCAATAGAGCCACATCTCATGTTAGTCTGATTACTCAGAGACCCAGATGTGTGGCTTGTTGTTTCTAGCCAGATAACAACAGTTACCGAGGCACTACCCCCGCGGGAGAATGCTGCAGCGGTTATAATGCATTTCTCTCGTGTAAACTCCAATCCAATTAAGAGTACATGCACGCAATACCTTGACAGGTGCTTACGGACTGAACTTTAAGGTTTTTTTCCATCCAATATCGCGTACTTCTTTTGTAAATAAAACGTTTTGTCCTTTCATTTGCTCTTTGATAATTGACTGTTTCGATTCTGTGTTTTGTCGAATGGCAAATTTATGCTGAAATATGTTTTTCGACTCAAGCATTTTGCACAAAAAAGACAATTAATTTTAGCTTACCTCCTGGTATGTTTTGAGTAAGGAAAAAGTTTCGACAATAACTAATTTGTGGGGGGAAAAATAACAAGTCGTCATGATCCAGAATATCGCCACTGTTCCAAATTGAAAAATTGCAGAAAAGCTCCTGGCAACACTCAGGTGCAAATAAACAATATTACTGATTATGCTGAATCCTAAATTACCAAAATTGATTGACATAAGGAAATCTGGATATTTTCCCAAAGGTTCTGGAATAAACGAGACATTATGTCTCGAGAGGAGACTTTGGACAGTTTGGACAGATTATCATTGGAATCGAGAAAGTCCTGCTAAATATTTAAGGTTCGAGATTAAAGAAATTGATAGCAAACTAAGTCGATATTGTTGTAGAGTTCCTGGAATTTCAAGAAGATAACCAGAGTTTGTACAAGGAAAATAATTGAAAGGCTCTTTTTTAAGTAAAAAAGAAAAAAAATTAAAAATTGGATAAAGAATGCAAAAGTTACAGTCCTAAACCGCTACCAAGGTAACTAGTTGTGTACTGTCATCAAATTTTCTTACTTACACTTAAAATTTACTTTCACTCTATTTTTAAATCACTTTCCCTTCACTTTCACTTCAGTTTTACTTTCAATAAAAATTTATTTTCACTCCACTTTCACTTAAAATTTATTTTCACTTCACTTTTACTCAAAATTTATTTTCACTTCACTTTTACTCAAAATTTATTTTTACTTCAATTTTATTTCACTTTCACTCACAATTTATTTTCACCCCATTGTCACTTCACTTCCATTCAAAATATATTCCCCATACTTTCACTTAAAATTTAATTTCAATCCATTTTTATTTCACTTTCAGTTTAAATTTATTTTCACTACATTTTGAGTGAAAGTCAAATGAAATTTAAATGAAAATAAATTTTGAGTGAAAGTGAAATGTAAATGAAGTAAAAATAAATTTTTTAGTCAAAATGAAAGTGAAGTGAAAATGAAGTGAAATAAAAGTTTAAGTGAGAAATGAAGTAAAAGTGGAATGAAAACGAAGTTAAAAATGTTTTGAGTGAAAGTGAAGTGAAAATTGATTTAAGTTAAATTTTGAGTGAAAATAAAATGTAATTAAAGTAATAATAAATTTTAAGAGAAAATAAAGTAAAAGTGGAATGAAAATGAAGCGAAAAAAAGTTTTGTGTGAAATTAAAGTTAAATTGATTGAAGATAAATTTTGAGTTAGTGTGAAAGTGGAGTGTAAATTAGTTTTGAGTGAAAGTTAAGTGTAAGCGAAGTGAAAATAAATTTAAAAAATATTTTGGGTGAAAGTGAAGTGAAAGCGAAGTGAAAATGGAGTAAAAAAAATATTTTGGGTGAAAGTGGAGTAAATGTAGAGTGAAAATTGAATGAAAATAAATTTTGAGTGAATGTGAAAGTGAGTAAAATTGAAGTGAAATTTAATTTTGAGTGAAAGTGAAGTGAAGATAGAGTGCAAATAATTTTTGAGGGAAATTGAAGTGAATGTGAAATTAAATTTTGTGTGAAAATGAAGTAAATATTGAGTGACAAAATTTTTTTGGGGGAAAGTGGAGTGATTGTGAAGTGAAAATTGAATGTAAATAAATTTTGAGTAAAAATGAAATTAAAGTGAAAGTGAAGTGAAATTACATAATTGTCCCTACACTTTCTCTCTGATTCTAATTGTACAGGTTTAAAATAAAAACAACAATTTAATTTCAATTCAACACTTAATTTTTCTTAAAACCTATCCCTTGGAAATTCTCATCAGAAATTTTATTCGTTACTCCGGATGTTAAATCTACGAATAAAAATAAATTCTGTCTAAAGAATATCGTTATCAATTTAACAATTTAATGCTTTATTGCAATTTCGTTCTAATTTTTTTTAAATCACTTGTTTAGTATTCGCAGTGTACAATATGATATACGAGTTTTACAACAATTTCCCTACAATTCGAGATGAACGAGATACAATTTTCCCCATGAACACTATTTATCATAATTTGCGTGACGCGCTACTAGCTAAATGCACCCTGAAAGAGAAAAGAAAAATATACGAGAGCTCTTTGCGTATAATTTTACTCGGATCCTGATAATTGACGTTGCAAAAAATAAAGATTGACTTTACTGAAGTTTATGAAATTAATGAAGGCCACTAGTCGGACGTTAATTTCCATAGAATAAAAAAAAACCTTTGTAAATCATGATAATGATTATTATCTTTTTAATTATAAATTTGTAGTTTTTAATTTTTCAATCAAAACATATTTTACATATTTGTATTTTTCAATCGTTTTGAACTGGTTTTGAAAACTAATCTCTGGTTTCAAAGTAATGTTTCAAGTTTTAAGAAAAGTACATACTCAAAATAAAAAAAAAACAAGAGTTTTCTATAATAAAATGTGGAAATGTGATACTTAAGTTAGAAAGAATTCTTGTTTTTATTCTTTTTGCATTACATTGGTGACAATAATATTGTAAGAAAATTTCACTTTATAGTAAACTTAGGCACACTAAAATTTCGAGAACGAGCTTTTTTACTGCGTCCCATAAAAACGAGATTTTTGAAACTTACTGTATGAATTCTGTAGGAAACTTTTATGTTTTACTAAAGTTCTCCTAAAACTTGTGTCACTTAACAACAACATAAATTCAAACATATTTCAATGAAACAAAATCACTTAAAATTATTTTTTTTACTTGAAACTAGTATAATGTTTTCTCAGTGGAGCTAATGTATAAATCGTTGATCGTGTCGAAGAATGAAAGAACGTGAATTTTGTTTGAGAATTGCAATTGAAAAACTATTATCAAGTATACCTGATCTCATTATTTACCTTTTTTTCTGCTTCTATCGATCTTTCTCAAAACTGACCTAAAGCGTCCATTAAGTGTTTACTTGCACTTTTCCCCTTCTTTGCTAATCTTCTTTACAAACTTTCGTCTAATGAAGACAAAACATCCCAACGAAAGTTGTCGCTGTTAGTTATTAACTTATCTCACAATTCAATATCGATTAAAAATTCCATCCATTATCATTATTACAAAAAAAAAGTTTTTCGTTCAGAAAATAATTTAATTTTTTTATTAGCAGTGGCAATTTCTCAAGAGATAAAATAATTGTCATGAAGTTTTTCTTTTGTATTACATATTGTTTTGTTTAATGTAAAATTAAGATTGAAATCGAAGAAAATTGTTTCAAATAAATGTTCTACTGTTATAAAATTTGTCTTTATCTAAACTTCATGTAGCGCTAGCATGAAACTTGATTATTGCCTAAATATAAAATACAGCTTTTAAGATAGATAAATATATGAAAACGTCACGTAATTTTTTATCTACTATGAGCCACGTAGCTTAAAGTTTTCAAACCAATACTCCAGATTGAATTGTGTTTTTCTGCTAGTCTCTAATAAATTACATGAATCAATTGGACTTTAAAAAAGTATGTAAATATTGACAATCTTATTCTTGAATTCTTCTTTTACTATTTTTGTGTTTTCCAGTTAAAGCTGTAATATCGAAAACAAATACCAACGTTATTAGTAAATTTTTCATTTGAAGAAATATAAATAATCATTCATGATGAGAATTTCAATCATCTTGTTACTACTTTTAACAAAACACAGTAAAAGTTGTCAATTAACTGAAGCTGAAGTAACAAAATTAAAAGAATCGTTTAGTGAAGCGGAAGACTATATGCAAAAGGAGGCACTGGATGAAGATGCTGCAATTGTTATAGGACCAGCAAGAGTAGGAAAAAGTACACTAATTAATTATTTAATAGGCAATAAACTAAAGGGCGTTAAACCATCGCCATATAGTGAATTTAAAATAATTAAGGCAGACAATGAATCCAGAGGACCGGAAATTGGTGCTGGACCAAGATCAAAAACTACAATTCCCATAAAATGGAAATCACCCAAATTGCGTGGTTTAAGCATTTTTGATTGTCCAGGATTTGAAGACAACAGAGGACCGGTACAAGACATTATTAATTCTATTTATATCTATCAGTTGGTAAAGAAAGTGAAAACATTAAAATTTATAATTGTTTTTAACTATGCCGACATTGAACGGGATAATATTGGATCACTTTCAAGATTTTTATTGGATTTGGAAAAATTTTTTGGAAATAAGTTTACCAATTTTTTTTCAAGCATATCAATAATTTTCTCAAAAACACCGTACACAAAGTTTGAACGCACACTTGACATTGAAATGATAAAATTCATATTGCACGAAAAAAAACTCTTAGGTAACGTAAAATTGTCTGATAATGCAAAAATATTCCTACAATATGTAATAAAAAACAATAATAGTATTGGATTATTCAGAAATGCAAAAGATGATAAAATTTTTACCTCTGACAATGATTCACAGATATTTTCGGCAATTACCAGCTCAAAGCGTATAAAGAGAAGATTTCTTAATGATATTCGTCCAAGTATTTCTGATAGTTCTTTGTTGTGTCTACACAATTCCAGGCACAATTTAGTTTCAATAGAAGAAATTTTCGATTTAGAGCAATCTTTATTGACTGTATTTAATGAAGGGTTGTCATTATGGTACAATAATACCATTAATGAAAATAAAACAACAATAAAAATGTTTCAAAACAACTTGACTAAAATTGAAGTCTTACTAAATGATTCTATTATAAATGGAAGTGATATATACCAAAATATTGAAACTATCAGAAAAATTGATAAAAAATTGGAACAAACGATTAATGAAACTAATTTTTTAAAAAAAGTTCAATTGTATAACTTTATTTCTTATTTATTTGAGTCGAAAGAAAGTGAAATTTTGAATAAATCTGTTAATGATACATTATTGTTTTTACAATCGATACTTAAGAGATCAATTTCTAAAATTTCATTGTCAGTGAGAAAATTGTCAGAAGGTGAACAGGTAGATAATAAAACAAAAAGAAGAAACTTTATGGTTTACCAAAGCTTGGGATAAATTCAGAAAAGTCCTTCAATCATATGGGAAGAGAACTTCTAAAATTGAACATATAACCTACGTCCTTAGGATGTTTTTAACCGTTTAAAGGACGTTCTAAAAATATTTTATATTCTAGTTTATGTTTAAAATAAACAATTTATGTAAAATTAATTAAAAATTTTTTTAACTTAATGTTTAAATTAATTAAATTAATTTTAAAAGCAAGAAGCTTGAGTTTAGTGATAAGGGTTATAAGCAACACTGCGATGGCTATTAATGATTGTAAGTTGGAAGTTTATATGTTGTTGTTTACTTGTACTGCTTCGAAGAATATTTTGTTTTTTCTTGAATAACAAAAATAAACATTGACTAAATTTATTAAAACTGTTTTAAGTGTGTCTTTCTTTAATTCTTTCTTTAAAAAAACAAATTTAAATATTCTTTATCCTTATTTAATAAACTTGTGAATTTATTAAAACTTTTATCGAAAATGACTACATTTGAACTAAATAAATAATTTGACACGGAAATTCAAAAATCACATGTAATTGACTTATCGATCATATCATTTTTTTTATTTTTGTCAAGAGGAACACCAATGTATTCTTAAGAGTCATGACTGTTGAGTCAGCGTGAAATAACGTCGAGATTATTCTCTTCAGTACAGAGCTTACCTCATTTTTCACAAAATCGTGGAAGAAGGAAGTAAAATTGCCTAGGCAAACGGAAAAACAAAACAACAAAAAAAAAAATAGAAAAGAGGAAGAATATGGAATGGGCAGGTGGCAGAGCCAACTCTAAGCGGAAGTCTCCAGCGGTTTTGCATGAATACAATTTCTCAGTGACACAAATGTCAAGCTGCTCGAAATGTCTGTACTAATTTAAAAATTATTCCCTGCCTTAACCGCCTCCGGAAGCTCCCGGTTTGCCGGTCTCCCACAGCATCACAATGTAGTTTTAAATTCGTTTTCGTAGGTAATTGTCCGATACTTGCTCTTTATGTATTCATACAGTTTTTTTCCGTAAATACAAATTGTTCTGTAAAATATTGTCTTGCTCTAATTATGTTGTATGTAAAATTTGGTAAATAAAAACAAAATTTGTAATAGTTTTGTATGAAAATTGTTGACAAATTGCCATGACAATAAAAATGACAAAAGTGGTTATTTTTTATGGTCAGTAGAACTTTCGCATTGCTTTGTCAATTTTTTTACTTTTGAGAATAGTTTTCGGACTTAATCTTATTTTAAATACATAGAAATAAGGGGTGAAATGAAATCAGAGGTTGAATATAGTATTAGGATTATACTTCCAACACTGAGAATTTGTAAATAGAAGTGTTCTAGACATGTCGCAACCCTAATAACAGAATCTACATAACGGTCCACGAAATATTATTGTTATTGTTGCGACCTGGATGTATGCGGCAAATCCGGGATTACGATTTCCTGCATGGCTGCGACTAGAAGCTAGGAAGCTGAATCGTTGTTCCTGGAGATCGCTTGGTCGCCCTAATCTCTTCTAATCATCAAACCTTAATGATAACAGATGGTTGTGGCAACATTCCAGCTAGGAATATAAAATATGTTTTAGTTACGATAAGCAAATGCTCATCGATTTGCAGCTTTTCTAATAACTTCGCACTGTTAATACAGTCAAACATACATTTAACTTACTTTTACCATTAAACCAAATCACACCAACCAAATATCTACCTTGAATCCTTCTTTCGACGAATCTATTTTGCAGTAAAAGAAACATTGAAAATTTTACCTCCAGTACCTTCCTCCATTAGTATTTTTAAATCCCCCAAATGATACTACTTCGAAGTTAAGTAGATAAAAAAAATACTTCTTCTTTGGAAAACTGTATCAAGACACTGCACTTGAGAAGTGAAAAATAAATTTAAAAAATGTGTTAGGAGTTAGAGCAGAATGTTGGAAAATTCTTCAAGGGAACAATTCTGAGTAATACATTACGGACATGCTCACTCCATGAATATTTTTCAGTCTGTATAAGAAAGTCGTTTCGGTCGCTTATCGTGACTTACTCGGAACATATATAGAAGCGCCAGGAACAGTGCGCGGGTGAAAAACTGCAGACTAAAGCCTTAAATTCAGCAGGCATATATGAATTTTTAATTTTCTCGTATTTTACGAGTACCTATTAAAATACAGAAGGTGGAATGAAAGAAGAGTCGTGTTACATTGAGCATCGTGAAAAAGATGAGAGGAAATAAAGTATATAGGAATAGGTTATAGTGTTCTTCTAGAGGGAAGAAAATTCAAGGTGAAAACCTCTGCTGTGTGCACCATCCCGAAGGAGTTATATATTTCCTAAAGGAGTACTTTTCTTGCCCACGATTGCTCTAAAATACGTGATTACGTGAATTTATTACCGCACAATGTTTGCAATCTGAATATTAGTCTCTCTCTCTCTCACACTGGAAATATTCAAACACTTTTCCCCATTTCTTTCTAATTTGATATTGAAGCATTTTTGTTGACGACAGAATTGAATTAAAATTCTGAAATACTAGTGGTAATCTGGCATAAATTCTGGTTAAATTACTTATTGGATTGACAACGATATGAATGTGCAATATCTGTGCTTATTAACATACTAGCAGAATTCAAGACCAGTCAATCAAGATTCAATCAGAATGCAACCCACGATTTTGATTAGATACACCGACATAATTTTGAATGTAATAACACTTCACCCCATCAATGCAAAACAGAAAACTAAGCATCATCAATAGTTTTAATATTTCAGTAAAGTATTGCAGCAATTTTTTTTTAGTTTGTAAAATTGAAAGTCACATTTGTGACTACAATATTTTAATTCACCGATGAAAAGTGAAATAATTTTTTTTCGGACACTTGCAGAAGCTCGGAAACGGTAAATTTTGCTCCCTTCATCTACATCCGCAAATCACGCGGTTCTTACAATATTCTTCGAAACATTTAACTGAAGCTTTTATATTCACTGGGTGAATTATGTTACTCCTGTCAACGCCTTCAGCGAGCACGAGGCAACACATTAAAAATGCCCTAGGCACTTCATTGTGTAGGATAAAGTTTGTAAATTCCACGAAAAAACAATTATATACTACCCTCACATGTGTTGGTGAAGTTTTCCAACAAATATATGTGTAGAGTAAAATTCACAAATGCTTTGTGCTCGAAGTTTGTACCTAAACAATGCATTACAACAATAATCTGGAAATTGGGGAACCATTTTAAGGTAGAAATAATTTTATAATAAAATAACTTTAACTAAACAATGGGAATTATTAAAAAAAATCGGTTTTAATTTTAATTATAGTTTATCAAACATCTATACGTATATCAATAGTGACTGTTTTTAAATAGATTTCAATTCACTTTCACTCCACTTTCACTTTTACTCAACAATTATTTTCACACTATTTTCACTTCACTTTCACTCAAAATTTATTTTTAATCCACTTTCACTTTCATCAAAAACATTTTTTCACTCAATTTTCACTTCACTTGCACTCACAATTTCTTTTCACTGCCATTTCACTCCACTTTCACTCAAAATTCTTTTTTTCCACTTTTACTTCACTTTCACTTTCACTTAAATTTTATTTTACCTTCATTTTTATTTTTCATTTACTCAAATATATTTTCAATCTATTTTTACTTCACTTTCACTCAAAATTTATATTTATCCAACTTTTACTTCACTTTCCGACTACTTTTACCTCGATTCAAATTTTATTTAAATATTCTTTTTCTCTAATATCTTTGGCAAATTCCACAACGTTCACAACGAAAAAAAAAGGAAAAATTAAGTAAACATAAATTTTTCAGTAAAACTAAAGAGAAAATGAAGAGAAAAAATGTTTAAGATGGAAACAAAAGTGGAAATTGAGTGAAAAAAAATTTTTGGTGAAAGTGAAGTGAAAGCGAAGTCAAAGTGGAGTTAAAAAATATTTTAGGTGGAAACGAAGTAAATGTGAAGTAAAAAAAAGAGTGAAAATAAATTTTTACTGAAAGTGAAGTGAATGAGAAGTGAAATTAAACTTTGAGTAAAAGTGGAGTGGAAATGAAGTGAAAATTGAGTGAAAAAATATTTTTGATTAAAGTGAAGTGAACGTGAAGTGAACATTGAATGAAAATAAATTTTGAATGAAAGTAAAGTCAAAATGGAGTGAAAGTAAATAAAAAGTAAAGTGAAAGTGAAGTGAAAATAAATTTTGAGTGAAAGTGGAGTGAAAATTAAATGAAAATAAATTTTTAGTGAAAGTGGAGTGAATGTGAAGTGAAAATTAAATGAAAATAAATGTTGACTGAATGTGAAGTAAAAATTAAATGAAAATAAATTTTGAGTGAAAGTGAATTATAAATGGAGTGAAAATAAATAAAAAGTGAAGTGAAAGTGAAATTAAAATAAATTCTGAGTGAAAGTGGAGTAAAAATTGAATGAAAATAAATTTTGAGTTAAAGTGAAGTATAAATAAAGTGAAAATAAATAAAAATTAAAAAGTGAATTGAAAGTGAAGATAAAATAAATTTTGAGTGAAAGTGAATTATAAATGGAGTGAAAATAAATAAAAAGTGAAGTGAAAGTGAAGTAAAAATAAATATTGACTGAAAGTGCAGGCAAATGTAAAGTGAAATTAAATTTTGAGTGTAAGTAGAGTGAAAATGAAGTAAAAATTGAGTGACAAAATTTTCTAGGTAAAAGGAGTGTGAAAGTGAAGTGAAAATTGAATGAATATAAATTTTGAGTGTATGTAAAGTAAAAGTGTTGTGAAAATAAATGAAAAGTGAAGTGAAAATAAATTTTGAGTGAAAGTGAATTAAAATTACATAATCGACCCCCAGGAGATAAAATTGTAATGCCTTAAAGCTTAACATTGTTTTCTTTGTTTTTAAAAGTGATAAATTTTTGTTTGTATATGAATAGAATATAATAAGCCATAGAATATTTTTTTTACCTTTTACATATTTAAGTTTTGAAGAGCAAAGTAAAATAATATTTTTAAGGCACTTTCTTTTAAGATGTATACGAAATTTGTGACTTGTTCTTCAAGTTTGCTCATCCGAAGACACCCACACTACTCGTAAATAATTTCTTGTAAATGAAGAGGCACTCATGAATGATAAGATTCCTCAGACAGGAAAGATGCATTAGTATCGTTGATTTTGAATGTATGTAGCAGTATTAATGTTCTTGAATCCAGATGAATAAAAAAAAATACAGTCTCCCAAGTCACATAAAGGATGATAAAAATTCTATAATGCTGAGAAATATGAATCCAAGTAAGAATAAAAACGAGAAGTGAAAAAAAAGTTGATATAGATGTGACGTTTGTATATATCATTTATAAATTTTTCCATCTTTAGATCTTTCTTATTTTAAGAATTTCGAGTTATTTATTAAAGATATTGAAGATATTAATAATATTCTTTATTCTTTTACGAATTGTTTTAAGACAATCGGAGATTTTGAACATTACGAAAATTAATAATTCAAAATTAACTGATGGATTTTCTGTTATATTTTCCACTTATTTTTCCACTTGCAAGTAAATCAATTTTATAAAATTGATAGACGAAAATTAATTTCAATAATTATTGTACTAATTATATCATTTGTCGTTTCCAACGAATAATAAATATTTCAATAACGTTTTCAACTTAATGATAGTTTTTTTTGTAACTGAATTCCGTCAATTAAAGTGGTGCCGTTAATTACATATTTCCGCAATGTCATTAATAATTTGCGAAGTACTCTCTTGTGAATTTTCCAACAAATAGGCGCGCGGTGGATTATATCCGAGTTTCCCTGATAATGAAGAATTGGAGACGATAGATTGTGGTCTGAGTGTTCTTAATTATGATGGCAAGGTTGAAAATTATGAAGAACTTCATAGTTATTTTATTACAATACCGACAGTGAAGAAAATGGTTTCTCGATTCAGACAGTGTTCAAATATTTTCAAACTGTATTTCAAAATAAATTGTACGTATTAATTTTTATACTATGTTTTACGGTTTTCGTTTTTAAAATCAATAAGTAACAAAGTTGTATTGTAAAAATTACTCGAACAGAAAGTAACTAAGTAGGACATCGAAAAAATTCCCGAAAAAGTTTTACTGTTGCGTATAGAAATTAATACGGAAAAAAAAGGAATGTAAGTAGTAGTAAAATGTATAAAAAACAATTTAACATTGTTGCAAAAGTAAATATCTGTTTAGCAGCAGTTTCGAAAAATGTATCATAAAAATTAAACGCACATATTTGAAAACAAATGAAAATATTTCATTTTCCGCGTTGATATTTTTTACAAAGTTTATTTTATTCTCTACAACGCATTTTATCATGCTTACAGCAGCGCTCACGTGTGTTTAGATATTCACATAAAGTTGAGGAAAGCTCTTGCGTGACCACGTTATCGTTGAACCTTCGTGGAAATGCACATCAATCATTTATGCACTATCCGAGTTTTGTAAATTGCATATTACGTTCATTAACAGCTTATGCTTTTTTTTTAATTATCCCCCGCTCAACAAATTTTTCTCTAAAATCACTGAAATATTTTAAACATTTCTTCTTTAACGATTTTTATTTTGAGCTACTTCAAAACAGTTGTAATCCAAAAGACAATGGTTTCAAATATTTTCCAACATTATTTTACTTGTTTTTTTTTTTTTTAATGTAAGACTGAAAATAGTTGGAATAGTAAAATTTGAGGGACAAAGCCACAGCATTTGATGATGTGCATTAAGACAATATAAGTCGGGAAAATAATTTAGTAATTGTTTTTACTGGTGTGTAATTCACGGGCTTAATAAGCATCATAATTTTCCAGTGACACGCGACACAAAAGCGAGGAAAGTAAATTCTGGCGACTTTAAGAGCTATAATTTTATTCTCTCTCTCTCTGCCAGGGGATTCTAATTAAAAAGGCTCTCTTGAGTTCTCCTGAGTGCCTCTCTTTAGACTGCTGGGTAATGACTTTGCACGTCACCTTAATTTCACTACTGAATATAATTACTGGTGTCACTTTGGCACCTGCCGCCTTCTTCTTGTCAATAAAACTAAATAGTTTTCTTTTTCAACTTTTACTTTTCAGCAAGTCGGCGGAAAATTTATTCTGTCTCAACATTTTATTCCACTAAATCAGTGGATAAAAATTTACTAAATTATGTAAAACACTGTGTACGTAAAAATGTAGGATACTAAAGTGTTCAAATTCCACTTTTCTTTTTTGGGTGCAAAATTATTGCGTTTGATGATTCTATTCAGAAATTGTTATTCAATTTTGTTCATAAATTCACAAAATTAAACAATGCGTTTCAGTATTCATATTTGTTTACAATTAAATATTCTCCATTATTTTCCCTCTTTGTTGATCGACAACTTTTGATTATGGCAAATGTTTGGAAAAATAATTAGTTGGCAGTAACGAAAAAAATATAGAATTGAAAATAAAAGAATCTTTTTTTAAAATTTACGTGGGTTAAACAAAATTTTTTTTTTTGACGAACGGGAATAATTAATTGACGAGTTAATGGACACATCAGACACATGTTTTAATTTTATGTCACCAAAAGAGAGATATGAGCAAGGGTGCATTTCATTCCATCATGGCTCACTCATGGAAGCAGTGGTGCGCTCCTGGACAAGCAGGACTTGTGTGATTCATTTTAATTGGGATTACATTTCAATTAAAACGCTCAGTTCCCATTAGGGGTAGAAAGGTGACTGGGGGAGATGAAGGGCTTTAGGAAAGCGCGATGTTGAATTTCACCGAATAATTGAAACGGACAGTGCTTTACATCCCATGTGAATAGTCAGATAAAATATGCGTGTTTGACCAATCAGGAGGTGTTCAAGTAACTCTATTCCACTTTATATCTAATTTTACACTGCTCTTTGTTCCCTTAATTCACTAACTTTTGTTGTTGGGTCGGCAAGAAATTCAACCAGGTTGGACATTAATTTTAAATTTACTAAACACCTTCCTCAACTATAATTTTAATTTAAAATTAATTTGTTACTAATTTTATTTAACTACCTAGTTTTTTTTAACCCAAGAAGTAGATTTTTAAATACTTTATTTTTTGTTTAAATAAATAACATTAAAAAAAATTAAAATAATAAAATTGTCTTTTTGAAATGGAAAACTGTCAAAAACATACGTTGTGGTACCATGAAACATTGCAATGTTTGGAAAAAAAACTTGGACTTGGAGCATACTCCAAGTCCAAGGTTTTTTTTCACCTACAGGTTGAATTATGTCCACTAACATTATGCTTCGTTCGGTTGATTCTATGAGTAGACTTAGGTGTAGGAACTTATGCGCGACCCAGAAAATCAGTCTCTGATTCGGATTTCCGTGGTTCTATTCTGAAACCCCTAGCTTATGGTTCCGACGTGACCGCAACCGTTCTTACACATCTACTGCAAAACTTATCTGACAGTCTTGTTTCTTTTTTTTATTTTCCTCTTTCCTTATACGGAAACAAATCGTTTTCTCTAAAGACGATAAAACTTTTGCACCGTTTGACGCTGACGTTGCTGCTATTTTTTGAAATTACAGAAAATACATCTCACGATTGAAAAAAAGGTCATTTAGTAGGTTTACTTTTATGATAACTGTAATAATGTAAGTAAATAATTTATTTATTATTTATTACTTGGAAAATAGGTGCTACTATTGTGGTAACACATTTCAATACAATATTTTTTTATATTGATAATGAAACACATTTTTTTAATACTGGGGGGTGGATTATGTAATTTCACTTCATTTTCACTCCACTTTTACTTCACTTTCACCCAAATTTTATTTTCAATCCATTTTTACTACACTTTCACACAAAATTTCTTTTCTATTTATTTTCACTTCAATTTTACTCCACTTTCACTCAAAAATTTATTTTTACATCACTTTCACCCCAATTTCACTTTACTTTTACACCACTTTTAGCCTCAAATTTATTTTCAATCCATTTTTTCCACTTTCACTCAAAAACATTTTTTTCACTCCATTTTTACTTTAATTGTATTCCACATCCACTCAAAATTCATTTTCACATCACTTTCACCCCAATTTCACTTCACTTTTACATCACTTTTACTTTCACTCTCATTTTTTTCACTCTATTTACACTTTCACTCAAAATTTATTTTTATTTCATTTTTATTTCACTTTTACTTCACTTTAATTCAAAACCTTTATTTATTCCACTTTCACTTTACTTTCACTTTGACTCACATTTTACTTTCACTTTAATTTCATTTTACTTTGACTGACAATTTATTTTTACTTCAATTTCATTTCACTTCACTTTCACCCAAAATTCTTTTTAATTCCCATTTACTTTACTTTCAGACTACTTTCACCTACACGTAAATTTTATTTTTGGATTGGAGAGAAAGAATAGTTAAATAAAATTTGTGTGGAGCTGAAAGTATAGCATTAAAGTAAAGTAAATGTAGAGTAAAAATAAATTTTGAATGAAAGTGAGGTGAAAGTGGAGTAAAAGTGAAATAAAAATGGAGAGAAAATAAATTTTGAATAAAAGTGAAGTAAAAATGGAGTGAAAATAAATTTTTGAGCGAAAATGAAGTGAAAATAGAGTGAAAGTGAAATGAGATTACATTATCGATACCCCTGAACCCAATTTATTGAAAAGTACAAATTTAAAAATATGCTTTTTGATTATTATTAAATTTAACGAAGGCAAACACAATTTTAGAAGGTAATATTATCCCTTTTAAGTAGATTAAACTAAAGAGAGTTGACGTTAACCAACCGAGATCTATAAATCAGTCTTCTCAGGCAAGCTATCATCAGATAAAGGTCCAAGCATCATTTATGCAGCAGGCTTTTTTTAAGTGCATCACAGGACTAAAGTACGGTAAATAGTTAAAGAATCTGAAGGAAAATACGTAACAACTCCGTAACAAGAAACTAAAAATCTGAAGATGCATTACAGATTCAAGAGATGTCCCACGCGCAACCTTTATAGCCATAAAAGGTCTAACACTAAAAAGTTGATACTTTTAAATAAAAGCCAGAATTTTTTTTTTATCGGCATGTCTCAAGGATTATTTAAAAAAGAAAATATTGAACCCACGGACTATTTTTTGAACAGCATATTAGCTCTTTAAAAAATAAATAATTTCTCCACATAATTGATATTGAACAACATTATTAATTTTTTATTATTATTTTATTTATTTTATTATTTATTTTACTTTCTGTCGTTTTTAAATTAATAAAATTTTACTTACTACGTAATGCACTAATTTCTATGCTTGTGTTTGCATAATGATGTAGATTAAAACGAGCTTCTTCTGTAAATTACCTATTAATTCACTACAGACATTTTTAATTCTTGATATTAATATACACTTAGCAAAATTGGTTTCCGTTAAAACTGTTGATAACTTCCAGGACAATTGGGTTTAATTTTAGACTTAAACAAGAGTCACAGAAACTCGAACGTCACAATAAAGGAGAGAGAGAGAGAGAGAGAATTTCCTTTGCCCATGTAAATGAATGCTTGTTATCATTGTGGCTTTATCTGTTTGAAATTACTCTTAGAGAACGAACAACTTTGCAGACAATGTAGCTTATTTAAATCAAAATGTCTTATTTCCAATTCCACCGAGTTATTATGTGTGCTACCAAAAAAATGTTCGAATATATCATACCTGAAAATTATAAAATTATTTTTTCAACTTTTCAGTGTCTCAACGTTTCATTTTCACTTCACTTTCACTCTATTTCACTCATAATTTTTTTCATCCTATTTTCACTCCACTTTCACTCAAAATTTATCTTCATTTCACTTTTACTTCACTTTCACTCAAAATAATTTTTTTTATTCTACTTAGAGTGAAGAGTTATTTTGTTAGAGTTACTTAAAGTGAAAGTGAAGTGGAAGTTGAGTGAAAATAAATTTAGAGTGAAAGTGAAAGTGGAGAGAAAATAAATTTAGAGTGAAAGTGAAAGTGGAGTGAAAATAAATTTAGAGTGAAAGTGAAAGTGGAGTGAAAATAAATTTAGAGTGAAAGTAAAGTGGAGTGAAAATAAATTTTGAGTGAAAGTGAAAGTGGAGTTGAAATAAATTTTGAGTGAAAGTGAAGTGTAAATAAATAAACAGAATCGATCACCCGGGAATGAAATATCAATTTTTCAAAATGTTAAAAAATAAGTTGCTTATCGTGCGTCTACTTTGTCGGAAAAATATCCTCAACTTTAATTCCAGGCATGGTCTTCAATCATTCAGGAGATTCGTATAGTGGTTGATGGCTTCGAATGCTTGACATCTATAGTGCAGATTGCTGCATGTACGTTTATCGGGAGATTTATTTTTTCCTGAAAATCAAGCTTCTCATCGCAAAATGTGTGACATATTCGCGTGAGAGGCAGAGAGAAGAAGATTTCAGCCAGATAGGTAATAGCAAGAGAAACACGCATGTCTGCAATAGATAAATGCATATTGACCGTTTACACTCCAACACTAATTCTCCGCAATAAATTTCTCATGTAACGGTTTTTCAGTGGGGGAGATAAAAGATTAGTCCAACTTAATGGCCACACTTAACGCAATCCATAAAAAAAATTGGACATTTAGCAAACAATCTATTTTTCAATTTTTAATAACAAAAATTGTAGAAAAATAGTTTTCAGTAATTGGGGAAAAAATGAAAATAATCATGATTTGGAAAATATTTTAGAAAATTCTAATCAACCTACGATTTTTGATTACAAGTAGTCCCACTAATAAAGAGACGTAGTCCAATTTTACTGTAATAGGATTGAAACCAATTGAATGGAATTGTTTTCCAACCAATAGTTAATCGAAAGAAATGACTTTTCAGGATTTAAGTGAGGGTATAGTATATGTTGAAGGTATAGAGGAATTTTCGAAACACTCAAGCAAATCTCGCGGGAGAGAGAGAGAGAGATTGCCTTTGATGTTTATGAGATTTGATTATATCGGACTGCACGACATGCCTTGCTATGCGCGAGTTTCTGTACAGAAGCCAAATATTTCTCCGACAAAGGAATTCGATGTTCAAACCAATTACAACTAACTAGTTTATCCATCGTTAACGGTTCACTTTCCAAATAAGAAAGACGATGAGAGTTTTCCAACGGTTTACCGCACCACCCTCCACTTGCTCGACAACTCCGCAATTTTGAAAACGATTTTCAAAGTTTAATCTAAAGTGATTGAGATGATGAGAAAACGACTTTCTGCCAAGGAAAAGTTTTTGGCTCCTCAAGAAACCACATTTAGAACAGAAAACATACAAAGGAGGAAGAAAGAAAACTTGAACCAATTACCCGAGTAAAAAGAAGTGATAAGAATGAAAGTACAAGAGAAAGAAAAGGGGGAGATAAAAAAAGGAACTTTAAAGAGAGTAACAAAATTGAAAAAAGGAGTTCTTTTCTTACCATCAACAATTGTTGAAATTTTTGATTGTTATACCTTGTGTCTTTTTGAGAAAATAGAATAGAATGATTTTTCAGTATATTCAGGACTCGAACTAGGTCCGTAAATTCCGTAAAAGTCCGTTTTTTGAAAAAAAGGTCCGTAAAGTACGTAAATTATACGATATAATTTGAATAATTTTAGAGAAATTACAAATGATTGAAGGAATTCAATTATTTTCAAAAGTAATAAAATTCTTCGCAAAAATTCAGTTATGTTCAAAAAAATTTAAAAATTCTCGTGTCAACATTTCAATTATCTTTAGAAATAATTAAATTCTTCTTCGAAATATCAATTATTTTTAAAAAATTTAATAAAATACTTGGCAAAATTTCAATTATTTTCAAAAATTTTCCTCAATTCAATGATTTCTAATAGGTATCTGTACTATTCTAATAAAATTTTCCAAAAGAATTCAATTATTAAAAAAAAAATCTACTAAAATTCTACACAAACCTTTAATTATTTTCAAAAAATAATAATTTTACAGGAATTTCATTATTTACTATTTTTTTTAATAAATTTCTTCGTAATATTCAATTATTTTCATAAATAATAAAATTTTTACAGGTATTTAATTTTTTTTGTCAAATAATAAAATTCTTATTAGGAATTCAATTATTTTGATGAATAATAAAGCAAATTGCAGAATTTCAATTATTTTTAACACAATTTTAATCGAATTCCTCGAAAAATGTAATTATTCTTAAAAATTTTATTAAAATTATTTAAGTAATTTTTAACAATTACCAAAATCTTCTTCTCATGATTTTTCCGAAGAAGGAAAAAGTTTTCTTTTCTAAAACTGTTAAAAGTGATAATTACTTTTTTTTGCTGTTTATCTTTTAAAGAATTGAATCAATCAATTTTCAAATAATTGAAAATTATTGAAATAATAATTGAAAATTGAAAATTTATTAAAATTTATCAAAGAAATTTATAATTATTTTAATAACCTTTGCTACAATTTATTTATTAGAATGTAAATATTATTTTTAATAAATTTTTGATTAAATTTCTTTAAAGAATAAAATTATTGCATTCAAAATTTTAAATGCAATTTTTTGCATAAATTATCAATTATCTTTATAAATTATAAATCTCTTCTCTAAAATTGAAATATTTTCAAAAAATTTTATAAATTTCTTGGCAAAATTTCAATTATTTTCAAAAATTTTTCCTTAATTTAATTATTTTTAATATCTATTTTAATAAAATTTTTCAAAAGAATTCAAATTATTTGAAAATTGATTGATTCAATTCTTTAAACGAATTCAATTTTAAGAAGCATGTGTTGAATTAATTTAATTAATTAAATATATAATTAAATAATTAAATAATAATAAATAATAATAATAAATAATAATAAATAATAAATAATAATAATAATAATAATAATATAATTAAATATATAATATATTTATTTAATTGAATAATTATTCAATAAATTGTTTTTTGTATTTAAATAATGAAATTCTCGTGGAATTTTCTCATAAAAATTGATTTAAAAATTGATTTCAATTAAAATTTTAGATTATAATTGAATATTAAAAGTATTAGAGCGTAAAGTTTTAGAAATAATTAAATTTTGAAAAGGTTTCAGATTCAAATCTTTGAAAATTTGAATTTTTCATATTTTTTAACAAAGTAACAATTCTGTGGATTTAATTTTTTTGAGAAATTTTAATTGCGAATTTTTTTTTGTTGATATTATTTCAAGTTTTTATTTTCTAATACATATTTAATTGAAGAATTTACAAATAATTGAAAAATTGAATATTGTGAAGAAATGGATTTGAAAATTGGTAAAGAACTTTTTCGAAAATTATTAAAAATAATCGATTTTAAGAAGAATTTTAGTTAAAAATTCTTGAAAATAATAATTGAATTGATAATGATTTTATCACTCTATCTTTAATTATTATAAAACAACTTCGACTCGGAGTTATCGATATCTTCATGTTTTTTTAGTTATGAAAAAATCTAATTTATTGTTTTAAGTAAAATGTTCTCTTATATATTTTTGTCAGTAATTGGTCCGTAATTTTTCATTTTTGGTCCGTAAAGTCCGTATTTTTAAATACTGTCACTGGTTCGAGCCCTGTTTATTGCTTTTGGATTGGAACTATGTTATGAATAATCTTTACGGAATAGCTTTTTCGTAAAAGAAATAGCAAAAAAAAAAGTAATGATCACTTTTAACAGTTTTAGAAAAGAAAACTTTTTCCTTTTTCGGAAAAAAGAGAATATTTTGGTATTTGGAATATGTGAGGAAATGATAACAATATTTAAATTGAAATCTAACTTCCATAAATGGAAATAAAGTGTAACCATTGAATCTTGTTGACTGTGACACAGAAATTAGAGAACTTTTACTTGAGTTAGAGGATTTTACTAAAGTAGACGTCCGTGCATAAACAAGAGAGTCGAAGATGAGGTGCAAATCCTTCTTTAAATCGCATTAAGTTTTAAAGATACGAATCACGTAGGCATGCTTCCTGACGCGGAACTGATAGAGGCGCAACAAGAAAAGCAAACAGTGCCGAAAGCCCTCCTGATTGCAGTGGATTAGAGTGTCCTATCCAAGCGGCGTGGAACTAGACAACAGAATTGTCCTCATCGCTCTATATGTACTTGCTGAATTTATGCTGGTTGGGTTTTCATCATAGACTTTGTGTATAACCGTCTCTGGCGCAGAGAAAATAAGCATCAATTAATTATTCTCTTAATGTCTCGTGTATTATTTGCAAAATTTATTTATATACTCCATTTTCACTTTCACTTTCACTCAAATTTTATGTTTACTCCATTCTCACTTTCACTTAAAATTTATACTTTTACTCCATTTTTACTTTCACTGTAAAAAGAAAGGTATTAATTTTGGTACTAAATCGTAATTTGATTCTGTTTCAGTACCGAAATCAGCTCTAATTTAGAACATTCTTTTTACAGTTTTAACTCCATTTTCAACATTATCGCATTTTGCAGAAAGATATTCATACATTCTGAAGGAATTCCACGCTATCCATTCTGGTTAAATAATAAAAATAAGACCATGAAGGAACTGAAAAAGTCAAAAGAGTCAATGTCCCCAGGGCTGAAATACGACAAGACGACCCGGATGAGACACTACTGAAAGCATACTTTTCTTTCATTTATGCTTTTCTTCTAGGCGCCGTACTGACAAAATGCCTGGCACGGAATGTGCTGCTGCTGCTAAATAATTAAGAGAGAAAAAAAAATGTAAAACTGAATTCAAGATAAGAAATTTAAGGCACTCGTAGTTGGATGAGTTGTGTGCTGTCTGTGGAATTTAGAGCTGCAGAATATTAACAATGAGAGCTCAACTATTTGTGTCACTTGAAGGCTCCATTCACACGCAGTACAATGACAAATAGTTTTTGAGTAAACATGCTGCTGTACAGGACTTAGAGCGAATCATTCATTCACGCAGAGAAATTTTTATTTTTTATAACTTCTAAATTCATGTAGAAAGAAGCTTTTTTAATTCCTCTAGGATTAAATTAACACCAAAAAGGATTAAAATAATCTTTTTTTGTGTTATTTTTCACTGGGAATGAAATTTTATTATAAATAAAACACCAAATTCAAATGTGTTCGAAAATAAAAAAAAATTCTCGTCGAAATTTCGATTCTCTTTATAAATAATAAAATTCTTCTATGATATTCAATTATTTTAGAAACTTTTAATCAAATTCTTGTCAAAATTTCAATTATTTGCAAAAGTTTTCTAAAATTACATAATTTTCAATATCTACTATTTCAATAAAATTTCCCAAAAAAATTCCATTATTAAAAAAAATTTCAATACATTTCTACGCAAACATTCAATTATTTTCGAAAATAATAAAATTTTTACAGGAATTCAAATATTTACAAATTTTTTTATAAATTTCTTCGCATTAATTCAATTACTTTCATAAATAATGAAACTAATTGCAGAATTTCAATTATTTTTAATGCAATTTTAATCAAATTCCTCGAAAAAATGTAATTATTCTCAAAAATCTTATTAAAATTCCTCCAAAGAATTTCATGATTTAAAAAATTTGTTGATAACATTTTTTATGAGAATTTAATTTCAAGAAACGTGAAATTAATAAATTATTCATTTTTGTATTCAAATAATTGAATTCTCGTAGAATTTACTAATAAAAATGGTTTTCAAAATGAATTTCAGTTTAAATTTTAGGTTATAATATTAAAAGCATTTATAACGTGGATTTTTAAAAATAATTAAATTTTCAAAAAGTTTCAAACTAAAATCATTGAAATTCTTAATTTTTCATATTTTTGACAACAAATTCAGTAGAATTAATTCTTTTTAAAAGTTTAATACGATTTTTATTAAAATTATTTCAAGTTTTTAATTTTGAAAAAATATTTTATGACAGAATTTCCGAATTATTGAAATTTTGTAAAATTGAATTGTAAACGAATAAATTTGAAAGTTCTCATAAAACTCATCGCAGCGTTTCAATTATTTTTCATACAATTATAATTAAATTCCTTGAAGAAAGTAATTATGTTCATGCATGTTTTAATAAAAATTCACAAAAGAATTGAATTGTAAAAAAATTTGTTACTAAAATTCTTTATTAGAATTGAATTTTAAAAATCATTCAATTGTTCAATAAATTATTTACTTTTGCATTTAAATAATTAAATTCTTGAAGAATTTTTTAATGAAAATTGATTTTTATTTCATAAAAATGAATTTTAGTTAAAATTTTATATTATAATTGAATATTAAAAGAAATATAGATTGAACTGTTTGGAAATAATTGATTTTTGAAATTAAAATTTTTGAAAACGTTTAATTGAATTTTTTGAATATTATTTGATGTTTTTATTTTGTAATATGCGCATTTAATTAAAGAATTTAGGAATTATTGAAATTTCGTGAAATTGATTAATTAATTATATATTTTATAGTCATAAAAAAATGTAATAATCTAAAATTTCATTCATTGTAAAAAATAAGCCCAAAAATTGATTATTATAATCTTTTTTCGTGTTAATTTAATCTGCAACACTTTTTAATACCTCACGACTTGCTGTGTTAACAACTCGCGATTAATTAGTAATTTGTAAAAAAAAATGTTCCCCGGTTCTGATAATGGAAATAATTTTAATTGCCCCCTATAAAAAAAGTTTCTTTTTATATGTTAAACTTTATTCTTATGAATTAGATTAGCTTCTAAATATTTTCTTGTTTTTGATACGAGCAATGCCACACTTAATTACAAAAGAAACTTAGTAACGAGAAACTTAAAAGTTTACATAGTTCTAGTTGGAGATGAGCTTTAATACAGAAGTAAACTCATTTGGGGGCTCTTTTAATTATACTCTAAATCTCACTCCTAAAAGTCTAATTAATACAATTAGGAACTTTAAAATTTATGTTATTAAATTTCAATTTCTTGTAATTTTATCAGGCAACAAGAATGTTAGAAAAACTCGTGTTGAACTTATTAAAATTGTTAATGAAAATGAAATTTCAAGTTCAGAAGAAGAAGGTTGATATCACATATTCTATTGGATTATTTTAATTTTTAATACAATTGTAAGATCAAAATTCTGATTGATAAGAACCATTTGGCTTGTAATTCGAGAGTAATCCGAAATAGTTAAGAGTCAGACGCACAATTAATAGTTTACAGTTCGACTAATATTTTTAATAAAATATACATATTGCCAATTCATGGCTGTCCTACAAAAGGCAATAAATTAAATTACTAAAATTTAATCACTACAGTGACAATTTCCTAGTGTCTTTTATCTTTTTTTTAATACCCTTCACATCAATTTTAACTTTTTTTTTCAATTTTATTATATTGGAAATGAAATTCGAGTTCTAAAATTGTTTTTCTGTCTCTTTCGAGTCCAGAATATATGATAGAAAATTCTAAAAAATTTTCAGTTCATAAAAGCATTAGCCGGATGTTTTATTTTAAAATGATTGCTTTTTTATTTCGATAAAAATTTTACACGAGTTGCACTGTGAAATGCGTATGATATCGATCATAGAGAGAGAGACTGAACTCTTCTTCTGAATGTGTTTACGTTCTCCAAAGCTGCAGGGCACCCTCTAAATTAGTTTTGCATACAGATAGACTTCTATATTGCAACAGCGCAGCTTGAATTTACGCCGGTCATTCAAAGCACTTTCAAAGGATATCCTCATGTTTTTTCGCTCAACGTGTGAAGCTAGTACTGCAAAACCGAAAAGGGGAATATTCAACATAAAATAAATTCACTTACGTTTATACATTCTCTTTTAAAATATTTTTAGAGATTGATTCCTCAAATATTTTCAATGTCCTTTTAATCTGAAAAAACTAAAACATTGTCTGTTATTGCGAAATTCAGAGAGGAGAATAATAATTCGTCTAGACTATGGTGTGTATATTTTTTCTACTTACATTATTCAATTATACTTTATATTTTCATTACCCCTCAGTTTTGCAACTTAAATAATACTCCATTTTACTGTTTTTCTATTCATTCTTATAATTAATTGAAAATTATATTTTGTTCGAATTTTTTGCTATTGTGCAATATATAAATTCTTTTGCCCATCTATTCTCAATATGTATTTAACAGTTTAAAATTCAGTGCAGCTGCAACTTTGTAAATTGAAACAAGAGTCTGAAAAGTTTATTTCTAGTATAAGTTACCAAAGTTAGATAAAGTTAATTCAAATATTATTGTTAAATGGAGAATGCGTAAAATGAAAAATTGAAAAAGTATGAGTATACTTTTTTCTTTTTAAGTTTTATTTCTTCTCTTTTTTTTTATTTCTCCTTTCTTTTGCATCACACAATGAAAAATTCTCGTCGGTTGTTACTGTTCCGACGGACATTTCACAACATAAAACTTATTCTTCTTCTGAATAAGTAAATCGGTGGAGCTCGGGCTTCTTATAAGATGGAGAAGTTTGATTATGATGATAATTAAGTTATACGTTGAAAGTGCCTGGAGTCTTGGTACTTTGCTTAAAAAGGCCCTTTCGATTGCTCAGAAGTTTCTCTGTATCGTGAACTATTGTAAAGATAAATGAAACTTTTGTCTAAGTTTAGACAGAAGCTTTTCTTCGCGAGAAAATGTTGCATTTCAAAAGAATTAAAACTTTAACTGGAGGTTGAATATATGGAATTTCACTTCGCTTTCATTCAAAAAATTGTTTTCTCTTCATTTTCACTTCACTTTCACTTCAAAATTCTTTTTACTCTATTTTCACTTCACTTTCACTCAAAATTTGTTTTCACTCTGTTTTCACTTCATTTTCACTCCACATTCACTCAAAATTTCTTTTCACTTTCACTTCATTTACACATTCACTCAAAATTTATTATAACTAAATTTTTACTTCAATTTTACTCCACATTCACTCAAAACTCATTTTCACTCAGTTTTGACACAACTTTCACTCATTTTTCACTTCAGTTTCACTTCACATTCACTCAAAATTTATTTTCACTCAGTTTTCAATTCATTTTCATTCCACTTTCAGCCAAAATATGTTTTCACTTCACTTTTATTCTACTTTTCAATCATAATTTTATTCATTTAATTTCCACTTCAATTTCACTCAAAGTAATTTTTTACTTCATTTTCACTCCACATTCACTCAAAGTTTCTTTTCACTTTCACTCTATTTACACATTTACTCAAAATTTATTTTAACTAAATTTTTACTTAAATTTTACTCCACATTCACTCAAAATTTATTTTCACTCAGTGTTCAATTCACTTTCATTCGACTTTCAGTCAAAATATGTTTTCACTTCATTTTCACTTCACTTTTATTCTACTTTTCATTCACAATTTTATTCATTTTATTTTCACTCCAATTTCACACAAAATACTTCTTCACTTCATTTTCACTTCACTTTTATTCTACTTTTAAATCACAATTTTATTCATTTCATTTTCACTCCAATTTCACTCAAAATTTATATTCATTTCATTTTTGCTTTAATTTCATTCAAAATTTATTTTTACTTCATTTTCAGATTATTTTTACCTCCAAACAAATTGAAATTCTTTTTTTTTCTCTAATACAAATATTTTGTGAAAATTAAATAAAAATAAATTTTGAGTGAAAGTAAAGTTTAAATTGAGAATTAAATAATTGTTAGTGAAATTAAATTAAAACAAAAATATTTTATGTGAAAGTGAAGTAAAAATGAAGTAACAAAAAAAATTTGGGTTAAAGTGGAGTAAAGTGAAATGAAAATTGAATAAAAATAAATTATGAGTGAAGTGAAAAGGTAGTGGCAGTATATTTTGAGTTAAAGTAAAGTTAAAATTGAGAATTAAAAAATTGTGAGTGAAATTAGATTGAAACAAAAAAATTTGGGTGAAAGTGGAGTGAAAATTGTGAATAACAAATTGTGAGTAAAACTGGAGTGAAAGTGAAGTGAAAATTGTTAGAAATATAAATTCTGAGTGAATTTGAAAGTGAAGTGAAATCAATGTAAAAAGGGAGAGAAAAGAAATTTTGAGTATAAGTGAAAGTGGAGTGAAAATGTATAGTAAAAAATAATGAATGAAAGTAAAGTGAAAATTGAGTGTAAGTAAAGTGAAGATGGAGTGAAAGTGAAGTGAAAATGGAGTGAAAGTAAAGTTAAAATAGAGCGAAAGTGTAGTTAAAGTGGAGTGGAAGTAATTTAAAAATGGAGTAGAAGTAAAGTAAAAATGGAGTGAAAGTGAAGTGAAAATGGAGTGAAAATAAATGTTAAGTGAAAATGAAAGTGAAGTGAATATATATTTTTAGTTAAAGTGAAAGTGAAGTGAAATGTGATTTAGCGTTCTTGAGGACATCTAGATCTACTTTGTCTCCCTCATTCTAATTATAAAGGATTCAAATAAAAAAAAAATTTGATTTCAATCGAACAGTTCCCCTTTCTTAAAACCTGTCTAAATTTGTTAGTATGAAATATTGCTTATCGTGCGGAGAAATCATATTGGCAGAGATTTGCCAAAGGATAGAATACTATGTACATGTCACAGTTTACTGATCATTTATGTCAGATGACCTAGGATTTACTTAAAGCAGGATGAGAGAATTAAGTTGCTACAGCAACTTTGCCGACAGCTTCATGATTACTAGTCAGTCTACATGTAATCGCGTCCAGGTTGACTTAAGCTCACATGCACTGTTCTTCTCCGTCTGCGTGCGCAACAAATGAACGTATATATCCATACATATAGGTACTTGGTCGTCCTAATTGATTTAATTAACGTCGTTCCGCAATTGCCTCGTCGTTCCAATTATCCATGACGTTCGATGCTTTTCGCCGACCCCTATTCTTCATTCCACCTTTATACCTCTAAGGTTCGTCCACTTTTCACAAGAAAAGAAAAAAACTTCTACCACTTCCTTATTATTAACTTGCTGCCATCTAGTTTTTATCGCTATGCGCTCAAAACTAAAAAAAACCCCCCCGATAGTTTGCTTCTTGAGGGAGGAAAATTTTATAACCCAAAAAGCAGCTTTATACAAATTATATTGCTTTGCAGATTTAGGGCACAAATGTAGAAGAAAAGCAGAGTTATAAAATATGTTTTTAAAGAATTTTATGATCCTGTCTTATTATTCGAGTTGAAGATTTCATCTCATTTCTTTATAGTCGCATTTATAATTTATTTCAGCTCCGTCATCGTCTTGGAAATTTTAATTTTAAACCAGATTCAGCCGAATGAAAAACCTGCTTTGAATTGTGAAATAATTAAGTGCCGAAAATTTTATTTTACAGAATCTACGTAGAAATTGTGCAATTTTTTGTAAATTAATTAAATCAAATTTATAATTATCTGTAAATAATTTTTATATCCGGAAGTAAATCAGGAAATTCGTTTTCTAATATGATTCCTTTAGGAAAATTAAATTTTTTTAAAATGATTATGAGAATGTAATAATTTAATCTCTTTATAAAAATATATAACAGTCTTCAATGCACGTAATGTGGATTTGGATTTTTTCGAGATTTTTGTAGAACGGAAGCGATATATTTAGAGATATAAATTGAACTACTATAGAAAGTTATTAATATAAAATGAAGTAATCCATAAAATGTAGGAGCTTGTTCATTTGTAAAATTAAAAACGTTATAAACGTTTCAAAATAATTTATAATGCGTCCATAATTATATATTTGGTCAAAATGCCTAATACACTGAGAAAACATTATACTTAATGTAAATAAAAAAATAATTTTAAGGGATTTTGTTTAATTGAAATTAGTTTGTAAGTTTAATCTGAATATATAGAAAATATCTACTGCATTGATTCAAAAGTATTATTTGTTTGAATAATTATATTTAATTCAAACATATTTTCTGTTAGGGTTTAAACAAAAATTATGTTTAAAAATTTGTATAAGGTTAACAATGATTCTGTCAATTAGAAAATATTTATTTTACTAGCTTTTAATCAGAAAATCTTGAACATTATTGCTCTGACTAAAAAGGGCTTTTTTAATTTTTAAAAAAGTTCGTATTTATTAATTTTTTATTGAAGCTAAAAAGTAATAAAACGAATATTTTTGAAGTACAATTTGCAAATGTAATTAATCAATTATTAAATAAACAGGATATTGATATTGATTCGTGATAAAGTAAAAATTAAAGCAAATATTTTGAAAATTTGTACATGTATATAATCATCGCTTCGTATCATAATCCTATGTAATTAAATCCCGACTGAAGAGACACTTGCATTAAATCAACTCGAATAGCAACAATCAATTATGCAGTCTATTAAAAAATAATCTCATTTCACATAGATGCAATAATACTAATACTAATACTAATAATAATAATAAAGTAAATCGATCAACATCATATGGTAATGTTACACTCAGAAATAAAAGGTTCCGTATATAGAAGCAGTTTATTAACTGTCCCTTTTTCTCTGACATTTTTTCCTGAAAAGAAAGCGCGCGCAATTTAGAAGAAGCAGAATTGGCCTGGGGTGAAATGCTCGAGTCTATTTTTCTCGAGGTTGACATGAAAAATCAAGATGGCTCCTTTGGAAGCGAATCAGGGCCCTAATCACTCCTTCTCTCTCTTTGCATCTCTCGCCCGCAATGGATAGTACTGACTTCCGAGTACGATACAACGTTTGTTAGACGAGTTTACGTCACACAAGCTTTTGCCTGAAGTAACCTTATTAGATTCTCAGACTCTTGAGACGAGGAGCTATCCTTGTGCAGCCAGAGGCATCCTTCCAGCCACCGTAAACCTGAAAGCAAATACAAACAAGCTGATTGCCCTCGAAGGTCCTCATCCGCCCCTAACCAGTGATTAAACAGGGCAATCTGCACTTGCCATCCCAGCAGTTCATGAGCAAGGAGGAAAATCAATCTGGAGGATGGATGAAATATATGGACATGAAGGACAGTGCTGTGGAGAGAAGGAGAAAAAGACTAATGCTGAAATTATGTTTCACTGCCTCAATGCAAATTCATGAAAGCTTCTTGATTAATTGACCTTTGTCCAGGAGGATATCATTTTTAAACACACTAGCAACTTATAAATTGTGCTCCCTTATTTGATTTCTGTCTGCAAAATATTACAAACGTTTCTTTTTTATTCTTATCCTCCAACAAGTTTGCAGTAGTCTACAAATAATCAGTGTTTAAAAAAAATTAAGAAAACAACAAAATGCATTTTTTTTTAAATCAACCTGGACGTCGATTATGTAATTACACTTCAGTTTCACTTAAAATTAATTTCCAGTCAATTTTCCCTTCACTCCACTTTAACCCAAATTTTTTTTGTTACTTCATTTTTACTTCACTTTCATATAAAATATTTTTGTTTCAATTTAATTTCACTGACAATTGTTTAATTCTTAATTTAAACTTTACTTTAACTCAAAATATATTTCCACTCCCTTTTCACTTCACTAATAATTTATTTTTATTCAATTTTCATTTTACTTAACTCCACTTTCACTCAAAATTTATTTTCACTTCATTTTCACTTCACTTTTACCCAAAAATTATTTTTACTCGACTTTAACTTCTTTTTCAGACCTACTTTTACATCCAATCGAATGTAATTTAATTATTCTTTTTCCAATACAACGTTAAAGTTCACAATGTTGACCAACGAAAAAGTTTAGTGGAAATTAAGTGAAATTACATTTTGAGTGAATTTGAAAGTGAAGTGAGAATGAAGTGAAAATAAATTTTGGGTGAAAGTGAAAGTAGAGTGACAATGGAGTGAAAATAAATTTGAAGTGATAGTGACGTGAAAATGGGTTAAAAAAATTGGAGTGAAAGTGAAGTGAAAATTTAGAGAAAATAAATTTAGAATAAAAGAAAATGAAATGTGAAGTGAAAATAAATTTTTTAGTGAAAGTGAAGTGAAAATTTTGTTAAAAATTTTTAAGATACACAATATCTTTGTTAAAGACAAGAAAATTGTATCACTAGTTTAATTACGAAGAATTAATTAATCAACTAATTTTATACAAAAATCAATAAAAGATTTGCACTTTTAAAAATATTTCTCTTCTTTTGTTACAATTTAATGACAAAGTGTCAGTTTTTCACACCTTTTTCAAATCACACTCATATTTTTAAAACAGTTATTAATAGTTTAATATGTTTCTTTTTATATTGTTTTCCACAGATTATACAGATTCATTTTTAAAACAGAGTTTTTTGTTTCACAAATTAGGTCGCAACGATTTTAGCCGTAATATAATAATAGTGTGACATTCTTTTTAATAAATTAACAGAAACTATGTCAAATGTTACCTATGCTGTAAGATAACACAACGAAAAAATTACTTTAAATATCGCTTAATTAATGGGACAGGAAATTGGTCAAATTTGGCTTAAAATAAATTTTTATTGATTGTAAAAGTGGAGTGTAAATAAATTTTGAGTGACAGTGAAAGTAGAGTGAAAATGGAGTGCAAATAAATTTTGAGTGATAGTGAAAGTAGAGTGAAAATGGAGTGCAAATAAATTTTGAGTGATAGTGAAAGTAGAGTGAAAATGGAGTGCAAATAAATTTTGAGTGATAGTGAAAGTAGAGTGAAAATGGAGTGCAAATAAATTTTGAGTGATAGTGAAAGTAGAGTGAAAATGGAGTGCAAATAAATTTTACGTGAAAGTGGAGTGAAATAAAATTTTTAATGAAAGTGAAAGTGAACTGAAATTTGATAATCGACCCCAGGATCAAATGGGTAAATCTTCTAACTTGTAAAGAATAAAAAATTCAAAAAGAAAAAAAACCTCAAGTAAATCCAGCTCACCTAGGGGTACCATAAAACTATTGCACTAGGATTTCAGTGTAATATATGAAGCCAGACATTCGTTGGTAGGTGAACCATTCGATATTCTCTTACCCCTTTATCAACTCTCGAAACATTTTCCACCTCAGTAAAGAGCTTCTTAAAACACTTCCTTGCAATGTACCATAATGAAATATTATGCAAAAAACTTTCCTACGTTTTAAGTTTAAAAATTATTATTATTAAACCAAAGTTCTATCCCATTTTTATACGAACTGGAAATTTCAAAAAAAAACATAGTAAAAGAGAAGCTAATTATAAGTTGTAAAACTACGAAATTGGCGAATTAAAGACATGAGAACTTTTATTAATAAAGAAAAGTTATAATACAATTATTCGTACAAGAAATTTAAGAGTACAGTAAATAATTTTTAATTACATTTTAAAAAGAAAATTACATGAATTAAATCTCTCGGAAAATCTTTGTGCTGGAATTTTATTAGAAAATTTATTCAAGAATTTTGAGGATATGGGAGAAAAATTGGTAAATACCGCGAATTCGTAGATTGAAATATTATTTTAATTCGAGGAGAAGTGTTGTTAATTTCTAGACAACTTGTTGAATTTTTATGAAGAATTGCAAATTATTATTTGTTTGAATTATTTGTTACGTCAAATGATTTGATTTTTCTTTCACCGTATTTTGATTTTTTTAAACATGATTTTTTTCAGTGACAGGTAGTTCTGTAAATAAATAATAAAATTAATTAATTAATTTATTATTCAAATACCCCGAGTGGCTTACACGTTGATAAAGTTTACAACGTTTACAGTCAACCATTATAGAAGAAAAATAATTTTTTAAGCAAATTTTTGTACAGAAAACAGAACGTTTAATTTTTTGGAATAATGATTTACAACAAAAATATTTGTGAACAAAATTTTTTATTCTTTTTGGTAGGAAAATAATTTTTTTTTCTTTCAATCGTTGATCATAAACGTTGCAAACTTCACCAAAGTGTGGCTTACTAAATAATTTTTCACGACGAAAAAAAATTTTCACTTGAAAAATGCGCAACGAAAGTGAAAGAAAAATTACACATCATTGGATTCATTAAAAAATTTAATTAAAAGAATTTTATTTTCTTTTGCGACTGCGGCTACAGGTCTCAATAAAATACAAAATTTGCACTACGAAATGGTCCCGAGACGATTTACGATATATTAAAAGCTGATTTTAAAATTTGTTATCCCGACAGGAGTTCTAAATGGAATATCTTATCGATTGGATTTGCGCAAAGTTCGATATAGCATTAAAGGGATTTCGTTGAATGCACGATCTCGTAAGTTTGCCACTCCGCGATCAATTTACTATTTCCACCTATCACAAGCGATCCCTTATTTTATCGTGCACGCATGCTACAGTCACAGCGGGACCTTCCAACGATACATTATATCTGCGAACTTTGTAGCAAGTAACGACTAACAAACTGGCTTTTGTGGATATCAATCGATGAATGCATCTAAAAAATACACCTGGGAACTATAAGGTGTAAACTTTCAATTTTTCACGTCACAATATTCCCGCGTCATATTTTATATTCCAAAAAGTAATAAAAAAATTCTTTGCACTCTACGTTTATGAATATCACAAATTGTTTGATATCAATGAAATAAGAGGGGCGGGATGAATTTCGAATAAATTATTTATCAAGTTTACCTCAAGGGATAAAATAATCAAGAACTTTTATTTCAATCTTTCAATAGTTGACTTTTTTTTGTCTAATGATTCTGTATAGTTATAAATGATTTTCCATTATTTCGTTCATGATTTGTTTACGAATTACGAATTTTAAAATTAATATAATTGGAGTAAATAAATATTTTATTCATTGTCCAAATGTTTTCGTTTAATTTGCCTTAAAATAATATTTTATTTATATTCTTTTTTATTCTTGTTAATATTCTCAATATTGTTTTAAAAGTTATAAAAACTAAAACAAAGGTACACTCTGAGTTCAATTTAAGTATTTAGAAATTAATTTCATCAAGGTAAAAATGTTACAAAAAAAAAAGAAATCAGAAAAATACTGATTCTCATATCACTTACGATGAGTAGACTGAATTCTAGAGTAGAAGCAAAACACGAAAGTGCGAAGTAAAAACAGCGGCTGTTTACTCAAGTGGTAACCATAAACTCAAATGTTTCTTGAAACAGGCTTTTTAAAGCGCTGACGCTTAACATAAACTTCATAAAGCTTTCTATATAAAAAAAGGCCTTTAAATTAAGAGAGTCTTACCAAAAAAAAAGTTAATTTAACGCTAAAATATATCTTTCAGCTTTGTGTACCAATGAATAGATAATTCTAAAAAGTAATAATGAAACTTTAAATTATGTATATGTCACTGAGAATACTAAAATTATTTTAAAAAAAATTCAAAAAGTAAAACAAACCATCTGCTATGGTCAACTTTATTTTTGGTTCTCAACGAAAAACGATATCACTAAATAATCAGAAGAGGGAGAAATCCAAGAAACTGTAGTTTAAAACTAATGTGATGTAAACACGGAATTTTGAGATTTAGGAGCATTGAAGACAACAATAAATTTTCTTACCTTAAAAGATAAAAATGTGCTTCTTTAGTTAATTATTTTTAGAGAAAAAATAATGTTCTCATGATGTGAAAATTTATATACTTGCAGAATTATATTTTAAGAAAAGTGTGTATTTATTTCTAGTATGAAACTTTACTTTATTTTCACTTCATTTTCACTTCACTTTCACTCAAAATTTATTTTCACTCATTTTTCACTTCATTTTTACACCATTTTTACTTTTACTTAAAAAATTGTTTTCACTTCATTTCTACTTTCATTTAAAAAAAATTTTTAACTCTATTTTCACTTCACTTTCATTCAAATCCTTTTTTCACTCAATTTTCAATCGACTGTCACTTACACTCAACATTTTTTTCACTCCGTTTTCACTGCACTTTCACTTTCATTCAAAATAATTTTTCACTCCATTTTTATTTCACTTTCACTGTCACTCAAAATTTATTTTCATTCCACTTTTACTTCGCTTTCACTCGTAATTTTTATCACTTCAATTACACTTTACTTTCGCTTTAACTCAAATTTTATTTTCACTTCAATTTCATTTTACTGTTACTTTCACCCAAAATATATTTTCAATCTACATTTTAAGTAAAAGTAAAAGTGAAGTAAAAAATCATTTGGAGTGAGAATGAAGTAAAAATAGAGTGCAAATAAGTTTTGAGTGAAAGTGAAGTAAAAATAGATTGAAAAAATTGAGTGAAAATAAATTTTGAGTGAAAGTGAAGTGAAAAAATATTTCGAGTAAAAGTGGAGTGAAAATAAGTTTTAAGTGAAGTGAAAGTGAAGTGAAAATGGAGTTAAAATAAATTTTGATTGAAAGTGAAGTGATAACGGAGTGACAATAAATTTTAAGTGAAAGTGAAGTAAAAATAAATTTTAAGTGAAAATGAAGTGGAATTACATAATCGAGCCCCTGAATTACAATTTTCTAGTATTACTAATATTAAAATAAAATTATAATAGTATGATTTTTAAGTGGGCTCTATTTTAGATACATTTTACATTTAATCTCTAAAAAAATTTTCCAACACAATTACTAATTACAACTCTAATTACAATTACAAAATAATTAATTAATAGACATCGATAAATAAAACAAAGATCTTCATTATAAATAGTTAGAAATTACAAAATTTACTTTAATTAGACGAGAATTTGCCAAACTACTACGAACTTCAGACGCAAAATTGTTCGATTTCAAGTACACTAGATTAAACTTCTACATAGTCTATGATCTCTATAATTAACTGCCTTAGAGATATTCCATTTGTGACAACTGCACATCGTGTCAACCGCACCTAGTCTCCCCTATATTATTAATTTGCATGAAATTCATGCGGGGCAAACTTCCTCCTGTGTTTTCCTCTTATGCCCTTTAAAAAAAAACATACTGACTTTTAACATCAAAGATTGTTATCTTAGGGGAATTGCTACTTAAAATCTCCATCCACAACTCATATTTTATACTGATAGACAGATGTGACGCGTCGCGAAAAAAAGAGGAACCTAAAAAGCAATATTTTATGTTTGTTATTTTTCAAGTCTCTTTCTTCGCAACGCAACGCGTTATTACTCTTGCTCGAGGGTAATAAACTCTTCAAGTTTCATAATTATTTTTTAATAAACAACGAGTCTAAGAAATATAAATACAAAAAATAAAAATCTATTGTATTGTAAAAAAAATTGACCTATAGAATCCCTAACTCTTGATCTATTTAAGTTGGTGTAGCTAAGAGGTCTCAATAGATTCTAATATTTTTTTAGGTTTAAAATTTATTTTTTAAATTTCTTTTTGTATCTATCAAAATTTTGTATTGTACTTGTAATTTTGTATAATTTTGTACGCGTCACGGATTAATGCAACAGTTGTTGGTAGTACGTTTTTATAAGAATGTTATTTTGTAGATTTTGATTTTAAAAGATATCGTTTTCTAACTCTCCTCTTCTGCCTTCAATCCTAAGATATATTAAAAATTGTAAACAAATTTTCCTAGAGTGGTGTGAGAAGTAATGCATAAAATTTCTTATTAGTTTTCCAGACCAGTAAACTGGTACCCCCAAAAGCCTCCTCTGAGCGCGGATATGAAATAGTGAAACGCCGCAGCACCAACTCGACCGGAATAACCAATAACCCATAATCATATGTTTACATCGCACAAATGTATGCACTTCAAAGCACCTAAGACTCCAGCATGCTTCATCGAATCTTCACATTTAAACTCTTCTGTGTCAGGAATTTCACCCATTTAATCGATTTTCCTTAGGGATAATATTTTATTGATACTATCCTACTTGAAAATAGTACTTTCCAATTTCAATAATAACCATAGAATAATTTTCAAATACTAGACATTTTTTTTTAACTCCAGCATTTAAAAATAAGTATAGCGGAATTTGATGAGATTTTTGTCCTTGAGTGGAATTTGATGAAGATGAAGAAGGCGAAAATGACTAATTGCGCTGATGATACACTCTCGCATTAAGGATGTAGGGCATATTCAACGAAATTTAATGCACATTCCTACATTAAATGCGTAAATTTTAATAGGATGATGGTTAAGGCGGATCTTTTTTTGCATGTCGAAAAACATAATATGCCATCAGCCGGTGATATTTCGCGTCTTTCGCGGTAACGTTCAATTAACCTTGAAATTACGAAAAATGTAAAAACAAAAAAAAAAGATTAAAACAGAATAAAGCGAACGCGTTCTTGGGAGATTCTTCTTGTCTTGTCGTTCATGAGTTTGATACACTCGTTCGCAGAGACTTTCACCCTGTTTCGACTCTTCGTTTTTTCTCCCTTCTTGTCCCTTGTCAAGTCTGTCCCCAGGAGGACAGTCAGTGTGTAAGCCAGTCATTATAAAGCCATTACCGAATCCTGTTTCATACAAGAATAACGCGACCAATGTGCATCTCTCGCATATTCATGAGAGAGGCCATCGTCTCTCTAATACATTCAGAAAATTTATATTTTAAAGTTTAAACTGAAAAAAAATGTTTCTCTAATTTTAGTTCTTATTTTTGAAAAAAGATAAAATTCTTCTTTATTGTAATAACATTTTTAATGTGTTATTATTTTTATAATTATTCTTAATTCAGGGAGTTGATTATGTAATTTCACTTTACTTTCACTCAAAATTTATTTTCACTCCATTTTCACTTCACTTTCACTCAAAAATTTATTTTCACTTCATTTTCACTCTACTTTCACTTCACATTCACTCAAAATTTATTTTCAATCAATTTTCACTTCATTTTTACTCCACTTTCACTAAAAAATTAATTTCACTTCATTTTCACTACACATTCACTAAAAAATTAATTTTCACTTTTATTTCCACTCCACTTTGACTCAAATTTCATTCAAAATTTATTTTCAATCAATTTTCACTTCATTTTTACTCCACTTTCACTAAAAAATTAATTTTCACTTCATTTTCACTACACTTTCACTTAAAAATTAATTTTCACTTCATTTTCACTCCACTTTAACTCAAATTTCTTTCAAAATTTATTTTCAATCAATTTTCACTTCATTTTTACTCCACTTTCACTAAAAAATTAATTTCACTTCATTTTCACTACACTTTCACTTAAAAATTAATTTTCACTTCATTTTCACTCCACTTTAACTCAAATTTCTTTCAAAATTTATTTTCAATCAATTTTCACTTCATTGTTACTCTACTTTCACTAAAAAAATAATTTTCACTTCATTTTCACTATACCTTCACTTCACTTTCACCCAAATTTATTTTCAATCTATTTTCACTTTACTTTTAATCCACTTTTACTCGAAATTTATTTTTAATCAATTTTCACTTCATTTTTACTCCACTTTCACTAAAAAATTTATTTTCACTTCATTTTTACTCCACTTTCACTCAAAAATTTTATATTCACTTCATTTTCACTCCACTTCTTCTTTACTATCACTCAAAATTTATTTTTACACCTTTTTAATTTCGGTTTCACTTAACATTCAATCAAAATTTATTTTCACTTCATTTTTGCTTCACTTTCACTACATTTTCACATTCTCTCAAATCTTATTATTATTTATTTTTTCACCTCAATTTTACTCCACTTTCACATTCTCTCAAATTTTATTTATACTTATTTTTCACTTCACTTTTTCGTTGGTCAACGTTATAGACTCTAATTTTGTAGTGAAGAAATAGAATAATAAAATAAAATTTAATTGGAGGTGAAAGTAGTCTAAAAGTAAAATGAAATTAGAGTAAAAATAAATTTTGGAGAAAAAGTAAAGGTAAAATTGTAGAAAAAATAAATTTTTAATGAAAGTGGAATGAAAGTGAAGTGAAAATTAATTTTAATTGAAAGCGAAGTGTAAGTGAAATAAAAAAAGGTTTAAGTAAAAGTGAAGTGAAATTCGATAAAAAAATAAATTTTTAGTGAAAGTTAAAGTGACGTGAAAGTTGAGTGAAAATAAATTTTTAGTAAAAGTGAAAATTAAATTAAATAGAAGTGAAAATAAATTTTAATTTAAAGTGAAAAATGAAGTGATAATATATTTCGAGTCAAAGTTAAAGTAAAGTGAAGTGTAAGTGAAATAAAAAATGTTTAGAGTAAAAGTGAAGTAAAAATAGAGTGAAAATAAATTTTGATTCAAAGTGAAGGTGAAGTGAAAATATATTTTGAGTCAAAGTTAAAGTGAAGTGAAAGTGAAGTGAAAATGGAGTGAAAATAAATTTCTAGTCATTTAGGACACTGCAAATGATCTATTTAACAATAAATATTACTCTTAAAATTCTTTAACCAATAAAAAAAAATTTTTTCGTTCGAAATATTTACTTTAATCTGAAAATGGTCTAATTTTGTAAGAAACCATTTTTCCGCTGCTGGTGCTGTAAGATATTTATTTATTAAGACTTAGCGTAAGTCCGGAGAGGCGAGTTAGTCACGTGGAAGAGATAGCAAACCTAAATGTTTTCTGGAACTTTTTGCTGAATATCACTTTCTGTAAGTTATAATTTACTTTATTTCTTGCATGCATAAAACAAAAAAAGAAATGTTTTGATAAGACTTTCAAAAAAAACAATTTTATTCGTCTGGGGTAATTTATCTCTAATTATTACAGAAATTTGTAAAATTAAAGTAGATTTTATATTTCGGATTATTGTGAAGCCTGATTTAAAAAAAAACTATCACCTATGCTACTAGTCAGTGAAACATCAATTTACATGTATATCTACTTGTCATGATCTAGAAAATACGCATCTATTTTTAAGTTATTTATTTCAAAAAACAGTGTCGAATTCGAAGGGAGCAAAAATATTTTTCTTCAATGCACAAAGTTTGGAGCTTCCTATTTTTCGTCAATAACTATAAAAGTTATTGACGCTATACAATTTTAGTTAAAACGTTAAACAATTAAAAGAGTCGTGCATTGAAGGGTAAAAGTTATTATTTTTTTAAATTGTAAATCAAAATAGTACTTTCATAATTTTTATGATTCTAATGTAAACTGTTTTAGACCAAAGTGGGCTTAAAGTAAAATTTATTTTTACAGCGTGCTTTATGCTTTACCTCTATATGAATTTCAATAATTAATTTTTAATACTCACGTTTTGAGGTTATGTTCACTAACTTCACTTATGATTTAGAATGTTATAAATTTAACGGCACTTTCAATAAGCGTAATATATTAATGAATGCACTCAACAATATTACGCATGTGCAGGGGATATTAAACATAGTTATGCCCATATCTAAAATGTATTTAACACCACGCCACTGAACCGAATTATTCACTATGTTGTCGAGAAATAGTGGCAGTGAGGTTATTAAATAAATTCGTCATATGTGGTAGATATATGACAGTTACCGTCTTCACCAATCACTTCAATGTTTGGAAAGAATAGTTTTTTAAAATTCAAAATGGCGAACCAAATATGGCGGATACTTTCAACATTTTTTATAAAAATATACAGAAAAATGATAAAAACTCTCATCAAAAATGACCAAGTAATAATAATTCTGAAAAACTATTGTATATCCATAATAACAATTATCATTCTTTATTTATAACAAATAAATAAAAAAAAATTTATTTGTAACAGTTTATGACAGTCACATATAAAATTTGAAATAAACGAGAGGAATAAATCGCAGACTTATATTGTATTTGTCGGCTATAAGTTTTGCCTAGTTCAGGTCATTCGGGAGACTATTTCCTAAAGCTATTTGGTGGTTTCAGGAAAAATGGTTGAAAATGGTTGCTTGCTATCTATAAAGTCTGCTTTTTTTTTACACCGATCAGTGCTCTGGACGTGTTAGTATTTTTGAAAAATAAAGAATTATGAAATCGACGAGCGTCGACAGTCATAAATTTTCAAGAATTGCTTGTATAACGCGCCAGAAATAAAATTCGAAAAGCTAAACCCTGTTATCGTGTCGAAAACATCAATCCCTTCAGATGTCAAACAACAATCACTTTACTTCTTCAATTCTGAACAATCGGTTTTTTTGAGATCTAACAAGAAAAAGCAGATGTTGTCATAGTAACAAGGTAGTGCCCTTTTTAGAACAAATTCTCGATGTAAAAAAATTTTATTATTTGTATGAGGATTAGGTTTTAAAGCAACTTTATAAAATTCGAATTTTGACTATACAGGGCTCGGATCGTCTTTAAGACTCAAAAAAAGTCGCTTCAGTCGCATAAATTCACAACAAAAGTCGCGAAAAGTCGGAAAAAAGTGGAATTAAATTTTAAGCAAAAAACGCCAAAAAGGAAACACGAAATAATTGTCAAAATTGTAAAAAAATCACATTTCTTGAAAGGAAATACTTTAACATCAAACAATCTGGAATAATATTTAATAAAATTTAATAAAATGCATGGCAAAATTTTAATTAGGTATTTTTAACATTTTTTTTTAAAATCTATTAAAAATTTCAATTATTTTTATAAATAATAAAATTCTTTTACAAAATTCAATTATTTATAAAAAATTTAATAAAATGCTTGTCAGAATTTCAATTATCTTTATCTTTATAAATAATAAAATTCTTCTCTAAAATTCATTTATTTTCAAAAATAATGAAATTCTTTGCTAAAAATCCAATTACATTCAACAATTTTTTTTTAATTTCTCGTCAAAATTTTATAAATAATAAAATTCATCATGGAAATTCAATTATTTTCAAAAGTAATAAAATTCTCAGCAGAATTTCAATTATTTTCAAATTTTTTTAAATTTCTCGTTAAATTATCATTATCTTCATAAATTAAAAAAATTCATCATGGAAATTTAATTATTTTCAAAAGATCTGATAAAATTCTTTGCAAAATTCGATTATCTTAAAAAATAAGAAAATTCATCGCAGAAATTCAATTATATTTAAATTTTTTTAAATTCTCCTCACAATTTCAACTATTTTGAAAAATATCAAAATTCTTCTTCAAAATTCAATTACTTTTAGAAATTAAAAAAAAATCTGTTCAAAAATTTAATTATCTTTATAAATAATAAAATTCTTCTCTGTAATTAAATTATTTTCAAAGAATTTTAATAAAATTCTTGTCAGAATTTCAATTATTTAATTATTTCTGTACATTTGTAATTATCTTTATAAATAATCAAATTCATCCTAGAAATTCATTTACTTTCAAAAGTAATAAAATTCTTGGCAGAAATTCAATTATTATCAAATTTTTTGTTAATTTCTCGTCAAAATTATCATCATCTTCATAAATAAAAAATTCGTCATGAAAATTTAATTATTTTCAAAAGATCTGATAAAATTCTTTGCAAAAATCAATTATTTTAAAAAATAAGAAAATTCATCTCAGAAATTCAATTATATTTAAATTTTTTTAAATTCTCCTCACAACTTCAACTATTTTGAAAAATATCAAAATTCTTCTTCAAAATTAAATTACTTTTAAACATTAAAAAAAAAACTGTTCAAAAATTCAATTATCTTTATAAATAATAATATTCTTCCCTGTAATTCAATTAATTGCAAAGAATTTTAATAAAATTATTGTCAAAATTTTAATTATCTTTATAAATAAAAAAATTCATCCTATAAATTCAATTATTTTCAAATTATTTTTCTTTATAAAATCTTATAATAGAAAATAATGATTATATCACTCGGTCATCTTTAATCATTATAAAACATGAAGACATCGATTGCTCTGATTCGAAGACTCGGAGTGATCGATTTCTTCATGTTTTATAACAATTTTTTATAAGTAATTTAATTTCAAAAAGGTTTGAATTTGAATCTTTTAAAGAATATTAATTCTTAGGGAAAATAATAATTAAATATTTATTTAGAAAAGAAGTTATTGATTTTTTTTTAAATTTGAAAGAAATCTGTAAATAAACTTAACAGAACATTTTTTTCACTAAAACTTTTTCCTTTAACTTTAATTTTCTGAAAATTTTCAAAATTTCAGTCGCATTTTACTTAAAAAAAATTCTCGAAAAAGTCGATTATTCGCATCTTTTCACAAAAAAGTCGAAAAAAGTCACATTTCTTTAGAAATGTGGAAAAAAGTCGAAAACATCGTACAATCCGAGACCTGACTATAGAATCGATGAAAATATAAATTTTCTGCAAGTTTTTGGATAATTTTTTTGAAATTAGATGGATTCGTGTCAGTGGATGCGATTTGTCAGCGTTATACATGTGGTCAGTTGTACAATATCTTTCTTGTCATGTACAGTTACAATATCACTATTCACTATTTGTATTCCTATCTCATATACAATAGTGACGCATGACTTCCGTATTCACTCTTGATTCCAACTGCGTTACATGCGTATTTTCTGATCGTGAAGCTGGATCAAAATAACGTGCTATTACGTATGATTAAATCAGTCTCTGTTCGCTGGTCATCCAATCGACTGGATATAACTGGTTCTGTTGCAAGTTTAACACGATTTTCATAACCAGAACAGAATTCTGCTGATAAACCGCAGGATATTTAATTAATATTCTCATTTCAGCAAGTATCTCCATACTATCCATTATTAGAAAAAGCTGCAAATTTTTGTGAAAACTCTCCAAATCGTATATGGTACAATATAATTGTGGAGATGGATGACCCAAATTTTACATGAATTAAAATAATTAACATTTTTAATTAGATATTTGATTTCACTTCTCTGTTATATAGATTTGAATTTCCAACCTTTTTGACACTATAGAAAATTTTTAATTTTGGATTTTCATGTGTACAGACTGTATGATATTCTTTCCTAAACAAAATACCGATGGAATCTCTGGGTAGGTTTCCGGGAAGTCTTTCCAAGTGGGTTGCGTCGACAGATTAAGTTACATATAGTTTTGCGCTCAATAAATCTGATTCTTGTCGTTTCTTTAAAGGAGATGGACAAACAAGAGCTGAAATCGATGAACTGGAAGAATTGGGTTTCATTTCCAGCGGTCAATATCGTCTTACAACGCTTTTCCTTTCTTGTTTTACAAAGGGTTTATTATTTATTTGAATTTGATTTCCTTATTTTATTAGAAATTGCACACCTTGCTGATGTGCTTTCTGCACTATCTCCATATTGTGCACAATTTGACATCATATTATCAGGGGGTCAATTGTGTAATTTCACTTCAATTTCAGTCAAAATTTATTTTCACTCAATTTTCACCCCACTTTCACTCAAAATTTTTTATCACTGCATTTTCACTTCACTTTCAATTGTACTTAAATATTTTTTTCTTTCCATTTTTCCTCCATTTTTATGTCTCTAAAAATTTATTATTAACTAAATTTCACTTCACTTCGACTCAAACATTTTTTTCATTCCACTTACACTTCACTTTCACTTTTAATCAAAAAATTTTTTCATCCCATTTTCATTTCACTTTTACTTTCTTTCAAAATTTTTTTAAATCGAATTTCAAGTCAGTTTCACTCAAAAATTGTTCTTATTCCACTTACACTTCACTTTCAATCAATATTTATTTTCACTCCACTTTCATTTCACTTTCACACAAAATTTAATTTCACTCCATCTTTACCTTCACTTTTACTCAAAAATTTTTTACTCTATTTTTATTTCACTTTTAGACTGCTTTCACCTCCAATCCAATTTTATTTATTCTTTTTCTCCAATACAAAATTAGAGTCTATGACGTTTACCTACGAAAAACTGAAGTGAAAATTAAGTATAATAATAAATTTTGAGTGAATGTAAAAATTGAGTGAAAAGAGATTTTGAGTGAAAGTGAAAGTGGAGTCGAAATGAAAAGTTAAAAAATTGTGAATGAATGTGAAGTGAAAATGGATTTAAAAACATTTTTGGCTGAAAGTGAAGTGAAAATATAGTTAAAATAAAATTTTTGTGAATGTGAAAGTAAAGTGAGAGTAAAGTGAAAATGTATTGAAATAAAATTTGAGTGAAAGTCATGGGAAAATTAAGTAGAAATAAATTTTGAGTGAAGGTGATTTGCAAGTGAAGTGAAAATAGAGTGAAAATAAATTTTGAGTGAATGTGAAGTGAAAATAGAGTGAAAAAAATTTCGACTAACAGTAAAAGTGGAATAAAAGTGAAAGTTAAGTAAAAATAGAGTTAAAATAAATTTTGAGTGAAAGTGAAGTGAAAGTAAAGTGAGAGTAAAGTGAAAATGTATTGAAATAAAATTTGAGTGAAAGTCATGTGAAAATTAAGTAGAAATAAATTTTGAGTGAAGGTGATTTGCAAGTGAAGTGAAAATAGAGTGAAAATAAATTTTGAGTGAATGTGAAGTGAAAATAGAGTGAAAAAAATTTCGACTAACAGTAAAAGTGGAATAAAAGTGAAAGTTAAGTAAAAATGGAGTTAAAATAAATTTTGAGTGAAAGTGAAGTGAAAGTGAAGTGAAAGTAGAGTGAAATTGAAGTGAAAATAGATTTTTAGTTACAGTAGAGTAAAAATGAAGTGAAAATAAATTTTGATTGTTAGTGGAGTGAAAGCGAAATTAACGTGGAATGAAATTGAATTCTGAGTAAATGTAAAGTGAAAGTAGGTTGGAAATAAATTTTGAGTGAAAGAGAAGTGAAAATGGAGTGAGACAAATTTTTGATTAGAAGTAAAAATGGAGGGAAAATGAATTTTGAGGGAAAGTGAAGTGAAAACGGTGTGAAAATGGAGTGAAAATAAATTTTGAGTGAAAGTGAAGTGAAAGTAGAGTGAAATTGAAGTAAAAATAAATTTTTAGTTACAGTAGAGTAAAAATGAAGTGAAAATAAATTTTGATTGTTAGTGGAGTGAAAGCGAAATGAACGTGGAATAAAAATGAATTTTGAGTAAATGTAAAGTGAAAGTAGGATGAAAATAAATTTTGAGTTAGAGTGAAGTGAAAATGGAGTTGATTTAAGTTTTGAGTGATAGTGAAGTGAAAATGGAGTGAAAGTAAAGTGAAAGTGTTTTATAATTTCATATTCTAAATTTTAGTAGAACATTACTTTCTGCTATAGTTACATTAATATTTTGCTATACGCAGTTAATTTCCTGATATTCACATAATACCCAAAAAAAAAGTCGTTATTCGTTAGAATTTAATCCATTATCGTCAGTCTAGTGACAAAAAGGTACAAGTAACTCATTCCCCGATGCTTTTTCGTGCTTTTCAATTTCTCTGGTGTTTCATCTCTCGTTGCCTGCACGCAGAGCATTGCTCGAGTACCTCCATTTTTCAGTAACTGTGCTTCCATATAAAGGGAATTCAACGGCTTTTGTCGAACTTGTCCCAATATTTTGGTTTCACTTATCTTCGAGGGCTCGCACTATGGATTCACTCAGCTTTCCGAGAATATAAAAGGGTATTTTCGTTTCCCCTTTCAGTTTCGAATGTAATTCGTCTCCCAGACAGCATTACGGCTTCTCTTTTATTAACATTACCATCCCTTCGGTCATTCACTCCTCACGATTTCAAAATTACAAACTATACTCGAAAATCACGAAATTTCTATTCATTTCGTAAACATTGCGTTTCACTTTTTCTTCTTCGTTTAAAAAATACATTTTTGTCTTAATATTATTTGTAAAAGTTATTATTGTTTGTAATTTTAGAAAAAAACTGATTTTATTATTTAAGAATTATAATTTAATACACGTTACGAGGTCAGGACATATTTTAGATATCTTATTTTCAGTTCAATTAGTATAATGAACGTTGAATTTTGATAAGTAAGATTCAATTTCTAAAGGAAAAAAATTTGATACTCAACAGACTGGAAAAAATAAATACATATAAAATCCTGAAAATATAGAACTTCAGCGATTCTTTTTGCAAGTTATAGCCACCGGGGATGAAAAGACTTGTATTTCAATACAATTGCAGCCGTAATTTCCGGTTCGAAACTTGAGGAAAATGGTCGACACTGTTTATTATTTTTGTTCTATATACAGTGTATTTATCGTCTTTTTCGAAATAAGATAGTTTTCCACTAAATAAAGAAAAAATAGCGAGAGATAAGATCACAATTTTTCTTCAACGTTGTATAATAGTCGAGGAAAATAAGAAAATAACGAGATGAACGGGCGGACAGGTAATAAACGATTTACGCAAGCGGATGCAAATTTACGCTTCAGACGAGTGGCTACATAGCTTCTTTAAAGATGAAGATTAAACATCCCGAGACCATCGAATAAACTAAATCGACGTGAAAGAAAATAGCTTTTTTCTCCCGGAATGAACTTTAACGTATATCACATTGATTGACAATCAATTATAGATTCTTTACTTAGATGTATATTTTTCGTCACTCTTTTCTTTTTTTTTTTATTTGTCCTTTTTCAATTTAATCCGCACGTAAATTATTCTCTCTTCTATAGTCATCTATATATATAAATGGAAGCTTGAATCACTATAAACTGTGAATGCAAAGCTGGCGAATTTCTCTACTTGAAATCTGGCGACCTCTTGTTCTTCAGATCCAATAGAATCGTGAGAAATTCGCGACCCGTAAGACCACAGAACTTGCCTTCCCAAATTTCGCGGTTCCATTTAAGGATTAAGTCCATTGGGATGAGGGAAAATCCGTCTGAATCGGTAGAGTAGGACTAAAGTTCACAAGAGAAAAAGAAGAGCCGAAACAGAGCTTTGTGGTTATCGCTTTAAAAAAAAAGGGGGTGAAAGAAAACTCTACCATGATGAGTATAAAGTATCTCTCCAGCACATGTTAATTTTAGAGACCGAATTCGTCATCTTTTTTTCATGGGATTTAATTCCTCGAAATATCTCCTGATAAATCAAACTTAATCAAACCTAATATTCAAAGTAATATGACAATTCTAATTAATCCTTATTAATCGGAAAAAAGGTTTCAACGCAAAACTGCTCTATATTTGGTACACGAGCATGTTTGTATTGTACTCCGAAAGTATTTCTAATTGAGAAAAAAGCAACACTCCAGCTTGTGTCCTCAGTTCGTGACAACTAAATAATCGGTTCAATGTATTTCATGCGATGACGTTCTGAATTTTTTATGCGTCAAACTAAACCACAATAACAACAGTCGAACATTTTCCTCTTCTAGCACATACAGAAAATTCGGCACATAAACCATGCCGAAATAGTTTTGAAATCCAGTCACGATATTTTTTTCTTTTTCTTTTTTTTACATATGAATATTTCATGATTTATATTTATTTAAACTTATTGTTACTTTATAAAACAAACACACATAAAAAATAAAATATAACTCTTTTTGATGTTTTCTGGATCAAATTTTATAAAGAAACCACTAAAAAAAATTTTATAGCGACTATTCATTTGATCGTTTCTGAAACTGAATGTAGAGGACAAAAATAGTTTCTTCTTCAAAATGTGAGCATTGTTTTTTTACTTATAGAAGGACATTTTTATTTATTATTAAGGAAAAATATAGTACCTAATAATTTCAGGGGCCAATTATGTAAAATTCACTTCACTTTCACTATAAATTTATTTTCACTACACTTTTACTTTACTTTCCCTCAAAATTCATTTTCACTTCATTTTTACTTCTAATAAAAATTTTGTCTCACTCCATTTTCACTTCTCTTTCTCTCAAAATTTATTTTCATTCCATGTTCATTTCTCTTTCACTCCACTAACAATCAAAATTTATTTTTACTTCATTTTCACTCTACTTTAACTTCACTTTCACTCAAAATTTATTTTCACTCCATTTTTACATCACTCCCACTCAAATATTGTTTCAATACATTTTCACTTTACTTTCACATTCACAAAAAATTTAATTTAACTAAATTGTCACTTCACTTTCAGTCAAAAATGTTTTTGAATTAATTTTTACTCACATTCATTCAGTTAATAATAAATTTTTAGAGACATAAAAATGAAGTGAAAATGGAATGAAAAAAATATTTAAGTACAAGTGAAAGTGAAGTGAAAATGCAATGATAAAAAAGTCTGAGTTTACTTTTACTCAAAATTTAATTTTACTCTACTTTTATTTTACTTTTAGACTACTTTCACCTCCAATCAAAATTTATTTGATTACTCTTTTTTCCAATGAATTGGAAAAAATTTTTGAGTGAAAGTGAAGTGAAAAATAGGTAAAAATAAATTTTGGTTGAAAGTAGAGTGAAAGTTTTATTCAACATTTATTTTCACTCTACTTTTACTTTACCTTTACTAAAAATTTATTTTTACTCCATTTTTATTTTACTTTTAGTCTGCTTTCACCTTCAACCAAATTTTATTTGATTTTTCTTTTTCTTCAATACAAAATTAGAGTCTATGACGTTTACCTACGAAAAAGTGAAGTGAAAATTAAGTATAATAATAAATTTTTAAACATTTTTGGCTGAAAGTGAAGTGAAAATTTTGTTAAAATAAATTTTGAGTGAATGTGAAAATGAAGTGAATGTGGGGCAAAAATAGAGTAAAAATAAATTTTGATTAAAAGTGAAGTGAAATTAAATTTTTCGATGAAAGTGGAATGAAAGTATCAAGTAAAAATGAATTTTGAGAGAAAGTGAAGTGAAAATAGAGTAAAAATGAAGAAAAAATAAATTTTTGAGTGAAAGTGGAGTGAAAATAAAGTGTAAATAAATTGCGAGTGAAAGTAGAGTGAAAATGAAGTAAAAATAAATTTTTGAGTGAAAGTAGAGTAAAAAAGTATTTTCGGTGAAAGAGAAAGTTGAGTGAAAATGAAGTGAAAAGAATGTTAAGTAAAAGTGGAGTGAAAGCGAAGTAAAAGTAAAGTGAGAATAGAGAGAAAAAAATTTGTGACTTAAAGTGATAGTGGAGTGAAAGTGAAGTGAACATTAAGTGAATATAAATTTTGAATGAAAGTGAAGTGAAAATTGAGTGAATATAAATTTTGAGTGAAAGTGAAGTAAAAATGGAATGAAAAAAATGTTGAGTGTAAGTAAAGTAAAAATAAAGTGAAAATATATTTTAAGTAAAATAAAAATTTTAATTTCTAAAGAATACGAAAGATTACCGTATCGATAAATTCTATTAAAATCAATCTTCTTCATCAAAGAACAATAACTTGAATCCATAAAGAAATTGTAATGACATTCGATTCCAATATAATAAGTATTAAACACAATAATAGAAATTCGACTAGCTTTTAAATTACCCATGAGACTTCGCGATTCACTTCTTTTTTTCCTCCCGCGCTTATCCACAATCTTGTTCTAATATGAGATACGCAAAAGTTGTACTTTTTTCTGCCGACTGGTAAGTAAATCGTCCTTAAAATGAAATTTCCATTTTGCATCCGGCGATATCGAACGGAAATTTTAAATAATTGCGGGATAGGAAAAAGGGTCTCGAAGGAATTGCTCGAAGCAATCGGTGCAAGGGCGATATAGAAGTCTAGGATGTGAATGAGGATAAGGACGAAGAAGCAGAACTTGGTCTTTTTATTTTCACTCAAATAGGAATAATCCAAGCGCCGAGAATAAGAGTAATCTGAGAAAAAGGTTAGCGTTCGAGCAGAAAAGAAAAGCTCACAGGCACACACCAGTCTCTGGAAGAAAGGAAGGGATGTGAAGAAGATGAGGAATGAAGAAGGAAACGTTCTTGAAAGAGAGAAAAAATTTCATGGAAAGGGGGTCTCTATTGGAATTGGTATAAAGATCAGAAAATGAGATGCAGTCTGATCTAATATTTTCTCTATTGATGTTTTCAAAACTATTTTCAAATAATTACACTTGGTGTTAAAAATTATGTTTGAAGGAAAGAATAATTAAAAAAAGGAATATTGAAACATGTGCTCCGATGTTGATGAGCAAATCAAAATCACTTAGGGATTCAATTTTTTTTTGGAATTGTTTAAATAACTTGACGTGAAATGATTCTTTTTTTCATGGAAAATCAGCCATATAATGGATTGTTATATTGTGCAAAGGGGAGAAGTGCTCTCTTTTTTTCGGATTTTTCTTCTTCGGAACAAAGTGATCGACGTAGTTGTTTCTTGTTTCAAACTCTTAAGATCGTCACGCGTCTAAAGTCGTTTTCGAAACGTTTCAACAAGAAAGAAAGAATTCAGGAACAAAGGAAAGCTCCGAGGCGGGGGGATGAAGTTGTGTTCTCTGGACGACAAAGTCTTTTTCCGCTAGTCCAATTGAGCTTCAATAATTTGTGGACCCGAGCCAGAAGCACGAGCTTAACAGAGGGTAGTGGCACTTGGAGGAAAATCCTCGTTTGTCCTCAACGATGTATCCAAGAAAAGAGGAATGAAAATGGCATTCTATGTACAGAGCGAAAGGATATGCGATGAAGTTGAAAAGTTTACACGCTCGGACGGTGATGTATGGAGATTATTTCTCTTTTTCCATCTCAGACAAGTATCTATGCTCTCTCCTTGTATTTCACTTTCCTCGCACAATTCGCTTTTTTTTCTCTTATATATGCCATTCATTTTTCTTCAATTCTTTGAATTTATTTCTTTTCTTGAATATTGACAACAAACAACAAACAAATCTTTAAAATTAATTTATAGGAATTTTGTACTTGTTTATTCCAATAACTTTGAATAGTACTGATAAATTTTTCATTTTTTGTAACACAAAATAATATTTATCGAATTTATTGGAAAATAAACTGTTTTTTGGAAAAGTGGGGGTCGATTATGGAATTACACTTCACTTTTACTTAAAATATATTTTTACTTCATTTTCACTTGACTTAAAATTTATTTTCACTTCACTTTCACTTAGACTTATAATTTATTTCATTCTATTTTCACTTCACATTCACTTAGGATTACAATTTTTTCATTCCATTTTCACTTCACTTTTACTTCCAAATCAAGAATTATTTTTACACCATTTTCCCTCAAAAATTTATTTTCACTTCACTTTAACTCCACTTTCATTTTAAGTCCCACCATTTTTTTCATTTCATATATACACTAAACTTTCACTTAAAAATTTTTCTACTGCATTTTCACTTCACTTTTACACTACTTCCACTATCACTAACAATTTATTTCAATCTATTTTTACTTCACTTTCACTCAATTTTTTTCACTTCACTTTCACTTCTACTCAAAATTCTTTTTATCCTATTTTTACTTTACTTTCACATTCTCTCAAAACTTATTTTTTAATCGAATTTTACTTTACTTTCACTTAAAAAATTTTTTTATTCCTCTTACACTTCACTTTCAATCTAAATTTATTTTCACTCCATTTTCATTTCATTTTTATACAATATTTATTTTCATCCCACTTTTACTTTACTTTTACTCAAAATTTATTTTTACTCTACTTTTATTTTACTTTTAGACTACTTTCACCTTCAATCAAATTTTATTTGATTCTTTTTCTTCAATACAAAATAAGAGTCTATAACGTTAACCAACGAAATAGTGAAGTGAAAATTAAGTATAAATAAATTTTAAGAGAATGCAAAAGTGGAGTTAAAATTATGTGAAAATAAAGTGAAAAGAAATTTTCATTAAAAGTGAAAGTGGAATGGAAATGACGAGTAAAAAAATTAAGAGTGAAAGTGAAGTGAAAATGGATTAAAAAATTTTTTTGAGTAAAATTGAAGTGAAAATTTTGTTAAAATAAATTTTGAGTGAATGTGAAAATGAAGTGAATGTGAGGCAAAAATAGTGTAAAAATAATTTTTGATTGAAAGTGAAGTGAAAATAAATTTTTCGGTGAAAGTGGAATGAAAGTAAAGTAAAAATGAATTTTAAGTGAAAGTTAAGTGAAAATAGAGTAAAAATGAAGGAAAAATAAATTTTTGAGTGGAAGTGGACCGAAAATGAAGTGTAAATAAATTGCGAGTGAAAGTAGAGTAAAAAAGTATTTTCGGTGAAAGAGAAAGTTGAGTGAAAATGAAGTGAAAAAATGTTAAATAAAATTGAAGTGAAAGTGAAGTGAAAGTAAAGTGAGAATAGAGAAAAAATAAATTTTGGATGAAAATGAAGTGAAAGTAAAGTGAGAATAGAGAAAAAATAAATTTTGGATGAAAATGAAGTGAAAGTGGAGTGAAAGTGAGGTGAATATAAAGTTTTAGTGAAAGTGAAGTGAAAGTGGAGTGAAAATAAGTATTCAGTGAAAGTAGTGAGAAAATGAAGTGAAATTATATAATCGACCTCCAGAAATGCAATTAAATTTCCCAGCTCCAGTGAAAATAAAAACAAGTCGCGCAATGAGAAATATTTATAATTACAACAAAGAACAAACAAATGTAAAAAATTACCTTATTTCAGACCATCTTGAATATTAACAGATTAAACAAAATTTTTTTGCACAATATGAGTAAAAATATTATGTGTATTTTTTACATCTGCTCTATTCTTCCTTTATTGTAATTACAATTCCTTTTTTGTACATTCTTCCCATTAATGAGATCATGGAATAAGATTATCCATGGAATTATCTTTTATAGAATTTTAAAGCAACATTGTCCAACAATTCTCTTTTAATTTTTTTCCTCCTTGCTTCTTTTTGTAAGGAAAATTTCTTTTGAACGAGGTAAAACGAAGGAAAAATAGAAATACTGAATCATAAGTACCAACTTTACAATCTGCAGTAGGGAAGATTTGCCAAAGGAATGTAAATCCACAGATGAAAGAGATCGAGTGTTACATATTAAACGAGTTTGTATATCGTCTGAAATTACGTAATCTACACTAAATATAAGATCTTCTCTTTATACATTTTAATTAAGCTCTTATTAGCTTGTTAGAAAAATCCAGCCAGGCTAAATTAAGGTCTCAGATCTACAATCCGAATTGTATGATAAAATAGAATAGAAATATTGTCCTTTTTGAACACTATAGGTAACACACTAAAGAAACATGACTAAAAAAACGAATGTTAGTAATTAAATTATCGTGAAAGTGATAAATTAGATGCAGGTAAACTATAAGTTAACTAAATTTCGGTAAAAGGAATAAACATTCCAATAACATTAAGTACAGACAAGAATTTAATTGAAGAGATTTACAGAACAATGTACATTTGCAGAACAAACGGAAACGAGTATCGTATATATTCTAACTGCAGACTGAATGTAGTATTTTTATGTTGGTCTAAAGGAGGTGCACTGAACACTGAAAACTTACAAAGGGATTCCATTTTTAACGTACAAATTCCTTTACGAATGTTGTATACATTCCTTAAATCGTTACATAAATAGCGGAATGCTAGACAACGTTCGTTCTTCGTTGTGGTCTGGCAATTAATTTACTTGACAAAAGAACAGACTCGTTCGGAAGTAATATGGAATCGGCAAACATTAGCTTGTTGTCATGTATAAAGGACTTTAAAGACTTGATTTTAAAAAAGGACTTTTAAAATGGTTTTTAAAAATGAACTTTAAAAATTGATTTTAAAAATAGACTTAAAAATGGACTTAAAACTGAACTTTGAAAATTGATTTTAAAAATGGACTTTAAAAATGGTCTTTAAAAATGGATTTTAAAAATGGATTTTAAAAATGGATTTTAAAAATGGATTTTAAAAATTGTTTTTAAAAATAGACTTTAAATGTAGTGTTAATCAATGAAAAAGTAGTTTTTATCCTTTACAAAATAGGGGAAATATTTTGTCGAGCTATAATTATTATTATTAGATTAGTTAATTTTTTTTTGCTACAAAATGAGAGCCATTTAACGTATTAACGATTTCCTTACAACCCTGACTTTGCAGGGGTGTGCTGTGTCTTATCGCCGTAGCCACGCGACGACCGGAAAAAATGCAAAAATGGGCGAGGAGGTTGGCAACTAGTGGTTAGAAATAGTAACGGTTTAAAGGTATGTATATTTATTTTTTACGTTTGCTTTTTCCATACCCATATTGCTATGGTTTTTCAGGGTTGCCACAGGTCAGGGAAAAGTCAGGGATTTTTAGTAAAAGTACTGGAAAAAATCGAATTTCAAAAATTCATGAAAAAACTCTAAATATTTATGTTTTTTTGTTTGCCTCGTAAACTATAAAAATAACCATGAATTTTTAATACAAAACCTTGAATTTTTTCTATTTCAGACAATCATTTCTTTTTTAATAACTTAAATTTTAAAGAACTATCATAAAATTATGACTTATAAAAGTATGTGATAAATAATTTTTACAATTTTCATAAATACTAGATTGATAAAAGAATTTTAGTTAAAAATACTAAAAACATTTAATTTTCTAAAAGTTACAAATAATTACAGAAATTCAATGATTTTCAAAAGTAATAAAACTTTTCGCAGAAATTCAATTATATTCTAAAATTTAAAAAAATTCTGGTCATTTCAATTATATGTTTAAAAATAAAAAAATTCTTCTCCAAAATTCAATTATGTTCAAAAATTTTTTTTAAATTCTAGTAAAAATTTCAATTATCTCTATAAATAATACAATTCTTCTTCGAAATTTAATTATTTTTAAAAACTTTAATAAAATTCTTGGAAAAATTTCACAGTAATTCAATAATTTACAAAATTTTTGATCAATTTCTTCTAAATGAACCAATTATTTTCATAAATAATAAAATTTTTACAGGAATTCAATTATTTAATATAAAAAAAATTTCAAATAATTTTTCGAAAAATATCAATTATTTAAAAAGAATTTTATAAAATTCGTCGCAAGAGTTCAGTTATTGAAAAAAATTTAACAAAGTCGTTTTGAAGAATTCGATTATTTTTAGAAATAGTAAAATTCTTCACCGAAATTCAATTATTTTTATAAACTTGAATAAAATTAGTTGGAGGAATTAAATTATTTTCAAAAGTAATAAAATTCTTCGCAGAAATTCAATTATGTTCAAAAATGTTTGTGAAAATTTCAATTATCTTTATAAATAATAAAATTCTTCAATATTTATTTACTTAAAAAATTTTTTTTAATTCTCGTCAAAATTTAAATATATTTAAAAACTTGAATAAAATTCTTGTTAAAATTTTACAGAAATTCAATAATTTATGAAATTTTTAATAAATTTCTTTGAAATAATTCAATTATTTTCATAAATAATAAAACTCATCGCAGGATTTTAATTAATTTTGGATACAATATTTTAATCAAATTCCTCGAAAAATGTAATTATTCTTAAAAATTTTATTAAAATTTGTCAAAAGAATTCAATTATTTAAAAATTTGTTGATAAAAATCTTTATGAGAATTCAATTTTAACAAACATTCAATTATTCAATAAATTATTTATTTTTCAATTTAAATAATTGAATTTTTCTAGAATTTTCTAATAAAAATTGATTAAAAAATGGAATTACCGAATAATTGATTTATTGTTTATGAAAATAATTGAATTATGGCAACGAATTTTATTACAATTTTTTCAAACGATTGAATTTTTATGAAAAAATTTACTACTTTTAAAAATAATTGAATTCTTGCGAAGGATTTTATTAAAATTTTTGTAAATAATTAAATTTTTGTTGAAAAATTTCCTTTCAAAAAGATTTGAATTTGAATGTTTTGAAGAATTTTATACCTACAGAAAAATAAGAATGATTAAATATTTATTTAAAAAAGAAGTTCTTGATGTTTTTAAATAATTTTACAATTAATTAAATTTGTAAATAAATGTAATAGAAAATTTTTTTGAGTATCTAATAATTTTTAGACTGAATCAGAATATTTTTTATGGTCAGGGAAAAAGTGAGAATTTTGTTCTGGAATTGAGAGAAAAGTCAGGGAAAAATAAAATTAAATATTTGTGGCAACCCTGTTTTTCTTGCAAAATGCCGATCCAGATTCAAATTTATTTTATGTCATGAAAATTGCGACAAAGAAGGAAATGAAATGATTCCCTGAACTTTGCGTAATTTTTAATTTATCACTGTAAAAACAATCGTTGGAACTGTTAATTATCACACCGTTAATAACGTTCTCTGCGTATGCATATGAGAGTTTCTCGGTTTGCGTAAACCATTACTGACCACTAAGCTCGCGTGGATCGCATATGTGCGTACCAAGGGAATGTAGTTACATCCACACTGGTTGATGTGGGTGATTAGTATCGGTTAGCCTTAGGCCCGGTCAAGAAACGATTACGTTATGGTACTACCACAAAACCACTGATTGCACTTGATGCTCCAACAATAATCTTTAATTGTTAACGGATTTTTCTAAACTATGCCTTTTAGAGCCAAAAAGAATTTACTAATTTTAACCCACGTTATCAATATAGTTTATGAACCCGCGTTAATTTAATTTTAACAGTTTTTATACAAAAATTAATTCCCTTTAATTAACATTAATTAGATTTTATACAAGTTTTAAATATTTATATATTATTCTTTAGTAGAATTGACTTAATCGCAATTCTTTTCAAAGAGTACGAAATTGTATTGTGATAAAAATATGGACGAATTTAGAGCAAGAATGTTTGTCATTAAATATTCCTTGTAAAACGGATAATTTTCTTGACTCTATTCTTTTTCTTGTGGTTTATTTTTTCACCTCTCTATCTTTCTTTTTTATTTTCTCACTCTTCTCGTGATACCAATACACAACCGCAATCTTGTGGCGAAACTCGTTTTTATCTCATCTCTTTTACTTACACTGGCAGATGGTCACTTGTCGCTCGATCTGCTCCAAGCTGTATAATTTACTAAAAAAAAAAATATTACTCAAGATCTCATTCTTAGTATTTCGTATTGAATTTTTCTACACTTGCATTTAAATATAAAGATCTGGATTATTTCCCTAGAAACAAGACAAAAAGATACGACCACCATACTCGTTTAGAAAGAATTTCTATTTTTAACAACAGAAAATTAGTAACCACGTAATAATGTTACATCAAAACTGATACCTTTCTATTATGTTTTTTCATACATGAATATTAATTTATTTATTTTGAAATATAAAAACAACATTTTTCAGATCTGAACTTAATTTGGAATCAGGTTTTAGATCCAAGAACCGCAATACTAAATTATTTTCCCCAAATGTTACACCATTTTCTCGTGCTTTTGTCTGTTATTTTCAATTCTTTCGAAGGGAAGAAAAAACATCAGAAAGTAACATTAAATTTATTAAGTAGAGATTTAATGGATGTTAGGTATATAAAAACCTCGGAGCGAAAGAAAATACTTGGTGTTCCTCGTTCTCTGGAGTATTAGCCCGCTCGTTTAATTACCAAGCAAGCTATACGCAACTTTAAAAGTCTTTAAAAGTCGGCGAGACATCCCCTAGCGTGTAGATACTCGTTATAACTGTCTTGTAAAAAAGTCCTCGGTAAAAGCTTCTTGTAATTTTAAAAAGAATTTGTAGCTCATACTATTACAACGTCTTAATTATGAACCTCTAGTAACAATTAACAAGAATATCACATCGAAATTAACAGATTTTCTTAGCAAGCAAAATTATAGTATTTTTTCAAACTGTTCATCAATATTGTTGTTTGAATTTTTTATTCCCAATACTCGATTTTTAATAAAAGTATACTATGATCTCATAAGCTGGGGGTTGATTCACTTCACTATCAGTCAAAATTTATTTTCACTCCTTTTTCACTCGATTTTGACTTTATTATCACTTAAAAATTATTTTTTCTTTATTTTCAATTCACGTTTACTTCACTTTCCCTACAAATTTATTTTCACTCTATTTTCACTTCACTATCACTCAAAGTTTATCTCCACTCTATTTTCATTCCATTTTCACTCCACTTTCACCCAAAATTTATTTTGAAATTATTTTTCAATTTACTTTTAGTACACTTTCACTTTTCCTTAAAGATTTTTTTCACTCTATTTTCACTTCACTTTCACTCAATTTTCTTCATCCCATTTTCACTCCACTTCACTCATAATTTATTTTTACTTCATTTACACTTCACTTTCACTCAACTTTCACATTCAGACAAAATTTTTGTTTACTTTATTTTCACTTCTCTTTCACTCAAAAATTTGTGTCACTTCACTTTCAGTCAATTTGTTTCATCACATTTTCACTTCAATTTTTATTTATTCAAAACCTATTTTTACCCCTTTTTAATTTACTTTCACTTAAAATTTATTTTCACTCCAATTTCACTTCACTTTCACTCATAACTTTTTTTTATTTCACTTACACTCCACTTTAATTTTACTTTAACTTTGACTCAATATATTTTCACTTCGTTTTCACTTTGAATCAAAATTTATTTTCACTTCATTTTCACTTCATTGTCACTTTTACTCAAAATTTATTTTCACTCCATTTTCTCTTCACTTTGATTTACTCTAAAAATTTATTTTTAATTGAATTATACATCACTTTCACTTGAACCTATTTTTTATGTCACTTACACTTCACATTCCATCTAAATTTATTTTCTCTTCACTTTCATTTCAATTTAACTAAAAATTTATTTTTACTCCACTTTTGTCTTTACTCTTACTCCAAAATTTATTTTCACTTCACTTTTACGTTTAATTTTCCTCTAAAATTTAATTTTATTCTATTTTTATTTCACTTTTAGACTACTTTCATCTCTAATTAAACTTTATTTGATTATTTTTTTCTCCAATACAAAATTAAAGTCTATAAAGTTGACGAATGAAAAAGTGAAGTGAAAATTCAGTGAAAATAAAGTTTGAGCAAATGTAAAAGTAAAATAAAGTAAAATTGGAGTAAAAATCAATTTTAAGTGAAAGTAAAATGAAGTTGTAGTAAAAATAAGTTTTGAGTGAAAGTAAAAGTGAAGTGGAAATGGGATAAAAGCAATTGAGTAAAAATACAGTAAAAAAAAAGTTTCGAGTGAAACTAAAGTGAAAATAAATTTTAAGTGAAAGTGAAGTGAAATTAAAGTAAAAATAAGGATTTAGTAAAAGTGTAAATAGAGTGAAGATGTGATGAAAAAATTAAGTGAAAGTGAAGTGAAAATAGAGTAAAAATGAAGAAAAAATAAATTTTTGAGTGAAAGTGGAGTGAAAATGAAGTGTAAATGAATTGCGAGTGAAAGTAGAGTGAAAATGAAGTGAAAATAAATTTTGAGTAAAAATGGAGAGAAAATGGAGTGAATAATTATTGTGGGTGAAAGTGGAGTGGAAGTAATTGGAAAATAAATTTTGAGTGAAAGTGAAGTGAAAGTACAGTGAAAATAAATTTTGAGTAAAAATGGAGTGAAAATAAAGTGAATACAAATTTTGAGTGAAAGTGGAGTAAAAATAAAGAGTAAAAATGAAAATAAATATTGAGCGAAAGAGAAGTAAAAGTGAAGTGTTAGTAGAGTGAAAATGAAGTGAAAATAAATTTTGAGTAAAAATGGAGTGAAAATAAAGTGAATACAAATTTTGAGTGAAAGTGTAGTAAAAATGAAAGGAAAATAAATATTGAGCGAAAGTGAAGTGAAAATGAAGTGAAAATAAATGTTGAGTGAAAATAAATTTTGACTGAATGTGAAGTAAAATTACATAATCGACTCTTTGGATGCTATTCAGTCACTTACAATACCGAGAGATCTTTAATTTCCAAAGAAAATATTTTATATTTTGTCAAGAAGAAGAAATAGAGAAGCCATTTTCATACATGCTCCAATAAAAACTGAAGTGAATAGTATAATTTGTAAAACGAAGGTTATAGAAGAGGGAAATTCATATTGTAAAGCAAAACTGATTTCATTCTTCTTCTCTTGAATTTAATGGAAAATACATGGTATCTCTTATTGGATGTGTTATTGAAAACTCATAACATTGTATATCAGCAAACTCTTTTATGGAAAGAAGCACAATGACAGAAGGTCAGTGCATTTTATAAAAAACATTTACTAGAGTTATACATTTTCATGCAGTAATATATGTGCTTATATATAATATGTATTTTGATCTTGAATAGGTACTATTTGAATACGTACTTCTAAATCGACGAACAGCATTTCCTTTCGTAAATGACAACACACAAAGACTTCAACATACCAGTCACCTTAAGGTTTTCATATTGTGAAAGGGTTGAACGTTATTTTGCTTCAATAACTTCATACTTGAATAAGAATTTTTCGCATCGATTCAGTCCATTCAAGCATTGATCAATTTTCTTGACCCTTTTTTTCTTCAAAATGTATTTCTAATATATAATATTCGTTTTAAGGTTTAAAGATCTAAATCTAAATTGATTTATAAAATTTTCGATTTTGATATTTTCTCTAAGATGTTAGAAGTGCTTCTATTTTATATATATATATACTTTATTACTCTTCGAAAGATGAATTCATTTTTTTTTGTTTTTCTCCGCATAGTTTAAAGTTCAAAAAGACCCTTCTGTAATAAAGTATAAAAATAACTGTACTCTCTTTCGTTTTGCTTATTCAAGTGAAGAAGGAAAGCCCAGGATTGGCTCTCGAAGGAGTTCGCTATGTATTCAGAATATCAAATACATTTGCAAAGACTCTCGTTGCTAACATTTCCTATGTAAATGTGAGAAATAGTTTTGGGGAAGTGGTGCACATGGGTATCGCACGTATACTTGCGAGGTCACGTGACCATTCAAACCAATGAGCTAGACCATACAGTGGAATAGAAAAGAATACATTTTTTTTATGAAAGAAATCCAATTTGGCAAATGTTTCTAGGGAAATTTTTAAATTCACTTACATTCACTTTGGTTTTTATATTTTCAAAAAATCTTTAATTCATACATCTATTCCGCATTGTTTTTGTAGCAAAAAAATAGACAACAATTTTAAAATCTTTCGAAAAAAGTTTAATAAAAAATATTATATCTTCACAGAAATGTATTTGGAACTGTTTTTTTAAATATGTAAAATACTTTTTGTTTGTTGAATACATTATATTCAGTTTACTAGTTTTACATAATTTGGAAATATTTTTTTTTTAAATAAAACTTTATGGGAAATATGTTTCTGAAACAATCTGGACTAATATTTAATAAAATACATGGCAAAAATTTAATTCGGTATTTTTAACATTTTTTTAAAAAATCCATTTAAAATTTCAATTATTTTTATAAATAATAAAATTCTTTTACAAATTCAATTATTTAAAAAAAATTTAATAAAATGTCTGTCATAATTTCAATAACCTTTATAAATAATAAAATTCTTCTCTAAAATTCATTTATTTTCAAAAATAATCAAATTCTTCGCAGAAATTCAATTATTTTCAAAATTTCTTTTTTAAATTTCAAGTCAAAATTTTATAAATAACAAAATTTATAATGGAAATTCAATTTTTTTAAAAGTAATAAAATTCATCGCAAAAATTCAATTATTTTCAAACTTTTTTTTTAAATTCTCAAAATTATTTTTAAAAGTAATAAAATTCATCTCAGAAATTCAATTATTTTCAATTTTTTTTTTAAATTCTGAAAATTTCAATAATTTTATTAAATGTCTAAATTCTTCTTCAAAATTCAATTACTTTTAAACATTTTTAAAAAGAAAATCTGTTCAAAAATTTAATTATTTTTATAAATAATAAAATTCTTCTCTGTAATTCAATTATTTTCAAAGAATTTTAATAAAATTCTTGTTAGAATTTCAATTATTTATTTATTTATTTATTTCTGTACATTTGTAATTATTTTTATAAACAATAAAATTTATCCTAGAAATTCAATTATTTTCAAAAGTAATAAAATTCATCGCAGAAATTCAATTATTTTCAATTTTTTTTTTTAATTCTTAAAATTTCAATTATTTTAATAAATATCAAAATTCTTCTTCAAAATTCAATTACTTTTAAACATTTAAAATTGAAAATCTGTTCAAAAATTTAATTATCTTTATAAATAATAAAATTCTTCTCTGTAATTCAATTATTTTCAAAGAATTTTAATAAAATTCTTGTTAGAATTTTAATTACCTTTATAAATAAAAAAATTCATCCTAGAAATTCAATTATTTTCAAATTTTTTTTTAATCTTATAATATAAAGTAGTTTAATTTCAAAAAGGTTTGAATTTGAATCTTTTGAAGAATTTTAATTCTTATGAAAAAATAATAATTAAATATTTATTTAAAAAAGAAGTTATTGATGTTTTTTTGAAAAATTTGTAAGAAATCTGTAAATATACTCAACGAACATTTTTTTGACTAAAACTTTTTTCTTTAATTTTAATTTTCTGAAAATTAAAAAAAATTTTAGTCGCATTTTACTAAAAAAAATCTCGAAAAAGTGGATTAGTCGCATCTTTTCACAAAAATGTCGAAAAAAGTCACATTTCCTTAGAAAAGTCGAAAAAAGTCGAAAAAGTCGCACAATCCGAGCCCTCTAATTGTGAAATTGAATTAGAAAAAAAGTCTTCGAAGCGATAATAAAAATGTGGAAAATTTTTACAACCTCTTTTGGTGATTGTTAAATCAAATGAACACGAGCAACAGCTTGTTGCTTTTCTAATGGAAATCTAAGGGAAAAAACTTGTGATATTAAGAACGTGAATGCTCAAACTTAAATTTTAGTTTCGAACGTGAAAGGCTTTCAGCGCTCCAATTACAGCTCCTTGCATAGAGTTTGAGACTTCGGAGTACCTATATAAGGCATGGTCTTTATTAGCATGCCGAGAGCAAAGCGGGGGTAGCCAAAGTGTAATTACTTTCTCTTAGAACTACGTGCTATTGAGTTAATCGTCACTATCGAAGTCGATTGTTACCATTGTGAATATGGACCAGTCTAAGATCACTGTGCCATTTGCCGATTCATGGCTCAGTTTAGTCTAGGTTCTCCAGATTTTCATCAGATTAATGTATTGTTCTGCTATGGAAATTTCATGGTCTTTTGTTCACATATACCAGGAGCAATTAATCACACGAGCGGTTTAATGTCTCTATTTCGATTTATAAAAAATTATTCCCAAGTATGAAAAAAATAATTTATTTTTAAGAATATTTTCCTTCTTCTTGACCAATATAAGATCGTTTAAAAGAATTGAAAATATAAAGCATTTAGAGACGTTTATTTTTATTGCTGTTCGATACTTGCTCTTTTTAAAATCAAGTGCACAGCCACGAACCAAATCGAATAACAGATGTAAAGGTTTAGGAGGACAAAAAAGAAAGGAGAAAATATTTTGCTCTAGTGTTCAACTCGGTATTTACATTTGAAGGAAAGAACGGATTTGCCTTATGTGCCGGAACCGTTTGTGAAAATTCAATTTTCCTCGTGCTGTTGAAAAAACTTGAGATTTCGTTGAAAATGCGAGAAATGAAGTCAGGGATGCGCGACTTAGATGTTTGAATGCAAGAAGTGACAATTTACTACTTTTAAGACAAATTGTTGAGGTTTCAAAGAAAACATAATGGTACAATAGGTTCAGAAAGTTTCCTATTCGTTTACAGTTGTGTATTATATCATTAAAGACAGATTTAGATTAGAAGAACTTTTTTGCAGTTTTGCTTTATAATAAAAAAATCAAAATTTGTAAATAAATGTTCTACGACTAAAATAATAGTTAGGAGGATAGTAAACCCTAAATTTACAATCTTGCAAATATTTTTTTCAAAAAAGTTTAAACATTTTAGAAAATCAATAAATATTTTTTAACACAGTTGAGCTGGTTCTGACTCATTAATATTAGTAAAATTATTACTAAATCAGTTGGTTAAAGACACGTCATTTCATTTGTAACTTTCTACTAATTTAGATTTAGAAAAAACCCAACATTAACTGCGGATGACAGATATTTACATTTGAAACATTAACTATTACAAAGTAAAAATTCTATTTAATTATATTTTAATATCCTCATTTCTTTATAGTTTAAGAGATAAAAATATCAATAAACGAACTTGATAAAATTATCTTTTCTATTACGCAATTCTCACATTATAAACTTGCTATGATTTTCGGTATATATAGTAGGCACAGTTTTGAAGATTGTCATAAGTGAATCTTTGTGTGAAGAAAAAACTACAAGAAAATGTTCTCCTTTAACGGTCTTCGGGCTTCAACCTGCACTTTTCTAGTGCTTTTAGTTGTTGGCATGATTTCAAGTGTCTTCACAGTAAGTTATTGTTCTTTTACCCAATATTTTGTTGTTTTTTATAAACATTGAATATTTAAAATCAAAAAGAAAATCTTCATTTAAGATCAATGTTAAATTCAGCACTGTCTGAATACGCATTAGGCATTATTGAACGTCTTTTCTACCTATTTACGTAAATTATAATAAATACTCATCCGAATTTTATTGCTGGAAATATTAATTTCCTTGTATGAGGAACTCTTTTTGAATACTGACTCAATATTAAAAATCCATACGAACTCTAATTTTAAATTATAAAAATATTTTTAAAACACTTGCAGTTAGGAGGTATTTCAGGAGGCGTAATTGACATTGACGTAAATAGTGATCTCGTTCAAAACTACGCATCTCTTGGCCTTGAAGAATACGCAAAGGACAAGTCCTATGAACCAACGATTGTTCAAATCAATAGTGCTACGGAACAATATGTGTCAGGAAAGCTCTACAAAATAAATGTTACATTCGGAGGTCAAAGTGGAGAAACTGATAACTGCATCGTCAACGTATTGTCCCAACCTTGGAGGGACAATGGTAATCCGAAGGTCACTGTTGATTGCGAATAAACAAAAAAAATGTAACATGTTGTAAATGTCTCTACATTGAAAACAAATTAACTGTTATGTTCCACTATCACTGTACACAATATTTTATTATGTTAAACAAAAATTTTAAATAAACTTATCGAATTATCAAAATCTGTTCTTCTTGTCGTTACATTTTTTCCATTACGTTGTAATTATGTTAAAATTTCGGTGTTTCCTTGCATTAATAATAAATATATTTAATTTTTTTAAGGATGGAATTTGTTTCTAATTTTGTAATCCAGAAGAGTTTAAAGCCTTTGGAAAACGTACCTCTGCGCTCTGGTATAAAATTTTTTAAGCACATAATTTACAAGTAAAGAAAGATATATTTATTAATCTATTAAATATATACAATTTAGAAATTGTAGATTATAGATAAATTGTACATTAATTTAACATTCTTTTTGTACAATCGTTTCGAGTTAAAATTTAACATCTATAAAATAAGATTTTTACTTTAATAGTAATCAAAATCGAGATTTAAAGTTTATAGAAAAATTTATCATGCAATTTTTTAGTCTTTTAAAATTCAACAGTAGAAAAATAGAAACAAGTTCTCTTGGATAATTTTTCATGTTTGAAAAATTAACATTCGTTGATTAAATAATTCTATGTATTTAATATACTAGGTCAGACCAGCTCAACTGTGTTCAAAAAATTTTTATTAATTTTCTAAAATGTTAAAACTTTTATGAAGATCAGTAGTTCACAACAGAAGAAAACACTCTTAACCGTTTTATGAAATTTTAAATTTTTGTTATTGTTTTTGCATTAACAAAATAATACAAAATTTAACAAAAAAAATTAATAACTCAAAAGCCGTTTACAATAAATTAATGAATACTGATTACACAAAATTGTTTACTCTTCTAAAAGAAAATATTTGCAAGATTGTAAACTTAAAAATTCCATATTTTTAATAATAATGTTATAAACAATTTCAAATGTGTATGTCTTCTACCCCTCCAATTGCAATGAAAATAGTAGGAAGTGTACTCAGTAGTCTCTTCTTGAAGCCCCCAAAAAAAAATTTTGGTATTTTCAATTTCGAACGTAGATAACGAATTTTTCATTAAAAACGCGCCCCAACTCTACAGAGGAAGAAAGTTAATTGTCATGGACACTTCAGTGTAGAGGTTATAAATATTATTTGTTTTTAATAATTTTTTTTTAAATGGAAATTTTTTTAATTGAGCACCGATCTGTGGTGGTAGAATTTTGAAAACTAAAAAATTTTTTTTTTAACAATATATGAGAAAGAAAAAAATTTTACTAAATATTATAGTTAACAAATGTATAGCATTTATATTTTTATAAGTTAAGATATTAGATTTGGTCTCATCGGTGCGCAATATTATAAACTTTCATTAAAAAAAAAAATTATTAAAAACAAAAATATTTGTAACCTCTAGACTGAAGAGTCCATGACAATCAACTTTCTCCTTCTGTGGAGTTAACGAGCGTTTTTAATAAAAAAAATTCGTTATCTACGTTCGAAATTGAAAATACAAAAATTTTTTTTTGGGACTTCATGAAGAGACTACTGAGTACACTTCCTAGTATTTTCATTGCAATTGTTTATAAAATTATTATTAGAAATATGGAATTTTTAAATTTGCAATCTTGCAAATATTTTCTTTTAAAAGAGTAAACAATTTTGTGTAATCAGTATTCATTAATTTATTGTAAACGGCTTTTGAGTTATTAATTTTTTTTGTTAAATTTTGTATTATTTTGTTAATGCAAAAACAATAACAAAAATTTAAAATTTCAAAAAACGGTTAAAAGTTTTTTCTTCTGTTGTGAACTACCGATCTTCATAAAAGTTTAAACATTTTAGAAAAACAGTAAATTTTTTTTAACTTTTTAAAACTCGACTTTTTTTTAGAAAAGTGCAATTTTCATTATTTTTTTAGAGCGTTATTTTTATTTTGTAAAAATGACTTTGGCTTTGTAATCAGCGACCTCAAAAACCCCCCAAGTGGTCTTTTTCATTATCTTAGCTTTATTAATTTTTGATTTTGTAATTTTTTGTTGTGTATCTTGGCATAAACATACTTTTTTATTATTGTAAAAATTGAAAGATTGTTAATTCTATAAATTTTTCCACAAAGTAGAATAAATTTGTGGGTGTTGGGTTTTTGAAAATCAAAAATATTTTAATTTTTGTCAAAGTTATTAAGGTTTAATGTCAAAAGTGATTTCGATCGAAACCGCTGGGCGTTAAAGGGTTAAGTTGAGCAGGTCTGACTCATTAATATTAGAAATATTATTACTAAATCATTTGGTTAAAGACACGTAATTTCATTTGTAACTTTCTACTAATTTAGATTTAGAAAAACCCAACATTAACTGCCGATGACAGATTTACATTTGAAACATTAACTATTACGAAGAAAATACTATTCTTAATTACATTTTAATATATACTTATATATAATAAAAGAACTTGATAAAATTATCTTTTCTATTACGGAATTGTCAAAACTACAAGAAAATGTTCTCATTTAACAGTCTTCGGGCTTCAACCTGCACTTTTCTAGTGCTTTTAGTTGTTGGCATGATTTCGGCACTCGCGTTACCAAACGCAACGACGATGACAAGTGAAGCAACTGTGAGTTATTATTCTTTTACACAATATTTTGTCGTTTTTTATAAACATTGAATATTTGAAATCAGTAAAAAGAAAATCTTGATTTAAGATCAATGTTAAATTCAGCACTGTCTGAATACGCATTAGGCATTATTGAACGTCTTTTCTACCTATTTACTTAATTTTATTTTTAATAAATACTCATCCGAATTTTATTGCTGGAAATATAAATTTCCTTGTATGAGGAAATCTTTTTGAATATTGACTCAATATTAAAAATCCATACGATCTCTAATTTTAAATTAAAAAAGTATTTTTAAAACACTTTCAGACAAAACCTTTAATAGGAGGCGTAGTTAACATTGATGTAAATAGTAAGGTCGTTCAAAACTACGCATCTCTTGGCCTTGAAGAATACGCAAAGGACAAGTCCTATGAACCAATGATTGTCAAAATTAACAGTGCTACGCAAGAACTTGTGTCAGGAGATCTCTACAAAATAAATGTTACATTTGGAGAAACCAATTGCGCTAAGGAACAGAAAACTAATTGCACTCTAAAACAAAATGGCGAAACTCAAAACTGCAAAGTCGAAGTATGGTCCCAACCTTGGCTGGACAATGGTCATCCTAAAGTCACTGTTACTTGCGCATAAACAGTTTTGAGCTAATAATCACCTTATTAATTGAAAAAATGTCTTTACATTGCAAACAAATTAACTATTATGTTCCACTATCACCGTACACAATATTTTATTATGTTAAACAAAAACTTTAAATAAACTTATGGAATTATCGAATTTTGTTCTTCTTGTCGATACACTTTTTTCCATTACGTTGTAATTATGCAATAATTTATGTTTTCTCTAATTGTCGAAAGTCAATAAGACTTTTTTAACACTATTGAGCTGGTCTGAACCAATTTTAAAAACCATACAGCAAATATTGATAAAAAAGGGTAATTCTATAAAACCCATAATAATAACGAAATCGTTCCAAATAGAACAGTATATGTATGGCCACAATATTGACCTAGGCGAGACAATATTGCCTCAAGTCAGACATAATCAATGTTCCAGCAATACTGATTTAATATTCAATTTCACTATGAATTATATTTGGTATTAATTCTCGGCGCTTCTGTATATGGTAAAAATTAGAAAACGTTTAAATTAAACTAAAGGAAAAGAATAGTTGGTGAATGTTTTTTGGACTTTCTACAAAGCTCTAAGATTTAATCAAAAATGTGTTTTAGAAACAACTGGAAAAAATAATCTATTATAACAACTTCACTATAAAGACTATTATAACATTTGCAGAAACTTCTAATGTTTCATCGAAAAAAATTGATCCTCAACCGATCCTACAACAGGATTTATATTGTACCACATCAACACAGGGCCAAAAATAATTTTTTTTTATCGAAAACCATTTAAAAATTGTAAATAAGCTATTGAAGTTTTTGAATTCCATGAAAATTTCGTTTCCCGCTAACGATCTGAATTTATACGACCAAAAAAAAAAATGAGTTCGACAACAAGTGATATTAGAGTTCATAATGGGATCCACTCGGGGAAAAAAGTAAAGCTCAGTTATGCCAAGATAAGAGCTGCTATGCTATTGGAATGCTATATATAAATGTAAATGAGCTAGGCTTTTGCGGTATGTGCAATTAAAGAGTTATGAAATTCTTCCCTGTTGGAACATCTTTCCTTCTTCTTAGTGTGCAAAGTCGGGAAAGTATTCTCGTTGATGATTTATGGCTTGCAAAAGCACGTGATGGGATTACGCAGAGTTTCTGACGGAGACGCTGATAATGTCTGGCATGTGCCGTCTTTCTACTGTTATAACTTAAAAAATTTCTTTTTTACTTTTTGCAGTTTCAAAACAGCAATGGAAATTCAAAAAGTCCTGGTAATATTTCAATTAATAATTAATAAGATAAATTGTTTTGTTCATTAATAATTTTTAGATTATGATCTTACATAATCAGTAAAAAATAAAAATGATCTTTAATCATTTTTCAAATGCTATTCTTGTGAATTCGAGGCCATTTAACGAACTGAAGAATGACTTTGTGAATATGGGAGGTAAAAAAGATGTTTTTCTGCACAACAAATGCGAGATGGAAAGTGAGGCCATGTGGGGGCAAGTATGGAATTATCCATGTTGGACCGTGGCCGACCGCGGTCTCCGTTCCTTTGTCTAGTGGCTGGTTGAGGTTTCACGCGGTAATTGAATAAATATTCATTAGTATAATTAGCACACACATACGATGCCCGGTAACCACCTTTAATTGCGGCTGGCCGTTTTCCAAGCATGCACATGTATTCCAGGCGTTGGTGAACCGACAACCATGAAAATTAGCCTTAAGGCCTTTGTTTCCAGATTGTAGAATCATCTTCCGGTTTATTCTGAATCGTCAAAAATATTTCATTCGAAAAGAATAAAAATTGAGAATAAAAAATTGTTTTTGGGTGTTCGAGGTTTAGTTGTACATTGAAATGTAAACATGCAGATGAGATACATACTTTTTTAATAGCACTTGATGGCATTAGAACAGAATTTAAAATACATTATGGTAAAATACAGTTATGAATGTTACAACTGCATTTAACACTAAAATTGTGTATTATAAAGTGTGACAAAAAATTCTTTATATAATGAAATAAAATTCACCTTCTTAAGTTAAAATTACTGCTATTGCTATAATGATATAGATTACAGTCCTGTTTAAAGTTGTGCTAGAAAAAGAATCAAAATTCCTTTTATGAAATATAGAAATCATGCAATGAATTTTATACAATAAAACGTACAAATATAAAATATACTCTTTTACTTAAAAATACTTTAACGACTTTAAAATTTTAAGTTTCGATTTTATACCTAAATTCCAAAAAACTTGATGTAAATCATCAAACGTATTATAAATTAATAATTATTAAGACTACAATACAGTATACAATATATTACAATTATTTAAGTGAATATAAATTCCGATAGTTTTTACTCACTGAAAAACGTCGTACTTTCGAATCACTTGGATGTCAACTGAATAGAAATATTTATTTCTTTGTATTTCTCACAATCAGTCTTATCATTCATAGTATAATAAAATGTACGTATATTCCACAAGTTGATAATTTTTACAACTTTTCCTAAAATTTTTAGTGAAAGTAAAGTGAAATATTATAAATCAAAAATCAAAATACAGAGAGTACGAAAAAATTAATTTTTAAAGAATTCTCCCACAGTGTTATAGTTAAAAATATCAATTTTCTTCTTCTTCTTTTTCTTTACAATCAGGGAATTTGTTCATTAAAAAAAATAAATTGTTAAAAGTTGAGTGGATCGATAGTGAATGAAGAGAGTTGATGGCGAGAGATAGGGTAGAAGAGAGAAAATAAAAAAAAAGTGTAGAGTTGAAAGTTCAGATGAAGTGCCACCTGGTTAGTTTGCAAAAGTTCTTTTATTCTAACCATCACTATCTCACAACAAGCGTCACGGAATTGCGACGCCTCTCTTGACAGTTTTAGACCTTGAATATAACCAATTGATGAATGTTACTTCACACCACGTTTTACTTTTTCTCTGTTTTACCCCATTCATCAACGACGAGGGATTCATTAAAACTCGGAAGTCACCCTTACGCTCCTTTTTTTTCATGTTGCGTGCTGTAATTGGCGGTTGCGTGTCCTTTCTTTTCAGCAATAAATTTAAAACAAATATTATTCCCCAAAAAAAGTTTGTGATAATTTAATACCTGATAAAACCATCTTTATCAATTACATTCAAAATTTAACTATTTCACAAAAGAATCGAACTATTTCACAAGAAAAATCTTGTATGTAGTGAAAATGAATCTTTATGAATCTTAAAAACAAAATTTCTGATTGATTAATATACGCTTAAGAATTGAAAAATGTTTTTAAATAATTTAAATTTTAGAAGTTTATTGAGAATGTTTTTCTCAAGGTAAATAGAGCTTTCAAGCTCGATAATAATGTAGTCATGTAGTTTTCTTCCGTACAGAAAAACGAACACGTTTATCTGAAGAATCCACTTATTCAGTAATGATCAAAATCCTTTTATTTTATTTACATCCAACGTTCTCCCTTTCCAATTAAAAGTATTGTAGTACTTTTTCTGCGCTAAAGCCTTAATGGGATCTGAACACGAGAATCTAGTTTCTGCAACTTTTTTTTTATCCTATACGGTTCTTTCAACCTAGATTGAAACTTACGCCAATGATGCTAAGCACAATGGAAAATTTAACAGTCAGAGGAGAAATCTTAACATGTATTTTGAGATCATGTTAATAAAGGTTCTTGTTTCATTGAGATGAATCTCTTCTAATTATTACACGTATTTGTTACATTCTTGTACATTTTATATTTTTAGAAGAAGAATACTTAGAACCAAAAAGGATTTAAAAAATCTATTTTCGTGTTATTTTTAACTATAAATGAAATTTTATTTTAATTAAAACACCAAAGTCAACGATTTGGAAAAATTCAACGAATTTCAATTATTTTTAATACAATTTTAATCAAATTCCTCGAAAAATGTAATTATTCTTAAAAATCTTATTAAAATTCTTATTAGAAGTCCAAAGAATTTAATGATTTAAATAATTTGTTGATAACATTTTTTAAGAGAATTTAATTTCAAGAAACATGAAATTTAAAAAATTATTTATTTTTGTAATTAAATAATTCAATTCTCGTATAATTTACTACTAAAAATAGTTTGAAAAATTAATTTCAGATAAAATTTTAGATTATACTTAAGTATTAAAAGCATTATAAACGTGGATTTTTAGAAAAAATTAAAGTTTCAAATAGTTTCAAACTAAAATCATTGAAATTCTTAATTTTTCATATTTTTGACAAAAAATTCTGTAGAATTGATTCTTTTTAAAAAATTAATAGGATTTTTATTGAAATTATTTCAAGTTGTTATTATTCAATATAAATTTAATTGCAGAATTTCCGAATAATTGAAATTTTGTAAAATTGAATTGGTAAAGGAATAAATTTGAAAATTCTCATAAAAATCATCGCAGCGTTTCAATTATTTTTCGTTCAATTATAATTGAATTCCTTGAAGAGAGTAATTATGTTCATGCATGTTTTAATAAAAATTCGACAAAAGAATTAAATTGTAAAAAAATTTGTTACTAAAATTCTTTATTAGAATTGAATTTTAAAAATCATTCAATTGTTCAATAAATTATTTACTTTTGCATTTAAATAATTAAATTTTTGTAGAATTTTTTAATAAAAATTGATTTTCATTTCATAAAAATGAATTTTAGTTAAAATTTAAGATTAGAATTGAATATTAAAAGAAATATAGATTGAACTGTTTGGAAATAATTTATTTTTGAAATTAATATTTTTGAAAAAGTTTTCGATATCTTCATGTTTTATAATTATAAAAAGTTTTAATAAACTAAAATTTTATTTATTGTAAAAAATAACACCAAAATTGATTATTTTAATATTTTTTGATTTTTGCAACACTTTTTAATACCTCACGATTTTCTGTGGCTGTAAATCCAAGATTTTCGAACGAAAGTTCCTTCCAGTTAAACACAACTTGAAGTAACTGATCCTTTGATGACAACTTAAATTTATAATGGTAGATAAATATTAATAATTCGACATATTTACTCGGAACTGCAAATAAGAAATAATAATCTGAAATCGATATTAAAATCCCGTATTTGCATGGAGGAGAACTTGAATTCGTTCCTTTATTTTCTTGGAAAAGATCGGCATGATGAAAATTGCTATTTCGCACCACAAAATTGATGGTGATCATGAGAGTTTGCTTTACTAATTGGTGCACTAATGAATATGACGGGAAACCGAGGGAGCGAAGTACTTCCGATCTGTTTAAACCCTTACCTTCGGAAAGTAGATATTTCAAAATGTATGTATGTAACTGTGATCCATTCATTCCTTCCTTGCTTCATTATTTCACTCCCTCTTAAGTTTTCCATTCCCTTATATACGAAACGGGTTGCGCAAACGTTTCTCAGCTTTCTCGCGAATCCGTCTACATTTGCTTCTGCAATTACGAATTTCTTTTTTTTAATACCTTTCAAAAAGGGAAAATGTAATGCGTCCGTTTTCTTTACCATCTTTGTTTTACACTTGAATACAGAAAAATAATGCGCGAGCGACAGACTGGCTTTAATATAAAAATCCCTTCCATAATGTTTCATTGTCAGTATTTTCTATAAAACTTTTCAAAAATCACCATCAAGAGGGAGAAAAAAATACATTTTTAGCATCCTTTTGTTTTTTTACAACTTGAGTTAAAAAATCAAATGAATTGAATTGTTTGCTATAATACTTGGCAAAGTAGTAAAGTCCAAAAAATGATTCTCATGAGTTTCCAGTTATTTTCTGGTCGATTAGAACTAGGATATGATTTACCGGGAGCTTATTTGCTCATTACTTGAGAAATGTCGGTGCCAGGTTCTTTCGATGAAGGCAAAGTTTTATAGAAAACTTTAACTTACTGGGACATTATCGTGCGTTATTCTTTCTAATGTACAAGACGAAGAAATAAATCAATTTTTATATTCCAGCGCTTATCCATGACTGGCGAAACTTAGCGCGAACCATTTTATACTCAAAATGTGTCTCCAAATGATATAGAAATAATACAATTTATCTTAATACAGTGCTAGAATAAGATAAAGTACGGAAATCTTTGGTCCATTACCCGAGAGATATTCCATTAACGACTCGTAAATGTACAAGTGAAAACATTTCCAATAAACGTTGCTTACACAATATGAGACGTAGAGTAATAAAAAAGAGTACTTTTGTCGTCGGGAATAACTTTGGACAAATAGGCAAATTTTGGAAACCAATTTTTAAAAAACCGTACTGACTATAGTTTCATTAATTTTCGTTTCTTAACATCCAATTTTTACTATTTTTTTACTGTCGTACAAAAAATATTATTTCCAAACTTTAATTATTAAACTTCATTTAAATCTGAACAATATATTTTGAAATGAATATTAAAAGTTTACATTTCGGGTTTTATTTCCAAATGAGATAACATTGAGAATTAATTTGTACAGACAGTTGCTATCTAGTGGTGGGTATTTAATATCGAATAAAAAAAGATTTATTTTGCCATTTGAGGTGAAAATATAGTGCTAGTGGTCTGGAAGTCGATTTAAAATGAAGTATAGTTTATCTGATCAAGTAGCGAGAATGAAAAACGTCCTAGGCGTATAGCTGGAAAAACTTTTCCCCGGGCGATCATTTCCAACCCTATTCGTTTTCAACCGTCGTTCCCTCTGTCATCTCCACACTCGTTTTCCAACTTGGCACTTCTCTTTGTATCGCTCAGTTACTTCGCCGATTTACTGTCTCTTGTGTAACACAATTTCATAACTGCTTCCATGAAAATAGTGTATTTTACAGAATCAAAAAAAAAACATGAAGTGCAAAATAATAATCAGTTGAAGAGAAGATTTTTCCAGCAAGACTCTCTTATCTGTAAATTTGGTTTACAATGCAGTATATTTTATTGGTAAAACCAAAATTAAAATTTCACTAAAAGACAATTCACTAAATGTCGAAGCAATTTTCAAAATGTCAATGATGCCATGAAATCCGCAACTTTTGGAGAGAGATAGGCATTTCTCGAATTGCCTAGGGAGGACTCGACATGTCGATACCGATTTAGGCAAATTGGAAAATTGATTTTATTGAATGATGTATTGATATATAAACAAACAGTAATGTCAATAATCAAGAATTTCGAATTGCTCGAATAGAACCCAAAGTTTCGGAACAATTTCCAACAGTAGTGGATAAATTTTTCGAGCGCACACAAATGGAACGTCTTATTAAATAGAAAAAGTTTTGTTCACTTATAAAATATTTGGCTACTGAACAATAAGAGGGAAGAAAGGAAAAAATGAGTTTTCAAGGATATAAGTAAAGCAGAGAATCATAAAGAATGAAGTCAAGGGACTATTCAACTGTTGGGAGTTGGGAGAGCAGTGTGAGGGTTTACTTTACGCGTCTGCATTGAAGACGACAAGGGACGGGAAAATAGGAGGAAATATGTCACCTGAATGCCATGGTAATGTTCACAAAATACCGGAAATATAAGCAAACATGCGCTCGCAACACTCCCGGGAACTGTCGTTTACATAAATACGTCGCGAGGCAGGATTTTGCCTACGTATATAGCATTCAGACTCAGTGCACGCAGGTGCCCATGTACGTGTCTCAATATTTGACGTCACAGTTTTCAAGCATTTGCCTACCAAATGCAAGTCTGCATTGCATACTCAGAGTAGCCCTCTTCTTACTCCATAACTGGCATTTGAATTCCTTTTCTTCTTTTGAAAATTGATAAAGTTGACATCTATTAAAAACACATCATCAAAATTTTAAGATCACTTGTTGTCCAAAATTTCAATGTTTTAGAAAATTATTTTTGTTACATAATCACAATGTCATAAGAAGGATTTAACTTTTCTTCTATTCAAACTTTTGTAATTTAGAAAAGAAATTGATAACATAGATGAAATATTTAAAGAAATGGGAGTTCATTTCTCTGAAAATGCAATGAATTAAAAAAGTTGCTGATATGGTAGTTCCTGGGGAATATAAGTTCACTTGCCGAGCAGATAACAAGTGGACGAGACTTGGAGTGTTAGGGAAGAACTCTTCACGCCATCCTTCATATACTACTACCAACCGTCACTGACATGAACCTACTAGAATTCCCTCACATGTTTTCGAACATCCCTCCTGCTATTTAATTCCCCTTTGCCTTTGTTTTCATCATCGGTAATTTTTATTCCCTCATCCAAGCTCAAAAATCTCAACAATTTTCCGAAAAAAAAAATTATAAATCATGTAAATCACACATTGCTTTTACAGAACGAACGTCTTCATCAAAGCGAGAACAATTAGACACTGATTCAAAATAGGCAACGTAACAGAATTTTTTTGTAAATTAATGTGGATCATTTCTGATATTAAACATTTATTATAATTTGTCTCTTTGTCAAGTATTAAAAAATTATTCCAGTCAAAATTGTGATTCAGGTTGTTATTCTAATCGACAATTACATTAGTTTTAGAATTTTTATGTTCATTAATACGTACACCAACAATTCTTTTTGACTGACCAACACAAGAAGCAGAGCAATTACCACAATTAATCTTATAAACAGTATTAACATTTTGTTTGTCTTTAGCTTTTATGGCGAGGTTATGACTCATTTTTTTATTACCCGTAGGAACTGTTAAGATATTATAATTTTTAACAAAAAATTGAAAACATAACATTTTCCTTCGAAAATAAATCCAGTATATTTTTTAGAATTTTCCTCTAATGGAATTTGCCAAAAACTACTGACTAAATCTAGTGAAGACATTATTTTCACATCTGTACAACGTTGAAATAACAATTCGGTTGTTTCTGCGTGTTCATAACAATCAGTCAATACTTCATTCACTTTTCTCGCATCCAAACAAAATCTTATAGTGCCATCTTTTTTAATTGTAACACAAATTGGATTCACATACGAAGTATTCATTTTTTTAATAATATTTAATTTAATTAACTTATTTAATTCTTTAATTGCTCTTTCTCTGAGTTTCATTGGAATCGGATATGTTTTCTTAAAAAATGGTCTTGAATCATCAACTTCTAGTTTATGTTCGTATACAGAAATTCTACCCGGTTTTTTCGAAAATACATTTTTATAACGCGAAATAAGCTTGTAGAATCTTTCTTTTTCATTTTGATTTAATAAAGTACATTCATGAATTTTATCTTTTATTTCCTCTTCAGATAAATTAAATTCAAATTGTGTGTCATCATAGGTTTTTGTATTTATAATTTCATTAATTACGCCAGGACTATCTTCATGAAATTCCGTTTCAGAAACATAAGGTAAACAAATTTTGGGAATCATTTTATACATTACATTATTGTTACTAGTTTTTATATTGGAAGTGGAATTAATAGAACAGATACGCTTAGTGATGTATTTATCAATAAAACCCAAAGGATATATATTTTTTATTACAATTTCTTTAACGAACTTGATGTTTTTGGTATGAAATTTATTATCAGAAAGTTTTACTGCTCTATGAATTAAATTATATATTAAGGCGATCTTTTGAGAAAAAGGATGTTTTGAAAAATAATTAATAGTACGACGTCAAAAAGAAATTATCTTTTTTAAACCCTGACTGGGAGTGATTGATTTTACCATCATCTTATTAATTTATTATTTAATTAAATGTAATTTATTTTCTACTATGGTGTGTAAGGAGAAAATTTGAAAAGTAATTGCTAAGAAGAATTTTGTGTGTTTCTTGTATATTGATTGCATTAACGCCTACAATTGGAGAATTGGTATGAGACACTACTTTCACATGATCATAAAATGATTGTATTACCTAAGCATTAATTTTTTTTATTAACTGTTGTTGAAGATTTTCAAAGACGCATTTGTTTAATGTGACTTAATATTTTCCATAAAAACGAATTTCATTGACGTAAAGTAGAACTTAATGAGCGTATGTAGAGAAAATGGCTTTTGATAAGTTTTTGCGAAAGTAGCTGAGGCAGTGCAGTCTTTGTGGTATGTAATCATTGCTAATTAGAATGTGACGCAACTTTGCGACTTCTTGATGATTATAGTGAGTTTCGTGTATAAATTAAGAAGAGACGACTCTCTTACTCTCGATTATGTTCCTCACTCAGCATCCCACTCATTCTATCTTCTTTCGCGAGTAATATTAAGTCGACGTCTCATGAATGTTTTATTTTATAATAACGGATGATGTTCGCGCAACGCGGAAGAACTGAGACGTGTTTGTCGACTTGGGGTGAGGAGAAAAGGGTCATCGACATCAGCGGTACCGCGACCCTTCACGATCCTTAACACATGACCCGACAATAAACAACTATTCCATCATTCGCCAAGACAAATTTTCATCATTTATAATTAGTGCGAGAGTTCACAATTACTTTTTTTGCGAACAATTCGTGGTGTTTCGAGTTGTGACTCAGGTGAAATTCAATGAACTAGAAGTGCAACAATATCCATGTAAATTGATTGCAAATGTACACATGTTTGGGAACAAGTGTGTTGCTAAACAAACCTGCAAGCCTGGATCAGTTTTCGAACGTTAAGTGTTTATTCAGATAGTTGCGTTATATTATGCAGCTGTAGAAAGCTCGTTGAAATCGTTGAAGCTTCCGGTATATTTACAAAATACTCATCTCCTTTCAAGTGGAGATTATCCGAACACACAAATACATTTACTACTGTTTTATTCGATCGGAATGCTCATTCCCCTATTTTATATTAAATACGCCAAAACTTGCCAGTGCGGTTTTAAACCTTATTGTTTAATTTCGAAAAATTAACACAACCAAACTTATGAATTTATATTCCATTAATTCATAATATGAATATTTTATCCTTTCTATTCGGTCTGCTAATAATAATAATAAGTTGTGAATTGTAAAGTTTCCTGTTTCATTGAAATTTCAAAACTATAATGGACACGTGTAGTTATAACATTTCATTATATAGTCATAGGGATGTTCATGGTTGTCACTCGACGCTTTCATAGTCAGTAAATTTCTAATCCTAAATCACGAGACCATTAGTACATCGTCGGAAAGTTGCGTGTTTGCAAACGACAAAATGTCTCCAGCAGTTAAATGCTTCAAAAGTAACTATAGAGACTCATCCGCTCGAGTCAGAAACTGTTGTTGAAAATTCTGGACATGAAGGACGTGTCGCTGATGTTATATTCGGTCCAGCTTCCCGCTATAGAGGGACAATATTCTCAATTACTAATACCATCTTCATTATTTCTGCTTCCAAACTATTTATAAAACGAGAAAATTAAGAAAGTGTTCCAAAATTAAAAATTCCAACCAAAATAATGTATAAATTCAGTTGTATACATTCGGTTAAAACGTATTTTTAAAAATTAGATAAAATAAAAAAGTTGACCAATTTTATTATTTGATTGAAAAAAGGATACTCGTCAAAGCACGGAGTACAATTTTCTTTCGTAATTTCTAGTTTATGTTCACAGTTACATAATAAATTTCTGCATCAATAACACCTATTATTGCCACCATTTGTTTTTTTCCTTCTTTTTTTTCTACTTTTCGTTTTTAGCCGGTTCAAGTAGCTCAGAGCTTTTCCTTCAAGCACTTCTTTGTGAGTCTCTTGAAAAAGCTTTTTTCTCACAGTAAAAGCTGGGAAATTGCAAAAAACTCCTAAAGTGCTAGAATTGTTTATTACGAGGTTTTCTTCCAGCGCCACTTTCTAAGGATTTACCATCTGTCTTAATAATTATGAATAAATTTTAATTTCTCCTCAAATTCAACATTGTCAAAACAATTGGATTTAAAATACTCCCTCAACGAATTTTGATTACATTAAGATTTTTCCCCCCAAATTTTAACGCAGAAAGAACATTTGAAACATTGTTTAGGACCAAGTTCTTCTTTTCAAAAATTAATATTGATGATAATTATTATAAAGGGATTTATTATTAATAATAATTATTAAAATGGCAATTATTATTATTAATAGTTACTAAAATGGAAATTATTATTAATAATAATTACTAAAAGGCAATTAATATTAATAATATTTATTAAAAAGAAGAAAATTTGTTGAGATGTTGCCCAAAAAGATGATGACAAATAAATAAAAGTTTACATTTATCAAACCAGCGTGCAAAGTGTCAGTCAAGGCGTAAAGTTTCCCGAAATTTGCATAACTAGTCAATTTGCATGAGCTTATTAAAATTTTGGCTTGAGTAGTAAACTATTATGTGTAGGTGGGTGTACGCGATGCAGTCTCCAAGTCCCAGGTGAACCTAATGTGTTTTAATTTTGAAAGTGGGTTATTTCTTTATGATAGTGCTTCAAGTGTTGAGGTCACGCTCTTCGATGTCTTGTTAGACAAAAAAAATTCTACTAAAATTAACGATGTTTCCATCATTAGGATAATGTTATTTTATGTTATCTTTAGATTATACCTAAACGCATCAGATTCCTCATGTTCCAAGCAGCAAACATTGTATTATTTTTCATTTACACAAAAATTACCTTATTACACAAAAAATATATAAGTTTTTTCTTGCTTCTTAAAATAAAATGGCAATGTACTAAATTCTGATACAAAAAATTCTTTTAGTAGAATATGTTAAAAATGTGTATGGTAGTAGTTTTAGGAGTGAATTTGAATTTCGCATTAATTTTTTTATGACTCATTCTTTATATTTTTTGCTGTATTCTTTTGCCAAGTATTTCACGGTTTGAAAAATTGGAACGATTATTTTGGTCTAATCACTACTATATTATCATTTACAGAATAGCTAGTGTTTCGACTGCGATCGAGACATATCAAGTAGGAGGTTTGACGTTGAAATTCAATAGTCTGTACTGTCGATTATGGGAAGGTTGTAAGCCATTAGAACTCGGCTGTCGATAAACCTGTTGTACTAAGGAGAGATTTGGACAGTTCCCCCTTAGCAATATATTCATTGTGAACGAATCTATTTTTTTCGCACACTTTATGTTGGCAAAATAAAAATTTATTTACGAAAATAATAGACCTGCTTCTAAGTAATCGATTTGTATTATACTTTTCAGGAAGATGGCGAAACCGAAACTTGTATCTACTCTTGAAAATTGTCAACCATTATCCGAGGATAATACATCATCTTTAAATATGCATCAACCGTCTTCCTGACTTGTTTATTTGAAAGCGATTTGCGGATTAGAAGTTTGTCCTCTGAAGTTACGGAAACAGACTGTGTAACTAAGTAGTGGCTAAGGAGTCAAGAAACTTGCTCTAACTTACGAACCTAACATTTATTAAGGTTTTTGGTATCTTCCTTCTCTACTTGTTTTTTAACAAGTCATTAGTTTCAAACATAAGTTTAGAAGTTTGTAAAATCTTTCTTTTTCATTAAGTTCTATTCCTAAGCTTTCATTCCTTAATTTCGTCAATTATTTCATTTTCAGATAAATCGAATTCAAATTGTGTGTCATCGTAGGTTTTTGTATCCATAATTTCATTAATTACCCCAGGACTATCTTCTTTTCTAGCCCACTTAATTGATTAATAATTACTTTATTGGTATCATTACATTCAATACTGTTTTGAATTGTAATTTCATTTTTGAAATGATTTTCAATTGTTGGAACTATTTCTTTTTGAACAAAAGTTTATTATCGACTTGTTATTCTTTTTGTAAATTGTATCTAACTTAAGGTTGTATTAAGCTTTCGTTTAGTGTAAATTATTTTCAAACCTGATTTTTTTTTATTACATAATTTGGAAGAGATCTCATTTGGAAGATAATTTTTTTAGATCTTCTCCCCAAAGTGACAAAGTTTAAAGGAAATTCTCGTTACTGGCAATTTTTCCCAGTGTCTATCTGGCAAATAGCGAATTGGGAGTGAGCTTAAGAGAAAGTTCCTTTTTCTAGTGACAGCATCGCAACTATGAAAGTGCTTCCGTCGAATATTGGAAAGAAAAGTGAAGTAACAGATCCGTCTGATCCGCTACAGACTTTGGTCTTGCAGTTTGAGATGTATTCTACTTCGTGTGCCGCAAATCCATCTATAGCTAGATTTGAGGAGAGACCCCAGGGATTTGAAGGGTTGTCGGGTAGGGAAGTGCTTGTCAGAAAGGGTTCGAAGAGTGGGGAGTGAAACTCAGAATGAAGAAAAGAGGGGATGAAAGGAAGTATCAAGAAAGCCCTAGGGGTGCAGACATAGCGATTGGACTATAATTCGAAGACGAAATCTTCTCTCAATTCTCACTGTATTACGAAGGACGATGACATTTTAGATCTGTATTATAGTTCCTGATCTATACACCGAATTCGAATAAACTAAAGATTTCAAATTTTGTTTTCTTTTCCAAAAAAAGGCAAAAATTAGTTTTGTCTAATTGCTCTATTTGAAAGTTGTAGGTTGCAACGTTTCTAAAATTAATTTCCTACGTCGTTTATTAAATTATTCCTTGGGCAAAAATGAAGGCAGTCGAACATTAACATAGATCACATGCGATTGCACTGGATTTTCACAAATTATTAAACTTCTATTTAATTCTAAATTTAGATTAAATATGATTCGACATAACGAAACACGTGTTTCTATGAAACTATTTGCCAAACATCACATCTGGTGAAATTTTCTCAAGAGCTTGATTATGTCAAACATTTTATTGGATTACTGTCATCGAGTATTTCAAGAATAATCATTAAATTTTTGTTACTTTTTAGTTCAGTATTTCATCAAATATTTAACTTTTCCAATAAAAATACACCAATTTTGTCGAACTGCGATGATAATGAATTAAAAGAAACGTGAAAAATTGCAAGTGATGAAATTTAAAAATAAACGGTCTGGTTATATCTACGGGGCAATAAAAATAAAGTCAACTAGGTCGCACTTGATGGAATCTTCAATCAGGCGAAAATTTACAAATTTGTTTCGATAAATACATTTTTCTCTGAATTATATTTGAAAGATCAGTCAAATGTTCTTGTAATCTATAATTGGAATTGTATATCGGAATTACAATGTAACAATGACAGGTGTCAGCTGTCCAACCTGTCTGCAGCTTTCTGCTTTGGTTGACCAAATGAAAATCTGACAGACATAAAATCAATAATTTACTGTTGAGGTGAGAGTACTAAGCTAACAACTTCGCTAAACTTAATTAGGAATGTTTTTCTCGTCGATTTTTTTTCAAAACCTAAAATACATTATTTTTCCACTCGTAGTTCTTGTCACTGATTAAAAAGAACTCTGTAAAAATAAAATGCAAAACATTTGTATTATTTGAAATGAACATGAAGAATCGTTATTATATTAATTTTAATAAATTTTATTATATTTATTTATATTTATATATTTATTTGTATTTATTAGAAAAATAGAAAGTATAGTTTACAAATATAGTTAACAAATATAGTGTAACCCAAGTATAAATGTTGTCTAAATTTGAAGTGCAATCTCGTTTAATTCTCAATATTTAGAGCGACGATTCCAAATAGCATTATTTCCATCGTCAAACAAACGTCAATACGTAACGAAATGTATAACAGAGAATGCATTCATATGATTCCTGTTGTGTAAGCATTGGTGCATTAAATCGGGAATAAATTAAGCGGAATAATATAAAGCCAAATTGATTGTCCAATTTGAATTACTGAGTGTAAAACATGATTATTATTTAAAGAATTACAAGCTTTACTTATAAGCTTTGACTGTTATTTTAAAAATACGAACATTCTGTTTATCCTCTATCACTGTACACAGTGTTAATTCAAAACACTCTTTACTGTAAACCAGCTATTCGATTTATTTTTTTTCCATTATTTAATTTTTTATTTTTAATATTTGTAGTTTGAGAAGAAGCAATACTAAATTTTGTTCTATAATTTAAATTGCATGTTTTTTTAATAACCAACACCAAATTCTTAATCAACGATATCGAGAACCCTAGACTCCTAGAGTGACAAGTTTTGGGTAAAACTAACCGATTTTCGTCCGCCATCTTGGATTCGCCATTTTGGATTTTTAAAAACCAGCCCATTTCGGTAATTAGTGACGCCAAAAAACCAATAAGTTTGAAATAAAACTAAACCGTTTAATTTAACTAAATCGTTAATCATCATTTTTCTATCATCCCAAAACATAAACCGCACTTGGACGGAGAATTTTTGGAAAATATAGTGCCATAGCGAAGGTAAATGTTCTGCCTCACGAGTCCAAGGTTCAGAGGAGTGCAAACTCGTTGAAACTTAGTGTGTTGCTTCTTGTTTAACGGGGCAGAAAACTACTTCGGTACTTAAGAGATAATTTGTCAGAGGTATGCAGGTAAAGGAACGCAAGTTGGCCGCGCGCATTGTGCTATCAAGAGTATATATATAGTGAAACTAGAGAAGTCTCACCTTTATTTTTCTGTCCCTCTTAAGGAACAAGGAAACCTAGAACCTGTGAAAGGAAAGTCAAATGAAAAAGTTGAGGGAAAGGGGTGTATATATGTATATATATAAAGGGAAGAAAGATCCTTGTAATGCAATCTTAGTTCTCGCCTCTAAGTCCTAAAAGAAGTAAAATATATACGGAAATAGAAACCATGTCAATTGCATCGTTATATGCTCGAAACGAAGTTTTAAGTTTTGAGAAGAAAAAAAAACACACTTGAGAGGTTAATAAGGATAAGTTTCTTCCTTCAATATAATTGAAGCAGATTTTCTCTAGCCTTTTATGTAATATCTCTTTTTACATTATTCTAAATTTAGTTTCTCGCGGGCTTATATCCGTGTAGAAGAAAAATTTGCAGAAAAATAAAAATACAATAAAATAATAATAATAAAAAAGATAGAATGAAAATAAAACAAATATTTTATCGAACAAGAATTGACACCAATAAATTCTAATATAAATTATATAAAGAAATAAATAGGTGAAATTAAAATAACTAAATATGCGACCGGAGAATATAACGGAAATCAATTATGAAGAGTTATTAAATATTTAAAAAATTTTGATTTAAATAGCAATAGTTTCCGCTCTAGTTATTAAATATGATCCAATGTGCTTATCCCAGAAAAGAGTTTTTATCTTTAAAAAAAAAAGTTTTTTGGCCGAAACATACAGTATTTTTCCCCGTTGAATCCGAATCCAATGTCAGAATTGACAAATAAATTCTTTTTTTAGCTATACTCAAAAATCAACTCAAAATACCGAATTAAAATCAAAAAAATTTGTTATGGCACTACAGTAGTATATTACTATGTATTTTTCTCGCTGAATTTGAATTCGAAGTCAAAATTGTTCAAAATTTTAAGATAAACTCAAAAAACGACTTAAAAACCCGAATTAAAATAAAAAAAAATTTTTTAAATTTATAACACTACATAAATATTATTATAACTTTTTTAAAAATTTTAATTCGGTTTTTTGAGTCGTTTTTTGTGTTTAGCTAAGAAATTTGAACAAATTTGTCAATCCTGACTTCGGATTCGGATTCAACGGTCAAAAATACATAGGTAAGATGCATCCTATGCGTAAAGAATGAATTTCAAATTAAAAATTAAATTAAATTAAAAATAAATAAAATTTTTAATAAAAATAGTTCCATGGATTGAAGAATAGATAAAAATAAATAGATTAATGACAATAATAAAACACAGTAAACATTATATTATTTGAAAAACACATTGAATAATTACAGAACCGGGAATAGGGAACAATTAAGAATGTTAATGTTGTCTTTGATTATAAATATAGTAAAATAATTGGAAGAGAGAGAGAGATCTATCTAGAGAGTAGAGTAAACCGAATGTAATTTATATTACGGCACCACGAGGCCCCGTAGGGCTTCTCAATCTTTGGGCACGGGTTGTTGGATAACAAATAGCCTTGGTTGGTAATGTAGGCTTACCTAGCTTCTACATGGGGTTGTTAAGGTTCTCGCCAAGAAGGCAGAAGGAAGGCGGACCGTGAGCGTGAGTAGCAAGATGGCGTTAGATGGATGCTCCCATTAATTAGCAGCTATCTGGCACCGTTCCTAACTATCACTCACTCTCGTTTCCCCGAGAGTACATACTTCCATATCCATTCTGATTGAGAAATTCAGCATTATCATTTTTTCCCCTCATATTTAGCGTATATAGCATTTCTAGAGTTGTACTCGCTTAACAAAATATTCTTCAGCAATAACGAAGCTCTAAAAGTTGTCCTATGGTTAAGGCCGCAGGTTCTCCTTTTCTCAGGCCCCAAAAATTCCTCAATTTCAGGAATTTTTTTTAGATAGGAAATAAATGATTTTCGGAAAAACTTTTTGCGGCTTTTATTATTATTATACAAATAAGGATTATTTTTAAATTAAAAAAAATAAATAAATAAAAATTAGCGGCTCTAGGTTTCTATAAAGGAAGCTCAAACAGTAGTTCCACAGCCTTTTCTATTGAGCTGACATTAAAAAACCAAAAGATTGATAGATTGATAAAAGAATTTTAGTTTAAAATACTAAAAAAAATTAGATTTTCGAAAAGTTACAAATGATTACAGAAATTCAATTATTTTCAAAACTTACAAAAATTCTTCGCAGAATTTCAATTATGTTCAAAAATTTAAAAACAATTCTCGTCAAAATTACAATTATTTTTAAAAATAATAAAATACTTCATTAAAATTCAATTATTTTAAAAAGTTTTTAAAAAAATTCTTGACAAACTTCCACAAGAATTCAATTATTTGATTTTTAATAAATTTCTGCAAAATAATTCAATTATATTCATAAGTAGTATAATCAAATTTTCCACAGGAATACAATTATTTAAAATACAAAATAAAATGAAATTTTTCGAAAAATATCAATTATACAAAAATATTTTTATAAATAATAAAATTCTTCACCGAAATTCAATTACATTTATAAACATGAATAAAATTTGTTGTAGAAATTCAATTATTTATATAAACTTGAATAAAATTCATTGGAAGAATTAAATTATTTTCAAAATTAATCAAATTCTTCGCAAAAAATTCAATTATTCTCAAAAATTAAAAAAATATGTTTTCAAAATTTCAAATATATTTATGAATCAAAAAATTCTTTATCTAAATTCAATTATATTTAAAAATTTTAATAAAATTCTTGGTAAAATTTTGTAGGAATTCAATTTTAATGAATTAATTCAAAATAATTCCATTATTTTTATAAGTAATAAAATTTTCACAGGAATTCAATTATTTAAAATACAAAATTTCATAAAATTTTTCGAAAAATATAAATTATTAAAAAAATTCTTCACCGAAATTCAATTATTTTTATAAATAATAAAATACTTAAATTCTTCACAGAAATCCAGTTGTTTTCGAAAATTAAAAAAAAATTCGTTAAAGAATTTCAAGTTACTTTATAAATAATAAAATTCTTCTCCAAAATTCAATTATTTTATGGAAATTTTAAGAAAATTTAAATTATCTTCATAATTGTCAAATTGTTAAAAATGAAGTAATAACGGATAATCGATTTATTATTATTTATGAAAGTAATTGAATTATTGCCACGCATTTTATACCATTTTTTTAAATAATTTAATTTTTTGAGAAATTTTACTGCTTTTAAAAATAATTCAATTCTTCTCCAAAATTCAATTATTTTAAATAATTAACCTATTCTGAAAAATGTTTTGTAATAATATTCTTATAAGTTGTTCAATTTAAAAAGGTTTGAATTTGAATGTTTTGAAGAATTTGAATTCCTACAGGAAAAAAATAATGATTAAATATTTATTTAAAAAAGAAGTTATTGATGTTTTTGAATAATTTTACAATTAATGAAATTTGTAAATAAATGTAATAAAACATTTTTTCTTGATTATCTAATAAGTTTTAGAGTGAATCAGAATATTCTTTAGAGTCAGGGAAAAAGTGAACCTTTTGTCTGGAAATCAGGGAAAAGTCAGGGAAAAATAAAATTAAATATTTGTGGCAACCCTGTAGTTGTAACTCGTGAAATACTTGCGATATAAAAATATTCTTCTGGCCACGAATTCGCAAGACCATAAAGATGATTTTTAAGCAAAAAAAAAGTTGATTTTTTCATCGTTGAGAAGAAGAACCTGGCCTTAAATGATTGTATTCTTCTTTTATGGCTATTTTAGTATGATTCGATATTTATGACTCTAAGGTCATATAATTTTAATTAATTTGGATAAATATATCATTCGCACAAGGTGCCTTGAATTGACCAGTGAATAGGTATAATAATGGCGAATGACGTGTATGAGTATGTACAAGAAATAGTGAAGATCGTCGATAAAATTAATACCTTTATCAAATGTAACGTAATTAAAATGTAAATGGTGTCATGAATCATGTCCACTGGCGCTAATGTCAGTAGAATGTACACTGCACTTGGAAATAGTAGCCACGATGATCATGCTATGCATTAATGTTCTCTTTAATCTTTAAGTAATTTTACTTTCTTTTCCAACTTAAGCTCTCAATTCTTTTTTGAAATTAAATCCAGGATAACAATTATTTTTCTGAAGGTATATAAGGAGCAAAAAGTTGTTTATTGTTATCAAATTTAATTTCACTTTTTTTGTCATAAACCTTTCGAATAATTCTATACATAATATTCTTCAGATATAATTGCTCTCAAAACTGAAATGTACGTTTTTGAAAGCTCGGCTTTGTTCCCGCATTTAATTACGCTTAAATTAATGACAAAAATTGTCGTACAGTAATGGAAATTGTTAACATTTGACCTCATTTCAACTATAACTTAGAAATATATGTTTCCTCTTCTGAACGCATGGAACGTGAACATTATTTCACGTTCATTGAAAAACAAATATTTAAAATTCTTTTATACTACATTTATATACGGTATGTAATAGCATTAAAACAATTTTCTACTCTTTAACCTAATGCTCCAGATCTCTACTTGCTTAAATAATTAAAAAAAGAATATATACACAAAAAAGAGTGTAATTAAAAAAAAATTTTTTAATTTTGAATTACACTAAAAAATCCTTATTAAAAATGCTCCATTAAGGCGCGAGCAAAACTTGACTTACTTTGTTAAAAATCTGACTCTAAAACTGACTCTTCGGTGTAACGTGTAAAAAGTAAAAAGCGAAAAAGTGGTAAAAATGAAATTTGTTATGTAAACGGTATCATTTTAATGTATAATTATCAAGGAATTGTTATACAGAAAGGAGGTAAACTAATCCAATTGTATGGATGACTGATGGTCGGTCCAAGTTATCGTGCCACTTCCGGTCTTGGCTTGCGTGCAACGATAATTAAAGGTGCTGTCGCGGCAAAACACTGCAGCCTTACGGAACCACGTGGCAACTGGAAATACATGGTTAGCCAGCAAATATAATGGACGATTCGAGGGTAAACGGACGACACGTGCGAAGATTGATTGTTTTGCAAATTCTCGCTATAGTGGTACCAAAAGCCTTGATTACAAGGCAGGCGCGCCAATTTTACTTCTCACCTTTTTTTCAAGTATAATTACCGCGTGAACAAGATTTAAGACTCCTAACGCGAATTCTGCGTGGAAAGGACTTTCTCCATTAGATCAAATATCAAGAGTTTGGAAACAAATACAAGAAAGAGATTACTGTTCTGCTGTTTTTAGGTAAGTAATGTAACATATATGATCTTTAAATGGTTAAAAAAAGGGCAAATCTTAATTTATTTTGAAGTCTCGAATTTTTAAATTATTCTTTAAACAGTTTTATGAAGAGAAACTTTAATCTAATATTAATACAATTAATACATTTGATTAATTTTTATGTAAACATGAATGCTACTCTACTTTCCGTAAATTACAATCAATACATTTGATTAACATTAATTCTTATTAAAACATGAATGCTACTCTACTTTCCGTAAATTACAATCAATATATTTGATTAATTTTTATTTAAACATGAATGCCACTTTACTTTCCGTAAATTATCCAAAGAGACAGAAGGAGAAGACGCATAATTGATGTAGCGGAAACATAAGTTGCTAGTCATAATTTAATAAATATGTTTTGTTACTCTTTTAATTAAGACATATAAATTATAATAAAGAGACATGGCCTGTAACTTTAATAGAGAACCTTCTGAGAGACTTAATTGGGAAATAAATTTTACAGTCCCACGAGAACAAAAGTCCTTTTTATGAAACTTGACAGTAATAAGACAAGCTCGACAACACGTACAAAGAAAGATTCACCTCTTTATAACCTTGGCATCCTTTCGGAAATGTCTTTGGATTCTCTTTCATAAAATCATATAATTTTAGGGCGATACCCAAAGGACCCTATGGAATGAGAAACTACAACCACAATTGTGGGGTAGCCTGAGAAACAGTATGCATTATTTCAAGTTCAAATTGTGTTGGAAAAATTGTTTAATCCGTTACTTATAGTATGTTAGTGTCTTAATCACAATTTTTAATTTTTGTTTAAAATTAGGCGTTTTCAAGTTCGAGACAGAAATTTTTTTTCAGAAAACAACTGGAATTCTGCGTACTGTACATCGCAGTGTGAAAATAATTAATTTTTCATTTTTACAACACGTGCGATTCAAGCACGTTATTCATGCGGCTCACGTGATCCATTAGTTTGCTATATTTATCATCGAATGTGCCTCTCGAACTGCTCTTTCGCAATTAACAAAATCGTCCTCCTCCTCTTATCATAGTGAGTGGTTGATGCTGCAACCATCTGCATAACTACTTTCCGAGTAAACTAGCCAGATACACTTTACTAAATGGATTTATTACTCTCAAGTGATTAACTACCTCGTCTCCTTCTCTTTTCAATATCCCTCAAAGTGATTTGAAAAAAAAAGTTACTGAGAAAATTAGTAACTATCATTTAAATTTCTCGGCAACTTTCTTCTAACAGAAGGTCAACATCATAAGCTGTAAACCATCCTCGACCAAAGCACAAAAGTTTATTGCAAACTAAGTAGTAAATAATTTCCAAAAATGTTTGTTTTCTTCTGAAACATAACAGCAGAGTAGAATTATTTTTGTCACATTCGGTATAGAAAGAGATTTTTTTTAATTCCACCCATCTATAATTATTCAGAGGAATTCATTAACGGAAGAAAAATAAACATTCACATTCCGTGAATATAATTCGCAGGGAAGACTGGATTTTCTTGAATTTAGTCAGACGTCGTTCGTTTTCCGTAATCTTCAGGACTGTAAATTCCGACAGAGCTCCACTCGTGGCAGAAGAGAAGTAAAGGATTGATAAATGTAGAATAGTAGTGGATGGTAAAAGCGACTCGTGGCCGAATTTAGAGTTAAGGTCGGAGAAGAACTATATTCTGGAAGTTAGAGAGTGAGCTATCTAGAGGTTTTGGGTTGGTTTTGCTAGTCCAGAAGCCTCTCGAGGAATCAGCTGATCTTTCACGGACGGTTCCCTGCGGTTTCTGATGTACAATCGCTCCAGCACGCTATCGGATTCCAACGTTACTCCGCATATATGTTAACACCGATGAGAAATTCGAGAGAATTGCATAGATATCCATTCGACCTGGTTAGCCATTCTGATCTATAGGGGCTGCGAGCTTTTCACAAAATCCCTCGAATCCTAACTCATCTTACAAAAATCCGACACTATTTTGCAAGTCGATTTTTATTTTTTGATTTACTTTTTAATATGAACAACATATTTAACTTCGTTTTTTAAAGGGCTCGGATCGTCTTTAAGACTCAAAAAAAGTCGCTTTAGTCGCATAAATTCACAACAAAAGTCACGAAAAGTCGCATAAAATTTCCGAAAAAGTCGAATGAAATTTTAGGAAAAAAACGCCAAAAAAGAAACACGAAATTGTCAAAATTGTAAAAAAAATCACATTTTTCGCCAATAAATACTTTAACATCAAACAATTTGGAATAATATTAAATAAAATTTAATAAAATGCATGGCAAAAATTTAATTAAGCAATTTTAACATTTTTCAAAAAATTTGTTCAAAATTTCAATTATTTTTATAAATAATTAAATTCTGTTCCAAAATAAAATTATTTTTAAAAAATTTTTATAAAAAGCCTGTCATAATTTCAATTATCTTTATAAATAATAAAATTCTTCTCTAAAATTCATTTATTTTCAAAAATAATGAAATTCTTTGCAAAAATTCAATTAAATTCAAAAATTTTTCTTAAATTTCTCGTCAAAATTTTATAAATAATAAAATTCATCATGGGAATTCAATTATTTTCAAATGTAATAAAATTCTTTGCAAAATTCAATTATCTTAAAAAATAAGAAAATTCATCTCAAAAATTCAATTTTCTAATTTATTTTTTTTAAATTCTCAAAATATCAATTTTTTTAGAAAAAAACAGTTAAAAAATTCAATTAACTTTATAAATAATAAAATTCTTCTCTGTAATTTAATTATTTTCAAAGATTTTTAATCAAATTCTTGTCAGAATTTCAATTATTTATTTCGGTACATTTATAATTATCCTTATAAATAATAAAATTCATCCTAGAAATTCATTTATTTTCAAAAGTAATAAAATTCTTCGCAAAAATTAAATTATTTTCAAAATTTTGTTTTTAATTTCTCGTCAAAATTATCATTATTTTCATAAATACTAAAATTCATCATGGAAATTTATTTTCAAAAGTTCTGATAAAATTCTTTGTAAAATTCAATTATCTTAAAAAATAAGAAAATTCTTCGCAGAAATTCAATTATTTTCCAAAGTTCTGATAAAATTCTTTGCAAAATTCAATTGCCTTTAAAAATAAGAAAATTCATCTTAGAAATTTAATTATTTTCAAAAGTTCTGATAAAATTCTTTGCAAAATTCAATTGTCTTTAAAAATAAGAAAATTCATCTCAGAAATTCAATTATTTTCAAATTTTTTAAAATTCTCCCCACAATTTCAACTATTTTGAAAAATATCAAAATTCTTCTTCAAAATTCAATTACTTTTAAACATTTAAAAAAACGGTTCAAAAATTTAATTATCTTTGTAAATAATAATATTCTTCCCTGTAATTCAATTATTTGCAAAGAGTTTTATTAAACTTATTGTCAAAATTTTAATTATCTTTATAAATAAAAAAAATCATCCAAGAAATTAAATTATTTTCAAATTCTTTTTTTTTTATAAAATCTTATAATGTAAAATAATGATTTTATCACTCGGTTAATTCTTATGAGAAAATAATAATTAAATATTTATTTAAAAAAGAAGTTTTTGATGTTTTTTTTTAAATTGAAAGAAATCTGTAAATAAACTTAACAGAATATTTTTTTCACTAAAACTTTTTCCTTTAACTTTAATTTACTAAAAATTTAAAAAATTTCAGTCGCATTTTACTAAAAAAAATCTTGAAAAAGTCGATTAGTCGCATTTTTTCACAAAAAAGTCGAAAAAAGTCGAAAAAGTCGCACAATCCGAGCCCTGTTTTGATCATGATTAATTCTTTTTTAATCATTCCTTCTTTTGATATTCTCAATTTAATTTAGTCCTGGTGGAATTAAAAAAAAAAATTCAAAGGCATCGTTTTCGTATTTAATTGTGGTTGAGGGTAGATACTCCGTAGAATTAACGAGTTTTTCTTGCGTCTCCCCACACGAAAAGTCTCTCATCTACCCTCTCACGGTGGTAAACTAAGTTTACTTCGCTCCACACAATTTATTTCAGTGTTATGATTTCTGAGTGTATTTTATAGCTGGAGTATTTAAAACCAGTAAATCCCTTTAATTTAATTTGTTTCCCTCGATTCACAGGTATTATTTTACAATAAATTAATTATTCAACCTGTCTATGCATTGCGATCTCGAAACAATTTTCTTGAAACACAGAAAATATCGATTTCAATGTTGTTGATGAAGCAATATTTCTTTAAAAAAGAAACTTGAGATGAAACGTATAAATAATAATAGTAAAAAAGTATAATGATTGAAATGAAACTCGCTCGTTTTTTTATTCTTCATCCTTCAGAAATTGAAGGAGATTCTTTTGAATGAAAAAGGGAAAAAAAAAGTTTGAATATAACTACTATATACACTCGACACTTCACGGTTACGCTGGTCCTTATCATTGAGATAAGAATAAAAGAATGGCATAAGCACTTTTTTAACTTTGGGATTATTAGAGCATGAACACATTCCATACTATAAATCTTTGTATAAAGTTCTCTTAAACATAGATAATATCACGTAAAATTTAGATATATATCTTCTTTGCTATTTATGACTAGAATTCGTACATATACTTGCATACAAATATATAAATGTGGGGAAGAAACTTCAAAGGTTTAAAATTATGTTTCCACTCTTTGGTAACAAATAATTTAGTACTCGGCTTATAAGAAAGTGCACGTAAAAGTCATAACGATAAAAAACCAAAAACAGATTTCACGAACGTGTTTGTTTGTATAGCATTTTCACTTTTTTGTCGATAATAAGAACCAACTTGAGGAGTCTGTAAAAAGTGCAATAACGAGTGGGGAACAATCGAATTCTAGTTTGAGAGACTAATTTCATTAACTGTACTAAATTAAAGATTCAAGGAATTTTTAAAATACTGATTTTATTTTAGAAATTAAGTAAGAAGGTATTTAAATTGTTATATAGCGGTTAATGATGAATTTTACATCATTTGAATCATTACACTATTCAGCTAGGTCGAGCAAATAATTTCACAGAAATTAACAGTTTAACACTTTGTCTACTTTCTGCAAATTTGCCATCATCTAAACATAAATTAAAGTTAAAAGAATGAGAGATGATATTAAGAAAATGAGTTTTCATTAAATTTCGGAAGTGTTATGAAGGAGACGGGAATAGTGAGAGAGAGAGAGAGAGAAAGATGAGACATGAGAGGTTACAACTCGCGCAAGGGTTAATTTCTATGTATGAGAATTTGGGACAAGTATATGAGCCTTGTGTAATTATCATGAAGAATGCAAGATCCACGGATAAGGCAGTGCTGCTGAATTAACGAACGTTATGCATTAATGAGCGAAAGTCTCGTTTAATCCAACCCTGTATCTTTCTCTCTCTCTCTCTCTCTTGATTCTGATTCTTCGTGTCGCTTTTCTTTCTTTCGTGCGATAGCAGCTTTTATTAAAAAGTCCGATGAATAAAGAGCTATTTCATTGTGCAACCGTTAGTCGAAACGGATTGCATTATTCATATGAAGGACCTCTTCTTTGAGAACGATCGTCAGCTGAAGAACTGAAGACAACTTAATTACTCGAACCGCGCCATGATAATTATTCCACGATTTTCAATTAAGGAAAATGCGTAACTCTTTAGATCGCCTTTTAATCACTATTATTTTCTAATTCTTTCAAGATGCGGATATGAATATGAAATCATTCTTTAATCACTTTCAAGGTGATTGAAAATTTTAACATTTTTATTGTTGTAATTCATTTTTTTTTAATCTCGCAGAAACCCTTAGGCAATGTTTTTCAAACCGAAAAACCTAATCAAAGAAAAACCATAATGAAAACCTAGAATCCTGGAACCTGGAATTCTTTAAACCTGGAATCAATCGAAAATTTCAATAGCGACAAAATTTAAAAGTATTACAGACTTCGCACTCGGTAATAAATTTTTAAAAAAGTAGTAAAAAAAAGTAGCTATCGCAAATTATTTACAAAAGAAATGTAAGTCTTGGGAAGAATTTTATAAAAAATTTTTAAATTCATTTCTCTCGACTAATTTTATGGAAATTCTATAATTTAAATAATAGAATTCCTAAGAAATTTTTAATATTCTAAGATTGGAATTCTTAGGAAGATTTTCATTTAAAAAAATGTTAAACATTTGAATTTTGTTTAGAAAATTTATGAAAATAGTAGATAATAAAAATCATTTTAAAAAAAATTATTTTTTTTCATCTAAATCTTCCAAAATTTTTTGAATAATTGATATCTTCGAGAAATTGAAATTAAATTTTTTAGAATAATTATTATTAAGCAAAGTTTTAATCCATATTAAAATAATTGAATTTTGCAAAGAATTTGAATAAAATTCCTTAAAATAATTGAATGTTTGGTGAATAATTTTCTTATTTATCGAGATAATTGAATTATTTATGAAAACAATTGAGTAGTTGCTAAGAATTTTATTAAAAAATTTCAAAACTGTGTTTCTGAGAAGAATTTTATTATTTATTCAAAAATAATTGAATTATTGTGAAAAATTTTTTTAAAATGTTTCAGAAGAATTGAATTTTTGTGAAAAATTTTTATATTTTTAAAAATAATTGAACTATTAAGAAACTTTTTTTTAAATACAATTGAGTTCTGTTTGCAAATTTTATGAAAACAGGAGATGTTAATAATCATTGTATTGCAAAATGTTTGTAAAAATAATTCAATTTTACAAAGAATTCTATTAAAATTTTTTAGAGTAACTGGATTTTTGCGAAAGATTTTATTAGAATTTTTTAAAATACTTGAATTTCCGAAAAGAAATTTAGTATTTTTAAAAAATAATTGAATTCTTCCAAAGAATTTAAAAAAAATTTCTTTAAATTTATTTCCTCGGGAAATTAAAATTAAATTTTTCAGAATAATTACTTTCTTCAAGCAATTACTGTATAATTGTATAGTGTTAAAAATAATTCGAATTCTGCGATAAATTTTATGTTTTATAAAAATAATTGAATAATTGCTCAGAATTTTATTACAATTTTTAAAACTAATTGAATTGCTAAGAATAATTTTGTATTTATACGAAATATAAGGAAAAATTTTATTAAAATATTTAAAAAGAATTGAGTTTTTTTTTAAATAATTGAATTATTACGAAAATTGTTCAAAACAATTTTTTTAAATATAATTGAATTGTATTGAGCGAAGATTTTAAAAATAATTAAATTCTTTTATTATTTTTTTGAAAATTATTGAATTCTTGTGAACGATTTTATTACAATTTTTGAAATAATTGAATTTATAAAGAAATTTAATACTTTTTTAAAAAAATTGAATTCTTGTGATAAATATTGTTATTTATATGAAAATAATTGAATTTTGCAAAGAATTTTATTAAAATGCCTCAAATTGATTGAGTTTTCGGAAATTGAAATTAAATTTTCAGAAAAATTACATTTTTTTAAGGAAATTTCTGTAAAATTGTATTATTATTGCGAAAATAATTGAATAGTTTCTATGAATTTTATAAACATTATTGTTTTAAATAATTAATTTTTTCCAAATTTTATAAATATGAAAATTTTATTTATATAATTGAATTCTAGTGAAAAATTTTATATGTGAAAATAATTCAATTTTTCTATTAATTAATTTAATAAAAATAAATAAATAATAATAATAAATAATAAATAACAAAAATAAAGTTGTAATGAAATTAATTAAAATTCTTCAATGAGTTTTATTATCTATGAAAATAATTCAATTCAGGCATTAGAATTTTTCAAAAGCTTTAAAGAATTTTATTATATTTTTAGTGAGTAGTTCTTTAAACTCTAATAATTAGAGGATTTAAAGTTTAAAAAAACAAAAATAGTAGCTTTTAGTTGTTAAAATTTAAAAAAAAACCTAAATAGTAACATAACGTTAAAAAAAGTTGTAAATAATAGGTTTTTAGTATAGATGAGTGCGAGAATTTAAAAACTTTTCGATGCATCAAGCAATTATTATTTGAAAAGCCATAAAGCGTGGAAGGTTAGAAGTTCAGCAGTAGGATTAATGGAAGGACTTGTCTATTAGTTTGTTGAATATCTTGATTAAGTACGTGCAGAATATGGATTCACCTTAAACGTAGATCCTGGGGAATATGTTTCTGAACCCTTGTCGGTCGAAGCAAAGTGCTCGGCAAACAATCTGTATATGCATGAGCCATGACGTGGACACAGACGACAGAGACGATTAATAGCAAAATATCACAGAGCTCTGTTCACCTTCCATCCTAATGCGCAAGCAGCATGCTATTCGACTTTAACCTGGTGCTGTGCTGGGAACACCAAGCTAAATATAATTGTCTTTCAAGCGCCTCGGGAATAAGCTCGGGTTTCAATTTCAATTTCACAAACTCAAATTCATTATATTTTATTCTCAACATATATTTCATCTTCAAACTTCAAAATCAAAAATAATTCCTATCAAGATCACTTGTAGAATCTATGAAACTATGTGAAACAAAATGCAAACTATATATAAACGAATTTCTTTTTAGGACTTCAAAAAGAGAACATTTAAATACAGACTATAAAGTCAAGGGAAAATAAAGTTTTACCGTGTTCTTTAATTTACATCATAATTTAATAAACCTGATGCGAATAGTAAAGCAAACCCCTTTTTATTTAGTAATAAAGTTTCTGTTGCTTCACATATTACTTTACTTAAAAAAAAAAGAAAATCTCTCTAGAATTCATAAAGTCTTTCCCTTTCTTTCATTTAAGCAAGAACCACATATACACTTGGGCAAAAATAAGTTAGTAAAAGAAGAAATGCTCGACTCAGGCCTTTACCCAAAGGTGCACTTAAGCCGTTTGTGTCAAAATCCCTCGAGCTTTTTCTTTTATTTTTCCATGCTGACAGAGAAAAAGTAGTAAACTGTAATATGGCACTATGATGTTATGAAGGTTTTCTTTTCCCATGGTAACTTCGGGACCCTCTAAAAAAGAAACGCTGACGTCAAATAGATTTCTGAAGAGGTTGTGTTGCCCTCAAACGAGTACGCAATCATCCACCATATTCGTATCTGCAAGCACCTGGAGAGTTAAACCCAAAACGACTCGATACAATTTCAAAATCGTATGTATCTGTAAAATTAAAGATTAACAAAGAAATAAATAGAAGAAAAAACTTTGTTTTCAGTATGAATTCGGATGGAAGAAAAAAAGATTGCTTGTAAAATTGAAAGATGACGATAAAAAATGGTAACTAGTAATCAGAGAGACGGCAATTTTTCAATAACAACAGAGAAAAGCAGTGCAAGGCAAGTGAATATTAAAGTTTTATGCACTTGATATTTGCAGCGTTCGACCGTGGAAGAAAATAATTTATGACAGCAAAGTTCTTTCCTGTCGACCTACCTCTTCCGTTTCCCAAAAGACCAATCTCTTGTGCATACAAGTAAAGGAGTCTGAAGCAGTTTTCCTGGCAATGTATCCTTTGCACTGAGAAAGCTGTGAGAATGTTAAGCTCCTTGTCCCTCGGCCTTGCTTTTCGCCGAGTTTGCAGACGAATGAAAATAAATTTCTAAGCGATTTCCGCGGTTTCCACGAATACGAAAGGAAGTTAAGGCTGCAAAACGGATCGTTGGCTTCACAATCCGTATCTTGTTATAAAAGGCTTTCATTTTCACGGAAGAGACGCTTTTTCAAAAAAAAATATCACAGAAAGAAAGTTTGGCTTTTCAGAATATATATACATTAACCGCAAAAGATATCTGCTATGATTGTTCAATTTTATAAGCAGTATATTTAATTCTATGATACTGTTCTACTAGTCCAGGGTTGCAATAAATATTTAATTTCATTTTTACCTGATATCCAGACAAAATTCTCACTTTTTCCCTGACCATAAAAAATATTCTGATTCACTCTAAAAATTATTAGATACTCAAAAAAATGTTCTATTACATTTATTTACAAATTTCATTAAATTGTAAAATTATTCAAAAACATCAATAACTAAATTTTTAAATAAGTATTTAATTATAACTTTTCCACGGGAAATAAAATTCTTCAGAACATTCAAATTCAAACCTTTTTGAAACTCAACAATATTAATAAGAATATTATTACAAAACATAAAGAAGACGATCACTTTCTTCATGTTTTGTTATAATTTAAATAACCATGAAATTTTTCAACAAAAATTTAATTATTAACAAAAATCCTAATGAAATCCTTCGAAAGAATTCAATTATTTTTAAAAGTAGTAAATTTTCTCATAAAAATTCAATCATTTGAAAAAATTGTAATAAAATTCGTTGCAATAATTCAATTATTTTCATAAACAATAAATCAATTATTAGGTAATTTCATTTTTTAATCAATTTTTATTCGAAAATTCCAGAAAAATTCAATTATTTAAATTGAAAAATAAATAATTTATTGAATAATTGAATGTTTGTTAAAATTGAATTCTCATAAAGAAGATTATCAACAAATTTTTAAATAATTGAATTCTTTTGACAAATTTTAATAAAATTTTTAAGAATAATTACATTTTTTGAGGAATTTAATTAAAATATAATTGTATGCAAAATTAAATAAAATCCTGCTATGAGTTTTATTATTCATGAAAATAATTGAATTATTTCAAAGAAATTTATTAAAAATTTCATAAATTATTGAATTTCTGTAAAATTTTAACAAGAATTTTATTCAAGTTTTTAAATATATTTTAATTTTAACGAAGATTAAAAAAATTTTTTTAAATAAATGAATATTGACGAATTTTATTATTTATAAAGATAATTGAAATTTTGACAAAAATTTTTGAACACAATTGAATTTCTGCGAAGAATTTTATTACTTTTGAAAATAATTAAATTCTTTCAACGAATTTTAATCAAATTTATAAAAATAATTGAATTCTTGAAAAGAAGTTTGTTAAATTTTTTTCAATAACTGAACTCTTGCGACGAATTTTATAAAATTCTTTTTAAATAATTGATATTTTTCGAAAAATTATTTGAAAATTTTTTTATTTTAAATAATTGAATTCCTGTAAAAATTTTATTATTTATGAAAATAATTGGTTTCTTTAAAAGAGATTTATCAAAAATTTTGTAAATTATTGCATTCCTGTGAAATTTTTCCAAGAATTTTATTAAATTTTTTAAAAATAATTGAATTTTGAAGAAGAATTGTATTATTTATAAAGAAAATTGAAATTTTGACGAGAATTTAAAAGAAAATTTTGAACATAATTAAATTTTGGAGAAGAATTTTTTTATTTTTAAAGATATAATTAAAATGACCAGAATTTCTTTTAATTTTAGAATATAATTGAATTTCTGCGAAAAATTGTAATACTTTTGAAAATAATTGAATTTCTGTAATTACTTGTTACTTTTCCAAAATTAAATTTTTCTAGTATTTTTAACTAAAATTCTTTTATCAATCTAGTATTTATGAAAATTATAAAAATGATTAATTACACAATTCATAAGTCATAATTTTATGATAGTTCTTTAAAAAGAAATTATTTTCTGAAATAGAAAAAATTCAAGGTTTTGTATTAAAATACGTGGTTATTTTTATAGTTTACAAGGCAGAAAAAAAACATCAAAATTTAGATTTTCAGTACTTTTACTAAAATCTCTGACTTTTCCCTGACTTCCCTGACCTGTGGCAATCCTGACTAGTTTGCAATTAACTGATGTGCCATGTTTTTCAGAATATCAAACTTTAGTAACATTTGAAATTTTATTATTCGAAGTGGTCATTGAATAATTTGTTCACGTCGATGCCATAAAAATTGGCGCAGATGCTACTCCATCAGAGCCTTCTCGTGACATAAACAACGTTCTTTTTATGACATTAATTAAAACATTTTGATCTCTTTTACCCTCGGAGCAGATTTTCAATACCTGCATGAATTCTGAACCTGAAATTACATCTGTCTTGATATATTTCTGATTTTCCAATTGGATCTCCGTCCTCATTATGAATTATCATGCAAACATTGCATCATTAGGAAAATCTGGCTACTACTATCTTTATGGATAATTGATGCCCTTCAACGATGCTACAATTCTCTGAAAGTTAAACTTTACCGCAGAACTGTAAGTTAATAGAATGCAAGTCGCAGCAGAAACATGAGATCTTTCGAACCGAGTATTTTCTGCAACAGTTGCAATATATTCATATCCCACTTTTGCAAACAAAGATCCCGCATAAAAGTTTTTTCCCATATAGTTTCTTTTTTGCCCATCTTCTTTACCTATATGTTCCACAACTGCTGATCCGAAAGATTTTTCCCAGCTTACAAATAATCGAAAATAACTTCGAAAGATTAAAACTCGAAGCAGTTTTCCATAGTTGTTAATTCAATCGGTTTACTATTGATGAAATTAATTTTATTTCCATTTTTAGAAATTTTGAGAGAATTTAATGATTTTACTATATTTACATTGTTTATTTGCCGGCAGTAGATAATTGCCGTCGGTCGATAAAACAGAATACCTTGCTAACTAGTCTTATCAATTTGTCCGTTTAACCGAATGTGTAAAAAATTGAAAAACTTCTAAATGAACAAAAATCTCTACTTTACAAGAGAAAAATTCTTCTTTCGAACTTTAATTAAAGTTCCCATTAAACTTAATTTGAACGTTGATAAAAATCATAATTAGCGAACTTTTTCATAGTTCTCATATAGTTTTCAGAAACACTGTCTGATTTAGAAAAATTATTACAAAGCAAGGTTATTAAATAAAGTAATTAAAGACCTTATTACTCTTTTTGTATGTTAAAATTCTCAAGTTTTTCAGAAAGTATACGTTTATCTTAGCTTTAAGGGAATATTTTATTAAAACCAGAATGTAAAGTATAACGGAATTTAAAAAAAACACCATTGTATTTTGTTATAAACTCAAAAAGCTATTGAATATTTTTCTTGTTGTTGAACTTTCTCCGATAAATGAAAGCTGATTAAATTTTAATGTAGATAGTTTCGATATTAAAAAAAAAACTCATAAAAACTCTGACAATCGACGATCGTAAAGTTGTTCAGATATTTTCATGGCTTTTTCTGCAATGCAGATCTATTGTTGAATTATCAATAAACTTTTTGCTACAAGAGGTTTCGTATTAGCATAGATCCTCTTTTAACACAGTAATAAAACAACAATCCTATTATCAGATCGTAAATAATTTTTCTATGCGTTGATTTTCTTTTCTCAAAACTGCATTTTCATTCAACTATCTCATCTCGTAAAATAAGAAAATGGAAAATTTAATAATAACTTCAATCCTTGCCGAGCCTTTAGAAAATCAAATTATTTATAAACGGTACAAACCTTCGTTTTGATCGAATTTCATCAAGGTTGAGAAATTTTGAGGTAAAGTATGAAAATTATAAGTTTCATTTGGAAAAATGTTTTGGGAATTTTAGGAATATAATAAAAAATCTCTAGAATGTGAAGAAGAATGTTTTCTCTATAGCGAGTCAGTTTTAAGAGGGAAAATAAAAGGGTGACCTGTTTTGGTATTAGGTTATAAAAAGGGCGGCACAAAAACTTACTGGCATCCATCGATCGGACTAATCTTGGACTTGATCTCGACGCTTCCCTACCGGAAGATAAATCTCGTTACCTTTGAAAATTGTTTCGCGAGCTCCCTTGAAGCTTAAACGAATGATAGGCGAGGGATCGACAGGCCCATTGCCTTTGTCGAGAGAGAGAGAGACTCTAACTTGCTGAACGTCGAATATCGAAGGGGATCCCGCAATGTAATCGTGCTCTTAAGGAAATTCAATTTTAGTGACGTCGAGTAATTGATTCCAGAACGCTATATTTGAAACTCGAATTCATGTATACTATCATATTCAGGCAATACTTCATTATTTTCTCTTAATTGAATATCGAAATTAATGCTCTGATTTTGAAAAAATAAATTTTGAAATCTAGTCTTAACTCTAGACAATTAAATTAAATTACAGTTTGATTTTTTAATGATATTGATAATAGTATTTAGAGGTCTTTTACGGTTAAAGATGTTCGTTTATTACTTAATTTTTTAATGTTCTTGATTGTTAAATCAGTTAATGAAAAAAAATGTTAGTTAGAAAATTAGTTATGCTAAAAAATATTTTAATGTTCCTATTCTTTTACCATCTCCTCTTCGAAATAGATTTGGATATAGAAATATATTTTTATGAAAAATAATTTTTATCAAAAATAATTTTTTTGGAAAAGTATTTGAACCAAAAAAATGTTTGTAGCAATATTTACTATTGCAGACGATTCTGTAAGCACTGCTGACAAATATTAACATTCAGGGCGGTATCAATTACTTAAAGTCACCTCAGTTTCGTTAACCCATTAGCCACTAAACACCATTAAACGACGCTGCGCTTACGATGGTACTCGATTTGATGTCACAGATTCCTCTTACCTCCTACAGCCCCTTGTCCACTAACTAACTAATGACTACTCTGTTTACAAAGTTGCTCCTATATATTAATAACCCCATTCTACAATATTTTATTCATTAAAATATTACAATCGATTCTTATTGTCTGCTTTACGTAGAATCAGAATCAATTCCAAAAAAATTTTAATTCGCTCCACAGTTCCTATTTGTTTAAAAATTTCCCTGCTTAATAGAAAGGTTGAATTTTAAGTTCGAGAATCAATTTATATTCTAGATTACATTTTTTTCCAAATAAACTGTTATCTACTTTGATTTTTATAGACTTAAAATTTAACTACTTAGAGAACTGCTTGGAGACAACAAAATTCCTATTTTTAATTTTTTAAAAATGCTATGTACGGATCAAAAAATTGAATATTTCTAATATGTTCTTAATTAGTTAGAGAATGAAAGACAACAAAATTCCTACTTTAATTTTTTTTAAATGCTATGTACGGATCAAACAATTTTATATTTCTAATATGTTCTTAATTAGTAAAGGAATGAATACCCTTCTCATGTTCCATTTACGTGCATCCTTTTGTTGATAAAAAATATATATATATATACGTAACCAAAGTTTTATTTCAATGTGAGTTACCAGGAAAAAGAGAAGCTTAATGTCGAAGTTACTGGGATTGAATGCAATTGCTACTGGCTTTAGTGTTCGCAGGATGTAGTGTGGCGGTCGTCTTGAATAAACGTTAATCTTCCATAATTGGTTCCCTCGGGTAAGTAAGATGGTTCAAATCCAATGTTAAATCTAAGTGAATAGAAAATTGATCCCGCTAAAAGTTTTTCATTACTACTTTTAAATTTTAAGTATTTCATAAATAGACACATAGTGATATGCAATTAAGCATTTTTGGGAAGAAGGTTTCGGATCTTTTTTTAATTAATTACCATTTGGGTACATTATTAAGATATCAGCAACTAAAAACTACTATTTCTATTTTTTGGGGCGAATTTCCACTTCTTTAAATCCTCTAATTAAAATTCCCTTAACAAAACTCATTAAAGAATTTCAATTAATTTTAATACAATTTTACACTAATTAATAGAAAACTTCAATTATTCTGACAAATTTTTTTACAGAAACTCAATTCTTTTTAAATATTTTAATACAATTTTTCTCAATAATTCAATTATTTTCGTATAAATAATAAAATTCTTCTCAGTAATTCAATTAGTTTTGAAAATTCTAATAAAATTCTTCGGAATTATTCAATTATTTCTATAAATCATAAAATTTATCGCACGAATTGAATTATTTTTAATACTACAATTTTACAGTAATTGCTCGAAAAATGTAATTATTCTGAAAAATTTTATTTCAATTCCTCGAAGAAAATAAGTATTTAAATCTTTTTCTTTAATTCTTTGGGAGATTTCAATCTTATTAAACATTTAAAAAAAATTTTTCTCAATAATTAAATTATTTTCGTATAAACAATAAAATTCTTCTCAGAAAGTCAGTTTTTAAAATTTTTAATAAAATTCTTTGCCAAATTCAATTATTTTCATGTAGATTAAAACTTTTCGCAATAAAATGATTTGCAATATCTACTATTTTTATAAAATTTCCAATTGAAATTTTGCACAAAATTAGTCGAGAGAAATGAATTATTAAACAAATTTTATAAAATTCTTCGCAAGAATCACATTTTTTTTGTAAATAATCTTCGGTAGCTACTTTTTTACTACTTTCTTTTAGTTTGAAAGCTACTTTTTAAAAATTTATTATCGAGTGCAAAGTCTGATATAGTGACCTCTTACATTTGTTTTTAAATTATCAAACTAAATGGAAAATTTATAAAATAATATAATACACTGAAAGAAAAATTTATTTGATACAAATAACCGATTAAGTGACTATTATCCATTAAATATTTACTTGAATCAAATAACATTTATTGGAGTCAATTAAATGGTATTTGAACCCATAATTTCAGTATTTGAAGCAAATACCATTTAATTAACTCTAATAATTATTATTTAGTTTAATTAAATATTTAATTGATAACAGTCAATTAATTGGTTATTTGAATCAAATAAATTTTTTTTCAGTGTATAATATAATATAATATAATATAATATTTATATAATATTTTACATAATAAATATAAATATAAATTCTAAAGTACATTTTTTTCTACTTATGAGAATAGGAGATAAATATGTCTAGTGAGGAGGATCTTTTATTATTCATAGATTTTAACGTGAATGAAGGCATGCAACTGTTTGGCAGTCGCGGAACTATTTTTGATACTTAAAGTGAATTTCACGATCCCACATCTTGCACTAAGGATGAGTGATCTTAAAATTCCGCGTCAATAGCACATCAGGTTAGGGAAGAAAATATCTCGAAAACACACAAAAACAAATTTTAGATCGTGTTTAAAAAAACTGAAGCCTATAAATTTTAATGATTCTTTTGAATTAAAATTTTCCCAGAAACCAAGTTCTTCAGAGTTAAAATTTTAAATTGAATTAAAATTTTCCAAGGAACCAAGTTCTACAGAAATAAAATGTTCAAGAAATTCAATTTAAAACAGGTTGATATTTAATTATTCCCATATTATAATGTCTGTAATACAAAAACTTATGGTAAACCGTCTGGTTGGATTTTAAAAAAGTTTTGGAGAGAATGAACTTATCTTATATATATGTGTGACGCTTTAATAATAATGTTCCTGAGAGATGTGAAAATTCTTTTACGTAGATTAAAAGCAACAGTAGGATAATGTGAAAAAAAGAGAAAGAAAATGCAAAGTGAGGGAAGAAAAGGTCTCTGTGGATTCCTTTTACAGGATTGCGACGATTCCCTTTAGCGAATATACGGGTCGGTGGAAATCGCAAAAAGCAATGACGCGAAACGGGCGTAATTCGAGCGTGGTCGAAAATTCTCGGATGGTTAGGGTTGGAAAGGTAAGCATATAGGAAACTATATATGCGAGCATCGCCATGACCGCGTAAGATGGGGTAAAAGAGAGAATTGTTGTTGGTACACGACATGTGCGCCAATGTAAGTGCTTCCACTACAAATATGCATTGCTTTAACTTTAAGTCATGCTACATTGCATTCCTATATGTGCATCTTGAAAACCCTTCAAATCCGTGCCTTAATATTTCTTGTTTCACGCCAATTATTTTTCGGATAAAACTTTCGTTTTCTTGTGAAAATACTAAAAAAATTACATGAAAAAAAATGAAAAATGTTACATTAACAGGGTTGCCACGGGTCAGGGAAAAGTCAGGGATTTTTAGTAAAAGTACTGGAAAAAATCGAATTTCAAAAATTCATGAAAAAACTCTAAATTTTGATGTTTTTTTGTTTGCCTTGTAAACTATAAAAATAACCACGAATTTTAATACAAAACCTTGAATTTTTTCTATTTCAGAAAATAATTTCTTTTTAAAGAACTATCATAAAATTATGTAATTAATCATTTTTACAATTTTCATAAATACTAGATTGATAAAAGAATTTTAGTTAAAAATACTAAAAAAATTTAATTTTGGAAAAGTTACAAATAATTACAGAAATTCAATTATTTTCAAAAGTAATAAAATTTTTTGCAGAAATTCAATTATATTCTAAAATTAAAAGAAATTCTGGTCATTTTAATTATATCTTTAAAAATAAAAAAATTCTTCTCCAAAATTCAATTATGTTCAAAATTTTTTTTTAAATTCTCGTCAAAATTTCATTTTTCTTTATAAATAATACAATTCTTCTTCGAAATTCAATTATTTTTAAAAACTTTAATTAAATTCTTGGAAAAATTTCACAGGAATTCAATAATTTACAAAATTTTTGATAAATTTCTTTTAAAGAAACCAATTATTTTCATAAATAATAAAATTTTTACAGGAATTCAATTATTTAATATAAAAAAATTTTCAAATGATTTTTCTAAAAATATCAATTATTTATAAAGAATTTTATAAAATTTGTCGCAAGAGTTCAGTTATTGAAAAAAATTTAACAAAGTTATTTTCAAGAATTTAATTATTTTTAGAAATAGTAAAATTCTTCACCGAAATTCAATTATTTTTATAAACTTGAATAAAATTCGTTGAAAGAATTAAATTATTTTCAAAAGTAATAAAATTCTTCGCAGAAATTCAATTGTGTTCAAAAATTGGTGTCCAAATTTCAATTATCTTTATAAATAATAAAATTCTTCAATATTCATTTACTTAAAATTTTTTTTAATTCTCGTCAAAATTTAAATATATTTAAAAAATTGAATAAAGTTCTTGTTAAAATTTTACAGAAATTCAATAATTTATGAAATTTTTAATAAATTTCTTTGAAATAATTCAATTATTTTCAAAAATAATAAAACTCATCGCAGGATTTTATTTAATTTTGCATACAATTATATTTTAATCAAATTCCTCGAAAAATGTAATTATTCTTAAAAATTTTATTAAAATTTGTCAAAAGAATTCAATTATTTAAAAATTTGTTGATAATCTTCTTTATGAGAATTCAATTTTAACAAACATTCAATTATTCAATAAATTATTTATTTTTCAATTTAAATAATTGAATTTTTCTAGGATTTTCTAATAAAAATTGATTAAAAAATGAAATTACCGAATAATTGATTTATTGTTTATGAAAATAATTGAATTATGGCAACGAATTTTATTACAATTTTTTCAAATGATTGAATTTTTATGACAAAATTTACTACTTTTAAAAATAATTGAAATTTTTCGTAGGATTTCATTAGGATTTTTGTTAATAATTAAATTTTTGTTGAAAAATTTCATGGTTATTTAAATTATAACAAAACATGAAGAAGGTGATCGTCTTCTTTATGTTTTGTAATAATATTCTTATTAATATTGTTGAGTTTCAAAAAGGTTTGAATTTGAATATTTTGAAGAATTTTAATTCCCGTGTAAAAGTAATAATTAAATACTTGTTTAAAAATTTAGTTATTGATGTTTTTGAATAATTTTACAATTAATGAAATTTGTAAATAAATTTAATAAAACTTTTTTTTGAGTATCTAATAATTTTTAGAGTGAATTAGAATATTTTTTATGATCAGGCAAAAAGTGAGAATTTTGTCTGGAAATCAGGGAAAAATAAAATTCAATATTTGTGGCAACCCTGATTAATAAAAAATGAAAGATGTTACATTTAGAAGAAAAAGTAGAAAAATTAAAGAACATGATTGTATATAGGATGGGATTTTTTTGATTGTACGAATATTTGGTAAAAGTGGAATGCTTAAAATTAATCGCTCTACTTGCAGATAGAATATATTGATTGAATTAATTATGTGATATATGCGTAAAGGAGGATCCGTGAATGACCCAATTTTCACTGGTATTCTCAAACATACAGACGTATTCATATTGCTAAAGGCAAAGGGTTGTATTCTCCTCAGGAATTTAGTTGTTCGTTAGTGCTGTAATTGGTCTCGTAGAATACGATGCAAGAAATACGACGACGTGACTTGATGGCGTTTTCAGAGAGTCTACATTATGTTAAATGATATTGATTATATCACGATTGTAATTTCATTAATGCTTCTGATAAAAATTGTATTCGATTCTTGTTAAGCACCGAAGGGTGTAATGTACTGTACTGTATAATCATTTGACAAAATGATTATCAAGATGATTTCTTCCAAAAAAAGTGAATGCTTATAGTTGTTTTGTTAAACGTTAATACAACAGCTTTAAAATATTAATTTCAAAATGGCCTTTGGCTTATTTAGATAAGAAATTATGTTTCTCTAACTAGAGCACATGCTGAAATTATATTAATTGAGGTAATGAAGAGAAAACAAGGTTTAAATGCTGTGCAATCATTGTAGGGAGATGGAATTTTTCAAATTTATGAAGAATTGATTCCTTCTAGTTTAGGACTTAGGTCTTCTTTTATTTAGGAAGAAGTTGTAAAGTACGAGAACATGTTTTCCTATACTGTCACGTGGGGTTTTCCCACATCGCGTTGAGAAGGTGAATTACTATCAGGGCATGCGACTCCTTCCTCATACAACTATTTTCACATCCTTTTTGCCATCAGTTGAGGGCTTCTCTTAAAATAAAACATCTAAAGTCCAATATTGTTAATGACTAGAAACATTCACACTTCGTTCTACAAATTCTAAAAATCTTTAAATCTTTAAATCTTTAAATCTTTCAATTTTGATAATGTTCCAATTACTGCCCGACATAATCACAATTTTACGATAAATACTATTTCCCTGATGCCCCCAAGACAACATGTACATGATATATATATATATATATATATTTCTGTGTGGCACATGATTTGAAAGCTGGCGAGCGAAAGAGGTATTTCGTAGAGGAACTTGCAAAATGGAATTAGAGCAATCCCCACTAATGGTAATTAATGTGCGGCAAAGTCAATGTAATTCAGGTCGAATGAACTGAACGATCAAGCCCCAGTGGCTGAAGATTCAGTGAGTACGGTGCCGGTGGCATTGGCGCTTTACAATCTTGATTCAGGTGGCCCTAATACAGTGGGTGTTGGGATTCTGTGGTATCGTGGGGTAGCGCTTTTAAACAATAAACCTTGATTGAATCGAGTCCTCCAGTAATCGTACTATGCTCTTTTACTAAACTCTGCCCTGGAAGCAAATTACGATTAAACATTACTCCAGAGCGCAAAAATAAATCTCACTCGACAAGAACTTGGATCGAAATTCAATTACGGCTCTTGATTAAAATTTTTCACTACTTCTAACAACTTTTTAGCTTATAGCTTTTTATTCACCTCTATATATATATACGTGCGGCGTGCACCAATACTCTTCAATAGCATATATATAGTAGAAACACTTAAGGCGATCCATTTAATGAATTTATTTTTAAATCATTACATCCTTAATTGAACAACATTCAAAAATATTTCACGGTATTCATAAAGTATAAAACGTAATTCCCATTCACTACATACTTCAATACTGAAAAAACTATTTTGCTACTAATTTTTTCTTCATTTGCTAGTTTATAAGTTTTATTATCCAAGTATGTAATCATGAAGTAGGAAAATATGTTCTATTTAGTTTTCCACTCTCAATACACTCTGAATTTTCATGACCGTTTTTCCTTAAATTGCGGACCCTTCTAAAATCTTATTATTACTTCATGAAAATATCTTACGAACTTATAAATTTTCTTCTTCATTTAATATCAGACGTTCGTTTAAACGAAAAATTCGTCTAAAATTATATTGATATTTTGAGACTACGCAAAAACACCTTATAAAACATTGTAAGAATTTTAAATTTAAGAAATAGCTAATCTCCGTCTAGCTTCCTCTATAAAATAAATTCAAGTTTTCGTTCCTTGAGAATTTCTTCTGATTTTTTACGGCATCCTTTTAAAAGCTTTTTGAAAGAGCTTCTATAAAAAGAAAGGTAAAGAGCACAACTTTTTTACATGTTGCTTGCAGAAAATCTTATAAAGAACCTATGGTAATTTTAAGAAAACAAGATGTAAATGTAGATTTTGTTCAAGTTAAATGAATGTTTTCGTAAGTTTCGAAAGCAAAAATCACTTTTATCTTTTGAAAATGCGGTATTTTCTTATTGTATACGCAAAATTACTTTAGGTTGTATTTAATTACGTAGGGTAGACAAAGTGGAAATAAATCTTTGTCTATCGTTAATTTATTTATTAAGAAAAAAATTCAGCGTTGTTTATGCTACAAAAACAAAATGAATTTAAATGGCCACGAGTGCGTCGTTTATCCACGGTAGGTAATTACCTTCGGTCGGTAAAACAGAACGTCCTATCGATAGTCACCAGCAATTCACTTAGGGTCTTACTTATTTATTTTATTATTATTATTTACGCTATTTGAACATGGAAAATAATAAAACACGAAATATGTTTCATGTTGATTTACGTCACACAGTAGAAAATTAGTTACGAAAAATTGTTCTCTAATTTTTGGTAGAGGTATTTTTTCGGGAAATTTCAAATTCGCATGATTTTATTTGTTCGAACTCACTTAGACGTGAACCCGTCAGTGTAAATTAACAGTAAACAGAGTAGCAAAATGACCCTCTATTCTCTTGCTCTGCATGTTGTTTGGGAAGCAAGCATCTATTCGCTATAAATTAAAACATAAATTTCAATCAACCGGGTTGAGGCATTTATACACCCTATACTCATATATTGCCGTGTTGTGTTGTCGTCCTGCGTGTGCTCATACGCATATGAAGGTCGCTACATAGCTTCAGGCGTCAATGAAAATCGACAGAATCACAATTACTCCAGATCTGATTAAAGCAAATTGTGACTTTCGTAGCTTCCATTCCACGCCTACTTTTCTTGACCATATGGCCCCTTAAGCAAAGATGATAATTTTTTTCCAAAGCAGTACTTTTAATATCCAATTTAATACCTAACTTTAAAAATATTAAAAATATTAAATGCAAAAAATTTAAATATACATTACTGTAAATTTTCAGCAGATGTGAATTCAAATTACAAGTATTTTTGAATTATTTTACAAATATTTCGTACTGTGTGGGTATCCCAACTTCTATTATTACTAATATTAAATGTCAATAATTAATTACTATTAATTTCAAAATGGTTAATATAATATTGTAAATCAAACATATATGCACATACAGTTTGTTTTGTAAAAATAATAAATAATAAATTATTTCCTCCAACGTGGGATGCGCTCCGGATACCTAACGTATTATCGACGCTTAATAATTCGATAATATTATTTGCATTGAACGCAATTTTAATGCACGAGATAATCATAAACGACTCTTGCAGAAGATTTCCATAACGAATTATTCAACTCGAATTCTACTATTCGGTTATTTAGTGAATTCAGCAAATTACACGATTCGAATGTAAATTAACGAGTGAGCATATAATAGGCTGGTTTCGAGGGAATGTGACAATTAAAACCTGTAATTAATCAAATCATGTTGCACTTTGTGTCTCTTAATCAGCTCGTCTGATATAACCTGTGAGTTATTCAATCTACATTTGGGTCAAAGGACCAGGCGCTCTATTCGTTACCACTTCAATTCAACAAGCTTCATTCTATTTTCATTAAATTTCTATTACTAACAGCAAACCAAATGTAAATATCCAAATAGTTAATTGTCGAACGAGATTTACAAATATAGAAAATCTGCTATAACGAATTGTTTATTGTCACTATAACGCTTAATTATGTAGAAAATAATTAGGGGCATAATTAGTTATTTTCTATCGACTTGTATTAAAAAAATCAAGAGAAGAGAGTACCAATTTTCACTTCCTCCAACTAAATATTTGGGTTAGAATGATATTTTTCGTTTTTGACAAAATACCCTGAAATATTAGTTTATGTTCTAAAATAGCATCGGATTTTTTAGCGGATGACAGGGAATATTTTTTTTATACTAAAAAAAATACAGTTTTAAAGCTGGAACGTGCTCGTAAATCGATATGACATAAAAAATATACTAAATATAATTTGTTTACGACGCAGATTTTCAGGGTGGTGGTGGTGGTGGTGCACTTTTACCGATGAATATTTGTAGCTGATGTTACGTCGTTTATTTAAAAAAAAGAAATAAGAGTAAAAACTACAATTTTTCTAGTCACTGTCGACTGGAATGACGAAAAGCGTGAAATTTAGTACTAGGCGTTTTTTTTAAATCACACGATAAATTGCAGCAAGCACTGCGGCATCACGAGTCCAGCTTATACTGGGGTTTTATTCTTGAGTTGAAAACTGCCACAAGGCGGTAAACTTCACTTTGATAAAGTTTTATGGGCTTACGACTCTACATTGAATTCAGTAATATACCACGGTTTCTACAGACACCCAACTTCAAACTTGAAGTAATAGATTGAGAGTCAAATACCATTTGTTCCGGCTTTTCTTATTCATTGAATTTATATATTGAAAACGAAACGTCAAATATTTAACAATTATTTTATAGTAGAATATTTTGGAGTTTGGACTGAGCCTTAGCTGAAGGATAGAATTTTTAGAAGATTTTAACATTTATTATCTTTTATTATAGATAAACTAACAATAATCAACAATAGTTTTCCCTACATAAAAATAAACTATTATCGAATCTTTACTGTTACTAATTTTACCAAACGTATTGTTTTAGTATTGGATAGTAAACAAGCACCTATAGAAGTTTATTTATCACGTCATAAACAATTATTATTTACAGCCCGCAGTAGCAAAATCGTTTCGCCTGCCACCAATAAGAAATATAGCCGGACACCTTAAACTCTTTTGTTTTCACTGTTCTTTCTCGATACAACTCTATTCTACTTCCTTTTGTTTATTTTCAACGATTTTTCTCTATACGCTTCATCATTAATGTTTTATTTGAATCCTTTACATTTAGAATCAGAGAGGAAGGGTAGATCAATATGTCTTCAGGGACACTGATACGAAATTGAACTTTGTGGAATCAATTCGCGAATTTAAATGGGGCCAAATTTAAAAGTATTAGTTATTTGGGGTTTAAAATTATTTTTGAAGTTGTAGACCCAATAAACAATTACTTTTTCAGTGTGAGGTCGAAGAAATGACGTTGTCTAGCGAGAAGAGAAAATGCAGTAGATTTCCTTCGAATTGTTTTCGGATCAGCCAAAGTAAAAAGGTCTGGAATCCAGATGACGATGTTTACCAAATTAAACACCTTTTAGCCTTAGAGTGAGCGAATTATTGATTTGACGTTGATGTCGAAGTAATGCAGTCCTTAGAAAAATAGAAATGTACCTCGTAGTAGAAATCATCTCCTTGAACAAATTTCACCAATAAATTTCACAATTCGAAGAAGGTTTTTTGGTACATGAAGATGTTTCCTAACCTAGAGACGAAGAAGAATGCTGATGACAGTACACAACTAGTTAACTTGATGGCAGTTTGTAGTAACTCGCACCTAACTCAGTTAGAATTAGTAGGGTGACAAAACATTGATGAGTATATTTGGTATCTCTTCCTCAAGGATTATTGGGGACCCCTACTTTTAATTATCAATTAAAAGTAATTTTATTTATTTCCCTATATTGTTATTCTTTTCTGTATTATTTTTATTTCATTGATTTCGCAGCTTTTTTCCTTTTTTCTACTGTAAATATTTAGAGCACATTGATCGAATGTTGGTTTAAATGGTTTAAGTTTAATGAATTAATTGGCCATGAAAATCAGCTTCAATTCGCATCGTCAAACACAAAGTTCCTCTACTGGCAGACACGGTCTTGCATTACGTTGCATTGTGCTGCATAATCGCACCATTGCCGTTACAGGAAGAGTTTGCAGAATTGGCTCTGAGGTCTCATCGGACATAAATTTCAATCAACGGCACCATCACAACGCCCCTTGGTCGAAATACAATTGGGATTTCATTAATGGCGTAGCTTCTGTTATTTCACAGTTATTTACTGCTATCCTTCACAGAAACGTACAGTTTGCGAATTCTAGAAAAAATAAACCCCTATACCATTGGGATGACAAAATTGATTCAATACATATGGACAGTTTTGTCAATATTGGACAATTAATATTGAATATGTTGTTGGCTAAAGCTTCAGATGTCTTTGTTCGTTTCCAAATTGTGGTCCAACTAAATCTTTGTAACCAATTCTGAGATTGTCAAATATTCGACTAAGTTATTGTAATTATTGGTTTGGTAAACTTGTAACACTCCTGAACTAAATAATGATTTCCAATTCGATAGAAAGACAAAAGATCCTTATTATTTCTTATATTAAATTATATTTCTTAAATACTTTCTTTAAATAACGATACCTTCTTGGAAAGTGTTGATTACTCATGCAAGACATACTAAAATCTTGCTTCTTGCAGCTTTAGATGGCTTATCCAAATGTCCAGAATTTCGTTGCGATCCTCAGAAACGTCAAAGTTTGATTAGAAGTGGTTAGCAGGGGGCGTAAGGTACACATGTACTTATATACATACTCTCAAGAAGTTATCAAACTCTCCGGAAACTTGCTCATTAATGGATCGGAACTTCGGTGCTTTGGTAAATCTTCCGATGTAATCTACGGTTAAGGAAGAGTAGCAATTCAAACTGCCAACAACAGCTGAGCTTGCTAAACACTCTAAGTACCCACAGGTGCCATTTACACACGTTTCTAATTAGAACTCTGTTTTTTTTCAATATTCACTTCAAAAAAGAGAGTAAACATAATAATGCACTTTAAAAGTCTGTATCGACCCTTTCAACATTATTAATGTTTTATTTAAATCCTTTACAATTAGAATGAGAGAGAAAGAATAGAGATCCAAATGTCCTAAAACCTAAAACTGTCACTTTTAGGTTCGTTCTTCACATTGTTGTTGATAAACGCCAATGAAATGTGATCATTTTCAGAAACATGTAATATCGAATCTTCTTTATCGACATTAGGTACGTAAACAAAATAAATGTTTGAATCGTTTAAATAGTACCACATATTTGAATAAATAAATATTAATACCATTGTTGATAGAAAAATATTTATCAATTAACTTGACTATGACAAATTGTACAAAATTGGAGAATTTTTTTTTTAGACATTTACCGACCGTACAGTGCGAGTGCTGCCAATAAAAAAGTAAAACAATGTACATAACCTGAAAGTTGCCTGAAAGTGTCAAATTTTGTTACAAATAATTACTTTATTTTTACATGATTCTAAAAAGAAGGACAAGAAATAAAATGAAATAAAATGTCTCAATATGAAACATTTTTTGTATCTCAAGTATTATTCCGCCCAAAGGAAAATTATTATATCTGAATTGGTTTTGTAAATGACAACTGTACATAACCTGAAAGTTGCCTGAAAGTGTCAAATTTTGTTACAAGTAATTACATTATTTTTACATGATTCTAAAAAGAAGGACAAGAAATAAAATTTTGCCTAAAGCAAAATTGTTTTTGAATTTGTTTTTGTAAAAGAAGTGTATATTTGCATTGATGTTTGAATTAGCGTTTCATGATCGGTACACGCGTCAAATTATTGTCTGTTTTCTGTACATAAATTGTCTTATATTTAAATAATAATTTTAATAGGTTTATCCAAAAATATTGATAATGCGTGAAGGAAATTAACGCCTGTATAACTTGTTGAGTCTGCTCCAATGTATGGCATTAGTGTCGGTAGCCTATAATCACTCTCATTAACAGTCCAGTCAGCGCAGCGTTCTAAATATCAGTATAGACGGTTTAAATCTCGAGCAATAAAATTCGCCGCACTACGAAATTATTATTCATTTTGAAATATATTTTTAAATTAAAGTTATTCGCTTTCAAATTTATTAAATTGATACTATAAATACTTACATTAAAAATAGAATCTGTTAGAAAAAATAGTCGGATTATTTTTTCAGAGAGATTAACATTTTTTTTTTAATTTTCTGTGAATTAAATTATCTTTAATAGTAATTAGATTTTCTTATTTCAGAGCAAAAAAGTTTCAGCAACAAATTAAAAATATTTCGAATAAATTTTGCTCGAAACACTGAGAGCTTTTATACAATCGAATAATGTGCACGAAGACTTCGTTGCCTGCATGCTTCTGCCATCTAATGGTGACTGGACGTAAATGGAGCTCCTTTAAACTGCTTTTCATTGCCTTGCTCTACACAATTTCTCCATGAATTTTTTTTGTATTTAAATTTAAAATGTTTGCAAAAAAATCTTTAAATTTTTAATATTTTCAAAATTTACAAGACTTGAATTTTTTGTAACTTCGACCCAGGGTGAAAATAGTTTCTACCATTTTCGTATAAATTACGCACTAAATGTCTATAACGAATTTCAACATTTTTTTAGTAAAAATTTCGTTAAAAAATGCGAATAATATTTTTATTTTTCTTTCGCAGTGAAATTCGACCGGATATTCAAATACTTATTTTTTTTACAAAATTCCATAAGATTTAATGTAATTAATTATTTTTTCACGCAAGGAAAATTGAGAAAAGATTACGCAAATAGTTTTTGAACTATAAAAATACACCTGTTGACTTTTTCATTCAATTACCAACAACACGTTGGAAAAATTGAATACTAACAAAATTATATGCCTTGAGAACAAAATGCAATTGTACTTATTCCATATGATGAAAAACGATTATGCTTGTTATGTCAGAATTAAAAAATCTATTGATGATACTTGAAGTGAACTAAACGCATTTTCATTCACTCGACAAAAGGTTGCGACTCTCTTGAACAGATTCAATCGTGATGCTCGTTAACGTGAAAGTCAGATTACATCTGAGAAGATTTCTGATGCAATTCTTCGACTTGCATATATGTGCCATAGGGGAAGTTCGATAATTAACAGTTTCTCAAAAAAAAACTCTTCATTGTTTGCCAACTTCAATTGTGTTTATGCAATAACAAACTAAGAATACAATTGTGTCTCTTAATCTCAGAGTTGTGTATTTAATTATTTATTCGTAAAGAATATATTTCGTATGCATCTTTTTGCTTCAAAAATTTTTTTTTACATTTAATTCATGTAAAGTAAGCGGAAATACTCAGAAAAAATTGCGATTATTTCCGATCCCTTTATACCAAGCTGGAATCTCGTCAATGTTTTTAATCATTATTATCCTTCGCGACTCGAATTTCTCATAAAATGCGTATACTTCTTTGAACAATTTTTTAATCACAATTTTCACACGAGAATTTTTTTAAAATTATAGACAATTATAAAAAAAAGAATGGTATTGAATATTTTACTTTGAAATTGAAATTATATATTATTTAAATGAAAACAGGTAGTAATATCGTATTTTCTAACTTTCAAACAAAGCAAAAAAGTTTACCTACCTTTATATTCAAATTAGATACAATTTTAAAGAAATAATAATTCACGGATGAGAACAATGAATTTTCCCCCATTCAATTATTAATCCGCAGCAAAAGAAAATACAAATTCTATTAGTTTCACATAATTATCTATTTAAAGAAAATTAAAAAAAGCATTCTAAAGTTACTACAGAAATTCTATTTTTTCCCTTAAAACTGTAAATTTGCCTTTAATTTTAAAAATTAAAAACTTTTCAATCACACTTTAAGGGAAAAAACCTTTTTTATCTTATTTCTGTAAATAATGAAATTTTGAAATAATAAAAATCAAAATATCTCTCTTAAAGACACTAATAATATTTAATTTAAAACAGTAAAACAATAAATTTTTTTCACATTGAAAACATCAATTTACAGAAATAATTAAATTTCATGCAAAAGGTTTTTTAAAATAGTACTTTTTCAATTTTCCCTTTCCATCAAGACATGACTATAATAATTAAATATTTATTTAAAAAATATTTAATTTTTAACTAACTTATTTAAAAACTCGAACAAAATTAATTTATGAGAAATGTTAAGTGTATATTTTCGAAAGGGACTTAAATTTTTAAAACTATTTAATAAATTATCAAAATGAAATGTTGTAAAATCGAGATAAGGATTAATTAATTAATATAAGCGTAATTTTAAGACATTTATTTCAAAAATTAATAACTTTTCTGAAAATATTATTTGGAAAATTCTGAAAAAAAACATATTTTTAGAATATGTCGTTAATTTCATTTAAAAGAGATTTACTAAAGATTATGAAGACTTGGCAAAAGATTTTTATAATAGACTAATTGAAATTAATTGACATTTCCCAAAATCAATTACAAAATAATTTAATTATTTAAAGAATTTTATCGACATTTTTTGTAAATAATGGAGAGGCGTTTGACATAGCTAGTATAATAACTAAATTTATTTTTGAAATAAGCAGACAACCTTAATGTTTTAAATTGAATTTTTATTTAAAAAAAAATTTTTTTCTTAGATAATTGAACGCATTTTTAATATTTATTATTCTTATCCAAATGTAGTTTGTTATGCTAGACTTAAATTTGATTTGATATTTTGTGATTTAATTTCCAGTTTAGAGAATCTATTTTTTCTAAAAAGTTAAACGCACGGACCGTGAGAGAGTCCTTACTCCCTGGCTAATCGTTCCACGGGGTCATTCTCACGAGCGGTGCGTTTCTCACAGCATAACCATAAACTATGCTATTTTAATGTTTTTCTTTATTTAATAATTTTAATACTTTTATTCACATTTAAATAAACTACATATTTTTTACCAACTTTAATGTTTTAGTTGACAATTTTTGAAAAGAAAAAAGAATTTTTATTATTTTGAAAAATTACGTCTTTAGTACAACTGTTTAAATTTTCAGTGTTTACATTTCACAACTTGTGTCTTTGAAATAGAGAATTTAAGAAAAAAGAAATAAAGGAAAAAAATAATAATTCTTAACTAATAAGGTTTTGTGGGTAGAGGAATAAAAAATCCATTTATAAAAAACATTTACATATTTATATATATATATAAAATATAATACAATTTGTTACAGTGTAGATGATAGTGTAACGTCTTAGGTGTAAACGTTAGGTGTAAATTAGATCAGTATAAATCTAAGACAAGTTTTTTTTCATCTTCTTTTTTTCTGGAAGGACAGGGCGTTTGGTACATGAATACATAAACGATAGAGCTACAAAGAATCTATTCACTTGATTTAGGTATGTGGACGTACCTTTAGGACTATCGGATGTGTATACATAAAAACTATGACTATGTACAGAACTCTTGCTATATACACGCATTCTTCCTTTCTCTGTTCTCTCTTCTCTCTCTTTTTTCGCTCCATTCATTCATGCACACGGATACACTCTCATTTTCTGTTTCACATTCAAAAACATTTATACATATATATATATGCATCGCGATCCAACTCTCACCGACATTTCACATTAACAGCGGCAATGCGGCAACATTCACTGCTCTCCCTAAAAACTTCTACATACAATATATATATACCCTGACGGTTTTCATGGTCTCGTTGCATTTCTCCCCCAAAAACGAGTATCTCTATATTCTCAATGAGCTTCTGCCAAGCAATAACTTTTCTCTTAAATACCATAAGTCATCGGTGATTTTTTAAACACTGCAAAATTTCTCCCTTTCATCAACTACATTAGTTTGGCAAAGTGAATACAAAAAACAGCGTTCAAATTTTGCATTTTTGATATGTGGCAGAGAATTATGAAAAGACTATTTTTGAGAAATGCTTCTTTTTGATCTTTGTACTTTTAGTGACTATATGCAAATCAATTGAAGGGAAAACTAAAAATGTTAATGCTATTTTTTTTTTGTAGAAAAATGCAACTAGAGTTATTTGAAAAAATTTGTCTCTGACTAGGATTATCGATTTTTGCAACGAGAACAGGAAATCCGTGTTATAAAGAATAAACTAACATTCACGTGATTCAAAATCGTTGAATACAATAAATGCATATATATCTTTTTCGTCTATCTACAAAGTAATCTCAATTATTTAAGTGACATGTAATCGTGACACTTGTTTTTTGTTTTTGTTGATTGTTCTGTTCTTATCACTGGTAGTTTGCCTAGTGCCCAACTTTGTCGCTTTTACCTGACGACTTTTACATTGATAGGTTTAAATCGTATCTGTATCACCATCGAATTACTTTAAAGCAAAAACGGAAGTTTCAGTGACCGGTTTGTCGCTGCCTCGGGCTCTAATTTGTGAACATGGAAAGTCGAAACTAGTTCGACCCAGGATAAATCACTTTTTGTGTGTAACAAATTTTCATGTTAGTCGACGAATTTTAATGAAATTGATATTTTAACAGAAGAATTAAAAGCAGTTTTCTGTCCTCTTGATAATTTTGGTAAAACCAAAAAGTTGACAATTTGTTTGAATTTTTCCATCTTTGTAAATTATAAAAGTGTTTTTTTTTCGCAAAGCAAACTTTTCTGTTAGATTATCGAGACGTTGCGTTCAATTTTAGCTTTTGGTTTGCATTAAGTTTGCCCTACCTTACTACACACACAGATGTTCTATGACATTTATGAATAATGATCGTATTAAATTGTAAAATATTACTACACGACATATTAATATCGATTAGTCGGCTAGGTGAAACACTATGCTCTAGAAGGGAACCTTTTATCGTCTCTCGAATATTCAACTCCACTTTCTCATGGACTCTCAGTCTAACATCAAAAATGTAATTTGTCTCGAAAGCTCTTTCACGGCAAAACACTTCTAAAAAGAGAAAGATCTTAAATTTTAATCCAATGAAAATTCAATTGTAATTCATTGACAAGAGTTGAAAAATTTAATTCATTGATCCCGACAGTGGCTCGAGAGACAAATGAAACGGCAAATATATAATAATTTAAAGACACTCAAGTCTGTGTGTTTTAATTCGTGCACGAAGCAATAGAATCAACATTTTGAAAATAATCTCTCTTTGAAAAGTTTTAAATAATAGAAAATAATAAATAATTACACTCCCCGTTTGAAACAACGAAGAGATGTTTGCTATGTATGTAAAAAACTGTACAGAATAATACAAGCAAGTCATAACGAGCGATGATCGAAATACTCGGGGTACGACTTATAAATTAAATCAGTACTTCGTCGACTAGTCAACGTGAGGTTCACGAGGAAGCTTTTGCCTCTCCCCGGTAAATACAACCACACTCATATTATAACTTTCACAAAAGTTCTAATAGAATTAACAAAATATACAATTTCCGTAGTGTGAGTCGTGCAAGTCGCAAATGGGTCTGAATATGCCCTCTAACGAAAGCCGAAAATAAAACCCGACATTTTCATTCGCACTAGAAAAAGTAGTTATAAACATTATTCTTTTTTTTTGCACGACTCCCATTCGGCAAATAAACAGCCTATTTTGTATCTCCTTGGGCTCTCTTCTAAAGAGAATCCCCCAAAAAAATACCCTCCCCTTTTTCTCTTTTCAGTACATACGTCCTTTCGTTTAAAAAGATATTCCATATCTTCAAAGTTATGAAAAAGAGAACCAGTGTGCTCTAAAATATTCCGAATACCCGTTAGACACTTTACCATCGAATTCTGGTACTCACATAAGCGTCTCCGTTGAAAAGCGTCTTCTGTTGTATTTTATTTCTTTAAAAAAAAACTCTTTCTCACACGTTCAATGTCCTTCACCTGAAGGCGAAGACAATTGCTGCAACTAATAACGCGATGGACACTGATTTTGCTCCGGAACTTCCGGCCATTGGACCTTCACTGCTTCGCGACACTTTATTACGAACTAATTGTCCACGTTCAACGGCATTTGATTCGTCACTATCGGAATCAATTGGCGTTCCGAGATCTCCATCTTCACTTAGGATCATTGAAAATCTATTTCTTAGGGGTTTCTTCGAGCAGGGCAGTGTACTTTCTTGATAGGACTTCAAAATCCGAGGATAATGAGACTCGACCTTCATTCCGGGTAAGGCGACCCCTTTACTGTTGGAACAAAGAGGCTTGAACGTTCCCCTTCGAGTGGCATCTTGGAAACTCTGGAAGCTCTCCTGCCAATCATAGCTCAATAAGCGTTCCTCCAGAGTCATCCCGGTCAACTCAGGTGGCTCTTGAATCTTGACTGGGCCCGAGCCTCTGTAACAGGAAGAGAAATCAATGGTTAAACGGGTGACGAAAGAATTCAATTTCAGGAAAATTGATAATATAATTTAGTATTATAAATTAATTACTAGAATTTAATTTAATTTCACGGTGTCGTTTAGTAGCAGACACAAGTTTTTAATAACGCATGTTATCCGATTTTCAAAATTCAAAATGTCGGATCCAATATGGCGTCCAAGAATAGAGTTTGAAAATTAAAAAAATTCGCCTGAAACTTGTTGCTCTCAACGAAAGGGTTGCCACAAATATTTAATTATTTACAAAAATCCTAATAAAATTCTTCGCAAGAATTTAATTATTTTTAAAAGTAGTAAATTTTCTCATAAAAATTCAATTATTTGAAAAAATTGTAATAAAATTCGTTGCAATAATTCAATTATTTTCATAAACAATAAATCGATTATTCGGTAATTTCATTTTTTTAACAATTTTTATTAGAAAAATCTAGAAAAATTCAATTATTTAAATTGAAAAATATATAATTTATTGAATAATTGAATGTTTTGTTAAAATTGAATTCTCATGAAGAATTTTATCAACAAATTTTTAAATAATTGAATTTTTTTGACAAATTTTAATAAAACTTTTAAGAATAATTACATTTTTCGAGGAATTTGATTAAAATATTGTATCCAAAATTAATTAAAATCCTGCGATGAGTTTTATTATTTATGAAAATAATTGAATTATATCAAAGAAATTTATTAAAAATTTCTTTTATCAATCTAGTATTTATGAAAATTGTAAAACTTATTAATTACATAATTTATAAGTCATAATTTTATGATAGTTCTTTAAAAAGAAATTATTGTCTGAAATAGAAAAAAACAAGGTTTTGTATTAAAATTCGTGGTTATTTTTATAGTTTCGTGTCAGATCTTCAAAATTCAAAATGACGGAACAATTACAGGAAGTTAAATTTAAAAAATTTGATTAAAACTCCCTAAAATCGATTTTAGCGAGTTTCGAACGAAAGGTCCAAAATTGAATTAAACATAAGCGAAAGTTAATTAAGAGAAAACTGTTTAACACTTCATAAACTAGTGAGTAATCAAATAGTAATTTATTTATTAACATGGGAATATTATTTCTCTAATTAAAACTTTTGCCAATCATAAATCAACGATGAAATTTAATTGATTGATTTAATAAAATATATTGCTAGTTGAATAACTTTGCTCTAAACTTTAATAAACTTTTTTTTGGAGTATGAATTATAAATACAATATATGATCCAGAAATGCTATTCAAAATGATAAATTGTAAGAAAATAGATTTTCCCATGAAATTCTCAATTAAAAGAAGAGTAATGAGAATAATTCCTTGGCACCACTGAGCAATAGAGTTAGTTCTTGTCTCTATCTGGCTCATGTAGGCAGTGAAATGTGCACATTGTGCGACGAGTTATAAGTTATAAATCTTCACCCGACCCACTCTTGCAGCACTTAGTGACAAATGGCACTAACAGCCAATTGAAAATAATGGAGACTCACTGAGTTTAGATAATTTCTCCTTCCGAATAGCAACAGCTCTTGACATTTCGCAGCATGGTCTAAATAGTTATTAAACTGTTATTCTCTGTACCTTAAATTCTTTAACTTCCTTTGCATATAGAGACGAATGTTCTGTTCAAGTGAATCATTGCTCTGCCCAAATCAAAGCTCTAAAAAGTTTCTTGAACAGCTTTTATCAATTTATTCAAATATTTTCGTTTCGTCCGCATTTTGATTTTTGAAAACGTAAACATTTCTTCATCAGAGTCATCAAGAGTAACAATTTTTAGGCGAATTGATTTTAAATCCTTATTTTGTTTTTAATTTAATTATAAATTGTGCTATTAATCTGTTTGTGTCTATTAATTTATTTTGATTAATTTATTTTCATTACTTTATTTTTGTTATTTTATTTTCTAACTCAAAATTTGTCCCTCTGAATTTTGAAAATGGAGAAACGAAAAATACTCACTCTATGAGTTTTTGAATTCCGAGACTGTGAAGAACGGTGGGTAGTGATGGTAGCGAATAGCAGAGGGACAAGTCGATGCGTGGATAGTAGAGGGCAGAAACTAGACAAGTCTCCTCTCTTGTTGTCAATCCACCCAAAGTTATAACGCCCCTCGATTCGGACGAATACGTACATTCCGCTATCAAATGGTCGCCCTGTAATCAAAAGCAAAAAAAAAATTCTTCAGGTTAGAAAAAGCGAGTTGGGATTTGATTAGCAGGAGGAGATAATAACGTGTATCTGATAGGTCACGCAACGTCCAAGTACTGGTCAAGTTCAGGGAATGTTCTCAGTTTCTTTCAACGTGCGCTTGATAAGGAAATGCAACATACAAGAACCCTAATGTTCCAAGAATAAGCCAACAAACTAAATGTTTCAATTCTTTAAATTCGAATCTAAAGTAAAATAAAATTATTGCAGGAAAAAAGAAACATTCTTGGAACAATTCAGTACTGATGGTATTTAGTTGAGAGATTAAGAACTTACCGGATAGACTTTGGCGGGACGTTGTAGTCTGCGATACTCCTGGTATTTGGGATCGTAGTTGCCGTCGGCGGCGATTGGTGTCATTTCCTCGCCGGCTCGAATCTGCCTCAGCCTGACCTTTTTGCCGAGCTCGTGTGTGTGCATGATGACGGCAAACATATTGATTCCATTATTAGGTATGGTTTGTCCCGTGCATTCAGTGATGCAATGGCCCTCGGAAACGACTTCCGATTGCCCGGGCGGTATGATGTGGCGCCAATTAGGATCGATACCTATACTGAGAACGCCGGCATCGTGTGTTCTCAATTTCTCCGTGTGCAGAAAACGCAGGCCAGAATTGTCGTTAATGAAGGCGTCCCGCCTTGGATTGACATAGAGTGTCTCGAGCATGTAGTATCGTGGTCCAGTGTGCGGGTCCAGCGCGTATCCGGCCTCAGGTGGGTAATTAAAGCCCTGCGCAAAGTTAAGAGAGACGTATAGAGCAGCGGTCGAGAATAAGCAAAAACAGAGCGTGCGGTATAGATAGAAAATGTATGTGTGTATGTGTAGAGAAATCGTGAGAGAACGCGTGTGGAATTGCACCTTCACAGGGAGCTCACGTTTCCACCGACCACAGGGAACGAGTTTGTGGTCGTTTTGCCATTGGTATGCATTACCTTGCTCGCGGGATTATCGCAAACGGCGGCGTTAGTGCCGTCTTTTAGGTTAAAAGAGAGAGAACTCATCGCATAGTCACCGAGTGGAGAAGCAAATGGGAATAAGACTTCCTGACGTGCGATATCTGTGGATACTAATGGCACAGGTGAGTATGGCTGACGCGATGGAATGAGAGTAATTCGCGTCGCAACTTAAATTCTAGACTCAAGATTGCCCACGCAAATAGCCCCTGTGAATCCTTTCCTGTACCATCACGTTATAAATTACCTTCTTCTTCTTCTTCTTCTTCTTCCATCTGCTTTTGCAAGTACCAGTACAAGTAATCTACATTCCTCTAATAAATTAAGGATTTCCCTAACATTGCTTCTCCCTCTTTCAACATTAAGATATCTTAGAGCCTTACCTCAGAACCAAGACTCCAAGTGGCTGCTATCGTGCTGCACTTTGGCATTGGCTGATCAGGTTGGTAGCAAACTCCCCCGGTGGTCCTTGCAGCGCCCTCCAATTCGGTCTGATTGCCTCGACACTCGTACAAAGTCATGTGATGCAGGTACTCCTTGTTACCCGGCTGAATGACCGGCTCGTACTGCAAATTAAAAACACATCTTTAGAATGAATTTCTCATTTGGGGAAATTAATTAGCTCGAGTCGCAGAGGAACATTAATCGTTCCTCGATTTCTAATTTTCTAGCTGCTACGGAATGACATTCGGTGAGTCAAGGGAAGGCAACGTGCGGTGGATTAAAGGAACATGTACTAGTTTCTACATCGGGAAGTTGAATCACGTACGATCATATTCCAGATCCACGTACTAGTTGCCACTAGTCTATATCGGCAACTTTATAGAACCGGAAATTCAACGCGCTTCGCACCTCTGGTGCGGAAGGTTTAATTCTCTTGCTTCACTTTAATCTTAATTACTCCACGTAGAAGAGTTTAACTTTCGACAATAATCACCGTCGAATACTAAACTCCAAACGCTCCTCACAATTATTTTGTTTATTCCTTCAATTAATCAGAGAATCATCTAATGGTTGGTTAGATTCTTACTGCTCATTTCGGAGCAGTAAGAATATAATTTTACATTCATGCTTTGAAAAATGACAAAACCAGGAAATATTTGCTATACTCAAAGTCAAACTGGACAAATGCAATCATCAAAAGTACATCTCGAATCAAATGCTGTAAATTGCTTCCGTTCATTGACTGTTTCATGTATGATTTAGCCAAGTTTCCGGTCCAGTTTTCCCCGAGAACTGACGGCACAAGTTTTCCTAGTATAATTTCAGCGAGAGAGGCATTTACTAACGAATTGGGTCGAGGACGCATTTAACTGATAGAAGTTGTTCATCAAGGAAGACTTACCCTCACAACGTGATGTTTATGGTGTATGTTCGGCATCTTGAGAACTCGACACCAAAGCAGCGTATCTTGCTCCGTTGGTAAGCCAACCTGCAAAAAGAAAAAAAAGGAGAAATTTAAATCAACTCTTCATAAACCCCGAGTCAGTTAGTAGCTGAAGGAAATAAAAAAATCCACTTGACTTGTTTCTTCAAAAACTACTCGTGTTTGGTTTTTTCAATTTCAAAATATCGTGCAATCGAATCTATTATGAAAAGTCAATTATGGCGTCATCTCATTAGCATTAATTGCGAAATAAATATAAATAGCGTCATTAAAAAGATCAGGCGTCTCGAGTTGATGCATAAACATGATGCGTTATTTAAAGCCGCAGAGAGGACGGTTGGACTTTTGCTCGTCAAGTTTTTCACTGCGGTTGCCGCGTAGACGAGAAGCAACGCGCAGAACGCGAGAAAAACGAATATCGAGGCGCCGATTCAATTATCGTCCTCCTGCCTTGTGCAGAACCAACATTGAAAAGAAGCAAAAAAAAAAAAAGAACTCAGGGAATTTACTCTGACTTCCGAAAAATTGCAGTAACATTTACCGGACATGGTTGAATAATATTCAACAAACTGGAATAAATTTACATTCTAGACAAATAAATTCCACGTGGGGCGAATTTAATTAAAATTTTATTAAAATAATTTGTATCAACTTTTATGGAAGAGTGTATAAAAAGTAGAGAAAAAAAGAGAGAGAGAGAGAGGAAAAAAAGAATTCCGATCCAAGTGAAGGACGTCTAAGAATAAAAAACCCAAGATTTTTCTTTCCTGTCCCAGATTTCTTTTTTAAGTTTCTTTTCGTTGAACTAAGTAGCTCGCGGGCTTTGCAATTTTCCCACGTATTTCTGCAAAATTAACGATTTCGAGATTACCCAGCCGGGCCATTTCCCATTTCATACAGATGCGCCCGAGGATATGACTCTGTGTCTGACCAAGCACAAAGTCAATCGATCCTAAAGAATAAATAGATAGTTAAATACGCATTTGATTGTTATTTTATTATTTCAGTCTTTTTTTTCCTTAAGTCGCTTAATTCCCATGACTTTAGTATTTTGTTCGATTCGCGAAGGAAGGGTTTTAATGAATCCCGGTCCTTAATTACTTTTGGAAAATTTAATCCCCCATCAGGATTGTCACTTAAGCAAACAAAGTTTGCTAAGATCTAATAAGATAACAGTTTGATTTTCCCGAAATCTTGTGGTTAGAAGGCGCGCGCGAGCGTCTTATTTCTATTCGCTTCGTGTAAAGCTAATTAGAAGTAAGTTTAAGCCAGGCATTGGGAAACTGCACTACCTAGCATGGCCTAATTCAACCCTTGAATATATATATAAAACGGACTTGAACAGCGGAATTAGCATTGTCCGATTTCACGATAGCTCCCCTATAATCTATGACCTAGCCGACGCTAATGAACGAATAGTTTTTGCCGGATGTGACCCCGAGTGGATTTATATCGTCATAAATTCGGAGCACAATGCAGAGAGTTTCTTCCGATAAAAATCCACTATACCCACTCGGGGTGCAAATGCGTTCGAACATTTGTCTCACGTGCAAAGGTGCAATCGGCTGTTTTCGTCGCACGCGTCTTTCTATCACAAAAGTATTAACAAAAGGCACCAAACACAGCAGGAGTGACAAAACAAATTTTTTTCTAAAGAACTTTTTTATTTCTCCCGAATACAACTTTATTGAAGTAAAAAATTTTCTTTTTCAATTTCATTTTCTCGGCAATAAATTTTGACCATTTTTTTCTTTAGTGAATTCTGTTCAATTGGAAGAATTGAATCCAGAACTCTTGAGCTTTTTTAATTCTTATTTATGCTTCATATTTTTGATCTCTCATTTCGATAAGATGGATGTTCTTTAGAATAGAAAATTATTTAATGAGATGAATTCTGTTTAATTGTTTCACATATAGAAGAAGTAGATATAAAAACCTTACAAAGAGGCAGATGGAAACTCATAAACAAGAAGATATAGACCATTCTTTTAAAAATCAGATAAAATCTATGATTCCCATATTTATATGAGACTGATTTCTCCTTGATGAAATCAATGTTTATTTTTCAGTTACACACGTTCCCATTGAAAAACCCATCATCACAATGGAATTATTCTATGCGCTCTTTCTTTACGTAATAGATTATAACTGCACATCCGCGCGTGACACCAATAGAACTGTGCAATATTATTATAACAAGCTACTGATAGCGTGGTGCTAATTGGCAAACCTCCTGTGCTCCAATTAAAAAAAAAACCTCTAATTAACTTTATTTAAACTGCATGAATATAATTATGAATTTCTGTTTAGTGCGTTTCTTCTTCATTTTAGAGTTAAACATCAAAATTCGCAACACTTGTCTCTTATACGGTCATAAAGATCTTTTATTACTCTGGGAAATTGCCAAGCTGCGGCTAATCAAGAAACTGTAACAACAAGAACAAAAAACTAGTTGCGGTTTTCTTTACTTTTGCGATGAGTAAAACATGTATTTTAACTACCAAGTGGATTTTTTTAGTTACAAACAAAATGAAGAAACAGAGAGATGGTTAGGGTCAAGTTTGAATGGAATTGGAAAAATTTTGAATGGTCACTCACCTGATGATTTAAGACATCCCACACCTGAAGTGCTGGATCATTCTCGTAGTTCCGAGAAGTGCGTTTAGGTTGAGCGTCCCTCTGTACCAAGTAAAGAGGTCGCGACCCTCGAACGGCTCCGTGAGCGGGAAGAACACCAGCTGCGGATACTGGCTCGTCCGCATTGTACTGCCAAACAACTTGCATTGTGTCATTCTGCAATAAAAAACGAAAAAGATATATATTAAAACCAGAGAGAAATATTGGGCATGTAAAAAAGAATATTCCACTTTTTAAAGGGTGGACCGAAAATGTTTAATGTTAAAGGAAAAGAATGTTGAATGCTAATTTTCAAAAAAAGAAAGAATTACAAAATCGATAATTTGATTCCACTTTTGAAAGGGTAAATAAAAAATGTTGAATGTCTAAAAAACATGTTAAATGCCAATTTTAATAAAAAATGTTGAATGTTAAAAAAAATGTTAAATACCATTTTGAATCAAAATTGTTGAGTGTTAAAAAAACGTGGAATGACAAAAAAAGGAAAGAAGAAATCGATTAACTAAACTCCATATTTAAAAACTGAACATTATATGTTTAAACAAATTGTTAAATTCTAATTTTAACCAAAAATTAATATTTAACCAAAAAATGTTTTAGAAAATGTTGAATACAAATTTAAATTTGGAAACAACATTTTTTTAATTAATTAAATACCATTTTTGAAAATTGAATGTTAAATGTTTTAAAAAATTTGTTAAATGTCAATTTTAACCAAAAACGTTTAATGACAATTTTAAAAAGAATAGGAAAACTAATTCGATTTTTCTTTTTAAAATTGAATGTTAAATGTTTTAAAAAAATGTTAAAAGTCAATTTTTACCAAAAATGTCGAATGACAAATTTAAAACGGAAAAAATTGTATTAATAAAATTCTAATTTTTAAAATTGAATGTTAAATGTTAAAAAAATGTTGAATGACAAATTTAAGAAGGAAAAAAAATCATTAATTTCATTCCCCTTTTTAAATTGAATGTCAAATGTTTTAAAAAATTGTTAAATGCCAATTTTAACTAAAAATGTTGAATGACAATTTTAGAAATAAAAATTTGACATTTTTTTTTCATTTTTTCATTAATTTAATTCCACTTTTGAAAATTGAATGTTAAATGTTTTAAAAAACTGTTAAATGACAATTTTAAACAAAAATGTTGAATGACAATTTTAAAAACAAAAGAAGAACAAAGTCATTAATTGAATTCCACTTTCGAAAATTGAATGTTAAAGGTTTAAAAAAAATATTTTTGAATGTGATTTGCAACCAAAAGTGTTGAATGTTAAAAAAGATTGTTGAATGACATTTTCAAAGCGTAAAGAAAAACAAATTTAATAATTCAATTCCACTTTTTAAAAAACTGAACCAAAAATGTTGAATACTTAAAAAAAAAGTCGAATGCTAATTTTGAAAAGGAAAGAAAAACACATCCAACAAAGAAGAAATATATCCTTCAATAAAGAAGAAGTATAGCTCATACAATAAAAACGAAATTTAAATATACACATCTGCCGTGGAAATTTTTTTGAAACAATTGTAAATTTATATTTAAGATGAAATATACCTTCCAATAAAAACACTTGTAAATTGGAGGTAAGAAAAAAAAAATATATATCTCTTCCAATAAGGAACAAATGTAAATTTTGCAAAGAAAGAAGAAATGAGTAATTGTCTTTCATGTTCCTGGGGAAAAAGTTTTAAGATTCCTCCCCCTCTATTTTTCTTTTGTACCATAGAGCTACTCCTCTCGTTTTTCGAGATGTGGACTCTTTACAAATTACGGTAATAAAGCTACGTTGACTTCATGATTCATCTAAGATTAAGTTTAATTTCCTTCGTCCCTAGTCTTTGAGCAACTTGAAAGAGTTAAATAGCAAGAGAAAGAAAGAAAGAAAGAAAGAAAGTCGTTAAGAAAAACCACACCATAACACTTTGCTGGAAAAAAACAGATAGTAAAGAAAATGAAATTTTTTTTTCTTTATGAGTACTCGATATCTTCTCTCACAATTAAATTTTCAATCAAGCATTTTTTTTTCTCTCCCTCTGCGTAAAAGAAATAATTCTAATTCTATTTTTCGAGAAAAAAAAAACTCGCGGGAAATAAAAATTATTTTTACAAAAATGAAATTGAAATCGACGAATGTGGAGCATGTTACAGAAGTTGAGATGAGCGAGAAAGGGGAATGAAAATTAATCAATCGGTGAATAATTAAATTCTTAGAAATCATTTATGAAATGAACCTTATCGGTTATTTCCTTCTCTGTTCTTCTCTCAAGGATATATGCTATCCATTTGACGTTCAATCGAATTACATGCTAGTCAAAGTCTCTCCGAATAATCCGACTTAGTTTCTGAAATCGATATTCGCGTTCATGATTCAAGAAGAGAACGTGCGTTTGATCTCATTTCGATAAAGTTAGCTTTCTATGCTTTGGAATCGATCCAACTTTTGAGAAAGATGCATGATTTATTATCACTGTGCATTGGATGAAACTTGATGGATATCACTGTCAAAATTCAGATTCGACTTGAAATAAATGCTTCTCAAGTCCCAACAGATGTGTGTATGTGTGTGTGATTTTTTTTCTCTGCAATAAGTCAAATATAATTATATAAGAGAGCGGTATGGAGAAGAAAAAGAAAAAATTGATGCTCAACAGGAGAGTGGAATTTTATCTAGTGAATCGAATATCACATTCAATCTGCCCGGGACCGGCAGGTGAGAGAATTTACGCACTGCCTCTTGTTGAATGTGACATTCCTGATGAACGTTAAGATCGGAGAAAATAAAATTCGATTCGGCAGAGACGATAAGGAGACGTTTTCTAACACCTGATTCCTCTCTTGGGAATCACATGCGACGTTTCCTTAATAAGTTAAAAAAAAAAAATTTTATACAAAACAGGTTCCTGAAGTTAGCTTCGATCCTCAGCCTCGAAAAAAATTTTTCCTTATTTTTATTAAGAAAATTTTAACCAATTTTACTCCTTTGATTCACTTAAGAAGTAAAAACCAATTTAATAGTATTTTTAAATTAGATTTTACTAAATATTAATATTTTGTTAACTTGAAACTTTTTTGTAACTCAAAAAATTGAGTGATTTTTTTGGTTTTGTATAAAAAGTATTTTTCAATGCTGAGCATTATGATGGCAACTTCAGGGACCATACAAAACATCTTTAAAATTAGTATTCGAAATCTAATGATTATTACAATCAGCTTAAGGATTCATGCTCAACGGTATTAAAAATAGCTTTTCTTGAAATAAACTTGAAATTAAAAATCAATATTAACTAAGACGAGAATATACTTGAATTTTCCTATCAATTTCCTATCAATTTCTAAAAAAGTAGCTTTAAGATTCGGAAAAAAATGGCTATCGAAAAATTGATTTTGACAATACTTTACATAATTTTTATAAATTAACCTACATTCAAAAATAAAATAATTTATATTCAGATAAATATTTAAAAACCGATATACAATTCTCCACAGGAAATCAATTACTTAAACTTATAAATACAAATATATTTATTGAATAATTAAATATTTTTTTAAATATAATTCTTATAAAGAACATTGTAGAAATTCTTTATATGTTTTTTAATAATTAAAATTCCTGAGAAAAACATATTTAAAAAAAAAATTTTTAAATAATTGAACGTTAGAGGAAAAATTTATTATTTTTTAAATTAATTAAAATTTTGAAGACAAATTTAGAATTTCTGAAAATAATTGAATTTTAGAGAAGAAAATTATTATTTTTGTAAAAATAATAGAAATTTTGAGGAAAATTTAAAAATAAATTTTGATCATAATTGAATTATTGACAAGAATAATTGTAATAAATTTTTTGTGAATAATTCCATTCCTGTGAAATTGTATATTAAAAATAATTGAAATCCTGCGATGAGTTTTATTACTTATAAAAATTAATGAATTCTTGCGAAGAATTTTAATAATTTTTTTTAAACAATGGAATTTTTTGCGAGGAATTTTATAAAAATCTTGTTAAATTATTGATTTTATTTGAATTTTATGAAAATTTTGTTTTAAATAATTGAATTTTTGTGAGAAAATTTTTTATTTCTACTTTCACTTTTAATTCATTTTCACTTCACTTTTACAAATTTGAGATAAATTCGGGTTAATGTGAAGTGATATGAAAGTGAAGTGAAATCTCAGAATTTCACCCCTTTGTGAATATCAGAAACCAGAAAAGTCGACCAGAGTTTTGAATCCGAAGTCAGTATTCACAGATGTTAAAGGTTAACCCCCATTGTATTCGGATTACTTACACATGTCTTTTTTCCAACAAAGGGAGAAAATAATCTCTCTCTTTCTTTATTTCTCTCTCTCTCTCTCTTTAAAAAAATAATCAATGTTGCCAATATTTTCTTCTAATTTGAACAAAACGTGACAATATGTTGAGAAAAAAATGCAGTGTTTCAATTAGAGGCTTAAAGCGAAGTCGATGATAAAAAATAGATCTCGTGCTCAGTTGGAAGTATTCCGAACTTTTTTTATGATCTGGAGTAACATGTTTAATTAATTAGTGTCGAGAATAACAACCCGGAAGAAATTCTAATTACGGTCTACTTTACTCAAGAAAAGCCATGAGTGAGGATGGACTGTTTCAATGGGGACCCGGGTTACAGATGGCTGCTCTCACGAACAGACCTCGTATCGTATTCCGACCAAAGTGTAGCTACATTTCCGAGCTTTCGTGAGCTCTTGGAACAACGCATGGAGAAAAGAGACTTACAAGATTTACTGTTGAATCGAGTGGTCGTTTGAGAAAAGGAGAGAAAAGGAGAGAAAGAAAGAAAGAGAGAAAAAGAGACTAGCAAAAAGAAACTTGGGGAAAATACAAGAAAGTGTAAAATAGAAAATCAATTTAGATTTCTTGATTAAATAAATTTCTATCCAGTACTTTCTGCTAAGAAATAAATCCACCACTTTTTTGTATCTTCCAGTTTGTCTTTGTATCCTTGATTCTCAATTTTTTAGCGAAAGTTAGTTACACTTTTTGGACTTTGAATAAAGATTAATTTCCCCCGTTTAATGATTCTGTTTTAGTTTGTATATAATCATCTCGAGGCAATTAGTACTAGACGGATCAAAGTTTTCCTATACCAAGTTCGCATTTCTTTTTGGGGAGAGTAGAAATCTCCTTCAGAGGGGAAAAACGAAGGAATCGTTGTTAGAAGCTTCTCTCTACTTTTTTCCACTTGCGTGTGGACTTGTTTCATTACTCATTGCGACGTCGACGATGGTACCAAGACTCCTGTGTACTTTAAACATGTGTTTAACTTAATAACTCACAAAACTATGTGGACAGACTTCTTTTCTGCAAATTAGCATTCCGTGACTACTGCAAAAAGCCATTTGTCACTTTGTCAGGAAGTGGGGGAAATTTCTATTTTGAATTTTATGTAGAAAATTCCCTCTTCGGTTTTTTTGGAAATTCAATTCGATTGTTCACCCAATTGTTCTTCGGAGCGTCCGGAAAAGCGATCTTAACGATTATCGAAAAACGTGAAAAAGTGCGCGTGAGCAACCTGCTATAGTTTGTAACTTACGGCAATTTAATTCCAAGATTCCAAATCGTACTTGGCGTGGTTCAAATTCCGTCTAATTTCCCTTTTTTTATAATCAATTACAATCTCCTCTTCGTGTGCCAAGAGCTTTAGGAATGAAATCAAAGAACTTCTTTTCTTTTTAGCCGTACTAGTCTGCTTTTTTTTACAATTTACCACTATTTGGATATTCTTCTCGGGAGTCAATTAAAAAATTAACGCTTAACGGCAATTTATTTAGAGGATACAAAAGAAGGAAACAATCTTCTTAATCAAATGTTGAAGACCACTTTTTTCCACAACGAGTTTAAAATTCAAGCAGAACATTTAAATTTAAACAGATGGTTATCGAAAACTGGTCTCAATAAGCTTATATACTGTCGATTGAATCGTCCGATAGAAAAACCAATTTAAATTCAGAGTGATTCGATTTCTAAAACTCGTCTCGGTCAATAACCGCATTAAAGCTTATTTTTGTTTAACAAGTTGCATATTGTTAAAGCTCGTTATACTCTCGCACACACACACACAGTTTAAAGTTGTTTGAAAAGTCTCAATTGGCTTGTAAACTAGTTCGAGGCCAATTGGCGGACAAGTTTTACAAGAAAAAAAAAAACTCGAACCGGACGTTAACTAGTGGTAGTCAAGAAAATTTTATTCTCCAACTACTTCAACACGCTAAGATTTTCATCATATAGTATATCATAAACAAGATTTTTACCCAACGAGAGAACTGTATACTCCCGGAAAGAATAACAAAAACTTGATCGATCTTTCGAATTCAAGTAACTTGCGCAACGACATGTAACGTATTACTCTGCAGGTTTAATGCCCTCCGCAACGTGGTTTTGCGCGAAGAGAGAGAGAGAGAAAAACATTCACTATACGGAACGAGCACCTGTATAATTAACAGGGTTGAGTGTTCTTTCAAGTCCGCTGATGTTATTCTTGGTTCAATCACTCACACTTGTCAATATGTGTACACTACAAGAGCTTTCACAACTTTTAAATTATTCCTCAAACCCTTTTGTATTTCAATTTCCCAGTGTGGAATCATCGATTATTTTCTCCAACTGTTTCAAGACACGTGGTAGATGGAAAATATAAACCGTCATTTCATTTGTACACGTACGTGTCATAAATACCACCATTTACGTTAGAGCCAACTTTCTCCTATGGATATATTATAATACTTTTATTATGCGTGCAATCACTAAACACTATTCTTAAGTTGCTATAGAATGATCCCGATTATATGCATGATACTACTAAACTACTTTATGTCTCTATATTTGCTGTATATATACGTATAATTACACGTCTCGCGCCACGTGTATCAATGAAAAACATACGAATCAACTTCATGTTGCAATATGTTCCAAAGGGAAAAGAAAGGAATTAAATCCCAGCGAAATAGTGTCTTGAATTAACAACGTTTAACAACGTTCCAAGAGAGCAAATCAGGGAGAAGAAATCTATTCATTATGGAATGAGGTCAGGAGATAAAACGGGGTGACAGCAGTATATAAAAGATCCCCTTCCATTTGGTAAATTTCGTTATCTCACTCGCTAAGTTATCTTAATGGGTCTTATTGTCTTGACGTATAGTTGAACTACCCCTTTTCTCCTTTTCAGCAAAATTTACTTCGCCTTGTTTCACAGACGTATTATAATCCTCTATATATTTCTAACCGACAATCCAGTTAACACCCATTAGAAATGCGGATTAACTATCTGCCTTTCTAACTAAGGCTGACAGACAGGCACGCACGGGTCGTTAGCATTATTTGCTGATTAACACTAATACATCATTTTCGAATCTCCAACTTGTATATATAAAACTTTAAATAATGAAGGAATTAATTTACCATTATCAGTTAAAAACTTAAAACAATCCCTATCATTGATTTTGTCATCCGATTAATGATTTCAGTATAGTAGTGCTAATACTTAATGTTGTTTTTCGCTTTTTGCATTGGCATTGCTTGAAATTATAATTATATGTTTCTACACTACCAGCCGGAGGGATTAAATAATTCCCGATGTTTCATCGTTCCTAGAGTGGCAGGCCGTCGACGTGGTATATCTGATGTACAGATTGAAGTTAGGTATCGAGAATGCAATATGCAAGTTGGCTCTTCCACACTCCTCAAACCCTTCGCTACAAATCCGATCCAATCTTTACTCCATTTTCCTCTTCGTCTCAACGACTCGTCAGCAGCATTCCCCCAGACGGGAAGAACCAATGACCTAAAACTAGTGCAGACATATCATCTTGATGAAGAAAGTGGATAGTTGCAACTACACTTCGATGGAATTGTATTGATAAAAGAGTTCTTTATAGAAAAAGTAAAAAAGGATATAGCAGAGAAGAAGAAGTTGCCTAATGAACATACTCTTCAGACAACTCATGTTTGGTCAGTGTTATGTCACACGTAATTGCTTTCTCTTGGAATAGAGACGCAAGTAGAGTATCTTAGAGCAGCGAAAGTTGGTCAGCCTTCGAAAACTTGGCTTCAAACTGAATTAGAGGAGACTTCATCATTGGTGTTTGTCCAAACAAGTCGAAATCTATGTACTTGCCAATATGGTCAGTGCTTCGGAGAAAGTTTCCCTTATCACTTTGATAATTTTTTGATTTTTGCAAAAAACCCCTTGGAGCTATAGAAACAGCCTCGACTTTACCTTATTGACAAACATCTGCAAAATTACGTTGTCTATGAACTTAAAGGAGATAGGCTCTTCGGAATTTACAAAGATGTTTCCTGATGTTTACTGACATTCAGCAGTAATTCACTACATCAGAAATCTCATCTTTCCTAACAAAAATATCGATTACCATCTTCTTCTTCTATTTTTATCGAATCATAACGAAAGTATTTCTCAGTCCATTGGTATTTTCATTTGAAAAGACAGGCACCATACAGCAATGTCTTTGAGGACAAACATTTTTTTTGTCCGCGTCAACTTTCCTGCTTCGAATACAATGGAACAATCAACCAGCCACACGAGTGGGAATAAGGGTACTGTGTACCCCTCCTCCTCCTTTTTCTCCAAAGCATCCTCTCTCTCGACTCTTGAACCTGCAGACGATCATCGTTTGACAAAGAATAAACCACAATTCCTCCAAAATTTCAATATCTCCGAAATTCAACAAATTCGAATCAAAAAAAGACTCTTGGGATTTAAAAAATCACCACAACAATAACAACAAAAATCACATGAAAGCATAAGAAAATATTCGAAACAATATTTTGATTCGTAAAGTTCCGTAAAAAGGAATAAAAATTCAGTATCTAGTTACAGTGGAACATTCAGTAGAAAGTCGACAATTTCGGTATTGCGAATTGTTTCGTGAATAAAGTTTTAAATAAAAACATTTGAGATTGAAAATAAAAACAGTAGCATTAAAAGCTACGAACCGCGTATTTTACCGCATCTATATCTGTGGCAAGAATCTTTTTAAGAGGATCTGGCAAAATTGATAGTCAACTTTTCCAAGTATTAAGATCTAGTGACAGGGTATAGAAGAAGAAGAAGGAAAAACTTTATATAAATCGACGAGAAGATATAGAAAATCGATTTTAGGTCACGATTTCTATCGCGCAGTATTGAGCTTTTTCCATGATATATTATGTCAAGTTTCCAAAGTCTTCGCCCCTCTCTCCGTAAGTTAGTTAAACTATTGTCGATTCCTAGATATTTGCTCGGGATTACGGCTTCGTTTAACTTCCAGCGTTCTCATGGGTTGCCCAGAGGAAAGGAATCAACCGATGGGTGGAAAAGCGTTGGCTGAGTTCCGGCCAGGAAGTCGTCTTCTAAAGTCGCTCAAACGAGTTTGCACGATTGGAAAGAACCATGTGGAACTTTAAACTCCAACTTTAAGTCAGGATTTACTTTTACTGCCTTTACACTGCCGCCTATAAAGAACGAAATTCTCATCATTAATTAAGAAATTAAATTCAAATTCGTCTGCACAGTCAATTTAAAAAGTATTTTTTTCTTTAATTGAAAATCATTGTGTTCGCAACGAAAAGCGAATATTGAAAAAGAAGAAGGAGAGCAAGATTGTAGGTTTGGAGATTACCTTGCTAACCCATAGTCTCGGTTAAGTGCGCCAACTCTGATTTGAAGGATAACCGCAGACATAATAGGCACATTAACGCTGCCAACGGGCGTTTCCTCGCAGAGTAACGAGGTTACAATTACACCCAGCTGCTTGAATGGCATTGTGAAAGTGCAGTGACAAAATTAAATATTCAGATAAGTATGCTACAAAATATTGACCTGTATTTTACGGCGAAATAAAACTTGTGGAGAGAAGAAGTTCGTGACACGAAACAAAGAGAGTGAAAATAAAAGTAAAAATGTTAAGCAAGTTGGGTGGTCCAGGGGAGAAGTTTTGTCGCGAAGTGGTTTTCTTCTTTACGAGGTCTCGTCGCACGTTCCTTGCTTAACGAAAAGGGCTATATGACGAACATCTGCTTCAGTGCACAAGCAAACAAATTATCATTAACGAAAGAATTCCCCGCGACAAATTACCTGTCAGTGTGGCTTTAATTCTTTTCTGTACTTTAATATTTGCTTCATTAGACTAGTGATTTTTGAGCTCCATAATTAATCACTATTGTTACAGATTATTTTTTATTTAACCATAGTGTTATTTTTCCCAATTTCAGCCATTTTTCCCTTCGAACTCAAAGTTGATGTTGAAAAAGAAATAATAGCTAGAAGATTGTGATTAGACTTTCGGAAAAAGAAAAAAAAGGGGGCTCTCTGATCGCATGACCGTGCTACCACCGCCCTTCTTTTAGTATTGAATCCTCAACCTCCTATTCTGTAATACGATCACTTCCGCTTTACTTTATCTTATTTTGTATGCAGCTAATTTGCATGTCTAACGTTCACGATAAAATTGGTTAACGCTGCACCAAGCTGGTTGCGCGAGTACACCACCTAATTTAAGCTTCGGTGTAAGCAGTTAAGCTCCCTTCTCACAGTTTAATGCCGAATGTATGTGATGAACAGGACCGGACGAAAACGTAAAATTGCTTCATAGTTAATGCAAACACATCCTTATCCTGAGGGATAATATCATATCATATCATATGAGTGGGTTCATTGCTCTTTTTACGATGAACGATGCCATGTGAGTGATATAGTTTTGTCCCGTGTCCCATAAACATTTGTGTTCATTTTATACATAAATTACAATACTCGCATGTAACATTATGTAATAATCACACGTTACAAAATGGAGCCATAAAGTATGAATATATACCACAGCCTTAGTTGGAATGCAATTATTTTATGCAAATGCATTTTATATTCGAGTGTTTTCTTGGGGGAAATCGACTGCAAATGCAAACCGTTATATACATTAAATGCCATCCTCTTTTTTGAAGGAAAGCGAAAGTTATTGTTGTTTCTTGGCAAGGGAATGGCTGTTTTCGTCGACCTCGTCCATTTTGGAGTTATGTAGTAAACTTACAAGCTGTAACCCGTCCTCGTAAAATGGTGGAATTTAATCAAACTTTCCTATCCTTAGACAATATCGGGCCGTGCACTTAAATGCGTCGTGAAAGAAGGCTGCACACTGTAAATCTATCCCGTGTGGTCGAAGACACCCGAGTGCTTTCGAACCTCGTAAAATTCCATTTACCTCAATATCACTGGGTCACACACTTAAATAACGGGAAAAGCTTCTTCTAAAACATCATTTTCTGACGAATTAAACTCAACTCTTGATAGAAATACATTTTCTGTAGTTTCTATTAATTTTCGAATATTTAGAAATGTTATATTTAGAGGAGAACTTCTAGTTAGATGATGATGAATATTTAATGTGATGTTGGAGAACATCAGTAGAACTGCTATGGAACATCGAGTCTGGCGCTTTAGAAATAGTTTTCCCAGTTTGGAGAAAATAAATGTAGCTCAACATTGGAGAAGAGTTTAATTAGAATTTCCAAAGGGACTTTAAACTTGGACATCTTCACGGATGACAATAGTGAATTCACTTCCGGTATACATTTGAGAAGTAAATTTTCCCAATGGTTGTTCTTAACTTTTCTCCTATAGCTATTGGAAAACTTTGAAAAAGTAAGTTTCATTCAATCGTTAATTCACCAGTAAGAGGAGTAGAAATAACTTTCCTCCTAATTAATATACATCAATATTGAAATCATTTTTCTAATGTTACAAATAGCAGCAGTGGATATAGTATTTTTAATCCCAAAACTTGTGGATTTTTCCCCTCTAATGCTAAATATCTGGGTTTGAGTCGCTGAAATCTTGGAATAGGGTTTTCGCTCAATTCAAAGCGATAAAGTCTGTCGATTGCCCAACCTCTCTCCTCTCTTCCAAGCTCGAGAGTGAAATCCGGGAGATTTTTCGAGTAATTCGAGTTTTCAGATAGTGCCCTCGACTCGTTGCCGCATATCGTCTTGACCGATAAGGTCTTCCACACCTGGCGTCGTAGTGAACAGCATTGGGCGTCGGTCAAATTCGATTTTCCCCATTTCGTCCGATCGTCCATTTGAAATAGCGATCGGGACCAGTTCATGTACGAACCTAATCCAGATAGAGTGGTAAACTAGATACGGCTGCGTCAGGGTTCGAATAAATGTAGAACCAGGTCAACCAGCCAATCCTATACCTTCAGAAGGCACCACCAATCTTCCAATCGTGCTCTAGCGCTTCCATTTCGCTTTTCCCTCTGCAGTACTATATACCTTTCTCTCAAGAGGATCCTTGACAAAAAACGAACGAAGAAAAAAAAGAAGTAAAAGAACGAAAAAACGAAAGAAAAAAGGAAGGAAAAAAGAAGGAAGAAAAAAAGTACACTAAAAATAGAAAGGGACTCTCTCTCTCTCTCTCCCAGTTTCGAAGGAATCGACGTATATTCGCCGAAAAGGAATTTCTCGGTGTCGAAGCACGTTACACGGATGTATTATCGATTCGATGCTGCCGCGAATGTCGTCAAGCCAATGCACTTTTCGGAAATAAAAAGTTAAAAACGTTTTCTCGTATTCGCAGCAAGGTTTTAAGAACCCACGTGCAAACGCTTCTGCCTTTACGCGCTTCGCGTGATTTATCGGACGTTGATGGGCTTCTTCACACTCTCCATTTTCGCTCGATAAACACCTGCGGTAATTGCATAAAACTGCCTTGTTGACGCTTAAACTATACTTTTTTTTCGTCTCCTTTTTTTCACACTTTAAAAATAATTTATCAGCAGCCAATATGAACTGTATTATATAGGCAAGAGTTCTTTCACGTGTGGGACAAATGCGATTCAAGATACTGATTTTGCTTGTCAATAATTAAATTTTAAAATAGTAGCAAAAAGTAGCATGAAAGTATTTAAATGTTTATAAAAATAATTTACCGCGTGCGAGGAATTTAAAGAAAAAATGTTTAAATAATTAATTTCTTGCGACTAATTTTATGCAAATTTTAATTTAAATAATTCAATTATTCTACTGAATATTTAAAAATTTAAATTCTTTCAAGGAATTTGAAAAGACTGTTTTTTTAAAATCCATTGATTTTGCGAGGAATTCATATTAAATTTTTATGAATAATTACATTTCTAGAGCAATTCTTGTAAAATTGTATCAAAAATATAATTAAAAATTGGTAAGAAAACAAAAAAAATTTTTTAATAATTAAATTTTTGCGAAGAATTTTATAATTTTTCTAAATAATTCACATTTTAAGGAAAATTTTATCAAATTTTTTGAAAATAATTGAATTTTGGAATAGAATTTTATTATTTTTTAAAAGAATTGATTTTTTGGCGAGATTATTAACAAATTTTTAAAAATAATTGAATTTTAGTGAAGAATTTTATTATTTTTGAAAAGAATTGAAATTTTGACAATAATTAAAAAAATGGAAAATAATTGAATTTCGCAGAAGAATTTTATTATTTCTAAAAAGAATTTAATTTTTGACAAGATTATTAACAAATTTTAAAAAATAATTGAATTTTAGTTAAAAATTTTATTATTTTTGAAAAGATTTGAAATTTTGACAAGAATTAAAAAAAAAATTTTGTAAATAATAATAATTGAATTTCGGAGAAGAATTTTAATATTTAGAAAAATAATTTTGATGATAATAAAAAAAATTGTCAAATAATTGAAATTTTAATGAAAATTCGAAAAAAGTTTGAAAATAATTGAAATTTAAATGAAAATTAAAAAAAAATCGAATAATAGAAATTATGTTAAGAATTTTATTAACAATTTTAAAAATAATTGAATTTCAGAGAAAAGTTTTATTATTTCAGATAGTAATGAAAATTTTGACTAGAATTGAGTTGAATTGAATTTATGATTTGTAAAGACAATTGAAATTTTGCCAATAATTTTATTCCAATTTTTGAAAATAATTTAATTCCTGTTAGTAATTAAAACATTTTTAAAAATAATTGAATTATTGCAGAAAAAATTTATTATAGTGTTTAAAAAGAATTGAATGTTTTTGGAGATTTTCAAATATTTTTTTGGAAAATAATTGAATTTCGAATATTTTTTGTGAATATAATAATTGGTTTTCGAATATTTTTTTAAAAAAATTGAATCGTTTTAAAGAATTTGATTATAATTTTGAGGAATATTTTTTTTCCAGTATTAGCGAATTTAAAGTAGTGGAAATTCTAAAAACAACGATAGAGATAGTATAGTTGAAATCTAAAAATGTACCAAATTAGTAGCAGAACGTGAAAAAGCTAGTAAATACAAACAAGGTTTTAGTATATAGATGAGCATGAAACTCAAAAAAAAATCGGACGCGGATAAAAACAAAACTCATCAATTATAACCATCTCACTCTCGGGAATGTTTTTTTGATCGAAAATGGAAAGTTAATCTGTCTTGAAGGTTACGAGTGTTGGCGATATCAGAAGTAGAGGAGTTGGAAATTTACTGGCGCGTCGCCACGTTACTCGTACCTTCTCCCTTGCCTCGGTTCATTTCCATAGCGTTTTGATCAAGCTGTCTGCATATTAAAGCCACCGATATTGCAGTCACGCAATATTAATATCCGATCGCAACGTGTGTAAACGAGTTAGGCCAGAGCGCCGTTTAATTTGACGTTCATTCGATTAATCCACTACAGTCGTCAGCTCAAATAACAATGGATTCGACAGGTAGACAGGATAAGAGTCGAGGTTATGGATGACGTTTCCCATTCAGAGAACAGAGTCCCAATCAAATCATTTTTTAGCTGAAAATTTGAGTTTTCCTTCCAAATTCTCATTCTTCTTGTCTTGTCTGACGAAAACTCGTCTGTACTTTCATTAAAAATCAATCAATTGGAACTTTTTTCGAAACCAATTAAACGATTCCAACAGGGAATTAAATCCAGACTTTCCGAAGGGTTTTAAACTCTTTGTAATTAAATACAAAGAGAGTTTGGGACACAAATTTTACAAGTTTAATTAATTATAGATGAGAAGAGTATTTTTCGTCGAAACGAAATAAAAAGTTAATTGGAAGAATAGAAGGGAGCAGATGTGGAAAGGTTATAAAATCCCCCCCCCCCCTGCTGAGAAAGATATCGCCGATCATGAACGAAATAAGACGCAGATCGGGTCGTACAACTTGAGTCACTTTGGTAACCCTAGTATAGGGGTCTAGTTGCCTAGATCAGCCGACGAAGATATACCGCTTAACATATAAAAATACAGCGGCAAGACTCTCGATACATCACATGATCAGATAACGAAAAGAGTTGTCGTTTGTCGCAGAGAAAAGATAGAATCACATAGACTTTATTTTACTCTCGCGTTAAAACTCGTCTGCTTTTGATGACTCAACTCTGTACGAAAGACATTTTTTTTTGCTTTTGCCCACAATGGATTCTGAAATCTATACTTTCATCGCAACGGAATGACAATCCGCAGTGAAAAAGGAGTTAAAGAGCACTGAGCCGTAAAGAATTGTCAGGCAAGGGAAGAAAAAAAAATCAACTCTGCGATAACTTGGATGGCTGGTTGGACTTTTATTAACATACAATACCTCTGGACAAGTTTTCTGGAACGGATACTTTTAGATGAACTGACCACTTTTACCTCTTGGCAAATAAGGTCAGATCGAGGCTGACCGCAAAAGAGAGAGAGAGAGAAATGAAAAACTAGCAACCATTCATGGATTCACTGGCCTGTTTGGTGTGCAAACCCAGTTCTCCAGTTGCTTTTTAAGGATAAGAATGTAACGTCGACTGGTTGTTGACTGGTGCATGCCTCTTTTAACAATAACCAAGTCCATTGTCAAACGTCGTCTTGACCTATGACAATGGACGTCAGGCGAAGAAAAAAAAACCTGGTAAAAATAGATTTCTTACCAGCACGAGTGCTAACTCACCCGCGATTAACACGTTCACAACCTTCGTCGACCTCTTTTCACCTATAAGTATCTTAAGTGCTCTAATATCTCACCCGATCTTTTGCCCCAGCGTTTAGCATTTTTTAAGTCACTTCACAATGTCTCGCCATTCACAACTAAATTTTTTCCTCTATTCACCTTTTTTCTCAATCTAAAAAATATTCTCAAACATATTCTCAAAGATACTCCGGAAGAACAATTCGTCAAAAAAAGCAACAATTCTCACTTCTTTCTCTTATAATTCTCAAAATATATATTCCGAAAGAACAATTCGTCAAAAAAAGCAACAATTCTCACTTTTTTCTCTTATAACTCTCAAAATATATTCCGAAAGAACAATTCGTCAAAAAAAACAACAATTCTCAATTCTTTCTCTCATAATTCTCAAAATCGTGAAAAAAAAATTGGCAATTTATTTTTTCTAGAAAAAAAATTCAACGATAACACATTGAAAGGGAGTTTGAATTGAAAAGAAAACAAATCTGAAAGGAAAAACGGCATGTGTAAAAGAGGTAAATTCCTTCTGGAAATCGCCGGATAAGAGTAAATCCTCAAGATCCAGTTCAACAATCGACTGGAGAGTTGAGTAAAGTGGACAGCTTACCGTAATCTTGAGGTCACGAGGGTCGCAAGTATCATACTGTCGACTAAAACGCAAAACCGTATGCGTTTTATTCTCGTAGCCTAGCTGGAGATTATAATCCTGACTCGAGTCCATCTGAGGATCTCTGGTAGCGTCCTTGACATGTCGATCCTGTAACACAATAAAGTAATAATGCGAAATTAATTAAATGGTCAATGTAATTCTAGCATATAATTAAAATTTAGTCAAATTTAAGTAGAATTGGAATATTATTTACAAAAGAATTGAAACGTTTAGAAAAATTCTTTAATTCTTGCGAAGAATTTCGGGGAAATTTTTAATTCATTTCTTTCGACTAATTTTATGCAAATTCTAATTTAAATAATTCAATTCTATAGGAAAATTTTTATTATTCATAAAAATAATTGACATCGTACGAAGATTTTTACAAAATTTGTTTTAAATAATTGAATTCTGTTCGCAAATTCTATGAAAATAGTTAAAATTAAAAATCATTGAATTGCGAAAAGTTTTTAAAAATAATTAAATTTTGCAAGGAATTCTATTAAATTTTTTGACAATAATTAAATGTCTGTGTGGTATTTTAGTAAATTGTTTTGAAAATAATTGAATTTCAAGAAGAAATTTATTACTTTTCAAAAATAGTTGAATTCTTGTGATAAATAATGTTATTTATGAAAACAATTAAATTTTGTACGGAATTTTATTAAAAATGCAGCAAAGTAATTGAATTTTCGAGAAATAATTTTGTTATTGAATTTTTTGTCACAAATTTATTTACACGAAAATTATTTAAATCTTGGGGAGAATTTTATTAAAATCTAAAAGAATAATTTAATTATTTCCAAAAAAAATTGTATTAACATTTTATTTTAAATAATTAATTTCCTTCGAACAATTTTATTAAAATATTTAAAAATCATTGAATTCGTTTGAAAAATTATAATATTTTTCTAAATAATTAATTTATTATGACATTTTCACTACCTTTGAAAATAATTGAAATTTTGCAATGAATTTTATACGAATTTTGTTGAGGATAATTTAATTTCAAAGAGGAATTTTATTATCTTAGAAAAATAATTTTCATTTTGAAAAAAAACCTTTGAAAATGATTAAATTTCGGAAAAAAATTCCTTAATTTTTGAAAATAATTGAATTGTTGCGTGGAAATTGATGGAAATGTTTAATATTTAATTAAATTTAAATTAAACAATAAATAATAATAATAACAATAAAATTTAGTTTAAATTAAATTTTTTAATTTCTGTTTAAAATTTATTGCATTTGAGAGTAAGTAAAATTTAGATTAAAATTTTCAAAAATAAGTAAATTTTGGAGAAGACTTTATTAATTAATATAAAATACTATTAAAAAATATACGAAATTCTTCAATGAGTCTTATTATTTATGAAAATAATTGAATTTCGAATATTTTTTGAAAATAATCAAATTACTGACAAGAATTTGATTATTATTTTATAAGAATAAATTTTTTTATTTCTAGGATTGGCAAATTTAAATTAGTGGAAATTAAAAAAAACAGAAATAGCATCTTTTAGTGGTCGAAATCTAAAAAAGTACCCAAATAGTAGGATTACTTAAAAAAAAGTAGTAAACACTAGGTTTTTAGTAAATGAGCGCGAAGCCTGCAATTTCGAAGTGGCGAAAGTAAATTCAAACGTGGCGAAAGTAAATCACACGACTACACTCTTTTTTTCTTGATCTTCGACCAAAATCGTCATGTACAACTCTCAGCGAAAGCAGAACTTTTCTCAACTCCGCGCACTAAACGGAATAACGAAAGTAAATATCATCCTAGGCAAAAATTGTATACTTAAACATCGAATACAAAAAAACAAATTGGAACTTTTCATCAGTACCAGTAATTTACCACCAACACTACATATTATTAGCTCACAACTTCAATTATTATAGACGAGCGAATAGGTATGAGTTTGCAAGGCATAAATTTAAATAGAAAATGAAAAGTTTTTCTCTTCATTTTCCAAAGGTAGTTTCAATAATAAGTTTTTGAACACATGGAAGTTCAATTCGCATGTTAAACATTCTTGAAAAGCCAACATTCGCAAAGCAATTTCGTATATATCGAAAGCTTGAAATATTTACGTAAACGACTGTTGCGACAAGATGCAAGTTTCATCGCATGCTTGCGGTAAATATTAGAAATAGTCAGAGAGAGTGCTGCTGCTGCTGCGGGTGTACCGCACCGGAATTATTCATTGAGTGACTTTACACTGTAATGAGAAGCGTAGTGTACGCATGAGAAGTATTTTCTCCTTTCAATTCAATACTGTATTCCCATTCTCATATCTCACCTGTCTCTCCTCTCATCTCCACTTTTGCATACAAGTTCTTTGTTGCTGTTTATGTTCAGTTTTTCTTCTAAAAGTTTATTTCTCAGACGAAAGTGTAGAGTTAATGACAAAAAAAGTCTCTTCTTTATTTTTCTTGTATGCTTAGATTTTTTTGTGGACTTTTCTTAATTTTTTTGGGTCCTCACTTGCGCTTCTTTTTCCGCTTAGGAACTTTCAATTTTGCATTCCGAATTCCGCATTCCGTGGTAGAAAAAATTAAATTAGAATAGGGCGAGCTAAAATCCTCGAAACCGTAAGGATCCTAAAGGAATTAATTAATTCCTTAGGTCCTAGGATTCTTGGAGACGTTTTTAGACTTTAGCCATCTTCGTCGGAATTAACAATAAAATAGTCGAGTAATTAGTGCTAATTGAATTAAGTTAAAATATCGTCCTGAATGAAAATGCTTCACATGGTTGAGTAACGAATTGAAAAGAACTGATTGAAAAGAATTCATAGAGTCAAATTAAAAGACCTTTGTTCTTCGCCTCTTTTTTCTCTCTCTTCCTCTCCTCCTCTCTGGCTGTATTTAAACACAGAGTGATCGAGCGAAAAAAAGAAGATATTTTCGCGTTCTTTTCAAGCACGTTTTTCCATTCGACGCGAGTTGACGCGCCAACATAATGGCACGTTTTCGATGCCGGAATCAATGTTCTATTGTTGAGTAAACGCTGTGGGATAAAATGGATAAAATGGACTTGTTAAAAGAAAGAAAAGAAAGAAGAAGAAGAAGAAAGAGTGTATCGCACCTTTTGCAGCATGTAACGGTCGCGCCTTTCTCGACACCTGCAGCAATGACCGAAAGCATGCCGACGGTGACGCCTCGTGGTTAGTTAATCCAAAGTGTCTGCGTCGATCCTCAGAATTCTCTGCAAGACAAGTTTTTGCGGGGCAGGATTCCGGACCGTCGCCACGCCGCCTCGATATAATTATCGGTCCGGCGGGGCCGGCTGTGATGCGAAACATTCGACGACGCCTCGCCTCGCCCAATTCAAAAGCATTGTTTGCTCGTAAATGACTCTTTTTGTCTCGCATTGGGGATTTATTAAATTTTAATTTAACACCATCAAACCATGAGACCGTGCTCTGTGCTTCTTCGTCGAGTCACGCGCGTTGCGTTTTTCTTGCCGTGCGTGGCCAACTGAAGAAAGAAGGAAAAGTCTTCTTTCTTCCCTTTCAAGTCGCTTTTTTCTCCTACGTTTTCAATAATCCCTGGGAGAGAAAAAAAACCGACAGCTGATGTTAAATCAAATTTTTCCTCCATACTTCTGTTTAATTATCAACAATTCCATTCACGTATATAGTGGAAGAACAGGTGCCTGCACGGATGTCAGTTTCTTTTTTTTTTAATTCGAATTACCATATTCCCTATCACAGTACATACTGCTAATTATTTTCTCTTCTTTAATTATTTTTGTTCTGTTTTACTTTGCTATTCTCCCCTTTTACAATATGATAAGACGGTTGGCAATTCAACATTCACAAGCACCGTTTGTCACAGACTCATGGAGTTGTGTGATTTGATATGTCATCTGTTTTCGGGGGAAAAATAAACAACTTTTCGCTTGCAAAATGCGCAGCAGACGTATCTCTCGGAGGTGTGCAACCGGAAGCTGCCGATATGCGGCCTGATAAAGTAATAAATAATTTGCAGAAGCGTTCCTCGAGCGACTTGTTCAATTTCCGCTCAGTGTCGGAAGCAGCCAGCGTATTTTTCCCATTCCAGATCGAAAAGTCCGTTTTCTTCCGCTACCGAGTTGTGTACAACATTGTTATCATTTTTGCATATATGAAAAAGTATACTGTAAAAGAATTATATAGTGGGGAGAAAAATTATATACATTTTCCGCTCACATGAACTAGTTTTTACGTAATTTTAATTTTTTGTTTTATATATTTTCTCTCTCTCTCTCTCTCTCTCTCTCTCTTTTCAAACGGAATAATTTGATGAGTATTGTAATGGAGCGCGTTGGCTGAGAAAAAGTAGTTTTTCTTCGAGTTTACTTTTGCTGGAGGGTTACTACTACTTTATGTTATGGTACATTCTCCTGTTGAGTTGATTTAATCATCCATTGCGAGAAGTTAAAGTATTCTCCTGCCCCGCATCAAGGATCAAACTTTTTCATTCCACTTCAAGTGCGTTATTTTTTAATCTGTATTTCTTCCCTGCTTTTTATATTCCATTATTTACATAGCATTTACATATTTATGGGTATAGATAGATATAGTGAAGGTAAACCGGGACTATTATATGGAACATGGTACATTTTGTGATTTATAAAATATTTTCAATTGTATTTGTATACTTCCTGTTGTTGTAGATGGATACGTTGCTGATAGAGTAACTATGTAATGTTAATAGTGAATAATTTATTGTTGAAAATGTTTGTTTTGGTTTATGTTAATGGAAATTTGTCAAGCAGAGATGCCAACGACCGTTACTGGAAGCAAGTGCGCTTGCGCCACTCTGGCTCTCTTATTGGCGGAAAATGGCGCGATTATTTAAAATACTTTGGTAGAAATAATTAAAATTTATTAAAGGTACAAAGAAATTAAATTTCTATGGAATTCAGAACAGAATTTTAATTTGACACTTTGAAAAATTTTAAAACACACGGTGTTTTAAAAATTTATTTTACATTTAAATTTAGCAAAGTTCTTCCGAGAAATTCAATTACTTTCAAAATATTTTTTTTTAAATACTCCTGAAGATTTCCATTCTTTTTATAAATAACAATATTCTTTGACACAATTCAATTATTTTTAGAAGTTTTAATAGAATTTTCTGCAAAATTAAATTATTTTTATAAACTTTAGTAAGATTCTTTCGAAAATTCAATTATTTTCAGAAATCTAAAATATTCATATCACAAAAATTCAATTATTTTCAAATGTAAGAAAATTCCTTCACGAAATTCAATTATTCTCGAAATTTTTTTAAAATCCTAGTGAATATTTCGATTATTTTTATAAATAGCAAAATCCTTCAATAAAATTGAATTATTTTCAAGTATTTTAATAAAAGTCTCAGTAAAATTCAATTATTTTTAAATGTATAAAAATTCATTCGAGAAATTTAATTATTCTCAAAAATTTTAAATTAATTAATAATTTAGAATTTCGGTAAAATAAATTCTGAAAACATTAATATTTTCATAACCAAATTCTCGGCGAACGATATTTCTTTTTTCTTAACAAAAAAAAATCTTGTCAGTTCACACATATAAGTGGAAACGTTTTCGATTAGAATTGCGGAAAAAAAATTCTCATGAGTATATATTCGCACGTTCTGGATAAACCAGGATGTAATTATGCTTTGACTAATTTTTATATTATGCAATTCAACTCTGATTACAAGTCAACTATAGATTGCTTCCTGAAACATTGTGAATATATCGCGCAGTCGAATGCATATTACTGAATGTCACATAGATACATATATATATATATTTTTTCTTTTTTTCCATACAAATGTATTTCATATATATAGAAATTACGTAATTTAAATATCTGAACATTCTTTACACAATACACATATGTTTTACGCAAGAAGGACTTTTCATGCCAAAAACAAAAAAAATTATTTTCTTTTATAAAGAAAAAAAAATGCATTACAGTATAAATAATTTTCAGTTTCTTTTTTGTTCTGTTTGTATAATTTCTGATGATGGAAATGTATTTTACAAACAAAAGACTTTTTAATCGTAAAATTCTTTTTAAATTCTGCGAAAGTATTTTTTTCCAAAGCTGAACGATGTAAACGAAAGAGAGAGAGAGAGAGAGAGAGGGCATATTGTTGGAATATAAATTAATGTTGGAAATTTAAATTAATGCTTACAAAGTAACGTCGTCCTTAGGGGAATTAAATTATGTAACTCTGAAGAAAGGATTCTTTTATGTAAAATAAAAAAAAATTTCACTCCAAATCTAGTTTTTCGAAAAACTTTTTAAAAAAATTGTATTCTACACTAAAAAAAAGTGTTTATCATGTAAATAATTAGTTTAGACATCAGAAACCATCCTTTTTCAAACTCTGTCGACTTCTTTTTTTTTTAGTAAATGAAGTAAATAAACATTTTCGAACTGCAAAAGAAAATTAATTATTGCATAATTATTATTTGATTATGCATTATTGATTATGTTATATCATTTGATTACAACCTAGGTGTTAAATAATTTTATTAAAGTTCGATAAGTATGAAATATTATAGCTAATATAAGTCAAATGTTACATGAATATGAGATGAAAATAATATTTCCCGTTAATGGGAACATATTAATTTTGCTCGAACACGAGAGGGAATATAATGAAATGGTTTTTGTTAGTGAAAAGACCTGTAGAATAGGTATTGGAAAAATTGAAGTGGTTTCACTGTGTGGCCCATATTCGTTCTATTTAGGGGAGTTTAGTAAAATGGGAAGTCATTCTCTCTCTCTCTCTCTTTCGCCCCCCCCCCCTCCCTCCCAATAGCTTTTCCGGTCGATCGACCGACACGATAGTCGTTTACGAACGATCTAACGGTATAACCATACTCGTTTATATTAATTACGGGAATCCATTGAGGTCCGATAACGTTGCTACGGAGGCAAGCCCGATCGAAGAGAGATTCCTGAACGTAACATGCGATACGTTGTGTGCACCGGCATCACGCTTCAAGAAACTGGATTCCGACACTAAGTAGTTAACCCTCTCTTATACGGCTACTGTGCAGTTCCTTTCCATGTGTTTATTCTTCTACTTCTATATTTTACACGTACTCCACCCCTCTTCTTCGTTTGCGTGCATCGTTCATTATTTTCTCACGTTTGATGCTATAAAGTTTCTCCTTACAATCCTAATGAAAAGCAAAAAAATCCAAGACATTTACATTGATTTCTGGTGCTCTCATCCGTCCCCCGTTCTTGACTGCAGAGAATCCGTTCTTGTTGCGATCAAATGCTTTCGAGAATACTTCTTTATATGGGGTCTGAATAAAATTAGTCTCTAGATTAATCGTCGATCCGAAAATAGGCAAATTTTCGGAAAAATGTTTATTGTTTAGCCGCAAGTGTTTTTAATTTTGAACTTCAGTGGTTTCGAGCGATTCGGTAAATTTTCCAGTTCTGCAGAAAGTCGAAATAAGAAATGAAAATTGAAAAGTAAGAATCCCATCGTCACAGAATTAAATGTTTGGAATCTTTCCTCGAAATCAAGCGAAGAATTTTGGACATTGCCCTAATGAGTTCCTATCGAATCAATTAATCATCCACGCAACATCTGAACTCCTGAATTCCAAGAGTACATGTAAAAATTATGCCCCTTTTAACAAATTTGAACCAACTGTGGGGAATTTAAAGAAAGCTTATATTGAGAGATTTTGCCATTTGATTTGCCAATATATTGCAACACATGTCGATTAACAATCACCATTAAAAGAAGCAGAGGCTCTCGACAATTTCTTTGTTTCTCTTTTCATTTGCTTCTTCTTTCCTTTATTTTTCTCTTCTCGTGTCTCACGTTCACCAAAAGATACCAGATAACGAGTGTGGGCCAGTTTTACGAGATCGGTTTATAGCCACAACAGTCGACAACATTTCTCCACGTCTTTTCTTATCGTTCGCAGACTGCTTACTACTGATCTTGTTCTCCATCTGAGAAGCTCCTGTAAGCGATTACAGCTCATGTTCCTTCGTTACGCTAAGCCTCTAGTGTTGATTTTACTGAGGATTCAACTCACGGTTCACTACCGGCCCAAGTTTATACACATTCCGGTTGCTTTGTGGGTCTAAGGTTCATTCCCTAATTGCAGCATCCTTACCAAGATACCAGCGGATAGTGCACGTAGCGCACCACTCGCTCTGACATTTTTTACTTTTCAACTAGCAACAATTCGTGCGCTAACATCTGTAAAAAAAATTACTGTTAGGTACTGTAAAATACTGTAAAAAATGACAGTACAATTCATAAGAATAAAAAAAAAATAAAGGACAGAATTAACAGATGACTTAGAGCTCGAAATTTAAATATCTAAATATGTAACATCCAATGAAAAAATATAAGTGATTTTAATATCCCAAATAAAACCTCCTGTGATCTTGAACAGAGATTGTGAACATCAGCTCAAAAAACCTCTTAGGATATAGTTTTTATGCCCAAGTTCTCAGCTCCTGTCAATTGTATAATCCGGTAATTTATCAGATTGTCCGAAACAACAAAGAAAGGTTGTTATGACATGGTCTTCCTTTTAGAGATTTCGTTTTTTGAATAATGGCATTCTTATCTTTTGAATATATTATTTCCCTATCGGAATGAATTAAAATTATTCAATTAGCCTACACGGAGTTTTATTTTTCTAATCGGATATAATAGATGCGTACCTCGCTCGCTAAGTAAGCACGCACTCAATAACTGACTACCTCCTCATGCGATGGAAATCTTGTAGACTTTAAATTGAAGAGCGACTTCTGGGGTGGTCTCGAGAGAAAGTACTAACCGTTTATCCTCGTGTGTGTATATATATATGTTTGTGTCAATACGAACAGAAGAGACAGAATTTAAAAAGAGAATATTTACTTTGACAAAGAAGTATCAAGAATAAAATATTTTTTGTAGCAAAAATTGTAACAATTAAATATTTTCCGGTTCTTAAGAAGTTAAGACTGAAGATAGAGAAACAAAAGAACCTTCTATTGAAGATGGACAAATTTCCTCGTACTCGAATAATTCTTCCCCTTATGAGAAATATTACTCCTGCAAGATCATAATGGATGAATTGGCAAAAAAAAATTAAATTGGAGGATTGAGCTTCTGGACTAATTCCACGACAAGGAGATAAAGGGACCGCCCGGTTTTACGCACAGAATGCAAGATCTTTAAATCTGCGGTAGGCATTGAAAAATCCAACATTCATTCTTCATCCGTTTCATGGACAATCTGATGGCGGTCGTTGAGTAGGTTCACAGTCAAATGGCATTCGCATCTGATAATATTTAAATTAATGATAAACATTTATGAAACCCTTTTGTTACACTGAAAACATATTTGGATCATTGTCCTGTCGTTAGAGGAGATTATGAATTCAGACCTTGGTCCAGAAGCATTGTCCAATGGCCCTCTCATCTCCATAAGGGGAACTCTCTCTCTCTCCCTCTCTCAGGTGCAGGAGACATTTTTCTTATTCTCCTCCTCGGACCGTGCCAGAACTGGATTCAATTCTCAATTGTTTTCTTGGCCGCCTTAAATTGTCCGAATGCGAAACGTCAGGAATGAGATCAATTGCAAAACCTTCCTTAATCGTGTCCCTCAAAGTGGAGTGATAGCGTCTTAAAAGGGATTCATCAAGAGGGCAAAAAAGGACCACGAATCGAGATATGAGACAATCTTGACTCGGAATATCATTAAGCAGGTTTTGGAAAAAGTAAAACGAAAAAAATGAATCTAGATGCCACCTTGGATGTGTCAGTTTGCAGCTCGCTGGTGTGATATGACAGCAGGGTGTCAAAAGAGCGTGAGCTATAAAAAGTAGGAAATCCGAGAAGGCTCCGCTTGGATTACGAGTCTCAAGATCAGTAAATGCGATAGTACAAGATCGGTTCCCTCCGATCGTAAAGTCAAATCAAACCGGATGGATCTTCAAAAGGATAATTAGACTCGATCCTCGAGACGACTTATTCTTTTCGTCAAAAAAAGAAATTACCATCAAAATGACATGAATCAATCTTTCAGATTAGCAACTAGTTTCGCAGTAAATTCTATTCTCAGACACGAGAGTGCTTGTGACTTGAAATCGCTTTCTAGACAAGTGACCACCTCGGGCGACCACACCTTTTCCTGCCTCCCGCATTTTGCGATATATCCGATACAACTCAACCTACTTGGAATTTTATTTACATATATATATATATAAAGTATCGCAATCCAAACATGGCGAGATAAAAGGACAAATTAACTTCAACAGAAAATCCTCCATTGTCGAAGGACGAGAGAGCGTGTGTGGTGTTAGCTTTTTCAATGCATAAACATTAGTAGTAGGTTTCATGGTATCCGGTTCAACCATCCGTAAAATCGCGAGAAGAAGGTTTCAAGCACCACAAATACAAAGATTGCGGTTCACGATACGAGACAAGGGCCAAGGTGACTGTTACTTGATATTTGCGAACCAATCAAGAGCGTCGATTCTTGGCGACAAGATAAGAGAACCGCTCTCGGCGCAAAAAACCTGAATTCATTTTTGCAGCGTGTCGAATTGAAAGAACCCAAATGACTGGGGAACACTCACCAAATAGTCCAAAACTGTATTCCAAATGTATCATCATTATAGTATTTCAATTGCGAACATCTTTTTGCTAATCGCAATCATCAACAACCCATCGCGATCATCCTTCCAAATCCGTCAAAAAAAAAGATCCGTTTGCTACCAGGATCATGATTAGAATTAACACATCCGATCATTAAAAGTTATCCATCAAAATTAAGAGACATTAAGTCATTAAAAACACTAGTTTCCCAAACATATAATTACGTAGCGACTGTTTTAATTTAATAACCATTAGAAATTGTAAACAAACAAAAAAGATTAATGGAAGTTATTAGCAAAATGTGAAACCGGTACACAACCATTTTCCCTATAAAATTGTAATAAGATTGGTTATTTCTGTATTAATACATTACATGTGCAAGTTTAACTCTACGGAATTTCGAACTCAAATAATTAAGAGCTCCCGTACAATAATTGAGAATAATTTGAATAATTTATAGCAACTGCATATGATCATAAGATAAATATCAGAACCAGTCCATCGTGGAGTCGAACTATTTCTACAAACACGTGTACAAGTGGAACAAACATAGCGAGCGGAATTATGGGATATTAGCTGTTCATAAAGAGGTCTATAAAGTCCAGTGGCCCGTCAGTCGCGTGTTTTCTCAGGCGCGCCTAATATTCTGAATGATACACTCTTGGCTCCCTCTCTCTCTCTCTCTTGGTTTATTTTAAAAGCAACACTCTCTCGACCAAGATCGTCCATTAAACACGACAAATTTACTGGTTTTCTTGTGGCGGATAAAACCACCACCTACGCGAATTTGCAATAAAAAAAAAGTCCAAACAGACAGTTGCTAAGAAGCGTTTTCATGTCGTTCCGTTCAATTTTTCTCTTCATAAACATCAACATCTAGAAAAATCGTCATTCATCCCGCCCAAGACGTTTGGAATGAGATGCATGTCTAAAACGATGAAGAGAGGTGTCTAGTTATTTCCGGCTCAACATTTGCTCGTCATAAATCCTTGAAGTTTATGGGAGCGCTTTCTCCTTTAACTTTATTACTTTTATTTCACAAAGCAGACTATCTTTCTATTTTCTACAATATGCTTCTTCCTTAAAAAATTCAAAGCATCAAGAAATAACCAATGTCGGGAGTCTTCAAGAAGTGAATTATTTTTCCCTTTTTATTGTTCCTCCAACACACCGAATATTTATCAATTTTCCCTTTAGGTTTAGATAATTATTTAGATAATTTAGGTTTATAGATGAACCTCGATTCATCATAAGATAGCAATTTATTAGTCACCTACAGTTAATGCCTAGCAGCTATCAGCGAATGTGTGTCAATCGTTATCGAACGGAAGGGAGTGTTGGCAATATTTGCTTAGTAATTAAGCCGACCAATTAAATTGAGATTAGAACCATAACGATCGAATTAAAAGACATTTGATTTTTTACTTGCTACTTGGTATATCGCTGGGGAAAATTAAGTTCTCCAAGAAATCGGAAGCGATATTTCCCTCAGTCTGCAATAACGTAAATATAATCGTGTCGATGCGGAGATTCATATCTCGAAGGGCGTGTACACGCACGTGCAGAATCTCAAGTCTCGTTTTTTAAGACGAAAGACAAATAGAGGCGGTTAGACAGCGATCGATCGAGGAATATAGATTCGTCGTACATCATGGATTCCAAAGTTCAAGTTACAGTCAGAGTCTCTTCTAACATACTATATAAAGCTCCATCGGAATATAAATTTCAAGTTCAAAAAACCTACCTATATTCAAAATTTAATTTCCAATTTTCATAATTCTAGGATTGAAAAAAACGATTTAAAAAGAATCGATAGGAAAAAATGGGGACAAAAGGTCCAGAGTACTTAATGATAGATCCGCAAACATTTTCTTTGAGGTAATAAAAATAAAACCATTGATCAAGAACGGACAACTCATTTACTTGCTCCAGTGAGCAGTCGAAAGGCTAGAGCAGTTTTATGGTCAAGTTGCAGAAAAAGAAGATCACTTTTTTTTGTGCAATCGAGTTCTTTTCACCCTTTGCTTTACAATCGAATGCAAACTGGAATATCCCAGTGGAGGAATCTCGTTCGAAAAAACAACCAGTGCCAAAAGACTACCGAAGAAACAAAAAAAAGGAACTAATTTCGAGGGACTCGTTTACGATTCAAATCCGTGTTACAGTCTGAGTCAAAAGCCGCGCAGTTGGTAGAAACAGGTCGTATAACACGTTTAGTGAGAAATAAAAAAAAGTCTAGAATAAAGTTTCAAGCTGCGCGCGCACGAGAAAATGTGTCATCTGAGAAATGCCGAATGTGGTAAACTTTGAAGGAGTGAGACGTATATTGCAAGAATAATAAGAAATAAACAGCGAGAACCCGGCACCACGCTACGTTTCCTCCCACGTCACAGTTCGATGTCTCTTTTCACTTTTTATCCTGTGTGTCCCTTCTTAGACTCCCTTGTTCGAAAAGTTTTTTTTTCAACTGCTTATTGCAGTAGCTCATTATGTCTGCCGGCTGCACGACGATTTTGTCCCTACGCGAAATCATTTCTGATCGTCCAGGTGCAATTCATAGTTTAAGCTAAAGTATGATTCGAAAATTATTTTCCCGCTGAATCGTTTTCTTTTTAAGGAAATGTTGCACAGAGGCGAGAGATGTTTGTGAACTCCAGCATGATTTAGAAATCGATTCGAATAACACTAACACTTTTGGTGATACCATTACGCGTGGTATCGCATTGTATACATTTCCGGTCATTCTTCGATGCCAAAAAAGGCGTTCACCCATACAGATAGTCTACAGTTGGTGCACCTGCGGCTCGAAATGGTCGCGGACAATTTATAGCCTCTATCACAAATGTTAGTGAAATTCGCATTTGCGCTTGGCAAAGGTACTTGTGGAGAGTCACGTGGGAATAGCTGAAGTGATGGGTATTTGTACTTGATCGCATGGGTGCATCGTAAAAGTATGTCATTAAACTCGACGTTCATAAAATCGATTACAAATGTAATTAGAACTCACTGTATAACTGAATTCGCACTATGAGAAAATTGTGGAAATTAAAACCCTCGTATAACTTGGATCCAGTGCGCAACTGAATTAATGTGCATTTCTCATGCTAACGCAAAGATTGGTGAAATTAATTGATTCTATATTCTTCACGAACTATAGTTTCAAAGGCGAAAACGCCTTGAATAATTGAAGGACAGAATAAAATTAGCGACAAATGGCGAACTGAAAGACCTCCGTCAAGGGATAGGTTTAAAATTAAGGATTCGACTGATCAGCTGTCCCTGAAAAGAAAAGCGGCGCACGTCCGAGATAAAACGACACCACTGAAAGTTATTTACCCTGTTTAAAGTGAGCAGCCGTCCCATTATACTGCACCAACACGTCCTTCGGATTGCAGCTCACATTGATAATACAGGTAACACAAAGAGAGAAGGAAAAGAAGAAGCGGGTCCGAAGATCATTGGCAAGAGTCAAGCGAGCCAGCGCAAAAGCTGGAGCAGGCGAGGGGCTATCATTGCATCTCCTCATTATCATAACTAGTTCCTCCCCTTCGTCCTCGCACTGTCCTCCATCGCCTCCTTCTGTCCTTATGCATCATTCCTGATATAAATTCACGCACACCATCATCTGCCAAAAGACCCTTTCGGCATACAACAGCAGAAGCAACAGCTGGTCCAGAGATATGAATGCTCTTTTTAAAAAGAGAGAGAGAGCGAAATAGTATTGTGATCCTCTCGATAGCTAACCTGCACACCTACTATACACTCCTCCCCATCTTATTCCCTAAGGCTGGAGCAGCATCGCGTTTATGTATCTCGAAAAATGAGGTATCCCCACGTCCAGCGGTTTGTCGGTCTGCAAAAAACGTTTATACACAAGGGCCAAGTAGGTAGCCGGTTGCTCAAATCTTGATACGACCTGATCTCAGTCGTGGATTGTGACTCGCCAAATTTATCGTTCCACCGCGACGACGGTGGTCTAAGAAAGGGACACGACGTTCTCCAAACTGGAGCTGACGAACATCCAAATATACCTCTCCAAGAGACGCTGCTACCCGTCTTCCGGACTGCATGCACAGTTGGAATAATTGCGCCGAAACGAGACAGGCGGGATCGATCGATCGATATCGAGCAGTTCGCAAAACCGCAAAGACCTCTTACGATTTTTTTTCTCCTCCAACTATACACTTCTCTCTTTCTCCCCCCGTTTATACACCATCAGCACACACTGTTCTCTAGAGACGAGCAGATCAATGTGAAATAGTTTTTGTTTTTACTCCAATATAAGAAGCCACTCGAGAATTCCAATACAGAGAGTCGTCGTATAACTGCAAAATGCAGAGCAAAAAACATCAACTAGAAAGAGAAGCTTCATTTATTAATAGCACTTGAAATAAGTCTCTTTCAAGTATCTCAAAGACAATAGTGACTTTCAGTTTAAAATTCATAAGCATTTCCAGGGATAATCGAGTCGGTTATCAATCTTCCGTTGGAAAACAACATTGCATTTAAATTGCTAATAATAAATTACTCTCCAAGATCGTACATAATTAATTTGATACATTTCAGCAGAATGAACAAATCGATTCCAACTATTTTTATCATCTTTACTTTCATTGAAAATAAAGACTTGTAGATCCGAGTTTCATGACTATTTTTAATCAAAAGCACGTTTTTCGACAATATATAGTTGCTAAACATATTTTATTAAGAGGGTAGGTAGGCTGAACTATCAAAAGTATGTAATCTCGAGCCAGAAGAAAAGCCCATTTTAAGACAGCGTGGTACAACTAATTATATTGTATACACCAGAGATTCGAAGGTGTAAGAGCGAATCCCTCTTTCAGGATTGCATTCTAAGCCGGGTTGTTAAGAGATAGCAGATTAGGTTCTTTGTGCTTCGGCAACCATCATACACTACTGGAATAAAACGATGAACGTGTTTGCTGGTTTTAACCAAAATTGTAAATTCCCAAGGTTGTTTCTGTTTCCACGCGCATATATACACCTAAAAAGATTTATTTCAAAAGATAATCTAGTAATTAGTAACTAAGATTATCAAGCGAACACTAATATTCTGGAATTAATGTTGTTCTCATTGATGGCTCGCATTTCACATTTAGTGCATCAAGCTAATCATGTATTCTGATATACATATATAACCATAACATCGTATAATGCATAATAACATACTATCTCTATGTAGATGATCACAACAGTTGATACTAGAGTCAACAAAGACATAGACTACACACAAATTTAATCTCTTCCGATAAATTGAACTAATCCTGTTTATTCAAATCCCATATTTGACCAGTTAACTCATTATCTATCTTTCTATTATTACCGACGATAATGATTTCAAATTTTCCAAAAATCCCCCTCATTGTAAAATTATCCTGTTTTAAAACAAACCATTTTGATTTAGAGTATATTTCATCGGAGAATTATATTCAGATACCAGATACTTTGCAATTAGAGATTTTGAGATAAAAAATAGAAGGGTTATTTGTTTAGATATACCTCCGAATAGTTTCTTTAGGAATGGGTCTGAATTCGTTCACGCCCTACATATGAGACTTTTGACAGTATCGCTGGTACCCATCTCCAGAGTCCCTACCGTGATGGTAGCTGGCAGCCATCTCCATTCGCTGAGAAAAACTAAAGTGGACTGCTGGTATTAAAATACTGATCTATATTCACTATAAGAGGTGTGATCGATCACTCGACTGCCTGAATCTGTATATACACAAGTAATCTAACTATCAATCTACCCACTAGACTGCTTCCCCCCTTCTTCTTTATATTGTTTACTCGGTCAGGTGTTGCGGTCTGCGTTTTAATGCACACGAGGTTAATAGAGAAAGCTGGCGATGTGTCATTCACAACTATGCACTTAAGGGAAGTCAAGCTGCAAGTTTCCGTTCCAAAAAGGAGAAACTAAAACACCCTTGATTATATTTAACAGTTTGGAATATATTTTTATGGGAGTTTTTAAACACGAGATTTCATTTAAGATTAAGGAGAGATCTAACACCGAGGATCTTGAACCGATTTAGAAGCTCATTATTTATTCGAGAATCTAAATATTTTATCTCCGATTGACAAATTCATCAGGAGCAGTTGTATGGGAATAATAAATGGGGTCTGTTCTTAAAGCGTGTTTCGTTTTCGAATGCAAATCATCTTATGTTACAGATGTAAACATTGAATTAAAATTCCATTCGGTAAAATTAAATTAAAAAATTGGAACATGGGGTGGTGAATTTCAACGAATGTCAGTACAACAATAAGCGTGCTTTTTGAGTGCATTTACAGGACCTTTGGGGTACCTTTGGAGTACCTTTACAGTGTCTTGCAGTTCCTTCGCAGTGCCTTGCAGTTCCTTTGCAGTACCGGCACGTTCGTGTACTAACATGGACCACGCATTTAATGCTACAGCAAGTACGATTCGCATTAACATACAACCAAGCCTAACGAGAAGTGGCTCCAACCTCCGTGGGTGGACGTTTGCCAGTTACAACGCCAACATCCCTTCACCTCTCCTTGAATATGTCTTCTTATTTTTCTAGAGCTCTCCTTCTTTCTCTTTCTCTTCGGTTGCTTTGTCACCCTTCGCTCTCGTTTGTCCCGATGTCGGGAGTGCCCTACGGCGCCGGCGAGATCACGCGACTCTCCAATGCAAAAGTGCGAGAGAGAATCGGCAAGCACGCTTGGAGGATGCCTTATTTGGTCACGTCCTGCTTTGCCTTTCGAGGTGCGATTTTGTAATGGGATCATGTCCAACGGGTCCACCTTCTTGCGAATTACACGCATGCACAACACCAGCTAAATCTCTCCCTACGAATCAATTTTCCCCGCACATCTTCTTCTCTAAAGTCCCTTTTCATCCCATCATTACAGAAATCATCAAAGTCAAAGAAATCCACAAATTCTTTATCCGTTGGAAAAAAGTTCGTCAAGGTACCCCTAGAAGAACAACAACAATTTTTATTTCCACAATTAGACAAAGTTTGGAAAATTCTTGCAAACTCTCAAGAAAGCAATCAACGAAAGAGAAAGGCAGAGTCAATTGACCCAGCTGTAATGGAGGTTTATGGAAATTCTAGAAATCAGCCATAAGTAGCATTTACCAGTGAGACCATCTGCTTGATGCATGAATACAATGCCAGTAGTCGCTTGAGCCTCATTTTCATAATCACAAGAACCATGTGAATCGTTTACCGCGCTCGCTCGGCTAGAACATATTCGTATTTTCAAACGGTAAACCAAATCTCACGAGAGTTTATAGTGTGACTCCGCTAAAACTAGTTACAATTGCGCGAGCATTTACTTTTTTTCCTGCTGAAAAACATATTATTCACTATTTGTTTGAAACCTTTAACTATACATACACCCGCCTTTCCATTTTTACCAGTGAAATTGCATTCGCGAATAGTGGTGAAACCATCGGAAACTTGTTACTTGTTCGAAAATTTTTTACCCTCGCCCTCTAACACTTCGTTTTTGTTGACGATTACAAGAATGACAATTGTCCTGACGCAAAAAAAAACAATTCCCTTTTACAAACTACTTTTTGGAAAAACGAGTATTTACAAATAAAATCTATAAAACATTACAATTTTTGATTAAGGTAGAGAAAATAAATAATGAGACGCGTGGCACTCTTGGAGCATCATTAGAAAATATTATTCGCGCGACTTTGATCGGATTTATTTTGAACTCGAGCGACCTGGATAAACCGACAATGTGTGAAAATACAAGAGTGGAGAGTAAAAGGCTGATGGATGCATCCAAACGATGTCTGTTGATAGACACACTTTTTCTCTATTGTGTTGAACCGCGGGGCTGAAAGCCACTAAACAAAATGTGAAATGGGAATTTTATTCCACACAAAGTGCAGCAGCACACTCTTCTCTCTATCACTTTGCTGCTTAGTGTCTCGTTCGTGTGGTTTCATTTGTCTCATTTTATTTACAGGCGAGAAAAAACGAAACACGCGAATTATCCCCCACACAGACACGTGGTGCGATGAGTCCAAAAAAAAATTCTTTGATCTTACGCTCACTTTGGCTTGCCGTCAAAATTTTTATTCCCTCTCTTGATTTATGATTGTGAAATTAATTCATCAAATAAACCCCCAGCAATTTAATAAAGATCATACTTATTTTCTGTTTGAATACTTGGCTACTATATTCTGTTTTTGATATTCAATGTCAGAAAGTTGAATTATTAGCTGCATGAAAGTTGCCTCTTTGGTTTCATTTAAATTCCATTTGCAATTTGCGGGAAATTTTTGTAAAAGGTACACGGCAACAAGAAATGAGTTCGTTTAGCCAGAAGGTTTCAGTGCAATTTCAAGAAAACGATTTTAGAGCGAACTTTTTTCTGCTTGTAATAAATGGCTAATAGTGAGAAAGTTGTGACACGAATATCGAGAGATAATCGTTTAACGGACATTCCCATAAAGTTGAAATGAGCAATCGTAGTACGGCGCAGAGAGTCAATGATCGAAAACAGAATGACTAATACTAGGCTGAGAATAAAATGCAGGGAACGAAGAGGAAGAAGAAGAAATGACCACGAGAAGACGGTGCAGTCATCGAGCTGAAGATGCCCGCGGCTGGTCTGGTTCTATTCTGAGATTACGATCATAATGAAAAAGCTTTTTGCTCCCATCGGCCATCGGTATCTCTCGGTATGAAAAGATCTGACGACGGCTGCTGCATTCTATAGCCATAGACTTTGTATCATGCGAGCAGTACGCCAACGATGGCATGCATTATGGAACAAGCGAGCAGCGATTCTTCGGGAAAAATTGCGAACACGCGATGTCCGTAGCTATTGGTCCTTACGCGAAAAAAAGAATTCTTTCAACTGGAATTCCGGTTAATTCTGCTCAACTCACCGGTACTTATATGGAAAACTCGCTAGAAAACTAGAGGAATTAGTCTTTGCAAATAACGTCTAATACCCGTTTTTATGAATTCGGTTCTTTGTAAAAATATCCCTTTAGTAGAAAATAATGACAAAAATGTCGACTCACCTGAAGATGAACTTGACCGTTGTTATCGACCCAGCCGATGACCATGTCAGTGCCAGCACGTCGGTCATCTCTCGTGAAGCCCAAACCGACGTAACCCAATGTTTTCACCTGCACTTCAAAGGTGACGTCCCTCTCGCCAGGCGTCCACAAAACGAGAAAATTGTTATCAAGGACGGCGCTGTGCTGCCACTCGAATCCCGCTCCATAATCGGAGGCAAGAATCAAGAAAAGAAAGCCGAACACAAAATACTCCATCATCCTCATTTTCCCCATGAGCTTGAAAACTAGTTCACAGCATCTGCAAAACAAAAAGAAGAGAATTAGTTTTCGAAAAACAGAAAAGTTTCCTAACCTAATAACCCAGTGATGCCCAGCATGTTATAATGTGATGGATGAAATTTTTGACAACCGGTCACTTCTTGACCCAATTACCAATTTTACGCTACCGTAAAATACCATTTTTCGAGGGTTCTCTAAAGTCGCTGGACTTCAATTATCCTCTCGTGACGTACACGCAAGATTTATTTTCAGATTAAACAGAGTTGTGCTTTCAACTCGCAAGAATAATAAATGTTTCTCTTAATCCTACAAACAAATTCGTTTCTAGACGATAAATTAACCGAGCAGTCTATAAAGTAGTCTATAAAACAGTTAATGCTGACATATTATTTTAACTTCGTTCAATTCTGTTATAAATACTACAAAACAACATAAATTACAAATTACAAAATTAAGCTTGTAGCAAATTAAGGCCTGTATTTTCATTTTCTGTAAAGTTTTTTTAATGTCCTATGGTTGGGTTCAATTTTTTCTTTCTGCATTAAATTTTATTGATTCTGGATGGAAAGGAGCTTTGTTTACTGAAAATCGAAACCGCGAGTTATTTATTATTCGATATGAACATTTTCACCGTCCCCATATAGTTGAAAATTAATCAATCCATAAATGCTCAGTGTGTATACTTTGGGAAAGGTGTATATTTACACCCGTGTGCGATTTCACAATTTTACGAGCGTCAACAATCTGCTAGCGATCGAGAATCCATTAAAATTGACATCAAGATATCCAATAAATTTTCGCAAACGACAACCGAACCACTGTTTTCTATATATTCAACAAAAATTCATTTTACTCCCTAAACATGGACTTTATGGAGTAAAAATAAAGTCTGCTGATGGTTAATAACCAGGGTTGTCACGCTCTTCCTTATTTAAAATTCCAGCAGTTCTAGATTTTTGAAATTTTTTCAAGGGTTATAAATATTATTGATGTTACCTGCAAGGTAAGTTGAGAGTTTAGTAATTTAGGATTTTTACGCCATACTATTTTTAAGTGTTTTTTGAACGCACTTTTCCCTCCGAACAGCAATTTCTTTCACTTTTTCCTCATCCTACAGGAGAGTGTTGGTTTTAACTTTCCAAATTTATCTTTCTTACAACTCCCTCTTGTACAAGCTCACTCTCCACGTCACCTTTCTGCGGTTACTTTGAAATGGTAAGTTTTGCTCTCTGGCTTTTTTTGCTGAAGAAGCATTTTACACTTTTTGCGATATGAATACTGTGATTACTTTTTCGTTCGGACTTTCTAATAATTATTTCCATCCTTTCTGTTTATATAAGAAAATATCAGATCCAATTAATATTGTGAATGGGTGATAATTTTCCCCTTTTGCAACATATATGTGTATGTTGAAGAGAAAATAATTTTTCTTTAACCCACCGCAGTGACTCGTTGGAATTTCCCTCTTGTCTCGTCCATAACGCTTGTCTCCGTCTCGCGTTTAAATAACGAGCTTTCCCCGACGAGCACTTCTGTATCTGTGTGTACATAAGAAATGGAAAAAATTGTCGCAGAGGGAGCAATCGCTTTGTTCCTTTCAATAATTATGATGCGATGAAATTGATTTTTTATTCTGTTGAAGGGAAAAAGAAATGAGTAACATGTATTTTTGTTTAAAGAGATATTATCCGTGAGAAAACAGTTTCCGTCCAATCAGGGGGAGATATTCCCGACGCCTCTCTCTCTCTCGAAAGTGCGGAGTATTCTAGTAAGTTGGCAGCTTCTAAGGCAATTACAGTCATAAACGATCCGCGAACAAAGTTAGCGCTGCTATAATTGCACAGTAAAAACACTTAAACCCTTAGTTCATATTCCGAGTGCATAATTAGTGCTTATAATAACATTGTGCGCTTTTCATTATTGAGTCTGAGTTTCTTTTCAAGAGTCACGCCCTCTTGGCTTTATGAGAGATGTCTATTTAAAAAACACGGGGCGCGTTCCAGTCTCTTCCTGAATTAGGTCAAGCTATTCCTTGGACAACTTCCCGACATTAATTGGCATTCTTCCTTTTACACTTTAGCTTTATGGTACGCGTGTCTTTTTGAAGAACTTTCTTTGTCGAGCGGAATCGCATTTTTATTTTGCGGAAACGACATAATGATCGTTTGCTAATAATTCTTTTTAACATGTTGAACACTTTTTGCAAAAGATATTCTAGGGAGTATTTATTTTGTTATTCACACTTAAGGAAGCTAATTGTTACTACAGTTGATGGTGTCATCTTAGCGTTTACAATCTTTTTAACAGGCTCGTAAAATTTGTCCGAAACCATTAACGGTGAGTAACGATGCGAACCAGAGATCTTACCAAAAGCCCTGACACTTTTAGTTACCTAATGGCTCTTTCGCAATTCTAAAAGCCTTTTGTTGTTGGACGGTTGCCTTATTTATTTCTTCGCATGCCACTTATTAGCAGCGGAAACCAATTGAGGAACTCTTCTCTAACATGACATTTAATGATCACTGATGAGTAATCTGCCAAATGCCGCGCGAGCGCAGATGCTTACAATAATGCTTTCTAATAATTCCGTTTCATACGGATAAGAATCTAATGATGTGTTTGCGTTCGTTTTAGCACTTGGGTGCGACTTTTCAGCGGTTGTTGCAAAATGCTAATGAATTTAGACCTTTATTTAGATCTTCAGGTACAGTTTCTTAATTTGGGTTCATAGTTATATCACTACTTGTTCAATTCATGTTTCAATACATCTGATGAATATAGTAAAGGATTCCTGATCGTTAAAACCAACATTTGGGAACATTTTATCGAACGCATTCCTCTGGGAAAGGGAATATGAGGGAGGGGAATCCACACATATGCGGGAATTAAATTATTTTTTTGAATAACAATTACCGGTTCGACGGATTTGAAGAAGAGATTTACGAGGGAATTTGGCAACGTTTACACGGACCCGCGTGTCGCGTTACGCGTCAAAGGAACTGGGTTTTGTTTTTGACGTGCTGAACGGTTGGATTTATTTAACATCCAGCACCGTTCAAACACGAGAGCGATCAGAATGAACCAATGGACGAAGCGGCGATGCGCACGAGCGAACCACCAGCAATGGTACGTACATATATTTCGGGTTGATGCCACTGGTGTGTGCTGGACGCAATTTGGGAGCAATCGACTGAACGACATGCCACAAATCAAACCCGTCTCTATGGTGTTCGTGAACCTAGGCTGCTACTGCTACTCCTCCATTCGTTCCTGTGCATGATGAGAGTTTGTCCTGCTCTCTCTCTCTCTGTCTCTCATTTGCTCCTTTATATTTACCGTCCCACTTTCTCTTCAGCAGAGATGACATCCTCTCAGTTAAAGCTCCGCCACACGGTTGTTGTGTTTCGAGTTGTTGCACGACAGCTGTTACCATCGATGCATCAAGCGTATTACACTGCTGTTATACTGTTAATTGAATTGATTCCTGCGATATTCAGCAATGAGTCAACATTGCTATACCATTAAAATATTCATTCAGTGTTATTCGAATACTGCTAGTACCACTTCTTTTACTGTTCCTACCTATTTCTTCCTAATAACCAACACCTCAATTTTCAAAAATTCCCTGCACTATAAAAGTTAATATTATCATTTTCATCCAGAAAGCAGAAATTTCCAACTAAAAAATACGATATTCCAGGACAATAAGAGTGACAAGGACGAGTTCATCTCCATTGAGAATATATTTTTAATCTCCTTTTTTCGGGCATGATGTCTATTCTCTCGAATTGAATTCGCTCTGAAAAAGTTTTTAAACTCTATATACCGTTTTTTTGCGATTTTAACGAGGAGACAAATCCTTTCTTCTTTTTTTTCCCTACTATGCTGTCCACTGTCAGGATTGTCTTCACCTTTGAACGCGTTGATCCGGCTTCAACGAGAGCGGACCGTGTCTCTCAAGTTTTGTCTTCGGCATTCAATTACGTTGCGCGCACATCTAATTATCGCTGGAAAATCAGGAAGTCGAGAGAAGACTTGCTTAATTAACGTCGCAACTGGTCAAAAGCTTACAACTTCGTTCCCACGGGCTATGTCCGGTCAGTGAATCGCGTATACACTTAGTTTTAATTACATCTCTTTATTAACTCTCAAGAGTGGATGAGGGAATAATGGAAGCAAAATGTTGTTAATATGAGTAAAAAAATGCTTAATTTGAAATCAACTACATACAGTTAAGTAGTATTTTTTGCGAAGAATTCAACAAAGCTGAAACTCTATTTGAAAAAGAGCTTTAAAACAGAACAAAGCTTTTTGTATATTGATACTTCAGGCCGTTGTTTTCGTACAATTGATAATAGAAAAAAAGAACCGATACTCTGTGCGAAAATTGACCGAGCAGAAGGTATTATTGCTCTTACGGCTCGGGAAGTTGGTAAATCGAAACCGACCTGACAGATCGAGGTCGTAGAAGGTAAAAATGCATACACAACGTACATCCGTGAATGAGAAAAGGACCCCAGTGTGCAAAATACATAATGTATATAAAAGCAGTATACAAACGCACGTAAATAGTGTGTGTGACTCGTGAATGAATGCACTTTATTGTACCTTAAAAAAAGCCGTACTGTTTGGCTTTTGCTTCCCGTATACGGTCTGAAAAGTCGGGATTTCAAATCCAATCGGTTTATTTTAACAGAAAAAAAGCGAAGGCTAGTACAAAATGAGCGATGATGTAAATTCATATTCAAATATAAGTCCGATTCAATTTTAATGCATTTCTTTCCTCAACCCTCCGACAAAGAACCATGTTCTCAAATATATTTAATTATAGTTGATAGAAGATCACATTTGGATGGTATTTATAAATTCGTCAAACCATGGCCATAGTTTGGTATGGTGTGACAAACAGTATGACAAAAATACGAGAGAAAAGGGTGAAACGGGTTTAAATTTCCTAATGATGCTGCAATGATGAAACATCTTATGACTAATGTCAGTGACATCCCCCTAGGATCATTAACCGATGACGATCTTCGATAATTTATTAACGTACTCTCTTCAGATCCTAGTTGAACATTCCTCACGTCACGAAATGATGAATGAATAAATTTCGAAAACAGAAGTGAGACGTCTTTATGTAAAATAATTAGAAAACCACGCCTTCCAAGTTCGGGCCGACATTTTCACATAGCAAAATGGCGTCTTCTGGCAAGAAGGATTCGTGATTGGTTGATTCTCATAAACTGGTGCGTGACGTCTTACGTGCATTTTTTATTTACCTAATGGCTCCCAGCACCTGCGAGAACGGATGCTCGCGCTGAAAAGTCACACGGGGGCCCTCTCATCGTTGACAAGGTTGTCTTATACGCACAAGATCCGCGCAAGACAACAATCACCTTCTTTTGATCGAGTTTACTAAACAAAGTCCCCATAAAATGCTATCGTATTCAAATTCCCATAGAAATAATAATAATTCAGTGAAAAATAAAATGCAAGGAGAGAACTTGGTGGAAAAACGAGTCAGGTAATTGTTATCTCTCAGCCATTTTTACGCTCAAGAAAGGTCGAGATTTTAATGAACCTTTCTGCTGTCAAGATCCCACTGTGATGATGAATACGTGTTCTCTCATTAAGAAAAAAGAAGCGAGCAAGTATTACGGAGATTCATATAACTGCCGCCTCATTATGAAAATACGCTTATATAGGAAGAAAGGGGTTTTTAAACAAATTATGCAGAATAATTATTTATACCCCGCAAATTCATTATTATCTATAAATAACCAACTTATCAGAAAGGGATTTATTATTCCCCGTTCATTAAAAAATACATCTCGCTGAACTAACATCCATAATTTTCACCACAAAAACAGGTTTTTCCATTAGCCCCCAATTTCCGCTATCATGATCTTGATATTTTCAACTTCAAGTGAGTCTGAAAATCGATACTATAAAAAAAAAGCGTGCACCTTTATAGCGCAAAAGGTGCGACTGACGTTCGAATATGTATACAATGGAATCTCGACAAACGAAACGCAGGTAATGAGATAGAAATCGCAACTCAAGAAAAATGTTTCTTGCCACAAAAAGCAAAAAAATGATCCAACCGCAAAGTCGAGAAGTTTCGAAAAAAAACCAACACATTAAAGATACAGTATTAATTTTCCTATGCGTCTAAAAATAACTGTCACGCAGTCATCTTTAATATTTCTATATTTTTTTCCCCTCTTTTTCAAATGAAAATTTCACAAATTTCTGGGTCAAACGTCCTATATATAATAGATATTCAAGTAGATAGTACATTTTGCGTCACAAAAAGTCAATATACCTGCGGAAAAAGCTCTGTGACATATTTGAGGAAAATTTAATAAAAGAACTGAGTGGAAAGATAAATCCCAAACGAAATATAGAGCGTTATTAAACGTGCTTTTTTCAGTAACAAGAGGAATTTTTAATAACGCTGAATTTAAACACACAAGGCGCAATAAGCGATTAAAGATACAGTAAGAAGCTAAATTAACTATTTCATGTTAATTGGTGTATATATAAATTTTCTTCTTCGGAAAATTGTTGATATTTTCGGTTCGACAATTTTATTACAAAGATGCTATGATCAATGCTTATGAATCCATTATATGCTGGGTTTTTTTTCAAACACGTAAAAATTTTAAATGACTAGAGAAGTTGGCACGAGAAAAAAAAATGTTTTTGAAAAATTTCTGATTATGGTCTCAATTTAGAAGGAAAGGGAAAAACAATTTGTTTTCAACTATTTGTAAACAACATTCAGTTGTAAATGTGGAAAAGTGGTAGAAACACAAAAAAAAAGTTTTTTTTCCGAGATACTATACAAAAGTATATTTCCATGAATTTTTTCCTTGATGAATCCGAATCCGTTAGTCAGAATTGTCAAATTGGTTCTCTTTTTTGAGTTTTAGTCAAAAATCGACTCAAAAAACCGAATTAAAATCAGAAAAATAAAAATTTTCCTTATGACACTATACAGTAGTATATTTTTATGCATTTTTTCACGCTGTTTACGAATTCAAAGTCAAAATTAATAGATTTACTCAAAATTTTGAGCTAAATTCAAAACACGACTAAATAAACGAATTGAATAGAAAAAAATACAAAAAAATTTTTTTTAACTCTACAGTAGAATGTTTGTATGTATTTTTTTCGCTCTAAATCAGAATTTAAATTCAGAATTGACCGAATTGTTCAAAATTATGGAATGGAATTAAAAAAACGACTCAAAAAAACTAAATTAAAAATTTAGAGGAAAAAAATCAAAAAAATATACAATCGATTTTTTGGAAGTGACACCATATGGCTCAATTAGTGCTGGAATCTCGTGTAAGAGTGTATTACAGGAGGAAATGCGAATTTGGTCAGGGAAATGAATGCCAAAACGACACGACTCATATAGCAGACAGACACTTGGAACATGGCTGACAGGCCGAGCAAATGTTACTCTCCGAATGCGTGTCATTCCTCTCGGAATTTGCTAATATCAACGTCGTTAACCAAAACATGTCTCGCTGTTACGCACCAACTACTTCCTAATGAAATACCTTGTTTGGAATGGATAATCCAATTTCGTTACACTCCCGTTTTAAGTATCCTCTAAATTATGTCCCGAAATTCTTGATGAACAGAATTTTATTCACTGATGAATTAAGTCAAAGTTTAAGCAAAAATTGAAGTCCTTTAAGTACAAATGGAATTCCAAACTTAAGTACTACTTGAAGTCCAAATTTAGGTACAAATTGAAGTACAAATTGAAGTACAAATTTAAGTACAAATTGAAGTCCAAATTGAAGTACAAATTGAAGTACAAATTTAAGTAAGGATTGATGTACAAATTCAAGTACAAATTCAAGTACAAATTGAAGTACAAATTTAAGTAAGGATTGATGTACAAATTCAAGTACAAATTCAAGTAAAAATTTAAGTAACAATTTCTCAGGTAAAAAATTCTTGTCAAGTTTCAATTAAGAAAAATGATTGGAACTGAAGAAGAGTACTAAAGCGACTAATGAATGAAGAGGAGCCATTGATTTAACTTTGGCTATAAGATCGCGTGCTGTTAAATCTGTATACCCCTTGACAGTAGGTTGGTAGGTACCGTTTGCGTAGGACAAGCGTAATTGGCTTTCGCATTAAGAGTTGAAGGAGGGCGGAGCAAAATGAATTAGTAGAGGGGAATCCCTGAGATCTTCGGCCCAATTTCAAGCACGTCATGGGATAATTATACCACGCACAACTGCAGTATGAATGTCGACAGGGGGTCAAACTGCCCGCCATAGGATAGTCTCTCGTAATACTATGTGTCACGATCCTCGCTCGTTGCAAGAAGCTGATTGAACGCTCCAAATTTGTAGGGTGATTGGGCGCCACTTCCTGTCCGCATGAAACAATTTACAATTATCGTTCAACCGATTAGGCTTAACATTGCCATTTTATCATTACGCGCAATCTAACCGCTTCAAAAACGCTTTTGCCTTTTGCCTTTTGCCTCCATCATTGTCATGCGTCAATCAATTATTATTATTCTTTTTCAAACTTGAGGTAAAAAATTCATATTTCAAGCGAAAGAATTTATTGACATGATAAAAAAAAGGGAAATTCTCTTGCAATAAATATTTGAAGGTGTGAATATAGTGAGGAAGTGGTTGTGAAAGTTCACGCTGTGGATCTCTCGATAAAGGAGAAAGCGAGAGCAGGATGAACCCAATAAAATGTGAATTATACTTTTTCAGAAAAAAAAATATGCGCAATGTGAGTGAAATATCGTGAGCGGTAGCTCGCAATTTTCATGCGGCAACGTTGCCCTGGGGATTAGTTAGCCACTATGCTCGATCCCGACACTTTCGACGTGCCATCCTGATTTCAAATGTAAATCGCTCTCCACGAGAAACGAGTATCGGAACAGCCGATTTTATACTTGCTGCCGCTGCTGGCAAGGAAATGGAAATCGCCGCGAAAACGTGAACGATTTTCGCGCGGCTGCTACATTACCATTGCGGCGATAGTTAACTCGATCGGTACGTAATGGAGCATATCAAGGTTTTTTTGCAATTTTCTCCCCTGCACTTATTCTTCAAATCAAATTTACTATATTAAAACCATTTCATATAACGCGATCTTATATCTTTTGAAAAATAAAGAAATTTTTCGTGTATTAAAATTATAAATGTTTGTGTCTAATGAATGGATTTTCAATAAGCAAAGAATTTATAGCGACTCATTTTCTGAGAGAATTCAACAAAAGGGTTTTTTTTTCAAAACTATAACGTCGAAAGGAGGAACTATTAATAAGGGAATAGTTGACGCGTTTGACGGGAGGATCAAATAGGAAAGTTCTATATTCTTGCCAGTGGATAAAAGAGGTTATGGATAAAATTGGTTATAGAAGACGAAGTCGAGGACAGATATTACGAGAAGAATCCTGCCGAAGGCACAATTGCCAATCTAGGATAGGGAAGATATGAGACAGTGTGTGTCTGTTCGAAAGCTTTGCTACCAAAAAGGAAGGAAGGAAGGTATTGAATTCTGCTTCCATTCTTCTCTGATTTTCTGACCCTCTCTTGTTAGTGAGCTGTCCGATTGGACCAGACCGCGCGGAACGAAACGGAACGGGACGCGATATCCCGCTTGGCCACCATTTATTTTACCTTCTCGTTACCGTCGACAGCACCCATTCGCAGGAATGCTTGATAGAAAGTAGAATTCACAAAAACTGAAACCCTTATTTTCATCGAAAGACATTTTGCCATAACGATAGAATTCACTCTCCAGACCGCTCGCTCGCTCTTCGTCCTCTTTCAATTTATTTTCCATTTTAGTATTGAGGACGTTTCCTCTCGACTGATTGGACGCAATGTGGTGTTCGGATTGTAAAAAGACACTCGAAAGGTACAAAAAAAATCTATTTTTCATTTTGTGATATCTCACGCATTTAGAGAAGAAGTAAAAAACAATTAATTCACACCTCATTTTTGATGTTGCTTTGAAACTGAAAATTCGTGAAAATTCATCTAATTAGAAGTGACAGGTCCTAACGGGAATCGCTTGGAGTACTAAGGGGAATACATTGCTCTAGGAGGAATACTGGAGCGCACCTGTCAGACTTGAGATATTCCATGACTCGATGGAGAAGGACAAGGCGATGTCTGCAGTTCGTGGCAAGTGTGCACACTTGGATAAAGGGGAAAGGGAGAATGCAAATGCTCCGAGTACGTGAGTGCATACATAGGAAGCGACATTGGAGTGACGTTTCCTCGACAAATGGACCGATTAACCGCACAAGAGCTGCTTTATCGACCTGGCAAAGTCAAAGATATATAAGGAGACGCCGAGAACCAGGAATTCCAAAGATCTTCTAAATTGGTCATTTCAGCGCAAGAGGGGAAATTTAGATTCATAAAACTGAACACATCGTAAACCCCGGGAGTAATTGACGAACAAGTATTCCGAACACCGTCGTAAAATTTTCTAATTTCAAAAGGTGTCTGAAACATTAATTTACAAAGTCTCTGCACTGAACCGAAATTCCTTGTTTATTATCAGGTTCATTAATTTCGCTTTCTAACCAAACACTTGAAAAATACTTCTGGAAAAATTGTAACTATTGTCAGAATTCGATATTAAAAGTCTAAAAAGAATCTGTATATATGTTTTTTACGAGTATTTCTCCAAATGCTGACTATTCGAAAATTTGAATTTCAAGAGAATGCGAGAGCTGCATTTACTACCTTGCGGGGTGTGAAAGGGAAATTTTTTTCTCCCGACGACTTGGGGGAAAAAAATGTGTAATTACTTTGACTAGAAGCTGGCTGCCACCTGGATTCTGTTACTGAAGAAACAAAGTGGGACTTTTCTTGGCAAATTGCACTTTAAGTATCGAAGGTGCGAGATAATATCCAGTTACACTGGAAACTGGGAGCAAATAATCTCTCCCGAGTTGAAAAGAGAGTGAGACAGAGTTGCGAAACGTCGTTAACCACAGCCGGCAGTCGAGAGACTCTTTACGCCTCGGACAATATTTCTTTACAAAATACTTGTCGAGTATATAGAGAGAGAGAAGGAGTAGCAAGCACAGTTGAAGGATAAATAGAGTGTTATATTTGAAAGAAGAATTGTGACGTTGGAATATCTCTCCGGAGGCCGGTTTCTCGCCCTTAACGCAAACATGATCCATTTTTTTTTTGGTGGGAACCACACACATACAGACAAATTATTGTCGCACGTACCGACGGAGCAAAATCAATATTTGCCACGACAGGATGTGCGGTCTTGTGTATAATAATTCCTCGCATGCACCAAATAGAAAGTACATCCAGATGTGTAATAATAATAATAATAATCCGGGCATATTTCCGAAATGTGACACAGCAGCTGAAGGATGAACGCAACGTAACGAAATTGATCTCGCCGTGAAAACGTTCAATCAAACGGATCTGGCATAAATCCTATGATTGAGACAGGTAGAGCTTCTCTTTTCATACGATCCAGCGAGTTCTTTTCCCAAATCCTCCCACGGCTGAAAAAGAACGTCGAGAAAAAAAGGTTTGTCACACTCTTAATCCCCTATGGACATTATAGAAAACTGATTCGAAGGTGTGTGTGAAGAGAAGTTATATCTGTTTTCAAAATACTTATAGATTATATTCGTCTTTTGTGAATACTTTTACGACGAGTCTAAACACACGAGAAGCAGGAAATAAAAGTCGGATTACAGAGAGAGAAGTTCTATACATTTATTTCAAATTCCACAGTAATTATTGAATATTCCTGAAAGTTACTTTCGCATATTGTGGATAATTTAAATAGCACAGGGATTGATAATGAATTTTCCAAATATATATATAGTATATTCAATTTTGTAATTTTAATTACAGCTCCTCTACATTGCATTCCCAAAGGAGTTTTGCGGGATTCTCGTTTCGAAAATTGGGGGAAGGCTAATGCAAGGAGCGAAAATCCTTTCAATCCAGAGGAAGTCTCGTATACACCAGGAAGCCTCATCCTTTCCGGCGAGGTAAAGTGCTCAAGGGAACACACGCGCGTTCGATTATTTTCCACTGAAAAAGCTCTCTCTTTGGAAGAGAATAACACAGACGGAGATATCATATAATGGGAGAGAGCGGAATACTCGCAGTAGGAGAAGAGTTCAGAGGTAACGTAATAATTTCTCAATATAGAGGTAAGGTAGATGAAGATGAATTCGAGAATAAGAGAGATGGAGAGAGAGAGAGAGAGAGAGAGAAATTGAGGGTTGAATCCCAGGCACGCATTGACATAATGCAATTTCCGTTTGTCAACATCACTCGCGTGCATGACGTTTGTTGTCTTTGATCAACAGTAACTCATTAGAATTAGAGAGCGCGCGGTCTTGCCGTCCCTCTGGAATACTGAAAATGACGTTTGAATTGGATTCCGCGAATGGCAAATCCTCCTGCCATGAGCTAGGGCACTCAAGAATAAGGGCGAAAGGCGACGTTGATGGTGTTTTCTCTCGCCGGAAAAGAAGAACAACTTTATGGAATTATTTTTCGTCATACTTTACACTCACTGCCTGTGCTGAATCAAACAGCTCGGAAAAATTGAATACAGATAAAGAATAATCAGATTAGGAATAATTAATTTAGAGGCAGAACCAACTCAATGAAAATGGAACTCTACACCGAAAAATACTATTTTCCTCTCTTATTCGTTAATTAAAAATTCCCTCCTTTAAAAATGAAAACCCGCTAAAATTTCTGCAGAAAATCATCTTGCAGATTGAATTCTTTTTCTTTTTGAGTTTGCAGGTCACGACTTTGTCGACTCGGAGCAAATCTTAAGGATTCATCCCGATGGGGAATAATAATACTTCCGAAGCAACAGTCTCCAGTGTCTCGGGTAACCATGACAACTGTGTAGACCGGAATTCTCTGAGGATTGTTAGTTCCTTTTCGTAACGAGGGGATCCGCGACATCAGGAATGGAAATTTCGCTCGAGGTATATATGAGGAGAGAGAGAAAGGGTTGGTGACAACGCGAGTACGCCAGAGAGGATGCAAGAGGGTTGAAAAGAGGGTGACTCGGTTTGCATAATGCCGTTGGTCGCTCGAGTGCGAAGCTTAAGCTGTTTTACAATTTCCATCGGCAATAATCCTGCTAAAATATTATTTTAAAAGCAGTAGCAGTAGCAGCAGCAAGCTTGAAATTTCGACTAACAACAAGAATATAAGTGTTCAGGAGCAGGTGTACCAACATCATTTACTTTAATCTCCCACCAAACTCGAGTTGAAAATGCCCTTAAGCAACAAAACGAGTTCGATTGACAATCTAAGCGCGATTGCATTTACGACTGATCGATCCAGCAATCCTGTAAACTTGGAACGACTGACCTGCAAAATGGGTTAACGTGATGGAAGAAATAGAGACGAGATGAACATAAAAAGAACCAAGACCAAAGGATGCTTTTCTCGCGAGAAAATGCAAATCGAGGTGCTCAAGAGAGAATGAAATTACATCGAGAGTAGGTCAACCTTGTTATTTATGTGAATCTCTCACAAAACCTCCCTCTCATCGATTGGCGAATTGTTCATCGACAATTGACTCTCTTCCAATGTGTTGTTGACATTCTTAATCCTCATAAACAAGTTTGCAGATTTCTTCTCGCAAGCTATTATCATTATTAATTGAAAAACATCCCCATTATTCGACTAACGGAAATCCCTTCTGATGAAAAACGAAGTGATGCGTAAAAATTGTTTCTAAAACGCTAGAAAAGTTACGTATATGAAAAAGACACATCAAAGAGAGAAGATGGTGACTCACAGCATTCCATAACCGTGACGGAAAAAAAGCGGAAGAGGCTATCATTTTCGTCAAAGGCATGAGATTTCCAAGGCTTCCGATGAGTCCCGATGAATTCCATCCAAGAAAATCGAGATCAACCATACGATATATATTCAAAAAAAGAGACACGCGGAATTATTTCCGATAAAAATAAATTGTCGAAAAGTTACAAAATTCAATAATTCATTACTCACTAAACGTACTCTCTCTATAATCCAGAATGTTGTAATGTCGAGATCCTTACCTGAAAACAAAAAAACAAAGAATTAGTATATAAATAAAACAACTGATCCTATTGAATTACAAATAAACGAAAATAAAACACCCTTTTTCTAGTTTTATTGTTTGGGTTTTTTTTTCGATTTTTACCCAAGAATCACTTGAATGTAATTTTGTCATAAGAACCCTTTTTGGTATCGTAATACAAGAAAACGGATCTCTCGGAGCAATATTCCTTTGAACACATTCGATATAGCTGGAATTGTATTCTCTTTCATTCTCTTGAACGCGTGCCTTCCGCAGCAGAATTCTCTCTCACTCTCTCTATATATAAGCTAGGAGAAAAGATGTCCAGATAAATTCAAGAGAGGCGCAACAAAGCGCAGAACTATATATCTAAAAATGTGAATCCATCTGTTCTAAATGGTCACATCGGGAAAGGATTGGCGAAAAGGGCTCCGGCACCACACTGAAATTCTATCACTTCCACTATACACATTCCTTGAATATCCAAATTAGGTATGCTCTGTTTCAGGGTGAATCGGAGCAAATAAGGCTTCGATGCGTTACTGCGAGAACGATACCGAAACCTTCCCACTGCAACTTTTTCCTCCCTCGTTACAAACTTCTCCCATGAAAGTAGATCCTGAGATTAAGCTTTTACTCTCTCGTATCAGTCTGACAAAATAGGAATCACGTTTGTACGAAAGGGAGAGAAGTCGTAGGAAAAAAAATCACTCTGCCAATGTTGGGATTTTTGTGCTAAAAATCTTGCCGAAGACAATCAGAAAGCTGACTTAAAGGTTTCTTGTTAATTTTCAGTCGGTGTTCTCTATAAGCAAAGTCTAGACTCTAGAGTGACAGACGAGTCAAGAATTTAGTGATTTCTAGCAAAAATGCTCCTCACCCCAGCGAGTGGATGAGGTTAAATGTCTGGGTGAACCTGCTGTTGTTGGTGGAGCGTTTATTGTGCCTAGCACATCGTCTCCTGTCAAGCATAGCTATAGAGGTGAAAAGCAACCCTTTCATGATGTAGAGGTGCTTGAGTTGGGCAAGGTAACTAACGTCGTTATAGAGAGAAAAGAGTGGGGCGGGAGACGAGTCGGCAATACATATAAGCGCATCGGAGGTAAACGCAAGAATAGCTTCGGTGCAGTTGCAAACTCACCTCTAAGCGACCCACTCATTGAAAAGGAAGCACAAATCGCTTTTCAATGGAGGTCAGGATCGTTTTAAGTAGAGGCGGTACGGCCGGTTGCTGCTCAATAGAAATATTTATATTTTCCCTATCCTTCACCTTATCCCGCATTCGTCAGTATACCCACTTCAATAGCAAAAAAAAAATCCAAGGCACATTATTATTTATTCATGTGGTTTGACGAGGGAACAATCCTCCGTATTTACAAGCTCTTTTCACGATCGCCACCAGCGAAATTGTCTCTCCTTTGTGTCCCCCTTTTTGATATTTACTTCAGAGAGAGAGAGAGAGAAAAAGTCTTCCTAGGAAAATTTGCCCAAGCGTTCATCGTGCCATCTGTCGATACAAAATCACTCCTACCTCACCTCATGTGTAATTGAGCGCGAATATCGAAAAGCCTCAAAAAGACCGAAAACAACCCATTTGCATACACCCTTTAATTTTTCGATTTCGAATCTTCTGTATCGATAACTTCCTTTTTCACGAAGAGAATTAGAAGAATTCACATGTACACAAGAATCTAGTTTTCCTTAAAGGTTTTTCTTTATAGTGCGCGAGAGGAACGTTAGGTATTTGTTAAATTTATTCTGCCAGAAAAAAGGCCTTTCAGCTTTTCGAAACATGTAAGTCTTTCAAAGACTTAAAGCAGCAATGCCTTTCAAGTTCCTTACACTGTGATAAAATTCAAGTTTTCACCCCTTTTAATTTTCCTTCTTCTTCTTCTTTTTCTTCTTTACTTTGGCGAATTCTGAGAAACACGTAGGAGAGAAAACATGTGTAAAAGCCATTCTGTGTGCGGTTTGAGTGGAGGTTACTAAAATTTCAAACTGGTTAAAATTCTCCACCAGTATTCACCTCAGTTGGCAGCGAATGTCGTTAGTATTCGGACAGGGTCGTAGCGCACGATACACTCGCAGCATTCGTCGAGGGATGAAAATACCTTATTTAGAATACACCGCGACCATTAACGCGTCATTACTCGACTTCCCAGTTCCGAGTTCTTTAAATTTTCAAATTGTCCTGTTCTGGAAAAGTAATTCCCAAAAATGGCAAATTTGTTTGATGGAAAAGAATATTTATAGCTGACGAAAATCATTTTTGAAGCATAGGACAAATCACTATATTCTTAAGCAGAATTCCTTATTCCTTTTTTGTTTATCCATTGTTGTTGCAGGGTGGGGGAAGAAATCTTGTCATGAAAGTCGATAAGGAGCTCATTTTTCTGAGTTATCACGATTACAAAGTACTGCCCTCGCTCCTAGGGACACGAATATTGCGTATTATATCTTGGATGTTCGCAAGTAGATGCGGGCAAATATATCATTACTCATTGCTAACGACGTCTTTCGCGAACGGTTACCTGGTTATAAATCTATAGATACGCCCTGTCGACACAAGGAACGCGCGTACCTTGTCCAGAGACACACTCCATAATGGAACCCTTATAATTCCAAGTGCAAAACCCTCCTCGAAGCAAAAGTTATTAATTACATGTCCCCTTCCAGGCCTACTGATATATATCGAAGGCAAAATAATAACTTAAACAAACACTAGAATTAAAGTACACCCAAGTTTTATATACGATTGTCGATTAAATTCACTGATTCCTGTGGTCGTTGGATTTTTATCGATTCCCATTGTTCGTCTGTTGGGCATCAGTTTCATCAAATTCATTAGTTTCATCAATATCATCAGTTTCATCAAATTCATCAGTTTCATCAATATCATAAATATCATCAGTTTCATAAATGTCATCAGTTTCATCAATATCATCAGTTTCATCTGTTTCGTGTTTTATCTGTTTCATCTGTTTCTAAGCAAACGGTGTTTTCATCAGCAAATTCCCAAACAGTTTATGGAAGCATACTTACAGTTTCTATTTTGTTAATCACCGAGTTGGCATATAGAGAAACAAACATGCTGCAAGTTTCTTAATTTAGCGAATGAAGTTTGAGAATCGAAACGGTAGCTGAAATTTTAATTAGGATTCTTGGCAAACTAGATTTCGAGCTGAGATAAAAGTTTCGGAGATAACGCAACTTAACAACTTGACGGCACGCATGGATACCGTGTGGTCGAATCAATTCCCCGTCAAGGAGGTATCAGATGCATGAAAATGATAAAACCTTGATATGCGTGTGTTACATTTTAGTCATTTTTTATACAATGAAAAAAATCTCTCCTCTCTCGTTTGATGAGAAAAAGGAAATTTTGCAGCAACCCGTTAAAAGTGATATTATGACCATTTATTTCAAGACTTAATAAAATTCATGAACACGAGCCGCCCTCAACGATGAAAACTTTTCTGCTTGGTAGACATCAGATAAAAATCAAATTACCAACTTGACTTGAGGAGCAAGAGAGAAACGGTTCTTTTTTTTTTAATAAGAAAATGAAAGGGTAAAAATTAATGTCTATCGAAATTTTTTTTTTGTAATTAAATAGAACCTTGCTTTTTTTCGCAAAGTCACAACAAACATTAACTTTTTCAATTTTCCTAGCACGTCTTTTGTTGAGACAGAAAGAAAGTAGAGTAAAAGGGGGGAAATGACGTTTTTCTTTTCGTGTGGTGAAAAATTTTTTTTTCCTGTTCTTTTTTGTGTGAACTCTTTTCCTCTTAAGGCGATGAGTTACGACTTTGAAACGACCATGTCGTGAGGACCCGTAATGATGACTATTTTCTCTCTACTCGTCCTATACAAGATACAAGAGAAGCGTTAAACGTACGTTATTTCCACTCTTCGATTACATCCGCCTTAAAAAAAAAATTAGAAAAAAAGTGGAAAAAAAATCTGGGAGAATCAATGAACGCGTAGCAAGCTAACCCGGCACGAGTTCAGCGACTTGCGGCGAAGATGCTTTAGCATTCTTCCTTGTTTTTGTCCGCCTGCAAATACGTCGATTAATCTTGGTAAATGAATTCTAAGATTATCTCTTTTTCTACCAAAGGGTGCGAAGCAAGTTTCCTTTTTCCGAAGTTGATCGCACTTGATTGGAATTCAAAAACTGATTATTAAGTTCGTCAGGTATTTTTTACTCCAAGAGCGCGCGGGACAACATTTCGTGAAGGAAAATGAATTTTCGTTATATATTTTTTTCGAAAACTAGTCTTTTCTGGAAATGGGAGAGAGCGCAGACCCGTATTTATAGACGCGTTGTATCAATAAGGGTTCTTCTTGGCACCCTTGAGTGGCCCTCAACTGTGAGAAACGAGATTATAAATACGGGCTTAGTAGTTCCTTCCAACCAGACGTGAAATTTGCTTGCCAAGATAGTGTAATTAAATTAGTTGATAGGGTAATTAAATTACTAAATTTACAACTATTTAATTAGAATTTATTAATTTGTCTCTCCTGACATGGGAAAATATTAATAAATAATCTTGACGTTGATGCCTCAACGACGTTTTCGTATTCGCAAAAATGAAAGTAGGCAAGTGGATAATTATCTACTTTTTTCCTCCCATCAAGATGAGTCAAGGTAGAACGTAGAAAATGATGTTTTGCGTTAAAGAAGCGACACTCTCGAATAGGCGCTTTATTCACCTGACTGCGAATTAAAGCATCAAAGAAGAGGGGGGATATAGTCATAAAATTTATAGGCCCACTTATACTTGCAACGTTATATGGAATCTAATTATGTTACATACACTGAAAGCAATTATAATCGACTCGGCAGCCAGAGCCGCGGCCGTAGTGTGGGTGCGTTTTCGCATGCGGGGTAAAGTAAGACGAGTTTTGCACCTGTAAAGACGTGCGATATACAGAAGCCAGTAGCAATCCTTGCAAGCCAGTGCCAGGCGATCATTGCCGCTCGATTAGCTTGTTCTCGTCCTCGCTCCCGACCTTGAAAGTAAATGCAGCCAATGATCTTGCCTCTCTATATATATACATGTTTATATACGTTATAGACAAACGAAATGTTACAAGTCCTTAGCGAGCATTGAAAACATTAATAAACCGCACACAACCACACCTAATCTCACTTTCCGAAACTTTTATTCCCCTTCACTTTTAAATTCAATTTATCTTCCTGATCACTCTTTCTTGACGTGACAAATTACGTCCATCAGAAGACTATTATCCATGGGTTATTGAATCCCCCTCTCAAAAAAAAAATAGTTGGAAATTAATTATTATTACTTGAAAAATTCAATGGGTCAATAACCCAAGAAGCTAAAATTCATCTATTACTCAGACTTGTTATACAAAAATTTAGTTTTCTTTTCCCCTGATTTGGATTTCCAGACAAAATTCTTACTTATTCTTGACTCTAAAAAATATTCTTGCAATTCAGTTTAAAAAATTGTCTATTCGTTTTTTTTAATAAATATTTTATCATTATTATTATTCCATGGGAATTAAGATTTACAAAAAAATTGTAATTCAAACCTTTATGAAATTTGACGAATTATAATTTAATTCAAACTTTATAAAATTTAACGAATCGTAATAATTTAAACTTTATGAAATTTAACAAATTATGATAATTGAAACTTCATGAAATTTAGTCAATTGTAATAATTTAAACTTTATGAAATTTAACCAATTGTAATAATTAAAATTTTCATACAATTTAACAAAAAAACAAAAATTGTAATAAAATTCCTCTTTGCAAGAAATCAATTATTTTTACGAGTAATAAAATTTTTCACATAAGTTCAATTATTTAATAAAATTCAAATTCGTTAGAAGAATTAAATTTTTTCTTAAACAATAAAATTCTTCATAAGATTTCAATTATTTATAATAAAATTTTAAGTAAATTTTTCAAAAAACGTTATAGTTTTCAAAAATATTATTAAAATTTTTTCAATTATTATCAATTATTTTTAATACTTTTTGCAAGAAAGTTCCTTGAGAATTTTTTAAATCCGCATTTGATTACAATTCAATTTTTACAAAATTTCGATTATACAAAAATTTTTCATTTAAATATTTAAAAAATATAAACTTGAACTTATTAAAAAAAACTCAATTAAACTAAAAAAAATCGAATTATTTACAAACGTTTTAATAATATTCTTTTGCAAGAATACAATTATTTTTATTTTTACAAGTAATTTAAGTAAATTTTGTCAAAAATATTATTAAAATTCTTCGAAGGAATTCAATTATTAATTTATTGTTAAATTTTTTAAATACTTTTTGCAAAAGTTCCTTAAGAGTTTTTAAATTAATTCGTTTACAATTTAATTTTACAAAATTTTAATTATTCATAAATTCTTCAATTAAATATTTACAAAATAATTGCTTGAAATAATTAAAGAAAAAATTCAATTAAACTTTTTAAAAACAAATTCTCTATAGATATATGTGTAAAGATTCAGATTTAAATTTAAAACCTTTGAAGATTCAATTATTGAAATAGAAAAATTAATAATTTATTGTCAATTAAAAATTTTTTCCAAAAAAATTTAAATTTCTGCGAAGAATTGTATTACTTTTGAAAATAATTGAATTCTTGAGACGAATTTTAACAATGTTTCTTTTTAAATAATTGAATTCTTTAGAGAAGTTTCATTAAAATAGTAAATTTTGAAAAAAGTTGAATTCTTCAATCACAAAATTCCAAAAAAAGTTAAAAACTAAAAAGATCGAAAATTTATTTTTCCACCGTATAAAAGTTCCAAAGTCCAACTAATAAATTTACTAAAGTACTAAATTTTCAAAATTGATGATTTTTAATAAAATGAGGAATAATTATATTTTTCGAGAAAAACCATTAAAATTGTATTAAAAATGATTGATATTCCGCGATGAGTTTTATTATTTTTGAAAATAATGGCAAAGACTGAAAAAACATTGGAAAGATTGGAAACTATTTTTTTTAATATTTCGAAATTATAGGCAATTTGGAAATAAGACGCAAATATGAATTTGACATTTAGATCCACTTGAAATATTTTTTTATTTATTTTCGGCTATCCTAAGATAGAAATTTTCTATTTTTGGACCCTAAATACGAAAAGATTATAAGGTGATGATAAAATTCTAACAAATATGCAGAGTATCGAATTTCAATTTTAGCTCCTGTTGACAAACTATATTTAATATCCGTAAAATAATCTGATGTGCTTGCGTCACTTTGTCCTTTTTTTGCGTCTAGAAAAACTCTGACGCAAAACATCATTTTAGATTTCGCGAAATTTTTAATTAACTAACGTAGTGAATGGAAGTTATAGATTTCGCGAAATTTTTAATCAACTATCGTAGTGAATGGAAAAAGTTAACCTTATAGATATTTGTGTAACTTATTTGATATTTCCCGTTGGTCAAGAGAGGAGATAAAAACAACTATTGGAAATGTCATTCGAAAAATTGTCACACTTTTAACCCGGAAGTTGAAAATAAGCCTGAAATAATACAAAAGTTGTGGTTGAAAATATAATAATATCGGAGAAACTGAGAATCACTGCGCGAGGTAAAGGTTCTTGAGAGAGTTCATTGCCGGCTGTCGTTCGCGAGCTATGATATTCAATGGTCGAGTATATATTCGGTAAGTGTGGTGTTGAGAGTGAGGCAGAATATAGCGGCGCCGGTTATGGGATCTCACGTTACATAAGTATAAGCCGGCAGAGAGGTACAATACCAAATGCTTCCCGCAAGGCGATATATCTAGCAAAATACACGTATCGCCGCTTTTCAGCTCTGAATGCACACACTTGGACAGTTACCGGGTTCCTCGGGCTACTTCTAATGTCCCAGGACAATGCCGTGTGTTTGTTGATACTGACCGTTTCAAACTCGCACAACAAAAAAAAAACGATGAATTCATATTTTTTCTTGCGTATCAAATTGAAACCAATGCTGAACGTGTCGCCACCTATGAGATTCATTTTTTATTTGCCTTTCAAATCCGAGAGAGAGAGAGCCTTCAGCGAGAAGTAAAACATAGTCTCCCTTTCAGAAACTCGATACTCCCTCGTATACCGGATGTTGATTTTCTCATTCCAGATTCAAAGTGTCGGGCTAATTTTCTACCACTTTGTCAACACAATATTTTCTCCCGCCGGACTTGGCTGTTCAAATTATAAATCACTTCGTTCGTACTTCCATTTTCCGTTTCTCAAAATATTAATTCGATAATTTTGCTGTTAATATTCCTTTAGAGCAATGGAAAATTTCGATTTTTTGAATTTTCGTCTTCCATTTCAGAAATAGGATTATGATCGCAGTAACTAATCGAGATGCAGCTTGTCAGGGGACTGGAAGCGTTCAACGGATGTGGAGAGTTGCGTGATAATCCAAGCGAGGATAATTCTGTATCAAGGCTTAGATTCGACACGAGAGCTAATCCTCTCCTACATCTCCGGCTATATTCTGTATCAGAAAATGAAACCAAGAGTCGAACAAAGATGGAGCTTATAAAGAGGATGCAACCAAAATGCTTTTTCAAAAATAAGATCCAACTATCAGAGCTTTTGCTAGAATTCTAGAGGCATTTATATCCGAACGACTCCAGTAGGAAAATACTCTGAATTATTACCCTGTCTTATATTGACCCTACTTGAAGAATCTCCCCTCGTAGTGACTCGAAACTTCCCGACCGTTTGAACTTATATCTTTCCTCCAAGCATGAAAACTGTAAACTAGATGTTCGGATAAACTTGATAGAAAATAAAGTCCAAGTATTAGAAACAGTGTTCTATTATCGCCCCACAGCAAAAGAAGTTACGATCGAAATCAACATCCAACAAATCATCTTCATCTGATTACTGAAGAGTTACATTTCACACATTGAAAACATAAATACAGTTGATCCTTTAAAGGACCGAATTGTCACTGTTTAATTATAATCCCCGTTTTTCCCAAGACTTGAAATATTGGTCGCAAGGTAAAATGAAAACGTGACCTAAATATAACGTGAAAGGCCGCGCAATATGTCAAAGAACTCGTTTAGTGAGTTGAGAGGAATTCTTTAGATGAAAAGCGACTTGGAAAATCCGTCAACAAAGGCGAAAGAAGAAATGAAAAAAAAAGAAACTGCAGGCGGGATACGGAGTCATTAAAGCAATTAAAAGAAAATGTTGCTTCCATCCATGTGAATCAGGTTGAGTTGTTCAACTCACAGTTGTTTGTCAGCTGTACTAGTTCATCAATTGTCGATAGGTGCGACTTACAAAAAAAACTCATTAAGAATTAGAGTATTTAGAAAAAGAAATATCGATCTTTCATTTTGGGGATTGTAAAAAGACATGAAAAAAACCGAACCTCCAAAAGAAGAAGCATTGTTCCATGCGGGAGATAGTGTTGATTTTTGCCGTAATCTGTCTAACAATCTACAAATATCTCCTAATCAAGTTGCTTTAAGAGCTTACATGCTACCGTTAATTGATTATCTCACTGGCGATTTCTCAGTGTGGTCTGCATGACCTCGTCTTGTCCCCATTAAACTGGTTTCAGCTCTACAGAATCTCGTGCATCTCTGCCGACGAGGACGGGTCACGCGGAAACGTAATTGCTTATCGAAATCACTTTACAGAGCATATAACGCGCTCAGTCACGTTCAGCGATTCCAATTATCTACTCTTGGAATCTTTCGCTAATATTTCAACTTATTAGTGTAAACGATGAGGCGCTGCTTTTTTTTCCACAAAAATATTATTTACTTTCCCAAGTGCTGTTTAAATCACTCCTCGCACGCGACACCTTCCGATTTTGATCATCTTTTTCGGAAATGTTATCATTCTATTCCTTCTGAAAAAATTAGAGTTACCTATCTCTTTAAATAATTAGTCAGCTAATTAATTTTTACAGGAAATCAAAGTTAGAAGAAGCTTTAACTTCTTCTTCGGTTTATAATTTACCAGAACTCTAGATTTCCTGCTAATTTTAAATTTGTAAAGTCTCTTCACAAGTGCTGGAAGTAGTGGAAAGAAGCTGAGAAATGACGTCGATTCGCGGTAATGGAGTATACTTGTAATAATAATATATTCCGTTGCTTGTGAACTCACGATATGCGTCCTCCTGTCCAAGCGTGAATTTATCTTATCTGAACGAACCTTTTTCTCCGACACCAGCTTGCATAACGGATTAAAATACAGTATATTCTCGTCATGCACATTCGCGGCTAGCAGAAAGAACATTTTGCTGCGGTAATCGCACCTCAAATTGCTCGGGTCAGCCGTTCATATACAGCATAGAGCCAAGAATGCAACAAGATTTACAGCAAGGATGCAATATTCCCTTCTGACGTTTACTGCAATAATCACAGGACTGAGGTGTTTGATGAGTCGCATTGCATATGCCACGTCGAATTAACATCACTTCCGTCGCCTCCTCCTGTTGATTAATTGCAGAAACATACGTGTCTTCTGATGGTACCCCAAAAAATTTTCAAGTGGCATTTTTGGCTAAAACTGTCAGGGTACTTTTTTTGTACCCTAAAAACTTTTAGGCTACTAAAATAGTCGAAAAATAGTGCAGAGATAATTCTCTTATTTAGGATCCAACATTTTGAAGTTAAAAGAATTTTGACCGAAAGGTTCGATAAGAAATCGTGAAATAATGCAAAGAGGGAATTTAACGGATCGATATGCAATCAAGGTGTCAATAACTGACACTGGTCTATCTGCAGAGAGTGGAGATAATTGTCCACTGCAAACCTAGTGGTCCCCAACCGATGCGAACGGAACTGCAAACAAAACCGGATTAACGCCCGAATGGATGTAGTGTACGAAACACATACGTTAAGGATTCACGTGCAAACGACGTGAATTTACGTTCACACTCGTGGTAGGCCTAATTTCTCCCTGATAATTTCTGCGGAAAGAGTATTCCCTCGGAATTAACGCTTCAAAGCCAAATAACAGTTTCCATTATCTTACCACTAAACAAAATTACCATTAAAATAAACAAATATTTCCGGACTTACGAAATTCAAAAATTGGGATTCGTTTGGACGTAGAAGAAGAAGATGATGCTTACCTGGAACAGAAAAAGAAAAAAAAACTGTTAGTCATATATTAACGGAGATAAAAATATGGCAATTGATTATATAAGGCTGAAGTCTCGCGCTACCGTTTGTGCAGCGCCATAAGAGCGATATTTAACAGTTCATTGTGAAAGCGAATCGTTCCTCATCAGGGTGAGATTATGATCTTAATAACTTACTTATGTCTGCGTACAGTAACACGAAACTCTCAGCCACTGCTATAGAAATATTTTCACGCAAACATACAAGCATAACCGAGAATTGATTTCAAGCTAGACAGGTGGGGATCGCAATATTACCACAGGATATACAAACATCATAATTGAAAAAGTAGGTATCATATTCAACAGATAATACTCCAAGATTTATTACCCCCTCATTTAAGTCCTCTTCGTTTAATTTAACAAGTTTTATTAATTTAGATTGTATCTTTCACAATTCATAAACTAATAATGTTCCTATTAATAAGTAAACTTAAATCAATTGATACAGACAAACTAATGGTTAAAAATTCCTAATGTAAATTGCATTAAGAGTGCATTTGCATTTTACATAGTTTTATTTCCGAAAGGACAATCGTTGGCAATTAAGCGGACGATTATTTTCGAAGCAGAGTTAAAGGCATAAATTGGAGATTATGGAAGCTTGGGTTATATAAGGTAAGCTTGTTGTAATATAACCAGAATAGGTTTTTAAAAAAAAAGACAAAACTCAGCAAAGCAAAAAAGACAACAAAGGGGGAAAAAAATAATGTAGTGTTTTCTATGCTCCTATCAGCGAAACAAATGCGAACAGAATTCAGCAGTAACGAGCATTGGGAGTTATATTTTCAGACGAACGACAGTCACGGATTCGCGAAGCCAGGAGCTTCGCGAAATTATCCTCGGTTTGCACGAACATCTGGTTCGTGCAACCCTGGAGGATAATAGGGTAATACACTCCAGCCTGCAAAACAGCAGCAGAAGCAGCAGGGGCAACGGCAGAGCGGCTTTCCATAATTGGTCGCTGAGCTGCCGGTGCGGTGCCTTTACTATGTGGTACTGCTGCTGCTGCTTCTGCTTCTCCTGTAGAACCGCCATTTGAAATCATTGGATGCAAACAAACGCAATATACTTTTCTCTTTCGTCATAAATGCCGTATGGTCAAATGTCCAACCAATTTGCAAACTTCCCTCCATGTTCTAGTTATTGCACATTTACTTATAGGCGAGAAACTTCATCCGCCAAACCGCAACATGCGACCAACAAAGATTCCTCAGTAATAACCCTCGTAAACTCTTCACCATAAATGCTTAAAAGCTCTTCTAATAATAATTGGCCCCTTCCGGGAGTATTATGTAAGAATTCACATTTTTCGTCATAGTTTTGACATTTTCCCTACTTGTCTAGACAAGTCTCCGCCGTGACAAAAAAGAAACTATTAATTATTGAAATGGACTTGAAAACTCGATTTTAAGCAAACAATTTTCATGAAAAAAAAGAGGTTGGAATTTTCTTTTGTCCTTCGGAATGAAAGACAAAGCTAGAGAAATGTGTTCTGGGAGCTGCAGTCGACGACATTAATTATTTGTCGGACAATATCTAGAGGAGGAAACAATGTCACATTCTTGTTTGCTCGACGGTGCTGAACAAAGTTGACCAGTAGATATATAGATTTTAATGAAAACCGCATGTAAGCCTTATTCGAAAAACGAAAAATTTGTTGAGAGACTCGAAAAGCGGAAACGATTTATTTCGCATAAAACTATGTCTCTGCGACTGATGTGTAGTTTCCAAAATCGGCAGTTTGACATGCGGGTACATTGTCACGAGGACTATTGGGACAATGGATCTTGGGTAACCTGGCTCTTGTCTATTCTCGTTTCCTCCAAGTATCGATCCTCCTGGGTTGTACACCCTCCATGAGCCGCTTCTCTTTACTTACTCCCTCTGCTCACTTCAACTCAACTCTCGACGAGAAAGAGAGAGAGAGAGAGACTTTCCCGTATAGTATGCAAGCGCGGCGTAGAAATAATACCGTTATTACTTTACAACTCTCATAAAAATCTCACGCAGACCAACCAACAAGCAGTTAGTTTATCGTAATTCTCGGCTTGGCGAAACAAATGCGTGCCACGATCGTCGAAACGAAAAAAAAGCAAAAAAAAAAACCCCCCCCGAAGAAAATCCAAGATAAAGATGAGTCAAAACATCAACATACATCAAGTATTCTTCGTTTAATGCCTTATGTATACCATTAGATGAGAGTGCCAAGAAAAAAATCCATTATTTACAGCTCAATAATGACGTGTCGCGCGATCACGAGCCACCCAACTCTCTCGTCATAAAATTGAATTTCTAAAAGCTCTTTATTATTCCCTATCTTATAAAATTCAATACCTAATGCATGTTGCCACGGGACTCAAATTTCTCTTCAACTTAATTCTAGGAATAATAAGCGATCAATTCCAAAATTAGCTATTCCTAGACTGCTGGTGAAGTAAACAAAAATTGCTTCAGACGATTTTTATTTCCCAACATAATTTAATTCAATTTCCAGTTCGATAGTTGTGATTGAGCCATTTAGCACTCTTAATGGACATGCTTAATTAAGATCTAAAAGCTTATATCAAATTAATGGTTGATGTTTTAAAAATATATTGAGGAGATCGATTCAATTAATTATGATCGCAATTGTACATTATTGGCACTTAATTCCTGCGACTCACGTTTTGAAGCGCGCATATAATGTAAATGAGCTTCTTTGATAAGTCCGACACACACCTGATGTGTTTTTATTCCCTTGTTTATAAACGAGTTGCATATATATATACAGAGGTTAAGGTCATTGATTACGATCGTTTAGGCATCAATTATCGAAGCAGGGTTATATCCGGACGTAGCGGATCAGAAATAGTGAGCATGAAATTAGAAGCACGCGATCTTGCTGCTGATTGTGCGTTAAGCTGACTGCTTGCGATAATGATGTTCCCGGGCCGTGATGTGAGAATGTAAACAATTCTGCCGAAATCAAGTCGGCTGGTCAGCACCTGCTTATAACATGTACAACAACTTTGAAACTGTTTCATGAAGAAAGAAAAACTAAATTCTGACCTAAAAACACGACATAATTTTCAATCAAAAAGAAATTGTTTTTTTTCAATTTGAACATCAAATTAGATTCAATAATGATTGACACACAAAAAAATCCATCAGTTAATGAGAATCAGATTGAAGGAGTTAACGGTTCCTTTGAACTGAAACATCAAAAACAAGACTCATTCAAAAAAAGATTATTACTTGACATGAGTTGTGTTCTTCCATAGCGCCAGGGATTAAAAAAAACAATAGACAAAAAGTATTTTCCAATCGTCACTAGGTATGGGAGTAATCGATCATTCTCAACCTTTGCTCCTTTCTCGGAAACTCCTCAGTTAAGGCAACGAAACGTACCGTAGACTAATCATCAGTTATAATTTTATATTTTCGAGAAATTCGCCGGAGCGTCTTCAATTAAGACTATATTTAATTGTTTCGTGGGAAAAAAAATAAGAGTACGAAAAAAATCCATTTTCGAACGTATTTTTTTATATGTGCCTGCAATAAAAAGAAGAATCATCATTACAAATCTATGGAGAAGGAATGCTGGAACCGACCCTTTGTGTGAGTTGTACCGGCACTACGAGTTTTCCAAGTCCTTTCACCAAGGGATCAAGGGTCAGCAACGCCAGGGTCGCCAAAGTTCATGGCGACTCGTCAACTGAATGTCCGAAACACTAAACTCAGCGTTTTCATTTCAATCCTGATTATATGTGTATTCGTCTTTGCTGAAGCCTGAAATAACGATCCATCAATTATCGCATATATTCGAATACATTTTTGTTTATGTGCCGTTTTCTCCTATTGGCCAAGCAAGAGAACCTGAGTTAACTAAAATGTCAACGATTTGCAATTGTGGGTGTCGCTTGTTGACATTTTTATCACTGAGACTGCAATTGTTCACAAGTCACGAAAAAAGCGTATTCCTATTGTCTCGGCATGTACATGTATAAGTATATCCTTTATTGGAAATCAATGCTCGCAGTAAAATTTCTACAACAGTACGGAAACAATCAAGAACTTAGGATAGAAGCTTTTCTCTGGATATTACTATTTTATTTGGCGTTTTTTCCCATTCTGAACATTGATTTATCGAACGGTTCCTCGAAGGGAATTTACTTTTCTGTTGTACAACATCATTAATAAAAGGTAAAGTTTGCACTTTTGGGTACTGTTTTACATAATGTTAGATATTGTCACGCTGATCAAAAAGAGTCGAAAAGGAAAGAGTCAAGATCGCAGGCGTCAAAAAATTGCAAGAGCCTTCACCAGAAGTAAAGATGTAAAGTAAATTCGACCCAAGATGCAAAAAGCAGTGACTTATTCATGGTCTTCCTCGCCAGTGGGCATACAAAGAAGCATACGTGACTTGCGGGGTTTGCATACGAATTACGTATTACGTATGTAACTTTTACGAATTTACCGGTATGAAAATAAGCAATCGGCGAAGCCCATCATAGAGCTGCGCGCATGTGTTTGTAGACGGAGAGAATAGCCTGCTCGGGAGAATATGTATGTTTCATACGGTTGTAACGGTACCGCAGAGACCATGGATGACCCCGCTTGTGTAAATGCACGACCTCGCCAGAGACTATGCCGAGCATTACCGTCCCCCTTTGCCTCTCGCCACACCAGCAAACGATCTCATGTATCCATATACGGTACCTATGTATCTACACGCAATGAACTACCGATGGGACGATCGACCATACATCTACCTTGTCCGGGAATCAATTTGCCACTAACAGAGTGCTGTTCACCTCTATGATGCGTTATTGACCTTCGTTTTCTCAAACGGCTACGCCTTGCTTTATCTCCTGCCTCTCGATAACCGTCATTTGCAAGAAAAACCTCCGCCGTACTCATCATCCTCTCGCGGCTCTTTCTCACACTCAAAAAAATAAAGTCTCACTGATCCTCGTTCTAACACTTCTGAATAAATTACCGTTCGGTCAAACAACCGAAAGGGTTTCTACCTTTCTGATCAGCGAAAAAATTGATAACGAAATACTGAACTTGAAGAATCCTAAAGTTTTACTACTCCCCTAAAGAGAGGAAGCTGATAAATTCGAAACCATAACGCCCAATGAATGATACATAGAAAGATAGTGTTTGAGTGCAGAATGCGTCCTTCATTGCCACTTTAAAAAGGTCAATTTCTTTCCCTCGCATATCCATTCCGTTCCGGTAAAAGTCATTTGGCTTCTAAGAGGACATAGCAGTGCGCCCAAGAGAGTCATCGGAAACTGCAATAGAAAGATCTCTAAAATACTTTAACCGAGAGACATGAACATTTTTACTAAACCCCCTCTAATTAAAATAAGACTTTGCAACTAAAAATTAACAACATCATCTAAAATAAGTTAACCGATTTATTCCTCCCAATCTTGTTAACATTCATCCGCATCATCTAAACTAACCGTTTTGTTTCAAAACAAAACCGTTTTTCGTGAAAAACAAGAGTCGGTATAGTCATAAAAAAGAGCAAGGAAGATAAGAGACAAACTTTTTTCCAGATTGTTAGAAAATCCTATTAATCGTCTGGGTAGAGCCAGTCGAAAACACCTCGAGAGTGCGCATAACGTACACTTTCATATATACGTGCGGAACATAAAACTTTTTTGCCTCACTGATTGACTGACTGTCGCACTCCACTGACTCTCGATAACGTGAATTATGGACCCATGATGTCTGGATTCTTTTATCAAAAATTTATGCATATCTGTGTTTTCATGGCGCCAAACAAAGCATTATTTATGACCAACGGAAAGGGACACACACACACAGAGTCGCACTCCAACATACATTCATTTCACAATATTCAATTTCTCTCCATTTTGCAAATGAACTTTTGTATAAGCGACGTAATTTATTTGAATTAATTAATTCACTCACAAAAGCAAAACTTTTGAATCGTTTAGGAAAAGCTACGCGCATGCAAGCAAAGGTCGAAAACGACATTTTACACGCTTTATATGCTAATAATATGTAAATTATAAATTAAAGTTTAAATCATAAACAAGCAAAAATTATACTATTTTTTTAGTTATACATTAAATTTACACTCTTTATGTTTCTTTTGTAGCCTTTTTTTAGAGGCGATTTAAAAGTAAATATTAGAGAAGCAGTTTTTTGTTGAAATGGATGAGCGAACTTTGTGAAACCTAGCACCACATTTATAATTATTTTCCCTTTCAACTATTTCAAGTTAAAATGTTCTATCCCGCATTTATGCTGACGTAGTTTTCACAGTTCAATCGATGTACTTTCCTACCTAATGAACCATCTTATCTATCCTAAAAGGCGCCTTGTTCTAATATAGGCCGTGTCAATTCAATAGAAATTCATCTCTTGAAAATAGAAATTCTTCTATTCTAAAAATTTGCAAAATGATTTCGAATACTTTTTGTTCCAGAATTTTCAGATTCAAAGAGGACAAAAAGGGACAATTGTTCTCTTGACAAAATTTTCAATTAGGATACTTTTTTGCAATTTATTTCGTTTAGTATTAAATATTAATACGATCCAAATGAAAGAACGCGGTTGATTTCTAGCTCTCGGTTATATATACTAAAAAGTCTCATAATTGAAAATTCATTCTTGAAAAATTCAATTTTCTATGCAAATTTTTCTCGAATTCCACTTTAATTGGTTTTTTATTCTATTCACATTCTTATTTTCAAATTGTAGGTTCAGCAGATTCTTAACACCTTTTGTTTTGCGATTCATTTCATATCTACTTTAACAAATTATCGATTTTCATTATTACACTGCGAGTGGAGGAATTTTTTAATATTTTCTATTCTGCAATGCCATTTTTACACAGTGAATCCTTATGGATCGGTTTGAAATTTCCACTTATAATTTTTTTTATTAATAACAAAATTGATAAGTGCATAACTGTATGCATTACAAATTACAGGAAGTGCATGTATTTAAAATAGAATTTGTTGCAAGAAAGGAAATTTATCGTTTGATGAAACGAAAACTTGCAAAAGGTACGAATTTAAGTTTTTAGGGTGCTAAAAAGCGGGAGATTGTATTAATAAAGTTAAGTTGGTTATGAAAGGGAAGATTGGTTGTTAACTGAATTTTGTAGGATTGAGTGCATTACACGAGGAGGACGCGTTTTGAACAAGAAGACTAGGACAGAAAATTGCTTGACAAATTACGAGGAATTGTTTTGTGTGCTCCACCCTTAGAATTTCTTGGAAGGTGTAATAATTATATTCTCGAGTGCATGAGAGACACTTGACCTCGACGAGAGACTCCAGTTTCTGGACTCTTTCGACAAGGGAAAAACCAGAGTCGATCACGAGAAGATGGTAACGTTATACTCGTGTAGGCTCGGTCATTGCAGGAACTACAGTCAATGGTTTCTTGTACGACATCATAGCATATCAGAACATAGCAGAGTGTAGCATTTCTCCAAAACTGGATTATTATTTTCCCGGGCTAGTTTGTTTCGACTCTAACCAAAATTAGTCGTTCCTAATGACTGAAAAAACAGGAGATCCAACGGATTCAACAGATCCTGAAACCCCTCTAGATTCTGATCCTCGAAGTGGAATATTATGCATAGCTAATTACGGCATAAGATGTGTTCGTTTGCTCATTTACCCTTTAGCTCGTTTGCCGGGTCAAGTTAGGTCCAGGAACTCAACAAACTCAGAGGTCTTGGCAAATTACGACCACGCGGCAGTCGCGCGTTATTACCGTGAAGATTAAATTGTTGTGCGACGGAGAGCTTTTCATCTTCAAAGGCATCTCGTTTGTTTGATGTGGCCAACCACACTACATACCAGCGCGATTGCTGTACAAGTAAAACGTAAAGCGAAGAATATGGACAGCAGATGCTGATCTTTGTAATTAACCCTCTCGTAAGCGAGAGAGATTCCAAAAGTTATATCCTCCTTCTGTGAAACGAGGGAGACACCAACTCTCTTTCTCTCTCTCCTCGTGATACGTGACACAATTCTTACGATCGAAATGATTTATTCACACTTGAGATTTCGGCTTCCGTTACGAAATATCTCCACACTCCATCCCTCCTTTTTATCCCAAGTAATCAAAACCGGCTTTCTCTTCGATCGTAAATCCAAGATACGAGTTCGGATTCATGGAAATATATATTTTCCCGCTCCATTCTCCGAGGAATGCTTACAGTCATTTTTCAGAATTTGTCCTCATATCAAAGTCTCGAAATCCACCACCAAGGTATTATTGTTTCAACACCGAATTCCTTCGGTGAATTAAATATTTTGACTGCTGCTTTACATCCACTGATCGATTTCAATTAAAAGACAATGTTCTGCAATCTTTCTTATAGGAAATTTTTCTGCAACAAAAAACCTAAAAATTGTTTGCCAAGCAAAAAAAGTTTCAGAGGAGCGAAAATCTAATACACTTTTAAAAATAGAAATAAATAATCTTCTATAATAGTTGTCTTCTTAAAAACTGTCAGCGATATTTATAACTTATAACAGCTGCACTCAGATTTAGTATGCTGTGGGAGATATTTATAACCCAAACTCACAGATTAAGTAATAAAATTTCGAACGTGCTTACAAAATACTTTTGGAGATTAATTTTTTTTTTGTTGCAAGAAGGGAAAACACTGTTTTTAAACATTTATTAAATGTATTTATAAACACGTCTAATAAATTGGTCCATACTTTTTAGGGATTTTCCGCATAAGTAATTGTTTAGCTGTAAATAAGGTTTAGAGACTTTAAAGTTGAAAACTCCTTTTTTTCTGTATGCGGATCGAAAAATCGAGAGAAAGAGTTTGGTCGTGGTTATGGGGTCATCGGCATAAAGTACACTACAACTATAGTTGGAAGATGCTCGCGGAAGCACGCGAAGCTTTCACGTTTCTTTATCGGCATAATGGTTATACTCACCACGAGCGCACGGGAATCTAACAACGACATTGTAAAACGGAACAACGTGCTCGCCATTTGTATATAGAGAATATATAAATGGAATGGAGAGATTGTGAATGATCACGGCTGGCGAAAGAGATTGCTTGACACCAACATTGACAAAGGCTGCCATAGGAGCCGCACGTTCCCGAGTTCACTCTATGAACTACTTGACTCGTGGGAGCCAATAAACATTATAACGGTTACTTGGAAACGTTCGACAGTCCTCCAAGCTACAGGATCCCCTATTCGTTCTTCGTAAGAGCCACAAATGTGCCACTTAACATCCCACACGTCATTATCAACCTTTTCTTGCAAATTAGAATAAATAGACAAGCATTTGCGAGAAACGGGGAACTATGATTCAAAGCCAAAAAAGTTTATAATGATAGTTTTTATATGCCTACAATGTTGAAGTCGAATTTTCCACACGAACACAACATGGCAAAAAATACTAATAAAACATTTTCAACAAAGAATACAGCTTGAATTTTTAAAAATACCGATGATTGGTAAAAGAGACTAAGGGGATTCGGAAACGATCATAGGCTCTCCTCTTTTGATTTCCATTCCAATTTCACTGGAAAAGTATATCTGAGAGCTAGTCGCAAATTATGTGAATATCTATCCTCATCGGTTCTTGGCAAAGTTCCAATGATACGTACATACTCTACATCAAGAGAAAGTAAGTCCGATAAAACACGAAACCCCGATTTTATTCAGCCCCGTTGGCAAATTCGTGATCACGAATTGATCGGCACTCGCAAATTTTTTTTTTTCCTTTTTTTAAGATCAATACTTTTATTTTGACGCTAATATTTGTTCTCTCATATATATACATTGTGTGAGAGAGAGAGTGCTCTCGACAACATTTTATTGATTACCCCCCCTCAATTCATTAATATTCATGAAAAATTAAACAAGGGATGAAAACTTAGTTTCAAAACTAAGATTAATTATTCCATTTATCATAGAGAATCTTAAGAATTAGTCGTTCAATTAATTTACTGATTTATTACAAATTTTATCTGACTTGATTTATTCGAGTCAATTAGGTTCGATAAATTATCAAACTTTAAATATATGTACACATGTTGTTTCTGGGATATCGATTTTTATTTATGAAACTATACGATATATACCCAAGTTGAGTGAAAATACATTATTGTTAAAATAAACTCCGAGGGCTTTTAGCGACAAGAAATATTTAAAAACAATATCAAACTTCTATTCTGCTTTCAAAGTTATGAAATCGGGGATTATGTTTCAAAAATTCATTTGATACATTCCTGATGTAACTTTTGCAATTGAAAGTTTGGAAAAAAACGAGTATTTTCTACAGATTGAATAAAAAATTCTGACCTGTTTGGCTTCGACATTTATAAATAACTTATGCTGTGAAAATGAAATACGGAAATATAATTCTTTTTCAATGTAGAGAATATTAATTTTTTTTGAAATAATATAGATTCCGATAGAGGTTGACACTTTTTTCTTTTTTTTAAATTCCCTGCGACTTTTTCAGGTGAAAGGAAAATTTTTCTGGTTTTGAAAAAGGATATTTATTTTTTACCAAATTACCTTTAATCATTATTTTTATATTATAATAATAGTGTTACTATAACTATTTTAAATTTACGGATATTTTTACTTTAGGATCAAGGTTTGTATTCCAGACTCTTGTACACTCTTGTATACTATGAGGGTACTACCAGTTTTTACGAGGAAAAAAATCAACTGAACCCAACCAGCATTTGAAAAACTCAAGTCTGCATCGATGATTCTTCGACAGTTGCAAAAGCGGAAACAGCGAATCATGCTGCAACCAGCAAGGAAATGGGATAATCGATACAACAATAGTCATTCAGCGTGCCAGATGTTTCTTACTGTAGATGTAGCTCATCCGTGTTGTCAATTTGGCACTTTTCATTTCGACTTTTAATTAGTCAATTATTTTTCTGAAATAACTTTGTTTCCTCTCTCTCTCTCTAAATTCCGAAACAAAAACAACAAAACGTGTATTCTTTTTCAAACTGTTTAAATTACCGATGAGGCATCACACACAGATGATTTACATTCCCCTCCGCATTCCCATTATTATGGAAAACTCGAAAAGAGATGGACATTTTAATTTATCAAAACCCGTATCGCTGATTAATCTCGTAACTTTTCTGGGATTGGAAAATTAATGTCTTTAATGTCATGTTAATTAATGTCTCTTTCCTCATTTTGGGGGGGAAAAAATGAGAGAAGAAAAAATCACAGTGCGGAATAATTAAAATGATAGATTAGTGGCAACGAAGAAATGGAACAATTTGGAACAATTAAAAGCGTTCATTGAAGAAGGGGATACATACAGACATTTCCTCCTCTCAGTGCCATGTCATCAATAGGTGCTCTCTCGCCCTTTGCGCGATCGATGTGCACACACTGCAATCACGATAGGATTTTATCCGTACGTATATATTCGCATTTCGCACGATGCATTCTATCCGTTAAAACAGACTTGAGTTGGGCGTACACCTTGGCGGTATTTGTAATTACAATGAACGTTTGATGGCAGGCAGTGTATAAAAGTCCCTTCACGTACACGAGAGAGAGATAGTGCAGCCAGAGAGGCGTATCACGAGAGAGGAGAGGACATACGATAATTCAGAAAAGAATATAAAAAATGAAATACTAGGCATTAAGTATGCGTGGACAACACTCCTCTCGCATCTCTCTCTCTGTCTCTCTACTATCGTCGAGATATCAAACATTTCCAAATTTTTTCCCAGCGGTTCAACCTTGAGGAAATCATTCAACTCCTACATAGAGCATCACACAGTAAAAGTTTTAGTGTTTTAAATACCATTTTGCTGTTAAAATAACACCAAAATGGATTAAAATAATCTCCAACAGTTTAATCTCTCTAGGATTAAATTAACACCAATTATTTTCATAAATAATAATAATTCTACAGGGATTCAATTATTTTTATAAAAAATAAAATTCTTTTAGGAATTCAATTATTTTCATAAGTAATAAAACTCATCGAAGAAATTCAATTATTTTTAATGCAATTTTAATCAAATTCCTCGAAAAATGTAATTATTCTTAAAAATCTTATTAAAATTCGTCCAAAGAATTTAATGATTTAAAAAATTTATTGATAACATTATTCATGAGACTTGAACTTCAAGAAACGTTAAATTAATAAATTATTTATTTTTGTATTTAAATGATTGAATTCTCGTAGAATTTACTAATAAAGAAAGTTTTAAAAATGAATTTCAGTTAAAATTTTAGATTATGCTTCAGTATTAAAAGCATTATAACATAAATTTTTAGAAATAATTAAATTTTCAAAAAGTTTAAAACTAAAATCATTGAAATTCTTAATTTTTCATATTCTTGCCAAAAAATTCTGTAGAATTAATTCTTTTTAAAACTTTAATAAAATTCGACAAAAGAATTGAATTATTAAAAAATTTGTTACTAAAATTCTTTATGAGAATTTTATTTTGAGAAACATTCAATTATTCAATAAATTATTTACTTTTGCATTTAAATAATTAAATACTTGTATATGTAGACTTTTTTAATAAAAATTGTTTTTCATTTTATAAAAATGAATTTTAGTTAAAATTCTAGATTACAATTGAATAATAAAAGAAATATAGAGTGAACTTTTTGGAAATAATTAAATTTTCGAAATTTATATTTTTGTAAAAGTTTAATTGAATTTTTTGAATATTATTTGATGTTTTTATTTTCTAATATGCATTTAATTAAAAAATTTAGGAATAATTCAAATTTCGTGAAATTGATTAATGAATTATTATTAAAAATAATAAATATAAAGTAAAATTGTAGTAAATATTTTTGAGAATAAGAATTGAATTTGAATAATGAAAGTAAGAAGAAGTATAATATTCTTATAATATAAAATAATGATTTTATTTTTTTTTTGGCATCCTTAATTATTATAAAATATGAAGAAATCGATCAGTTATCGAGTTATCGATATCTTCATGTTTTATAGTTATAAAAAGTTTTAATGAACCAAAATTCCATTTATTGTAAAAAATAACACCAAAATTGATTATTTTAATCTCTTTCCTGATGTTAATTTAATCTGCAACATTTTTTAATACCTCACGATTCACTGTGGCACTAAAATAATTGACACTACAAACATTTCTCACTAATACCACTGTAGTTTGCTTGGAAAATGACCAATTTTCTAAAAGCATAATAATTACCGACCTCTTCCCGCTGAATCAGCAATTAACAATTTCACGATTAACGTAATTTCCTCTCTTTCTCCTATATATATATATATGTGTGAGTTTGGTTTGTGGGGGGCAAAAAGAAAAAAAAAGAAGCGAATAGAGGAGAAACGTGGCAATTCCACGCATTTCCCTTTCGTGGCACTTTCTGCGCGGTCGGCTTTCTATATTCTGACCCCAGAGAGTCCTCCTAATGAGAATAATCTCGCGAACTGGTGTAATTACGAAGTTAATTGGATCCACGCGCGCGGCAACAGCGCGAGAGGGGCGGTAAGGGGGGAAGGTAAAATTTCAGAAGCACGGAGTCATAACGGAATCGTGTAATAATTGGATAAGACTCGCGTCATCAAGGTGGAATAACCGAGCAAGTTCAAAAGCATTTCGAATTCGAGTGAGAAAGCAGCAGATGATGCCTCGCGTCTCGACATTGATAACAGACAACAACTGAAACGTGAAGAGAATTTAAACTTACACACACATACACCAACAAAATGCAACGTTTCGATTTTCTCAAACTCAGCGAGGATCTATCTACTCATCGAGACGAGGTCGTGAAGCGCCCTTTATTATATATTCTAAATATGTGTGTGTGCGCGCGATGCCTCTCGGCTCGGTAATTGTATATCGCATATATACAAAACTCGATAGAGTCTTATGTGACTTTGAGAATAATTACCAACGACGCACCTAAACGCCACCCACCGAACGCCCACGCAAACACGATTCCTGATACAGCGCGAAAGAGAGAGAAATAAAAAGAGAGAGAGAGAGAGTGAAAAAGAGGGCTGGGACAGTCTTACAATAGAAAAGGAGAGTCCCACCTGGGGATTATAATGTGTGGCTCCCTGGCCTTTATGCAATTTAAGGTCTTCAAATCTCCGAGTCAGAATCTTTAAGACAGTGTTTTTAGCGCCGCGCACTGTCAATATTAATTTACCCGCGATAATCATAGGGTGCGAGATAAAGAATGCGGATGAGGGCATCTATAAAGCAAAAATTACTACAGAATAAAAAGAAATTTTCTAGAAATGGAACACGACTCGAGTCATTTTATTAAAAACTTTTAGAATAATTTGTCACGCGATCTGAAGAAAGGGACCTTAGAAGCAAAAAATTAGAGAGGTTATGTTTGAATTTTTTTAAACGAAATTACAAAAAAATGATCAACTCTATATGAAAATCATTAATGTTCAAGTTTTCATTACAAATAAAATGTTTAATAAACACTGATTTTAATTTGAAAAAAGTGAAAAGAATGTTTTAATCAACAAAAAAGTAACACTAACATAACCTTAAAGTGATTTGCTTCTAAGGTCACATTTTTTTGATTTTAAGTGTTAGGGAATTTAAAAGACGACTCGAGTCATCATTTTATTAAAACATTAAGAATAATTTTTTGATTTCAAGTGTTGGGGAACTTAAAATACAGTGAAAAAGTAAAGTACAAGTGCGAGTGAAAGTAAAATCCTCCGTTGTGTAAATAAAATGTTGACCTTTCATAAAAAACAGGAATAAACAAAAAAAAATGTTATAAAAGTAGAAAAACGTTCTCCGCAATAAAGATGCGCGATTAATGTATATTAAACAGAAAAGTAGATGAGAAATAAGAATTACCAGCAATCCTGACGCCTACACACGCTCTCGCATATACATAAATGTATACTTGTGACCAAGGAGTAAAAATTTTACACTCGACCAACGAAATACCTTCGCACATATAACAACGTTGTGACGAGGATAATGCATTATACTATGCATTGCTTGTTATAAGTACGCCCACAAATGAATACGTGTACATACGTATATACGATATATATTTAAGGCTTTTACCAAAGCGAAATGTGTAAAAAGCGTGATATTAAAAATTTTAGCATTGTAAAATCCCTATCTCTCTTACAAGAAAGCGAAATTAACAATACAAGTATTGAAAATTTTTATTTTTCAGTTCACTGTTGTTAACAGATACTTTTTATTTTTAAATTTTCAAAACGTGAAAAGTGGTCAGAGGGATACGCAAGATGTTATTTATGATGCGGGTATAGGTAATATAAGTTGTCGGACACTTAATGAGTGCTTAACGCAATATTGCCAGGAAAAAAAATTGCTTCTTTTTTTCACCCATCAAACATTAAGTTACCGATTAATCAATCTTGCGTTTGACAGCTAATTGCCAATTGTGGAAAAAAATCCTCTTCCCTCTGATGACAATATATACATTGGAATTATTTACATTGCATGTGAATAATTCCGAAAAGAAGAACAAAATGGCATGGGGTCAACTTATTTTCTTTCCCTCTGACAAGAGTTGAAATACTTTTCTTTCTGAGGTATCATCAACATTGCGCTAGCTATTTATTTTCTTCCGGTTGTGATTTTTTTTCGAAACGCTTTTAGTGCCAAACGCGGGCATATAAGTTTGTAAAAATCAACCAAATGCGGTAAAACAGTTGTGTAAATTACATTATATTATTAATTCTATGGAGGAAAACAAGTAGCGGGAAACACTAAAACTGTTATACTCAGGTGAGATTTTTTTACATAAATTGCAAGCAGTTGCAGTTACAGTAACTGTGCTCAATTTCAAAGAGGTATTTTGTTTTAATTTCTTTTTTTGTTAACACCAGAATGGGTATATTTGAGTCCATTTCTAAGTGTTCAAATAAAGGGCAATAAAAATGGCACAAACGTGTATTTTTTAACTTATGTAGTTAGAGAATAAGTATCACTTTAAGTATATTTTTGAACGTTCAAATAAAGGGCAATAAAAATGGCACAAACATGTATTTTTTTAACTTATGTAGTTAGAGAATAAGTATCACTATAAGTGTATTTTTGAATATTTAAATAATGGGAAATAAAAATGGCATAAAATGGCACAAAATGGCACTTTGCTGTTTTTGCCTGGGGAAGAAGTATAGTAAAGAGAATTTTTGAAAAAAACTCAGTTCTTCAGCCTATCAAGCTAGCAATTGCTGATTTCACATTATGTACACGTCTATTTCCCAACCTAATGATAATTAAATATTGTGGATAATTAAAGGAATGCAAATGCATCTTTTTTTTCCCAAATGAGTTATAGAGAAAACGCGATTCCTTCACACAACACACACACACACACGAAGAATATAAGCATCGCATCGGGAGAAGGCGTAATAAATAGCGGCAAATTTTTTCGCAACGGTAATTAGTTTCGTGATAGTGTGAGGTGTCGGAAAGATACACGGACAGGAACAATAAGTACGTGGGGATATTAAAACGAATTTGCGCAGGTGGTGGAGAAATATATTTGTGTCTGTGTGTGTGTATGTGTTTGAAATACACCCAATACCATTTACGCGCCGATGGGATGGTCGGGTGGTCGGATTGCAGAGTACAGGTCAGCCGTTGCAGTCCGCAGGATTCACCATTACCCGAGGGGGTTAAAAATGACCTATAAATCACATTACGATGAGAAATGCATTCTCTGCCATCCGCACAAATCCTTCCTCTCTTTACACGAAACTATGGACACTCGTTCTGGCGTGTAGTTCGTGTATGTATATATATAAGAGAGCGCAGGTTGACGTCTACCAAATCTACCGGACGTCGAGACAATAAGGTGCTCACCAAACGTAAAATAACATGTTCATAAATCTATATGGTCAATGCTCACTACAAAAGGAAACTGACATATTTAATTTCGTTACTTTAAAGAAATAAGCTTTCTGTCGCAGCAGACTATGCGAAAGTAATTACATACGTACGTGTATGGTATGTGCTTCCAATGAAAGAATCTTAAATATAACCCTCTCCCTTTTGGAAAGTAGAACTTTGCAAGATGCTTACCTGGAAAAAAAGAAGAAAATTTTACATTAATATAAAGATAATATGGAAATTATTATTATTAGAAAATAAAAAAAATTATTAAGGGTATTTGAACCATTATGACGTCACAATTGATGCAAACCATATATTTTAATGTTGTGACGTCAGAAAGGTTCAAATGTCCTTAAAATTATTTTTTCTTATTATAAAATTAGGTGTTTTTACACCAAATGATTTAGTAATCATTTTACTAACAAATAGTGCAATATTACTAATTGTAAGTAGATTTTACTAATTGCTGGCTGTAAAATTCTACAAACTAATTGTTAGTAGATTTCACTAATTGCTGGATGTAAAATTCTACTAACAATTAATCAAACAGTTTTACTAATAATTAATAAAACTGTTTTATTAATAGTCGATAAAACAGTTTTACTAATTCATTTAGTGAAATAGGAGACTTTCAATTAGTGGAATTTAACTAAAACATTATTAAATTTTACTAAAAATTAATAATATTCTATTAATTCCAAAAGGAGAAAAGTCGTCCATAAAAAATTAAAGACTACTAAAAAATTTGTAGTAATATTTTACTTAAAAATATTTCAAACTTAATTAAATTTTAAAAGTGTTGCGTTCACAATTTTTCATAAATATACAATAAACTTCGAAAGGTTTTAATTTGAAATTTTGCAAAGTTTCAAGTTTAAATAAATTAATTAAATAATTGAAAATTTCACAAGAATTCTATTATTCACAAATTTCTTCGCAATAATTCAATTATTTTCATAAAGAATAAAATTCTTTATAAGTTTTCAATTATTTGAATAATTAAATATTATTTTCAAATAAAATTTAAAAAAAATTAATTCTTTAAAAAGAAATATCAAAATTCGCCTCAAGAGTAAAGAATTCAATTATTTTCAAAAATTAATACAATTCTTTGCAGAAATTCATTTACTTTTGAAAATTTTAAATCATCAATAAACTATTAATTTTTTGTATTTAAATAAATGGACTCTCGTTAGAATTTTCAAATAAAAATTAATTGAAATATTAATTTCAGTTAAAATTTTAGATAATAATTGAAAATTGAAATCCTTATAATATTTTAACTTTTGAAAACTAATTGAATTTCTAAAAGGTTTTAAATTAAAAACTTTGAACATATTTGTAGAGCTTTTTTTGAAAGGACAAAAAAGTTAATTGAATTTTTTTAATTATTTCCACTTTTATTTTCTAAATATTTGATTGAAGAATTTCTCAATAATCGAAATTTCGTAAAAATGAATTGTATTGAAATAAAATTTGAAAATTCTCCACGAAGTTTTGCAAAAAGTAATAAAAATAATTCACAATAATAATATTTTTGAAAAAAATTACGTTTTTCGAAATAATTTACTTGAAATTTCATTTAAAATAATTGAAATCCTGGGAAGAATTTTATTACTTTTGAGAAAAATTAAATTCTTGTAACAAATTTTTGTTAAATCTTTTAAAATAATTGAATCCTTATGAAAAATTTTAATTCTTGTAAAAATAATTGAATTCTTGCAAAAAAATTTAATTCTTGTAAAAATAATGAAATTCTTGCGAAAAAATTTTGTGAATAATTTGATATTTTGTTGGAAAGTTGAATGAAAATTTAAATTATTAACAACATGTTAAATTTCATAGTTTTGAAATTCGTAATTTTCAGGGAATAATAATAATAATTAATTAGTTATGTAGACAAAAAATTACTAGAACCTTTTTTTAAGTAATAATTTTTTGAACTAAATCAGAATATTCTTCAGAGTCAAGAAAAAATAGAAATTTCGAAAACATAAATAGAAAACTTTCCTAATCATTAAATAATGAATAATACGGATTTATCAAGTAGAAGTATTTAAAGACTTCGATTTAATACAAATTTTAAATATTCAACTCATTGATAATAGATTATTTCTGATTGGTGTTCCAATTTCCTCTACACTTTTCTTTTAATTTCAAGAAGAACATTCTATAAAAGCCAAGAGAGAATTTTTGCAGGTCGTCTAAAAATAAAAAAATTCAGAAATAAAAGTAATTCCATTATGCATTTGAAGAAGGAGAAGAGGGGGTTATATGTTCTCAAGTGTGGAAAACCATATAAAGCAAAGGATGAATTTCCAGGAGCTAGACAACTCTGCATGTGACACGAAAAATAAACAAGCAACCTATATATATAGTATATACATAAAGTTGGGAAAAAAAATTGTCTAGAAAGAAGAAACGGTATTTTCTTTTTCCATGTAAATTTTCCTCCTATATATATATACTTGCACAGAAGTCGCGTTAAAGTGACTAATTTTTACAATATTTATTTTATTTTTGATTTACATTCTCAGCGTCTGTTGCCTAAGGGCAAAAATATCAACCGACCATAAGAGCAATTTACATCTGTTTGAATCTATTAAAAAAACTGACATATTTACGCATCTGCATTGAAAGAGAGAGAGAGAGAGAATCGACGACCATTTAAATCAATGTCAGCGAAACGAGGAAAAAAGGATGAACGCGAATCTAATCGAAATCGATCTGCACCAGTGCCTCTCCATCGTCGTTGCGTTTTATAATACGCTACATATAAAAGTCACCTTAGAGAGAGAGACAGGAAACTAAAAAAGTGCTAATAAATATATTGTACCAATGTTTTTTTTTTTGCGATTCGAAATTAAAGTCATATCGCAGTAAATCAATTCAATTACAAGGGAAACTGTCGTTAAAAATTTCATACATTCATTTGTTTTGCATGAGAAAAAAGTCACAATACATAGGTTTTAATTTATTAATCCATGCCACGTGACCTCTTTATGCTAATGAATGATATTGAAAAATTCATCTTTTGAAACCAATAAATTTTTCAACTAAAATTAAAGATTTAAAAGCGAATAAATGCTTCATTCAAGATTAATCTTAATTCCAAGCAGTAACGAATATTTGGAACATCAAGAATCTTTTTTAAGAGTATCAAAATTAATTCAAAAGACTATAACGGTTTTATATTTTTTTTTTCAATTTGAGACAAAAAAAGATTCAGATTTGAAACTTTTAACGAATTTCATGACATCTTGAAAAGTTTGAAAGAAAAAAGAACTTGTAGCTAAGAAAAAAAAATGCCCCCCTTGTAAGTAAAAATCCTGATGGCTATGGTCATCTTATAAGTTAAAACAGATGTGACAATCTTTTTAAAAAAATCTTTTAAAATGAGAAAATATATGAAAGATCTAAAATTTTTGTAGCGGAAATAATCTTCTTTTACGGTATGTTTATAGTATATAAATCTTTTTAAAGACTTGTTGTATACTTTCACGTTTTTTACATATAACATTTTTCAAAAAATTAATATTTCTAAATAAACCGTTAAAATTTCTAAACAAAAAGCAATGAATTGCATTTTTTTAAAAAAGTTACGAAAAATTTGTACAGAAAATTGTACGAATTGCCAAAACTTTACCAGAGTAGTCACAAGTTTTAATTCCTCAATTTCCCTCACAAATCACTGCAATTAAAATTATTTTCTACAATTTTCAGCTAAAATTCGTCTCTAAATCAATTATCAATTATATTTGAATAATTTTCGAAAAGTTCTACTAGAATTCGATTATTTAAATTCAAAAACTACATTTTTATTATATTTCAAAAATTTAAATTTTTATTAATGTTACTTTTCGAAAAAAATTAAATTCCATAAAAGAATTTTATTATAATTTACCAAAAAAATGAGTAATTAATGTTTTGATGAATTTTAATTAGACATTTTGTACGCAATTTTTTTCTTTAAAAATGTTCAAAAAAAATTTAAATAACGATTTTTTATTAAAATTTTCGACAAATCAAAATTATTGTTCGAATTTGTAAATTAAAATTCTCAAAAGGTTAATTTTCAAAAAGTTTTACAAATTTTTTTAAATTGATTATTTTCGCAATTTAATTTTTAAAAATGTTTTACATTTTAATTTAAAGATTTTTTATTAAAATTTTTGATCATTTGAATTATTTTCCAATTTCGCAATATCAAAATTCTCCAAAAGTTGATTTTCAAAAAAAATAATAAATTACTTGAAAACAATTGATTATTTGCAATTAATTTTTTTTTAATTTTTAATTTCTAATTTTTCTATTTAAATTTAAAGATTTTTTATTAAAATTTTTGACAATTGAATTATGTTTTAAATTTTACAATTAAAATTCATCAAAAGTTGATTTTCAAAAGTTTTAAAAAAGTGCTTGAACAAAATTAATTATTTTCAATTAAATTTCGTATTTTTTAATTTAAATTTAACGATTTTTCATTAAAATTGTTGGTAATTTAATTATTTTCCAAATTCTTAATATAAAAAATCTCTAAAAGTTGATTTTTAAAAATTTTAACAAATTATATTTGCAAAAAAAATGGATTATTTACAATTTTTAAAAAAGTTTGTATTTTTCTATTCAAATTTGAAGATTTTTTATTAAAATTTTTTTATAATTGAATTATTCTTCAAATTTTACGATGAAACTTTTCCAAAAGTTGATTTTCAAAAATTTTAACAAAATACCAGCATAAAAATAAAAAAGTGGAAAAAATTTTAAATTTTGAAAATAAGTCGAAAAATATGCCTCAAAATTTTCATAATCAAATTTTTTCCAATGATATTAAAAAATGATTGAAAGAATATTGAAAGATATTGAAAAAAATAATATTGAATGATATTAAAAAATATTGAAAGATATTGAAAAATATTGAAAAATAGTGAAAGATATTAAAAAATAGTGAAAAATTTTCGCCATCTTGTGACAGCAAATTAATCATGTGCGTGAACTTATTCAAATTAAAAAGGAGGAAAACCATTCGAATTGGGTAAAGAATACTATCAGTGCTCTTTAATCTTAACTCAAACCACTCTCTGATTATAGTCTAGTCACGTGACCAGCAGGTAGCTCCAATCGAGGGAAAGTGGTAAACGATGGCGAAGCGGCAATCTGATCGGAATGTTGTGAGTTTAATGTGGTCGACTTGATCCTCAGTCCCCGATACATTTTATACATACCTACAAAATATATATATATATACATTGGAGATTGAGTTCTCTGCGATAATGTCCATCGCAGGTACAGAAGAAGGTGCTCAACATTTTAGGCTAATCTCCATAGTGTCCATTCTCAGAAAGATGCAGATTTATTTTTCGTCAAGTTCTATTTTTTTATTTTGTTCTAACTCTACTATACTTTTTATGTAAAAAAGAATAGTTTTTATTCAGGGGGAATACAGAGTTTTAATATTTAGTATCTTGAACCGATCCGAGTAGATGAATAAAGTATCTTATTAGTGTCGTCATCCGTTCCAGATTGATAATCAAGTATCAATATTCAATTGTTTGGAATTGTTTTGGGTATTTTTCCACGTGGCTGAGAATTTATTTCCTCAAAAAGCAAATAACGGAAAAATAATAAAAGGGGGAAATTAAAATATTGTATAGGGGAACTAAGTTTCACAGTTTTAAAAGTATCAAATTGATGCCAAAAATTTGGATCAATTTTTAGTTTGATTTGCATTTTTGCTATCAATTCGTTGCAATTTGATACATTTTAGTTATCAGTGTTGGTAAAAACCCAAAATCGGGAATACAGAAAGAAATAATAAAAAAGCGACCAACGTCAGTTTTTTCAGTTTTCTTTTTCAAGTCACTTATTCAGATAGTAACTCTCGTATATCAAGGATTGAAAAGTTGAACGAGTTATACATATAAAAAATTTTTTTTTAATGCCTAAAAGAGTGGGAAAAGTAAATTATTTATTTCTTCGACTGCAATATCCCTTGATGTAGGTACTTTCTTTTAATGGAGAGAAATTAATGACTGCGAGTGTATGACGAGAATATAAATGTACATACGTACATAATTATAAATGCATTGCAATTTTAAAGGGGGAAAAAATTGCTTGCATATTTTATATATTCATGCGTTCATGGGACAGATACGAATATTTTGAGCTTAATATTTTGCTCGCGCGACCAAACGAGGACAAACGTCAACTTTGGCGGCTTGTAAATGGAAACAGCGCGTAGGCGCGCAGTTGAAGAGTGTATATATATATTTGTGGCCTTCGTTTTTTTCATTCTCTCTCTCTCTCTCTCTCTTTCCGCCTCTTTCGCGTACCTGGCTATCTCTAAAGGTTTTTCTGCTCTCAAAATCGAGACGGAGATAAATCTCGGCGAGATTACTTTGTCTGACAATGAGAGATTATTAAATGTAAGTCAGGGTTGGCTAGGGTTAATTCACGCCCCAGGCAACGCCGATTACCTCGCGTGAGCTTCAAATCTCTGTGAAATTTGACACTTTTGCTCGCTTTTGCCTGCTTCAGCCATTCTTAACCCTCTTCTTCTTCTTCTTCTTCTCATTCGAGTCCGTTTGATTTTCGCCCAACAAGTTATACCCCAATGCTGCAGATGCGAATAACGATAAACCGGATTGTTGTTCGGCTCATTCGACTATTAAAATTTTGATTTATGATTCTCGTTTCTCCTGACAAATATAGATTTGTAAACATGAGGAGTATTTATTTACATGGAAAGTCATTATTTCTTATGGCTATATAGTAAATAGATGTCTGCACCAGGCTCACGATTTTTAAATTTTAATAGTAGAATAGAAAGTAACGACAAACAACATTAACTTACTTAAATTCAAAATGGCGGACCCAAAATGGCGTCCTATTGGAGAAAAATAGTTCGGACTAGTTGCTACGTAATTAAAAACTCTTCTACTATTCTGGAATGTGAATAATTAAGAGAAATGATAATCGAAAAGAAGTGAGGCAACAAACTAATTGAAATTAAAATTGATGCTTTTTTTGCGCGATAAATATGCATCTCTGTATATAAAACAGAACTGACCTAAATACATTCATCATTGATTAAGAATGTGCTTTTGATGGATTTTCATTTATTCGTCCTTTCAGTCGAATTGTTTATCATCAGTGAGAGTAGTCTGCGCGTTGCATTTGATGCTTTTCCTACAGAAAAGCGAGGATTTTCTCCCTCGTTTTGTGAGCATTCCGTCGTTGTATATATAGATATATAGGTATATTGGTGTGTGCTGCGCAATCGGCAGTCGATGGATTCCAGTCTCCTCTCATCATAAATATGTGAACGTGGTCAACGGACGAGATTCTCTCACGTACTGTTTCGTGTGTTCATGTGTGTGTGGGCAGGTTTCTCCGCACTGAGCCTTGTAGAACAATATATAGGCTTGGGTCGATGCTGGACGACATTTCAGTGCATTTATCAACTTATTAACTTTGCCTCGTAGCAATGTTTGTGTGCGCTCACTCATGTTCAATTTCAAAGGATTCGAAAAGTGATTTGATTGTATTGATTCGATTAAAATCCTATATAGGGTTACTGACGTTTTAAATCTCACACGCCTTTCACACCTACGCTTTGGAACAATTGATCAATTGATCGTTCTATTGTAACTTAAGGTTCTAAAGAGATAAATGACACCCGAAATGTCCAATGTACTTTCACTTTTCAATGTGCTTTTCATTTGTCTATAACTCTAAATGTTGAAACATTTTATTGTTTGGAAATCTTTTACCATCTTTGGTCGAGGTGTCCATCTTTAGTGAATTGGCCAATGCGGAGTGAAAGAGTAAAATTATCGCGTGACATAAATCTGGGACAAGTCGCGCTGAGGATGCGCATCCCGGACTCTTAATTACGTTTTTTCGTCGCAACGCCCATTACGCTTGGCCATTAAGTCCGTCGAGTTAAGTAGCGACGTGATACCCTACGACCCTTAGGTACATACCCAGTTTTACGTGCATATATAGTCGGGGAAGTACATAACGCGTACATGGCTGCTGGCTCTTTTTCCTCCCGCTTCACCCTTTTTCTCGGCTTTTCCTCTCTCCGGGATAAAACTTAATTGTGTACTTTATCACGATTTCCTTGCGCGCGTTATTTAAAACACCTACTCTCCTCTTTCTTTTTTTTTATGAAGAATTGTTCTCTTTTCAAAATGGCAAATATAAAAAAAAACCGTGGGGGCAACAATGTCGAAACAGGAAAAAGAACTTCAAATACGTATAATCGTTGACAAAAAGATTTAAGTATTCTACACTTTTTAAAAGTAAAACATTAATTAAAAAAGTATACAAGTTTTTATGTAGCGCACGCTTCAGTAATTAATTATTCTCTGAAGGAATACAAGACACTATTTGTCGTAAATAGGAACATTCGTCACCGTCGTCGTCGTCGTCAAGTATGCTGGAGGCAAATTTTCAAAGTGTCTAGCAAACGATAAGTTTTACTGGGTATGTAAGTCCTTCGGGCAAGTCGAGCACTGGGTCTCTTACCAAGTTTCCGGTTGGCTTTCAATCCGGCAAATTCGCATTAGCACGGTAAACGCACCGAGTGAAACAGCGTAGCCGAAGGTGAAAGAGAGTATACAAGAAGCCGAGCTAAATAAAGAAATACAAAAAAATAAGAATATGGAATGAATAAAAGGAAAAAAAAACATCGAAGACAAAGAAACATCTAGGGAAAAGAAGAGGGCTACGAAAAGAAGCCAACATCTGGGACCTGATTGCACATCACTTGAGAATATATAGTTAGTTGCACATGCTCGCCCTTATATTCATTAGACGAGTTTCCTTTCCGGCAAGTAATATTCATCTCTCGAAAACTGCAAGGCAGCAGCGAACTATATGTGACTTGTCAACGCAACATGAGCAATATAACTACACACGTCAACACTCTCGGTTAGTTGTGAGACGTTTTCAGCGTCAATTCCCTTCCATCACACTGTAAACGTTTCTAAACTGCATTTATACATCAAACATTCATTTCAATATCTAAAAAGCTTTTTCTATATTCTTCATTTTTTTCACATTTTCATTATACAAAGACTCGCGTACAAAAGAGAATACTCAGGTACTCAAAAAGTCAGGCCTATAAAATCCTATTATTTCTTCCTTGTACTACATACAATACAAGAATGATTCTTCCAAAATTTTCCCTCAATGATTTAACAAAATTTCCTTGTTCTTTCTCGTACGCACTTTAGATGCAAATGAATTTAATAAACACGTCGATCGAAATTGACCTGTTTCTTAACGCGGCGGAGCATTCAGGTAGAAAAAAAAATTAATTTACTGAAAACCACACTTTTATATAGCTAATGTTCAAAGACATCTTCGAAAAGAAGAATAAAATCAATAAAGTCTAAATTATCTTCCAAACTGTAGCATCCTATCAGTGCTCTAATGCAAAAAAAAGCAAAAGCATTGTTTAGTTTCAAAAAATTGAATTTGAATGGTAGGAGACAAATGATGTCATTTCCAATTATAAAGAGAATTAGTTTAATAATGTTCCTAGTGGTATGGTTATTTAATTGTACACCGCAAAAAGTTTGCGAAAAAGAAGGAAAATTTATTCTTCTCGAGGCGTCGCGCGTCTCGTCTCCAACCATATTATCTAAAATTTCGTACGAGGTACTTACAAATTACAACGAATAGAATTCAAACCGATGGCCACCTAGCAATTTAGGCGAGTAACGGGATTAACTTGCGCGTCAAAGACTGTCATTATCTCCAGGAATCAAGCAGAAATTAACATAAAATGAGAAGGAAGAAGAAAAAGAATAAGCCGATATAGAGAAAATTGTCCCCGCATCTTATTTCTCCTATGGCTAATTTAAAAAAGGAACTATATGATTGATATAATCATATCCATCATGTATTCTTCTCCTTCGCTGAAGAAATATAAACCCCAAAATATGTAAATATCATACCCATTTATTTAAAATTTGTGATTTTTTTCAAGCTTTTAATTTAGAATAATTGTTTGAAAGCGTTCATCTGAAAAGAAAAGACCCATTTGGTTATTGATTTCTGTTAAGTGGCGTTTCATCCCAATATTCAATAGTTTAAGTATGATCAAATAAAATGTTTGAACACGAATTTAAAAACCCGGCGTTATGGAATTTATTTTAAATTCTAGTTCCAAAATTCACTCATAAATAAAGCAGGGGAAACGTCCGTCATGTTCGCTTTTTTCGAATTAAAATTGTGTTCTACAAATCAATGTTTCGTTTTAACAAAACGGTCAGTAGGTGTTCGCCACACCCATATACCTTGATTCGTGACTAATTTCCTAAAATGTAAAACGTTTCTTTAACCTTATTTTTATCTGATTAAACATTGCGTTTTAATATACTCGAATCGGCTTTTCTATTATGACACCCAAGGGTTGGACTGTGAGATATTTATCAGTGAAGCTTTAATACACTGAAAGCGGATTTAAAGGATTGATTATTCACAAATTACGGTAGAGAAACAGTTTTTCAAAAAAAAAAAAATGAATAAACTTGCGAAGAGGAGATTAATTGAGGAGGGTGAAAATAACTAGAGAAATTCAATTGAGGTCAGCGACGCTGTTTCTAGCGGAAAATATACATTTCGCTTTACAGTGTATCATGCCGCTGAATCTGAACCTAGAGCGTGTTTTTAATGCCCTGGCTCCTCGTCGTTATCTTTTATCTTAATTAAACAACTCGATTCTGGAAAAAATCCTCTATCTGTACCGAAAAATGAATTGAATTCTCAGTGCGCGAATCGGACGAAAGTAGGGAATATATATTATTCTAAAGGGTATTAGAATTGAAAACTTTAAGGTTCTTACAAAACCTCTTGAAAGAGTTGAAAATTTGTAATTATTAAAGTTCCAAATGGTGCGGGATTTTATGTATACATACATACAGGAAACGTCAAGTCAAGGTTTTAAGGACACGAGGCATGTTAACAAGAAGTGTGTGTATATTTTATTTTATATATATATAAGAGAAACTGTAAAGCGGGTTTAGGAATTTCCATCTTGTTGGCTGAATGTTCACCTTCGTTACATTGGATCTTAGCGAACGTGTAGCTGGAAACGTTTTGCTCGTGTCGTTGCTGTGACTCTAGCGGGGTTAACGGTTCCGTATAAATGTCCCCCCGGAAAATAAATGTCGCTCTCTCTCGCATATAAGCGAAACTGGGCGCGACATATTCAGAACAAACAGTCACATGCGAGGAACGAAACCGTCTTGCTGCCATCATCTCAGTTTCATGATAAATGTCACACTGAGAAGAAGAAAATGCCCAACTGAAGTCATACATCATCCGGATAATTACATTATATCCAACTTATAGCGAATGAGAGTATTTATAAGTGCCACAGTCGTTTATGTTGCACATGCCTTCCGAACGTCACATCCCATGGATTGCCCGAATAACTCATGCCCACCCACGTGCCCACTCTTTTCATGTCATCATTTATAAGAAGGCAATTTTTGACAGCTTTTCTATTTCAGAAGGTTTATAATTGTATTCTTCTAAATCACTAATAAAAATCATTAATTAATGCTGGTAGTGCCAGGATAGTACCAATTCTGTTGGTAATTCCGCTTAGGTTCAATTAGGTCCAGTATGATTAACAAATGTTTGACAAATGTTTGACAAATGTTTGACAAATGATTCACAAATGTTTCCAAAATGATCGCAAGAGTTAACTGTTAAAAAAAGAAGGCTTTATAGAGAAAACTTAAGGAGCATTGCAATGCATTGAATTTCCGATAATAATTAGAGAACAATTTACGCGAACCATTGTGTTGAGAGGAGAAACCACTACACAGAGGCTTCTTAAGAGCTTTCGCCAAGGGTGCGCACATTGACGTTGTTCCTGAGCGCATTCTTGAAAGTACACGTTAATTCTCAGATTGTCGTAGACACGAGAGAACTACCTCTTTGAAACGTCAAGAACACGTCCTGCACCACTGACTCATAACGAGACTAAAAGTCCCTCTCGATGGCCTCCACACTACTCCAAGATAGAGTGAGTGAGCTTTCTTTGCTTAAACACTTGCGTAAGCTCTCTCTCTCTCTCTCTCTCTTTCTCATTTTCAACCATCCCTTTTTCTTTTGTTATCCATAAACAAACTCTGACATTCGCTGCTTTCCTTCAATCGTAATTCCATTTCATCCGCTCACTTATCCGCAATTACTTTCCCTTTTCTTTCAACTATATTACCGCACTACTCAACGTGCCACTATACTTTTCCTCTTAATTCAATTGTGCTTTAAAGACATAAGAACTTTAATTCTCCAAATTAAAAATCGCTAGACCTTGATCGCTAATTTATGACTGATTCAATTAATTACACTTCAGAACGAATTGAAAAATTAATACATCCACTTCCCAGAGGATCGAAATTTAACACAGAATTAATTTTTCCCAAATATTTTACTTTTTCATTGAATTTTATCCACATTCAAAATTATGGGATAGTTTTTTTTGTATTTTTGCGAAAGTACTTAGGAAAGTATGATCAACTGGTAACAAAAAAAATTGTTAAAAAAGTGAACCCTTTGTTTTATAATAATAAGAAATAATGTTCTTTTTATAAAAGAATAAGTTTTTGGAATTTATCATGTAATTGAAGAGATACTTTTGGCCAATTAATCAATTTTGGCAAAAAAATCTCTTCAATTACGTGATAAATTTCAAAAATTTATTCTTGGTCAAAAATATCTCTCAAGAACTAATGTTTTAAAGACAATAATAGAAAAGTAAGAATTTATAAAAAAATCTTCTAAATATGAATTTAAAACTCATTTAGAGCTTTAAAATAGACAAAAAAAATTTTTTTTTTCTCGAAACATAAAAACCACAAATCTAAATTTAAAGATTCTCAACCACAGGAATTTCGAGCAACATAATTAGGTGATTTAAAATAAACACTAATACTTTATTTTTAAAAGTACCTTTAACCTCGAAAACTATTTCCAGAAAATGAATATTCTATACTTTACTAAATAATATAGTATAGTATTGATTTAACTTTTTCTAAAATTTAAAAATAATTACTTTCAAATTATTGTAGAAAAACAAATAGTTAAACTTTTTCAAAAAAAAAAAATAATTCTGCAAAATTGTTAAAATTTTAACAGAAATTTATTTTTAAATCGATTATTTTAAAAAATTCTAAGAAAATTCGCAGTTATTTAAATACACAAAATAAATAATTTATTGAATAATCAAAAATATCTCTTAAAACTGAATTCTCGTAAAGAATTAACAAATGTTTACATTAATTAAATTCGTTCGACTAATTTTAATAAAATTTTTAAATGTAATTACATTTTTCTTGGAATTCAATTTAAATTGTATATTAAAAATAAGAAATGTTTCGTAATGACTTTTTTTTCAAGAAATTATGAAATTATTGCTCAGAAATATAAGAAATTTTGTTAGAGAATTGAATTTCGCTGAAATTTTTATTACTTTTAAAAATAATGGAATGTTTCCGAAAAATTTAAAAATTTTTTTCAAAATAATTGAATTCTTTTGAAAAATTCTGATAAAATACGTTCACAACGTTTATAGTCGACGATTTCTAAAGAGAAAATTTTGATAAATTTTTAGACAGAAAATACTACGTTTAATTAATGCAAAATGCGGTATTTGCAAAAATTTATTTTGAAGAAAAACATCATTTTTAGCTATTCTAATGCCTCGTTCTATATTAGGAATTAAAAAATTAATTTTTAGCAACTATTTGCTGATTCGAAACGAAAGTTTGAAACTTTACAGCGTCTTTCAGGAAATTAACAATTCTCTCGAACACTGAAAAAATTACATTCTAATTTTAAGAAAAACTTCTTATATATGCGCCAAGAATATTCCCCACTTAAATTAAGTGGTAAATATTCTTAAAATAATAATGTTCTTCTTATTGTAAGAATATTCCCCACTTAACTTAAGTGGGGAATATTCTAGGCGCATATATAAGAAGTTTTTCTTAAAATTAGAATGTAATTTTTTCAGTGAAAGACTTTTGCCTATAAAATTGAAGCGTCGCGTCGGAAAACTGTTGGCCTAGATCCTCTTCTTCTCGCATTAAACTACGACTTTATTTTCTCGACATATATGCGTGTATACATATATATGGCAATATTTCCAAGTGTATCATGAGTGAGCAATTGTCTGGTATATATATACATACACGAGTGTCGTGGGAAAAGTAATGCAAAAATTCCCAACTGAGACAAATTATCTCGAAACATTAATAATTCTGGCAAATAACATGGTAAATGCCTCATTAATTGCAGCATTTGCTAATTATTATCTCACTCGTATCGTTAAAAAAATTTATATACGTGTATATTTAAACAAGCAAAAATGAAAATTGCTATTGTAAATTGAAAATTCACGATTATTCACACAAATTATAGGATTACGAGAGATAGCTGCGTGATCGTGATTCGAATTTCGGTAATTGGAGCTGCCCAGCTCTTCAGGAGAAGTGTAATATTGATTTAAGCTAGAATCATTGACACTATTCCACCAGCACTCGTCGTATGTACATATATAGTTAAACTCTCCCACTTGAAATTCAAAATTGTTTGAAAAATTTATAAAGCTCGTTTAATTGCTTCTTTTATTAATTAAAATGTCTCTTTAGTAAATCGTGTAAAATATCGAATCACATTTATATTATTTACACTATGTATATATAAATATTACACAAACCGATTTTCTTCATTTACCGCGAAGGGGAAGCTGGAAAAATATTCTCCACAAACAAAAAATTAAATATCACATAAAAAATAGTGCATAAACAATTTGGCATGAGGGGATTTATTTCTAGTTATAAACAGAATCGAAAAATAACAGAGGGAGGGAAATTTAATCGCCGCTAGAAGGGAGAGCGCATGCGATTGAAAGGCCAAAAATAATTAATACTTATGGAAGAGGATTTAAAACCCATTTTACGTGAAAAGTACAATTCATTTCCTACGAGCGAAATCTATCACACTTTTTTAATTAAATTACATTATCAAATTAAATTTTTTTTGTTAATTACAGGGAAAAAAATTTTTCTAAAATCTAATTAGCATTCTTATGGGGAGGGAAATGAAATTGTGCTCTCTGGTAGAACATTACCGAGAGATTAAGGTTATAAATTTGGTGATTTACATCAAGTACTGGGAGAATTTTTCCAGAATGAGAAAACCAAGATGGAAGAGAGTAAAAATACGGGAAGAAAGGTAAAAGAAGAAGTGTATATATGCGGTTAAGATTCGAAATGTTGTATCCAGTTTCCCCTTTGGACGCACGTCTCTCTTTTTTTCCCCCTACCCAACGGGAACGATCTTTTCTCACTTTGTGAAGAAGCCATCTTTCAACTTATGGAAATTGCGTCCACGCCTGCATGAAACATCAAAACTTTCTCTCCTTGTGTACATACAAAACTGAATTGAAATTTTGTCAGGTTCCTTCAGAGAAGCGTGACCACTTCCTAAAGATTTATTTTTTTTTAAACACAAAAATCCGTAAACTTCAAACTGTTTATATTTTACATTATAATCCCATCAGGGAAGCGACTCCTCGCCATTTCGAGTTTTATCTCAACTTTTCTTATTTCCGCTTTGCGACATGACAATGCTCTTAATTTTTGTCGCCATCGTCGTCGTTGTCGTCGCGCGAGAAACGTTATTATATATGTTTTGTGGCACTTTATAAGAATCATCCGCTCGACCAGGCGTCAATATTACCTCGAATACCATTCTATTCTGCTATGAATCCGATCCATAAATATAACCAGAATCTCTCTCTCGGTCCACCGAACTCTTGGGACCGTTTTTGTCCTCGTGTATAATATGTTTTTTTCCCCCTTATTGGAACCTGAATAGTTTTCACCCACATTCTTAAAAGCGTGGAGACGTTTTTAAACATCCGAATAATATGCCCAACAATGTTCTTCTAAACAAATATTTGACGTTTTTACACAAATCCAATTTCAATCGTATTTGCCTCTGATTTATTTATTCTTCGAGACAATTTTCCAGAAGAGGAAACTCTTTTGGATTTTTAAATACATGTCACCTTTGTATGGCAGAAGTGATAGACCCGGTGATACAAATATTACTATTACGTCTTGGATGAAAATTCTTTTCATTTTTGATGGACTTCTCTGACCTGTGAAAGCAACAGATGCTTCTTTAATGTTTAATCTTTATGCACATGTGCACTCGGGAATTGTTCCCTTAATTACTAATATATCGACTTTTATCGTGCAAAATAAATAATTTTCTCCTTATTCCATAAAAGATCGCAGTTGCTCTTGGAATCAATATTCACATCCGTTAGCACATGTAAATATTGATCGGTCGACGCTGAACGCTTATTAATCGACAATAAATCCCTAAGCGACGTTTATTACACCCAACAATTATAAACAAAAGTCAATACAACCTTTTCCTAAAAGCATTCTGAATATTACTATAATTTGCAACCATGAGTATTTTTATGTTCACAAAATGTATACTAAAAAAGACCATATGAAACTAGGAGGAACACTAATGGAACTATTTTCTATTCTGTTATAAACATAATGAATGCAAAACAAAATACAACGAATGCAGAAGCTTTAACAAACATCCAAAACAATAAATCAATGTTCACAAGAGTCGGACATAAAACAGTTTATCGGCGCGGTATACGATAAAATGTCTCCTAAAGAGAAGAAATAATTAACAAACGGCTAATTCTCTATTCTCCATTTAATGAAGGTCAGTACATAAAGTAGTCATTATCTAATTTTTTTCCCCTCAACTTATTAAGCAAGTGAATAAATATAAAGTCGAGCTCATAAATCGATATACGTTCTAAAAGTGTCTTATAGGTGTGTCTGTATGCTGGAGCGACTCAGTGCGTGAGTTTTACTTTGAAATCATTAAATGAAATCACACAGGAGTGGCACATACGATAAAACAGCGGAGCAGAAAGGAGAAAAAGGAAATGAACGTGACGAGCTTCGAGAAACGAGTCGTCGTCATTCTTCAAGATCCTAACTCTTCTATTTGGAAAAATTAATTTCCACAAAAAATTCCCTTTTTCAATACAAGTTTCCTACAAACTATGTACAGTAAAACATTAAGATTTTGCTCGTAACAGGTTTTCATTAACATTTTTCGTTTCTATGAACAAAAACAATGTTATCATTCCGCTAGGTTTCCGAAACAAATAGAAAATCTTTATCTAGAAAAAGAAATTGTAACAAACATTGTTAAATTAATGACTAAAAAATTCCTTCTAACCTTGACTGTATTTTAAAAATTAAAAGCAGTTTTTCAGAATAATTTCATAATGATTCGAAAATAAATTGAATAACACACGCCTATGAAAACTTAATATCCAGTCGTTGATGCTGATATAATTTTCCATGGAAGTATATTTACAAGCGCACTCGTGAATCGTCTAATCGATTCCAACGATATCAGAGGCAACCTGATTTACCGGTTTTCATCCGGGAATGACTTCGCGACCGTTCCGATTGCACGCACATATTACGATAATATCAGACAATTATTATTCATCGTTATTCGTCTCTCGCGAGCAAGATTTCGATCGAAATCACTGAGCTATAAAGCTCACATCAACCCACGTTTTTTTGAAAAAATTTTTTTTTCCATTCTTCATTCTTTTTTTTCTTTTTACCTTATATTTCTCTCTTCAGAATATAAATACGCTTTCATGTCGTTGACATGGAGTCTCTACTATAAGGAATTAGCGCGCGGTTTCGTTCGACGTCCCATCGATCAAATATTTAATTCCCTGATAAATTAAAAAGAGATTAAAAGCATTATCACCGAGCAAACGCTGAGTTAAATTTTAGAAAAAAAAATATTTATTCCTAGCGTGAAATGTTCAAAGGTTTTCTTACATATCTTTTACAAAATTTATTCTTCTTTTTTTTGTAATTGTAATGTCACTTTTTTGTAGATATTTTTCTTTTTTCAAAAAGTAGGTAACAGTTCTTTTTTTACTTTCTTTCAAAGTTTGCATATTCATGTATTTTAGTTGTCAGATAATTGATGTTCTCTATTGTCTAGCTAGGATGGGAAAAAATGAACCTGACTTTTTTTAATTTTTGTAAAAAAATCACTTACCGCGCACTAAACTGTCAGGCTTTAAAATCAATTTTTGTTAAATGTTTTACATTTTTCGAACCATACTTTTCCTTAAGGGAAAAAGAACATTATTTGCTTATCACGTTTCTTTGGAAGTATCTAAAAAATCTCTTTCGGAAATTCACTACACGATTTCGAGAATAGGAGAATAGACAGTTTAAGAAATAAATATTTGTTGAACAGGGAATTCCTCTAGACGGGCGACTAATCAAATCAATAAATGTTACGTTAGCTAATGGTCATGTAGTCATTTGTTTCATTCCACTTCTTATAAATAGTGAGGCACAAACATGATTATAACTCGGAGCAAGAATAATAGTCGTGTCTACCTGTTGCGAAAATAAGGCATCGATCATGATGAAGAGGAAGGGAAGCAAAGAAAGTAAGAAACGAAGAAGAGTCTTCAATTCTATCACTTTATGTCAAGAAATTTTTCTTAAATTTAAATTACTAGAAAAGTATTCCTAATTTTCGGTGAATGAATTTGGAAAAAAGAAGACATCTTTTTATAACAGCGAACGAAAAAATTTTATTTGACGAAATTTTTGTTTGCTGTCAGTTAACGTGAATTGACAAGAGTTGGTTTGTGGAAGAATAATTTAAAAATAAATTTAGAGCTGAAATTGACGTTGCCACTTAACGGAAGTTATTCGTTTGAGCTGTCAATTTGTTTGCATAATTATATTTTACGCCATTGAATATCCATATATAAGAAATAATGAGTGACCAATAATTGAGTATGACAGCTATACAGAGTCCAGAGGTGGAAAATTTTTTTTTTATAGACCGAACAAAAAGCTCTTTTATATTTGCTTTCGAAGGCAAAACGAACAGTGCTGGTGGAAAAAAAACATATACTTGTAATCGTTCGATGCCTTTCCGTCATGCGAGTAACGTCCGAACGGTGCATATCCCCCATTATTCGGATAATAGATTCGCTGTCGGCTATGCAATTTTAGCTTGTTTACGATCTCCACGAGTTGAAGGTTTTTTTTTCTTCCTTCTCTCTTTTTTTTATGAAAAGACGCGCTTGGAAGTCTCAATACCTTTTCACCAATTCTTTGCCCAAGGCAATGAAAAAGGCCGGGGCAGTGTTGTCAGTCTCTCCCAACCACTGACTTTCAAACACTGCGGTCGAAGCGAGGGAAAACTTGAGCAAAGAGGGACCCATTCTGTGACCTCGAGGAGATGTTTTATGAACATTTCCGAAACGCCGGGTGCATTTCAGAATGGTAAAGTGCCCACCCGATGAATCTGACTTTTAAAAGAAGCGAAACATTCTGTACAATGTACGTAGTTATAATGCATGTTCACCAGCTACACATGCACCGAGGGATATAAAAAAAAGTGCATAAAAATAGTAAACACTTTCCATAAAATTAGATGTTTACTTTATACACTATTCCAGGAAGAGATTTATAGTCGACTTTATTTATAGATAGGGAAACAAACATTAATCATTCACCAAACAGCTAGCTAAATAGCAAGCTAAATAGTGCCTGCAAATGTCAATTTCCCTTTTGTGACAGTATCTTCATAAACCGACATGCAATGTTTTTCCAAAGAAAAAATTTTGCACAGCACTGAAGATGGATGAATCAAATGATTCGGGGAAAAGTGTTCGAAAAAGTAGAACACAGTTGTCAGAATGATAAACTCTAAACCAGAAATAAGAGATTCCCGACGAAGAAAAGATGATTTGAACCAAAAATTCTTTTTGGGGACAAAAGGATTGAAAAACTAGTTGTGGGTCCTAACTCCTAAATGGTCTGCTTATCTTTTTCATGGTCACAACTTTCGGGAAAAGGGACAAAAAAAAGAAGCGGAAAAAACTTACCACTCGCGAAGCGACGCTTTTAAGTTGACCGGCACTTTTAATGTGATCCAGGGTTAACGTCTCCAAGAGCACTATAATGTTTCTTCAGCAAATGAAACACACAGTACTGACAAGCACTCACTCTGTCACTCACTTCACTATATGCACTTGTCCCTCGTGTTGGACAAGCGTTCAATTTAAATTTCACTTCGTATCCTCTCTTGTAACGTGTCCTCACGAATCAGTAAACTCTTTCTTCAAAAACATGAAGATTCAACGTCAGAAGATTTATCAGAAGATTCATCAGAGGATTCATCTAAAGATTCATCTGAAGATTTAACAGAAGGTTTATCTGTAGATTTAACAGAATATTCATCTGAAGATTCACTTAAAGACTTCACTACAAAATTAGAAAACACTTATAATAATCCAAGAGACGAGTGTTAACTATTCCAATCACTTTTCCTCCGTATAAACAAACGTTCCAACACTAGATTTTGGAGCAATGTCACAATTATTCCAGTGGGGGTACAATTCCAGTGGGAATACAATTCCAAATTCTTCCTTTGGGTAAAATGGAAATCTTTTCAGTAACCTTAGGGTGCGTTTTGACTCTCGCGTAAGATGAGAAATCCACCCGTTGTAAATAATTTACAGAAACCGTGGGGGAAAAAAAAGGCTAACCGTACGGTACGGCTCTTGCCTATAGACTGAACACCCAACGCGCAGGCAATGCGACCTGAGGCCGGGATACGACTGGTTTCTGTTCGATTCCCCTTCCTGGCGTCGTCTCTCCCACTCGTACAACTCTGCGCTCCGAGACCCTTCACAGCTCGAACCCTCGTGTCCCTATTTTCTCTCCAACCCCCGTAAGCTTTTTTTTTGCCCTTATAGCCATCGTGGCACTTCGGCCCTTTTTGAGTGTGCGGATTTAAAACCCAAACACCATACGAATGTTCTTTGTGCGCGCGGTATTACATTCCGCCATCTTTCCATTTTCTTAACTCCTTGATGGACACGTTTTTTTCAACTCGAATTCACATACTAAATGAGTACACACACACACTCCTATATATAGAGAGGGGCAAATGAACTAAATTTTCATGAGGGTGTGGAAAAAAAATTCGTTTTACCCATGCGGTATTGTTTGTGACTACAGAGTTGTCACAATATTCGAAAATTGATTGTCAGGTTCAATTAACCGGACGCGTTGTGTATATGACTGTATGTAAATGAGAAGCATGTAACACTACACTGTATAATATTAAAATGACCGTGTTCCAAGGTAATATTACAGTAAAACAATTCGTAATTGAAAAATTTCCAACACCTGAAAAAATTGTTTCTTTCTTAAAATACAGTGAAAAAATAAAAATACTAATTAAATTTCTTTTTAGTGGGAGTTTTTCTAAGCTTTTTCAAATTGAGATCATTAACTTCATCAAAAAGCGTTGCATCGAGGCAATTCGATACAGTTTAAGGTCTCAATTTAGGGCCCCTATAGAAATGCGTGAAACGGAAAAAATTTTCACTCCTGAATTTCATAAACAGATGATTAAAATTATACTAATTGATGTTATAGTTATAAAATTAACGGCGTCGCTATACTTAAATGTCTCGGCAAAAAAAATTTATCATCCAGAGTCAAATATACAACAAGTCTTCATTTAATTTATTTACATTTATACAAATTTCTATTTTTATTTTTATTTATTTACTTATTTATTTAATATCATAAAATTCTTAAAACGGAATTTTTATTAATAACAATTAATAATATTAATCAGATAAAGTTTTTGATTCGGCAAATTGAAACTCTGCTTATATTTTATACCTTTATTAAAGAAATATTCCGCTGAATGAAATTTCGTTAAAATGAAATATTATCTTTATTAAAATTTGATTCAGTAGAAAGTTCGATATATAAAAGTTCGCTTGTAAATAAATTGATCGAACGGAAACGAATTTAAAACCAGTTTATGTATGTTTAAATAGTGAAATAAATAAATATTGTATACCTAAAAATTCAATAAATTTATTATATTTACTATATTTTATTTTATAGAAAAAACCGGGTTTTTTTTATAGAAAAATAATTGATTAAATATATAAATTTTATAACGCATATATATATATATATATATATATATATATATATATATATATATATATATATGGAATATTCGATACCGTGAAAATTCTTTTAGGTTCACTGTGGGAAATTTTCATGCGTTCCGAGATCTTTTGAAAAACTGCGTCGAATTGGGTCAGGATATTCGGATATCCTGTTTTGTAAGGAATATTTCAAATATTTCTAAGCAATTAGTATTTGACTATATCAATAAATCTATTCACCAAGTAGCTTATGTAAATATAATTTTACTGTCATTTTATTGTAGTGTATAGTATATTTTATTCTATGATGTATTACAGTAAAATGAAAATCATATTTTAATAAAATACTAAAAAAGTGTTTTCTCTTTTATGGTGAATATTATGATTCAGTTTGAAAATTATTACTCGGAAAAATGTTCTATTAGTTTTATTTTAAATAAATATTTAATCATTATTATTATTATTCCATAGGAATTAAGATTTTAAACAAAAATTTCGAATTCAAACTTTTTTTAACTTAAATTTCCATACAATTTTTCAACAACAAAATATATTTAATTATTTACGAAAATAAAAATTTTTCTTAAAAAGTTCTTCGCAAGAATTCAATTATTTTTACAAGTAATATAATTTTTCACATGGATTCAATTATTTACAAAAACTGTCATAAAATTCGTAGCAAAAATTCAATTATTTTCATAAACAATAAAATTCTTTGCACGATTTCAATTATTTGAAAAATTGTACCCAAAAATCGTTACAAGAATACAATTATTATTCTAAAATAATAAAATTTTTCTCCACCTGATTTCAATTATTTTTAATAATATAATATTTCAAGTAAAACTTTCAAAAAATGTATTTTTTTCAAAAATATAAAAATTCTTCGCAAGAATTCAATTATTATCAACACTCTTTAGCAAAAGTTCAATTAAAAATTGAACCTTCCAATTCTATAACTCGCCCGACGCTCGGAGACACGCGCTAATGCCAGTCGGGTAGCAGTGAGCGCCTCTGGGCCTATCACTGCTACCCGACTGGTATTAGCGCGTGCATCCGAGCGTCGGGCGAGTTATAGAATTGGAAGGCTCAATTTAGAAAATAAGAAACTTAAATAATTTTAAAAAAGAAGTCAATTAAATATTTTTTTAAAAATAACTCTAAAGAAATATGTTCAAAGATTTTAATTTAAAACCTTTTTAAAATTAAATTATTTTTTATAATATTTATGTTATAAGGCTTTTAATATTTAATTATTATCTACAATTTTAACTAAAATTAATAACTAAATCAATTTTTATATTTGAAATTTCTATACGGGAATTCAATTATTTTTACAAGTAATGAAACTTTTCACAAGAATTCAATTATTTAAAATAATGTAATAAAATTCGTTACAATAAGAATTTAATTATTTTCATAAATAATAAAATAATTTCAAGAATTCAATTATTATTCTAAAAGTAATAACATTATTCACAAGATTTCAATTACTTTTAAAAATATTCTCAGTAAATTTTTCGAAAAACGTAATTTTTTTTTTTAAATATTAACAAAATTCTTGAAATGAATTTAATTATTTAAATTCGAAAATTAATAACTTGTCACCAATTTGAAATATTTTTGAAAATAATTAAACGTATTCTGCGAAGAATTGTATTACTTTTGAAAATAATTAAATTCTTCAGACGAATGTTAATAATATTTGCATTTAAATAATTGAATTTTTTTGTGCAATTTCATTAAAATACAACATTTTGAAAATTGAGGAATTTTAATAGAATGTTTATATATAATTACAAAATTTCGAGAAATTCCATTAAAATTGTATTAAAAATTTAAAAATATTTGATGAGTTTTATTATATTTATCAAAATAATTCAAAACTTTAAAAGAATTTTATTCTTTTTGAAAATATTTGAATTATTGGGAATTTATAAAAAAAATTTCTAAGTTTGGAATACGCCATACGTACAGTTTGTGAGATATTTCAAGAACGCATTCATAAGTATAATTAATAAACTTTCTTCTTCTTTAGAAATAAGTCCGGAACTTTATAAGAAAAACTAAATTCTAATTCAGTAGTTATGTGTTCTCAATGACTTTATATGTGCGCATTAGCATATGAAGAATGAATGTATATAAGGGACATTTTGTCAGTACATGTCCTAAATTCAGAAAGCTGAAAGACATCCCCAAAGACGGCTGCAGTATCCGGATGTTGTTAGCGTAAGTGTTTTCTGAAAAGTTCACTTTTCTTGTAAAATTTTGAATAAGTATTTCCATTAACATTCTTAACTTCCCTCTTTTTCTCGCCAAAGAGAGAGACTGCAATATATATGTACTTGAGTCTGAAAAAGTCGGGAACTAGTTATTGACTTTGATGCGCTATCCATCATACACCAGTCTCAACCATTAAGATACTTCTTCAAATGCTGTTTGCTTGCTTATAGATTTCTTTTAAGGACTCGCAGTTAAGTAAACATATCTCTTCTTGTGTCAAAGGAAACATACGGCATTTTCATTATTCGACAGACGTCAATTTTTCTTGTTTTTTACTTTCTTTAATAAAAATTTATTTTGTTTAAGTCTTGGAATTTACTAATTTAATTTTGATCATAAAAATTAGCCACTTTTCTACTAATTTGATTGCAAAATGTACACAATTTAGCCACTTTTCTACTAATTTGATTGCAAAATGTACACAATTTCAGACTTTGTTCAAAATCGAAATCTTTCTACCACTTTGCTCCATATACTTTTAATTAAAAAAGAATTTAAGAAAACTAGCTTTCTTTTTATTTGAAAACAAAAATAATTTTTCATTTTCTTGGATTTTAAGAAAGCCCAACCCGCAAGACAAGAAGCGCGAACAAGAACAAAACAAAAAACGAACATTTGGACCTAAAGACTATAAATTTTGAAAAAATTGATACACCCACTAAATTTTGATTTTTCCCCAAAATTGGAACTGAAAGGTTCCATCTCGATTCCGCCGTTCGTGAAGAGGAAAGGGAGCGTATGCTGCCCATAAGGTACGTCTATTATATGGTTTTTAAAACGGGACAAGAGAGCTGTTCTCATTTTAAAAGTGTAGCGAACTTATACCTGTTATTGGAGCAACAGATGTATGCTCACAAGTACAAATGGTGCACACGAGAACTTTTTCCCTGAATTGGACTTTAAATTTTGACGACTAGACGCCTATGGGTGATGATGCATGGTTTGTGCTCGTCTGTATACCTGCACGACTGCTAATGATTCAATCGACAGAAAGGTTTGAAGCATATTTTCGAAAAAATAATTTCAAAGAATGATTTATTTCCCAGTTCTGCGTAAATTGTATATATGTCTAAACTTTGTACTTTTCCTTATATACAATGTTATTTCTTATACAAGGGTAATTCTCCTGAAAGTGATCCACTTTTTTTCACTCTACTGCACTTCTTCAATTTATTTTTTCTTTAATAATTTTTTTGCAATTCTTTTGATGCAATTTGATATTATTTTCTAGTTTATAAAAAAACTTTTTGAATTCAAAATCAGTTATTTTTAAGTTTTTTTACAAAAAAAGGATATATTGACACAGTAAATCGTGAGGTATTGAAAAGTGTTGCAAAAGTCGAAAAAGATTAAAATAATCAATTTTTGTGTTATTTTTTACAATGAATGAAATTTTAGTTAATTAAATTTTTTTTATAACTATAAAACATGATCAAGTAATAAAACCAATATTTTATATTATAAGAATATTATAATTCTTCTTATTTTCATTATTTAAATTCAATTATTATTCTCAAAAATATTTACTACAATTTTACTTTATATCTATTATTTTTAATAATAATTAATTTACCAACTTCACGAAATTTCAATTATTCCTAAATTCTTTAATTAAATGCGCATATTACAAAATAAAAACATCAAATAATATTCAAAAAATTCAATTAAACTTTTACAAAAATATAAATTTCGAAAATTTAATTATTTCCAAAAAGTTCACTCTATATTTCTTTTATTATTCAATTGTAATCTAGAATTTTAACTAAAATTCATTTTTATAAAATGAGAAACAATATTTATTAAAAAAGTCTACATACAAGTATTTAATTATTTAAATGCAAAAGTAAATAATTTATTGAATAATTGAATGTTTCTCAAAATTCAATTCTCATAAAGAATTTTAGTAACAAATTTTGTAATAATTCAACTCATTTGTCAAATTTTATTAAAACTTGCATGAACATAATTATTTTTTTCAAGGAATTTAATTACAATTGTATGAAAAATAATTGAAACCCTACTGCGATGAGTTTTATAATTTTCAAATTTATTCGTCTACAATTCAATTTTACAAAATTTCAATTATTCGGAAATTCTGCAATTAAATATTTCATGAAAAATAAAAACTTAAAATAATTTTTAACAAAAATCCTATTAAACTTTAAAAAAAAATTAATTCTACAGACTTTTTTTGGCAAAAATATGAAAAATTAAGAATTTCAGTGATTTTAGTTTGAAACTTTTTGAAAATTTAATTATTTCTAAAAATCCACGTTATAAATGCTTTTAATATTATAATCTAAAATTTAAACTGTAATTCATTTTTAAAACCATTTTTATTAGTAAATTCTACTAGAATTCATTTTTTTAAATACAAAAGTAAATAATTTAATCATTTCATGTTTGTTGAAATTAAATTCTCATAAAAAATGTTATCAACAAATTTTTTAAATCATTAAATTTTTTGGACGAATTTTAAATAAGATTTTTAAGAATAATTACATTTTCGAGGAATTTGATTAAAATTGCATTAAAAATAATTGAATTTCTTCGGTGAGTTTTATTATTTATGAAAATGATTGAATTCCTAAAAGAATTTTAGTATTTTTTAAAATAATTGAATCCCTGTAGAAATGTTATTATTTATGAAAATAATTGAATTATTGCGAAGAAATTATTTTAAAAATTTGTAAATAATTGAATTTCTGTAAAAGTTTTTATTACTTATGAAAATAACTGAATGTTTGTGTGTAATTGTATTTAAATTTTTTTTTAATAATGGATTGCTTTTGGAAAATTTTATTGAAATAGCAGCTATTGAAAATTGTGGAATTTTAGAAAACTTTTGAAAATAATTCCAATTTTGACGAGAATTCGATTAAAATTTTGTAAAATAATTGAATATCAGAGAAGAATTTTATTATTTAAAAAGAGAATTGAATTCAGTAACTATGCTACTATAAGTTAGTTAGTAAGTTGGTAACTAAGTTAGTTTTTCTGTGAAAATAAACTCTGCAAAAAAAAATAATTTGTCATCTTCTGCTGATTAGCGGCTGTGGTTACTTTTCATTAATTGTGAACTAAATTAATTTTCATTACCCGGATATTAATTGAAATTGTTCTAGTAGTATTTAGTCTCGGACTTATTGAAAATAATTAAAATTTTGCCAAGAATATGATGCAAATTTGGTAAAATAATTAAATATCAGAGAAGAATTTTATTCTTTATAGTGTGAATTGAAATTTTGACGAGAATTTTTTTTTCAATTTTTGAACAAAATTGAATTTAATAACTATGTTACTAAGTTAGTTTGTAAGTTAATTGATAATTGTTTTTTTATCTAAGTTAGTAACTAACTTACTATTCTCCCTGGAGAAGCTAAATTCGTTGAATTTTTCCAAATCGTTGACTTTGGTGTTTTATTTAAAATAAAATTTCATTCATAGTTAAAAATAATAGCAAAATAGATTATTTTAATACTTTTTGGAGTTAATTTAAGTGCTGTAAGAAGTACTTCTTGAGTACTGGAATGAGTAAATTGAAAAAAGTGTAAAAATAAGAAATAAGTATAAAGAATGTAATAGGTAAAGACATTAATTTGTTTTTCTAGATTAGTTATATAAGTCTTGAAGTACAAGTGCCAATTGGTAAGATGTGCATAACGATTGTGCACGCTCTACAACGCATAAGTTGAACAAATTTAAAGTATGTTAAACTTATGCAGATCGAAATGCATAAATTTCACCGCTTTGTGTACGTAAGGACTTGCTCGTCGCATTGAGCTGTGAGTACTATGTGAACATCTTTTTCTTCTATCACCGACGACATACACTACACACCTCTCTCTCTCTCTCTATTTCCCTCTCTGCTCTCGGAGAAAAATCTATTAGGATTATTGCTCAAAAACTTTTTGCGCTCGTTTTCTCTATTATATAGCTTTTTGATGCTAAAATCCAATCGTGAATTCTTTAGAACGGTTAAAAGCCTCCCTTTAATCCATTGAACTGGGAATATAAAATACATTAATAAAAAAAAAGAAAGAAGGTATTTTCTTAAAATCTCAACTCATTCTAATTTGAATAAAAGAGGAGGAAAATAATTGTATGAGCACACGTGCGCAGATTTTACAGTGTCATTTTCTTATGTGCATGTGTTTATATATAGCCATCATTTTTCAACTCTCCCAAAGGAGAGTTTTCTCTCTCTCCTTTCGTGGCAATAACCCTCATTTGATGATAGATGTCGATATAGCAATTTTCCATCGATTTCTAAATTTAGTATATACAACCGATGGAATAGATACTGAAAACAGTGTGTGTAAAAGTTAAAAGTTACTTTTCGACACGCTTCTACCGCAACTAAAAGAGCATAACACACATGTTGGAAAAATTTGTACCGCCGCAAAACAGCACGATATCTTCCTGGAATATTTCCCCAAAAAATTACTGGTGGTTTTGAAAAACTGTCAGGAAGTGACTAAACGCTGCCTTAAGGGAAACTTGATATTTCACTAAAATGTCGAGGAAAGCTTCCACCGGAACTTCGGGGGAAGTTTTTCCGAATATTTCAGTTGTTTTTATAATATTTCATCAGAGTGATCGAACTTTGACGTCAATACTAATTTTCTGAAATTCCAGGAAAATGGAGCGTGTGAAAATTAGAAATTTGCTATACAATTTGGAGTGTTTTGAAAATGCGTATTTTGGGGAAGTAAATTACTCCTCCTTTAAGAAAATGCTATTTTAATTTTAATTCGGCATCTATTTCAAAAGAAGAACAAATTAAGAATAAACTGTATAATTTATTCTAATAAATACTTTGAAACCCTTAATGCACTGAAAAAAAATTTAATTGATTCAAATAACCGATTATCAATTAAATATTTACTTGAATCAAATAATATTAGATGGAATCAATTAAATGGTATTTGAATCAATAACTTCAGTATTTGAAGCAAATATGAACTGAACCATTTAATTGACTCGAATAAATATTATTTGATTTAATTAAATATTTAATTGATAATAGTCAATTAATCATTTATTTGAATCAATTAATTTTTTTTTCAGTGTGAATTTTTAGTTTTTTATTTAATTCTTAAAGATAATTATAGAGTATTATTTTAACACCAAAATCTAAAAATTGATTAATTTAGTCTTTTTTTCGGTGTTAAATTAACGCTTTTTAATACCTCTCCCTAATTGGCATTTTGCACTTATTTCTGAGTTCCACTATTATAGCTTCAACTTGAATTCAGGAATAAGAATTTATTTGACGAAAATGGTAAAGTTCATGTTATATTTTTGGAATATAGATTTTATACCGAATTGTCATTTGAAATATGTATATAAAGCATTTCCTAGAAGGGAGGCCCTCGATAAGTTATTTCTTCAATTTCCAAACACATTTTACTCACCCTTATCTTGCACTTAATTTAATAAATTCCCAACTCTTGATTGATACCCTTAATTAAAAATTTTTCTCCATCTTGATTAGTAAATTCAAATTTTTTTCAAGCAGCTGACTTTTGTATACAGAAATACTATAAAAGGGATATTTAACTCATAAAACCGTCAGGAAACATGTGGGTAGCTTTCCGTTTATATTTTATAATCAAATAAATCGAGAAATGGAATATGTCAAATCGATTTTTTTTGAGTAATTATTATTATTATTATTATTATTATTTTTTAATTCCTCTTATTATTGTTATTATTTTTATTATTATTATTATTATTATTATTATTATGCTACAAATTGTTTCAATTCTTTGTTTCAATGTGTGATAAAATTGTTCTTTTCTTTTCAAATACAAAAAAAAGTTCACGCACCTAAACTAATATATATACGCTTTTGAAATTAACCAAATACTTTACTTTCTTTTCGAATAAATACAGCAGATGGCGTCAATCCTCTAATGCTTTCGTGTGTGATGCACATAAAAAATTTGATCCTAAAAAAACGGTTTTTACAGTAACAGACTTTTCTATTTGTATAGAAGAAAGGTAATTAACTTTTTGTCCATCGACTAATTTTGTAGCAGGAAAATTAACGCCCCAATTAATACCAGTCGACAAGGAATAAAATATTGCTAAGTTATAGGTTATTTTCTAGGTTATGTTTATCAAACAAAATAAGATCTAAAACTAAATTACAAATAACTAAACTAATAACCAAAATTACAAATTCAAAGAAAATAATATCTGAACATAAAGTAATAAACTATTTTGAGTCAATTTCAGTAATTTATTGAAACTTTTATTATTTTTCCGGCACAGTAGAAGAAAATGATATACCCTTTCGCCAAATGGGATCTTAAATTTAAATTATCATGTACAGTGAGACTTTATTTAGATGTAATTTCTCATGTAATATAGATTTTATAAGGTGACCGGCCATATGGCAGATTTCTAGTTACAAGGGACACATACTTTAGTTTTGAAATGTCATCCTTTCAGCCCTTATGTAATATTTATGGCAATGGGGTTGTTAGGGATCTATATCTATAGTGTGCAATTTCAATTGAATGAAATCATTTCTCCCTTCCTTCGAAATGGCTGGGATGGATTTTGTGTTTAGAAAAAAAAGGCTTGATTTTTTTTCACATACGCATTAGCGCAATAGTCGCAATCTGGAACGCGAGAATTATAACAATAAATACCTAATACTGCGTATATAGTTATATTGTGGATTACATGCTCTGCAGACAAGAGTTTTTCGATAAATACATTTGGTTATTTTTTAGCAATAAATCAACTGCGATATGGAGGAAAAAAAACGAAGAGAGCTCCTGATTTACTCTATTCTATCCAGGAAAAAAAACCGGCTTAAAGGAATAAATTACTCTTTGTACCTTATGCTCTCTCTCTCTCTCTTTTGCGTATTTTTCTTTTACGATAATTATGATATTTACTTTGTATAATTTTTACTCAACGTTGATATAAAAAAAATATTCCCTGTCTTTGTTATTGTAATTTTTTTTTCAAAATTGTATTCGGTTTGAACCAATATGACGTGACAGTTTAAAAACTATAATGTTTTGCACAAAATGTGACGCCATAATATAATGGTTCAAATGTTCTTAAATCAATTTTCTTTATAATAATTTTTGAAAAAGTTCTTTGAGAATTTTCAAATCACTTTAGTTTTACAATTTAATTTTACGAAATTTCGATTCTTTTGAAATTCTTTAGTTATATAATTATATTTGAGAATAAAAACTAGAATTAAAAAAAAAGTTCCATTAAAATTTTCGAAAAAATATTTTTTCTACAGAATTTTTAGTTAAAATTTTTAAAATGTCAAAAATAAAAATTTTGCAAAGATTGTAATTGAATTCTTTTGAGAAATTTTGAGAAAATAGTATAGATACTAAAAATCATTAAATTAAGGAATGTTTTTGAAAATAATAAAACTTAACGCAAGAATTTTATTGACATTTTTAAAATAATTGAATTTTGGAGAATAAATTTGTTATTTACAAAGATAATTGAGAGTTTAACAAGATTTTGAATTATTGCGAAAAATTTTATTAAAATGTTTAAAAAAGAATTATTTTTCTATGGAAAATTTTGTTATTTTTCAAAATAATTGAATTCCAATAAAAAGCATTTTATTATTTATGAAAATAATTGAATTCTCCTGACGAATATTGTTATTTATGAAAATAATTGAATTTTGCAAAGAATCTTATATAATGCTTCAAAAAAATTGAAATTTTCGGGATTAACTTTGTGAATAATAGAAAATAATTGAAAAGTTACTACAAATTTTATTAAAATTTTCAAAAATAAATGAATTATTTGAAAGAAATTTGAATTATTTGAATTTGAAAATTTTTAGTCAAAACAATTGAATTATTGTGAAGAATTATATAAAACTATTGTTAAACAATTGCTGTAGTAATTTTAATATTTCTGAAAATAATTGAATTATTTTGTAAAATTGTATTAAAATGTTTTCAAAGAATTAAATTTCAGTGAAAAATTTTGTTATTTTTGAAAATAATTGAATTTTTCATGAAAATTTTCCAAAGATTGATTTAAATAATTATTCTTTTCTGAAATATAATAAACACTATTCTATTTTATTTTAAATAATTGAATTCTTGCGAAAACTTTTATTTTTGAAAATTATTGAATTTTTCGATTAATTAATTTAAAATAGTATTAAAAATAATAATTGAAATTCTTCGATGAGTTTTATTATTTATGAAAATAATTGAATTCTTGCTTAGAATTTTATCAAAAATTTTTTTTTAAATTCAATTTCCATGACAAAATTTATTAATAGGGAAAGCAATAGAATTATACTGTGAAAAGAATTGTATAAAAATTTTTGTTAAATGATTCATTTTTTAAAAACTTTTTTTAAAAATCCATTTTAAGTTAATTGAACTCTTGTGGAAATTTTATTATTTATAAAATTAAGTAAATTTTATCAATTTTTTTGTAATAATTGAATACTTTTGCAAAATTGTATGAAAATACTATATATTGAAAATAATTCAATTTCGAATATTTTTTTTAATTAATTGAATCGTTTTAGAATTTGATACTAATTTTTAAGAATAGTTTTTCGTTTTTTATAGCGAATTTAAAGTAGTGAAAATTAAAGAATAACATAAATAATAACATTTAGTGGCTGTAATTTTAAAAAAGTACTCAAATAGTAGCATAACGTAAAAAAAATATAGTAAATAGTGGATTTTTAAAGGAATTTTACAATTTTGGGAAAAAGTGCAAAGAACCGAAATGTTGATATAAAAAATTAAAGATTCAAAAAAACTTATGTGGAATTTAGTAAAGTTATATTAAAATTGAATTAAATTTCTTGATATTTAATATAATCGTACTAAATTCCACATAATTTTTTTTAAAGTTTAGTATTTTTTATGTCAAAATTTCGGTTCGTTGCACTTTCTCCCAAAATTGTAAAATACTTTTACAAAATTTAATATACATTTTCTTTCAGTGTAAGCTTGAAATAAGAATGTTCGGTGTATGGAAAATTTTCTTCATCCCTTTTTAATTTATTCCCATCACCCCCGTTGAGAATTGCATGCGATTTTCTTTCATTCTCTTATTTTATTTCCCATATACCTTGTGTGTGTTCTCTCTTCAATTCTTGAAGCTCTTCATCTTCTCCTTACACTGTACTTGCTCGTCCGGTATTTCTACACTTTTTAGACAGGCGAGAAAAGGTAAACCGTTTTATCCTGGCACGTGCCAGCAGCGTGATCTCGATCGGGCTTCCTTGTTCAGAAGCAAAAGCAGACAGAAATTCCTTTGACGAGAGGCACCTCGACGTAGACTGAGACTGACATCACGGCGATGCGATGCGATGCGATGCGAAGCGAGGGAGATGTTCACCACGCTCCACTATCCAGATTCCCTTTGCTGGGCTGTACGTGGTGTTACTCTAAAGAAAATGGTTTTACCCTCAGGTGTAGTACTTCTAACGAAGAAGGTGCTCTATGCTCTCAAAGAGAATGCCATATTAACTCATCAACCAAATTAATGTCAAAATAACAGATTAGCCTACTAGAGCTCTATACTTTCATTAAAGTATTTCTCTTTTAGTTTTTCTCATGTTGTAATTTTACCGTTTTGCGAAATTAACATTTAGTCTCAATCACATTATACAACTTTTCGTTTTTCAATATTTACGCCTTCTGCACTAGATTGTTTTTATTCGCGGAAAACGAAGTTGATGTAACAACGAATTTGTTGAAATAACAAGGATTTAGTGTTGGGTTTTATTTATTCAATGTTGGGTTTATTTAGTAACAGGTGCAAACGGAACACTAACAGAGTAAACTTGTTAGAGGCAAATAATTAAAACAACAACGATTTCCGTTTGGCCTCTATCTTCGAAAAACTTTAAGGGCTATAGTTTCACCAATACCGATTGAAAATTCTAAATTAACCAATCACACTGATTAACTTTTAATTGTGATTGGTGCGGAATTGACCGAAAATCATTAAAAATTTGTTTACCAAAAAATCTATTTTTCCGCTTTTAGAGTAAATCCAAATTTCTTATTCAACGAAAAAAAAAGTTATGGCCTGCCAACCGTCGGAAATAATTGAACCGATCAAAAGTTATGGGCAAAAAACGAAACCTGCTCCACAAGCGAGGACATTCTCTGATTATTGAGACGTTCCCTGCTTGATGCGCCAGAATACAAAAAAAGATCTGTCTCCGAGAGCCTTCTTTTTCTCCGCACTCACATATATATACCAATTTATATAAATGAATGAATCCATATATATATATATATATTAGGAAAAAAACTTCCGCTCTCTATATTAGGAACTAAAACTATTCTCAACATCGTATCAAAAACCATCTTATGATTTATCTCCCCCGAAATTAATCCATCGAATTCCATAACAGTGTGGGAGAAATAAAATGAAGTAGTTCATGAGAGTGTCGACCAGCGGTCTTCTTGAAAGAATTTGATCTAAAAGTCAAAGCATCCGGTCGAAATGAATATCTCACACGTGCAGAGGGGATAGACAACACTTGCCTTGTTTATTTTTTTTCTAATTACACATCAACTTTTGAAAGACGGTCGCAAGATCGAGAAACGAATTCTATCGAAACTTCACGTCTTTGCATTTTCTTCTTGAAGATTTTTCCAGAGAGAAATAAAGAAAGAGAGAGAAAAACGAAATGTGCTGCATTAACGTTTGCGAATGCAATCTGTACGATTGGAAATGGAGCACGTTCGACGCTACACGTTTACTCTGCACGCTGATGCGTTCTGCCTTAATCAATCAGCCGGCAAAGCAATAAAAGACCCTCAGAGAATCTAATCTAAGTCGTTTACCAAAGTGCTTCTGGAGTTTCCCGGCGGGCAATAATAATACTAATAACGTATTCCTGTATTTTCGTGTCTATATATATATATATATGGTTCTCGTGAGGTCATCATTACAACAGAGAGCGAGAAGAGTGCTGCTGCGCGCACTATAACAATAATATGCATATACTTGGAATGAACAAATTTATGCTTCAGGTTTGGAATATATTTTCAAGTTAGTTATTATACCTAGGTGAACAATAAAGCGCATTAGTATTACACACTTTCATGAGCTTTGGAATTATGTACATTTGTTTACAGGCTTTATGGAATAATAATAAACCAATATATATTAAAAATAACACTTATATCATTATATAACACAAGCCATTATGGTTCTTTGTTTTATGCGACGCGACAGAAGCAAAAAATTATAGGTTATGTTTGCAATTTTTTAAGTGAAAATACAAAAAGCGAATCGACTGACAATTTAAATTATTGATGTTTACGTCTTCATTGCAACTAAAATATTTGATTTTATTTTTCAGAAAGTAAAAAGAAACTTTTAATCAACAAAAAAGTAACACTAACATAACCTTAAAGTGAGTAATTACTCGCGTTTGCACTTTTCTATATAGAATTTCATGAAATTTAAAATCTGAATAGTCAGTAACAAGATCTAAGCATTTGCAAAGTTTTAAAAAAATTAACAGTTAAAATTAACTTTAACTTAAATTGATATATTTTGATCTAAAATTGTGTATGTTGATTGTTTTAAGTAACTAATATAATATAAATGAGTGTTTGAAAAATTTGGAACAAAAAGATTTTAACCGTATCGTTAAACAGACTCTTTGAAATTCAATGGGAATATTTTCGACCAATTTTCTCTTTAAATATTTTTATAAATTGAGCTGAAATGTTTTAAGAAAGTCTAATAAACAATAAAGATGGCCAGTGACGAAAAAAAAATAAATTATAATAAAACACTTTGAAATCGTTGAAGACGAAAAATTGATTAGAATAAGAGACAGTCGACTGATAATTTTAAAGTGATTTGGAATAATTAATTTTTAAGATACTAAAACTTTTGCACATCACTGCGTCCTTCTTTATTGTATTTTAGACTTTCTCACAAAATTTCAGCTCAATTTATATAAAACATTTAAAGAGAAAATTAGTGTAAAAAAATTCCCATTGAATTTTAGAGTCATAAGCCCCTGCATTAAAGTCATTTGAAAGATTTTTACAAATTTCTTTTTAAATACTTGAATTTTTTCGAGAAAATTTCATAAAAATTTGCATTAAAAATAATTGAATTCTCATAAAAAATATTATTCTTTCTAAAAAGAATCAAAGAATTCTATAGAATTGTTTGATATAAAAGAATTTTTTTTAATTTGAAAAAAAATAAATAAATATATTTAAATAATAATTAATTTAATTTAATTTTTTTTCAAATATATTTGAATATATTGCATTTTTTGAAAATGATTTAAATCATCTTATTAATAATTTTATTAAAACTTTTTTTTAAAAGTAATTGAATATATTTTTTTAAAATTTTATTAAAACTGTTTTTTTTTTCGTAAAAATTGATTTCCTGAGCGTTCAGTTTTTTGTGTTTACAAAAATAATTAAATTCTTCCAAAGAATAATGTTATATTAAATTTTTTTGAATTAATAACTTAATTCTTTTTAAGAATTTTATTAAAAAACTATTTTAAATCATTTAACTTTTTGCAAAAATGTTTATGACATAAACAAAATATTAAAAAATAAAAAAAATAAATAATAATAAAATAATAATATTAATAATAATAAATAAAAAAAATAATAAACAATAATAATTCACTATGTATATTTATTGCGACATAAATAAGAAAATTATTCACCAAAATTCCATGTATTTTAAAAAACGCCAATAAAATTTATGCCAAAATTTCAAATTTTTAACTTTTCAAAATACTGAAACTCTGCCAAAGTTTATGAAAACAAAAATTTTTTTTCTTCAAGCATAAGTAAAAAATTTTCCAACTTACAAAAAATAATTTTTTCTAAGAAAATAATATACATTTCTAAGAAAATAATAAATTTTTCTAAAAAAATATCAGGGGGTGAGGGAATGAGAAAATTTATGATTTTCGATGTTTTAGGGGTTGTTATTAATTTCAAGGAATTAAGGAAAGGGGAAAAAAGAATAAAAAGGGGACTAAGTGTAATCCCCGTTATTAAGAAAATTGACATTTCAATATTTCTTATAGAATTTTTTCCTTCTCTTTCTGAATCTTTGAAAAAATCGAATTTCAACCTTCGAAGGATTGTTAAAATTGTTTAAATAAATAAAAGATGGAATTTTTCGTGTTTTTAAATATTTTTGAATTGAAATCGTTTTAGAAAATCATCGTAACAACAAAATATTGCTCGCAAGCTGTTAGAAGTTTCAAAAATAAACGTGACGTTCAGTATACAAATTTTTATACAAAATATTCAAAAATGGTCGACAAAATTGGAAAATTTAAAAAATGGGGTTAGGAAATTTTTTTTAAAAAAACGTTTTTTTAATAAGTCACTCGAAAACAGGAGAAGCTTATAAATTTTAGTACAAAAATCGGAACTATAGAAGTAAATTGAATTAAAATGTGGTTTCTAAATTAGAGAATTTTTTTTTGAAAAAGAAACTAATTCGAGTCGTGGGTCGAGTCTGCTTTTAAACGCTGCGACCTACAATTAACTTTCACTCATCCCCATGTCCATTTTTATGAGGCTTCTATATATAATAAAGGACATTTTACAATAAAATGAAATTTTTAATTTTATTAACATTACAGTTAATGAATTTTGAATATTAAAAAAATATTGAAAATATTAAAATATATTGAAAGTGTTAAAAAGACATTTAAAATATTTAAAAAATATTTAAAAAACGAATAAAAACCTTATGATTAAAAACTAAATGTTTTAATAGTCCATCAAATAGGTGGTTAAAAAATTTTGTTCCCAACAATTTATTAAATGGCTTACCAAATTGAAATGAAGAAAAAACGATAATTTCCCGCTTATATGGGAGACTGTCGTTTAAAATCCTTCACATATGGTAGGTAAATATGCCCCCGTTCGATTTGCCTGATCGGCTTTCGATAGACTTATTTTCGTCGCGTGAAGAGAATTCATGGTCTCTCGGGAAAAGAGATGGGATTTAATAATAAAAATATCTCTGGTAAGGCTTTTTTGTTAGCACAGAGGGATTGAATTATTATCCATTCTTTTTATTGTCATGAGAAAACTTTACAATTTTACTTCTTTTGGTAAAAAGTAGAAAGGATTTCTCAATAAATGCGAGAGGAATATATATATAATATACGTGTATGAAAAGAATTTAATTAGATTAACTTATTTGTTCCATTTTTAGAAGAAAAAAAAATCTTTTGACTTTTGATTCTATTGTTGATTTTTATGACAAAATTGATAAAAGAATTGGAACAAATTTGTCTGCTAACTCTACTGCTAATATGTGATATAAAAGTTATTAAATTTAAAACTGTATTTAAAAGCTTTCTTCTTTTAATAAAATTAATTAATTTGCGATTTTAATATTTTATAATTGAATAATCAAACTTAGATACTGATTTATGAAAATAAGAATTAATTAAAATCCCTTTCAGTAATTTTTATTTTTAAAAAAATAGTAAATTGATAATTAATTTGTTAAAATTCAATTAAAATAAAGAAATAAAAAAAATATTTCTATTTTTCCTCACAAAATAACCAGTGTTTTAATTTACAAAAAAAAACACTTTTTGATAAAAAAAATTCAAAATTACCGAACAAGAAAAATATTCCTTATGTAATTCCCCTGTCATAAGATTATATAGCTTAAAAAAATCATCATATATAACTGACAAGTATTTCGAAAATTTGAAATAAAATTTAACAAGAGAAATAAAGTTTCAATAAAATTTACTATTTATTAAGAATTTTTTGCGTGGTATATCTATATTATATGCCGTAAAGTGCCCGCCTGAAAAATAGTTCGAAATCTCGTATTCTAATAGAAAAAAAAACAAAAGCAATATCCAAACGTTAATATTTAAAAAATAAAAGTTAAAATATCAGCGAATGTTTTCTGTACAATATAAATGTTCTGTAAATAAAGCAATAACGAATTCAAGCAAATATAAAAGGAAAAAAAGCGCTACGACCTCTGTCTATTTGAAAATATATATGTTTTACCTCTTTTTATATATAATATTTCTATATCAGACTTCGCACTCTATTATTAATTTTAAAAAAGTAGCAAAAAGTGGCTTTCAAATTGAAAAAATAATAAAAAAATTTAAGCATTGAAAAATTAAAATAGACGACGAAAAAATTTATTATATACACTTCGCAAAATTGAGAAGAATTTAAGTTTTAATTTTTTATTTTCCTGCTTTTTTACTAATTTTTATCAAAAATGATAGAATTGCGAAAAGTTTTTCAAAATAATTCAATTTTACGCCAAGAGTTCAATTAAAATTTTTGGCATTATAATTGAATGTCTGTGTGGCATTTTATTAAATATTTTTTTGAAAATAATTAAATTCCAAAAAAACAATTTTATCGTTAAGAATATAATTGAATTCTTGTAAACGATTTTATGAGAATTTTCAAAACAACTGAATTGCCAAGAAGAAATTTATTACTTTTCAAAATAATTAAATTCTTCTGATAAATATTGTTATTTCTAAAAATAAATGAATGTTGCAAAGAATTTCATTAAAACACCTTAAAAATAATTGAATTTTCAGGGGAATAATTTTGTTATTCATCTTTAATAATTGAATTCTTCACAAGCATCTTTTGTGTAAATAAATGAGTAATGTGAAAGAATTTTATTAAAATCTAAAAGAATAATTGATTTAATTCAAAAATATTTAATTAAAATTGCATTTAAAATAATTTTTTCTTTTGAACAAATTTATTAAAATATGAAAAAACTTATTACTTTTAAAAATAATTGAATTTCTAAGAAAAAAGATGTTACATTTAAAAATAATTGAAGTTTGTAAAGAATTTTATTTAAATTCCCCAAAATAATTGAATTTTCAGGAATTATTTTCTTATTTACTTTTAATAGTTAAATTCTTTCGAAAAAAATGTAATTAAAATTGTATTTAGAATAAAATTGATTTGTTTTGAACAATTTTATTAAAATATTTGAAAATAATTAAATTAAATAAAAATTGAATAAATAAATAAAATCTTGTGAAAAATGCTAATATTTTTAAATATAATTGAATGCTTCTGAAGAATTTGAAAAAAAAACATTTTTTAAAATAATTGACTTTCTTGGGGAATTGAAATTAAATTTTTAAGAATTAAATATATGGTTATTAAGAATTTTTTTAATTTTTAAAATAATTGGATTCCTGAGAAATTTTTTTTGAAAATTCAATTCTAAATTAATTGAATTCTTGTAGAACTTTATTATTTATGTAAATAATGGAATTTTATTAATTTTTTATTGAATATTTGAATTCTTTGGTGAAATTTTATGAAAATACTATGGACATTGAAAATAATAATTGAATTTTGAATATTTTTCGAATATAAATATATATAATTGAATCTGATTATAATTTTTGAGAATAGTTTTTTGATTTCTGGTATTAGCGAATTTAAAGTAGTGAAAATTTTGAAAAAAGTAAAGAAACAGAAATAGTTGGTTTTAGTGGCTAAAATTTTAAAAAAAGTACGCAAATAGTAACTTAACGTAAGAAAATAGTAAATAGTATGTTTTAGTATATAGAGAAGTGCGAAGCATGCTATATTGAATTGAAAAATGAAATTGTAATTTATTTGTATTAGTATCGTGAAATTTTGTCAAGGAAACTTTTTATTTTTATATTATTGATAAAGGAAATATTGTTTCTTTTGTAAAAAAATAAAGAAGAGTGCGGAGAGACAAAAGTTTAATCATAGTGGAAAACAGTGTCTTCATTCAATTTAGAAGAAAGCTGAGCTTTTATTCAATTTCGAAGCTAGAAAACTGAGTAGCCATCAAGTTATTGAAGAAGGAGTTTCCTCCTTTTCACACCTATATAATTCGCAGGCGTGAGAGAATGTTTTCTCTTGAAAACGAGTCAAAGTCGTCGTATAGCCATCGTAGTCGTAGTCGTCGTTTAATTTAATGAACTGAAATTACACCAATTTGAAGGGACTGCATTCGAACACCTGGCGCAGCAAATGTAGTGTTTTAAAAATCAGTGATGTTTATCTCCTAAAAGGCGGGGAGTGTTCCTAATGAGTGTTTTTCATTTTGCCGACAAAGACGAACGGTCGATCGCTACTCCTAAAGGAAACATCATTTGTATCGAGTCAAAATAGTTTTCTCGCATATTTTACGGCGATCAGTTAATTTATTTGACGTCACATTGTCTGCGCTGTATAAACTCCCTTTGCTTTTCGATCTCGTGCTCGCAGGATGGATTAATTTCTTGTGTCCATATAAGAATATCTATAATGTATGTCCTGTTGCATTATTATTACCCAGAACTTCTTGATGGCATAATAATAATAATAATAATAATAATAATAGTTGTACAGTGTAATGCAACCCTCTATTCATATAGCAATAAGTAACTTTGTTGATTACGTTGCGCTTTATGTTCCCATAAATATAACTATTAAGTAGCAGCTTAGAGGTGCACGTGTTGTTCGGAAATAATAATCAGAAATCTAATATCAGTTATAAACAGAATTACAACTTGTCACCACAAATTTTAGTCCATGTCAAATTCTTCCTATCGTATTTTATAATCTCTGATAAATTTTTAATTTTCAGTTATATATATAGTCAATTCCAGTTTATTAAAAAAGCAGTACTTGCACAATTTATAAAGTCGATATAGTTTAAGTTTAATAACTGGAATTTTCAGTTTCAGTCACAATTCCAGTTATTAAACTTAAACTATATCGACTTAAATTCTTCAAATGCAGCTTTTTTAAAACCTATAAACTATAAAGAATAAAGAACGAAGAAAAAATTAACAATTTTCTAAATTGTATTATCATTTCTTTTTCTTTCTCAAGCTAAAATTTATTAAAGTTTTTCCTAAAATATTTAAATTTGAAGAATTTGACATTTATTTAACTTAAACTTCATTTGACATTTATCTCATTTAATATAAATTTAATTTGACATTAAATTCAGAAAAATATTTCAATTTCATATAAAATTATTTTTGCACAAGTTATTTAACATAATTTTCATTTGACACAAAATTGACATGGAATTATGTTGAATTCCTTTATGTCCAATCAACGATATGTCAAATAAACTCTATGTTAAATAAACTTCATGACAAATAATAAAGTTTTAAATCTATGTCAAGTAAACTTTATGTCAAATAAAATAGATGTCAAATGAATGCTCTTTATGCAGTAATTGAATTTTACGTTAAATGAACTTTATTGTCAAATGGAAATAACCTTTAATTATTTTTATGTAAAATAAATTTCATGTGAATATAGTAATATTTATGAAAAATCAATTTTATATCGAAATTAAATTTATTTAACATGGTATTTCTGTCAAATGAGTATTTTGTTAAATTTTTTATGTCAAATTAACTTGATGCCAAATGAACTTTATGTTAAATGAATGTTATATAAAATATAATTTATGTCAAATGAATTTTACATAAAATGATATTTTTATATTAATGCATTTATGTCAAATGCCATTTATGTGAATCGAATTTTGTGTCAAATTATGTTTATGTCAAATAAAATTCCAGTCAAAGGAGAATTTCGTTAAATTATTTTCATGTCAAATTAATTTTACATATAGAATTTAACTTTTATTAATTCATTTATGTCAAATGCCATTTATGTTAATCGAATTTTGCGTCAAATGAACTTTATGTTAAATAAATTTCGTACCAAATAATATTTTAGTTTGTTTGTTCTACAAATGTTTCTACTAACAAAAATAATATTTTTTCTAAATTTTCAAAGTGTTTCCTAATTTCATACATTCGATATTATTTTTGAAAGTAAGTTGACAACCTTTTGAATAAAAAAATAAACCTTCCTTATTGCGTCAAATCCTAATATTCTGTCTTTGGCTCAAATGGATTTACCCGTTTTTACATTGACATACAAAGTATTACGACAAACATATAATACAAATACATGAAATTTTTCACGATCATTTTTGTAATCCTCGTTGTTCATAACCACTATTTATGATAAAATTCCAAAGATTTGATCAATGTACAGACAGAAGTATCATTTTAGATCTAAATTAGCTGGATTTTCTTTATACTGTGAAAAACATGAAAATTATGGGAAAAATTGCTGAGTATCAATGTTTATGATTAAAAAAAAGTGATGAGGGGTAAAAATACCCCAATGTGTCAAAGCAGGGTTAATCGTTAAATATGTCTGAAGTTTGTCAACGAATTTCTCTCGTTCTGATGTGTACATAAGCTGACAGAGAAAAATACGTAAACGTGTATAATTTTCATGTCAGCAACGAACAAAAACGAAGGGGAAAAACGTCTGAATCAGAGATTTGACCCTTGAATTTTGCAGTCCATAGACATCCCTATATACTTGAGAGCTTTATCATACATAATTCCATTACGGATCCCGTGGCAATTTCCTATAGCCATTGACTTCTTGTGAGTCATTTGGAAACTTTCCAGGAGGTTTGCATGAAAAGTGTTTTTCCATTTATCCCAAAAAAACGAAAGATCATCCTACTGGAAGATATAAACATATATATCATTCAAAGATTAAATCATGACTCCTCCCAAATATATTCCTATCTATCTCTATAAAAATATATACGACAAACCATTTATTTCTATCAACATTTACATTACAGAAGAAAAAGAAAACTTTTCCCGGACACTTTTTTAATAATCAACCAAGTACCCGGTGAAAAAATCTTCTCTTATATTGTCTTTTTTTTTCTTCGAACATCTTTAGCTGGTGCTTTTTGCAGATGCTAATGAAACGCGAAAAGTATGAAACGTGCAACTTTTGCCAAAGAATTATAGTTTTACCTTCCGCTAGACTATTCCTTCAAAAAAAAAAAGAAGTAAACTCTTTGCTTTCGTTGTCGAGTGAAAACGGTGGATTACTCAAGTTTTTACAACAAAGTTCAAAGCTCATCTCTGCGAAATTACTTTCAAATGAACTTGTCGAGCGGTACGGCCGCAGAGCAGTATAATAATATGCAAGAGAGAGAATAGATATTGCCCTGCCGAAGAAGGAAGGTTTTTTAAAAGGGTCCGAAGTTGCATCATCCATAACAAAAAAAAAAACAAAAAAAAACAGTAAACTGCGCGGTTTGGCTTGACGGAAATGTGTGAGATTTGGAATGCTGCCATACGCGCGCGGATTCCACCTCAAAGCAACTATTCGAGTTTCGTAGCACACTCCAGCGATTTACACTCACAAATTGCATTACACGACCTTAAACAAGACCGCTATGTACGATCGGTGAAATATTATTTATTCGTAACATTTCCCAAGCACGTGACATACTTCAATGATGTGCATCAGTTGCATTCGTCACGTCTTTCATTTCTTTCTCATTTTTATGTCTCACAAAAAGGAGTAATAAAATAATTAGATACTCTGTTGTAACAGCAACTTTTTTTACGACATTTGCAGGGCTCGAATCGTCTTTAAGACTCAAAAAAAAATCGCTATAGTCGCATAAATTCACAACAAAAGTCACGAAAAGTTGCATAAAATTTCCAAAAAAGTCGAATGAAATTTTAGGAAAAAAACGCGAAAAAGGAAACACGAAATTGTCAAAATTGTAAAAAAATCACATTTCTCGACAACAAATACTTTAACATTAAACAATCTGGAATAATATTTAATAAAATTTAATAAAATGCATGGCAAAAATTTAATTAGGTATTATTAACATTTTTTTAAAATCTGTTCAAAATTTCAATTATTTTTATAAATAATAAAATTCTTTTCCAAAACTCAATTATTTAAAAAAATGTAATAAAATGCCTCTCATAATTTCAATTATCTGTATAAATAATAAAATTCTTCTCTGAAATTCAATTATTTGCAAAGAATTTTAATAAAATTATTGTCAAAATTTTAATTATCTTTATAAATAAAAAAATTCATCATAGAAATTTAATTATTTTCAAATTCTTTTTTTGATAAAATCTTATAATGTAATATAATGATTTTATCACTCGGTCATCTTTAATTATAATTCCCGAGTTTATAATTTCAAAGGCTGCTAAATTTGAACATCGCAGTAGATGGCACATTTACCATAATTAAATATTTATTTTAAAAAGTTATTGATGTTTTTTTTCGAAAAATTTAAATTGGGAATAATAAAAGCATTCGTTTCAAGAAATTGGGGGAAAAAAAGTAAAAACAGGGTCTGAAGTGTGAGTAAATTACTGATTCCGGAAAATTAGGGAATTCTATATCTATAAAATGCGTGTAAACAAAAAAAATGTGAAACAGTCTTTTGAAAATATAATTTTTAGCTAAATTAGTTTTGGAGTTTTCACCTACCTACCTACCTACCTGTTCAGGTATATGCACGGAATTTTGAATTCAGAAGTGGGAGGATCGGTATCACATTAGAGGAAAATAACAAAAAGTTTAAAAATGAGTTTTCTTCGCCAACCACAAGGTAATGGCACAACATTTGTTAAATTTCACAACGCTCCGAAATTAATTTGTAAAATTTTTGTATTCTTAAAGATTAAAGAGAAAAGCAATTTCACTAAGATTGCGCGCACACTTTTTTGATACATCGTATACCATTTGTAAAGTTTGCCTGAAAATTCCGGTATAATAAGAATTTGTTGAACTTTTCAAAAATTATTCTAAATGTTTAAAAATAAAAAGCTACTACTTCTGTTTTTTTTAATGTCACTACTTTAAATTCCCCAAACCTAGAAATCGAGGTTTAGATTTAATTTTCATTTTAAAATGATGACAATTCATTTACGGAGCACATAATATACTTTTTCCTTTATGGAGACGAGTTTTTCTGAAGTTGAAACAACTTTCAAGGACATAAAAATTTCTTTTTTGCGTGGGATGTGAAAACTTTTTCGAGATCCGAGGGGAGACCCTTAGGATGCATCATTTCTCATGTGATTTGCTTACTGTACGTCACGTTACCTTTAGGGGTTGCTTATAAAAACAAGAATTACAATCCACCCCTTGAAAATGCAGTCTTGTTGATGAGAAAATTGTACGATGTCGTCGACTAAGAGAAAACAAAAATAAAAACACGACGAGGGGGAAAGAGAGTGTATTTTTTCCCTTCTTTCTCTGAATTACTTCAAGGATCATATATGTGAAACAGTAATTACACTTTCTCATCATCCAAGCCAAGAACTCCAGGTTCGATAATAAAATAATTTTAATAATTAAGTAAATGTTTTCATAACAAGAATATATGTCTTAATCACTATATAAAGTGGGCGAATTTATTATTACCTTTCTGTAAATGAACGCCTACTTGAAAAAAACCAAAAAAAGGATTAGTGCGGTCGACATTGGCTTTTCAAGTGAATAATAAATAATTCAAAAGTTTGAGACTAACTATAGTTGAAGGTTACGAGGAATATTATACTGGCGAGTGGTTATTACCCATTTCTCATGATATTTTACTGGTATTTTATTTTATAATGCTGTGGTCAAGCAGTAAACTTGAAGCGTATGGTGCAGCTGTAAACAATAATTTTATGATCAATTCATCATTAATAGTTCCAAGTGTCATGAGCAGGTTGAAAAATTGCCAACGAAGGCCCACTCTTTATGCCAGTCAATACAAACTTGCAAACCTTGCAAGTACTCTCATAATTCGTCTTATATTATAAATATCCACCAGTTTCTCAAATATTCTTAAACTAAAACTTTCATCTCTTGTCAGTTTATACTTTCAAATTGAAACTTATCACTTTAAGTCAAGTCAATATCACCTTCTGTTCACTTGAACACACCGAGGTCAACTCCTCAAATTTATTATATAAAAGGTTTCGAATAAAGGCGAATTTATTAATACGAGCAACAATTCGAACTTTGTAAAATAAAATTAGCAATTAAAAATAAAATTAATTGTTATAAATATAAAAAATTATATTTAAAACTGTTATTTAAAAAAAATGAATTTTGGAGAAGTTACGAATGATTGAAATTTAATTATTTGCAAAACTATATTAAATTTCTTCTCGTCAAAATTGCAACTTTTTATAAATAACAAAATTGTTCTAAAAAATTTAACTAATTTTAAAAATTTTCCTCATTTCAATAATTTTTAATATCTACTATTTTAATAAATTTACCAGAAGAATTCAATTATTTAAAAAAATGTAATAAAATTGTCCTAACAAATTTAATTTTCATAAATAATAATTTTTCGTTATGAATTCAATTATTTATATAAATAATAAATTCGTTTTTTGAATTCAATTACAAAATTGTTCTCAAAAATTCAACTATTTTCAAACATGTTTCTCATTTTTAATAATTTTCAATAACTAATACTATTTTAATAAATTTTCCAAAAGAATTCAATTATTAAAAAAATGTAATAAAATTGTCCTAACAAATTTAATTTTCATAAATAATAATTTTTTGTTATGAATTGAATTATTTTTTTAAAAAATAAATTTGTTTTAGGAATTTAATTACAAATTATTGTTCTCAACAATTCAACTATTTTCAAAAATTGTTTTTATTTTAATAATTTTCAATGACTACCATTTTAAAAAAATTTCCCAATAGAATTCAATTATTTAAAAAAGAATGTAATAAAATTCTTCTATCAAATTTAATTTTCATAAATGATAAATTTGTTTTAGGAATTCAATTACAAAATTGTTCTCAAAAATTCAACTATTTTTAAAAATGTTTCTTATTTCAATAATTTTCAATAACTACAATTTTTGAAAAATTTCCCAAAAGAATTTAATTATTAAAAAAATGTAATAAAATTGTCCTAACAAATTTAATTTTCATAAATATTAATTTTGAAAATGTTTCAATACTGAAATAAGTAAAAATTTTATTTTGTTTACTATTTTTTTAAGGCTGATAATTTTCATGAATTAATTGTGTTTTGAAAAAGTGTAATTTAATTTTTTTTTTAAATAATTTGAAGTTACATGGAAATTTTTTTAACCGCATGCGAATTTTTCTAAATTTTCAGAAATTTTGCCTAATATTTTAATCTTATATAGGAAATTTTCCTGAATGTTTATTTTATGGGAAAATTTTCAAAACTTTTCTAATAGAGCATTTAATTGGAGAATTTTCGAATGATCGAAATTTGCGTAAAATGGAATTTTATTTTATTTTTTTATTGGCAAATTCTTAACGATCTTTTTAAAAAATTATTTAAAATATTTGATTTAGAAAAGAATTTCAGTTAGAAATTCTAAGAAATAATAATTGAATTGAAATGATGGAAATAATTTTTAAAAAGTTGCAGTATCAATATTTGTAATATAAATAATATTTTTAATATTAGTTTTAATTTCAAAAAGGTTTGAATTTGCATCTTTTGAAGAATTTTAATTCCTGTGGCAAAATAATAATAATAAAATTAAATATTTAAAAAAGTAGTAATTCATGTTTTTGAATTTTTTCCTTTATTTTCTAAAAATTTAAGAATGATCAATTTCATTTTAAATTTTATTTTCAATTAAAATTCAAAATTGCCAAATTGCTCAAATAAAGTTTCGTATTTAATTACAACGAATCAAAGAGATCAATTTTTGATTTTGATTTCCTTGGTTATAGAACGTTTTTCCTAATATGCTCTAAAATAAGTTTATTTTGATGGTAAAAATTTAGTTACCAATAGTTTTAAAAGCGGACTTATTTTAACTTGACACTAATTATGCTAATGAAATGGTTTTTTTCAAGAGCTTCCAAAGAGCTCGTTCACAAATAATGTCACGCTCTCGACAAAAGTGGGAGGGTCATTTCTAAACGTGACACAAAGTATTTTTCTTCTCTAAAAGTGCGTGACAGGAGGAGGGATAGTATAGTTGAAAATCTTGAAAAAGTGTGTGACATCATTTCTGAACGTGCTCTAATTAAGGACAAACTTATATAGTTTTCAAAGTTCTATTCAGTATAGTCCTTCATCTGAAAACTAATCGAATAAAATTTTATTGACAAAAAAAGTCTTTTAAAAAAATGCCAATATCGTTTGATTGCAGACTCAAGTATATACAATTGAATTATTTATAGTTTACTATTTTGCTCTTATTTTTTTTTTTTTTAATAAATTTTACTACGTTATAAAAATTGTTTTATACAAAAAGAAAATAATAGGTGGGCTATAAAAAATTTGATAGACTTGACAAGTATCTTCTTTTTCAATACTGGTTTGCTATGGTACTTAAACTGCAGTATTCCGTGTAAAAATTGCCCCAGTTTGTTCTACTTAAAATAGAGCTTTGATCAGTGCTTTTTCTCTACTTTAAAAAGATTGTAAAAAATAAGATTTTAAAATTACTTTTATGTATGAAAAGTTAAAAAAAAAAGTTGGCGTAAGTCCGTGAAGATGGTCAATTGACATATTTTACGGAATAATTAAAAAAAAATAATTAAATTATTATTATTACTCTTTATAGAAATTTTGTACCAATATAGAAAGATTTTTGTTATTTTTGCAGTTTGACTGTACATTTTAAACACTTTTTTAAAAAACATTTTCACTTTTTGTTATATATTTTTACTATTTCAAAGTATGGCTTGCATTAATTCAGTACTACTTGTAATAAAATTGATAAATTAAGTAAATTATAATTTTCCCGTTAATAAATTAAAAAAGTCGTTTGTTTCGTCCGTTTCGTGCTATGAGTGAGATCAATAAGACATTTGGTGTATATCTATATATTGTTTGGTGTGTGTATAGCTACATAATGTCGAGGCAGTGCTTGGTTCTCGATGTCCATTCTCCGCTTCTGCACCCTCTTTTTGTCGCTCTATTCGCTCATCGCCACTTCTGGACTTGCTTGTGCTAAACGATAGCTTTGAGGTAGAAATAATATCTAAATTAAAGGAGCATTCATTTTTGCTTTTATCACTGACCACAAACAGCATACACAGAGTTTAATTATTTTATACATTTTTTTCTCTTCGTTTGTTTACAATTCAGAGAAGAAGAAACAAATTAATTTACAGTTTACATAAGTTCCGTTTTATTTTAAATTTCCCTTTATATTTAATTTTTGTTTTGTTTGCGTAGGGTCATTTGTGGTAAATGAAAACGGAATATCTATTTTTCATCAAAAGCGTAAGTTTTTTTTGTTTTGTTATACACGCGGTAAAAACTGACGGTATTCTTTTTGAACTTGTTACTTTACTTTGATAAAAAAAAATTGTACGCTGTACAAGAAAATATTGAGCCTGAAATGTTAAAAACTGACTGCTTATATTTACGACGAAATTTTAACAAATTTTGAAATTTCTTGAACATATTTTAACTATTTTTTTTACATTTTTTTTATAGTTAAGAAATATATAGTCTTTAGAAAGAATAAAAAAACAATATCTCAAATATACGACTGTAAAAAAATGACTATAATTTTATACAAATTCCGATTTAAATAATTGAATTCCTGATAAATTTGTATTATTCATGAAAAGAATTGAATTCGTAGGAAGATTTTTACAGAAAATTTACTAAATAATTGAATTCTGTTTGTAAAGTTTCTGAAAATAGTAGGTATTGTGAAAATCATTAGATTACAAAAAGTTTTTAAAATGAATTAAATTTAAAAAGAATTGTATAAAATTTTTTGACAATAATAGAACGTCTATGTAGTATATTATTTAATTTCTTTGAAAATAATTAAATTTAATTAATTAATTTTATAAAAGCATTTTATTATATTTATGAAAATAATTAAATCCTATAAAAGCATTTTAATATATTTATGAAAACAATTAAATTTTACAAAAAATTTTATTAAACTCGCTCAAAGAAATATATAAGAAAAATTTTATCGAAAATAATTATTTACTTTTGAACAATTTTATTAAAATATTTGAAAATAATTCTTGTAATTCCTGTAATTAATCCTGCAAAATTAATTACATTTTTTGAGCAATTCCTGCAAGATTGTTTCAAAAATCATTAAAATTCTGCACAATTTTATTAAATTTTTTAAAAGTAGTTGAATATCTGCGAGAAGAATTTGATTATTTAAGAAAATAATTGAATTATTCTGAAAAATATTTTTTAAAAACTTTTCAAAAGAATTGGATTTTTGAGAAAAGTTGTTTCTTTTTAATTTATTGTATTCTGTATAGAAATTTTTTAAACATTAATTTACATAATTAATATTTCATCGCAATATAATAAATATTGCGTGAAAATTATATTTCAAATAATTAAATTCTTTTGTGTGAAATTTATTTTTCAAAATAATTGAATTTTACTATTAATTATTGTAAAATTGTTGTAAAAACAATTGAAATTCTTCGATGAGTTTTATTGTTTATGAAAATAATTAAATTCTTACTTAGAATTTTATTAAAAATTAAATTTTGATGAAAAATATTCTTATTAGTTAAAATAATAATTGAATTATTGCGAAGAACTGTATTCAACATTTTGTTAAAACATTGATTTTTCAAAATTTTAAAAAAATGCTATTGTAAATTAATTGAATATCTGTAAAAATTTTATTACTTATGAAATAATTGAATTTTGGATAAATTTTATCAATTTTTTTAAATCATCCAATTTAATTAAATTTTTGTGAAAATTTTATTATTTACAAAAATAATTGAATTTAGGATGAATTTTATCAATTCCTTTTAAACTGTATTGTTTTGAGAAATTTTTTCTAGGTTTTAAAATTAATTGAATCGTTTTTAAAGATTCAGATTATAATTTTTGAGGCAAGTTTTTGGATTTCTAGGATTAGCGAATTTAAAATATAGTGAACATTTTCAAAAAAACGGAAATAGTTGGTTTTAGTGGCTAAAATCGGAAAAAGTACCCAAACAGTAACCTAACGTAAAAAAAAGTTGTAAATAGAAGGTCTCAGTATAGATGAATGCGAAACGTGGGAGTTTAAATATTTTTGTTATGGTCCATGGTTCGTTAGTTTCAGACCATAGCCAAAATATTGAAATTCTAAGGGTTTTAAATAGTTCTGTCATTGTGGTTCGACAGATTTTCACCACAGTTAAAATATTTTCGGTTTTTTAAAGATTTTTTCCGTTAGCCATGGTTCTTTAAATTTGAACCATGTGGAAATAAATAAATTTGTATGTTTCTAAATATTTTTGTTTTTTTCGGTTTAAAAACATTCTTATGGTGTCTTCCGCATGTTTTTCCGGACTTGCAATTTTCTTTGTACTAAATCGGATATTTCTATATAGTGTAAAATTTGTTTTCGAAAAATTGTTTGCCATTTTCTACTACCATTGTATCAGCAACCCTATAGAATTTTCAACCGAATTACAATTCACGATTTTAAAGTTTTAAACCATCGACAATCTGTTGTAAATAAATTTCTTGTCTTATTATTCCTATATGGTTTCTAATACAATATTTCAGCATTCAGCCTGATTCAGCCGAAATGACAAGTAACTCTCATACATTATGTGCGAGTTTATATAGACGTACCGTATGCTTAATGGGAGTTCCAAGTCTGGTCATTCCTTTTTCCGCACCGTCTGGCTACTGTTCATCTTTCTTTGGACCCCCCACTGGATATAAATTGGCGCAATAAAGATTTTGACTAATACAAAATGCGTTGATGTCAATTCTATCCCCGCCGCTTCCACCTCGCACACAAACTCTGATTCTGATCAAAGGTGGTATATAAAAGACAGGCAGACAGACAGACACATCCCGAAGTCGATTCATATCGCGCACCCCAAAACGTATATTTCTAGAAGCGCAGGGGTCACACTATATTAAATTGGGACATTTATAACAGGCATCGTAAAGTTACGCATGATATGCGACAACATCGGCAAATGAATAAAAATGCAGGTAGAATTCTTCGACATTCATAGTCGGAAGGAGGATGCGTAATTGTCCGTTAAATTTTCTCCAGTCTTTCAAATATATATGGGTTTATTAAATCACTATAAATCACAATTTTATATTCTTGTTCTCAGATTTTTTGGGGGGAACGTTATAATAATAATAATAATAATAATAATAAATATCAAAAAAAATATTTAAAATGGTATTAAATTTCAACTGGTATATGGGAAGATAATAATTTAAAAACAGAAATTTATGTTTACTTCGAGATTATAAATTAAATTATTATTATTGTTGTATTATACGTACAACAATTTTAGAGTTTTTTGATTTTTATAGTGTATATTCTGATAAACAAATCGTTTTTTGTCCGAAATGCGGACAACAAAATTTTACTGAAACCAAATCATGGTACGCTGAATTTATATTTCACTTTCCTCACATTTCCCTAATTTTCAACAAAAATATTTACTTCTATTTTATTCTGCTAATAAATTTCCATTCCTGCAATGAAATTCGTCAAAGGATTTAAATATTTACAAAAAAAAATTCAATTCTTGTCAAGAATTTTATAAAAAATTTTTGATAATTGATTTCTTTTGACTATATTTATTCAAATTATAATAAAAATAATTGAATTTCTCCAAAAACGTTTATTATTTATGAAAAAAATTGAATTCTTACGAAGATTTTATTAAAATAGTAAATCATGAAAATCACGAAATAGCGAATAGTTTTTAAAAATATAATTAAATTTTACGAAGAATTCTCTGAAATTGTTGGACAATAATTGAATTGAATAATTAATTGAAATCCTACGATGAGTTTTATTATTTAAGAATAATTGAATAGTTGTAACAAATTTTATTAAAATTTTCATAAATAATTGAATTCTTGCGATAAAATTTATTAAAGTGTTTAAAAGAAATTGTTTTTCTATAAAAAATTTTGTTAATTTAAAAATAATTAATTTCCAATAGAAACCATTTTATTATTTATGAAAATATAAAGTATTATTTTCTATACGTTTGTAAATGTTTTTTTTTAAAGATTATAAATTCCCGAAAAAAATAATGATTTACCTGAGTCCATAATTTTAATTTTTTAGATATTTTTTACACCATTTGTAAACAGTGGAACTTGCTCATTAGCCATTGTTCGTCTACTCTAAGAAGTTTGCCAATTGGCTGATTTACAATTATACTCGCCTCGTATTATCTTTCAACTTTTAGGAAACTTTCTGCACTGTGTGAGTTATTGTATACCTTTTATCTCAATGAATTAAACAAATTTAATTAAATTAAATATGGGTTGAGTGTTTTTTTTTGCAAAGAGTTTTATCCGACCAGACCCACTACCACTTTGGCTTAAATTTTACATCCTCAATGAAGGTCTTGCGTAAAATTTACATTCGTGCTCAACAATGGTTCGTGCGTTCTAATTTGCCTACATTTTTTTTTGACTGATTTAACAGGATTGAAAGATAGGTGTGGTTTTTTACAGTATCCGTACGAACAGTTTCCAATGGGATATAGCATTATACATATTATATGTAGATGAATAGATGTTCCATCAGTCAGAAAGAGGGTTTAAAGTACAAAGAAATATTATTTGAGCTCAACTGTTACCAATTTGCCACGGCATCACCCTTTTTTCCAACCTCACGAGTGTAGATTATAAAAAATATGATCCTACAATCCTATATGTTTTACAAGGCTGGTTAATATTCCCTTATTCTTGAAGTTTGTCTCACAGTTTTTTTTTTATTCTGAATTTGCAAAGGCGATTCACCTTCATTTTTGAGTTTAATCTCTATTTCGAAACTGTGGGTATGAGAGAGAACTGCTTTTATTTATCGTCAGAATCCCCGGCCTTATAAAATCACTGTGTTCTTCCGAGGATAAAGAGCGCATGAGGTGACTGCTAGATTTAATATGCGGTTTCCAGTCGATCGTAAAAATACCAAGCATCTCGAGTTTCGTGTTAAATTTATTCACGGTCAGCTCAATCCGCATCCGTGATCAACTGGTTTCACAAATTATAGCAAGTGGGGCTTGTTTTCTCAAAAATTATCAAATTTGCCTTTTAAACAGAAAGACTTTTCGTGTTGAAGAAAAAATAGAAAAAACAATTCATAATTTTGATAAAAAATTTCCTCTTAAAAGTGGTGGAAATAGTCTTCTATATGAGAAATTCTTATTCAAGAATAAAATGTAAGAGATTAGAAGAGGAATTTTTCTTTCAAAACAATATTTTTTTCTGTGTACAAATGAATATTACACACAATATGAGAATTCAGTTTATACTTGAGCATGCGGCAGGGAAATAAATGAGTAATTCCTCTTTCAAATTTTCATTCTTAAGAAATATCTATTTCCCTCGCTTTCAGTTAATCTTATATACCTCTCACTCATTAAATAATTTACATTGCTTCGTATATTCAGTCTTTCTACTATCCTCTCTGAATTATACATGCGGTATCTACAGCATGATTCACTACAATTTTGTCTGCTTTATATTTCAATTTAACGTGTATATTTGTTTGCAGTTCACTTTGTTTTCATTCAGTTTTGTTGTATGCGATGTCGCTGAGCTAATAACTATAAATGAAAACAATTTAAAAATTAAACACAAAAAAAGTGATTTTTTATGAAACAAGATTAGGAATTTGATATCAGATTGAGAAAAAGAATGTCGGTAATAAGGATTTTTTGATAAAAGACGATAAGTTTTTTCATGTGAAATAATTTAGAACAAAAGTCCTTTCGTTGGCAAAATGAATTTCCAGCTGGTGTAGAAGAGTTGCCATTTCTGAAGAGTGATTTTCAAGGGATACTTATTTTTGGTTATATATATATATATAGGGTCTCTGCGCAAATGGCCAAGCACCTCATAAAACGGTGTTCAATAACTGAAAGGGATCATGTTGAGGGACACGTAGAGCGGAAATCGGACGAACGCCGCTGACTCAGCGACAGTAATGGATTCGCAGGACGACGATGGAAAAATTTCAATTACATACTCGTTCGGTAAACCAATATCGTGGAAACATAAATACAACATTGACAGACTTGTAAATAAGGATACATTGTAAAAACACCTAATGGCAAAAGGGTCTCTGTGGCTTTCGGTTTGCTTCCCACCAGATAACCCCTGAGGTACCCCCGGGGGTGCATTTATTGCAGGAACATACGGTCTCTGCAATCAGTATACTTTTCACAGCTTTTTTCGGGTGTCGAAGGCAAATGCATCGGAGAAGAATTGAAAGGAACTTCTAAAAGTACTTACAGCCTCCCGCTTATAGAGCAAGCTTAGGAGTCTCGTGTAGTTTGAGGGCCACTCGAACACGTTACGCTACTTTTTCAAGGACCCATCGTGGCATGGACCCTTTTATCATTCAGCGTGAGGTCTTTAGGTTGCCCTGGCATGGTGTTGGTTTCCATCGCAGAACGTGCCTCCTGAGGAATTATTTCATTATTGATTTTCCCTATCCACAACTTCCGGCTTGTACTCTCGATAAACCTTGAAAACTGCCCAACCTTCCTTTGAATTTGTAATTCATTATCATCATCATCCTGCATTGCATCATTGTCACAATTGCAGGGCTCTGATCGTCCCTGCAATTAAGCCTTAACTTCCTCAGTCCACCGATCTATTTTTTTCACAAGCTTCAAAAAAATCCCAAGGTCCTAAAATAAACCACTTTCTGGTGATAAAAACAATATTTTTTCCCTAAAATCGATTTATAATTTGATCCATAATTTTTAAACACTTTCGAGTCGATTGCACGTAAATAAACCACATTGACTACTATTAATAAAGAGGGAAAAAAATCTACACATGTGCGCGCAGGGTGTTATCACGAAGATGAGTTTTTCCACTAATAAAAGATATACGATCAGCAATGTGACTGCAAAAGTTATTTGACGTAGCGCAGAAGGAAATCCTGAGTAATCCGCGACGGTGATCACGTTTATCCACATTTCCAACTCTTTTACGACCCCCTAGAATACGACTTTGTCGTTTCAGTCTAACCTATTTCGAAACTGGTTGCACGAAAAAGGCGGAAAATGAGCTTTTCAATACCTAAATATAAATTGCTGTGCTTCAACAGACCAGAAATAAAATTAGACCAATTCGAAAGTTAAACAGAGGGAAAAAAAACAACTCAAATGCAAATATATCCCTATACGAAGAAAAAACTCGAATTCTATTGATTTCGTTTTCAATACAATAAAAATAAAATAAGAAAGTATTTTAAATTTTCCTAAACGATAATAATACTTTGGTAAATTAAACTTTTCTGAAAAGTGGAAGTCAGTAATTTTGGAAAATTTAATAAAGAATATATAGAAAAATGTGATATTTTCCTCCTGATGATTTGGAAAACCTATAATATTACGGAGAGAAAATTTTCAAGTTTCGAAGCGCGGAAATTGAGGACCCCAAGCGACTAGGCAGAACAATCATCTGTAAAAGAAGAAAAATCTTTTTTTATGGTACATATAGTTTTATTGGTTGTACCTTGAAAGACTTTTTTCTTCTTTGCAGAAAAAGAAAATTGTTCATGAGAAAGTAATAAAAAAAATACGGAATTAGTTTTTTTTATTTTTCTTTGTAAACTTCTCTATTTATGTAACTTTTGTTATTTAATGAAAATTCTTTGATGTAGTCGAACCTGGCTATAAGTGACGCAAATCAAGTTTTTTTAACTTCGAGGGTCGAGGGAAGAAATTTTCACTTTCAAGAAAAAAAAATTTTACTTCAACGCTAAAAAATTTTAGCTTTAACTCCCAAAATTGTGACCTACGCTCAAAAACTGTTCACTTTTAATCAAAATATTTGCAATTTTACTCATTATATTTTTATATTCACCCAAAAAATGTTTACTTTCAAATTCATAAAAAAAATTTATTTTCGATCATTGCTCCTATTTCTTTTGCTAAAAGCCACTTTATTTATGAGGTTGGCATAATTATTAATTAGCCTTTGTCAGTTTTACTACGTGCATGTTAAACGATAAATAACAATTTAAATTCCATAGTAAACTACCAATAAATAAATAAATAAAAAAAAAATAATAAAGTTTTTAATCTAATTTCTGAGATTTTTAGTCTTTTCACCCGTCATGTTGCATCAAATCTTCAATTTTTCAAACCCGACTTTGGATTCATATGGAGCAACCCAAAAAAACATATTTGCAACAGCTTTCACAATATTTGGCTTATTATCCTAATTGCGTGACTGAAAATGTAAATTGGTTACGGTTTTTCGTTTCCACCCGTCAAACCCGTATTCAATCGCTCGTCCTCCCAAAGTTTTCAAATTTCTCGCCTCGAGGTTGACACAATCGCATCTGAGGCAATATTGCCTAAAGGAAGGCATGTCTCATATAATTTAATATTCTTGCCATACAATGCCCTTTATTTGTAAGTAAATATTTTACTCAATTTAAATTAAAAAAAAATTAATTTTAAATAATAATTAAATAAATTTAAAATATATAAATAGATGAAATTTGCTCTCATCTCAATTACGAAATTCACTTCATAATCAAAAAGATGCATCACGTTTCAACATGATAAAAATTTTCCCTAAAATCAGATTAAGAAATAAGGAAATGAAATTATTAACAACATTCTCCAATTTGTTGACTGGGAAATACTTTGTCAGCAATTATATTAGAACATATATTTCAAAAGTGAACCTCTAATTGGCGTGAAATTGTGGAAACCGGGGAAATGTGAACTGTTACGATGGTCTTTAACAAGGTTAAAAACAACAACAAACGAGAGGGAATTTATAAAGTCAAACGTTTCATTTTTTGATATATATATATAATGTACAACTGTCGGTGCTGTCCAGTCGTATAGAAACATGCGTTTTTTTTATCAAGGTACCGCTTGTTGTAACTGTTAGTTTTTTCGAAATTCACACAATCGAGTCATAACTTACAAAAATGGGTATTGTTTTTTTTCTATAAAAATATATTTTTTTATTTCTGATTTGATAAAGTGGTGATGGGAAATTGTCGGGAAATGTGTCAAAAGCGATATCCGCAAACATTTTTGACGCATCAGAACCAATTTGCAAAAGGGTTTTGTAATTGTGACAAATTGAATTTTTAAAAGTTCATCTGGGGTTCAATTACTATATAAATTACGATCTTAAACCTTCCAGGGATATGCAAAATGTCTCAAAATTCCATCTCAAAAAAAAGGAACATATCCTTAAATTATTAATTTTAATAGTCACGGAAATTGGTGATTCTTACCTGATTTATTCGCAGAGCAAACTGACTGATTTTTAGGAACCATTTTTGAAGAAAGTAACTGTTGACTTAATTATTGTTTTCGTTTGAATCCTTTACAATTAGAATCAGAGAGAAAGAGTATATAGATCCAGATGTCTTCAAGGCACACTGAAACAAAATTAAAACTTTGTTAATTGACTGAATATCTTAATAAGAGTAAGGAAGAACTTTCCCTTTATGATACATATTAATTTGTAGTATAGAGAGACCATCATAAGTGCTGTTTTAATTGTTGGTTAAATTTTGTAATAAAACTTCTTTCCGCGTGATTAAAAGTAGCCTGTAGGTATACTTTGCTAAAAATTTCCTTTAAAGTTCAGAACTATACATAAATGTTTATAATCATCAACTTTGTATATAAATTCCTTAAGGTTAAGAAGATGATTTTTTGTCAAAATTCATAATCATATTTCACAAGTGGACGTAACCTTTTCGAAACTTCGTAAGACAATAGTCTTTTCATCAAAGGTATATCTTTTATGGGCATTTGAAATTTATTCATGAAAGTCAACCCTCAAACTCATACTCGCCCTATCGAGTATCAGTTTTCATGAAGAACAACGATTCACAAAGGTCGTGCTAATTCCCTTTTATCAAAATTGTGTTTCAATATTGTACACGCCTAGATTTGGGACATTGTTACCGGTATCAAGCATATAAGTAACTAAGGTATCTATAGGTAACTATAGATTTTTGAAGAAAATTCAGTTGATGCGACTAGAGAAAAATCTACATGTACAAAATAGTACAATTGGTACAATGTACCAAAACGTTTTTTAAAATTCTAGGTGCGGTTAAATTTTATTTAGTGATTGAAATTACTTATAATTATTACTTGTACAGATGGAAGAGTTTTATGCTCATTGTTTCTGAGAACGTTGGCAGGACGATCGATTCCGCACTGCGCTATAAACATTACTTATACTCTAAAGGTGTTTCACAAAACATTGTCTGGATTATTCGCATTCGAATTTCCCGTTCCCAGTTCCCAGATCTCACAAACATCGCCCACTTGATGTAATTCAAAGGGAAAACATTTATAGAAATGGAAGTGTTGAGAAAGGTATAAAAATTAAAAATACATGGCGCCTAATGAGGAATATTCGCTGAAAGGAGGCGTCGATAAATGTCACATTGAATTAGTAAAGATGAGGGTATAGGAGAATTCTTTTACTCTTCATTGATGAGAACGAGAGAGAGTCGTTCAGATCAGGTGTTGTGTCTGCGTTTGTTTAATCGCGGACGTTTATTGTGTGCATGATGAGTAATAGGAATAGACGGACGGTATGAATCAGAATCAAGGGAAGAAGGCGCAGAGAGAAAGAGCGCGGGGCTATGAATGACATCCCATTTATAGGTATGCCTCTCTCACATTTCAAGTAAAGCCGGTTCTACAGCGCCAAAGACAGGTAAAATATCATGCACGCACTGTAAGGACGACGATGTCGGTTTACCACCCGTGGTAAAATGGTAGCGCGTGGGATAAGAAGCCGGAAATCTCGATGCGGTAACTCATACCGCACGGGTCATGCGTTACCATTGTTACCAGCTCAAATTTATTGTGGCAGTCTGCATGAACTGGGGTCATTTTTCTTCTTCTGTTTATATGCAAACCCCAACTGACGTTTATTAAAGACTCGATACTAAAAATACGTCACTATTCACCTTTTGCTGATGTAATAATGCATTTCCGTCTCTGTGCTTGATGCATCATTTCTGTAAACAGAGATATATCCATTAGACATTACTTCTTCAATCATTATTAGAGAATAATCAATTGCGGAGTGCTTTTTGTGTAAGAGCATGAGAAACAAAGCAAATCCTTTCCACAGCAACATGTAGCATTTTTATTCATCTACCCTAGCTCTTCTAAAGAGTTTAAAAGTCAGAGAAGCCTAGTCAGTTATGGGTTAACTTCTCCAAATTAAAATAACGCATCTACAATCTTTCGAGAAGCTCCTGACAAAAAAATGAAAGGAATTTCGAAAAACGAATAACTAAACCCAAGAGCATGTCACGCAGAACCCTTATTCGTATATTCGAAACTTTGCCTAGTCATCAAACGACTAGGAATCTTGACTAAGTTTCAAAAACAGATTTCTATCAAGTTTTCATTCTTTTCGAAAACTCGAAACGCGATTATCTCGAAACATCCCTTTTAAAATCGTTGGACATATCTCAAAAAAAATAATAAACCGATCTTGGTAAAACTTTATCCACTTTTTCAAAAAAATCCTGAATAATTCAGACCGAATTATCTTTCGAAAAATTCCTCATCTTCTGTTACAGAGTGAAAAAATCTATCATATGGAACAAAAAGTGTCATCGCAATGCATGAATTGATTGCACACACGCAGATAAACAATATATATACGATTATTGAAAAACAGAATCGATTCCTACGTTTAACAATATTCGATCATCGCAATTGTAAACAATTAAATCTTTTAACGATGTGCAGTGTAATGTAAAATTTAATTGGCCACTCGAACGGAATGAGTGTGATTGAACGATAAACAAAAATTATTCTCATATTTACAGAATAAATCTTATGTGCACAATTTTGTTTGGACATATAATGAAAAGGGTAAATACTAAATAATAATATAATTCCCGCCTACGAAATTATTATTGATTGTCATTATCTTTTCTCTTTTTGCGATAGAAACAAAAGTCTGTAAAATAAAAACTGATAGCGCAGTTGTTTTTGAGAGGAAACTTTCACGTCTTGTTACTTTTTTTTATATATAGTAAACTTTAGGTTGTTTCGAACAATTCTGTCACGTACAAAAATACTAACGAAGAAAGTTTCCGCGCAGTATAAGTGAGATCCAGTGCGAGAAAATTCTTTCAAGAGGGTTAGAATGTATCTATAGGTTTTGTTTGACGCAATTCGTAATATACCTCTATGATATTGAATAACAGTGTCACGTTTTTTTTCACATATCCCTAGAGACGAGTATTAAGATTATATACGTGTTTTATCCGATTATAAAGTCAGAGCTTGGATTTTTCCCTCAGCAGGGATCGAATAAAAAATGACTACATCTTATATATTATGTTTATGACTCATATTCTCGAATCTCATATATATTAAGGAAATCAATTTTCCCTTAAAGTTGTGTTCGAATATTTACAAATATACAGTTCCAAATAATGTGATGAATAATGGAAAAAATATTAAAAATAAATTTACATAACAGACCTCCCACACGATAATTAATTTTAAAAAAAAGTAGTAATAGAGTTGCTTTCAAACTAAAAAAAAAGTAGTTAAAAAAAGTAGCTATGGAAAAATTAATCTTGACGACCAAATAAACTCGATTTAGATGACACAAAACTGACAAAAATTCAATTTCATAATTTTTATTTTCCTGACTTTTTTTCTAAATTTTCATGAAAAATATTTACTTCATTCTTATACTGCTAGTAAATCAAATTCCTAAAACGAAGTTTATTATTCATAAAAGAATTTAAATATTTATAAAAATAATTTAATTCTTGAGAAGAATTTTATCAAAAATTGTTACTTTTCATAAAAAGAATTGAATTCTGACGAAGATTCTTACAAAAATATTTTTAAATACTTGAATTCTATTTAGAAATTTTAGAAAAATAGCAAATATTAAATATCATTAAATAGCAAAAAAGTTTCGAAAAATAATTAAATTTTACAAAGAATTAAATTAAATCTTTTGACAATAATTAAATGTTTATGACGAATTTTATTAATTTTTTTGAAAATATTTAAATTTTTTTCAAAAGCATATTTAATTATTTTTGAAAAATAATTAAATTCTTGCGAACGATTTTATTAGAATTTTTTTTTAAACAATTAAATTTCCAAGAAGAAATTTCTTACTTTTCAAAATAATTGAATTCTTGTGAAGAAAATTGTTATTTAATTAAAATAATTGCTTTTTTCAAACAATTTTATTAAAATAGTGGAAAATAATTAAATTCCTCTGAAAAATTATTATATTTTAGTAAATAATTAAAATCCTGTGAAAAATTCTAATATTTTTTGTAAATAATTGAATTCCTGTGAAAAATTCTAATATTTTTGTAAATAATTGAATTTTTCAAAGGAATTGAAAAAAACTTTCTTTTAAAAAATTGATATTCTCCAGAATTGAAATTAAATTTTCAAAAATTGAATAATTGCTGAGAATTTTATTAAGATTTTCAAAAATAATTGAATTCCGCAAAACAATTTTATTATTTATGAAAATAATTAGATTTTTGCAAAGAACGTTATTAAATTTTTTTTTGTAATTCAATTCTTCTGTGGAATTTTATTAACACAAAAGTTATTGAAAATAATTGAATTATTGCAAACAATTGAATTCGAATTTTCTTAAATAATTTAATTATCTTCAACAAAATTTGTTTTTGAGAAAAATAATTGAATTATTGCAAAAAATTTTATTAAAATGTTTAAAAAGAATTGAATATTTGTGAAAAGTTTGGTTATTTTTTTAAATATTTGAATTCTTGTGGAAAAATTTATTTATATAAAATAAATAATTGAAAATAATCGAATTATTATTGTCTAATTATTATTTTATTATTATGTGTTATTATTATAATCAAAAAATTGATTAATTAATTTGTTTTCTTAAATAATTGATTTTTCAAAATTTTGTTGAAAATTCTATTCTAAATTAATTGAATTCTTTTGGAACTTTGATTTTTTATGAAAATAATTGAATTTTGGATTAATTTTATCAATTTTTTTTTAATTTGAATTCTTTTTGGAAATTTTATGATGAAAATTATAAAAATTCTTTCTTCGGAAATCAATTATTTTTTCAAATTTACAGACCGTATGGACTATAGTTTAATATTTATTTATTGCGCTGGAGAAAGGTGTTTATTTTCCAAATTGTCAAAAATTCTATAAATTCTGGAAACTTTTTTCTGTCAAAAAATTGTTATTGTATACTTTATATATACGAATCAAAACTCTTTTATTTTTATTACTTGACTCCTACTGTACTTTCCATTTTTATCTGGATATAAATCATTGTTACCAAAACTTGAAATCCCAATTATTTCGAGTCACATATATATTGTAAAAAGTTTCTTCCCTAATATTTTCAAAAGAGAAGAGAAAAAAAAGTCTGTTTGACGTATGTCTTTTGTAAAAAGTTACGGAAGGGCAAAATTGAATGGATCTTTATAATAAAAGTGTATATATATATATTCTATAGATATATATTTTGAGAGAGATAGAGAGTCGTAAATCTAAATCGTATACAATCTATTAAATTAGGCTACTTTTAAACGCTAGTACCACATAAAACTTTATAACAACTATCTTGAATATTCTGGGAAAATACGGGTTTATAGTAGTGATATAAAAAAGCAGTTACAAACTTCTATATACCTTGAGGTGGCTTTGTCAATTCTTTCACTTGTATTTTATTCTCCATGCTGTATCTCCGACTCAGTAGGAAGTGATGATTATTTGCTGAACGGTGTGTGGTCATAATTTCTCGACATACTTCCAGTTTCAGTGTGAAATCCACTCAATAAGATATAAACTATATAAAACGGTGCGAGAACTGTTTATGATAAATTCTCAATTCTCAATGGAACTTAAATAATAATTCTCAATGGAATTTATTGCTGGCTAATCGATTATTGAAACTGATTTTAATATTTATAATGTGTGTTTTCCTAAACGACTCTGGGAAAATATTCAATATCAAGTCTCATAATTTGACAAGTTGGTTATTAAAAAGTACTACACAGGCGCCTGAAATTTGATAGGCTTTGCGTCCATTACAGATTTCTTGAATGTGTACGAAAAGTTTCCTGTGGGCCGATGAGTTAATCAGCTTTAGGAATTATTTACATACCTCCTGATCAAGAAGGGCTTAGTTTGAGAACATATTAGAGTTTATGAGTGTCTTAAATCGGAATATTTCTATTTAACTTAGTGACACATGACTTGTTTGTGGAAAACACCTCAAATGTTTGATCACACACTGAGTCACTTGTTTTTACAGTCACCTATATTATTTTGCCGCACGAGACTAGAAAATTGGAATTTTGATCTCAAATAGAACATTCGAATGGGTTAGCATTGCAGTAGCTATGGTCCAAGTTTACGAAAAGGGTGTCTGGAAACATCTCGTAAAAATAACAAGTAATAACGAACTAAAACCAACTTGAGGGAAACTAGGAGCTTTCGGATATTTTTCCAATTTGGGTTAATAAGTTTTTAATGCCAGCGAAAGGCCCTCTCTTGACCATCAGGACTCCCTTGATTGTTGTGTTCATAATTCAACTGCGGAATCGCATATCTCGATATGTGAGAGGACAAATGGCGAAGGGACACAATTGCCCCCATGGACAATCATAACAAGCGACCAGAAGAACAGCACGGTGTGGTGAACATACAGGCTTACCCTTCCGCCACCACCCCTTGAATCAAAGAAGAAAAGGGGGCTGTAACGTCCCTACTTGTTGGATTAATGCGAATACGTTCGGAGTGCGCACAATAAAACGGTTGAATAAGACGAGATTCGCTACAGTTACAGCAAGTTACAGTCACTAGGTACTACCATGACTGACGCGAATTGCACCTATAAATTATACCAAAGACGAGCGTTTGTCGGAATTGTAATTATTTAAATTTAACAAAGACGAGGATGAAATTAAAGTCTGTGTCAGTAGAGGGTCAGGGTGTCTAACGTCACTGCTGAAAATGCTGAGAAGAATTCGTGATATTTAAATTCTTCATATGGCTCTACAATTTATTCTTTTAGTTCTTTCAGTATATACTAAAAGAATAAATTGTAGACCCACACATTACGCTTTTATCTTTATAAAAATATTTATCATTTTCGCGTGTAAGCGGAAAAATGTCAGGTTCTATAGCTAATTATGCGACAAAAATATTTTAGTCAAAGTGAACAAGTTTTGAGTCACACTTTGAAACATTATAGTCAACCTTGGATAGCGACAGAAGTATTTAAAACCCTTAAAATATAAATATTTTGACCATTAATATGTTAATACTAATCCCTAATGCTAGAAATCAAAAGACTATTCTCAAAAGTTATAATAAATTTCTTTAAAACGATTCAATTTTGTATTTTCAAAATATATTCGAAAATTTTTTTCAATTATAGTAAATCTCATACAATTATTCCATTACTCTCACCAATAATTCAAATATTTACATAAACAATAAAATTTTCAAAAAAAATTTGTTCCATTTCAATTATTTAATAAAATTTGTCGCAACAATTCAATTACTTTCATAAATATAATTAATAAATTCATATAGCAGGATTTCAATTATTTTTAACACTATTTTACACAAATTTCCCAAAAAAATGTAATTGTCTTTAAAATTTTTATTCGAAAAAATCAATCATTAAAAAAAATGTTTCGAATTGTTAAAAAAATGTAGGATAAAATTCTAATCTAAAAAATCAATTCTTTTTAAACGTTATACAATACAATTTTTTGCACTAATTCAATTATTCTTCTCAAAAACAAAAATTTTCAAGATAATTCAATTATTTAAAAAAATTCGAATTCAATTGTTTACAATAATTCAATTATTTTCAATAATTTTTGTTATAATGAAATTCCACAAAAGAATTGAATTACAAAACAAATTTCAATAACATTCTTTGCAAATATTTAATTATTTTCATAATTAATAAAATTCTTTTCCGGAATTCAATTATTTTTGAAAATTTTAATAAAATTCTTAGCAATTATTCAATTTTTGAAAATTTAATTTCAATTCTGGAGAAAATAAATTTTTAAAAAAGGTGTTTTTTAATTCCTTTGAAGAATTCAATAATTTACAAAAAAAATTAGAATTTTTCACAGGAATTCAATTATTTACAAAAAATATTTGAATTTTTCACAGGAATTTAATTAGTTCCAAAAATATTTGAATTTTTCACAGGAATTCAATTATTTACAAAAATTATTAGAATTTTTCACAGAAATTCAATTATATTTACAAAAATATTAAAATTTTTCACAGGAATTCAATTATTTTCCAATATTTTAATGAAATTGTTTGGAAAAAAGCAATTATTTTAATAAATTAGAATATTCTTCGCAAAAATTCAATTATTTTTAAAAGTAAGCCATTTCTTCTTGAAAATTTAATTATTTAAAAAAAGTTCTAATAAAATTGTTCGAAAACATTTAATTATTTTCATAAATAATAAAATGCTTTTAAAACAATAAAAATCCATCAAGAATTCAATAATTTAAAATAAAATTATTATAACTACAGGAATGGCTCAAAATACTCATATACTAGAAATTAAAAAACGGTTCTAAAAAATTATAATCAAATACCCTTTAAATCGTAACAATTGTTTTAAAAAAATATTCGAAAATCAATTATTTTCATAAACAATAAAACTCTTAGCAGGATTTCAATTAATTTTAATACAATTTTACAAATATTGATGAAAAAATTTAATTTAATTCAATTATTGTCAAGAATTGAAGAGAATTTCTTGGTAAAATTCAATTATTTTGAAAAACTTTTCGCAATTTCATGATTTTCAATATTTACTATTTTAATAAAATTCCCAAACAGAATTCACTTATTTAAAAAAAATTTTGTGAAAATCTTCGTGGAAATAAAATTTTTTTCATAAATAATAAAATTTTTCTTATGGAATTCAATTATTTAAATATAGAAAGTGCATAAAATTAATCCAAAGAATTCAGTTAATTAAATTTTTTTCTAAAATTCTCGACAAAAATTAAATTATTTTTTAAAATTTTTAAATTCTTTCGCATATGAATACTAAAATTCATTGCAGAAATTCAATTTACTATCAGGATTAGAAAGAAGTTAATACCTTCTTTTTTTAAAATTTAAAACGAGTTTTTTTGGTCGTCAGGTTAAATTTTTCGATAGCTATTCGATAGCAAATATTTTTGAATAGAAATTTACAAAAAATATTATGTTTCGGAATATTTTCCTAATTATATATAGAAATTGGTGGTAATAAAGTAACACCCTTTGTATCCACAGACAAATTTTTCAGAACACGCCTTTTTTCATCGAATTAATCTTAACTCCCCCCCTTCTCCCCTTTATAATTATAGAAAAACATCTTATTCGAAGTTCTTTCCTCGCATGTATCCATAAATTCTTTACATAAGAATATTCTTTAGAGACGCAATAATTTCCATTTAAAACTTAAAAGTATTTCCATGTACTTTTGACATCATACGCATATTTCTTATAATCTGGTTATTACCTTTTATACAAAGGAGTAGAGAATTATGAATACTTATTTAATCTAATCGTTCGGAATTATATTATAAGAACGAATGGTTAACATCTATAATCATAATATCGATTTATTCGACAATTAAAATAGAGTATGAAAAAATGCAAAGTAGGAAAATATTACTTCTATTTTGTATTATTAATATTTATTAATATTTATAAATATTTATAAAAAATTTCAGAGATGCTCAAAGTTACACAGGAATTATGAAAATACAGGTAAGTTAAAACCACACAGCAGTATAACGTTTCCTAATTCTTTGCGTGACAAAAATTCTCCATTTTCCCTCTATCGCTAATGTTAATGACTTCAACCTATGTTAACCTACTTAAAAATTGCATCCAAAGGCGTTAAATGAAAATTATTCTTGTACTCCAACATTTTTCGTTGCACACACATATAATCAAATAGGAAAAAGAGAATATTTTTTTAAAATTCTACTCTATATTCACAGAACTAGAATTTTTCTGCAGGTTCACATTTGCTGGGAATTTAATTTTAGTTGATATTTTTTTTTGACGCAATTCTTTGTCTGAATAATGTATCTGTTTTTCGATATAAATAAAGATATATACTTTTTTTGTAGCTAATCTACAAATATAAATGGATGACGTAAGAGCTTTTTAAACAGATTTCAACAAACTCGGGAACAAGTTTATAATGGATTTTAATTATTTATTTATTTCTGAAAGTATTTTAGAATTTATTTAAAAGTCATCAATTGGTGTTTGTAGTTGATAAATTTTAAATAAATTCACTCAAGAAATGTGTAATTATTCTTAAATTTGAAAGTTTTCAATTATTCTAAAAAAATGTTAAGAACTGTTTTTGGCAAAAATTTTAAGTAATAGAGAACATTCCAACTCGAATGTGACATTAAAATTTCCTACCGCGGTTCATCCGTTAAATATATATACTCATTTAAATTTAATTCGAATGTAGAATATACTGTTCAATTTATATCCAAAATCGTATAGTTCTTCAACAAGCAAAATTTACTTATTTGGTGGATAAATAATTTCCACCAGACACCCATATAAAAGCCATACAGAATCACATATGGTATTAATAATCCCATTAGGCTTCCCATGTTCATGTCACTCCAAATTACTTGCCTGTGCAGATTTATATAAAGGAGACCATATAATGTATCACACACAGAAAAATATACTTCCACACAGCATCTAAAATTACAGGAATATTGATATTTTCCAAATACTATGTTCTATTATTTTCGCTATAACAACTTTTCAAAAATTTCAAATGGTATAAATATTATTACAACCCAATGTCCAAAAATCAGAAAGAAAAACTTTGTTAAAATTTCGAATTTTTAAAAGTACAACTTTTAACTTCTACTCGTCATATAAAGTTCAAAAATAGGTCGCATATTCCATTTGTTTTTAAAGCGTCTATAAAATGTGGATGGAAAATATTAAAACTCAAATGGAAGTTCAATAGCGAAATGTCACTTATTCGAAAGTTTCAGATTCTTAAAATTTTAAACAAGTTTCGCTTACATGTCAAAAGAATTGTTTAAAAATTCACCGAAAGATGCGTCTCAAGAAGTTTCAAACAATTAAAGAAAAATTCTCATAGATCAAAACTTATAGATATTTTTATAATCATTTTTGAAAATGCTTTCAAATAGGAATTTTTAAAAAGCTAAACTTTCGACGAAACAGCTAGATTTTATAGTTGTAGAACTTTTTGGATAAAAACATTTCAAAAATGTTTCCATACATACAGTGGATTAAGTAAGTCACGCAGTTGTCAAGTTTTCGGGAGGACAAAAGTTATATCTCATGGTCATCTTTTTTCATCCGGACTACTCAAAACAAATCCTCCCATAACATATCTCCCCAAGTCAAAATTCTCTATAAATTATTAAAGTCAAGCGTGTATAAATCCTCTCGGGACATCTCTTCCTAACTATAAATCTGATGGTATTTATTATTGAGGACAAGAGCCCCCCTCCTTCTCTATACATACAGTGTTGATAGAGGATCTACTACTATAGCACTTCTCGGATTTCTTCTCTTTTTATTCAAATTCATTTTCGAAATTTCAATACAGAAATAAATATTGTGGTTTTTTTTATTATATACATGAAATGAAAAAAAGAAAAAAAACTTCATTTTTTTTCCCAGAAATATTTTTGTCGCGCACACAAAAGACAAAAGCATTTCGCAATCTTTGATATAAGGAAAGTTTTTCATTACTTGAAAGCTTATCGCAAGGAAAGGTTTTCTCATATAAATCGATTGCTATGAACTCAATTTATTGTGAAATAGCATAGTCCATGAAGACGTGGAGGGTGTTCTATTTTAAACATCATAAAATTTTATCGTGGAAATCTTTATCTCGTGAAACGATGCGGGGTCCCAGTGCTCCGATGTGTATAAGATAAAACGACGCCCTATGTACGGGAGATTCATGAAATAGTCTACGGGGAAGGTGGAAGAATGGGTGGGTTTCAATAAATTCGACTGGCAGACACTATCGCCAGCTTCCCATTCCCCCAAATGTCCACAGTGCAAATTAAACAAGCGTGTATTTTTCTCTGCGATAAAACTAACCCTGCATTGACATACGATATATATATACACACACACACACATTCAAGTATCTCTCTGTACTCTGCGCACTTTATCTCTATACACTTGTTTAGGATTTGAAAATTCTTCCTTAAGTGAGAGAAATTCAAGCAAGATTTTCCAAACTCTAAATGATTTTTTAAATTCTAAAAGATTTTTTTAAGAATTTTTTAATTTTTTTAATTTTCTGTTGTTTCAACTTTTTATTCTCCAACCTTAAATAGGTAAAATATATAATTTAATCGTAGAAAGAAGAAAAACTATATTTTTTCTGTATTTTCAAACAGTGGGGGGGAAATTTCGTTTTTAGATGATCCTCAAGTTTTGAACGTTCAAATGAACGAAATATTTTTTATTGAAGATATTTTAATAAATTACTAATCATAAAAAAATTTTTAAACTGAAATTTTACTTTTAGAAACTCAGTAATTAATTTTTTAGATAGTAACGAAAAATAATTGCAATAAAAATTTAATTTTTAGAAGAAATAAATAAATTTCGTTCATTTGAACGTTCAGAACTGTAGGCTCTTGTTTTTAGATCTTATTTTTTGCCGAAAAAAGATTTGATAATTTTAAAAAAGTAGCAAAAAGCATCTTTCAATATAAAAAAGTGGCTATCGAAAAATTAAATATAACGACAAAAAATTATTTTTGACAATTTACAAAACTGTCGAAAATGTTATCCGATATTTTTTATTTTCTTGACTTTTTTCAAATTTTGATCAAAAATATTTACTTCTTTCTTATCATGCTAGTAAATTAAATTCCTAACACGAAATTTATTATTTATGAAAGAATTCAAATATTTATACAAAATAATTTAATTCTTTCAAAGAATTTTATACAAATTTTTAAACTGATTTATTTTGACTGACTTCATGCAAATTATAATTTAACTAATTGAATTCCTCCAAAAAAATTTATTATTCATGACAAAAATTGAATTCTTACAAAGATTTTTTCAACAAATTTTTTAAATACTGATTTTTTTTTGAAAATTTCATAAAAATCATTTTATATTGATAATCATTAAATTGTGAATAGTTTTTAAAAATAATTAAATTTTACAAAGAATTCTCTTAATTTTTTTGACAATAACTGAATCGTTGCAAAGAATTTTAATATTTTTGAAAATAATTGAAATATTAAAAAAATTTTGTTATTTTTGAAAATAATTGAATTATTGAGATAAATTTTGTTATTTTTGAAAATAATTTAATTATTGAGAAAAATTTTGTTATTTTTGAAAGTAATTCAATTCATCTTAAGAATGTTATGAACATTATTTTGAATAATTAATTTTTCGCAAAATAATAAGTATTATAAAAATTTTATTTTAAATAATTGAATTCTTGTGGAAAACTTTATATTTTGTAAAAACTTGAATTTTCCTATTAACAAATTTAAATTATTTGAAAATAATTAAATTTTGCAAAAAATTACAATATTTTTTTAATTAACTGATTTCTTAAAAAGAATTTTAAAAAAACCTTTTTTTTAATAATTCTTTTTTTTGAGAAATTGAAATTAAATTTTTAAAAATAATATTATATTTTTGAGCGATTCCTGTAAAATTGTTATAAAAATAGTTGAATTCTTGCGATAAATTTTATTATTTATGAAAACAATTGAATCGTTGCTAGGAATTTTATTAAAGTTTTCAATGAAAATTGAATTCCAGAGAAGAATTTTATTAAAATGTTTAAAAAGAATGAAATTTCTGTTTTGAAAATAATTGAATTTCGAATATTTTTCAAAATAATTTTCTGTATATTCAATTATACGTATTTTCAAAAATTCAAATGCATATAAAAGTAATAAAAATTTAAAATTATTGTCCTATTTATAATTGAAATTCTTCAAAAATTTGATAATTTTTTTAATATTTTTCAAATAATTCGATTTTTTTAAAAAGATTTCACATTTTAACTGTTTGGAAATTTTTCAAAATTGAAAAACTATTTTCTTCCAAAAATTATTTTTAATAATTATAAAATTTTTAAGAAATTAATTGTAAGATTTTCTTTATAATTTTTTGAAAATATTATACATATATCTTAATAACTTGAGAAAAATCTATGGGAAGTTACAATTATTAAAAAAAATGAATTTTTGTATTTAAATAAGTGAATTCTGGAAGTACTTTTGAAAAATTATTTAAATTAATTAAAAGGTATAAGAGTTAATGTTTAGTTAAAACGTGTTTTTTTTATCGAAGAATCAAAATAGAATTTTCTTTCCCAACTCTTTTAATTAAATTCATATTGCACTTCTTTTCCAAATAGAATTGTTTTGCATTGATGTTTGAGTTAACACTTTACATAAACAGGAGGCGTCGAAATTATAGTATTTCAGTTAGTATAATCATTTAATCTATAATCTAATCTACTAAAACTTTTTTTGTTTTCGAATGCTTCGATAAAATGTTTCCGTCTTTACTTTTATGTTTTATGGTAATTCCTCTATTTTTAATTCTTTTATTTATATATATATCAAAGATTTATCCGTGCTCTCTAAATCTGAAACAGCGATAAGTATACAACTGATTCCAATTAGCGTATATACGCTGCGAATTAGTGAAATTTCGCTAAAAAATCAGTGAAATTTCACTAATTAATTAGCGTATATACGCTTTTTGGAATTAGTTGTATACTTATCGCTGTGAAACAGTGAAATTTCGCTTATTCAAATTTAGAGAGTGTGTTTTGAATGAAACGCATATTAAGAATTGAATGACATTTGAAAAAGAATTTTAATATTACTTCTCGAAGAGTGAAAGACTTTCATTTTCCAACGCCGCAGTTATGACATTTGAATTTCAAAAATTTCTCCAAATTGATTGATATTGTCAGTAAAGTTTACCTAGTTCAAACACTGTAATTTGCATATTTGTATATTATATACATATATAAATATTATTCTACATTTCCCAAGAGAAAATTGTGTTTGGGAATCCAGTAGATTTGTCTGGGGGGTTTTTTTTTCCTCCTCATTCGATATAGGAAGAAGGGTGGTTTAAGGAATATATTAGAAAAACTGTGCTAAGCGAGAGAGCGAGGCGAGGGCGGACAAGGTCTTATTCGTATATTTTTCGGGGGCGAATTTTAAGGAAAAGTGTCTGCATTTGGAGAGTTTGTATATATACTCACTCCACTCTCTTGGGAAATGGAAACAGAGAGCTGTGTGTACAAAAGAGCTGTAACTTTTCTTACTTGAAAACACACACACAAACACATAGAGGGAAAATAAATTACCTTGTGGCTATTTCAAAAGAAACATTTTGGATAAACGTTTAAGTTTAACCCTGTTTGGACAAAATCTGTTAAAAGATTTTTCAAATATCGCGTATATGCACACGCTTGAAAAGATGTGGTTTCTTGATGAATGGAAAATTTAGGAAATAGGATATAGTAGAAGGATTATACCTGCCGTTGACAAAGGACTTACTTAGTACCCGATATTATCTCCATACAATTCTACATTATACTTTTATTTGACATCTGATGGTCATTTTTCAGTGTCAAAACAAATTTTCCATTTCTGCAGTTTCAATTGTGTTTGCAACTTATATCAATATTTGAGGATTACTCCCTTAAAGGATGAAATTTTTGTGTGAATGCGGGCAAATAAAGAAGTCTAAATTCTGACACCAAAGAGGGAAAAATTGAATTAAAATGAGAAGGGAGGAGAAATATTTTCTTTGTACGTGTGTGATATTTTATCCTTATATTATATGAATTTTAGAAGAATGTATTCCTTCACTCTTTGCAGAAACATTGAATACACATCAGTCGCACGGAACGATATTTCACGAATAATAGAAGTATATATAGTCGTAAATATTTTTATGGTAAAATGTTTTGACTATTTTAGGCTGTCGTTTACATACTTTTGAGGCTCTCCATCAATCCGCAAAAAAATATTACAGACTTTTAGCGCCAGAGCCATATAAAAACAAAAGTTTAATGTTTACTGTCCCTCATGGAAATGGAAGTATGGGTAGAAAAGATGGGAAACTATATGAAGGATGGCAAAATACGGCTCCAAGTTTGACAAAGAATTCCTAATGATTAACGAATAACATATGGTTAGAGAATGACGATAGCGAAAAATTAATTTTTCATTAAATCAATTAATATAAATAGAATATCATTCTTATTTAAAAATACCATACAACCATTACGCTAATTTATCAATAACAAATAAAATATAATACATAATGGAATGTTGAATATACGAGGCCAACAATGGAAATAAAAGCAATCTTTCATCCAATTGAATGGTACACTCTGTACATGTTAATTTAGTAAAAAGAACTTTAATTTAAAGAACAATGGACACGAAGTAATCGAATATTTGTGAAAGCTGGAAAAAAAATTGAAACATGTTTTTGTTTTCCTTTTCGAAGAATAGCAGGAGTAGGAGGAGGAGAAGAAGAAGGAATAATTTTTGTGAAAATGCCAGTCACAGTTGGTTATGAGCGATTAATATCAAGAAATAAACAGAAAAGAAGATCTTATACTCGAAAGAAACAACTCGGTCATTATTCTTCATAATCATTAGGAAATTACATTGTTTGAGACCCCTTTTGCTTATTGCGACTGTTCATCTATATATCGATGAGAAAAGTGCTGACGCATTGACTTTAATCCAATGTATTTCGTATGGGGTTGGTAAAACACCGGGGAGTCGGTTCCATATGAGATTGTTAAATCCCTTCCTTCTCATATATATATATATATACTTTTGAAAATATACTGCAATTCCATGACACTGCGGGAAATAGTGTAACGGATAACGTTTAGGGTACTATGACAACTTTGAATTATATACGCGTTTTGCGAGCACATTTCGCTTATTCCATCCGATAAAACCTCACGAGACGCTCGAAACGTTTTCAAGGGAAAACAGGATTATTAGCCGAAAGTCTACTCACATAAATATGTTGGATTTTGATTGTCATTTCTATATAATAAGGTTTCTACAATTACATTGTACTTGTATGTTAAAAGTAAACATAACCTCCATTTTTTTTGACAATCGGTTTTTGACCACTGATAAATAAAAAATTTCGATCAACGTTCGCATTGTGCGAAGAAAGAGAAAAAAGAATTGTTATATTTATGTTAAATTTCTTACCTGTGACATATTAACACAGCATGTTGATGAACAGAAACACAAAAACTGCGGTTGTGAAGAACATAACCACTTTATTTATCACACAAAAAGAACACTAATCTCACTGCTTGTGCTGCTTGCCAAAACAAATTTGCATTTTTCTAACTTTCAGTGTAACGATAATACATTTTTTGAAGTTTTAAATATACGTAAAACAGCGAATATGTAACTTTACATAGATCGTAATCATACTAATCACAGTAGGAAACATAAGGGTGCATTTACACCTCCGTCGGTAGAAAAAGATAAAACCGTGTTCACACAGTTCACACTTAGCAAAGGTGTTTCTGCAATAACTTGCATATTTTCTTTTGTCGATTTTTGAATAATATTTCTATATACTTTTTCTTTTATGGCGTCTATAGCAATTTTCATAACAAACAACAAAGTGTCATCGCACCTTTCAAGTTTTGCTTTTAAAAGTCAATTAATGGACAATTCTGTGCAAAATATTTTGTCTTCATGGAAACTGGGAATTTTTTTACATCTTTTAAAGATACGTATATTAATTTCTATCAATTATCAGAGACAATAAAGGGCCGACGTTCGCGACGAGCAATTTATAACCTTATCGCAGAGTTTGAATGTTTTTTCTGCATAGAAAAAAATGAAACCGATGAAAAATCTTTTTCTTTACTTTATTACAATGTAACTATTTCTGAAATAATACCAAAGCCATCGCGTCTTGATTGAAATAATTAATGAACAAATTTCATTATTTCAATAACCAAAGTAAGTTTTTATTTTCCTTCGATAAAAATAATCCGGCAAACTTTGTGTAATTGAATTATACTCCGCGACAATTCTGTTTTTAATTCAATTGAGTAAAGTTATTAATTTGAATATTATTGTACGAAAAATTGACAACTTTTTTGTTATTTGTTTTTTTTAAATTTAACCTATATTTATAAAGTAATTGGTAAAATAGGAGGCATTTTTTTGAATAAATGTATAATTGTATTACATGTGCGGTAGAACTTTATAAAAATATAATTAAATTACTTAAGCTCGCAAAAAGGAGGTTATGTTCACAGTTGTTTAATATTTTATTTCTATGTTTTTTTCTTTAATTTAATTTTATACTTTTATTTTTACCACTTGAGAACTAATGGATTTTACAGTGACAAATTAAAACAATTTTTTATTTTTACATCTAGAAAAATTATTCCGTGCACAAAAGAATGTTATATACAAAATCTTTCATTTTTTCTATTTCTGACAATAATTTTTTTCTTTTCCAAAATTCAATTATTTTTGAAAACTTTTAATAAAATGCTTGAAAAAATTTCAATTATTCAAAAAAATTTCCCTCGATTCAATGATTTTTAATATCTATTTTAATAAAATTTTCCAAAAGAATTCAATTATTTAAAAAAAAATTTGTAATTGAATTCTACGCAAACATTCAATTATTTTTATACATAAAAATTCCACAGAAGGTCAATTATTTACAATTTTTTTTACAAATTTATTCGCAATAATTCAATTTTTTCCATAAATAATAAAAATTCTTGCAGTATTTGAATTAATTTTTAATATAATTTAAATCTAATTTCTCGAAAAATGTATATTCTCTCAAAATTTTTATAAAATTCGTCAAAAGAATTCAATCATTTAAAAATTTGTTAATAAATCTCTTTACAAGAATTTAATTTTATTAAATCATTCAATAAATTATTAATTTTTGTTTATAAATAAATGAATCCTCGTAGAATATTGTAATAAAAATTGATTTAAAAATTAATTTCAGTTAAAATTTTATAGATAATAATTGAATCTTAAAAGCATAAGAAGCATGGAATTTTAGAAGTAATTAAATTTTAAAAATATTTCAACTTTAAATCTTATTCTGAATTATTTATAACTATAAGAATTTTGTAGAATTAATTTTTTCGAAAATCAGTGAAAAAGAAGATTAAATATAATAATAAGAATCACGACATTCAACAACATTAATGATTATTGACTGTAGGATAAAATTTCTAGAAACATATTTGATACAGTAACCATTGACCATTAAAATCTGGATGTTTGTTTGTAAAGATAGTCAGAGATAAAATCAATATAATATGTTACCCAGTACAAATATTTTCCTCTCATTGAATAGATTTTGTCAAATAAATTGTCTCTTACAATTCAATGTTTTTACAAAACTCGAAACTTTAATTTCTCCGTCAATATTGATCCTCATAAATTGACGCTAAATTGTACACCCTACTTCCCTTCATTATTTAAGTAATTTATTAAATTCTGATATATTCTTCTTAAACCAAAAACAAACTTTTTTTGACAAATATTCCACATATGCTGCAAAATTGATTTTATATTTACAAACTTTTTAGAGAGAAAATATGTTCTAACAAGTTTTCATATACATTTCTTTTCAATTCATTTTCTGAATTCAATACGTCAACATCAATTTATTGAAAAATCGTCCAAGATACGTATATATATATTCTAATATTTTCTTTTGGTAAGAATTACAATTGATCGTGCGGTGCAGCTGCTTTTATATCATAAAAACAGCCACAATGAATCGCTGCATTCCTCAATTTTCCAAGTGACTTGCAACAGTTTCAAAATCAACAAGAAAAAATTTCATGTAAAGAATTGAAAGTGGCAGACGCTTCGTTTTTTTGGAGGGCAACTAAAATCGATGAAGTAAAATAATCTTCTTTATCTTACGTAATAGCCGAAAAACCTTTTTTGAGAGAAGAGAAACAGAAGAATTATTCTTGCTATAGACGATGAGAGAAGGAGAGAGAGAAAGGGAGGCGAAATACGACTCACAACGTTTTACACGGTAGAATAGAGACGCAAAATTCTTATTACTTTCGTGACCTGGGGGTTATGGTCGGCAAGCAAAAGGGCGAACTGCTATTATTTATAACCGAAACGGGCCAACTTTCTTGGTGTGTTGTTCGCTGGCGATCCCTTCTCTCAACAGTGGCGACTGTGAATTTATAAGCAATCCCATTTTTAGCACGTATTCCCTGCAATGGAGGAGAGTTTTGCTATATACGGCAAATCCCTTACAGAAATTTATCATAGCTCTCTAATCCTACTAGTGGAAGTTCGCCGTAGCACTACTAGATTATAGCTACTGCAGGAGTCGATATCATGACTATATCATACTTTCTTCGTCTCTCGTGTTCCTATATTCATCATTTTCGCATTACACTTTTCATTTTTAATTCCACATACTTTTCACGAGAGAGAAAGAGAGAAAAGGGAAAAGTTTTATTATATCAGTCGTTGTTGAATTGAAGGAAAAGTTACAGTTCCGGGCAAATATATTTATAGACTAATAATAATTTCTTTTCTGTTACAGTACCTGCAGAAAGTTCCATTTTTATCCGTAGAGAAAAGCAGCTAATTTTTTTGGTTGGTCTTGGCAAGATGATGGTTGTGATTGATCGAAATTCCATGATGACGGTTGCGATTGGTTCAAATTCCATGATGACGGTCGCAATTCCTGGAAATTTCAACAAAAGGAGTTTTATCAAAATTACAATCAAGAACTTGGGAAATTCTTCAAAATTTAAATGACAATGAATTTCTTAAACGTAAATATCATAATAATCAGTTAACTATGACTAATACCTCTTTTGGCAAAGTTCTATAATTTTCCAAAAGTTCATGCAACTCTTCGGCCTATTATTTCGCTAATAAATAGTCCGACTCATTTTTTCGCCAAAATCATACACGAAGAGTGTAAAACTGTAATTCCTTTACCAAAATATCTCATGTAAAAAATAGCTTCGAGTTAGAAGAAAAATTGAAGAATATAATTATTCTTTTAATTTTGACGATGCAGAAATTTTATAGATTATGAAACTTGCTAAAAAAGATGATTAATTTTGGGGTGATTTAATTATTAAATGCAATAATTTTACTATTAACAAGAAGGAAGATGTACAGTTTCTTATAGTGATTTCTTTTTTTTTTACTTTTGTACAAACGTGAAGGTTCTACGATACTTTGGTTCACAGGCAACGGCCACACCAAGATGATAAAAACCAGTTCTCGTCCGATCACTGAAGTTAAGCATCTTTGGGCGCGGTTAGTACTTGGATGGGTGACCGCTTGGGAATACCGCGTGCTGTTGGCTTTTTTTTTTAATTCAATTTTACTTTAATAATAATTAATTAATTTCCCCTTTTTCCTGTTCTAAATTTTTCTAATTAATTTTTATCAAAAAATCTAATTTAAAAGAACATAAAAACTGCTTTTTTTGTTTAAACATTTTTTAATCAAATTTAATTATTAAATTTTTAATTACAATTATTACGAAACACGATTATTTTAGAAATTTGAAATAAATTCTTGTTGAAATTAAATTATTTTGAAAATCATTAATGAATGTTCATTTAAAAAAGAAATTAAAACAAGTTCTTCGAAGAATTTAATTAGGATTATCAACCATTTTAATAAAATTCTTCGCATGCATTAAATTATTTTTATAAATAATAAAATTCTTCGAAGGAATTGAATTATTCTCAAATTTTTTGATAAAATTCTTTGCAAGCATTCAATGATGTTCAATACATTAATTTTAAAATTGAAAATATTTAAAAAGAAAAAATTTTTTAAATCTTAGGAAACAAAAAAGCAAACCAAAACTAACTAATTTAGTCAGGGAATTTAAAAAAATGGTCTGGAAAACAAAGTCAGGAAATTTTGAAATGCTGAATTCGTAGCAACCCTGAATTTTCTAACAAATTCCGAAATTAAAAAAATTCATACGATTGATTACGATTACATTCAAACCCCTTTGGAAAATTACAAAAAAAAACTGTTCGGTAGAATAATATGTCAATGATCACGTGACCCAACTGTCACGTGCTGTCTACTTAAACAAATTTGTGACTTTACGTATAGAAACTAAATGAGAAGGAAATCTGATTTTCACACACACACATATATATAACACAGAGTCGAATGATATGGAAATTTGAAATTAAAATGAAACTACCATTTACATTCAAAATGTTATACGATAAAGTAAAGACTATAAATGACTAATAGAGACATGTTTTACAACTATGAGGTTTATACATGCTGGGAATGAAAAACATTTTTTCAGCGTATTATAAGTTATTCTCCCCGAAAAGAACCCTCTTGTCTTAACAGTAGCCTGGCATTATTTTTGAAGCTTAATTAATTGTTCACGTGGCGTGTGGAACTAGAATCTAGCGATTACTCGCAGTTGACATTTCCAGCACTGTTAATTTATTCCCACCTCGACATATGGTAAAACCTATATGCATGCGCCATTCCAAGCAGCATTACTCATAGATTCAAACAACATTGCAGGGTTGGTTATAGGCGCACAATATATAGAACACATTTGCGAATGAGGCACCCCATATCCGATAATACAAAACACACACAAAGTATATTATAACCAAGAGTAGAAGGGAGTGCAGAAAAAAAAGAAAAAGAATTTCTTGTAATGCTTATGCAAATATATACTTTATATGATATATAATTTATGTTAACGAGCGTTTGATTACCTAGATCTTTTTATGGTTCTTGCATAAAATTGTCACTTTTAATAATTGAAATATATGGAGCAAGGACAATACCACAAAACTTTCATGTTCGTTTGTATAAATCATGAACCTTTTTTTTAGAGTTTTTTTTTATCGGACGAAAGTATATATATGTACATGCTTTCTGTATATGTAATGAATACAAAAAAATATATATGTTTTCAAGAAAAAAGGTAATAAAAGGAAAGGCTGTCCTTTTAAAGAACATATATAATAAAAGCTGCAAAAGAGTTTTAAATAATGAAAGGCTTTCTTTATGACACAATTTTACATCACGTATATATAACTTCGTGCATTCAATGGAAGTAATAATCTGCAACTATTATTATTTGTTTTATGTCCTGTATCATTAGAAGGATAAAAAAGATTTAATGTACTTTTCTACTTTTACAAACATTGCTATTGCAATTCTTCTGAATTCCTTTTTAAACCCGTATAGCTCCAAATGTCCGAAATTTTCGGTCTGTTTTTAATTTTCCCGTTTGATAATTTTAATTAAAATATACATAAGAAGTTATGGCCTTCTCACAAATTGTTGCTACAATGACCAATTAATTCAAATTGATTGAAATACAATTAAAAGTGAAAGTGTTGATCTCTGCTGTTATTAAGAACAATTAAGAACGTTCGATGATATAATTACAAAAAAAGTGTTCTAAAGATGATACAATTTGAAATTAACTTTCAAATGTGTTTCCTAAATGGAAGGACTGATGACTTACTCCCGAGATATTTTGGAATTAAAATGAAACGGTCTATTATGCGTAACTTATTGTTAGAGGAACTAACCGATTTTAACTTTAGAAATTGATTCTTAAGAATAGATAATATGTGCAGTCACTGTTGAGGATGTGTAAAAGTAAAACTAATGTCTCGTTTGTCTGGGGAAATAGTCGTTTATAGAAAATTCAGTTCACCTGATTTTCCGTTTTTCTAAAAAAAAGTGAAAGTTTTGGATGTTTTTCCAGAATCGTCGAAACAGAGTTGTCAACATCTAAATGCATTTCACGAGAAAAAACTTTCCAATTTTCTACATTGGGTGGTATTCCGAAGATTCGGAAAACCATTTTCGAAAATGTGTTTATTGTATTTTATATATATATATTTGTCAGAATACCTGCAGTGGCCATAAATACCTTCATTATTATACATAAAGCCACAAATGAAATTTTTCCAAAGCAGACCATAGGAATGAATTAAGTGACTCATACATAGATTTTTTTCAAAATCGTTTTGTTCTCTTTTATTTGAACCTTAGGTTTTAAAACACCAATAAAGTTCCAATATTTATGAATAAAAAAGTACCATTTTCACAAAATAAGTCGGAAAAAGTCATACTATCCAAAGCCTGCAAGTAAACCGTGAAAAAAATGCGAAAAGCAAAACGGTACAAATTATCGAAAATTTCACCTTTAGAGTTTATATATATAGTACAGACAGCGTATCGTGTTACTTACGATGATTGCTGTAAGACTAAACTTTGCCGTTTGCAATATCGAAAAAAAGAAATCTATATATCGGATGCGACGATATATCAACGAATCGGCCTTCGATAAACTTTTAAATCCGCGTAATTCCCATCTTCTTTATCAGCAGCCAAGCCTTGTGATGTACTTTTTAAGGAACAAACTTTCGAAACATGTTAAAACTTTATAATTTCATCATTTCCAACAGTCGACAAATAATTTTCAAGAGTAGTATATATATATACACACACACAAAAGTTTATTTCACTGATGGTTCGAGTTCTTAAAATAACTTTATAATTTGATCGGGTTCACTTCAAATATATGCTTTGCGCAAAAAGGAAGAAAATAAACACTCTTTTGTACATTTAAAAACAATATAACCGAAATGTGGAAATAAAATGAAATTTTTTATTGTACGTTACATCCATTTTATCAAAATCCAAAAAACATTTATTTTTAACTAACTTAATATAGCGTATTCACATTTAGTTTGAAATAAAATGTTTGATTTTATTCTTGAAAGTTTTTGCCTGATATTATAAATCAAATGTCAGATTGTTGAAGTTTTTAAAAATGTAAATGAAATATTTTAGTTAATTTTTTACTGATATAACTATAAAGCAGATATTCTGAAATTTTTTTAAATGCCTATGTATATAAAAGTATTTTATACACTTTTATACGGAAATATATTTTTTAAGAATAGACTTTTTGTATATTTATCCATATCTATAAGTAAATGGTTTATATCTTTTTAAAAATGGTATATAATTTGTGGTAGAAGTTATAAAATTGAAGGACGATTATTATATCTTGGTAAACAGATTAAAACTTTTTTTTCAGGACATTCAGTCATTATTTAAATTACACACTTCTAAACGTTCTGATTTTGGAACAACTCTCCTTATAATTTTGTGCCAGTCATGAATAGAAAATTAACAGTTCTTGACTTGGATTACTAAATGAATATACATGTTTTTACGAAATGACATTTTTTCTTGGAATCATTATGAACCACTTGTAAATATTAGTGGGAGTCTCTTGAAATAATTAATTTAAAATCATCAGCATATTTTGTATAACAAGAATTTCTCTGATGATCATTATTTTTTTCAATTCGAATCAGATATTTAAAACTAATTTTTGAGAGTAACGATCGCGGTGGGGGTTAAAAATGGTACTATATTTTGAAACAATGCGACTCCTTTTGATCCATATTTTTTATAAAATTCTACCTTTTCCACTTCTTGTCGACGAATTAAAAAGTAAAAACAAAGTCGCTGACTGAAATTTTCACTATTTTTAAATTAAAGAGAACTTTGATACTGTCGAATATTATTTTTCTAATTTTTACAAAAATTGATTGAATTCCTGACTGGGAATTTTATTATTCAAGAAAATAATTGTATTTTTGATGAATTTTATTAATTTTTTTTAAATAATTGAATTCTTTTGCGAAATTAGCCGAAAATGTCAAATATTACAAAGAATTGAATTACGAGTATTTTTTGAGAATATAATTGAATGCTTTTAAAGAATTTAATTATTTTTGAAAATAGTTTTTTGATTCCCAGTATTAGGGAATTTAAAATAGTGGAAATTGTCAAAGAAACAAAAATAGTTACTTTTAGTGGATGAAATCTAAAAAAGTATCCAAATAGTACAGCATAACGTGAAAAAAGTAATAAATAGTAGGTTTTGGTAACTGATTGCATTGTATTGTTTACATTATTACGATTTTTCCCAACGACTTTATTATACCAGATCTCATAGAGAAAAAATGGTAATAAGGTCCTGGAATTTTTGTCGAGTCTGATGGAAATGTTTGATAGAGATCTATATAGTGAGATTCTCAAGAGAACAAGAATTTCACTTTCACTATCTTTTGTTTCTGTCAAAATAAAAACCTTAAGATTAAAACTTTGTTATTTTTCATGTATAATTTAAAAAAAAGAAAAGAAATCCCCATGACAGAAAGTGAAATATATCGGATAATATAGAGAAAATTTATGAAGGTAGAAAATTCTATTTAATGTTTTTCAATTAAGTTTACTATCCGTAATGTTTACGACTCCAGTAAGAAAGTAAATGCTTCTTCTTCTTCAATAAAACTGTTTATCATTCTAATTATCTTTTATTGTAATTTTTCGCCTAAAATTTGTATATGCATTTCGGTAAATGGAAGTACAAGTTCCAATTTGGGTTTTTATAATGATATTTCCCTAAGTGAATCACATAGAGAAAATAAGTGCAATAAAGAATTGTAGCGCGAGAAGTGTATATAAGAGTATTCAGACGCTATTACATTTTATGCGTTTACAACTCTTGTTTCGCTTCAGCATTTGTGCATTACTTATTACTCCTGTAGCATTAACACGTGGGTTCTATTACTTCGGTTGGAATTAACTTGATATTTAGAATCTACTTACCCATCTCACGCTTATATGTGCCCACAATTTAAAATTAAATACCCTCTTTAAAATATTACTCACACTTTTATAATGTTTCTAACATAAAGAACTTTTGGTTTCACGTGCGCTTATTTTCAAGTTTATGAAAATGTTTTGCAAACGTGAAGTGACTGGAGATTTCACTCTACACTGCGGTATGAAGTAAATTAATGCGCAAGAAATTAACATGGAACATACAATTTAGTAAAGATTTCCCCGTCAAAGGAAAACAAGGATTTAAAATTTAAAAATTATAGAGCAGAAGCGTTTGATCTACAAAAGCAAAAGCGTAATAATTGTATGAATTTGTTACTTTGACCTACATTCGAAGTTAATTTTAGAGTCAATTGCATTCCTATTTGAATACCATTCAGTTCCCTGCAGGAGCAAAATAAATGAGCTGTCTTATTTTCAGAAAAAGTCCTCTCCTTTTCTTTCCATACTGTAAATATATTAAAGGGCGAGCAAATTTAATTCCGGACAAAAGGGATATTAAGTATAAATTTATAAATCCTGTGGTAAAAAACATAAGGGTTTCCTTTTTTTATAATATAAAGAAGAGGAATGAAGCCAGTTTACTTTGCAGCATGAAATTTTGTTTTCTTCTTTTGGATTTTGGGAGAATGGACATATCCGCGAAATGATCCGTCTAGCTGGGTTGAAGTCTTGACGGGCGCATTAAATCAACGCCGTTTAGGAAATCGTCTGGCAGGAGATTCACGAGAATGACGGTGTTAGGTCTGTGGGCCACAATTTGAACCATAGCCATATTTCACGCGGTGGTCCATGAGTTATAACAGAGTCAGACGGGAGTGATTTAAGTTTAATAACGACGAGGGGCCAGCAGGCAATGTTGGGGCCATTCAGGGCCATTATGCGGCAGCCTCAGTCCTGGTGTCTCCGAGAATAGTTCGGTCAAGACGAGCAAAGACGAGGGATCCCCCTCAAGGCGAAACAACTCGACTCTTTCGATTCCCAACTCACTCACTCAAACACACACACACACGTCTGAATACTTGCTTCTCATGTTTATGACCTAACTGGAATTTCAGTTGGAACTCAATCCACGCCAGGGAGATAGTGTAATTTTGTCCCGACCTATCTATGTAATTGGGAACCTCCCATCGTCACATAAATATTGACACTAATGTTTCAAACCACTTTTCTCGTGTCTCCCTCTCTCTCTCTTTCCCTCTTTTTGTTTTTACTCAAGGAAGATGTAATAATTACAAATATTTTTCTCATCTCATTTGGAATGAAAGTCGCGCGTTAAATTCTGACTTTGAAAAAGAGAGACATTTTTACAAATTGACCACTTTTTTTATTAAAAGAAATTCCAGGTCATGAATTATTTTCGAGGTCGTAAAGGAAGAGTCTTAAAAATTATTTTCAAAAAGTTGGTTCAAATTATTTCTGTTATCATAATTATTGTTATCATTACTACTACTACTACTACTATTATTATTATTAATTATTGTTTTACATATTGTTATCAGTATTTGTTACAGTGACGTGACATTATTATTATTAATTTTTATTATATTTTCTTATTATTTAATTAAAAATAAGTTACAAAAGTATTTTAAAATTCCATTTCTGGAAAATAATTTCTTTTTAAATTATACTTAATTCTTAAAGAATTATTAAGTGAATTAAAGTTGGAAATTTTTATTTTACAATAAATAAAAGTCTGTTTTATGGATAACTTTTTTGTTTTTTGTGCTACAAAAAAACATCTAAAGGGCAAGTTCAAATTTTCAGGAAAGAAGTAAAAAAAACTTTTTATTTTGAAATTTGACAAAAATACGAAAGTTGGAAATTTTTCCAATTAATAAAAGTCTGTTTTATGGATAACTTTTTTGTTTTTTGTGCTACAGAAAAACATTTTAAGGGAAAATTGTTTGTCTTTGTTCAAATTTTTAAGAAAGAAGTAAAACAACTGTTTATTTTGAAATTTGACAAGGATACCAATTGGTAAAATTAAATTAATTATTTTTATTTGAAATTTTATAAAATTTCCATTTTAAATGAATTTAATTGGACATTTCAAAAATCAAATCTTATACATGATTCAAGTTCTTCTGAAATAATTGGAGAAAAAAATAATTTTTTAAATTCTCGTCAGAATTTAAATTATTTTTTCAAATAATCAAATTCTTCTCGCAAATTTCAAAATGCGTCTAAAGAAGAAGTTGTTTGTTTTTGTTCAAATTGCCAGGAAAAAAGTGAAAAACACTTTTAAAATAAAATGGTGAAAAGTTACCGAAAACTCAAATTTCAAAATTTAAAAATGTCGGTTTTTTTGGAATAAGCACTGTAACTTTTTTAATTTTTGTCCTACAAAAATGTGTCCAGAGGTGAAGTTGTTTGTTTTTGTTCCAGTTGTCAGGAAAAAAGTGAAAAACACCTTAAAAATAAAATGGTGAAAAGTTACCGAAAACTCAAATTTCAAAATGAAAAAATGTCGGTGTTTTTGGAAAAAGGTCTGTAACTTTTTTAATTTTTGTCCTAGAAAAATGCGTCTAAAGAAGAAGTTGTTTGTTTTTGTTCAAATTGCCAGGAAAAAAGTGAAAAACACTTTTAAAATAAAATGGTGAAAAGTTACCGAAAACTCAAATTTCAAAATGAAAAAATGTCGGTGTTTTTGGAAAAAGGTCTGTAAGTTTTTTAATTTTTGTCCTAGAAAAATGCGTCTAAAGAAGAAGTTGTTTGTTTTTGTTCAAATTGTCAGGAAAAAAGTGAAAAACACTTTAAAAATAAAATGGTGAAAAGTTACCGAAATCTCAAATTTAAAAATTTAAAAATGTCGGTTTTTTTGGAATACGCACTGTAACTTTTTTAATTTTTGTCCTAGAAAAATGTGTCCAGAGGTGAAGTTGTTTGTTTTTATTCCAGTTATCAGGAAAAAGAAGAAAAACACTTTCAAAATGAAGTTGGAAAAAGTTACCGAAAACTGATATTTCAAAATAAAAAAAATGTCTGTTATTTTAGAAAAACCTTTGTAACTTTTTTAATTTTTGTCCTACAAAAATGTGTCCAGAGGTGAAGTTGTTTGTTTTTGTTCCAGTTGTCAGGAAAAAAAAGAAAAACACTTTCAAAATGAAATTGGAAAAAGTTACCAAAAAATGAAATTTCGAAATGCAAAAATGCCTGTTATTTTAGAAAAACCTTTGTAACTTTTTTAATTTTTGTCCTACAAAAATGTGTCCAGAGGTGAAGTTGTTTGTTTTTGTTCCAGTTGTCAGGAAAAAAAAGAAAAACACTTTCAAAATGAAATTGGAAAAAGTTACCAAAAAATGAAATTTCGAAATGCAAAAATGCCTGTTATTTTAGAAAAACCTTTGTAACTTTTTTAATTTTTGTCCTACAAAAATGTGTCCAGAGGTGAAGTTGTTTGTTTTTGTTCCAGTTGTCAGGAAAAAAAAGAAAAACACTTTCAAAATGAAATTGGAAAAAGTTACCGAAAACTGAAATTTCAAAATGAAAAAAATTTCTGTTATTTTAGAAAAACCTTTGTAACTTTTTTAATTTTTGTCCTACAAAAATGCGTCTAAAGAAGAAGTTGTTTGTTTTTGTTTAAATTGTCAGGAAAAAAGTGAAAAACACCTTAAAAATCAAATGGTGAAAAGTTACCGAAAACTCAAATTTCAATATGAAAAAATGTCGGTGTTTTTGGAAAAAGGTCTGTAACTTTTTTAATTTTTGTCCTAGAAAAATGCGTCTAAAGAAGAAGTTGTTTGTTTTTGTACAAATTGTCAGGAAAAAAGTGAAAAACACTTTTAAAATAAAATGGTGAAAAGTTACCGAAAACTCAAATTTCAAAATTTAAAAATGTCGGTTTTTTTGGAATAAGCACTGTAACTTTTTTAATTTTTGTCCTACAAAAATGTGTCCAGAGGTGAAGTTGTTTGTTTTTGTTCCAGTTGTCAGGAAAAAAAAGAAAAACACTTTCAAAATGAAATTGGAAAAAGTTACCAAAAAATGAAATTTCGAAATGCAAAAATGCCTGTTATTTTAGAAAAACCTTTGTAACTTTTTTAATTTTTGTCCTAGAAAAATGCGTCTAAAGAAGAAGTTGTTTGTTTTTGTTCAAATTGTCAGGAAAAAAGTGAAAAACACTTTAAAAATAAAATGGTGAAAAGTTACCGAAATCTCAAATTTAAAAATTTAAAAATGTCGGTTTTTTTGGAATAAGCACTGTAACTTTTTTAATTTTTGTCCTACAAAAATGTGTCCAGAGGTGAAGTTGTTTGTTTTTGTTCCAGTTGTCAGGAAAAAAAAGAAAAACACTTTCAAAATGAAATTGGAAAAAGTTTCCGAAAACTGATATTTCAAAATGAAAAAAATGTCTGTTATTTTAGAAAAACCTTTGTAACTTTTTTAATTTTTGTCCTACAAAAATGTGTCCAGAGGTGAAGTTGTTTGTTTTTGTTCCAGTTGTCAGGAAAAAAAAGAAAAACACTTTCAAAATGAAATTGGAAAAAGTTACCAAAAAATGAAATTTCGAAATGCAAAAATGCCTGTTATTTTAGAAAAACCTTTGTAACTTTTTTAATTTTTGTCCTACAAAAATGTGTCCAGAGGTGAAGTTGTTTGTTTTTGTTCCAGTTGTCAGGAAAAAAAAGAAAAACACTTTCAAAATGAAATTGGAAAAAGTTACCGAAAACTGATATTTCAAAATAAAAAAAATGTCTGTTATTTTAGAAAAACCTTTGTAACTTTTTTAATTTTTGTCCTAGAAAAATGCGTCTAAAGAAGAAGTTGTTTGTTTTTGTTCAAATTGCCAGGAAAAAAGTGAAAAACACTTTTAAAATAAAATGGTGAAAAGTTACCGAAAACTCAAATTTCAAAATTTAAAAATGTCGGTTTTTTTGGAATAAGCACTGTAACTTTTTTAATTTTTGTCCTACAAAAATGTGTCCAGAGGTGAAGTTGTTTGTTTTTGTTCCAGTTGTCAGGAAAAAAAAGAAAAACACTTTCAAAATGAAATTGGAAAAAGTTACCGAAAACTGAAATTTCAAAATGAAAAAAATGTCTGTTATTTTAGAAAAACCTTTGTAACTTTTTTAATTTTTGTCCTACAAAAATGTGTCCAGAGGTGAAGTTGTTTGTTTTTGTTCCAGTTGTCACGAAAAAAAAGAAAAACACTTTCAAAATGAAATTGGAAAAAGTTACCGAAAACTGAAATTTCAAAAAGGAAAAAAATGTCTGTTATTTTAGAAAAACCTTTGTAACTTTTTTAATTTCTGTCCTAGAAAAATGCGTCTAAAGAAGAAGTTGTTTGTTTTTGTTCAAATTGTCAGGAAAAAAGTGAAAAACACTTTTAAAATAAAATGGTGAAAAGTTACCGAAAACTCAAATTTCAAAATGAAAAAATGTCGGTGTTTTTGGAAAAAGGTCTGTAAGTTTTTTAATTTTTGTCCTAGAAAAATGCGTCTAAAGAAGAAGTTGTTTGTTTTTGTTCAAATTGTCAGGAAAAAAGTGAAAAACACTTTAAAAATAAAATGGTGAAAAGTTACCGAAATCTCAAATTTAAAAATTTAAAAATGTCGGTTTTTTTGGAATAAGCACTGTAACTTTTTTAATTTTTGTCCTAGAAAAATGCGTCTAAAGAAGAATTTGTTTGTTTTTGTTCAAATTGTCAGGAAAAAAGTGAAAAACACTTTAAAAATAAAATGGTGAAAAGTTACCGAAATCTCAAATTTCAAAATTTAAAAATGTCGGTTTTTTTGGAATACGCACTGTAACTTTTTTAATTTTTGTCCTAGAAAAATGTGTCCAGAGGTGAAGTTGTTTGTTTTTATTCCAGTTATCAGGAAAAAGAAGAAAAACACTTTCAAAATGAAGTTGGAAAAAGTTACCGAAAACTGATATTTCAAAATAAAAAAAATGTCTGTTATTTTAGAAAAACCTTTGTAACTTTTTTAATTTTTGTCCTAGAAAAATGCGTCTAGAGAAGAAGTTGTTTGTTTTTGTTCAAATTGTCAGGAAAAAAGTGAAAAACACCTTAAAAATCAAATGGTGAAAAGTTACCGAAAACTCAAATTTCAAAATGAAAAAATGTCGGTGTTTTTGGAAAAAGGTCTGTAAGTTTTTTAATTTTTGTCCTAGAAAAATGCGTCTAAAGAAGAAGTTGTTTGTTTTTGTTCAAATTGCCAGGAAAAAAGTGAAAAACACTTTTAAAATAAAATGGTGAAAAGTTACCGAAAAGTGTGTGTGGATCCCGTTTTTTGTGAACACGATAACTCGAAGAGGTTTCAACGAATTCGGCTGAAAATTGCTAGGAATATTTATCATAAAAATATCTCGAAATGGATTGATGGACATTAAAAAATCTAATAAAAAAAAAATTTTTTTTACTTTTAAAAAAAAAATTTTTTTTCAAACAAATTTTTTTAAATTGAATATTGAAGTTAATATACAATAAAATCTTCTTCTTTGCATCAAGACGAATCGATTGGTATATTTAAAGTATAAATTGTATGAGAGTTTATAGAGGTAATGACAATTAAAGCAAAAAAATTACCTTTTTTTATCAAAAATTTAGTTCTTTCATCAAAATTATATTCCGGTACAATAAGATTTTACTCATTTTTTTCAATAATCTTATCCGTTGCATTAAAACGGATCGATTGGTATATATAAAGTATATTTTTTATTTGAATTTATAGAATTAAACATAATTAAAACCAAAAATTCGCACTTTTATAGAAATTTATTTCCTTCTTAAAAATTATGTTGCTTTATAATAAAATGTTAATCTAGACTTAAAAACAAACTAAAAATCTTCATTTCATCAAGACGAATCGATTGATGTTTAAAAAGAATACATTTTATTAGCATTAATAGAATTAAATAAAATGAAAAAATTCACTTTAAAGCAAATTTTTTGCTTATCGTAAAGAGGAAGCAAAATGTTCATGTAATGAACATCTTAATTCACAACTTGTTTAATAATGTTTCAATCGGAATCCTTGAAAAAATGTTATTAATTTGGAAAATTTTATTAAAATTCGTCGAAAGAAATTCAATTATTTAAAAAATAAAGAAAATATGAATATAGTTAAATTAATTATCAATTTAGCTAAATGTGACGTACTTTTATAAAATTCGTCCATCATTTTAGATCCGCCATTTTGAATTTTTGAAATCTAAGGCGAAATTCGTATTCAGCAACCGGCCCAAGAGCCCTCGAGTAACATTATAAAACAGATTGAACGTTTTGTATAAAATTATTATGAATTGAAATAAATTATGCTGGTAGTATATATTGAACACTTGTGTATTCAATATATTAAATATTAAATTTTATGACGACTGCAAAAAGCAACAGATTATCCTAACATGTGAAATAAGAATCAATTAAAAATCTTGACATATTACTCTCATTTTCCTATAAGTCCTGTGCGAAAACCAGTTAAGCGAGAGAGATTTGGAAAAAGAAAAGATGCGCGCATCGTGAATGCAAATTTGTGGCGCGCGGCTAATCGAAAACCTTGAATTCTCGACTAATTTATTATATGAACAATATCGTTTTACCTTCTTTGCTCTTTAACATATATGAGTGTTGGTGTGCGCCCAAAGTCGAATGCTATTTGATAAATAGACGGTTGCTCACGTATTCACTCAAGGGTCAATAATGGCTTTATAAAACACGGCCCAATGGTACGACGACTCGTTAGCATCCGTCATTTCGGGGCCTAATAGGGCCCCGACAGAGTACAGCCGAACATATACATATATTTTAGCACCACTCGGATGGCCACAATTTCTCCCTCCTTATAGTCATTATGTAAATGCATAAAAATACATCCTTTTCATAAGAAATTTAGATACGTACCTTGTAACGCAGTTTCATTTTGGCACGCCTTGGCGAAAAAAAAATAAGGGCATAAAAGAAGCGAGAAACAGGATTCTTGTCCAAGGAAACATTGATGAGGCGCCTCGCTAAATGAGCCTCTTGAGCTCACTATACGAGTCGGAAGTTTCTGAGTGAAATTCGCAGTTAACAACTTGGATTTTTATCCCGGTCCAATTTTTTTTTTTTAATCTTTTGTTTTTCATTTTCTTCACCAGGTTTAATGAAACTTGTAAATGCAATCTTTTATTATGCATTATATGCTTTTCGACACACTTTATTCTCTTATACATTTTTTGACAAATATTTTCATTATTTTTTGTTAAAAAAAATTTTTTTCTTCCAAATTTTAACGCTAATTAGATAAAGAATTTTAATAGGATTTGATATCCTTTGAAAAAGTGTAATATTGATCCAAGGAAGGTTTGTGGATTTTAAAAAATAACTATGATGCTGGAGAAGATTTTTTGAAACTATAGTTTTCATTGAAAATTTTTGCTTATAAAAGAAGACTTGTGGATCAGTAATTTTGAATTAATAATTGACATTCTTTCTGTATTTTTACTCAAAAAATTAAAAGATATCTTCAACATTTGTGCTTCTTAGGTAAATTTTTCGAAGTATGACACATTTCAGAATCAAAATTAAAAAAGTTTATTTATTAAATAGATATTATTGTTGTTTGTTATTTTCGAAAATGTTAATAACTTTTATTATGTTTGTTTAAAAAATATTTTTTATAAAATTCTTAAAAAGAATTAAGTTATTAATTAAAAAATTCTAATATACAGCATTATTATTTTTTGGAAGAGTTGAATTCTTTTTATAAACACAAAAATTCATCGCAGGAATTCAATTATTGGCAAAAAAAATTTTAATAACATTCCAGGAAATCGTACAATTGTTTTAAAAGGTTTCAATAAAATTTTGAATAGGATTTAAATTATTTTCAAAAATTTGAATAACAATTCACAAAAAGATACAATTATATTATTTTAAAAGGTTTTAATAAAATTTTGAATAGGATTTCAATTATTTTCAAAAATTTGAATAACAATTCACGAAAAGATACAATTATTATTTTAAAAGGTTTGAATAAAATTTTTAATAAAATTTAAATTATTTTTAAAAAGTTTAATATCAATTTACGAAAATACACAATTATTTTAAACGGTTTTAAATTTTAATAAAATTTGGAATGAGATTTAAATTATTTTCAAAAAGTTTAATAACAATTCACGAAAAGATACAATTATTATGTTAAAAGGTTTCAATAAAATTTTGAAAAAGATTTAAATTATTTTCAAAAATTTTAATATCAATTCACGAAAGGATACAAGACTATTTTAAAATGTTTTAGTAAAATTATGAATAAAATTTAAATTCTTCTCAAAAATTTTAATACAAAATGATTTTTTCATTCTTTAATTTAATTATACTAATATATTATTTATAAAATAAAATTTGTTTATGTGCTAATATTTGAAATATTTTGAATTTGAAAACTACTGTCAGTATACTTTATACAATAATTTTCCATTTAAAAAAAAAATCATTACCATATATGTTAATTGTGCGGGCTTGCATCACACCTTGAAAAACCGTGTTCTAATGATGAATTTGACTTACTATTTATTTATTACTATTGTTTAGAAGGGCTATGAATTATAGTTGATTTAAAAAAAGTCGCAATTTTAAATAATGTAATAAATATAAAATTTTAATGATTCACAAAACTTGTGTAGAGAAACATATAATCATAAATTATATTCTTTGAATTTTTTTTTATCGCGAATGAATTAAAAGCTGGGCTTGTTAAAATAAAAAAATATGTAAAAGAAAAAAAAAGTCCGTTTCTTTTGAAGACGTAAATTAATTCTTCTTTGGAGTTTATTCAATATAAAGACCTTTTCCAACACCTTCCTTGTCGTACACCTCCTCCGCTCATTTGAAATTCTTCAAGTTTCTTTTTAGGCAAGATGCCAAGCATAAGCATCACAGTCATCAGTGTCAATGTTGACAGTAAATTTCCAATCATGATTCTCATGTCTTGAAGCTTTCAGCATTATCCGCTGTAACCATCCTTTTGCATATCACTTTGTCATTGACTCCTTTCTCCTCTCTTTCATGAAGATAAGAATGCTGTGAGCTTCCTTTATGTATATATAGCGAGAACATGAAATAATTCTCGACTCGTTTTATAATTTCAAGAGCCATGTGCCCAACGATTAGTTAATCTGTCTGCTTCTCTGACGTCTCCTTTCTTGATTTATTTAGGGCAGTTGACTAATCCTTTTTCTTCAGATGAAAGAGAGAGAAAGAGAGAGAGAAGAGTTCAAAGAGATGGTCATTTGGCGGTTTTAAAGCATTAAAGAGTTCCTTTAATTTGAAACGCAACTTATATATGAGAACAAGACGAGACTATTTAATATCTCATGAGATCATATAATCTACTTTGTAGGCGTGACACGAGAGAGATTTATGCCCATTTACAAAAAGAATTTTTATTCCTTTTATTTTACACTTTCTGATGAGAATAACGATCTCGACTCGAATTAAGGCTGAATTAGCCTTCTGAGAAAAAATTCCATTTAGTATATAGAGTCGTAAAAAAGTCTTTTGTCACTTTTTCTTGCTGATGCATGCGGAAAAATGTGCAAAACCCGCAGCACATGAATGAATTTTATTCACAGAATCATTGTTATGGTTATATTTCAAGCGCATGAGAGTTTCGTTTCGGGAATTATTTCGACAATCGTTTAATAAAGTTTATTCACCTTTGTTAAACAAAAAAAATTGCTTCAATCTTCATTTGAAAAATAAAACTATGAATTGTTTTATCGAATTAACATTTTCTCTTTCTAAGATACAAAATCATCTAACTAGATGTAACTTACAAAATGTAATTTAATTTTATGAAGAGTTAATCAATTTTTTTCAGTACATTTTCACTTTACTTACACTCAATTTTCACTTTCACTTCACATTCACACTAAATTTCTTTTTATCCCATTTTCACTCCACTTTTACTCAAAATTTATTTTTATTCTAATTTCACATCACTTTTACTCAAAATTTATTTTTACTCCAATTTCACTTCATTTTCACTTCACATTCACACTAAATTTCTTTTTATACCATTTTCACTCCACTTTTATAAAAAATTTATTTTTATTCTTATTTCACTTCACTTTCACTCAAAATTTATTTTTACTCCAATTTCACTCCACTTTTACTCAAAATTTATTTTTACTCCACATTCACTTTCACTCAAAATTTATTTTTATACTCTACATTCACTTTTACTAAAAATTTATTTTTATTCAACTTTTACTTCATTTTCACTCAAAACTTTTTGTGTACCACTTACAAATCACTTTCACTTTACTTTCACTTTGACTTAAAATTTATTTTCACTTTAACAACAAATTTATTCTACTCTAGTTTCAATTAAAATTCATTTCTATTTTACTTTTAGACTACTTTTACCTACAATCAAATTTTATTTCGTAATTCTTTTTCTCCAATATGAAGTTAAAGTCCACAACGTTGAAAGTGTGAAGTGATAAGTAATTAAAAATAAATTTTTATTGATTGTGAATGTGAAGTGAAAATAAATTTTTAGTGAAAGTGAAGTAAAAATGGTGTGAAAATAAATTTTGATTGAAATAGTGAACTGAAAGTGGAGTGAAAATAAATTTTGAGTGAAATAGTGAAGTGAAATTACATAATTGACCCCTTGAGTTCGAATTAGAATTCAAATACCCAAAAACATGTCCCGGTTAATCCTTCTTTACAAAAATTTTCTGGTCCTCTATGTTATTAAAAATATTGAAAAACAGTTTTATTATTATAGATAAATATTATTATTTTTATGCTTCAGATAGGGTCGAAATAAGTAAAAGGAGAAGAATTGGCATGATTTTAGAGCTGTTTTTTTTTAGAATTTTATTATATTTTTAACGGAAAAGGGAGAAAAGAGGAATCAGGAAAACTAACTGCAATCCCTATACTATTATTTAATGAATTCTCAAGCTCTTTTATTAACTTTTACTTAATTCAGATTTAGAGAGTTGATTTTTCCATTTATCTCAAGAAATCCAATCAAGATTCTATGTCCTTTAACATTTAAGTCAAGGAGTTTTCTCTTCCAACATTATAACTTTCTGCGTAATATATACAATGATAAATTTCTATTTTGAACTAGAGCAAATGAAAAATAAAAAAAGACATACGTTATGACAAAAGGATATTTTCGTCCATCGCGCACACACACATGAGAAATGAGATGTATAATAAAGATTGTAATTAAATTTTGAAAATGAAGTTAGCGGAGAATATTATGCTAGAGATAATCTACCATCAGATATCCGGTGTGAAACCAGGAATATCCAGGAATATCTAGTTGCCCTTAGGGTGTGGGTAGTGGATCAGAGTAGAAGAAGGGGATTTGGTTATATTGGGGGTCGAGACTCATTGTCATCCTGTCAGGAGAGCGCAAATATTGCCACCATCTTGCCATGAATGAGAATGTAAGTGAGCATTGTACACATAGTAAAGCACGTTCCGGTGGTAGTATGCGAGTCGTACTATCTGATACAATGTACGTTCATGGTTAAACGGGATATAGATAGTTCTGACAAAGCTCTTCGTGCATGTCACTCCTCTCCGCACGATGAGACTATACGTGCGCTCGAGGGTTGGCAAATTCGTCACAAAGGATTTCTACGATTTCCCTCCCATCCAAATTATAACAACAAACACCTTCCTAAAGAGAACTTTTACTCTAAAGCTTTATTAATTATAAAACTTTTTACGTATATATATACTATCTCGGGATTATTTTCGGGTCACTCTATAATAATAATACGATTTTTAAAAAGTCGAAATGATAAATTCCAGTTTAATACAATGGAGAGTCGAATTACGCGGGAAAAAACTTCGAGTTTGTCGTATGGGTCTTCCATTTTTTTTAATCCAGTGTAACTCTAGCTCGATATAGGTCAGAATTTCTCTAAAGGATCATGTGAAATTAAAAAATTTAATTTTCAACTTTAGAACCTAGCGAACATGGAATATTAATAACTATATACCAATTTTTCATATTACTCGGGGACTTTTTGGAGACACACATTTATTATACACTCTAGAATACAATAAAATTTTATTCAATTTCGAAAACTTTTCACCCTAAAAAAATTAATCTTGATTTCATGTGGATTCCTCTAAACTGAATGCATATTTTCCTCTTATATATGATATCAAAAGTAATATACTTTGCTGTAGAGGATTTTCATCTCCAATATTATTTGCTAATTATGGTTATGAGATAATAAAGAAAAGATATTTTTATGCACTGATGTAAGCGTTTTTAATTAAATAAATATAATTAGTTATTAATAGTTAATTACTTACATTAATTAATGTATTTCTCCCCTTGTTTATTTCACTTAAATTCAATGTTTTTTACGTTTGAACCTCGAAAAATTGTTTTGTTTTATTATTAACCACCGAAGAATAAAAATAGTGTACATTCAAGTTGAATAATTTTGTTTTGAGAAGATATTAGAAGAGGATTTTTCCTCTAACTATAAGATTACTTGTTTTAGGGTTTTTAAAAACGAAAACAAAAAAATAATGGTATGGTACTTTTATTTTTGATTCTAAATCATGTTATTTTTTAATAATTGTTTCCTTGGTGACAATTAATTTCTTAAAAATTAAGACACATGAAAATTAGAGATGAATTTAATTTGAAAAAAAATTCTTCTTTAATGTTTCGTTTTTAAAAACGTTGCGGACTTCAGCTTCATAGAAAAATTCATATTTAGAAAAAAAATGTAAGAAAAATAAAATAAATAATATGTATGAAAAATAAATGAAATAAAATGGATTGAATGTCCAGATTAGAGAAAATTCAACATTTTCAAATGAATCATAATCAAAATTATTTTTAGAATATTGATTATGCTTAATTTAGAGTGACCTTGTGGTAAATATTAGCATTCAAAGTTGTGTGTCAACCGTGACATTCGTCTGACAATTGACTGTCCGCCCAAAGTTTAAAAGCCTATTTTGTCACGGTCGGCCCAACTATTTGGTTCTGGTGCATGAAATTTTCCGAAAAATTCAAAACCTCTAATAAAACCATTCACTCGAATATTTCGAACCTAAGTAGACACGTAATATTATTACCCATAATATTACGTCGCGCATTACTTTATAATAAACTCTTAGAAATCACGGTGAATATTTTATCTTAAAGGTAAACAAGGGGATTTACAAATTTTAAAAGGGGATTCAGATTTAAAAAGCGGATTTTTCAAATTAGGTAATAATTTATTCTGAAGTAAGTAAAAATATTTTAATTGTAATAATTATAATAATAATAATATAATAATCAATATTAATTATTATTATATTATTACTATTATTATTACTTATTACTATTATTATTTTTTAAAGTTAAAACAATTTCATTTAAATTGCAATAAAGAATAGACAGTAAAATATCCTTTCAACTCAGTAAAATTTATTTTAAAAATTCGTACAGTTTGACAAAAATTCCAAACCGTACCTCTTAAACCTAATAAAATTTGTTTTATATTTGTTATTTTGTTGCTTTATATAGTAAATATAATAAAAATATAATAAAAATTTAAAGAAATTTTAAAAATTATGAGAAAATGATATAAAAAGATTTCTAACTTTCAAGAAACTAAAATTTTACCAAACTTCCTAAGAAGTAGCTAAAATATAAGTAAAGAACTTTAGGAAACAGAAAATCAAAGAAATTAATAATTAAAATTTATCAAAAGAAGATATTTTTTTCTGTTTTTTTATGAGACTATAGAGTCTCCATTTCAGACATAAAAGTCAGGTAAAAAAAATTGCATATTAGTATTGAGACAATCTGGATTAAATTTCCAGAACATTAATCAATTTGTTCCCGTGAAGGGAAGCAGTAATATATAAAGCACGCGGCTCACCATTGTCGAGCGAGACTCGGGCCCAAATTCTTCAGCATTTTTAGCACCGCAGGGCGCTCCAACCGTAATCCTTCATTAAGCACTCTACGTTAATTGCATTTTCGCCAAATATAAAATAGTTTTTAATTATATAAATATGTATTTCGTTTTTTATTCCTCTGGTTCTTTATAGATTTTTATTTAATTCTTTTTTTATTTGTTTGCTTATCCTCGTGAAGGAAGTTTTATGTTTAGTCGTTTAATTTATAAAACATTTGGAAAAATATGCTTTAAAAAGAGCATTCGTAACCGGAAATTTTTCCATCTTGTTTGAAAAAATATCTGAAATTAATTCTACAGAATTTTTTATTTAAAAGTATAAAAAAATTTGTTAAGTTTTCAAAGATTTTAATTTGAAACCTTTTTAAAAATTCGATTATTTCTATAAAAATTCATGCGGTAATGGATGTAATCTTAATTGATAGTTTATTACCTAAAAATTTAACTAAGAGTAATTTTTAAATCAATTTTTCATAGAAAATTCTGGAAGAATTCAATTATTTAAATACAGAAGAAATAATTTATTGAATAATTGCTTGTTTCCTAAAATTGAATTTTCATGAAGAATTTAACAAATTTTTTAAGTGGTTGAATTTTATTGATGAATTTTAACAATATTTCTAACAATAATGACAGTTTTTGGAGAATTCTATAAATACGTATTAAAAATAAATGCATTATTGAAAAGAAATTTATAAAAAATTTGTACTTCAATAAATTGTATTAAATAAAAATAAATAAATTGTATTCCTTAGAAATTTCACTAAATTTGTATAAAATAGGTATATATGAAAATAATTAAATATTAGTGCATAATTTTATTAAGATTTTTTAAAAATAATCGAATTCTTTTGGAAAATTTCATTAAAATAAAAATTTATTTATTTAAAAGTTTGAATTAACTGTATAAGAATAAATTTTTTTTAAAGAATTTTTTGAACATTTTTTAAAATAATTTAAATTTGAGAAAGAATTTAAAAAAAAATTTTATATAATTGAATTTTGAAGAGAAACGTTATTATTAACAATGATAATTAAAATTTTTAAGAGAATTTGTTTGTAATATTTTGAACATAATTAAATTATAGCCAAGAATTTAATTACTTTTGAAATGATTAGAATTTCTTCAATTATTTCTAACTTGTCTAAAATTATTTTCTTTGTCTTTTAAACTAAAATTCTTCTATGAATATTCATAAATTTTAATAATTAATCAAATAATATAGACTTAGGAAAATGGAACTATTTTCAGAATACTTTGATGTATTCAAATTGTTTCAAAAATTTAAGTTCTTTAACATTTCTTACTAAATTAATTCAAAAATTAAAATAAAATTCTAAAGTTTCAAGTTAAAACTTTTTGAAGTTGCGATCTATTTATATATGAAAATTGTAACCGCAATTTTTAAAATTCAATTAATTTTATAGAAATATTTAAGTATAAAATTATTTATTAAATAATTTATAAGTCATAATCTATTGATAATTTTGCAAGAATTAATTTATATTTATTATTATCATTATTATTATTCAAACAAATAATATTTTTGAATCAAAGTAGTAGATATACTTTCTATATATTGGAATTAAACTTACAAACTAATTTCAATTAAACAAAATAATTTAAAATTATTTTTCTATTTAAATTAAGTATAATGTTTTCTCAGTGTGAAGTTGTTATAAATTATTTTAAAAAATATATAGTTTATATAAACAAAAAACATGAAATTTGATAATTAATGAAACAAATTTGATATATTTTTGGCTCTTTTTAGTTTTCTTTGAAAAACTGGGACAGGAAAAACATTAATTCTTTTTTGGTTCATGATAATTTGTTACATCATAAGTCTCGAGATTTTTTTACATATAAGTTAATATATGTAAATAAAAAACTCGAGATTTTTTTACATATGTAAATAAAAAACTCGAGTTTTTTTAAATATATGTAAACAAAAAACTCGAGTCTTTTATTAATAGATGTAGAAGAGAGACTTGAAACTTTTTAATAAAGTTTAAATGTAATCAGTAATGCAATATTCCTATCTTGGTGAGTCCAATAGAGTCCTTTTCACTTAGACGTACACATATAATTCAGCACCTCAGAATTAAAATATATCATATATTACGTTATTTCAGTTATAGTCATGTTTCAATATTAAGTATAAAATATTCAACGAATGTATAAAATGCAACAAGAATGCATAAAATATTTCAGTAAGTTATGTGAGCTTGTATAAAATCCCCAACTCTCTCTCTCTCTCTCTTGCGCGCAGCTTAATCATATTCTTGCAAAAAGCAAAGTAGCTCCCATAATTTGAGAACCAAGTAGATATATACAGTGTAAAGCAGATATTTCAATTATACTAGGAGGGATTCTGCGTTCTTCTCGCATGCAGCGCCAGATAGTCGATAATCTGCAGCAAAGATGTCTATATACTTATTCTGAATAATGTAAAGTCGTTTCTTACATTTCTTACACATAGGAGCCTTTATCCGTTTTCTGCTGGTTTCTTTCTGCTGGTGACGCTAATTTAGACTTTAATGCAATATACAGAAATTTTAAAGGTTCTAGTCGTAGTATAGTAGTAGAGCGATGCTATATAGCAGCATATAGAGGTGAGGCAAACCAACGGACGGAAATTTATACCACCATAAGCCAAAATCCCGAAGGATAAGTAGCTACCGCTTCCGTTGCACCGCAAGGAAGCATCCGGACCAGGAGAGCCGGAGAGAAACCCACAGCTTTCACGGGCTCCAGACAAATTCTGAATAGAATGATGTATATTGACCATCAGCGAACAAGACTTTAAACTACCAAGTGTGCGAGGGACCTCCCGTGAATATTTCGACCTGGGAAATGGAAATCTTTGCCTGGTGACCCTATTGTGTCAAAGAAAAAAAAACTGACCCTATGAACCTATTTTACTTTTCAAAAAAACCCATAAAAGACTTTTCAGGGAGCCACGACCCTGGCCTAGTGATCATGACACCATTTTCACGGTTACCAGCAATTTAGAGAAAGTTAAGTCGTAAAGTGGCGAGGAATGCGAAAAATCATAAATAAACGGATGCTACCAGAAGAAGACGTCAAAAAGAAAGAAACGTCTTCCTCAAAAACCATTAGGCCTCAACATCTTGTTTCGTCCTTTGTTCAAATGTCTTGCGCGTCCTGGTCACAGAAGTAAATTTTTCAAACTTTTTTTCACTTCACAATAGAATTGCATGAATCGCATGTGCTTCTTGACTTTTTTTTATTGCACCAAGTAGTTTTGAAAATTGTCCATGATTTACGACGAGGATTTTTTTCTAATCGGGAATATTTAGCAATGGATCCGTTATATAACCCTTCGTTGGATTTTTTTTTCTCTCTTAACAAAGCGAGTATTCTTCTCTTTTCTTACTGCGCGCAATGAATCGGAGAACCTAAATTCCAAAAGATCGTCCTATTGAAAAATGGTAATTATTTTATTATTACCATATAATTTTGTTGCTCCTATTATCAGGGTAATTATATAAAAATATATCAGGATTATACTACAGGCTTTTCAACTATTTTATAGTGAAATAATAATTCATTATATTAGTACAACTTTTGTATTCTTTTCAAAAAAAATCTTTTTCAAAAAGAAACTGTTCTACAGTCCGCGATTTAGAGAAAGTGTCATTAGATTTCTCTGAAGAATCATTAAACATGTGAATAGTTATTATATTCATTACTATTTACCGTAATATTACAAATCTGTAGACAATAATGCAAGATTATGTTAATGTTACGCTTACAAGCATCTTGAAAAATTGTTTTTTGAAAATTAATTTCATTTATTGTTTAGTATTGCTTAATTAATAAAAAAAAATTATTTTTATCTGAAAAATAAAAAAATTCAGGTAATTTCATTAAGAAGAAACTCTAACCTATTCATTTCTTTATTCACAAGAAATAAAATTTAATAAATTTCAACTTCTGAAATTTAATAGTTTCTAAAAATTAAAACTCTAACTCTTCCAAAAATTCCAAAAATAATCATATTTCTTTATTCACAAGAAATAAAATTTCAACTTCTGAAATTTAATAATTTATTCTCAAAATTAAAACTATAACACTCTTCTAAACATTCGATTACTTTTTTACAATTTTGAACTAAACTTCATCTCTAAATCAATTATCTTTATGAATTTTTAATAATTTTTTGCAATTTCTTCGGAAATTTAATTTTTTAAATACAAAATAACCAACTTTTTACAATAATTTAACCAGTCAATTTTTCTTTTTAAAGATATTAATTAAAGTAGAATATTTTCAAAAATTTTAATAAAAAAATTCGTGAAATTGGCTTTATAAGAATATTTCTAAATAATGTTTTAAAATACACAAAGTTTTATAATTCTACATAATAGAAAAATGTCCAAAAAATTGAAATTTGGTAAAATCTATTTAAAAATAATTTAAATTTAGTAGAGCTTTTGAAAAATAATTCAAAATTTGACAAATTCTTTTTTAAATTATCGACTTTTTGAAAATACAAAAAAAATCAAATATTTCGAAGAATTTTAAATTATAAATGATTTCTAAAAAATTCTAAAATCAAAAATTCCAATTTACTCTATTCGAAGGTAACTGAATCTGAAAAAATTATGATAAAGCAATTTTAAGAATTATTTTTCTGTAAATATTATATAAAATATAATTTTTCGAAAATAATTGAATATTTTTTTTTTAAAGTTTTTTGAAGAACTTTAATTGAAAATTGTGAACATATACGATTATTTTCTCCAAAATGTTGAAAACAATTATGAAAAGTTTTAATTATTTATTTTGTTTGTAAATTTGAATTTTCGGAAATATTGAAAATAATAGAATTTCAAAAAAATTGGAGCGTAATAATTCAGAGAATTACTTTTTTAAAAACTATTTTAATATTATTTTCAAAACCTATTTTTCGTTAATTTTCATTATTAGTGAATTTACACTTGAAGATTATTCATGAAAATGTTTGAGAATTTAATATTATTTAGAAAATATTCAATTAAAATTCTTTGAAAGTTAATTTTGAAAAATTGTAATAAAATACTTAAATATATGATTTAGTTTGAATTAAATGTTACAGAATATTAATTATTCAAAATCTTTTTAATTGTAATGTTTGAAGAATTTAATTTAAAAACTTATTCAAAAATAAATTTTCAAAGATTTGTGTATTATACTTTTTATGCTAATAAAAATCGAAATAAGTTGTATTTTAGACTAAGAATATGGTATATTGTTGCAAAATTTGGAAAAAAAGTCGTAATTCTGTAATAAAAGTCGAAAAAAGTCGTAAATTTTTTCTTTTCAAAGATATTAATTTAGGTAGAATATATTCAAAAATTTTAATAAATAAATTCATAAAATTGGCTTTATAAAAATATTTCTAAATAATTTTTTAAAATACACAAAGTTTTATAAATAAATATAATAAAGAAATATTCAAAAAATTCATAATATCCCATATAATATTGAAACTAAAAAATTACCCTTTTTAAACTAACAAAAGAATATCTTCAGAATATGGAAAATTTTGTCACAGTGGGATATTTTAGACAAGATAATAACGGTATGTTTTTCTATTTTGAAAAATCACAAATTCCAAAGGGTATTTTTAAAAAATTAAATTTCCCTAATTTATTGATAAACAGTAGGGTATGATTTTGATGAAGTAGAACTACATTTTCCGGCATATATTAAAAAATTATGTAAGATACAGATTTAGAAAAAAAGAAGAAATGTTTGTTGACTCTAGTGATTGTCAAATATAAATTTCCATAATTATTTTTCACATTGATGTGTTTTGTGAAGATAAATGAGGTATATATAGTGATTTGAGTGAAAGTCATTTATCTCGAATGCAAATGAAACAGAACTAAACATGTGACTGATTCTACTATGATGTAGGCATTCCTATAATAGATCCCGCTGCATGTAGCGAACCTAACAACTTTATCGTCTTTAAATATAATGCCAATGGAACTTTCCTGGTGAGTCTAGATGAATGGTACATCTTTTTTTCCCGATCCAGTTGAACACTGTGAAAAATATCGAAATTATACCACATGCCGTCGAACCATCAGATGCACTCCCACTAGTGAATTAATATAACCATAAGATGATGACGATGATGAATACCGGAAATTCAAAAGCGAACTTTTGAAATTTTCCTTTTTGAATGTATACGTATATATATCTCCAGGCAAGGATCTCACTATACGCTCGTCTCTTATTTCCGGAACGTTATTCTTACTTTTTTGTTCCTCTCTTTTCTTTTTGCCCGCTCTCTGTTTATTCCATTCAACGTGTAACCAAGATTTTGGAGATAGGCTCTGGTGCCAAATTGAAAGATCAAAGGATTACAGTTTCCATGCTACATAGAGTGGAAGTAATTTCTGTTTTTAAATAAACCTTTCCGCTTTCACCCCTACTGCTTGCTTTTTGACCCATTTCATTATATATCACATGAGGCGACATTGTCTGCTATAGTTTAATTAGAGGAAACAACGTGTAATTGTGATTAAACAATTTCACGCCTGAAACAGAGAGATATTAAAACATCAGCGAATAATTATAATAAATATGGCAAATAATATCATTTCTGTTAAATAACATATTCATTTTTCTCATGAATAGTGAAAAGCAATTGCCAAAGCTTCAAAAGGTAAAAGTACGAATGATGGCTGTAATGAAATTCCATCTCTTCTAAATATATATCCCATGATGGAAGGGAATAAATTTGCAAAATTAATATTGAATCGGGAACAATTAAATTCGTTCAAAAAAAAATTTATGATTTAATTTCATTTTAATTATTGTATAACACTAGCGATAATTTAAAAAACTTTTAATTCAAACTTTGTTCACAAAAATATGAATTGGAATATAATACTATAATAATCGCAATAATCATATATTCCGAGTTAAGGGATTTGAGGAACAGTTACTCTTTTTTATTAATTTGACAAAAATTAAATTTTCAGAATTTGTCAAACAATATTTTTTCGAAAGAAAAAAAACACAAAACTCAAGCTATTCAGATGTTAGAAAAGAATATATATAATTAAATTTTGTTACTATATATAAACCCATAGTGTTAATATTTTTACTCTACTCTATTTATTACAATTCGCAAACTCTATAAAAACATTCCAACAGGGAAATCTTGAGTATTATTCAGATTCCCAGCGCAGGAAAGGAATTTGCATATCTCTAATTCGTGGTACGTGCTAAGAAAGTTTATTTTAATAATTTAAAATTTTTGTCAGCTGTTATTTGTTATCAGCTCACTTTCGTTATATATATATGTAAACCATGAATTAAACGATTCTATAATGAGATAAATGGGCGAAAAAAATTTTGAAATAGTAGAAGTGCGCTCACTTTAAACTCTCGAGTATTATGAAATCAGTGTCAACCAGACTGAAACATCCTGTCTTGGTAATTCTACTCGGCGTTGCAGTTTATAACAGTTTTAAAGGGAACATGACACCTATCTAATTCTCCGCCAGTTCACGGACTCTATTGTCTCTCAGGCGACGTGAAAATGCAGGTTTCTAAACCTGCATTTAGGTCACGGGGCCAGCTTCCTCTTCTCCTAGCTTTTATACCTACACGCAGGTTGACGAAGGTAAAATTCTTTCCAAGATGCGAGCCTTAAAGACCCTGGGATGGAATTAATTGACCATTCTAAGTTGTTATTATATAATTGAAACCATCAGTTTTAGAAACATTAAATGGGAAATTGTTTTCTTAATTATGTAGGAAATTGTTTTTTCAAAAAAAAGTTTTTTAAATCAGGAATTAGTTTCATTTTAATTTGTTTAGATTTATGATTAAATTGCAATTATGTTATCTAGTTTTACTTAATGTTCCTGCTTCAAAAAGATATTTATTTATAAAAAAAATGTTTAAAAAATTGTTAAAAATGTTAAAAATGTTAAAAATGTTAAAAATGTTAAAAATGTTAAAAATGTTAAAAATGTTAAATAATGTTAAAAATGTTAAATAATGTTTGAAAATGTTATAAAGAATTTGCGAAATTTTAAGTGAAAGCACAGAAAAATATAATTTTTCAATACATTTAATACTTGTAAAGTATATGAACAAAAAGAATTGAAAATTAGATTCAAATATTAATTATTAAAATTATTCAAAGAAAAGTAAATATTTTTTTCGAGTGTTTGTACATAAAAACATTTTTTTTAATTATTCATTAAATTTCGTAAAAATAATAAATTCTTTTAAAAGTAATTTTAATACAATTTTCAATGCAATTTTAATCGATGTCTTCGAAAATTTGAATTATTTAAAAAAATATTTTAATTTTTCCCATGAGTTGAATTATTTGAAAAAGTTTCAATAAAATTCTATTTAAGAATTCAATTGTTTTTAGAAATAATAAAATTATCGATGTACAAAAAATCATTGATAAAGAATGATTTTTATAATTTTTCCTATCTTTATATGAAAAAATTGAAAATTAAATTGAAATATTAAAATAAATAAAAAATCATTCATAGAAAATTATATATTTTTTTTAAATAATTTTATTCGAGTTTTTGTAAATAATGTTTTCCATTTTGAAAATTATTCCTCCAATTTCGTAAAACTAATGAATTTTTTTTTAAAGTAACATTAAATTTTACATTTTGGAAAAAATTAGAGATTTACAACGATTTTTATTGAAAACTTTTAAGAACAAAATTAAACTTAGAAAAAATTTTGTTGAAAAATTGTATTAAAATTTTTAAAATCAATTAACCTCTGCGAAGAATTTCATCAAAATTATCTTGAAAAATTCTTTCTGAAGGAAAAGCTTTTAATAACAAATTTTTAAAGAAAAATTATTATATGAAGCAGTGGAAACTTAAAATTCTCCCCTGTTAGAAGACACAACTTAATATTATGAATTTAAAAACTAATTTTAATTTTGAAATAAAGAATTTGTTAACTACTATATGAAATTCCACAGAATAAGTTTTCTGAATTAAAAAAATCTGCGAGAAAATAATTTACGAGTCATTTGATTAATTTCAACCCGTTTTTCAATAACAAGAGAAGAAAAACTTATAATTTTTGTCATCCATGTGAACTTTTTGAATTTTCCATGTTCTGCATATCACGGCAAAAAAATAACTTTAAATTTTTTCCATATCATAGACAATGCTCTTAATAGAATATGAAATTGATTTTATTTTTAATAATTTAAATAAGACTGTTATAAATTTCATGAAATTACCATTTTTAAAATGTTCAGAGAATAATTTTACTTAAAAATTAAAAAATTAATTGGATTTTGAAATAGTTGCTTTATTACAATTCGTATAATTTATATGGAATTTTAAAAGGTTTTAAATATTTTATACTTCTTGAAACTATTCTCGAAAGGTGAAAATAGTATAAACTTCAGGAGTACAAGTTTTTCTTGAGACAAGTTTATCTTTAGATTTTGCAATATATGTGATGAAAAATTTAAAATAAGCATTTTTCTTTCTTTAAATTATTACAGCTTTTATAGTCCATGTCTGCTATAACAATGTAAATATTTAAAACAAATTGGAAATTTGAAATGGAAAATAATTATTTAATGTATACGTGTTGTTAAAAAATGATCAAGAAGCATGAAAATTAATTAATTTCTTACATGGTTTCTGTATTTCTGAATACATTGAAATAATGTAATAATAATCGAATAGGTAGCAGATAGGATTATATTCCCTTTAAAACATTTCGAATAATTCTCCTTTACTATTATTTCACTTTAAATTGATCCTATTTTTGGTTCACTTTATAAAGAATACAGCATTTGCATTATTAACTAACACATTCTTGAGACATATTGAAAACTATTTTCGGTTTGAGTCTATAAAAAAAAAATTTGCATCATATAAAGTTTAATATACTTTCTTGAGAAATTTTCTTTATTGAGTGGCGCATCTATACACTGTTCACTGTGACCTTATTAATTAAGACTTCATCAACGAGTAAAGTCAACGCATAATTTCTCTATTTCCGGAAATGTCAGCTTTAAAATATAATCTCATTTAAGCTGCAAGCAGAAACAGATGTTACAATGTGAAATACTATATAATCTCGCAGCTTCGTAAAGGAATAAGAAGAAAGAAAATGAAAATTATTTAAAATAAGTGTGCTTGTTAAGCCCAGGAACTTATTTTTATATTTCACTTTTGATTCATGTCATAGTATATGTTCAAACAACGGAACTCATTTAAAAATAATCAGTTTTTCTGTCAAACTGTTTACTGCCACTTTGTTTTTAAATTTAAAAAACACGTTCTGAATTATAAAAAACGATTTGGGGTTTTCGTTGATTTATCACGCAAAGCATTATTGGTATGGAAAGTTTAAGGACTAGTCAGTTTAGGTCGGCTTTCATGTTTTAGAGTATAGTGGTGGTTTTTTTTTTACAAAGGCAAAAATATTCTGGTTAAGTATTAGCTATGATTTATAACTCATAACTTTTGCGGCCATAAAAAGTATGCGATTTCCGTCTGACTATTTCACCGAAGCAATGCACCTTTCTGTTAATTCCTCTATGCTTGCGAGAGAGAACTAAGGATCGTAATAATAAAAATTAAATAATTTCGGTTTATTACTTTATGTTTAGTTGTAATTGAGTTATGTAACGTATATTATATATTAAATTGTTCCTTATTTATTGCAGACGATTTTTACCGCATGTATACTTGACAGTTTTATGTGTATTTGTTAGGATTCGTCGTTCATCAATTTTTTATTGTGATTATTTCAAACTCGATTCTTTTATCAATTTTTTAATTTTCCCATCCGCCGTATTGTATCCACCATTTTGGATTTTTAAAATCCGATATCAAATTCATAATCTGGTCTTAATTTTTTGACGTGCAAAAAAGCGACAATAGTTGTTCTCATTACTTTCTAAACAAATTTACAAGTGCGCAAAAAGATTAAAAATCCGACAGAAATATTGAATCATTCTTCAGATATAATATATACAGGAAATCGCGTAAAATATGTGTTCCAAATAGGAAATATGTCATGTTTTTCCGTCCAGAAGAGACACATTTGGAAATAGGTGAAAAAGAAGAAGCTTAGAAATATGGCAAATGTGAAAATAAATTCACTCGTCAAGATCTTTTTTGGAAAAATATGTCAAAAAAAGAGAAGAAGAAGAGGTGAAGAAAAATGGTTGAAAAACGCAGGAAAAGGAAAATTATTCAATCTTAATCAAATAGGTGTGTGTGTGGCTTTCTCCCTGCCCGTTGACAGTTTTTACAATTTGCAAATCACTGACTCCGCCGATTTGCAAATCGTCAGTAACTCCATTATATTCCCTCTCGTCCGCAGATATCCAAATTCCCAGTGCGGCTCTCTATATACGAATCCGTAAATTGCCAGTAACTTCATCGCAGTTTGCATCTGTATTTCACTCCAGTTTCGCTATTATTTCACCAATTTAAATTTTTTTTCGGTACCATTTTAAAACAGTAAGAAAAGATGGCAAATTTTCGAAAGTTATTACAATTTTTTTTAATACTCGCAAGGAGAAAAGAATGCTTGACTCATTCCTAGAAGCCTTATATTCCATCCGTGGGACATCCGTGGAAGCCATACGAAATGATAACCCTTTTTGAGTTTTGAAACCTTGCACCGCACTTTCTTCCCATGGCGATTAAAATTTTAATAATTACTCATCCGGGCATTATTGGCCAAAACCACACACACACAAACATTATCCTATAAAAGTTGAAATTCTGAACCTTCAATCCACAAATTCTCACCGACACTGATTTACAAATCATTTACAACTTCAATATAGTCTTTCTGCAACGGATCCCCATATGAAGATGAATCAAGAATTTTTCCCCAAAAATTTTAGGAACAAGTTTTTTTGTGCGGAAAATTTTCAATAAATATGAAAATGACGTGTGTAAAAGTTTCGCGAGTGTGCGTCCCGCGCTACTCATCCCTAAGCTACTTACAAGAGAATAATAGATATTCCAACTTTGGAACACCTCGTCAAATATAGTTGATGATTGACGTATATATGCGCTTTAATAAAAGGAGGGACGAAGAGAATCCAAAGGGGGGAATAATACATTTCACAGAATGTATATATATATGCGATCAGTGAGTATATTTTATTATTGATTTTCGACCCCATAATGAAAAACCAACAAGTTAAAATTAGTGGAAACGATGATGAAGGGATCTGAAAAATAAATTTCACTCGAGATGATTTGAATATAAATGAGAAATTTTCCTAGGAGACTATTTTTTAATTTTCTTAAAACAAAAATTTACTAAAGAAAAATTATTAATATATGACATTTTTTTTTTTGCATAAAACATGTTGTAGAATATGAAATAAAGTATATAGACAACTTGTTAAAATTTGCAAGTCTCTCTCCTCTTCTGAAATATGTTATACAACTTTAAACAAAATTACTCCCAGTAAATTGGTTTTAAACCTAGTTTTGAAAGACAAACTTCCTTTATATCAAAGAAGTTTCTTGATTAAAATAAATTAAACAACATGTCTGTCCAATTATTTACTTCAGATTATATATAAGCGCGTTAACTTAACTAGTTTCTAAAATTTTAAATTTTCCACCCACGATCCGCGCACTGTGAGCCATGCCTTCGGGCAATTATTTACAATATTAAATTATTAAAACTTTTATGATCGATCAGAGGATCCGGTAAGCAGGATTCTTTATCTTTAAGCTAAATAAGAGTTGAAAAAAATGTAACCACACTGCACTCGAAAGTAATCAGGAACAAATCGACTTCCAAAAATATTTCCACATCGACAAATTTAAAATAGACAAAGTTTTATAATTTTGAATATAATTTAAAAATGTCCAAGAAATTGAAATTTGGCAAAATATTTTTCAAAGAAATTTAAATTTAGTAAAACTTTTGAAAAATAATACAAAATTTGACAAATTCGTTTTTAAATTATCGACTTTTTGAAAATACAAACAAAATTTAATATTTCGAAGAATTTTAATTATAAATGATTTCTAAGAAATTCTAAAATCAAAAATTTTAATTTACTTTATCGAAGGTAACTGAATCTTAAAAAGTTATGATAAAACAATTCTAAGAATTGCTTTTCTATAAATATTATATATCCTAATTTTTCGAAAATAATTGAATAATTTTTGTATTTAAAAAAATTTTGTTGAAGAACTTTAATTGAAAATTTTGAATATTATGATTATTTTCTCCAAAGTGTTGAAAATTATTCTGAAGAGTTTTAATTTTTTTAATTTTGAGTGTAAATTTGAATTTTCGGAAATATTGAAATTTAAAGAATATAAAAAAAATTAGAACGTAATAATTAAAAGAATCACTTTTTTAAAAACTATTTTAATATTATTTTCAAAACCTATTTTTCGTTAATTTTCATTATTAGTGAATTTACACTTGAAGATTATTCATGAAAATTTTTGAGAATTTAATATTATTTAGAAAATATTCAATTAAAATTCTTTGAAAGTTTATTTTGAAAAATTGTAATAAAATACTTGAGTTTGAATTAAATGATACAAAATTTCAATTATTCAAAATCTTTTTAATTGTAATATTTAAAAAATTTAATTTGAAAACTTATTCAAAAGTAAATTTTTAAAGATTTGTCTTTTATTCTTTTTATACTAATAAAAATCCAAATAAGTTGTATTTTATACTGAAAATACGTTGTTACAAAATATGTTGTTACAAAATTTAAAAGAAAAGTCTAAAAAGTAATACTCATTTCTTTTATTTTTATTATTTTTATTTGAGTTCATTGACTCCTTGTGCTTTTTATATGACGTGCAAATTGTCTCCTTTAGATTTTAGTCTTGTCTTGTCATTCAAATTTCATTGAGAATATGCGAATGTTTTGCCCCAAAGAACCAAGATTCATAAAAAGTGACGAATATCGGAAAATGATTAATTTTAAAACAAACCGTTCCATTATTAACAGAAAGGAAGATATTTTCACTCTGAGCAAAACTTTCATTCCCCTTTTCATTAAACTTTCCTGTATTTCTATCATTTTAATACTTTCTTAGAATAGCAGATTTTAATTTTCTTTCAGTTGACCCTGAACTAGTATTTGGAATTCTTAATTCCATCTTAATTTTAATCCTTCTAGTGGATTCATGAGAAATGCAGGTTAAAATTTTTATTAACTATATTGACATGATAAAATGTTTATATTTTTGTTAGGATATTAATAATTTTTACCAGTTAGCCTAAAAATACAGATTTTGGAACCTTTTTCAATATTGAAGTGTTCTGTTTTAATAAACTTAGCCTGATGAGGATGACAAACCCTAACTAAGAAAACAGTGCTCTTCTGATGATACTTCAATTTAAGTCAATTTTCTACTAAAATAATGATTTTATTATGACGTTTTGTTGTTTCTTTTTGAATTAATCAACGATGCTATAAATAGAAGAGAAATATTGTCTTTGCTACAATTCCCAGTATACCCTTCAAACCATCACGACGTTCTAATATCTATTATATTAAAATATTCCCTATATGTTAAAAGCTTATAGGATCCTATCCATCATCATCATAATACCATTACTATCATTATTTGACAAACAGTAAGTGTATTATTAATTGTTCATCGTACTACTTTCGATAGAATCTCCAAAGATAAAATCATTTATATTTCCAAGTGGAAACATATTCAAAAACCACTTGTCCGAATAATCTCACCATTCCATTATTTTCCACGCAATTAAAAATTGAAAACCTCTTCTCAATCATAGTTTGTTTTAGAAGATGAATAAAATATTTAAATGCGGAAATTTCTGATGACTCCGAAAGTCCGAATATATAGAACAACTATATAATGCGGCTCTTGACCGAAAGTGTTAAAGTTTAACAATCGCTTGGCGAATTCTGCGTGCCGCACAAATCAGTTGGCACGAGATTGATAACTAGTTTGATCAAACTATATCGTAGAACACATAGTGTGTGTGTGTGTTGGAAGTGGACAAAAGTGCAGAGGTTGCTCATGTGGAGAGTCACTACTGGGCTGTGCTGTGCGGTTTCGGTTGAATAAAGCACCTTCCCATCACTTTTCACCTCACCTCTTACGCCGCGGCTCTATTTCCCACTATTTCCCACTGCCAACCTCATACCTCATGTCAAGTGAAATCGATTTCGAACGAAATTTATGGAAAAGTGACTCGATTCTACACGGATCCACTGAATTAGAGGAAAACTGATAGGTAGACATACCTGAAAGCTAGAATTGATGTGCAAAATTGTAAAGCATATTTGTATTATCTATGGCAAGTAATGAATTTCGCCAATGGATTTACGATTTTCATTTGTATAATTGCGATAATATAATTATAATATCAAGTGGAGGAGACTTGGCCAATTTGTTGCACTGTTCATTCAAATTAATTCCACTTTCCACTAAGGTTTATTTATTTTCTGAGTGATGAATTTCTACCATGTTTCATTGTTCTTAATCCGTTATTAAAGGAACTGTCACAGTCTTTTAGAAAAATACTACAAAGTATACTATAAAGTAGTTGATGAAGGATTTTAAATTGTAAAATTTTTTAAATTGTTAAATTGATAAAATTCAAGTATTTTCAGAAATAGTGGGATTTCCACAGGAATTCAGCTAATTTAGAATTAGCATTTACAAAAAAAATTTCGAAAATTAGTATTTAACAAAATTTTTAAACAATTCATCACGATAATTCAATTACTTCCACAAATAACATTTTTCAATTAAATTTTTAAAAAATGTATTAAAATTATAATCAAGAATTCTACTATTTCCATAAATAATAAAATTCAACAAAGAATTTTAAATATTTCTAATACTATTTTAAATTAATTAATCGAAAAATTCTATTATTTTCAATTTTTCACTGAAATGCAAATTCTTTTTAAACATTTTAATGAAATATTTCGAAATAATTCAATTATTTTTATAAGTAAAAAAAGTTTTTGCAGGCTTTCAATTATATTTTTAATGCAATTTTATAGGAATTTAATTTTTTTTGTAAAATCTTTAGAAAAATTCATTTGTTAACAAAATTATATTTTAGAATTTTTTCACAGGAATTCTTCAAAAGAATTCAATTATTTTTAAAAATGACAAAATTTTTCACAAAAATTAAATTCTTTTTAAATATTAAAAAAAATTTTTTGGCAACAATTTAATTATTTTTGTAAATTAATAAAATTCTTCTCAGAAATTCAATTATTTTGAGGCGTTTTATTAAAATTCTTAGCAAAAATCAAATATTCTCATAAATAAACATATTTTTAACAAGAATTTAATTATTTAAAAAAATAAAGAAAATACCACTCAAAAATTCAATTATTGTAAATTTTTTAAAATAATTCTTTGTGAAATTTAGTTATATTTTTTAAAAGCTTCGCAATTCAAAGATTTTCAAAATCTACTGCTTTTATTAAATTTTAAACAGAATATTAAATTATTTACAACATTTTTTGCAAAAATCTTCTTACGATTTCAATTATTTTCATGAATAATAAAAATTTTACATCAGGAATTCAATTATTTAAATTATAATTCGTATAAAAATATTTGAAAGAAATCAATTATTTAAAAATTTCTCTATAAAAGTCTTGGATAGAATTTTAGAAAAATACTATAAAGGTGTTGATGAAATATTGATGAAAGAAGTTAATGTTACGTATACATAAAAAATCAAAATTTAATTAAAACAAAGATTGTTTTAGATTAGAAGGAATCTTCACAGTATCTCCTATTACTGCTTTGGATTTTCGTCTCCCATCGATTTAGCAATTCAAACATAATTCAATTTTTTCACATTACTGTTCATAATAAATTAATAATCTAATAAATGTTTGAAAACATATTTAAAATTTAAATGCTAATTTATAGCTACATATAATTTTGGGTAATCAAACTAAAATTATAGCCTGAAAGCAGCCGTCAATCTAAAGATTAAAGTAAAAATTAACATATGTCATATTAACCAACCAAGAAAGATTAAATGTGTTTCAATTAATGTTATTATCGTTTCCTGAAATTTCGAAATTCGAATGCAGCTTCACGCTGACTTGGCAGCTTAAATATTTATAAACAAAAAATTTAAAACGCCGTTAGAAGCGTGTATTTAATCACGAATCGCACGCCACTAAGTCACGATACCTATAATTGATTTCAAAATTAATGTCATTAAATTGTATATGAAGTTTAATTTATTAATAAGGTAATCGACCCATAGTCGTTGCGCGCATGTACCACTGACAGTTTACCTTACACAGACAATATTAAATATATTAATAATGTATTGTATTATGTACTATGCCAAACATAATTTATGAAAAAGTCTAATTAACACATTAAATAAAACATTCTTTATCGGAAATAATTAAATTGCTGTCAATCAATCAATTCGTAAAACTCCTGTTCGAATTTTATTATCACAATGGATTCAAACTAAAATTCTAATAGACCATATATCGATCCTATTAGCAGTGTACACTACAATTTATATTATTTATCAAAACCTTTACACCACATTTTATTTTAGTGATTTCATTTCAAACCCCTTTTTTAGAGCGAGAAGAAAACTTAATAGTGCGCATTATTGCATTTTTTACTATTAAAATTTATAATTTGCTAAAAGTGGTTTTTATTTTTTCTTTTCTTAAATTGTGGTTGCGAACATATATTTTTTTTAAAGGCGACTATTTATGTAAAGATAAATTTCAGGGCAGTTTCATAACGAATTGAAATTAATTAATGATTAATTCCTCAATCAACCAATCCTGAGTTGTTAAACTGGCTTTAATGATTGATTAACTTTTAATTGAGGTTGATAAAATTAACACCTAATGAGACATTATCAGAGTTCATTTTAATCACCATATTAAATTGAAAATTTTCTCCTTTTTTCAAAAGATTAATAATTAAAACTATATGAGGTTTATAAAGTTACTTTATAACCATAAATGTTTAATTCTTGTAAAATCGTTTTTATTTGACAAAATGTTTAATATGCAAACTTCTTAAATGTGAAAATTGAGACTTTTAGTCCTTAACGTCTTGTATCAAATGAAATAATTATATACTCATATACCAAATATATATAATAGATTTAAGAGTCTGCTCATTTTAAAAAAATATAATCACATTTGAAAATACACCAACTTGAAAAATTTATAATATTTCCAGACATTTTTTTGCGCTTCTCAAATTATCAAAGTTTGGAATAATTAAACACCAACGTATAACTATTCATTTGATATTAAAATTCTATGAAGGCATTTCACATATACAGATATATGCTCTTGTAATTTAATATTGAAATTGTTCTCCAAAAAGGTTTTATCTGTTAAAGTGCAGTTTGTTAAAATATAAATTTAACAATTTCGTACTTTATATCCTACAAATTTTAGAAGTGCAAAAACGATAGTTTAACATATACATATATGAATTTGGTTCATTAATTACTTCAAGTTATATTCTGGAAAGTTGAAAATTTACCATTTCATGTGTATATGTTTTAAATATTCAATTATAAGTTACAAATATAAATTTTAGAACAAAAAAAATATTAAATATAATTTAAGAGAATTTTACAACTTTTTAAAGAAGAATCCATTTCAAGAAAATTGTATAAGTATATATAGTTACTTAAAACTTTCATGTTAAATCTACAAAATTTGTCAGAATAAAAAAAAATTATTTTGATTACAAAAAAAACACCAACTTTTTGAAGTATATATTCTTAGTCATCGACTTTTAAGAAATTATGTTAATCATAAGAAAACAAATTGAAAAGGAATACCTACAAATCAAATTGACACTCGAGACTTGTTTGCTTGCTTAATTTTTTTAAAACTAGGTTAATTTCTTTAAATGAATAAAGAAAACAAAAATTCTACATTATTTATGAGAAGCGTAATTGGATACATCATTCCAGTAAGTTGTGATGTAAATAAAGTTCCCGGAAATTATGTAAAAGACTTTTTACAACGATAAATTGCAAAATAAATTTGTGGTAATTTTAAATCTGAATTTTCTGAGAATATAAGCATTCGAATGCCATGTTGTTGATTCAGAAATTGTATTTTTTAGTGTAAATTATTCGATATATATTTTCAGATTTAAAAGATATTCAAAGTAGACTATATTTAATTCAGAGTATAGGTGTATCAATTACTGTGGATTATTCAGTTGCTGAATTTTTGTATGCAAAAGATAATTATTCCAAAAAATATTCAAGATTTAATTATTTTCTATAGCATTTTAATAAAATTTTGCAAAAAATTCAATTATTTAAAAAAATTGATAAAATTCATCTAATATTTAATTATATGTTCAGAAATAATAAAGTTTCCACAGGAATTGAAATAATTTACAATAGAATTTACAAAAGAATTTCGAAAAAACCAGATATTTAACAAAATTTTTAAACAATTTTTCACGATAGATCAATTACTTTCACTAATAATAACATTTTTCATGGAAATTAAATTTTTTTAAAATTTATTAAAATTATAATCAAGAATTCTACTATTTCCATAAATAATAAAATTCAACAAAGAATTTTAAATATTTAAAATACTATTTTAAATTAATTAATCGAAAAATTCTATTTTTTTCAATTTTTCACTGAAATTCAAATTCTTTTTAAACATTTTAATGAAATATTTCGACATAATTCAATTATTTTCATAAGTAAAAAAATGTTTTTGCAGGATTTCAGTTATTTTTAATGCAATTTTATAGGAATTAAAAATTTTTTTTTGTAAAATCTTTAGAAGAATTCATTTGTTAACAAAATTATATTTTAGAATTTTTTCACAGGAATTCAATAATTTTCATATATTTAAAAAAAAAACTGTTCGAAAAAATTAATTATTTCACATACAATTTTAATTATTTTTTAAAAGTAATTCAATTATTAGTTTAGATTGTAATAAATTTATCCCCAAGAATTCAATTATTTTTAAAAATGACAAAATTTTTCACAAAAATTAAATTCTTTTTAAATATTTTTAAAAAATTTTTTGGCAACAATTTAATTATTTTTGTAAATTAATCAAATTCTTCTCAGAAATTCAATAATTTTGAGGCATTTTATTAAAATTCTTAGCAAAAATCAAATATTATCATAAATAAAAATATTCATAAGAAGAATTTAATTATTTAAAAAAAATAAAGAAAATACCACACAAAAATTCAATTATTGTAAATTTTATAAAATAATTCTTAGTGAAATTTAGTTATTTTTAAAAAACTTCGCAATTCAAAGATTTTCAATATCTACTACTTTTATTAAATGTTAAACAGAATATTAAATTATTTACAACATTTTTTGCAAAAATCTTCTTACGGTTTCAATTATTTTCATGAATAATAAAAATTTCACATCAGGAATTTAATTATTTAAATTATAATTTGTATAAAATTATTTGAATGAAATGAATTATTAAAAAAATTTTATATAAAAGTCTTGGCAAGAATAAAATATTATTTTTAATATTTAAATTCTTTCATGGATAATTAATTTCATTGGAGAAATTTAATTTACTAAAAGGATGAGAAAGAAATAAATATTTTTTATGAAAATTCGGAAAGAATCTGGTGTAGAAATTTATAAAAATTCATTCAATAAATGAAAGAAGGAAAAACTCTCGGAATCTCATGAATAAAAAATTACTATCAAAATTGCAAAGACAGGTTAATTTTTATTTTAGATTAAAATTCATGAAAATTAACTTGTTATATTCGAATACTTTTATTATTTGCCTGGTTTTACTTTAGAGACATGACTTTAGTATACGTATATTTTAAATGAATACGTTAAAATATTGAAACTCAAAATGTATGAATAGATTAATAAATATGTTAACGGATTTTAATTTGAATTTAACATTCTTTTATAAATAAAATTTATGTATTATGTACCTATACCTATAAGTGAGTGTATGTATTATTTATGTATATGCATCTGAATGTATAAATATATAACGGCGATTGTATTGACCGTTTTCTTTCATAACTAAAACAATTTTTTTTTACTCAACTTTCTTTATTTAAGTTTAAATTAATAAATTTTTGTCATGTCATTTCTTTAATCAAGTCGAAGATTTATCTTGCGTTTCGATAATAAATTTAAAAGTAATAAAGTTATTTTGATTGTAACGTTTTTTTTCGTCTCGAACCCATAAAAATTCGTCTCGCTCTCCTCTACACACGCATTTGATCTGGAGTTTTTCCGGTGGAATTTCACTTTCAACTCAACCCATATATACAGTGGGTCGAAAAATGAAACTGAAGGAAAAAGGGTGTCTCTCTGGAAATAAGAAAAATGACCCAGTGAACTGCCACGAGACTCTCTGCGCGACCAATCACTGCCCTACGGCAGGTGGCTCTTCGATTCTTAAAAGCCGTTAAATACTCAGAGAAACGAAATTCAATGTCCCAATGATTCAGTATTTATTCACAATGCCTTTTGGGGATTGACTTTCAGAACACCACCCGCGGTTCGCACTCCGGGAGATTTAGTATTTCTTGCTACAGAAAAACTTCGCATCCGTCTGCTTCTCGCCCTATGCGTTGACATTCTCTCGAAAACTATCCATGAAAGATGCGAGAAAATTTTTTGATTCTTCCTTTACACGGTAATTTTCTGCAGTCCAGTAGCTTCCACTGACCCAGTGACGAATAAAGTACGTTTTGGATATTAGCAGGTATCGAGATGATTAGGATTGTACTACCGTGAGGAAAATGAAAGCGAAACTGATTGATTTTAACGCACTGCTTCTTTGATTTCATCCACCCTAGGAGTTGTTTTTTTATGTTCGAATTCAGAAAAAAATGCATTTCTAGACATCTTATTTCATGATTCAGATACTAACAGTTTTTTCTTTGTACCTCGGTCGAAAGTATACGTACTTTTCTCTTCGATTTCGCAGCAGAAAATCGTGAATTTGTGCTATGGTGGATCCACGAACTATAGATCGTAAATTTACTGTCGGTAAAATTACTACCGTCGGTAAACACGAAAATTGCTAATTCCATGAAAAAACAAATTATTTTTTGAAAATAACTATTAACTTTTTAACAAAACTAAAGGAAATTGAATTCTGGAGAAGTTACAAATTCAATTAATTTCAAAACTAATAAAACTCTTCGCTAAAATTCAATGTTTGAATATTATTTTTAAATTTTCGACAAAATTTAAAATATTTTGAAGAGTTGAGTTTACAACATTCATGAATAGATCAACTTCGAAAGGTATCACAAAATTTTAATAATATTCTAGACAAAATGTTAATTACTTTCAAAACATTTCAATGATTTTATATATTTTCTTAGTTTCTTTAAAAGAACTTAACTTTTTTTAAAGTTTTAATAATTTAAATTCTTCTGAATTTAACTAAATTTTTCATTAGACATTTATTTAATTAATTATTAAAAATAATGGATTTATGGAAGAATTTTAGTTAAAAACACTAAACTAAAGGAAATTGAATTTTGGAGAAGTTACAAATTTGATTATTTTCAGAACTAATAAAATTCTTCACTAAAATTCAATGTTTGATCATTTGTTTTTAAATTTTCGACAAAATTTCAAATATTTTGAAAAGTATTACAATTCTTCTGTGAAATTCAATTATTTTCAAAAATTTAAATGATTTTATTTTCTTTAGTTTATTAAAATTTTCCTAAAGAATTCCATTTTTTGAAAAGAAATTTTAATAAAATTCTACAAAAACATTTAACTATTTTCCAAAATAATAATAATAACAATTTCAACGGAGTTCAATAATTTAAAATAGTTTTTATAAATTTCTTAACAATAATTCTATCATTTCCATAAAGAATTTTATTTTAATTTTTATAAATAGCAAAATTATTCGACGGAATTCAATTTTACGGTCAAGAATTTTTAGAAAATTCACTGCAAAATTCAATTATTTTGATAAAAAACAATATTTATTTAAAAAATTCAATTATTTTCAAATATTCTTCTCAATTTAACAATTTTCAATATCAACTACATACTGTATTAAAAATTTTCCAAAAGAATTTCATTATATCAAAAATAATGTTAATACATTTCTATATACTCAATAATTTAATTATTTTCATAAATAGTACAAATTTAACAGAAATTCAATTATTTTCAAAATAATAAAATTCTTTTTAGAAATTGAATAATTTTTATCAACAATAAAACTCATCGTATACAATTTTTTTCATTTTTAATATCACAATTTAAATCGAAGTCATCGAAAAATTTAATTATTCTTTAACAATTTTTTAAACTATAATATTAAAATAATGCAATTATGTAAAAAGTTGATGAAATTCTTCACAAAAATTAAATCACCAAAAATATTGAATTATTTAATAAATTTTTATTTTTATATTTAAATTCAATTGTCGTAGACTTTTCGAACACAAAAATTGATTTAAAAATGAATTTCAGTTAAAATTTTAGTTAATAATGGAGCATTAAGTGTATTGCACTGAGGAAAATTTTTTTTAGTTCAAAAATAAGCACTCATCCAAAAAAATATGTTTCAATTAAACTAATTTTGTAATTGAATTAAGCATAATTTTTATTCAATCAAATTAATCATGTATTAAATCAAAGTTATTATGTTTAATTCAAAAATAATTTTTGGTTGATAACAAAGATAATTATGTTTGATTAAAATATATTGTTTTCTCAGTGTACAGAGTTAATTTATAGAAATATATAATAATTAAATTTTGCAAAGGTTTTAAATAAAAATGTTGGAAAATCTGAATGTATCATATGCTAAGAATTTGGTAGAATTATTTTTTTTAAAAGGAAAAAAAATTTGAAACTAAAAATTCTCAAGGTCTTGTTGATAAAAAGAATGACCATTTGCCATGTATACTTTAGAAGGGTCCGCGTATATATAGTTATATTATAAATTTGGATCTTCTTTCTCTTATTTATAATGATTGGTGAACAATAGGAATTAAAAATTCCTCTCCACGCTGTTATTTATACCTTTTTGGTCAAGTTTTATGTGAGCCGAGAGGAATGAATTCTCTAATAAAGCACTTGAAACGAAGTGATGCAAGATCTATCAAGGATCGTTTGGATTTTGTCAAAGCGAAGCATCGCAACGCCGACGGTGAGAAAATGTTTTGGGACAGTCATATAATTTACCTTCACTCTTTCTGGTCGCGCGGTATATTTTCTGTGTGCTTGTGTTTGTGTGTGTTGTGGATGAAACTCTTTTTGGTACCGGTTCGACGTCAATGTCGCGCATTTGGAATAGAAGGCCCGTGGGCGCGGCATTGTTTTTGCTCTGAAAGAGAGAGAATGAGAGAGAGAGAGAGACCCGGGATGTACACATTCAGAGCTCAATTCGGCTACAGAATGAACCAAATGGTTTGGAATGTAGGAATGTGCGACACATGCCGACATTCACGATTTATTTGGCGTCGATGCTAAAGGCGTCAGATTGAAACCGCTGATCACAAAGGAGTGATTCGCAGTTCACTCGTATTTGAGATGGTTCACAAACCATTCGTAAGCTGAGATCGCTGGAATTTTAGTTGTTAAACCGCTTCGCACGAAATAAGATAAAACCTCTGGGGTCTTCTCTAGTTTCATCAGAATTCTCTGCCATTACGAGAGTTGTAGATTTTGTTTCGTAGAGGAAATAAAATTGAGTGAGAATCCTTTTTTATCCGGTTTCCTTTAGTAACATTCTATAATTTATCATTTCTGTTCTAAATAATTCATTGAATAAGGTTGTATTCTTTACTCTTCTTACAATGACACTAGTACAACTCATGTGGTCATTTTTAGAAGCGTGTAAATATGGAGTTTTCTTTACCGACAGTCGGACGTTACCGACAAATTATAGTATAGCCCGAGCGCGGACGATGGAAAAACAAAGTACATAACCTCAAACTGTAAATTTCTGTCACATGTAACAATAAACATTTAGAAAACTTTGTCAATATGTTTAATGCAAAATAAAAGAATAATTTTTTGCAACTAACGATATGTATCTATTGTAGAATTTTTAACACCATGTAAAAAGTGTGTAATTGCCGATATACATAACTTTTAACGTATTTGCGGTTAAGCGGTTATCGGATCCACAACGCGACTTCGTATTGAGGAATGCTCCTCAGTATGACAAACATCATCTTGAAAATGTTGAACGCTCCAACAATGTGCGAAACTCGCGATTAGATATGAACTCTCCAGTCTTGATATGTATGCAGAGGAAATTGCAAGCAAAATTACATAGAACATATTCTCTCTCTCACTTTGGTCAAGTATTACCTTTGCGTGCAATTCAATATCACCCACAGCAGCAAACTTGGAAGTTTAGGCGGTCTCTGAATGTTATCGATCGAGTGTAAATCTAAACACATGTATCATTCGCCCCTATTTGGCCACCAGCTGCAAAACAGTTTGACCATAATTTCAGAAATGCCCGCATTTTCTGACGCTCCTAATATACACACACGAGCTCGAAATTATTTACTTTATGACGTAGAGGAATAAATTGATGAACGTAAAATATAGAAAATATCTCTCGCCATAGCTCTCTGTTATACTAAACAAATGTTTTTATTGACTCTGTCAAAGAGGATATAAAGACATTGAGTGTCAAAACTAGTTTCTCTCTCTTTAGTATTAAAATATGGGTATTTTGGAAATTTTCCATAATTGTATATAAATTGTGGTTTCTGATCACGAAATAGTGATAAATAATTCTCGATATGCTCGTCATTCACTGGTTATAGATTTGACTCCCTGTGTCTCCAGCTGCGCAAGGGACTCGCGCTTTCTTTGATCAGGATTCTCAAACACCTTCTGGAAGAAGAAAGCAATTATAAACTGTTATCATCTGCATCTCGATTTTTTACTAAACGAATCCTTATCAACTTTTTGTTTTCTGTACTTTTAGAGCTTTTTGAAGGACTTGTCAATCATGTCTGCAATTTTTCTGCATCTGCACGAGTTCTTGTTTTTAAAAAATAAGAAGTGACAGCACTTTATCTTGTTCCTGGGAGTAAATCTCGGTAGAAACGATAATATATTTTCCAAAGACCGTTTTTTTGTCAGTAACATTTCATCCTTTTATATAAAAGGAACAATCTAATAGTGATTGGGAAACGTGACATCATCTGACATACATATTAGGACAGAGAGGATCAAAATTACCCAAACAGATTTACATAATTCTTTAAAAAATGTTCCTCTCCCATGGAGGCTACTTTCTTAAAAACTTATTTAACATTTATTACACAAACACACTTTCTTTGAAACCAAGAATGTTCTTCATATTGTATATATGATTTCTTTAAGCAGACTTATTTTTAAGCAAAGACTTATTTGAAAAATAGAGTTTTCATAAATTAGAAATAGAATGAAGATATTTTGATTGTTCAGTTTGCCGCACAATTGAATAGCAAACAGAAAAGGAGAGCGGACAACAACAAAAAAATATAGAAATCATAGTTGCGCTTTTGAACGTTTATATATAAATCCAGGAAGATATGGATCCTCTTCCATTATAAAAAGCAACACCTCGATCACACCAAGGGTGGTAGTGGTGGACTTAAATATTTTTCAAACGAATTCTGAACATCCTGTGTGTTGCTCGGGGATCACCCGAGTCGAAATCTCCAGCCGAGAGTGTTTCCTGCGATAATATTCCTATTAAATCCCGCGGATAAAGACGTAGAAATGTCAGCATTTATATTGCGCGAGCCATCGTCGACAATGCTTTTAGGTATCTTTCGCCAGGCACAATGACATTCGAATGTTTTCGTAATATAATGTCTAATGGGTGGGTCTCCATTTGACAGGAGCAACAAGAGGTATATCTCAATGTTTTGCCAGTTCCTTCAGCTGCTGCCATTGTACGATAGAAAGGAATTGACAATAGTCGGGTTCAAATAACGTCTTGCATGCTGTAGGTATACCTGCCAAAAGGGGGACCCACGTTTTATTATTATATTTATTCTTATTCTTATTATTATATTGCATTTCAAACTTTTTTTGGGGACAGTTTATGGGACACGTTGAACTTAATAGTTTTTTTTTGTACATAGGGAGGAAATTTTAATCTCGATTTTAATTTTAACATACACAGTATGTAAAACTCATGTGTTGTATATGTTGCAAGGTAAAGATAAAACGCGGTTTGAGAGACATTTCTTTATAATTTGACATCAATGTCATGATACACAAGTTCATGCAATGATCGTTTTAATGACCTATCAGAGCAATCCATCTGACATGAGATGGTAATGGTCTCAGGGAGCGATTAAAAGCAGCATATGGAAGATACAGTTGCGGTATCAGCGGGACCTATAAATTAATTCGAATTATTTTGATTGAGCATTTCCGCGCGGTGGCTGACACTTTTATAAAACTGTCAGTTGCTTGACGCCGGGGAGACTGCCTGCGCGTCTATAGCGCATACATATAACGTGGGTTGACTTTCAAAGACGCCCAGTATGGCATTTTAGCATTTAATCGTTCAAGACTAAGACACTATGTAATTTAGTCTAAGCCGTCGATTCAACTAAATTATACACATATTGCGATCAAACATTTCCCAAATTGACGCGTCAAGGTGACTCAATCCCCTATTTTACAGTACAATATATTTAAAAAAATAATTACACTATATTAAATTTTTGTTTATCAAAAAAAAAGGACAAATTACTCTAATATTTCCAATATAAGATTCTCATTAAAAATAATTGATCCAAAGAATTGATTTTTTGTTTTCTTAATTCTTGAAATTGACATATCTCAAGAGTTTCATTATTCTACTGTCTTGTGTATGTATTAAAAGTCGTCACGAATAATAGACTCAAAACGATCCCCTTCGTTTTGTGCTTATCATCTTTAGAATTTAATGCTGTTAGTTTGTATGAAGCGCGCCGCAAGAAAGAATCTTTCTGACAGGGACGTGACTCATGAAAATGTATATACAGAATATATATTGTTAACCAATGAGAGAAAATTCTCTCATCTGAACAAGCATATTTATATTGACACGAGGAATTTGCACAGTTATTGTACTTGAGAATAATTTGCCTTTTGTTTTCTTGTTTTTCTTACATATAGTGGTCACAGCGGCGAACTTGAATCCCATATTTATGGGAAATTTAATATACCCTTCGGATTTTAAGGTATCCTTTCATGCAGACAATGATCTTTGTACAAGTTTGGAGACCGAGACCCAAACACAACAAAGATCAATGTTTAGGCCATGTGATCTTTTTCTAGAATCAAATTTGTCGAGCTACTGTTTTTAACTATATATATATATATATATAGAAATTGTGTATTTTTTATTCACTGATTACAACTGGATAAAAACATTGTAGAAACATTAGAAACGTTAGAAACTTAAAAAAAGTTAGAAACATTAGAAACATCAGAAACATTAAAAACATTATTAGAAACCTTAGAAACAGAAGAAACATTGGAAACATTAAGAACATTAAAAACTGTATATTAAGTATTACGATTAAAAATAAAAAGCGAGACGTGGGGCAAAAAGTGAAATATGGGAAGTAAAAGGCGTGGAGTGGAATTCCAACCCCCTGTCCACGAGTTCTTCTATAATTAATCATACACAGAATGGGAGAATTTTTATTTTTGAAACCACTTGTTTTTAAAAGGAACCACAGTTGTGAACACCTCTCTCCTATGCTAATTAAAATATGAATAATTACTCCTATCGAAACTTTTGTCAAATAAACACAGAAAAAAATTTTAATCCTGAAATTTTAATGAACAGTTCGGTAAAATCTAAGATAAAGTGTTCAGTAAAATAGATCAATTGCAAATTTACTGAATAATTCCGTAAAAGAAATTGATTTTGACAAATTTAATTAAAACACTTAAAAATAAATTAATTCTTGTGAAAAATTCGGATACTTTTGTAAAATGTAAGTAATTAATATACGAAGAATAAAAAACGGTTTTTAAATAATTAATTTTTTGAATGAAATGAAAACTAAATTTTTATGATTAATTACATTTTTTTAACCGTTTCTGCAAAATTGTGTTAAAAATAAAAAAAAACTTGCGATGAATAGTAAAAAAAATGTTTTTAAATGATTATTAAAATTATTGTTATTTATAAAAAGAATTTTAAAAAACAGTTTTTTAAATAATTAATTTTTATGAATAATTACATTTTTTAAAACATTTTCTACAAAGTTGTGTTAAAAATAATTGAAAACTTGTAATGAGTAGTAAACAAAATTTTTAATGAACATTAAAATTATTATTAATTATAAAAAGAAATAAAAAAGTTTTTAAAAAATTAATTTTTTTAAAGATTTAAAATTGAATTTTTATGAATAATTATATTTTCTTTACCGCAATTTCTGCAAAATTGTGTTAAAAATAATCGAAAAGTTGCGATGAACAGTAAAATAAAAATAATAAAATGAATATTAAAATTTATATTTTTTATAAAAAAAATTGAATATTTGCTCAGAATTTTATTACAATTTTCATAAATAATTGAAATCCAACGACGAAACTTTCAAATATATATATTTCAAAAAGAATTGAATTTTTGTGTTATTTTCGAAAATAATTAAATTCATGCGGATGACTTTATTAGAATTTTTATAATAAACTGAATTTCCAAAAAGAATTTTAATATACTTTAAAAAATAATTGAATTCTTGTGATGAATATTGTTATTTTTAAAAATTATTAAATTTTACAAAGAAAATTTTTTTTAAGTGCCTCAAAAATAATTATATTGTTTGACATAATTGTTTTCCTTTTAACAAATTTATTAAAATATTTTGAAATAAATGAATAATTGAATTCCTGAGAAGAATTTTATTACTCATGAAAATAATTGAATTATTGTCAAAAATGTTTTTAAAAAATTGATCTTCTATGAAAAATTTTGTATCTTATAAAAACAATTGAATTCTTCGTAAAATTGTTGAAAATATTGTTTTAGAAATCTAATTATTTCTTAATATAACAAATATTATGAAAATATTATTTTAAATTACTGATAATTTTTGTGGAAAACTATATCTGTGAAAATAATTAAAACTTTTTGATGAATTTTATTATTTTTAAAAATAATTTAATTCTATTAAAAATTTATAGTTGTTTCTTGAAAATAATTAAATTTTGCAAAGAATTTCATTAAAACACCTGAAAATAATTGAATTTTCAGGAATAATTTTGTTATTTATCTTTAATATAATTGAATTCTTCCGAAAAATTATTTTTAAAAATAATTGACTTATTAGGAGGAATTTTAATAAAATCTAAGAGAATAATTGAATTATTTCTAAAGAATTTGATTTAAATTGTACTTTAATAGTTTATTTCTTACTAACAATATTAAAATATTTAAAAATAAATGAATTATAGTGAAAAATTCGTTTTAAAAAAAAAAATTTTTAATTGTATTAAAAATAATTGAAATCCGCCAAAGAATTTTATCATTTATAAAAATAATTGAATTCTTCATAAGAATTTTGTTACTTATAAAAATAATTGAATTCTTCATAAGAATTTTATTATTTACAAAAATAATTGAATTCTTCATGAGAATTTTGTTATTTATAAAAATAATTGAATTCTTCATGAAAATTTTATTATTTACAAAAATAATTGAATTCTTCATGAAAATTTTTTTATTTACAAAAATAATTGAATTCTTCATAAGAATTTTATAAACACTGTTGTATATAATTTATTTTTTAAAAATTATAGTACAAATTGCAACTGATTTTAGCAATCTTATGGATTATTAAAATATTAAATATTACAGCAATGTTGTTTTGCCACAACATGTATATACTTTGCAATTGCATGAATATGTATGATTGCATTTACGTACAGAAAAAAAAATGAATTACACCCAGATCTGTACTCGCATATAGTATTTAATCAGAAATAGGCGTGGAACTAATAAATACCCCCACCATATATGCCAATGAAGAAAAAGCTCTCTCGCCTTCACATTGTGAATTCTGAACAAGAACAAATGATCATGTAATCAGCACATGTACCTATATGCTAATTATTGAACGATATAATTACGGTTATTATATTGTTGTATGGGACAAAATAGGAGGTCTTTAATAAACATTCACTATGCAAAGCAATACCGTTATGGGACAATAATTGTGCAGCATATACGACTTCAAAAATAAGTGTCGCTCACTTAGTTCCTATTGTTGATGGTGAATTGTTAATTATACAACTAAACGTGTGGTTGTAATTGTATCCCTTTTGTATGAAACCGTTATTAAAATATACAAGTGACGATTATAAAAATTACAGTTTGTGTGTGACAATTATTAGTCTCCTTTTTTTCATTTATTCTCGTCTCATGGATGATTCTGGGTAAATAAATTTCAATAGTAATTCGAAATTATGACTGAAATTATGCCTGCATGTATATAGATAGACTGCGGAAAAAAAAGGAAGGGAAGGAATTTAAATCCCCCTTGCAAGAATTTTTAGCGATGAAATACCTTTGATAAATAAATTTCCATGCATATTCATGTGCGTGAATATTATATATTTATATTAAAAATGGGAATGTAAAAAGATAGTTACTAATTTGAAAGTTAAATTTTGTTTTCAACTTGCAGGAGGAAATGATGTTATACAGTATATACATATTATGATTAAGAAAAATTAATTGTCATTGCTTAAGTTCTATCTATAATGTTAACAAGTAAACAGCTTTTATAGGACTTTAATTAAATGAAAGACACGCTATAGAACGAAAGGCAATGTATATTACATTTTCTTTTCAAGGCTTCTTCAATCCATGAAGAGAAGCCTCATTGGGGTACTGAAAGCGTAGCAGGAGACGACATAAATTCAATTAGAAATATTTGAGACGAATGACCAAATGGAGTAATTGATTAATTTGTTGTTTATAAAACGAAATTGGATTTAAAAACACCCGGGGGAGAAATAATCTTCAATGTAACACGCATAAATTGTTCTTCCGATAATTGACTTTTGGTCAAACTATAACCTGACAAGGTAAATTAAAAGTTATTATTAATATTAAATTGATTGAAAATATATTTTATAAATACAAATTTAAAGATTACATACCATGAAGCAATTCATAGGAAAATTAATTAATTTCTAAAAAGTTGTTACACAAATGTCATGAACTTTTAGTTTAATAAGCCATAAATTTATCCGAAAATCGCGCTGAAAATTGGCACACTGTACCCAATATTTAAATGCAGATTTTAAGTAGAATTAGAAATTATATCAAATATTTGCAGTAATATAATGCAATTACGACTTTGGCGTCGCCATAATTTCGGCAGACATTAAATTAAAGGTAATTTTTCTGAAATCGAATTTAGTGCACGTACATTTAATGAAAATGTATAAATTACTGTCTGACATAAAAAATATAATAATAAACCCGAATTATAACGTTCAAAATCTATAAATTTTTTTTATCAAACATTCACCCGAGAAAGAGGCAAGCACATATAGGTCAAACTTTAAATTCGCTAGTACTAGAAAACTTTCATCAAATTTCGCCTTTAAAATTCAATTATTTAACAAAAAATTGATCAAATTAATCCAAAATTCAATTATTTTTATTAATAACAAAAATTCCACAAGGATTTAATTTATTTAGAATAGTAATTTGATGATTTCAAAAAAAAATTTTTTAAAATCAGTTATTTAAAATAAAACTTTTATAATATTTATTATATTTCGAAAAAAATTAATTGCTTAAAACAATGTTTTTAAAATTCTTATGAAAAGTTCAATTATTTAAAAAATAAAAAAAATTTCACAGAAATTCATTTCTTTTTTAAATATTTTAATAAAATTTTCCAAAATAATTCAATTATTTTCATAAAATTCTTAGGAGTTCAATTATTGAAAAAAATATCAATAAAATTCATGCTAAAATTTCTATTGTTTTAAAAAATTATTCATTAATTCAATAATTTTCAATATTCTACTATTTGAATAAAATTATCCAAAAGAATTCAATTATTAAAGAAAATTTTTCATAATATTCTGCAAGAAAATTTTATCATTTTCCTCCAAAAAAAATCCAAAGATTTTCCTCTAAAAAAAAAAATAAATTCAATTATTTTCAAGAATTTTAATAAAATTGTTCAATAGAAATTTTAAATGCAACTTTATTTAAATTTTGTTGAAATAATTTAATTATTTTTTGGATTAAAATAAAATTCTTTCCAAGAATTCAATTATTTACTTAAATAACAAAATGATTCCCAAAAATTCAATTACTTTGAGGCATTTTATTAAAATTCTTTTGCAAAATTCAGTTATTTTCTTACATAACAATATTAACAATATTTATCTCAAGAATTCAATTATTTTTAAAAGTAATAAATTTCTTTTCAGGAATTCAATTATTTGTTAAAAAATTTCATAAAATCGTTCGCAACAATTTATTTATATTCAAAAATAACCAATTTTTTCAAAGAAATTCAATTCTTTTTAAACCTTTAGAATAAACATTTTCGCAATGATTCAATTAGTTTCATAAATAACAATATTCATCAGAAGAGTTCAATCATTTTGAAAAGTAATAATTTTTTTCTTGTTAATTCGATTATTTTGAAAAATTTCAATAAAACCTTTCGCAAAAATTCAATTATTTTCATTATAAGTAATAAAATGCTTTTTATGAATTTAATTATTTTCAAAAGAAAATTAACTAAAATGCTAAACAGATATATTCAATTACTGTCCAAAAATTTGAATTGAATTCTTTGTAAAATTTGATTATTTCTGTACCTACTTTTTTAATGATCCCCAAGTTTTGAACGTTCAAATGAACGAAATATTTTTTATTGGAGATATTTGAATAAATTACTAATCATAAAAAAATTTGTAAACTAAAATTTTAGGTTTAAAAATTCAGTAATTAATTTTTTGGATAGTGAAGTAAAATAATTACAATAAAAATTTAATTTTTGGAAGGAATAAATAAATTTCGTTCATTTAAACGTTCAGAACTTTATAGGATCTTCTTTTTTACTACTTTTTTTAGTCTGTTTTTAGTTTTTTAATCTTTACTTTTTTTTGCTACTACTTTTTGCTACTTTTTTAAAATTAATTACCGACTGCGAAGTGTACTATAAGAATTAAATTTTAAAACATTTTAATTAATTTATTCAAAAAATGCTGCATAATAGTTTTCTTCAAGTAATGGAAAATGTGATTTTTGTCTATTTGCAAGAATTTTCTGCTTGATTTGATAAATAATGTTACATAGAGTATTAATCATAAAATATAAATTAATGAAATCTCCGTCATAATTTATGTAATAACATATAGTGATAGCACCAACTCTGACAGCTGCGAGAAAAGTGTAGGTGTGTTCCGTCGTTTTGTGTTTATGTGAATAGATTATAAGTTAAATTGTGCAAGAATATGTCGTGGGTTAGAAGGCAAAAGGCTTAAAGTATAAAAGCAAAGAATCTTAACCGGTCTAGGTGACAAAGAAAAAAGGAAAAAAAGAAAAAAAAGAGGAAGTGGATACTTCGTTTCAAAAGTCGTATCGTCTTGAATCTCTTGTTTCTTATAACACGACTCAACTATTTTACTGCAAATGTGAAAACATACTCTGAACAAAATGAAAACGTTTAAAATCAAAGCAATTTTCAAAATTCTCAATCGTAAATAATAAAATTTAATATCACTTTTAATACATTTTGTAATTAACATTCAGTCCGTTGCATACCACCCCCTATCGTCATTTGATAAATATAAATGTTCGCGCGACTAAGATGTAAATAATTTTTTGAAAAAAAGAAGGAACTGGTTTTCTTGGAACATTTCACTTGCGGATTATGAGTGAGAGAAAAAGAGAGAGAGAGAGAGAGAGAACTTAAAGCAGTACACTGATACAAATAATACACAACATGCGTATACACGTGTGACCATCAAGAATGTCTCAATCGTGTTTTCCATTGTTGTTCTTTTGCAAAACGGTGCAACTTACGACCGCCGATGAGATTTCACGCTCGTAAACTCGATTATATCGCTGAACATGGTGACGCCGCTGTGCGATTTTATTTCTTGCTTATTTATTTTTTTTTTTTTTGTGAAAAAAGTGGAAAAACGGGATTTTGCAGGCAGATAGGGTATATAGAAGAGAATACTTAAATACCGTTTTATTCGAGAAACAAGTTTTGTTTATTGTGCTTGCGCTTCTCACATTAAATATTCTATTTCGACCTGCAATCTTCTTCCTTTTTATTTATATAATAACCATCGTTAGAGAATTATAGTAAGCATAAAAATATAGAGTATGGAGGAATAAACCTTCAAACGTTATCCTATTAAGAGATAAACTTATTAAAGATTATCTGACCAGTAATTTTCAGCTAATTAATTAAACTTATCTCTTAATTTATGCATTTAGCCGCAAAGTCGTTTCATTCTAAATAAATGAAGAACTCTATTAAAGATTTCTCGAAAATTTCTTAATTAATACCAATTGTTTTGCAATTTCTGATATTTTTTGATCAAAAATATTTTCTTTTATTAATGTATTTACTATTTATTAGAACGGTTTTTTTGGGATACTTTACTACTGAATTTTTTATCCACACTGTTAGAAATTTTTGTAGGATTTTTCAGAAACAAGCAAAGGATTTACAATTAGTAAATTAGTGGGCACAAATAAATCAAAAATGTAGTTTTCAGATAACATTTAGTTAATTTTACAGAACTGCTTTTGAATCCAAATGAGAGTTTTCGTTACGATGGCAATTATATAAAAACAATTAAATATCTTACCAAGTCACTTACATTTGCTCTCGAAGGTATGTAAATATGAATGTTATGGATTTAATTGCATTTCCTTCGCAGTGTATATAGTGTTCGTATATACTTTATAACGTAGTTAATCTCCATGAATAGTATTATGGAAGTTAACGATTTTCTGTCTCGTTTTATTATATATACTAAGATGAGATTACAATGAGTTGGTCTTTAGAAACTGAATTCGACATGTGCTATTAAAATATTTGCTCTTCGTAATGAATTACGTTTGGAAGTCTAAATTCTGAAGTATAGTTGCATTCGTTATGTAGGGCAGGCACACATTTGTGAATAAGATTAAATTCTTATTGTATTAGGCAACGATTTTTTGAATTTTTCTTCTAAACCCGTGTTATTGAAATTCTAACAATTTACTGAAATTTTTCTTCAAAAGTCGATTTTCGAAAATTGTAACAAAATACTAGAAATAAATGAATTATTTTCAATTAAACATTACATATAATTTTAACTATTCAAAAACAATTTTCCACATATTTGTTTAAATAGTTACTTTTCTCATTATAAAAATCAAAACAAGTTGCACTTTTAAACTAAAAATTGTGCTATTTTCCAAGTTTTGAAACAAAATGCAATTATAACCCTTTCTGAATTCAATTACATTTTATACAACTTTCAACTAAACTTCACTTTTTAATCACAATGAATTTAAATAATTTTTCAAAAGTTCGTCCGGAATTCAATTATTTAAAATTTAAATACATAAACTCATTGCGACTCTGTATAGTTTTTTCTCAAGTTATATTAAGGTTTAATATTTTCAAAAAATTACACATTTTTACAATTAATATTTAAAATGTATTTTAAAATAATTTTTCAACGACAATAATAATTCAATTTTGCAAAATTTCCAAACGACTCAAATTTGGTAAAATTGTTTTAAAATGATTGTTTTATTTTGGAAAAATATAAATAAAAATGATGAAATTTTTAAAGAATTTTAATTATAAACAGGACAATGAATTCACAAAAATTTTTAAAGTCCAAAAAGTAAATTTTAAATCTCAAAAAAATTATTACACAACAATTCTAATTAGTTTTTAAAAATAATTTAACTTTTCGAAAATATTTGTATTATACTTAAGATAATTTTTGGAAAATTTAAAAAACATTAATGAATTTTTCGATGAATTTTAATTTAAAATTTTGAACACGATTTCTTTTTCTCCAAAATGTGAAAAATAATTCTAAAATGTTATTATTTTAGGAAATCTGTAATTAAAAATATTAAAACTATTAAATTTTATGAAATGAGAAGCGAGAATTTTTAAATTTCCCTTTAAAAATTTTACATTTAAATTTTTTGATAATTCAATTATTTTCAAAATGTACAATATGAATTCTTTAAAAGTTGATTTTCTAAAAATAGTAACAAAATACTTGAAATAAATTATTTGTGACGCCATCTGAAGAAAGGAACCTTAGAAGCAAATCACATTAAGGTTATGTTAGCTTTACTTTTTTCTTGTTTGAAAGTTTCTTCTTACTTATTGCAAATTATAATAAATTTTTATTAAATATTTTAGTTGTATTGAAGACTTAAACATTAATGAATCCAATTGGCAGTTGATTCTTATTTTTGTACTTTCATTTAAGAAATTGCAAACATAACCTATAATTTTTGCTTCTAAGGTTCCTGTCTTCATATCGCGTCAGAGTTATTTTCTATTAATTTTGATATAATTTTAAAGATCCTAAAGTATTTTGAACGTTCAAATGAATGAAATTTATTTATTTTTCCTAAAAATTAAATTTTTATTGCAATTATTTTTCGTCACTTTCCAAAAAATTAATTACTCAGTTTGTAAACGTATAATTTTGGTTTTTAAATTTTTTTATGATTATAGTAATGCATTAAAATATCTTCAATAAAAAATATTTCGTTCATTTGAACGTTAATGGGGATCATTAATTTTAAATATATTCGAAAACAGTTTTTGAAATATTTTTCTACAGTTACTTTTCGCATTGTAAAAATCAAAATAAGTTGCATTTTTTTTTACTAAAAATGGTGGTATTTTCTTGCAATGTTTTGAAGAAAAGTCGAAAGTCTCGCAATATTTGAAAATAAGTCGAAAAAGTCTGAACTTTCTTAATTTTGTTGTCAAAAAAGTTTGTTTTTTACAACATTTACCTACGATTTAAGTGACAAAAATTTTTTTTTAATAAATTTGATTATTTATCACTTGGAAATCATGGAAAAATCATGGAATTTAAAAGGAGTTTCTAGAAAACCTGAATTAAATGCATTTAATTTATTTCAGAGAAAGGATACCACTATAAGTACTAAGAGGGTAAATGACAATAGATTCACCTTACATGCATTTATCCGTAAAAGTGTATGTGCGTTTCCAAGGAGGGATTTTAATTATACTAGGGGCTGCACGACGGTACACTATTGACGCATTCATTTTCCCATCTAATCGACGTGCTTTTAGTTCCTCCCTCTCTCATTGAATCTTTTCCCTCTGCACTATGGTCTTATCGTTAGACTTTTAAAGATTTTTCTCTTCTTCTAAACGAGCTGAAAGACTTTTTTTGACATTTCTCTAACAATCTAAATCGTATCGAAATCTCATAAATCCAAACATTTGTCTTTCAAAATCCATGTATTGCTATGTCATTAATTTAATTATTTCGCTTCATCTATGAAATAATGCCCAACATGATTGAAAATAAATTCCCCAAAAATATAGTCTCTGCTTTTCGTATTCCTTGGCAAAACATAATTTACATTCATAGCGTTTAACTGGGGCACGTGTGCTCATTTAATTTTAACAATGGCAATATTGAAATGAAGCTTGTATAGTGCTGCTAAAGCCTAGTTTCCGTGTTCGCTTAATTAGCTTAGAACCTGTAACGACAGAGGAAGCACGTTATGGGTCTCACACATGAGAACATAACTGGAACATTTATATGGGTCCATGCAGAGCAAAAAGAAGAAGAAGCGAAAATACTCGTATCAAAAGAGAAAGAGTCTGGAAAACATTGGGTAGCCCCCAAGTAACGCCCATGTTTCAGATTTCTGTACACACAAAGTATATATATAGGTATATGTATATATACGAAAGATATACAAGCTTTAACGGAAGTCAGAATGGGCGTTGGGCGTCGCAAAGCGTTAGGACGATGTATATATTATTCGCTTAATTAAGTGCTCGTCCAAGAGATCTAAGCCCAGCCGGAACGAACTTTGTGCATCGTATCCGGCCGTGTATTGCGGAATGATTACGACCCTGACAGTGCCTCCTGGATCCCAAATGGACTTTGCTTTATCCCTTAACCTACACCTTTCCAGCCTTTGCAACATCGTCTAGGATGTACCGGAGATTATGTTTCAAATTGTAGTAATACTACATAATGAATTTTCTTCGCTCTCACCATCCCTTTTAGAAATATACTACTAATCTACCTTTGTAGTTTATTACCATTTTTTACCAAAGATTCAATTTACATATTTATCTATATTCAAAGCTCTGCCCTCGGCCCTGTTAGCAGTGCGCGAATGAACAAGATGCTAAAATATAAATTGACTTTAGGTCAGGTGTCAACTTTTACAAAGAAACTTGGTCCATTGGATCTGCACTTGGGTTTACCTAAACGGAAAAGTTCAAAAGGGCAAAACGCAAGACTCATCTAGAGCAACTTTTCTATCATTTAAATCAAAGAAGCAATTAATTATATTTTTAATTAATTTTTAATTAAAGAGCAAATAAAATAATATTTCCGCGCGCGTAATAAACTTTTGACCTGACAAGAAAGTTATGTAATGAAATTAAAGTATAAGGGTTAGGAAACTTATTTCAAGTTTTAATAAGATATCTAACGGCCTCAGAAGCTTTTGAAACTATCTTCGTAATATGCTCATTAAAATTAAGAATAGAGAAGATAATAACAGAAATAGTACTTGAGGAAATTTGTTTTAATGGAGAATTGACTTAACAAGTAGAGACAATGGTTGAATTTGGAACAAGTAAAAGTGACACTTTAGAAGGCTCAAGTTAAATGAATCCGATTGACGCAAAATCTTATCAAATCTAGAACAATAAAGGCTTTGCATTCTTTGTCGAATCTTTTTATTAAAAATAGAACCTGCAGTAAATAAAGTTTGAAAGTCTTTATTTTTATATGAAGTTTATACTGGAATATTTTCTATCAATTACTCATGGAATTTGTGAATAAAACATTCTGCTTGAAGTTTAAAAGCTTACAAATATATATATAACAGAGCTCCGGGCTTAATTTTGTATTGGACATGGACACCACAAAACAAACAAGCTTCTAACAATCTTCAAAGCATAACTTATTGTAGGTATACAATAAACCACCTTTAACCGCAGAACTGTGGCAGTAAACAGGAGAGAGTGCGTAGTTCGTACGCTCTACAAAAGCAGAGTTAACAAAGGAGTCCAAGTCCTTGTGTTATCACACAATATTACAGTATAATGTAGATTCGGTATGCAATATTTTAATCGATTTTAAATATTTTTAATTATTCAACATTTCAAAATATTAATATGTTGTGATTCTTTTAAACGAATTTTTATTTCTTGGGGTACTAAAGTGCGTAAAATTGTTTCGTCTTCTTACAACCATAAACATTTTACCGTGAAGAGATTATATTTATTGCAAAAGCAGAAACGAGTGAAATGTAAGGATGCATAATGAATGATGTTCCATTCATTAAATTAGAATAACGATTTCTTCATTTTCCATGGTAGAGATTTTCAATCAATGCTTTATCAAACTGAATGTTGAATTTTAGCTGCGATAATTTTAAGAACAAACTCGACGATTTGGATTGAAGTGTAAAAATACTACTGATTTTCCCTAAAATTGAATTTTGAAGAAATTCGTATCATTGTAATATAGACATATGTTAATTTTGACATCCATATCAATATAGTTTTCGTTAACTATAGAATATGGAAAGTAAAATTAAAATGTTTTGTAATTTTACACTTTAGGTTATCACGATTGTTGCATATATTTATCAAACTTATGTATTAATATCGGGAAGACGTTATTTCGTATATATTTGAAAAAATTCCCATAGAAGCAGTGAATGTCTGAAGTTTAGATATATTCATCAATAGATATGTATGGAATATATTCCATTTGGTATCGACAAGAGAGGCAATTCGCAACTCGCATCCAGAATCTCGATAAACTTACCAAGTACCTAAACCAATTTCGCGCAATTGCAGCAATTTTGAGCTTACATATATATACATATATGGCTTATATGCTGTATGACGGGCATCGCGTACAGGTGCATAGAACGAGCTCCCACAGGTTATTTAGGATGCATTTTGCATTAATTATTCAAATGAGCCAGCGTGTTGGCGAGATTATCATAAATTACCGCAAGACAACCCCTTCTTCTGAAGACTTAATTCGGCTATTCTAAACAACAAGGGCGTCTTTTGCAGCGTCTTAGCGCTTTTCTGACGAGGCGACGCGACGCGACGCGACGTTCCAACCGCACATAGATTAAAGGATCGCATTTCAATTTTCAAGAAAACTCGAGTCCCTCTCATCACCTTTCCTCGCCCGAGATTTGCCGCGCCGTCCAACTCATTCAAATATTTATAATAACTCACTGAAAGTAAAAGAAGCGACGACTCAGCTCTGCGCATAGTGTATTATCCCGATTATATTATCTTGCCATTTAAAAAAATGAAATTCTTAAGAACTCTCAGCAAAATTGAAAGCGTAAAAATGTATTAAGTTTTTTTTTTATTACATTCAGAATATGATAGTACTTTTCTAAAATTGAGAATTACAGAGAGCTTTATACTATGTGGAGATACATTTATATCCGGGAGGATTTTTAATTTTCCCTCTTCTGGATATATAATTTTTTATTATTTTGTAATGTTTCTCGCACTAAATCCTTTTGGGGGTTCACATTTTCAATATATATGTTGGTCTTTTTTTTATTAAAATGAATGAAATTATTTTACCATTTTTAGGGGAATTAACTCTATAAATAGGAATAATAAACAACACACTGGGTATTGTCTTTTTTTGCTACTTTTTTCGTCTTTCTTCCAAACATTGCAAAAAAAGTACAATTTTTAGTTTAAAAGAGCAACTTGTTTTGATTTTTACAATGCGAAAAGTAACTATATAAACAAATCTGTCGAAAATTGTTTTTGAGTAGTTAAAATTATGTAATGTTTAATTGAAAATAATTAATTTACTTCTAGTATTTTGTTACAATTTTCAACAAATCAACTTTTGAAGAATTTTGATCTCAGTAAATTGATAAACTCATGGTTGCCACAAAATCTAGATTTCAAAATTCCAGGCTTTTTCCAGGTTTTCCAGGTCAAAAATATAAAAAATTCCAGGTTAAAATGGAAAATTAGTTTGACAGTTTATGAATTATTTGTGATGAAAAAACAAGTATTTTACAAAACAATGTTAACAGTATTTATTATTAAATAGTTATAAATTTATGCTCTCTTAAACAGTACGATTTTTTAGGAAGAAATTAAAAACAATTAAATAAATTTTTAGTCAATAATTAAGAAGAAAACTAATATAATTTAATGAGAAAAAACATGGAAAACGAAAGTTACATTTTAACATTAAAAAAAAACATTAAATGGAACTTTTTTCTTAATATTTGTAACACTGAAAAAATTAAATTCTAATTTTAAGAAAAACTTCTTAAATATGCGCTAAGAATATTCTCCACTTAAATTAAGTGGGAAATATTCTTACAATAATAATGTTCTTCTTATTGTAAGAATATTTCCCACTTAACTTAAGTGGAGAATATTCTTGGCGCATATTTAAGAAGTTTTTCTTAAAATTAGAATTTAATTTTTTCAGTGAATGAACGAAAAAAATTTCAGAAATTTTTTCAAATTACATGCTATTTCCAGGTTTTTCATACTCTTTTTCAAATTCCATGTTAATTCCAGGTTGTGTGGCAACCATGTTAATGATAATTATTTCTTGGCCTCTAAACTACTACTAAAGCAATGATAATTAATATTCTAATTAACAAAAAAAAATTTAATGCAATTTTAATAAATAGCAACCACAGCCGACAATCAGCAGAAGATTAAAAATTTTTTAAAAACTCTCGTCATTTTATAATAAATTAAAGACAATAGAGTTCTAGTATTTGTTTAGTGACCAACAATCAATTCTTGAAGTTCGCAGAAAAAAATAATTTTTTACCTTCTGCTGATTGTCGGCTGTGGTTACTTTTTATTAAAATTGCATTAACATTTTTTTGTTTATTAGGATATTAATTAACATCGCTATAGTAGTAGTTAAGAGACCAAGAAATAATTATCATTAACAATTGTTAATGATAACATAATAAAGATCACAACAAAAATTATTTTTCATTTTCTGCTGACTGGGCATCAACTGTCAGCAGAAAATGAAAAATTATTTTTTTCTGCGAACTTCAAGAATAGTTTGTTGGTCACTAAGCAACTACTAGAACAATTTTAATTAATATCCGGGTCGTCAAAATTAATTTAATTCATTTTTTCTAAAAAATAACCACAGCCGAAAATCAGCAGAAAATGAACAAATTTTTTTTTCTTCGACCTTCAAGAAAATGAAAATGAAAAATTATTTTTTTCTGCGAACTTCAAGAATTGATTGTTGGTCACTAAGCAACTACTAGAACAATTTTAATTAATATCCGGGTCGTCAAAATTAATTTAATTCATTTTTTCTAAAAAATAACCACAGCCGAAAATCAGCAGAAAATGAACAAATTTTTTTTTCTTCGACCTTCAAGAAAATGAAAATGAAAAATTATTTTTTTCTGCGAACTTCAAGAATAGTTTGTTGGTCACTAAGCAACTACTAGAACAATTTTAATTAATATCCGGGTCGTCAAAATTAATTTAATTAATTTTTTCTAAAAAATAACCACAGCCGAAAATCAGCAGAAAATGAAAAAATTTTTTTTTCTTCGACCTTCAAGAAAATGAAAAAATTTCATTTACATTTTAACATTAAAAAAAAACATATTAAATGGCATTTTTTTCTTAATATTTTTAATGAACGAAAAAAATTCCAGAAGTTTTTTCAAATTCCATGCTATTTCCAGGTTTTCCATACTCTTTTTCAAATTCCATGCTAATTCCAGGTTTTCCAGGTTTTCCAGGTTGTGTGGCAACCATGTAAACCGAAACTTGTGATCAGCCTGAGTAATAAAAGCAGCCCAAATTTCAATAACACAAGCTTAGGACAAAAATTAAAAAAAATTCTATGATCCAATTAGATTGAAATTGTATATAGTTGATTTGAAGGATTTCTAGAATTTGTAAAAGTAATTTTCCTAATAAAAAGGGAATAAACTAAAATTCCGTGTTATTAAATAAATGACTCCAATTGATGGTAAGGGTAACGATGTAATTTTGTCTCTTTCATACAGCGAAATATAAAAAGTTGGACGTGCTCTGACGGAGGGGTCATTCACAAGCTGAAGACAGTTTAGTGACGACGATCCGTTCAAAGAAGATATTCATCTTGTAATTTGGTGTCCAGCAAAGCGTTAACAAAACGAATGAAACGAAATGAAAATCAAAAGAGGACTTTCTTGGTGGCTTTTAACACGTGCTATATACTCGTCGTTAAAAGTTGAATAAGCATTAATTATGGTTGCAACTTTTTCATCCATATAGTCTATTCACTATTTTCGTGTCTCCTGTAAGCTTCAAAAGCATGTACTTTTATACCGAATTTTTCATTTTTGCAAAAAAAACCGTATGTACCTGATGTTTGAAATTATTACCCAGAAGGGGAGTTTCTACAAAGAACTTTTGTTCTTTGCGTGTAATTTTTTGGGTGTAAATCATCTTAGGGACAATTCAAGCAACCGTCATCAGAAGAGTCCTTTTCTAATGCTTAATAGTAGTTTTAGACTAATAATTTTGAGAATAGCAGGTACTTCAATTAAGGCTGACGACACGTAGGATTATTTGCAACTTTGTAATAAAAATAGCAAACAGTAAACATTTCTCTCTCTCTGATTTCGCACACTAACTTCTGGACGAGAGATACCATCAATTTGGAACATTGGAGGTATCCATCGCAGCTTAGTATTTCAGGAAAGGTAGCTGGGGAAGAGCTTCCTGGTGTGTATATTCGGTTGTGAATCCCAAATATCCAACAGCAGGAAGACAAGAACTGTTCTTTGCCTTTGTTCTGTTAAAATACTGGCAGCAATTATTTTGGATTAGAAACTCTAACTATAGTAGTCGTAGCTATGGATAATTTGGTATTGTTTCACCTACATCGAATAAATAAATCTGTAATTAAATATTTAATCCATTTTTAGCCTGACTCTACTAAGACTATACTCTTTTAACTCTTTTTACTCTTTTTAAAAAAGGTATTCAAAAACCCTCTTGGGGTTCAAGTCAAGTACAAATTGATTGACAAAGATATTTTCCCAAAGTTTGTATGATTTTTTTCAGACTTGACCTCTAGCTAAACTATTTAATTATAACCCTAACGATAATCTTGGTAATCAGTTAGTTCTTCCAGTTTTTTATTGTTTCTGCTTTAGTCCGCTTGACAGTTAATATTAACCAACAACCTCGAAAATAAGAAACGATTTTCATTGTTACGATCGTAATTCGAGTTATACGTTTCTTTACTTGTAAAGAGGTTTCGTATCTCTGGATACATAGAACAGGACACAACTCATCCGTTATATCAGATGTAGATTTCTGTTTTTCCACTTTTCCCCATGATCCTCGTATAGTAATTTGTCGACAAACTCGTTACATAAACGTACAATTGTAATTATATACGCGACCCTTAGTAGATTACGTATATATAGTTATACACGAATGCATTATATGTGTATATAGATATACCGCAAGGTCGACCAAATCACAAGTTCTATGATATATAGGTGTATATCGCATATAGATATGGACACACAATACATGCATGTATATATGGGATCTAACGATCTTAGAGGAGGGTTATACTACTGTCTGCCGATAAAGGCATCGGATTAAATTTATAGGCGCTGGGGACGCCTTAAAGACATTAGCTTCCCCAATCTGACAATTGAAGGGGTTCTCAAAATCGTTGGAAAAAATATGGGAGATTTCACTAATTATACGATTAGATCAAATCAAGTGGTATTTTAAAATCAAATAAATTTAATGCTGTAAAAAGGATTATCTTTATATATGTTTCCTTTCATGTTGGATGTGAAATCGAATTTTTTCTGTTAGGGTCAATCTTAATCTTCAAGTTTTTGTTACATTAGATAAATTTTTATAAACATTTAGATTTAAGTTAAGTTTTTCTGGAATTCCGTTCAGGTTTAGGAACTCATTGGCTATAGATGTAATGGAAGATATATAAGGCATGATTATACTAACATTGTTATCAAATTGAGTTTTTAATTAGCTTCTACGTAGTAGACATTGTTAACACGTAATTAAAAAAGTGAAACGAAGATAATTAAACATAAACTTTGGTGTGTATTTTAAAAACTTGCCCAGCAGTAGCACTACTAAGACTGTCGGGGACGTTGGATAAACTTTACTATAGAAATTAATTAAAATGATGGTCTTCGGTCCTATATGTTAATGAAAAATTTGAACATAGATATTTCAATTTTAACCAACGAGAAAAGTACTAACCTTTCCACTATACTAAATTTGAATCAAATATTTAAATTTATAGCGAGTAGCGACAGTACAAATAAAGCACTAAAATAAACAATATTTAAATTTTAAAAACCAATTAACGTCATTCAAGCATAAGATAATGAAAATAAGATGTTTACGTAGAACGTAAGTTCAAAATATGACTGATGAAGATGCGAAAGCATAAAGAAAATGAGCAAAAAAAAAAGCAAGAGTGTAATCAGCAAATGGCGCATTGACCTTACGTAATCTCAAGGTTCGATCGCATATTGTCTTATACAAGACAATTTAGATGGAATAAGATGTCTCTGAAATGAATTTCTGTACAATTTTCTTGATTAAGATCTCTGGCAAAAAGATGCAAACAAAGCAGCTATTGATTCCTTTGGCAAAGAGGAAGGATCAGTTGATTTGAGAAACGCTGCAGGTTGTTGGTTTTACTCTTTCCCTTCTTATATATACCATAGTGGCGACTGCTTCGTCATATTTCTTTCCGAAATACTCAACTCACTATATAGAAGATCTTCAGACGTCACATGTTGGAATTATTTCTTCTTAATGATTAATCGTCTTGTTTTCAGAGTTCCAACCTGTCACGGCACAACAATCAAACGTTTGTCTCATTCTCATCTGTCAACGACAGGTACTATTAAAGCATCATTATTTTCCTTTAAAAACCCGAATAATATACGAATTTGTTATTAATTGTCTACTATATCGTTATTACATCATTATTGGTTATATCATTGCAGTTGAAAAGTAAAAGTCCAACTATAATTCTTTAGTAAATTTTTCTGCTCCATAACAATCTTTTGATAAAATTAAAATTTGTTTGTAAAATCAATCATCCTCTATTTAAAAAATCAGTTTCTGAAGAATTAAGGTCTGGGTAAATGCTTAGAAGTGTGAATCGGATATGAATCGTGCGGTGTATGAAGCAATTTTACTTTCAATTAGTCGTTAATTAGACCCTATCATAAAATGGTTTATAATTCATGGAACAAAGGCCAAACAAGCAGCGTGCACACATTCAGTAGAGATGTCGTAAAGTGAGAAAAAGTGCCGTTAACGGATCGCATATTAAACGTACGCTGCTCAATAAATTACCATTAAGTTTAAGGGGTCGGATTGAAAAATTGGTAGGCACCGAAATGAACATTCACCTCTATAAATAAGCCGACGCTAATGCGTTTTATCGCGGAAATGAGCCTCTCGGTCTACAAACCACTTTTAAGTCTCGCACTATACTAAAAAAAAAAGAAGGTTGTTGTGCGAAATATCAGTAAAAAAAAATATTCCCCTTTACACCACACATTTGTTTATTGTTGACAATTATTAAATATATTAAAGTTCGATTTTTTGTTGCATTTTTCACATCCACACTGTGACTAATGATGACAAAATTAAGATTAAAAACCGAAAGTGCAGCTTTTAGTCTTTAATCTTATTTTTTCTTATAATTTATTTTATTTATATAATATGAATGATTTAAGATTCTCAAGTATATTCTAAAATAACGTATTTTTACATGCGACGTGCGTGTGGCACCTGCTAAAAAAATAGAATTCAAAATGCTGCATTTTTAATTTACTAAAAGTGTGTAGAATATTTAATATAGAAGATTATAATATATAGTTTCAATAAATATTTAATTGTAATTGCAGATATATTTATGAGAAATTATAAATTAAGATCAAAACGTTGTCAGTGATTTTTATTAAAGAACTAAAAAAATTGAATTTTGGAAATGTTAAAAATGCAATTTAATTAATTTTATAAACAATAAAATTCTTCTTAGAAATTCAATTATTTTTCAAAGTTTTAATAAAATTCTTAGAAAATTTTCAATTATTTTCGTAAATAAATAAAAAAATTGGCAGAATTTCAATTACTTTTAATACACTTGTATAGGAATTGCTCAAAAAATTTTAATATTCTTAAAAATTTAATTTCAATTTCTAGAAGAAATAAATTATTTTTAAAAATGTTTTTTAAATTTTTTACAAGAATTCAATTATATAATAAAAATCGTGGAATTTGCACAAGAATGCAATTATTTTCAAGAATTTTAATAAAATTCTTTAAAAAAATTATTATAAATGCAATTTTAATTAAATTTTTCAATTATTTTTTGGATTAAAAAAAATTATTCCCGAAAATTCAATTATTTACATAAATAACAGCATTATTTACAAAAATTTAAATATTTTGAGGAATTTAAAAAAAATTCTTTTTATACATAACAAATGTTAAAAATATTTAACTGAATATTCAACTGAAAATTGATAGCAGGATTTCAATTATGTTTAATACAATTTTACAGGAATTGATCAAAAAATAATCTTAAAAATTTAATTTCAATTCCTCGACAAAATCAATTATTTAATAAAATGATTTTTTAAACATTTTAAAAAATGTTTCCGCATCGAATCACTTATTTAAAAAAATGTTTTAAATTTCTTTGTACTAATTCAATTATTTTAAAAAAATTTAATGCAATTGTTCAAAAGAAATCAGTTGTTTTAAATACAAGTTTATTTAATCTTTTTTTACTAATTCAATAATTCTTTTAAATTTTAATAAAAATTTTCCCTTTTGATTTTAAATATTTACAAAAATAATTCTTTGACAGAATTTAATTTTGAAGATAAATAACTCTAATAAATAAAAATTATGATTATTCACAAAAATTCAAATATTTTGAAGTATTTTCAAAAAATTCTTTGTAAAATTCAATTATTTTCATAAATAACAATATTCATCAAATTAATTCAATTACTTTTAAAAGTAATCAATTTCCGCTTGGAAATTTAATTATTTTGAAAACTTCTAATCAAAATCCTTCAAAGAAATAAAATTATTTTTAGAAATAACAAAATTTTTTTTAGAACTTTAATACTTTTACATCTTTGAATAAAAATTTACCCAATAATTTAATTATTTTCATAAATAATAAAATTTGTTTCAAGAATTTGATTATTTTTGAAAATCAAGTTGAAAATTTAACTAAAATTGTTAACAAATATTCAATTATTATTTTTGTAAATAATAAAATTTCAACACAGGATTTCAATTAATTTTAATAGAACTTCACAGGAGTTTAATTAATTTTAAATATTTATATTTTTATATTCGGAAGTTTAATCTGAAGTGTTGAGTATATATACGCGAGAGTAGCATTTTCATGCGAGTATAAAATTACCCTCATATGGACGGTAATTGGCGGTAATTAAAATTAATAAAACTATATTGTCTGCGAAAACAAATAATTCCATCTGTTTATTTTACAAAAAAAAAAAAAAATTTCAGGACCTATAACTATGTATAGTGTGCACCTTCACATATACATAAATGTATATGGTAAGTTAAAAAACCAAGCGGAATTCCCGAATTCATTGAATCTATCGTGTATACACAGTTACTATTGATTTTGTTCTCGTTCAAATGCACATTTTTTATGACATGTACGCAAACAGAAAAAGCACCCCCAGCATGACGCATGTGTTTCACATCCTTTTTTATTTCAATGTGAGCAAAAATACCTTATCTCCACTGTATATATATGTATTTTGGGTTAATACAATTTTACGGAATGCAGAGTTGGTAATTGATTGAACGACACAAAGTAAATAGATTTTAAAACCAAAAAAGTTTTTCTCCTATAGTAAAAAGTATGCGTGTATGTAGTATAATTTGCCTCCAAGGCCAACTTTGATTTTTTTCGCATTTCACCTTTAGAAAGGGAATTATTATTATCTCATTTTATTCATATTTAGGTTTAGGTTCACAAATAACCTAAATATTCATATTTAGATTCGAATCGTCTAATTGCGATTCGAACACTAGTTTTATAAATTGAAAATATTGATGATTAATTTAATTTCAGCTCGTTCTTAAAACGATGAGATTTAATTTTTACTATATATAGGGTTTTGGAATAAAGTGAGTCTATGGTTCGAAGGTGAGAAGACAGTTAAAGGGCAAGAAGAATCGTTTGCTGGTTATGTGTGCGGGAAGGTAATAATTAAGGTGAGCGCAGAAAACGATCCGTTTTGGGAACAATTAAAATAATAAGTAGACTTGTACCACATAAAGACCCATAACTGCTAAAATTTTAGCCGAAACACATGATTTAAGATGATATATACCTTTGTTTCTAATCCTAAAGTTCAATTTTCAGTGTTCCGCTCAAGTGAATTGACGAATTGACAACAATTGCATTAGTAGAACACGCACAATATCGATAAATCATCTCGCAGGTATTATTATCTCGCATAATAATGTTACCATGACACGATAATAACAACTTTTTATATTGAATTATTTTATCGTTCCTAGGAGAGAGAGAGAGAGAGTGAAAGATAATATTGTTTACAACGCAGAAGATATTTTGATGATTTTATATTTGGATTTTTTTTTATTACTTTATCCAGAAAGGAAAAAATAATTTCAACTGTATTAATATATCGATGCGTATGCAGGAAAGCAGAAATAAATTATAATAGTTAAGACATACATGTTTGGATTTTATCTAAAATTTTGATTTAAATTTCTTAGTTATGAGTTATTTGATTATTTCTCAAGAGCTGCGGTTCGGTGTATAAATTCACCATTGCCGCAGTGTAATAAAAATGTTTCTTGTTCATCGCGCTCAATTAAGCAGGATCTATAAAACTTTTCTTTTTTACGAGAAAGAGCTTCTCAAAAAAAGAAAAAAAAAAGTGTGAACCTTATAGTGCGCGCCTCGCCTCGCCGCGGTTCTTTTCTATGTCAAAAGAAAAAGGAGACAGCATTTCACACGCGTTCAATCTTTTCACGTCGAAGCCAGCATCTTTGCGACACGTGTTCATTGCTTTAATGATCATTGGGCGGACTTCTTTTGGGTGCTATTTACCAGATGCCTTCTGCTGCGCTCGGAGAGAGTTCCTGCCTTATAATATATATATGCGCGTGCCTCTGTGAGGATTAGTATCGAAAAATTTTCAAAGTCATCGAACTTGGTTATAGGACCACTTTAATTGATGCCTTTATGCGCCCTTTTTTCCAGCTTATTGTCTAGACCCGAGATTTATAGTCAACTGTTAAACGGACTTTGAAAAAAGGGCGAAGGATATAATGAAAGGAGCAGGGGTGCAAAGCGATTACTACAAAGGAAACGATGACGCTATAATATCAAGACATTTCGAGTAAATACACGCATTTATAAATCTGTAGAGATAGTTTTGATTCCCAATTTATTCTTACACACGAATTTTACAGTGATTATAAGTCAGGCATAGAAGCTCTCATAAATGTTATAACTATTCTATTACTTTTTATAAAAACTGCTTTTTATTAATTTATGTGTGAAACAATTCTTTTGTTAGGTGCCCCCTACCGTACACATGTGCTAAAATTCACAAAACTTAATTTTTTATTCAATTTTAATTTAAAAACTTTCTTTCTAACATCAAGTTTCGTCTAACAAAGCTGGGCCTCTTCAGATTGGCGAATAATCCTAAAATATTGCACATGTGCGTGTAAAATAATTCAAAACCCATTCACATATACACTGACACGGACACTAAATTTATTTACATAAATATTTATAAACATAAACATATGTACATACAAATTAGCACATGTACACATCAAATAACTTAACACATGTACACTAAACGTAAGCACATGTATATTTAACAAGGCACAAATCACTTTCCCATGTAAACTAACACTTTTACACAAAACTTATCCATACCTAATAAATATTTATAAATATAAACATATTTTAAAAATTCTACAGCCCTTTTCAAATTAAACTTCTAAAAATTCAAAATTTTCCTAATTTTTTCTGGTTTTTCAAGGTTTAGAAAATTCTTTCTCGAATTTCTAGGTTTTTCAGGGTTTCTAGTACTGCGTGTCAACGCATGCACTCTAATCACTTTTACACACAGATAATTGAACACATGTACACAGAAACACATTCACGTGTATTATGTATTATTTTTTATGTACTTACACATGTGCACAAATCACATTCACATGTGCAAAATTATTATAACTTTTTTTTTACCCAAATGCGTTAAATATTGAATGCAAAAGTAAAATGCACATTTACAAGTATATGTGCATACATATATGTATATATACAAATGATAGAAACGTTGAAAAAGAATTATGGGAATAAAAGAATATAAGAGAAGCGGCGTCTTTGAGTATCATCCTCAGCAGGGGCCCTTCTGGCACCACCACCTTCTTCATCTGTGATCCCCTTTTTCCCCGCCCCACGATATATTTCTTTCCATCTTCTTTCGTATAAAAACTCATCCCCCTTGTTTTCAAGACGCCCAGGGGGCTGTCGCTCTTTATTCGCGTGAGCAGCGCAACCTAATGGAAAGAAGCCACAGACTGGCAAACAATTTTGTAAAGGTCACTTCAAAACATAATCACCTACGATTGCTTTTTTCCAATTCCAAGAGTCAAAGTCCGACAGAATGGGATTGATTTATTCCTTACGAGTGATATTTCCATTTTATATATATATATATATGTTTATTGACTTGTATTTGATTTTCGGGAAATTTAACTTCTTCTGTTAGATATATTTTAAAGTATATGTGCTGTTAAATTTCTTAAAAGACGCTCTTCTCGAATTTGTCATTTTAACACCTTACGCACGATATTTGGCTTTTTTATATAGAGAGATTTTCCCGATTATTCTAATTATCGAATATATATACCGCAGGCTCGAATTTACCACCGTGATTTCTCTTTTTGATCTTTTCGGCTAATTATGCCAGGCTAATTTAAAAAATTACTGATATATAATTCACTGAATATTTTAATTGAATCGAATTGATATATGTAATTAATAAGAATCCACCTGTCGGCTTTCTCGGCTAGTGCCGATCACCAGCCGGTTTCCAAGGTGCGATAATCAATTATTATTATTATTATTATATAATTGTGAGACCTATCACACATTAGAAGCAGCGCGCAGGTAACAACGAAAATCGTGACCCTCCCACTCAAATAAAGTGGAGACCGACGTCCGACGACCGCGCTCATGATTCACATGTGGCCAATCGCCCTTTTCCTTTTATATGTGAAAAGTTATTACCCTACCTAGAAATATCGAATGAATCCAGGAACAAGTGCAAATTATCTCAATTCCTAGAATTGCCATCGCCACAATTAGTAATCCGTTATTCGAGAATGTTTTTTTGTCTTAAATATAAATGTGTCACGCTACGAGGAAGAAATTTGAGGTTATGTTTTGAATCTTTTGAGTAAATGTACAGAAAGAGAATAAATTATTAATGGAAAATTATTTATCATAAAGTGCTCATTGTATCCAAAATATTCCATGAAAATTGGTTTCGAATTTAAAGAATTAGAAATAAACTTTTAATCAAGATAAATCTAAAACGAACCTAACCTCTAATTCGTTTGCATCTTGAGAGCGCCACACAAAAATTACTTATAATTAATAAAACGAAAATATTATTAAACAGGCAAAATAATATTTTTTGCATATAAAAGGAGAATTTTCGAAAACTACATTTACTATATAGTATATATACTTTTATCATTTATTTTCGATTCGCGCGCAATCTTATCGTATTTTTATCTTTCTTTCATAAAATATTGGCATAAATTTTGAACCCACACTTTGGATTCTCGCGAATAAGTTTTATATATACTTTTAGCGCCTTAAGGTTCCTGGAAAAGAATTCTGAAATTATCTTCGACATATGTTTTGTTATACATATTTCGAATTGCCTTTAACGTGCCGCGCATAATTGCCCAAAGTTTACATCCGCGATACTGAATCTGTGATCGCGAAGGATAAGCAAAAATATCGTTTTAGTCCCCCGTGGTGGTCCCTTTATCGATACTGAGAATTTGTTTCCTCAAAAGTATATATTATATATATTATAATACCTGTCCAGTCACTTTTTTAACTTCCTCGTGTTTTTGTATATCTTTGTTGACTCATTACAATTCGCATTTACATTCTCTCTTAATTTGAATGAGTGAAATTTTCACTGAATGACAATTATAGTATGTAATTAATTTTGTCGCTATATATACACAAATTAGTAAAGTTTTTATATTAAATTGCAGTCAGTACAAGAGCGAATTAGTGAAATTTTACCAATTTAGATTAAGAGAGTGTACCATAAAATTTAATTATACTACCTAATGAAACATATATACCGTTTTTTTTTGCAAACACGTAATTAGTCACGTTCATTGATTCCTTATGGGATGGAATTGATTATTTGAAAAAGTATTCGGTTAACTATAACTTTTATAATATAATTTTTATAATTAAAATTATAGTTTGTTAATTATTAATTACAATTTTTATAATAATATGTGACGCGCTTAATCAACTTTTGTTGATCAATTTAAGAATACAAATAGGAATCATTTCCTATAATTCAATTGTGAGAATAAAATAATCATTGAGAGTAATAATGTCTCTTTTATTAATTTCACTCCTGTCGCGTGTATTATGACATCCAATGGATTAGCATATCGACATTAAAATCTATGTCTATAAAAATGAAACATCAAAGAAAGCAATAAAAGAACCAGCATGAGAGGAAGAATTTAAATTTTAGAAGATTCGAGGCGGCGATTATTGTGTTTTTTTTATGCGCATTATATATATAAATACGTATATGGTGTGTACTCCCACAGCGAACTCAAAAAAAACTTTCGGCAATTTAGACAATATTGTTTTATTGAGAATCACTTTTTAGCAATTTTACGCGGAAGATATTTTTACTTCTATAAAATTTAACAGTAAAATTATCAAACTTAAGCTGCGGTCGTTTTTTAAAATTGGATGAAGCTTTAAAAAAGTTTTCTATTAAAATTTTTGTTTGATCCTTTTTAAAATAAAACATTTTCCAATTCTAATTTTAAATCTGTAAGAATTCACATGTGAAACTATTATAGTAGTTTTTAATTGCGACAAATATTATTATAAAAAAATTTTTTAATTTTTTTTAAAAAATTTTTTTTAAATTGAATTACCATAAAAAATGTTAATATTAGTAAAATTAATTTAATTAATTAAATTTTTCTGAATAATTGTATAAAACTTTTGTTAAGTATAACTTATTTTTTCAAAAAGTTTTTAAAAATTCTTTTTCTACATTTATTGAATTACTCTGAAAAATTTATTATTTATGATTATGATTAAAATTTAGATGAATTGTAATCAACGTTTGTTCTACATAATTGAATTCTTTTGCAAAATTTTAAAATATCGGAAAATAAGTAAATTTCGAATATTTTTTGAAATAAATAATTGAATCGTTTTAAAGAATTTTATTATAAACTTTAAGAAAGGGTTTTATGATTTTTAGTATTTGCGAATTGAAACTAATTGAAATTCTCTAAAAAAATTAATTTTAAGAAATTTGAGGACAAAAATATCTGAATTTATTAAATATGTGGCAAATATACTTATAATTTCTATTTGGACTTTGCAAGAGATGATTTTGAGGTAGTTGGCTTATAGAGTAGTCAATAAGCTAAATGACTAATTGAATCTATGCAAATAGAAGAATAGTCGGCTTCCACAACATATGTACATTCATATGTTTGCCTGAATTTTGCTTAATACCTAAAGCTATTTAGCTAATTGCCCAGTTTCTCTATTTGTCTACACGACATATATATATACAATGACTCCCTCTAAGTAAATTTTATTAAATAAACAATTTACGATAATTTCAATTCTATTAAATGGTATAATAATTTATACTCATTTTTTTTACAGGCATTTAATGGTCAGACAATATTTTCACCCTTCTTGACTTTTTTTTCTAAAAATTGATAAAATTTGAAATTTGATAATTTTTTAAAAAATGTTTTTGTATCCATAAAAAAATTGTTGAATGAAAAAATTAATATTTACAAAAGTAAATTAAAAAAATATACTTTTCAGGTTAAGAATTCAATAAAATATGAAGTTTTAAAAAGAATCGTTCAGAATGGTCTTGAAAAAAGTACAGCGCTCGTTAGGCAGCGGTTTTTTTATTTTCAAGAATATTTTTCAATCACTTGATCTTTCTTTGCTGGAATTATTAATAACACGCTTTATATTAATTAACTTCCTGAAGAGGAAATCTTTTAGACTTTAAAACGTTCAAGATGAGTATATAATTAAAACCTTCTAGTCGGAATGTCTTCATTTTATCATTCATGTAATCTTTTCAAAAATTTAGCAAACGTAAAAGCTTGAATAATAATTTATAACTTATTTCCCAGCAAGTATTCTTTAATATGCATATATTCAAATAAATATAAAGTACGTATTTTTACTTTTCATATCGAAAAATTTTATTTATCTTAAATAATCTTTGTGTTTTTTTCTATAAGAGATATTTCAATTTAACTAATTTTTAATTCAATTTAATTAATTTAACTAATTTAACGTTTACTAATTTTACTATTAGAATTTAAAACATTGAAATCCAAACTCTACCAATATCTAATTTTTAAAGAAGCGAACGATACAACAAAATTTCGCTCGCATTCAACAATAAAAGAGTACACTTTCTGGGAAATTTTTTGTGAAATAGGAAACTACCCTTCAGCAAATAAAAAAAGGAGCTAATGAAATTTTCCATTTCCCTTCTGTTCCATTTGAAATAATTACACCTTTACCCCTGATGCTATAACTATACAGTGTAAGAAATTTCAAAAACATTAGACTTCATAAGTGTAAATTTTAATTGTGTTTTTTAAGTACCTCTAAGGAGGAAGTAATTTTTAGATTTTCAGTCTGGCAAGCGGTATATAGCCCAATGCATTAAGTGCGAGAATATACCTGTGGGCAGCGAAATCAAATTTAAAAGAATGACTCGTACAGTTATTTCACTAGTCGGACAAAAGCCTTTTGAATTTTCTTGTTTCGAGGACTATTGAGAGTATTTGCCTGCGTTACGGTGCATGAGTCTTTAGAACAGAGTGCACGATTATGTTTCTAAAAAGGCATTCTTTTTTTTATTCTAGCACAACTGAAACAATCAGACTATGAAACTGTAACAGAGAATACCGCGCGCATCGAGTGATTCTTCCGTAAGTCACTTATGTACTTATGAAAATTTCATTTAAAGTTTTCCATTAAAAAACAAGGTTTTAATATTATAGTTGGGCAAATTTGCATTTAAATATAATAAAGAGACTTAGAAGATAAAGGAATAGTTTCGATCGAAGTGTAAGTTTCTGTAGAATAATAAATAATCTCTTCTCTTCTCTTCACCTTTCTGTTACACGAGCTTTACTTTTTCACACTTTTTTTTGAAACAGTAGTCGGACATTTGGCACACGGCAAATTGGAGAATGGTTTTCTTATAAGTAACAGAAGAAGAAAAAAGCGTTTTTCTGCGCAACCTCTTTATTTTTGCTTATAGAAATCACATCTCCGAATTGCTAACACGCATGTCCTCCATTGGAAAGTAAAGAAGAAGAAGATATAGAAGTGAAAGAAGAAGAAGAAGCACGAAAGATGTAATCGTGGCAAAAAAAGTTAATTACGAAATTTGACCAAAGGCGCATAAAAAGAAACCACACATCTCAGTATATAGGTTCCTCATTTTGCCAATTCAATGCCAATTCTCAATTCAAGCACCCCTCTAATAATGTGGGTTTCTTGTCCCGACGAGCGAGAATGCAAATTATTATATACACATGAATAAGATTCGGCTGATGCTATCGCAGCAGCCGTTGTGGTCACCTTTGTATCCCATATAAGCCTCCGGAAAATAATGACACTTTGACTGTTGTGTCGACGCGTACGTTCACATCTGTAAGGCAAGCCCACACTCAAACTGTAATTTTGCATTCAAAGAATGGAATCAATTTCAAATTTAACGAGACCGAATATATAAAGAGTTGCGAGATCCCTGACGCCGAAAAATATAGTTGAAAGTGTAAGAAAAAAAAAGTGGACAAAAAAAATTTAAGGATTGAAAACAGAAACACCATCTGCTTTTCTAATAGTCTCCGCAAAACCAATAATCCAAACAAAAGCACTGATACAAATTTACTTCTCAACTAAAGTCTGCTAACCGACCAATGTATGTTTTCGCAAACACCAAAAATATACAAGGTTTCTATAACTATTATGAATATATGTGTCACGCTCCGAAGAAAGGTACCTAAGAAGCAAAAAATTTCATATTGTTTTTAATTTTTTTAGTGAACATACAGAGAAAAGCTGTCTTTAATTTTCAAAAATTGACACAGGATTCATACCAAAAACCATAAGGAACCACAAGATTTTTTTGACGCTCCTATTTTTTCTCCTTGTGTAAAAAAATACTAAAATTCACTGTCACATGTGCGATAAAGAATAAACTCATTGAATGTTTCAAATTGAATCACAGATTGATAGAGAGCATGGATTATACAGCACCTATTATGCGAAAGAGAATTTGCCATTTGCATAATTCATTATATAAAATGCGTTTGTCGATTAATTTCTTTTCGGTTGACTAGCAATATGTCTGTCTGCGCGTCTGAAAAAAGTATCAAGGAGATAAGCGAGTGGAAGGATAAATAAAAAGAAATATATAATAAAGGGATTGAGGATTATCTTATGGGACATGGAAGCACATCCCATCATTTTACCTCTGAACAAAAGGAAAACAGCAATGGCGCTATAAGTACTTTAGATATATATATACCTATATAAATTAATTGTACAATTCTGCGTGTGTGCGGAGATCTCAAGTGGGCTTGTGAGATTAGAGGGAGTTGGGTTTTTGTTAGATTTGCACAACAATGAACGGATCAGTTCATCATGTATGAAGTAAACTCATGTGTGAAGGTTGTCAAACCACGTTTCTCGTTTCGACAGCTCCCCTAATCCTTGTGCTCTCCAATCGGATACATTTTCCTATATATTCCCCTTTCGCAGTTATTTTTTTTAGTTTTTATTTTTTCTTTTGTTTTCAATTTTTCTGCGCTCGCTCGCATTGCGGTAGTCTAACTAACTTGGCTGCTTAAAGTTTCTTCGATTTGGTTAGAATCTTTGCAATACTATGGAACATTAAATTAAGATTCAAAAATAATTTTGATTCTTAATTTTTTTTTTAATAAATCTTCTTTAAATGTTAGACTCGCGACTGTAATGAAATTGAATTAGTAGAAATTATTAATTTTAAACTGGTGCTATTTATTCAAATTCAATAAAATTCATCTAAAATTCAAAAATTATAAATTATTTATCATGAAATTATTACAAAAATATAATTTTGAAATATGAATTTAAATTTTATGTCAAACATTGAAAATCTGACATAAAAGTTTTAATAAGCGACCCCAATAACGACTATAAGTGACAATATTAATGTCATTAATAAATTTTATTAATTTTTATGGTATGGTTCAGCTAAAAAAAAATTTCTTTAATTATTTAATTTTTTGTAAATATATTACATATAGACGTGTACTATTCGTCTCACAGTGCTCCCCTATAACTACCGGCAGCCGTGCTGAAGCAAAAATCAATGTGCAGGGGCAGCATGACTAATTCTCATCCTTTCATAATTAATAGTATACATACGAACAAGTAAAATGGTAATTACATATTTGTCTATTAATATTCTTATTCTAAAAATTAATAATTGAATCTACTTTCGAAATTAAATTTTATTAATTATTAAATTTATTATTAAATTTATTTTCAAATAAAGTTTTATTTATAACAACTATTATTGTTTATGAATAACTTTACAATACTTATAAGTTGAAAAAAGAACTTAAATTTGTTTTATTTTTTCGAAATTAATGAAAATAGAATAAAACCCTAATATCTTTTTTAATAATCTTTTTTAATTTTAAGCGCTGCAAAGACCATATAAGGTAAATTACATCCTCTTTTTCTGTCTCAAACGCAGAATATGATGAAGTTTAAAATATAGCTTTCAAAATAAAATAAAAACGCATCTTGTTACACTGTTCAATGTTTTTCCATACTATATTCCGTAAATGTACCTGCATATTCTCTTCCCCAGATAAAAGGAAATTAATATTGTTGAAATCGAGATAAAAATCACGAAAGCCTTTTAAAAATATATATTCAAAGCTTTTTTTTTTTAAATACAACGAACTATGTTGTAGAGTTTTAAACGCGACAGAAAGATTTGCAACCTGCAATGTTGATAATGTATATAACAATGTTCCATTGTTGCCAGTAAAAATGTCAAATTTGTGAAATTTAAATCAACCTAATAAATCAATAAATATAAGCGATAAGAATTTAACAGAAACCATTGTTTGTAATACTAACCAAACCGTTTATTATTAATTACTAGGCATCAACGTTGTACTTACAATTTAACTAACAACATAATAACTATTTTTCCGAATTGATATTGTCACCTTTTCATGGTATTATTAATATTAATAATCAATAACCACAAATCGATTATTCCATATATTATTCATAGATATCGATTCCTGAGGTCATTTTATGCTCGCGCACATTTTAACGAGTAAGAAAATAATCATTATAGAAAGTCTTATGCATAATTAAAGCATACAGAATTCAATTGAGGTTCATAATAATAGTTACAATGCCTTAGAAAGCACTACAAAATGCAATAGTATTGATCGTCCGGAAAGCAATAATCGAAACAAAACATCTATACTGCCACATAATGGAATGAATGTCTATGAATTTTTGAAAGAATTCCGAGAATAGAAGTTATTGTAGATCCGGACGCCTTAGTGTGAATTTTTTATAAACTCGAGAGAATGCTACACTACCTGTCATACACGGAATTACTTTTAATGCTCGAGCATCAAAACAGCATTCAGGATCTTTTTACACAGTTAAAAAGAAAGACATATTTTGAGACAGGAAAGGTATCTCAATTCAAGATGCAAATCAAGATACAATTTAAGATACAATTTAAGATACAATTTAAGATGCAAATTAAGATGCAACATTTTTAAGACAGCCTTGAATTGAATTTGAAACCATATTGTTTTGCTGAATTTAATGCTCCTGATTATCAGCATAAATTAAACTAGTATTTAAATTAAAGCAGCAAAAATGTGTCTTCACATCTTGGTTGTGATTTTAAGCTTTTTTGCGCTACTCGATGTTTATATGTTTCATTAGTAATACTACGCGATTCAAGATTTCTTTTCATCTTGACATTGTTCAAGCACATGTTACAATATAATGATAGTGGACACAAGGTATAAGTGTGCACACAGTATTTGTGTGTGCATTTGTACATGCACTTACATGCATGAATCCAACAGCAACCCTTAAAGTGAGATATGGATCTTCCAGCTCGTTGAACACACAGAACAGAACGTTACGTTACGTTACGCGCTATGCGAAAGGGTGGGCTGCTTGAATGCAACCACATAACCACCCCATGACGTCTCATACCCTTCTATTATTAATAGTTTGCTTACTTCGTTTTGTGCTACACCGAAACTTGACTTTTTGCCGCACGCAAAATCGTCATCTGCACGAAATTTATTATGCAAAAAAGGGTAGTTGAATTAACCCCTCTGTCTGTTAACGATATTTATATTTAATTATCAGTTTTGACAACAATTTACCTTGGATTCAACGCCCTAACAGCATCCGGATGGTCAGGAAGTCCTAATGTCCGCTGGTATCCCAATTTGTCAGCTATGATGTTACATCATGATTTACATCTTTCTGAAAAAATAAAACACAAAAATATATACTCTTCTGTAAACTAAGGTTTGTTGTATACTAAACATTGTTTCTTTAACATTTACAAATTTTATAAATTTTATAATTAGCTTTCAGAGAGGATTAAATTTCTATTACAAACGACAGTCGGCAACGGTTTACTCGCGCAAATGTCATAAAGGTAATGATATTTGCGACAATGTCGTGAGGGAATTGTTATACCCAAACCAGCTCACATAGTGAAATCTTGTTCCATACGGTGAACTCTCGAGCCTCTGATCAGACCGTAACGGGATACGGGAAGCATCGACACATGAAATTCTCACGAAATGATTTCAATTATCCAAACGAACCTTCATTTGTGCGACTATGACCCGTGTCGCTATATACGCAAACGAAGAGAAGAGAATTCAAACATTATCAAAGATATTGCAGCAGGAGGGCATTTCACTATTCTCTCTCACTCTCTTTCTCTATATAGTAAAGTTGCCGAATGGAAGAGTTTTCACTCGAATTGTCAGCGAATTAATCCCTTCAAGAGCGGATATGAGATCCTTCCATTTCCATGAGTAAGAAAGCAATTAAGATTTCAAAAAAAAAAAAATGAAGCACCATCTCTTCTTTCCTTAGGCGAGACCCGAAGACGATTAGACGGAGCGTGATTTCATCTCATTCATTCATTTCGTATAAGTCAGTTTCATTTCACTTAAGCGAAATGTTTATTCATTCTCGGCAGATTACGGAATCAAAAGTTTCTTCTGTCATTAAATTTCAGGAAAAATTCTGTTTCACTCTTGAGGGAAGAATAGAGAATTCTTGATGTATTTTGGGAGAATCTTTTGTATGAATTGTTTTTGAGAAATTCTTAAATTCTTAAGGATTTTCCCATTGAAGCTCAATGTAAAAATCCAATCGACTATGGGAACCCCTTAAATTCTTAAATTTTTAAATTCTTAATTCTTAAATTCTTCCCATGTGATGAGAATGTAAAAAGAACTGTACGAATTTAAACTTCTTTTAAATGTTAAAAAAAATGTTTGTAACGACACAAGTTTTGTTAGATTCGCTTCTGTTATTTTGATTACTGTGAAAGTATATGTATACAATCGAAAGACCTAACGTTTACGGAACGTGAACATATGTATATTGCCATGTTTATTGACGAAATGTATATTCGTTTCATCGAGTTATACACAACATTGTTGTACTAACGTGCATTATTGTCCACGATATGCATAGCCGATGGGGATTAGAATTAACCTGTCACACCGTGAATCAATTACGGTGAAACACGAACTTGCAAATCGATTGCTGAGAAAACAAAACCTCGCTCTAAACAATGCATTTTTAAAGCATATATACATTCTTTACTAACTCTTCAAAGTTCGGTTAATCAACTTTACCACCTTTTTATTCACAATAATTTTTGTGATATTTTCAAACATTTCCGATTTTGCCAAATACATGTAGTCGTGTATACAAATAAAAATTAGTAGATAAAATATTAATTACCAAAATGTTGTTCTTTTTGAAGCAGTCCGTTCGGGATTAATAAGAATATTTTAAGGATTTTTAGTCTTTAGGATTTAGATCCTAATTACCAAAATGTTGTCCTTTTCATGCAGTCCGTTTAGGATTAATAAGAATATTTTAAGGATTTTAGGATTTAGATCCAGTTTCACCAACTTCCGATTAAACATTAATCAATGATTAAAGACAGTTTAAAGGCTTCTGATTGGTTAATTGAGGACTTAATCATTGATTAACTTTTAATCGCGGTGTTGGTGAAATCGGCTCTTAATCTTTTATTGTTAGGTAATGAGGACTTTTGTTTGGTTATCAATACACTGGTGTCTGTCCAACGAAATCATTTTCGAAATCCTGAGCAAATATCAAAACGTCAAGAATTAAAGTAAAGAAACTTTTATTTGTTTTTGATGTTATAATGGCAAGGGCGTAATTTAAAGTTACAACACACACCAATTTTATACATATCTACGATTAAACAAATCCCAGTTGAGCCGGGTATCAAATATGAACATTCTAAAATTGACAATTTACTTCCATATGGATCGTATCGTGTCTCGTTCTGTATCATATTTACCCTTTCTAATTGAGCACATCGGGTTGTCACGTAACCTGAGGCATAGAATGTATAGAAGTTAATATTGGAGTTGGGAAGGCCGTATGCCAACGAATAGTGGTAAATTGTCATTCGCTCGTGCTTGCGGCTCAAATGCAAAAGCACATAGGGTGCACAAAAGTGCATTGTACCTATTGTAAATAGTAACTGCGAGTACTGCATTCCATCAAACGTTTGTCTTATTATTTGTTGCTATATGCGAATACCCCATACCGAACTCTAAACCACTTCACCGACATTAATATTAATAATAATTAATACCCCATGCCAAACTCTAAACCACTTCACAGACATTAATATTAATAATTAATAGATTTTAGTTTAATAATACATCATTATTTCTATCAGCAAAAGAGGATTCAAATTTGGTGATTTAAAAACGTATCCGCAACAGATGTGTGTCCGTCAAGAATGAGAGCAATCTATGTATGCACGGAAGGGTCGATTTATAATTCAAATAGACTTGAGCTCTTAATTTGAACATCGTATGTATGTTTGGTGATGAAATAACTTAGGGGAGTTTCTTTCTTGGTTGGGCGAAATTTATTCAATGTCCCTCTATGTGTCTAGAGATGTGGAATCTATAACGTATACATAGATTGGACAACCGCAATAAGATTATGGTAATTGACTATTCGACTTGAAGTATCAATTACCTCTGTATGCATATCTCGTACGTGAATCTGGCTTTGATCCACGCAAATTCGATGTAACACAATTCACGCCTATGTCTAATTTTCAATAATAGGATGAACCGGATTGCTCAGGGGAAATCGAAATACGATCAAACTTGACCACTCTATTTTAGCGTCAGTAATCGCATATTTTCCGTGTTCCCTCAATCATTAATTTTCTTCTACTTGTCCACTTCCCTTTCAACCCATTCTTGCTTCTTTTGGAATACTTTCAATTTTCACGAGTTAATTCTATAAAACTTTGAATTTTAGTAACTCGAAACTTATTTAAACCTGGTTGCTTTCAACAAACGATAGAATTAGTCTTCTATTTGGAACATTTATACATGTGATGAGCCAAAAATGCTCTCATTGGGTTTGAATCGCAAAAGTCAATTTAAGTTTACCAACTTGGGAACCAGAGTGCGCGATAATTATTATCAGAATGGAAATTGTATTGTTGACGCCATTGTAAATAATGAAATATATTTACCTAGTTAAGAGATTTGATTAGTTTAGATTTCAAGCCACCCGAATGTACAGATGGCACGTAGCAGATAAAAGCATGTGAACATTCTCGGGGATTACTCTGATAATCTTAAATATTGTATCAGCAGCATTGCTCTAAACAATACGTTCATATAAATTCTGATATATGTGTGTACGTGTGTACGTCTCATCCCATACAAGCATCGCAGAAGTTATTCTAATGATTTTACTCGAAAGCAGAATGACAACTGATAAAATTTTCTCTCAATTTTTTTTTTAAGATAATGTTTTTCATGAAATTATTATTATTACACGCACCTTATCTATTTGAGGATTCAATAAACTCGTTCGAAAAATGAAATTATTTGAACTTATTATATGTAGTGAAAAAGGTCTATAAAGAGTTTAAAATAGCGAGATTTATCCGTTAGTTTTTATATATATAAATAATAAGGTGTAATGGAGAGCGATAAGAAACTGATTATCGCGATATAAAGGAAGTCAGTCAATCAATGTGTCATATCAAAGTCTCTGTGGATACGGAATGAAGTGGTTCATTATTTTGGCGTGCTTTGTGGCCGCACAAATCGTCCATGGGACAGACGGTAAATTGCTAAATTTATGGTTTTTCCTCGGTTCCACCCTTCCTCTGTAGGGTTTGTTTCAACTCAAGCTCCTTTTTCATCACCCCTCAACTTTATCTTCTAAAAAGCATACGTAAATCTTCTACTCTTGTTACTTCACCAAAAAGAATTCTCATTTACTTCAATTTGGAATAGAATATCCGAATCACTTGAATTAGAAAAAATAGTGAAATCATTATGTTTATGGAATAAAAATGTTAATGTTTAAAAACAAACTAGTTTGGTATAATTAACATTCTAATTTTCCCATATCGACAAGTTTTACGCGGGTGTTTTTTTGTGTTTTCAGTTTATCTTGTTCAACAAGATATTGGGAAGAAAAAAATTTATTTACCACTCCGACTAGATGATGAAATTGTAAAGAATTGTAGTCTAATAACAAATAAAGGAGAGAATGTAGTCGTGCCAGTTAATGAAAATAAACCTTCAGTGAACATAGCTTTGAACAATGATGAATTTGATGGATATGCTTTAATAATCAAGAAACCTACTGCTGAATTAAATGGAATATGGACAATAACTGTTGAAACTACCAACAAAGTAGTGGACAGAAAGTTTTACATTCAAATAAAGAACGTAAGTTTAAACATAGTTTCGTTTAATCGTATTTATGTAATGAAAGAAATTATCCAGAAATTATTATAAATTTTTTTATTAATAGCTGACGGAATACAAAGATGAGGTAAAAATAAACATTTATGAGAATCAGTATGCAATTCTAAAACTACCATTGCATTTCTCTAAATTAGAAGTCTGCATGCTGGAAGTTTACGTACGTAACTATTTTTTATAAAACAGTCTAGTAATAAATAAATAACAGTTTTTTTTGGAAAATTAATATTTTTTAAATTTTGTAGCCTGGTTATAAAGAGCAACATTATTACGACATTTTATCAAAAAATGACAAACATTTATCATTAAACGAACCTAATAAATGTGGTGTACAAATTCGTTACAAAACTACAGACTACAGCCAATATTATTATCTTTATGCTTCAGATGCCAATAGTCATGAAATATACAAGATGACTTTCTACATAAACATTATTTCTCCAAACAAACAACAAATACCGCAAGTGGTAAATATAAATTAATTCTAAAACTACAATATCAAGTTCTAATTTATTGTACCCGAGAAGCTAAAAATGCTTATTTTAAATTTTAGGAGTATTTTCCATTAGGTAAAAAGAGCGTAATAACTTTTCCAAAAGATGAAAAACAAGAGCCAAAAGTGACTTACTGTCAACTTGAAGACCCTAGTGGAAAAAAGTTGCCCATTCAATCTAAATCTTGTTCCTACGAAATTCCACATGTTACAAAATACCATGACGGAATCTGGAGAATATCTTATGGGATTGTTGGAAACACTGATCCAATGACAACTTTTGTAAATGTTACAACTTATGGTAAAGTGTTTAGTTCGATAATCACACTTTTCTCACATTTGATGACATTTTACAATACATTTGTTTGGTTCTTTTTAGATCCGGTAACTACATTCGTGAATTACCGTGAAACGGAAAAGACAATAAACCTTTTGTGTCAAGTACGATACGAAAAGAAGTATAGTGGAGAATTTAAATATTGTCTCTTCACCAGATCTGATAACTTTACATTAAGTGTCACACCTGGAGTAGGAAACGCGAAGTAATTTTAAGAATAAGTTCTAAAAAGTTATAATTAATATGTTATACTCTTAACTTAATTTTTGGAAATCTATTCATTTATTATTGAACTTCTTGCTTTCACTGAAATTAGGTATCAATATTACGGAGATGGCGACCAAGTTGATAAAGATTTAAGCACTCTCAAAATATACGACTGCGGATTAACTATAAGATCACCAGTTTCAGAAGACTATGATCCGTGGAAATGTGCAATGCACATAAAAGACGATGTATTTGGAAGTATTCTTAAACTTGATAATAAAACTGGAGTAGTTGTTCCGCAACAACATAAAGCAATAAGTGACAAACTGTATGTACAGAAAGGAACACCATTCACGGTAAAGCAAATTTTATCATCAAATACTTTGCCATTAGAAACAATATTTTTGCTCACCTACTTCAGGTTGTTCTTGAAAATTGTGATTTTTCAGCTAAAGTGTTTAGCGGGACAAATTCTGGATTACTGTTGGTTTTTAAGTCCCAATGGAACTGCATACACTGTTTCTAAAAAGAGAAGTTCACCCACAGACCTTACGTATCAAGGCTCCGGTCTAGAGTTTGGCGAATGTGGAGCTGTTCTTGAAGTTGCTGACAACTCGCACGATGGTAACTGGAGTTGTCATATGGGTGCTTCACAAACAACTGAAATGACTGCTCGTATTTCCGTGACAGTTGCAGGTTTGTACAAAGTTGTTTTTTAAAATCAAAGACCCATATAGTATCAGAAATTTCCTGACTGGAATCTTTAGAATCAGATAAGGTCCCTAAAAGCTTAGGATACTTCACAAAACTTCTCCTTAAGGCAACATTAAGATAATGTCAAAGTCGATGCTATTTTTACATTTAGCTTCAATGCGAAAATAGCATCGACTTTGACATCAAATCCCCTTAAGAACATTTCCATATACATTTGTCAAATTTGCATTAAAATATAAATTGCTAAATATTTATCATGTCCCGCACTTGAAATATATTACAACAGCATACTGTTATAACAGTGGAAAAATTATACAGGAAAAAAAGTCGAGGAAATTCGACTGCAAATTCTCTCGACTACTCCATTATTAAAATTCTCGAAGCGTTCGAGGAACTTGCAGGAAATTTTATAATTTGCTAAACTTGGAAGTCGACCTCTTGCAAACTGACCTTACAAGAGAGAAGGGAAACTTGAAGATCGTTTTAATTGCAAAACTAATATCTGAGAGCAACGCTTATTGGATTAAATAGATTCGTAAAGCGTACTAGCAGCACCTTCGTTATCCATGACTTAATAATTGCTCGCGGACGCGGTCTCCTTTAACTATAGCTAACACATAGTTGCAGAACTAATTAACTAAGTAATAGATAACGCAGCCCGCATATAGCATCATGCGAGTGACACGAGGACGCGACGTTAGGTACCATGGGATCTTACAGCCTCTTTGGGATTTAGGGCATATGATACGTCTAACTAAATGCACAACTTGATTATTAATAAATTTATACTTAACAAACGTTTAATGAACAAATAATTAATAGTCCCTTTTTGATACTATTTGTAACTTCTTTAGAATTATTTTCATCATTTCAATTTTATTATTATTTGCATCATTTTAATTTAATTATTCTTTTCATCATTTCAATTTAATTATTATTTGCATCATTTCAATTTAATTATTCTTTTCATCATTTCAATTTAATTATTATTTTCATCATTTCAATTTAATTACTCTTTTCGACAATTTTTAAATAAAATTCTTCTTTAAATCAATTATTTTCTAATGATATTTATGATAATGTTCTTTTGAGAATTTTCAAATTAATTTGTTTTCAGTTCAAGTTTACGTGAAATTTTGATTATTCTGAAATTCATCAATTAATACATTTGAAAATAAAAACTTTAACGAATTTTTAACAAAATTTTGATTAAGCCTTCGAAAAAATTAATTTCATAGAATTTTTAATTAAAAGTAGAAAAAATTCAGATTTTTAAAGTTTTTAATTTGAAACCTTTATAAAATTGAATTATATCTAAAAATTGTAATCATTAGTAATACGTCACCAAAATTCAATTATTATTATTTAAAACTTTAACTGAAATTAATTTTCAAATCAATTTTTATTAGAAAATTCTATAAGAGAATTCAATTATTCAAAACATGGATAATAATAATTTGTTGAACAATTAAAAGTTTCTTGAAATTTTATTCTTGTACATAATTTTATTTACAAATTTTTAAATAATTAAATTTTTTCGACGAATTTTCATAAAATTTTCAAGAATAATTACATTTTTCAAGGAATTTGATTAAAACTGTATTAAAAATAACTGAAATTCTGCGATGAATATTATTATTTTTGAACATAATTAAATTTTTTGCGAAGAGTTTTAGAAAAAAATTTGAAACAGTAGATTTTTTCGATAAAATGTATGCAAATTGTATTTTAATAATTGAATTCCCGTGAAAGTTTTATTATTTTAGAAAATAATTAAATATTCGTACACAATTTTGTTAAAATTGGTTTTAAATAATTGAATTATTTTGGGGAATTTTATCAAAATAATAGATAAAGAAATTTTTAAATAAGGAAAAACTTTTTTAAAATAATAATTAAAATTTAATCATGAATTTTATTGAAATTTTTGAAAATAATTGAAATTTTATCATGAATATTGTTTATTTATGAAAATAATTGAATCGATACGAAGAATTTAATGCCAATTTTTTTTTAATTTATGCAAATTCTTTTTTACATATAATTGAATGAATGTAAAATTTTTTTTAATAATTGAATGTTTGTGAAGAATTTAAAAAATTGTTATTTAATAATTAAATTCTTTTGGTAAATTTTATTAAAGTAATAGAATATTAAAAATAATTGTATTAAGAAAAATTTTTGCAAATAATTGAAATTTTACCATAAATTTGATTAGATTTTTAAAAAATAGTTGAATTTTATTACTTTTGAAAATAATTGAATTCTTATAAAGAGTTTCATTTTCAGTTTTCATTCATTTTTTTTAAATAATGTAACTTATCCTAAGAATTTTATTAATTTTGAAAATAATTGAATCTTGGCGAAGAATTTTTAAAAAAATTTGTGAAAATAATTGAATTTATATAAAAAGAATTTCAACGTTCGTTAAGATAGTTCAATGCTTTCAAAGAATAATAATTGCTAATAATAAATAAATAAAATTTTTTAGATTGGAACTAATTTCAACATATAATTGAAATTAAATTAAAAAAAAAATACTTCATTAAATGATTTGTAAGAAATAACTTTATGGTCGTTTTCCAATAAAATTAAGTTATTTAAAATAAATTATTGTCGGAAATAGAAAAAATTTAAAGTCTTTTTTTTAGAATTCGTGGTAAATTTCATAAGTTTATGAGGCAAACAAAACTGTTATTAGTACCTAAGTATATGTTTAATTGAAAAAATAGATATACGACTAAATGTATAACGTTTATTACTTTCAGACTCTCTATTAATTGCGGAAGAAAAAAAATACGTTTCATACAACAATCCAACAATTCTCAACTGCAATCTCTTACCAGGTTATGACAATGTGATCAATAATTGTCTTTGGATAAGACCTGATGGTAGTGGAATTTATAACAATGTAGATAATAAATACGTGACTGAAAGAACGTTATCATCTTGTAAATTAACAATCCAAGGTACAAATTGCAACATTATCAAGATCTACTATAATAAATACTTAAAATAGATATATAAGGTCAAAAAATAATTCATCTAAATAATTCAATTAATTCCTGAGTTTAGAACCTCATGTGCTTTTCTTTTAACTTTTCAATTATCATTACATCATCATATTAAACTTAAATTTTATTAAAAATTTATGATTTCAATTTTCGTCGTGCCTTAATTTTTGTTATATTTTACATTCCAGAAATTGACTTTACAAAGGACGTTGGTTCCTGGCACTGCTTTGCCGATATTTCAGGAGGAGAAATGAGAGAAGCAACAGCTCAAATTGAAATTAAATATGCCTACATAGAAATGAGTAGCACAGTTTCTATAATTCTTGGAATTGCACTTTTAGTCATAACAACAATAACGCTCTTTGTTGTTATTATCCGAAATCGGAGGTTTAGACAAGAACCTGAAAAAATTCTCGATCACAAGCCACCGCTTCCGTAATTCATCATTAAACGTTTCAAAAAAAAAAAAAAAAAAAAAATGTTTAAAACCATCTCGATTATATTTATTTCAAAATAAGAATTATCTTATATTTTTTTTCAACGAGGAGTAATTGGAAAATTAATAAATCAAGATACTGCCACAATTAAAAAGAAATCTCTTATTAGCATATAACTATAAGTATAAATTAATCAGTTTCTAAATTATAAAATATTTATTTAATAAAAAAAATAGAAAATACTAAAGAGTCTTTATGTATACAATATTTGAATTTGCAACTATTTTTAGTAACATTTTAAGCAAAAAAAAAAAACAAAAAATAAAGCTTCACATTGCTTAAACAAGCATCAACTTGTCGAGCCCTTTTGTGCCTTAAATAACGAACACTAAAACCTTATAGTGCTTTTTCTGTCATCTTGCATAAGCATCTATCTAATACTACACTATAAGGTAGAAAAAGTCTCAATACGACAGAAGCGTCTGCTGAGCAAATAAGCCTCAGTAAATTGTTTCCTGAATACACGGTATAGTTGCGGGTCAAGGATGGCTCTAGCGAGGAAAAGGTTATCATAGGAATCGCAGAGAACATTTTCAAGTATACATTGTGTGTAAATAAATATATATATACACTATGTTTGTGTGTTAGTATTCCTGCAATGTACGCTTACATATGATTTCTAACGAAAGCCCTCCATGGTTTTCCTGGATATTAAATATTAATCCTGCGAAATTACTGGTGTGCTATGACCTTTCTCTTTCTCTCATTTCTACCAGTTCGAAGTTCTAACTTGATATTGCACAGGGGGTGGACTCTATTCTCTTTACAAGAAAATTAATACTTAAATAATAGGTTCCATGCAATTCTTAACTGTTTTAAATTAAGCTTAAAAAGATAGTAGCTATGAATACTTATTTTTCTTTCAAAATTTTAGAAAAAGGGAATTTGTTTTTTAATATTTAATATTAAATTATATTCTGATTTATATTTAGAGTGTATGGGGGCTTGAGATCTAGAATTGCAATGTATTTTTAGTGTCTAAGCCCTCAGAATTAGGAGTAGCGCAGAGACGGGTTCAATTAAGAGAAGCTATGTCCTGTTGAAAATTCCCTAAGTACGTATATGGAATCCTATCCAAGATCCCTTTTGATTTATCATGTGGATTCATATATGGGTTCCTACACATAATCCTATGTGAAAATAAGGATCCTAGAGGTTGAACTTGCATGAAGCTCACGAAGGAAAAAGCAACAATACAAGATTTCACGTATTTTTCGGCATATGTTCCTATATAAACCCCGTATTTTTCAGACCACTCTAAATAATTATTTTGGAATATTTTAGAATTATTTAGACCACTCTTTAATTATTTTAAATCTCATAATTCATTTTTATCTCTTATCTAACCAAATTGACAATAAGGTCGCTTGGCCAATTGACAAGAGGTTATCCACACTTTGAATTCATTAAATTGGTATCCCAAAGTTTTGAACGTTCAAATGAAAAAAAAAAATTTTTATTGAAGATATTTTAATAAATTACTAATAATAAAAAAATTCAGAAACTAAAATTTTACATTTATAAACTCAGTAATTAATTTTTTTGTTAGTAACACAAAAAAATTGCAATAAAAATTTAATTTTTAGAAGAAATAATTAAATTTCGTTCATTTGAAAGTTCAGAACTTTATCACTGAGAAAAATGGATATTGAGCTTTAATATCTAGATATTAACGGTCAATATCTGTGACAATCAAATACATAAACATCTTAGATGTTTAAATTTAATATCCACAGATACTGGAAAAGACATGTTCACACATAACCTCAAATTTGTAGATTATACCAGTTAGCATCTGAGATATTAAACCATAACATCTAGATGTTATGAAATACCATCTTTTCTTAATATCTAGTATATTAAGATTTTTAACATCCAATTTTCTCAGTGTAGGATCTTACTAAATTTAAGTTTTGAAGAGAATAATCTATACTTTTAGCGCCAGGATATTTTATGCGAAAATATCGAAAAGATTAACTTAATTAATTTTAAACATTTGCCAAATAACACAATAATTAATGGTAATTACTGAATTTAATTTTATTCAATTTATTTTGTACTTTAAATTCTACTTTTAATTTAACAATTTATTTATCAGAATGATATTAATTGTTACTAGAGAAAAAAAGTATTTAAATCTTTTTACTTTTTTAACAAGTTTTGTTTTAAATTTTAATTAGAGCGCTTTTAAATTAATCGAAATAAATACACGAACATAAAGAAAATTGTTTTCCAAAAAGTCATGATTTACATTTTTCTGTGTTGTTCGAATCTGTTAAAAGTTATAATTAATTTTTAATATTTCAGTAGTAGATCAAATTTAATAATAAACAGTTAAAAGTTTATAAAAGATACACAGTATTAAGACAAGGAACTGCTAAATTTTTTTGTAAAAATACGTATAATTCGTGTGTAGAAATACTACTATTGAGCATTTTTAGGTTATATTTAACGTATAACTCATGAAAAAATACTACTATTGAGCATTTTTAGGTTATATTCTTTTAGAACAAAACTTTCAGTACATATATGTTTTATTAATAGAATAACACGATGTTACTTTGTAATAAATACTTACTACTGAAATGTATTTTAATTGATATCTCATTCACTTGAAGTATAAACACATTTCAATAAATACTCACGAAACTTTTTTTTTAGCAATTTACAGACATAATTGCGTTAAACTATTTTTACTTGGATGATATATTACCTCTTTCTCTGTCAAATAAAAGTCACTGGAACTTATCGTCCACTTTTTGACGATCCCGGAGGCTTCCTCGTCCAGACATTCCACTTAAATATAGAATTATAACAATTTTTTTTAGTTTAAATTTCATGGCGTGATGCGCATTGTACTGTCACCAAAACAAGAATGAATTTAAATGGCTTCGTTTCGTTTTTATTATGGTGACTCCCAAGCGAACTATATATGTAATTTACAATTTTTACAGTTCTCACTTATCCACGATCGATAATTGGCTTCGGACAATAAAACAGAACGCCTTATTATCTACAATAACTAGTAATAGGGGTCTTTTGTCTTTAATTCAAAATGGCCGCCGACAGTATTTTGCTTATTTCTACAAAACCGAAACCAAATAATTTTCGTCTTCCTGTCTTGAATATTCGGGAATCAAATCCCTTGAACTCAATATTTAATTTGAGTAAATAAAAAGCTTAACGTTATGATTATAAATAAATAATTTCTGCTGCGAACAATGTTAAAGATCGTTCTTGTTCTATTACACTCTTAACTAGAAAATTTTCTTTTTAGTATTTCTCATTTTTTTTCCGTCTATTTAATCTACTTTATTCTACACTCTCATTTGCTGTACACTCTATTCTTATAGTCATTATGCCCTGAATCCTGCCTTCTTTCACTATATCATTACCGCATTTTATAAAAGTAAATTTTTGGAAGATAGGAAAATGTTCTTCTTTTGTCTAAAAAAAGCATTCTTTTACGCTTTTAAGAAGGTATACTTAATTGAAAAATATCTTTTTATGGGCTTTTTCGAAAGGTATATTACATTTCCGAGAGGATAGCACTATTACGCTGTTTCACCCTACTATAAGAAATGAGGAGTAATCAAGATTTTGGATTAACCCCGTGGCTCAAGATATCAGGCAGGATTTATACCGTGCTTGCTTGCTCGTTACGAGTAAATCTGTATTTTCTTGTTTGTAATGAGAATGTGATCGAAAGTCTCCAAGTTTGAGACTAATGATGAGCGTTTTTGAAATGGTATTAGTATGTATAGATAAGGTATATAGAAGTGGGAAAAGGAGGTATAAAATAGAAATGAGGAGAGGAATTGCTCGTTGATCTCTTGTAATGAAAAGAAACCTCTTATGAAATCCTGATGAGTACTTTGGTGGAAGAATATCGACACCTTGCAATATTAAAGAAAACGTACTTCTGCACACAAGAAGAGAAATTCAAAGCTCTGGTAATTAGAAGCAGAGAGACCTTTCATTGCTTCCATTTTCCCTTACAACTTCATTTTCGTAACAAGTTATTTATTAACTTCTGATGAAAATTGAAAAGCTCTACAATTATTTTTTAGAAATTGTTAATTAAAAATTAAAGATATTTCTAATATTAATTAATATTAATATTTCTAATTTTTATCGGGGTGGACAAATTCCAGGAGAAATTAAAATTTAATGAAAGTTTCAAAAAAAAGTGTCATAAGAATAAAATGAGTTGTATTTAATTCAGAGAAACGTATTCTACATATTGACAATAGTTATTTTTAAATAAATTATCTAATATTTACACAAGGCACACAGGTATATATATATAAATACAATGAACTTCATACAAATAAAATAGCTGAATAAAAAAATGAGGGTTTTGAAATATCATTAAATTCTGGCATGTGTTTAATGTCAATAAGCTGATATAGAATAATTTATAATTACAAAGGGAATGTAGACTTAAACTTTCTGAAAATTTATATTTATCTTATGGCTTAACTTAAATCGAAAAAATTAAATCTTATTTTTACTTTTAAATGTTTCTAACAAGTATTATTATTATTAAAATTCTTCTTATTACTATGTTATCACAGCCATTAGAGAAAAAAGAAAAGTATTTTACGAGTAAAATTTTCAAAAAACGAATATTAGAATTCAAAACACTACTAAACTCTCCCTGAATAATATCGAACTTTGTTTATAAATCGGAAAATATATTTTATTAAAGAATTTTAATAGAATTTAAAAAAGAAAGATGCAAAAATAAACGGTTTTTTTTAATACAAAAATAAATAAATATAAAACAAATAAAAAAATGTTTTTAGTTTCTAGCTTACAGTCTTTTTTTCGATTTGAAATTACACCTAGCTCTCATCTATCGCCGCTTCCGTCTTGCTTAAGTAACAATGCTTTTTTCTGCTTTTTGTCAGTTAGTTCAAATTTAACATCTTCACTGGACGTATCAACATCGGCAGAGTCTCCTTTTTCCAAAATAGAATCCTGCGAATGATTACTATCAGATTGCTCTTGTTCCTCTTCTGTTTCTTCCTTCGCCAACAGTTGTTTAACAACTTGCTTTCTTTTTTTCCTCTTACTCCCGGCTTCTATTCTTTGAATAGTAACATTCGTGGGTACCTGAGTAAAAAACAGGTATTGCATTAATAACAAGGAATTATAAATTTATTTAAATTAGTAAATATTACTATTTACTGAAATATTAGTTAATAAATGTTGCTATTTACTAAAATACTAGTTAGTAAATATTACTATTTACTAAAATTTGCTATTTATTCTTACGAGGGAAATTACCTCTCGAATTAATTCGATTCTCTCAAGTGGCTTAGCACTGTTGACTCGCTCTTTCTCCTTTTGTCGGCCTAAAGTGAAATGAAAAAGTGGTCCAATGCCGAATCCTAAGGATCCTCCGAATAAGGAAAAAGGCAAGACTATTATTAGTAAGGCGACACCTATGAAGAGTAAGAGAGTCACAGTCCATCTCATAGGCCAAGCTAGTTTTTCTAAAAAAAAAATAAATTAATGTATTAACAGTCATTATTTTAAAGAAATAAAATCAATACTGGGCGTAAAATACCCAGAAATATGACCAAAAGTATTTCAATAAGTACCAGTTGCATTTTCGACGAAATTGCTGATTACATGTCCAGCCACTGATAGAGGATGCAGAATAAAATTAGTGCACATGTGAGATAATGCCTGTACAGGAGTCACTTGAACGAAAGGATCCACAATCATTGCTTCAACATACTTTTCACATTGCTCCGTACTTCCGTCTGTGAATTTATGGAAAAATTTAACATCTTTAAATTAAAATATACTTTATATTTAAAAATTAATTTGAACTTTAGAATCAAAAGGTTTGAAATTATGGTTAATATAAAAATAATTCGAATCTTTACAAAGGTTTAAAAGAAGGAAAAGAAAAGTATAAAGGCGTGATTAGAAATATACTTGAACTTACGGAAAGAAACTTTCGATAGAATGTACTGCATCATGTTCATTTTTTCCGGCTGACATTCGATCGGCATTTGTGAGTACATCATTTGTTTGGCAGTTTGTTTAATTTCTGCTTCCTGAAAGAATAAAAAATTTTTAATATATAGTTTATTGTATTATATATTAAATTTACTATGTGTAATAAATATTTAATATATAATTTTTAATAAGAAGGAAGAGGAAACTTAGCAGAGAATACATACCTTAACGAGCTGATACCACGTCATGAAAAAGCTGATAACAATAATTAAATCTACGACAAGAAGAATAATCGCTCCTCTTGTCCATCTTATGTATCTACTTACAAATAATACACTTATTACAAGTAATACTCCTATGCAAACATATTTCTGGAATATAATAAAAGAGAGTTATTTTAGTTTTGCAAAAACGTATCAAAATATGCATTTTTCATCAATTTGGATTAATTTTCATTGATGAAAATAATAAAGAAATTATGGAATTTATTTTTCAAGATCTTCGACTACATGAAAAAAAATTCTTAAATTCATTTCGTTATTTATAACTTATGTTATATTTTTTGTCTTGTACAGACTTTGCACTCGATAATTAATTTTTAAAAAGTGGCACTTTATAAAAACTGACAAAAATTTCATTCTATATTTTATTTTTCTGACTTTTGCCTGATTTTTATTAAAAAAAATTGTTGCTTCTTGCTTATCTTGCTAATAAATTGAATTCCTAGCAACAAATTTTATTATTTACGATAGAATTTGAATATTAAAAAAAATAATTTTATTCTTAAGAATTTTATAAACATTTTTAAATAATCCATTTCTTTCGAACAATTTTTTACAAATTCTAATTTGAACAATTGAGTTTCTGAAAATTTTTGATTATTTATGAAAAAAATTGAGTTCTTACGAAAACATTTTTAAATAATTGAATTCTATTTGGAATTTTTATAAAAACAGTTAAAAATGTTCAAAATGAATTGAATTACTCTGAAAATTTTTGTTATTTTTGAAAATAATTTAATTCTTCATGATAATTTTATAAAAAATGTTTTAAATAATTAATTCTTTTTGTAGTATACTTTTTTGGATAAATTCATTTCCTTATCATTTTTTCCAATGTTTAACTATATTTTTACTGTAAAAAATTAATGCTTCATGTTTGTGACACTTACGTATTTTTGAATAAATGACAAAAACAATTCTGAATAGGAAATGGCATCATCAAAAAATGTTGTACTTGGTTTCCGTATTATATCACTAAGTATTGAATCAACAGTTCTTATTGATACTTTAACATTCCCAAAATCACGGAGGACTTGCATTTGAGAACTTGTTGCTTCCAGGTAAATGTTTCCACTAAAAATCTCGTCTTCTTCCTTCAAAAAAAATAAATCAATACAATAGTATTAAGATGCATTTAAAAGAAAAAGAGTCCAAACTTAATTATTTTTTACAAAGAAAAATATTTTTTGTTAAAAAGCACAAAAAAATTGTAAAGAAATTTTACCTTAAAAGTAATATGTGACAACAGCATATTCACAAGTCTTTTAGAAAACATCTCGTATGCTAAATTATTTGACAACTCGTCTCTGCATTCTTGTAATTTATTATCACAATTGCAATTTGCAGATTCCATCGTCTCTTCTGATGTTTCGATACTGGAACTACTGCTAAACATTTCTGTTGACATTCTATTTAAATGGAATATTTTTAATATAAAGTAAATTCTAATACTGCATGTACATTAATATTAATTTCTTCTAAAAAATGTAACGATAATCTTTCAAATATTTTTAACCGCTTGCTACTAATTGATACTTTTTATACATTGTGTTACTTTCTTTTTTTGAAAATTTGCTCCAAAATAAACCCTCTTAAAATTTAAATTCATTTCATTATTCTTCCCAACAATCATTAATTTAGGAATTCAACAATTATAAAGTTTTTCAAACAACTAAGTTTTATTCAAAAATTTACTTTTATCAAACAAATTAACCTAAAACAATTAAATTTTAAACTATTAAAACTTTAACTGTTCTTAAGAAAACAAACATTAACATAAACATTGTTTATCAACATTACATCACAGGAATATATTATTTTCTAAAAATTATTTGCATATCACCAATCTTAACTGTTGCGCAAAAAAGAATAAATTTTGCAACTGAATTGCAAAAGAATAATCTCTAAAGTAAACAATAAAAACCTGTTAATATTCAAAGCTCTTCAGACATAAAAACAGAACAAAAATTTTGCCCACAGAGCTCGTCTTTCCAGTAGAAATAATAATAATAATAAAAATAAATACGAAAAATTGAAAACTTACTTTTTTTCATTATTTGTAGGTTTTTGCATTTCCTTTCGATGTCTGTTGTAATAAAACGAGTGAGGATCTATAATATTTTGATTTGATCTGAAATAAAAAAAAATGTCATTAGAAAAATTCAGGAATAGAAAATAAATTTAATTTCAAATATCGCTCTGAATGAAAATTCGAGTTTATATAAAAAAAAGGAGATTTTCTTAAAAATTGAAAATAATTTTACGTGTTTTCGGATAAATCTTGACATGATGAATTTTTAACGTAAAGCGTAATTAGAATCAATTGTGACAGTAAATATAAACTCTTGCGAACTTGGAAAAATTTCATCTTTATATTCAGAATAATATAATTTTGGCCGGTACAAACTAAACTTTTTCTTTAGAAAGAGAGAAAACTTAACCTCAAAACGTCAAAATGGGTTAAATTGTTGCTAAAGGTTGTAGCACAATCACACGCCACGGAACGTAAAGGTATAAAGCTTTCTTCACAATTGAAAGTTACTCATTTTTTGCTTTCATGAAACAATTATTTGGCGCAAAGTAAAAATTTTGCTGTACTCAGAACGGAAGATGTTAAATCACCTTAACTCGGAAGTGTAAAGGTGCATTTACACCTTTGACGGTGAAAAACAAATCGATAAATATCGAAATAGCGTTCACACCGGCAGTAAAGGTTTTTCTACAATAGCTTAGAATGTAGGTATTTCTGTCTGATTCAAACTGAATTCATATTCTAAATATAAATCAATATAAATTTATATTAAGAAGATGACTACTTTGAATCGGAAGAACTTTGCTTCTTTTTGGCTTCTCCAAATTATAACGAAAAAAATTGCCCAGAAATGAAATTCAAAGAATTAAAAATGTACAATTCTTATTAACTCCTCACTTTTTACAGGTTGTTTTCCTTTGGAAAGAAAAATAAAGAGGCTTGTAAATTGTTTCAACAAAATGTCATCTAAAAAACTGACTTCTTTATTTAATCATTACATGGATTTTTTTTAATGATGAATTTGCATAATTATTCTTTAATCATTCAGACACGTTTGCACACATCAATCACTTTTACATTACTGCTGCTTATGGATGATGAGATAATTATTTATAATATATTTATATTTATATATATATTGATATTAAATTACACTTTTAATTTTTTTTTTCATAATATAAAACACTTGACAAACAAAAACTGAACAACTTATTAGTTTGGGAGCTGCTGCAAGACGATAATTATTAAATGCAGCAATGTTGGAATTGCTTTTATAGCGAACGATTCAAACTTGGTTCAAATCGTTCGTTATCGATATTTATTTTTATATAAATATATAGCACAAGAAAAATCTGCCGAGAGTCTTAGGTTTAAATATAAAATGTACATCGTAAAAATTATCTTTTTCTCGAAGAATGTTAATTTTAAGGATCCAGGATTAATCCTCTCAAGTCTTCGAAACAATATTTTTTTTTTGTTTCGATTAATTATCGTCTATTCCTACATTGCGCTAGCGCATAACGTAGGCTGCGCAACTCCTGGAATACAGTCTGATTCGCCACTGTAGCAAGCGTATTTACAATTCGTCGTGATCCTGAAAATAGAGGAGGATTAATTAGTAAATTGGGCAGGAGTTAACGAATTGCGAAAAATTGGTGATTGATCGTCAGTAACGAGGAATTCCACCTTTTTTTCGCTCACAAAGGTTCAGAAATGGCGTTTATCATCATGTTAATCGTAAACAATTTTTTAGGACAACTTTGGAGACAAAAATTGTAGTAGCAAAAAAAAGTTTAGTTGAATTTTAAAAAATAGTTACCTCGACTTCATTATCTTTTACTTCGTCTTTCTTCTCGTCCTCGTCTTCTTCGTCATCTTCATCTTCATCATCTTTAGTACTGTCCTTCGATTCTTCTTCTACGGCTTTCTCGGCTTTTTCCTGTTCCTCCTTCATTTTCTTCTCACCTTCCTATAAAGTGAAAAAATTTAATTTAATTTTAATTTTTAGGATTTTTGAATCATCTCTTTTTGTCAGTAAGAAAAAAGAAATGTTATTTTTTATTTCAAGAAAAAAAAGGATAATTAAATTCACCCTGTCGATTGTAAATCTTTCATGGTGGTCACAAGTTTCAATTTTCCTGACAATTTACTGATATCAAAATTATTTCCCTTGACAAAATTTTTCCTACAGGAAAATATGAATGTTTACGAAAAATAAAATTACTGAAATTTAATAATTTTTAAAAATTACAGTTGTAACCCTTCATGAAAAATTAAATTCATTTTTTTACTGTTTTCAACTAAACTTGAAGTTTTAATTCAATTTTTTTGCTTGTAAAAATTATATTATTATTTAATAATTATAATTATTGGACTTTTCTTAAACTTTTATAATTTTAAAATTCTGAATTTTGAAATAAATGATATTTATTTACTATGTGAGCAAATTAAATTTTTATTACGTATTAGTAATTTTTAATTTGCTCAAAAAGTAAATAAATAGAATTTATTTCAGAATTCATAATTTTAAAATTATAAAAGTTTTATTAAAATTAAATTAAATTAAAATTTTAATAAAATTCTTTGCAAAAACTGAATTATTTTCATACAAGATCATTTTAAAAATATGGACAAAAATCTTTGATTAATTAAATTATTAATAAACTTTTTTCTACGATTTTGCTGACTTTAGTGACAAAAATTTTGTTTTACTGATTATTCCCAGAATTTACTGATTTTACTGAAATGTGGCCAGCCTGTTTTTTCACTAATCAGAGTAAGTTTAATTATTCTTTAATTCTTTGTTATTTTTTCGAAAAGTTGACTTTTAGTTGATATGAAAACTTACCATGGTCTTAGTCCATAAATCATCAACGACCTTCTTGGCGTACTCAACATCGTCAGTAATCAGGACATTGTCGAAAATGGTTCCAGCCTTAACTTGCCAAAGATCGAATCCAAGAGCACATACTTCATCACGTTTGTAAATTTCAGGATCGGAAGTATATTCAGGATTGTCGATGATTGGATGTTCCCAAGCTCCTTTGTAATTTGGATTGGCGATTTCTTCTGGTTTCCATTCTCCCTGAAATTTCGAAAATTCACATTAGTAACTAAAAATTACTTTTTTTGTAGATTAATTTTTTTTACATAAATTTTGATATCATTTTCTTATATTTTTATGTAATTTTCATATACTTTTGATATAAATAAAAAAATGAAATTATTTTGACTGCAATTCACCTTGTATTCTGGATTATCGACCATTGGTGGTTCCCATTCGCCGTCCATTTCATCGTCCCAGTCTTCGGGTTTGGTGGCATCTGGATCTGGAATGTGCTCTGGCTTATCCCAATCTTCAGGTTTCGTGTCGTCGGGATTGGGGATTTTCTCCTTATCATCCCAGTCCTCTGGTTTCGATTGTTGGGGATCTTTAATTTTCTTTGGTGGAAGGAAATCCCAGTCAGCCTCCAATTCTCCAGATTCAACTTTAGTGTTGTCAATGAGGACCTCGTAGGTGTTGTCTGGCTTAACAATGAGTGTGTAAAAGTGAGTGTAAACGTCGTCCTTGCATCTGATGTCCTTGTTGATGAGATAGTTCTTGCCCTTGTAGCTGAAGATTACATGTACTTTCTTGGTTCCAGGACCGCAGATATCAGGTCCTAAAATAAAAGACAATAATCAGTAAATTAAAAACAAAAACTTTGCAAATTCAATTTTATCAAAAAAAATCTGTGTCTTTTAAATTAACTACTATAAAATTTAATTATTTATCAATTAAAATTAACATAATTTAAAAATTCTACTTGTCAACAAGTTTCTAATGAACTCCTTTAACAGATTTAATTATTTTCACAAAATTTCTATTAATTTGATAATTAAAAAAAAATTTATTTACATTTTTGCTAATTCGCTAATTCTTAGAAAAAAAAAATGTTATGCATAAAATTAACATACCAAACATAATGTGATAAGGACTTTCTCCATGCATGTCCTTCTGTTCAAGAGAGCAGTCAAATACTTTTGCATATCCACCGCCGCAGTCGATATTCTGTTCATGCTTCACAGAAAATTGAATGACAAGATTCTTATCTTTATTACTGAATTTATCAAACTTTCGACTCAAGGCGTAAAATCTGGCATCCTGAGAAGTTTGAATACCTAAAAATAGAGTAAACATTTACAAAATAATTACTCGAGTGCAATTAGCAGTCTAATTGCTCGCAATTAAGTACTTAAAATATTGCCGTTATCCTTAGAAGAAAATTGTATTTTAATTTCCATTCTTTTAGAAACTCACCTTTGTCATTGTCTGGATCGTTCCAAAAACTTCCATGACTGAGTACAAATTTACCATATTCAATTCCTTTATGTTCCGATTGTACCCAATTTTCTAGGGACTTTTCTGAAATTAGAAAAAAAATTGCCATTTTTTAAAAAATGATAAAATAAATATTGGAAAATTATTTTTCTTTGAAAAATATAGCCCCTATGTGAACAGTTTTTAGGAAGAGGGGGGACAAGATTGTCCACGTAAAAAAGGGGGAAGGGGTCAAAGCAAATGTCCACGTGGACTCAGTAAATAAACTATTTTTTCCCTTTTATTTAATTTATTTTACTTTTAAGTTTCGCGCCACTATTTTTAATATTAAAAAAATTATTATAAACAATTAAAAAAATTCTTTCTAGTATCACAAAAAATTAAGATATTCGTAAAATATATATTTTTATTTTATTTAAAAAAATGTTATTTTGTTGAAATCAAATTTTTTTTAAGTTTAATTCATTTAACATTTTAAAATAAAAAAAATATTTTTTTAATAGTTATCAGTTTTTATAGTTTAGACGAAAAATATTATCTTCTCAACGAAAAATGTCCACGTGGACAATTATGGGAGAAATGGAGAAGGAGGGGTGTTGTCAGAAGTCCACGATTTCTACCAAGTGGGGAAGGGGGTCAAAAAGTGATTAAAAAATTGTAAACGTGTTATATAAACGACCGCAAAATAAAATTTATAATTTTGTAAAAAAATTATTGTTGTTGAACTGAGGCTTATTTAAATTTTTTTACTAATAAAATTACTTTCTCAATATTCGTAAAACAGCAGCTCTATTGTGGTCCAAAGTTTAATTTCAAACTCTATCTCTTTAAAATCCTGTACATTTAAATGGCTTTTTCATTTTTAAATGTTGCATTTCTGATTTTGGTTTAAGTGGGGGAAAAAAACTTTTTCTTAAATTTTGATCAATGATTATGGTATTATTCATTTCTTTTTAAATATTTATTTATAATTTAAGAGTAATTTTTAAAATACCCGATTAGTTGATAGTTATTATAAAAATTGTACTTTTAATCTAAAAATATTTAACAATGAGAACGAGGTTAAAAAAAACTAGACTTGTAATTACGTATTCATTTATATTAAATTGACTTTTGAACACTTGGGTGTTTAAAGTGGCGCTAGAAGTACTTTAAACATTTTAAACTTATACTTCTTTTCTTAGTTTAAAAAACAAACTTTCATTACGTGAATAGAAACTTTCACAAAAGAGTAAATGTGTACGTGTGACTTTATGTATGCGAACAAAACACTTGTCTTTCTTGAGCGAGTGTAATTTTATTACGTGAAGGATAGGAATAACAATATTGATCACTTAAAATCTGTCTAAAGTGAAAATTAAAATTATTAGCATTCGAATATTTACAAACAAATTTATAAACCAGTTAATATTAAAATTGAGACAAAACAGTTGAATTTTTCTATTTTCACAAGAGAATACAGATTCGAATTTTCTAATTCGAAAAATATTTATTTTACATCTAAACAAAAAATTATTTTTCAATAAACACAAATTCAGATAGAAAAAAACCGGCTGAATAAAATACAAATTTATGGAATAAAATTAAAATATCCAAAACTGACAGAAAGATGGAAAACACTTTCAATTAAAATCCAAGAAATAAATAAAAATCTTTTTCAACAAGAGAGGGGAATTAAATAATTTTGAATAACTTTTTAAAGAATGTCACACATCACCAAATGGAATTTGTTTCAATATCAAGAGATCGAAATTGAGTTTCATGAAAAAGTGAATGTTGCGCTCAGAAAAACCGGCATTCAGAAAAATAATCTCAATAGTTTACTCACCGTCTGCAAAAGATTCCTCCAAAAATACTTCTGCTTTTATTGCAATAATTGCCAAAAAGGCAATATACACGGAAAGAGTACGCATTTCCAAGTAATAATTCCTTGTTGTCTGAGAAACGAACCGATAATGACAATACACAAAATGCCGCTGATGATTTTAGCTGTCGTCGTCGTCAGCCAAGGCAGACAGATGGAAAGCGCTCATTGGTCAATTGTAAACAGCGAATCAACGCTAACCACGCTCCACCACGACAAACACTCCTATCATTCTCTCTTTCCTTCATGTCTTCCATCTCATATTAGGGCTAAATCACAATAATTGCATCTGAAACTCCTTCGTAAACATAAAGTGTGCGCGAGAAAAGGATATAAACAAAGCATCCTTTTCTTTCGCTTGATCTTCATTCCCGAAACATATGAGATTTTATACATTAAGGCTGTGGCACGAGATAAAAGGAGAGAAAATGATATCTGTCTCCCTACCACACCTACAAAAGGCACACGTCACACTGAATTTTCATTTTTGCAGTGTGTATACGTAATAAGCGACGTAAGCAAATTCGTACCCTTAGAAAATAACAAATTATAATCTTTAATTATAATAGATAATTATAATTGATAATTATAATTAATACAATAATAATAATAATAATAGATTAAATTAAATTAAATATATTTAATAACAATTTATGTTGTGTTGATAAAATGTCAATTTTATTAAAGGGCAATTTTTTTTATTCATGCTTTTATATGAGGATGATTTTTGTATGCAATTCAGGTCCATTAAAGGACAATTTTGTTGCTTGATTTGCTGTCAGATAACAGTAATTGTCTTATCATTAAATAAACATTCATATATTATGTGCCCCCCTTTCAATTTCTATTTTCTGTTCCCAAATATTAAAACTGTTGCACGAACGGCATACAAAAACGTGTGACGTAACGTACCAGCATGTTACAAAATCTGTCACAATTCGTTGAACCCGATTATATACCACGTGGGCAATGTTTGACAGATAAATTTTGACCTGGAGTAATAATCCCCTTAAAGGTCGTTAATGGGGCGTCTTTTGACCTGTGGGTTAAGAAATATAACTGCGAATATTTATAGGGGCAATAAACAAGGCATCTTTTAACTTATAGGTTATAAAAAGGCAAATTTCACCTAAATTCCGGGGGTATTAGGCAATTTGTGGCCAAGTTCAGGTCACTGAATAGAGTTGCACATTAAATTAATAGCAAAGAGGATTAAAATAATCTATTTAGCGTTATTTTTTACTTAGTAACTAATTAACTTACTAATTTTCTGACACACTAACTAGTAAGCTAACTATATAAATTAACAGCTTAACTTAGTTACTAAATAATTAACTAACTTAGTTATTTACTACTTTAATAAGTTATTTAGTAACTTTTTTAATTTTTAAGACAGAACATTAGTAATTAAGTTTATAAGATAGCTAATTAGTTAGTAAATTAGTTATTAAGTTCGTAAGTTACTTAGTACGTTATTTAGTAAGTTAAGTTAATAATACAATTTCTAAGTTAGTAAGTTAATTAGTAAGGATGTTAGTCAATTAGTTGATAAGTATTTTTAAGTTATTAAGTTTGTTATTTACTTAGAAAGGTATTTAGTAAGTTGACTAGTAAGTTAATTGTTGTAGAAATACCTTTAAGGCGGATTTACAATGGGTACGCCAGACGTCCACGTCCGAACGTGTCCATTGTAGAATCAACTTTATTGCAAGGTGTGAACGCGATTTCTACCATTTTCGGCATTTCTTTCACCGACAGTGGTAATAAAGGCACGGGATAGAAAAAGACACAAATATATCTCTATCCTTTTCTAACTCATGTTTTGCGTTCGCGAAGAATTGTGCTTAAGCCTTTATCCTACCGTACCATTGTGGAATTAGCCTAAAAATTTCCCATCCCTGCCGTTTTTCATTGCAATCGGTAAAGTAGATTAAAATCTTACGAATAGTTACCGATTGTAGTTAAAAAGGTAAAATGTCTGTAAAACAATTTCAATTGGATTCATTCAACAAAAAGTTAGATGGCAATAGCGAGTTAAATAGCAACTTAGTAGAGGACTTGTTCTGCACCTTTCTGCACGTCGTCATGCGAAGGTTAATTAACGTTAGACGTTTGAGAAGTTTTTTTAATACTTTGCACACGCAGTGATCGACGGGAAAAGTGAAAATAATTGTTTGTCAATTTAATAGTTGCTCGGTGCGGTGATAGTATTGAAAAATCAAAACTCCTCGTCGTTTGTTTACGACAATAGACGTACGTGACATATGTCGTGTTCTGCATTGCAGGTCATATTTTCATGAACCGTCACGATGAAAAATGTCGTGCCTATGGTGAGAATGTGAGAATTATTTTTACATCACTCTCAAGACTGCGAGAAACAACGCTTTGTCTCCAAGTCTGAAATAGTGAAACTTGATAATTGTATTTCTAAATGAGGAGCAAAATGTCGACAACATTTCGATAACCAGTGTGTGACCCCCCTCGGAGTCGATGGATTTCGCATGAGACGCCCAGTCATCTTCCATTTGAAACTTTGCACTCCAAAGTAAGTTGTTGTCTCGTTAAAACTGCTTTGCTACGTTCATGTGAAAAACCTTTCTTTCTTTTGCGTTCGTTAATATTGTCGATACAAGACGCCCGATGCTTTTTCCTTGGCGCCCGTGCTTATTCGAGCGTTTCGCAATCTCTGTATATCTAACAACATTGTGTTGGTATATAAGTTTTGTTTTTAGATTTCATTTTGTCGGCACTCGATGGAAAAATGAACAGTAATTTGCCCCTTCCAGAATTCATTCTAGAATCACGAGTACAACTAAGATTTCACGAGACTAAACGTCGATTGTAATTGCAAATTAAAATCTACTTTTCTCTTTCCTTCCTTCCCAATGTCTGCTTTATGTAAACACCTTTGTGTAACTTTCATTTTTATTTGCATTCAATTTTCGGTCATTTTTTGACGAAAATTATTTATTCGATTCACATAATTGTGAATCATTGTGAAATTTTAGTTGTTAAATAATTGTCACGGCCATGTCATAAAAGAACATCAAAGTCAAATTAAGACGTATAAGTACTTTGTTTTTAAAAAAATCATGTTATCTTCCAAGTTCTTTTTGTTCGTTCTTGTAATCAAATTAATGAAAAAGTGGGAAAAAATGGTGTCAGTTTTTTTAATTAAGTTTATAGACTTTTTTTCAAAGTACTTTAAAATCCAAAGTGATTATTAGTGAGAAATGGAAGAAAATCTGTCAAAAATGTCTATTTGTGATTATTTTAATGACAGTGACAATATTTTTCAGGTGATCAGAGTGTAGAATTTTTCCGTCGTCTTAACCAAATATAGATCTTCTTAAAGGTGAGTTCATTTGGTATTTGTTTTATAAAAAGTGTCGTATACGTGTTTGTGTGAATTTGGTGCAATGTGATTTTAATAGAGGACGATAGAAATATGCCTATGTCAATATTAAGAGCATTGTGCAAGTGATTGAGAGATTGCGTATATATGTATTTTAAGTTTGCTGTTAAAATTACAACTATTCTACTTTTAGAAGCAACGGTTTCTTATTTTTTTCAAGTTATAAATTTAACTGTATCACTAAATTTACCTAAATTGTTTTTGTAATTATTTTTTTATTTTTAAACAAAATGTGAAGTTTCAGACAGAAAAAAAACATTGTCTCTACATTGCAGTAGACCTACATTATTTTGTTTAGTTTATTTTCGTGCGTTGGAAATGAAACAAAAGTAAAAATTGCTCCATCATCCTCTATTTTGGATAAAAATAAAGTAATCTGACAAGTGTGAGTTAAGATTTTTTTTTGTTTTCAATGAATGACTGATTAATTTCGCATTGTGTTTCTAGTGAAATTAACTTGTAAAGAAAATACCAGTTTACACATTTTTAGTAAGGGTTTTTTAAGAATCTATTAATTTTTATTTTTATTTTAGGAAACGTAGACTGTCACTTTTTTGAATTCTTTCAACTACTTTGCAAATTTTCACTGTAAACATTTATTGAAGCGGATCATTTAAATTTTTACAGAATTTTCACTATAAACTCTGCAGAGTAAAACTTTAATAAATTTTTTATATTGTAATTTTGGCATTTTTTATTTTTGAACTTTTGGTACATTTTTATTTTTGAACATTTTCATTTTTAGAACTTCGTTTCATGAGTGATATGAGTAGAGACTGTAAATTTTTTTGTTATATGCTTGACATTTGAATAAAATAATTCTCATTAAATAGAAATTGGCACTAAATATAGTAAATGATAACTACGGTTCATAAAATATCATTTGTCAACTAAATTGAAATTATTCAAGCAATAATTATTGCAAAGTGGAATTTAATGATGTATATTGCATAATTTCATTTTCACCGCATAATTTTAGCATAATATTGGAATTTTTCGTTCCATAATTTAAAAATTCTTATTGTCATACAAAATCTTGTCTCTATAAACTAAACAAACGTTAGTTATTGAATTTGATTACACTTAAAATCTTGTTCCTCCAAAGTTAAATGTTAATTCGCAGTATTGCCGATTGAAGTAAAATTAAAAAACAGAATTCAATAAAAGAAGAAATCAAATAAATATAATGTAACATTTTTTACATACAGTTTTGATAGAAAATTTTCTCAATTTTATTATGGTAAAGAATAAAAACGTTATCTTGGATTTTAATGAATCTTTTGTCAATGTTAAGATTAATCGTCAGGTTACAGCCGCTAAAAGACATCGTATCTAAAAAGAAAATGAAAAATCGTTTTGTTGCCGAAGTATAATAATCTTGATAAAAAAAATACTTAAAAATACAAAAATGACAGTGATTTAAAAAAATACAGTCAATTTTGAATAAAAAATATACTTTTTTAAATGGTGGAGAATTTTCTTAAATTTTGGTATCGTAGGATTTTTGGGGTCGCTGATTATGGATTTAAAGTTTTAAATGTCCGGTTTTTTTCAATTATAGAGTGTAATACAACCTTAAACTATGTTAATTATTTTTTTTTAAATTAATTTTACGAAAACTTCATTCAGAATTGTTTGTAATATCTTTTTTTAAAGGAAGCAAATCCTCTGGTTTAGGGAAGATTTATTGACCATTCGCGTCTGTACTACGTACTTAATATTCAAAGTTATGCTCGTTTGTATAATTATTAATTTACATTTATTGTTCTTTATAGATCGTAAAATAATATAGACTATTTCTGAATGTTTCGTTTAATTATAACACTCGTGATGGATTTCATAATATAATATTTATATGAATATTATCAACACTAAGTAAGCAAAGTTTCCTATCTGTCATTTTGAGAAATTTTTTTAGTGTGGATGAATTTTTCTGAAAATTAATAATTACAGACACATTTGAACGCAATGAGTCTTGAGTTTTTGAAATTTTTGAACAACTGACAAATATGAAATGCAAAAGTTGTCACATACAGCAAAACTGTAAGATATAGAGAAATTGTGATAAGTGAAAGTTGCATATTTGCATTTTTATTAGGAGTCCAAATCTCATAGATGTGAAGAAATAAAATTTCTCTTTTACAGATTGGCAATGGAGAGTTCCGAAGAGCCATCAAGTTTGCAGTCAATTTGTCAATTACGAGCCTCGGAACTTTATCCGAAAGCTTCGCACATGGAATGCGAGGACAACAGTTTAGTTGTTCCATTTGTACCTGTGAGTGGAGAATCGGTGACTGCACTCGGTCGCACTTCCGATGGAGTTTTGGCACTTTCAAATTATAGACTTTACTTGCAAGCAGGAAAAGCTTGTTGCAATATTCCACTCGGTCTAGTCGAAACAGTTGAAGTGAAAGAAATGTTTTTCCTTCACATCGGTTGCAAAGACGCCCGATCACTCAGGTACTTTGAATAATTTCTCTTTCATCGCAAAAAACAAAATTTATCCTTAATTTGTAAAAAGTTTTGCAATCATTGAAATCATTGCAATTATTACAATTATTACAATTATTACTATTACAATTATGTTGTAAAAACAAAATCACGATGATTCAGTAGAATGTGTGTCAAGTATTTGAATCATTGTACGGTTTGTTTTTGAATTGTAGTTGCTCTTTTTCTACCAATGAACATTGTTTGGAATGGTATAAGCGACTACATAAAGTGATAAGCCCTCGGAAAAGCATAGAAGACATGTTTGCATTTGCTTACTATGCGTGGTCCACGGAAGAGGGCAAAGATTATCCTAGACTCGGGAAGGAGAGTAGTACGTATCTGTCCACTTTCAACTCGGAAGTACGTACATTCTTATTTTATTATTCAAAGCACTTAATTAATAATTATAATCATTTTGACTAATTTATGGAAATTGTCTTTCATTAGGTTGAACGATTGAGGTTCAATTTGCATGGATCCTGGAGAATAAGTCAAATCAACAAAGATTACCGAATGTGCCCATCATATCCTCCACAGCTGCTTGTACCTGCTTGCATTTCAGATGACACCCTTGAAATTGTTGCCAAATTCAGAAGTTCACGAAGAATACCCGCCGTTGTGTGGAGGTAAAGTTCAAAATTACATTTTTCACCTTTTAACCCTTTGCTGATGCTAATGATTTTCAACGATAACGATTTGTTTCTTTCTCTTTTGTTTATTACAACAAAAGGACAGAATTTCCTTTGCCTATATAATATACATATTTATAGCTTTCGTCCTTCTAAGACCTTTCGGTAAATATTTCATTAACTCAATCAATCAACATCTAAGGATACAAATAAAACATATATAAAACAAAGTAGAGGAGATGATGAAACCTATTTTAAAAATAAGACCGACTTTTTTAAAAATAACCTACCTAGAGATTAATTTTTAAACTTGATTCTTGAAGGAAAAATGCTTAAAATTTCTGTCTACAATGTTAAAAGGAAGGCGGTACAATACTTATTGGTTAAAATAAAGACCCCATGTAGGGTGAGGCTAAAGCATGGAACTCTTTAAATATTTCTTAAAATCTGTATTTTGGGGCAAAATGTTTGAATTCATTTATTAAACTATGTTTTTTAACAAAAAATTTCGCAATAATTCAATTATTTTCTAATAGTAAAACTTATTGCACAATTTCAGTTATTTTTTTATACAATTTTAATCAGATTTCTCAAAAAAGTAATTAATCTTCAAAATTTTTATTAAAATGCGTCCGAAGAATTCAATTATTTAAAAACTTGTTGTGAAATTCTCTATGAGAATTTTATTTTAAAAAAGATTTAATTATTAAATAAATTATATATTTTTTATTTCAATAATTAATTTTTAGAATTTTCTAACAAAAATTGATTTAAAAATAAATTTCAGATAGGTAATAATTGAATTTAAAAAGAATATAGGATTAATTGAATTTAGAAAATGATTTCAAATTAAAATCTTTAAAATCTAAATTTTTCGTATTTTTAATTTTTCCGGATTTTGTGGAATTATTTTTTTGATAAAGTTTGATTGCGGAATATTTTTTGAAATTATTTGAAGGTTTTAGTATTTAATTGAAAAATTCCCGAAAAATTAAAATTAATTGTAAAACTGAATTGTAAAGTAATGAATTATTGAAAATTCTCAAAGAATTTTCAAAAAAAAATCCTCAGAGAAGAACTTTTTTATAAATTTTTTAAAATAATTGATTTACTGAAGAAATTCAATTATTTTCGAAAATAATAAAATTTTTTTGCAGAAATTCAATTATTTTTAAAAATAATAAAATTCTTCTGAAGGATTCAATTATTTTCATAAATAATAAGAAAACTCATTGCAGAATTTTTGTATTCAATTATTTTTAATACAAATTTTTATTCTAATTTCTCGGAAAATGTAATCATTTTTAAAAATATTTATATTAATTCAATAAACTAACATTTGTCGTATTTCAAATTTAAATAATTGAATTTTAGGAGAATTTTCAAAAAAAATCCTCAGAGAAGAACTTTTTTTATAAATTTTTAAAAATAATTGATTTACTGAAGAATTTTACTTAAAAAATTGAGAAAATAATAATTGAATCAAAATGATGAAAATAATTTTGATGAAACTAAAGTAACAATATTTTTATATTGTAAAATACAAATTTTGTATTATCACTCTGTCATCTTTCCTCATGTTTTATACAAAAAATTTAATTTATCGTTTTAAACCCTGGAAAAAAAGAAATATCATGAGACTGCGCTAATTCTAAAAAGAAGCCTTTTCGGAATTGTCCTTTAATTAACAGCTGATTTTGCCAATTGTTTCAGAAACGTGAAAAATGGAGCCGTAATTGCGCGCAGCAGTCAACCGGAAGTCGGTTGGCTCGGCTGGCGAAGTGCAGAGGATGAAGATCTTTTAAAGGCACTGTCTGACGCCTGCTCGTACGACAGAGGGGAATCGACAATGATCGATTCGCCTGTTAATTATTCCGACGCAGGAGTGGAGACTGCAGTGGCAAACAATGCCAGTAAAAAAGTATGAATTTTTTTCACTCGATAACAAGCAGCAATGCCTTTATTTTTATCTTCTATTTTCATTGAATGAAAGTTGATTTATAGAAAGTGCTGATTGTTGATGCGAGGTCTTACACGACGGCGGTGGCAAATCGAGCACGAGGCGGTGGCTGTGAATGTCCTGAATATTATCTCAGCTGCGATATACAGTTCATGAATCTTGCGAATATACACTCTATTCGAAAAAGCTTTCACGCTGTGAGACAGCTTTGCGCATCCGATTCTGAACAACCAAAGTGAGTAGTACATGTTTCTTTAGATTTGCAATAAGCTCTTCCCACTCACATTCCACACGTACGTATACACATCTCATCTCTCGTCTACCCATAGCCATATGAGTCCGACACAACGACGTTAATATGTGTAAACGTTAAAAATAAACAGCATAAGTTCTTAATCATACACGGAAAAAAATATTTATTTCATTCACATAGACGATTAATTGTCTATTGTCAATTAAATATTTACTTGAGTCAAATTCATTTTTTTCAGTGTAAGAAATAGAAGAATTTCATTAGGAATAATTGAGGCAAAGCATACAATAATTTCTTGATTTTCATATGAAATTTTATGCATTAAACGATTTTCTACTCAATTTTACGAATGAGGATCGCTACAAAATTTGTACAATCTGATAATGAGATACGAATTTTGTAGCAATCCTGAAGGCAATTGATCCAATTCTCAGTTAACTTTAACTGCTAGTTAGCCATAAGGAATAATATGAGATTTTATCAGACACTTATCGGGAAGTGGATCAAGTGGTGGGGCTAAAATTATTACATAATTAAAAGCACTTTTAATGCATAAACTGTCATTTCTTATATAATGTTCTTATTTTTAAAAGTTTAAGTATTGTCATAAGCTTTGTCTCAGCGCATCTGTCATTTTTTGTTAACTGCACATGTGTAATTATTTTTCAAAAGATTCAAAACAAGTGTAATTATTATTGTCTTATTTTTGCAAAAATTAAATTTCCATTTGCTATATTTTTTATTATTTGTTAAAATAAGGATATTTTCAATTCATAAAAATTATCGTAGAATTTGAATTATTTAAACATTTGGTAATAAAATTCTTTGTGAGAATTTAGTTGTTTTCAAAAATAGTAAACTTTTTCACAGAAATTCAATTTTTTGCAAAAATAGCAAAATTTTTCAGAATAATTCAATTATATTAAAAAATTATTTAATTCATCTCTAGAATTCGATTATTTTGAAAATAAAATTCTTAGAGTTTAATTATTTAAATAAATAATTCTTCAAAAGAGTTCGATTATTAAAGATGAGTAAAAAAATTAAGATTAAATGAAAAAATTTGTTCTCAAAGAGAAAAGTCTTTGTCAAATTGAAAGAACACAATAATAGTGATAGTAAAAACAAAAACTAAATATATTGTAATAACTAAAAAATATTTTTCGATTCTAGTTATCTGAGTTTATTAGAGAATACTCGATGGTTGCAACATATGTCGGGATTATTGCAAGCAGCAGTTACAGTTGCATCTGCAATCGAAAGTGACGGAAGGCCAGTATTAGTACATTGCAGCGATGGGTGGGATAGAACGCCTCAAATTGTAGCATTGTCCCAGATATTACTTGATCCTTATTATCGAACAATGGAGGTTCGTCAAATTTTTTTTTACCGCCTTAGAAATTAATGAACCATAATGTAAAAATCAATTAACAATTCAAATGCCTAAATTTATTTTTTAGGGTTTTCAAATTCTATGCGAAAGAGAATGGCTCGACTTTGGTCACAAGTTTGCCGACAGATGTGGACAAACAGTCGGTGGCGAAGATCCAAATGAACGGTGTCCAGTATTTTTACAATGGCTCGACTGTGTTCACCAATTAATTAAACAATTTCCTTGTAGTTTTCAAATGTCGCCTGCATATCTTGTAAGGGTTCTTTTTTTTACTTTTTTCCCTGTTCGATTCTTGTTTTTTTAGATTTTTTGTTTATTATAAATTTTTGTTTTCTTTCAGGTAAAATTAGCGCAGCATACGTATTCTCAACTTTTTGGAACATTCCTATGCAATACAAGGCAGGAAAGACTTCAGCTGAGAATACAGGATCGTACATTTTCAGTGTGGCGATTTCTTAACTCCACTTCATTTATAAATCATCTGTATTCACCGTTAAAAAATCAAGTGAGAAGCTAAATTAAAAATTAATCATTTTAAGAAGAAAAAAAAATAAGAAGAAAGTTATTACTTAAAAATATAAATAATAGAAGTTTTTTAAATATTTTATTTCTGTTAAAATTAGTTTCAATTTTAAAAATTTTCACGCAATTTTTTGAAAGAATTCAACTATCTTAATAAATATCAAAATTCTTTTCAGAAATTCAATTATTTTCAAAAATTAAAAGAAAATTCTCCTCAACATTTAAATTATCTTTATAAATAGCAAAATTCTCCAGCGAAAATATATAATTTATTATTTTTAGTAATTTTATAAAAATTCAATTATTTTCCAAAATCCTGATTTATTTTAAAAAATTAACTTTTTTTGAAAAGGTCGATGACACTCATGTACACAAAGACCAGATTGATCTCATATTTGACGTATATAATACTAACAGAGATAAAATTAAAAATACTTGATTTCAAAACAATAAACGAATTAATTTTCAAATTATTTTACGAAATTAACATGAATATTGAACTTTAATAATTAAAAAGCAACAAAATATATTTTCTTTCCATTTTTTCTAAATCAATAAAGTATTTATTACATATAAGTCTCAAAAAAGTGAATATTGTTTTCAAATTAAATTTAAAAAAACAGTAATGACTTAAATAGATGAAACAAATAATTACCAATACGTATTAATGAAGATAATGTTAAGAAAAATGCTGAATAACTGATGAGAGTCTATCAATCGAATTTAATTGAAATGACTTCATTTTTTATCGTGAATCTTTGTTTATAAAAAAAACGTCATACCTTTTACACAACGATATAAACAAAAAAAAGTAACGATTTGATAATTATTGAAAAATAAAATTATAATCGAATCATATTTTACAATTTAGCAACTTTTGTTTAATTACATTTTTTATATTAATTAATTTTATTAAAATTTTTATTACTTGGAATGATTTTTTTTGTGTATGCTAATTATTAATTGATTTCTTTCAGGTATTATGGCCCAGTTATAATGTGAGAGATTTAGTACTTTGGTCGGAGGTGTATTTGGGATCCTTGGAAACGACTCTCGGTGTCAGTGATATAAAGCAAAGAATGACAATGATTGATATAGAAAATGGAGAAAATGAAGAGCCACAGGGACAAATGACGAAAACACGATCTTACGGCGATCTTATTCATGCACAAGATCATTTAACACGACTTCAAAGAAGATTGAGTGACTCGAGCATTTCTATCGAAAAGTAAAGATCAATTTCACATTTTATTCATCTATTTTTGTTTAAATTAAATAAAAAATTTATTATTATTATTTTTAATAGAAAATTTGACACACTGTGTCTTGATAATCAATCGGATAAGGATGAGGAGATTCACAATATTGATAAACCTGAAGAAAATACAAAGAAGGAGATGGAGGCTGAGGAAAAGAGAAATGCGTTCAGTGTTAATAAGGAACCAAAAGAATTACTCACTAATACATCTGGGGATAGTTCCACTGATACTCTAATTCCAAACAGCGATCTTCTCACAAATGGAGAGAAGGAAACGTAAGTGAAAAGACATTTTTTTCAAAAATCGGAAGTAAATATTTTACAACTAAAACAATTCGTAAATAAATCTAATGGAACATTTTTTACAATCTAATAATTTTTAGAGTGAATCAAACTATTCTTTAGGACCAGAAAAAAAGTCAAAATTTTGTCTAGAAATCAGAGAAAAACAAATTTATTTTTTTGCTACAACTCTGTATTTCTTTGTTTTCACTTTTTTTAAAAGTGATAAAAAATATTATTTTTGACTAAACAATTTTTATTTTAATTAAATTTTGATTAAAAGTTATTCACCTGGTGTATGGACGACACCTTTGTGATTTTTGATAATTTTTACAAAAATGCTTTACAATTGAAAAGTGATTTTTTATAAACCTTTATTTTTAGATTGCAAGTTTATCCTTCGCAAAATAATGAATCGCGATGGATTGAACCAGGAACGAGTCGAGGGAATTGTAACTGTAATCGAGTTCATGTTGATAATGTCGATTTGAGTGAAACGAGTATAAATTCACGATCAGCGAGTAGTGTTTGTCCAGCGTCTCCCATTCATCAGGAAGTGATTATTGACAACCTTGACAAGTTGGATGATGTAGATGGCCTTCCTTTGATTCATTGCGACGTTCAACTGAGAGTTCAACAAATCATTGTGGAACACAAGGTACCACAAGTTTGTTACGAATAATAATTCTCTTCCTCCTTTCCTTTATATTTTTATCTTATTTTTATCCTCCACCAAGGAATATTATTTTTAATTCTATAAATCAGCCATTCTAATTAAAAACAAAACTCAGTTATTACTATTACTATTATTATTATTATTATTGTTATGAATTTAATGTGGTGTATTAACTTAAAACAAAAAGCTTTATTTATAATACCTTGAAATTATTTATATTATTTTAAATGTCTTGGGTTAAATTTTGTTAATTCAATTTGTGTTGAAAATACAAATAGAGTGTCAAAGTAGTCAGTCAAATTGACAAAAAATTAATTATTTATCTAATAAGTATTAATTGTTTTCTATGTCAACATTTTGTAAATATTTTATTATGTTTTAGGGTAGTTTATTTGTAAAAGTCGGTATATTAAATTCAAGTGAATTGTTAAAAATGTTTTTTAAATTAAAGTGCATTGAACAATTTTTTTTAGTTCTCTCTTTTTTTTCTTTCTTTCTTTTTCTTTTTCTCTCTTCCTCTCTTTCTCTATTTTATGTGAATTTTTTTTATAAATTGTTCTCGTAAGAAAATTTTTTATTCATAGTTGCATAATAATGTCTGATTATTCCATAAAAATTATTTAAATCATTTTTAAGAAGTTTTAATGAATAACAATTCGAATTAATATTTAACATTAAAGATTAGGGATGAATCGGGTGTCAAAAACCTAAGAAATTCTTGTAATATTCCTGTAATATTAAATCAAAACAAAAAAAGTTTGTAAGACGAAAATAATATTGAAAGAGCTTTCTGTAGAATAATTTTTATGGACTATTCAGGCACTTCATTGTATATTTCGTCATTTTTACGTTTGCGAAAATTTCATCTTCCTTGAGTGCGTTTTGACTGATAACAAAATGTGTCGCAATTGAACTACCTTAAAACATTATTCCGATAACTTGATTCTCTCAATTTTAATATTTTTTTTATTAGTCGCGTAAAAATTTTTTTTTAAATTTTATGCGCCTCATTTTTTATCAGGCTTCACAGTGACATTTGTAATGTTCAGTTAAAAATTACATTCTTCACTATATATAGTAACGTACAAAGTGTCCCTTACTAGTACCAAAAAAATCTTTTTTTTACTACTTTTAACATCTAAAAAAATCATTAAGCTTCTACTGCTTCTTTTTCTTTTTCTTCTTCTCTTTCAGTTTTATGTTATCTGATATTTTATCAATATTGAATGTAATTATTATTCTAGCAAAAAAAAATGTATATTTGATGATAATTTATTCTGCTGTTGATTGTGATGAACAGGATGAATTTGCTGATTTTTAAGTTGGAATTATTTTTGAATAAAGTATTTTTAATGATTATGCATTCCACGCATCTAATCAGCGAAATCGTCCTGTAGAAAAAAATTTTTAAAAATATATAATATCTAAAAGGAAACTCTGTGAATCTTAGAATGAAATTTGTTAGATTAGTAAAAGAGTGTGAAGTATTTTTTGAATAAAGTGAAATTATCATTTTTAAATATATAGCTTCTTTTCTTCTTTTTTCCAAAAACAAAGTCAGTTGTCCAAAATAAAGGATTTTGCATGATTATATTTTGAGTGTAAATAATTTTTTTCGTTTTCTACTGCTTTTTTATTTTGATAAATATTTTATTGTGTAAGGAATTTTTTTTGTCTAAATGAACGGAAAAATCATGCAACACCCTGTTTCCTTATAAGACTATATTCAGAATAAATTTAATTTATCACACGAGAAAACGCTGTGAAGTCTGAGTAAAAGAAAGTGTACTTTAAGTTTACCGTTTATGGAGAATATTTTTTTTTTATATTTATTTGACGAATAAGTGTTTTGCATTCAAAATATTTAATTTGTCTCTTTGAAACTCTATTTATATGTTTTTTTAAAATGTAACGGGTTAAATCAATAATATCCAATAGATTTTCCTTTCTCGACGAATATAATTTTCTAATTGGTATTTAACAGAATTTTTATTGAATTAATTATTAAATAACTAAGTGTTTACTAAAAAAAAGTTTAATATTGTCGATAATTAATTTTTGGAGTGAATCAGAATATTCTTTCAATTTCTTCTAAATTTTGCCTCGAAACAAGGGAGAAGTTAGTTTGCTGGTTATTTGAAATTTTCATTTTTTTCTTTATACGAAATAGCAACTTATTTTGTAATTTTACAAACAAAATGCTAAGGTAATTTTTTGAGAGCAGCTCAAAGAAGATGCATTACGGAAAGAATTACATGCCACGAGATTAGCATTGATCAAGCAAGTCTGTCATCACACAACTGATAATGATCGGATCGATGATATAGTAAGTAAAAATAATATTAAAACTATTGCTCGCAAAAGTATATTTTTTTCTTTTAACTTTTTGAAAAAATTGTCACTTTGAAATTAAACGTTGACTATTTAAAATAGGGTTCTTTGCCGGATTCTGTGGAAAGTGCTGGAGATCATGGAGAATCTTTGCCTTCGGACATGTCTTGGGAAGCAGTGGAAGAATTGGCACCGGCACCGACACTCTGGGTGCCTGATCACGCCGTCGATCATTGCATGGGTTGTGGAATTGAGTTTTGGCTCGGAAGACGTAGACATCATTGCAGGTAATTGCGAATACTTTCCGGAATTATTAATATTAAAAATCAAATTAAAAAAAACGTATCAATTTATGTATTTTTTGATGAATTGAATGAGATTCTAGTAAATCATTTTTCAGGTCTTGTGGAAGGGTATTTTGCGCAGATTGTTCGGAAAATTCTACTCCATTGCCAAGCGAGCAACTTTACAGTCCAGTGAGAGTGTGTAGCGATTGTTTTTGTCGACTCCACCATCGCACTAGTCCCTGTCAGTGCAATATCCATCATGAGGGAAAAGTGGGAAGCGAAGTGGTAGCTGGTGGTAATTTCGAAGGACCAACTTCGTGCCAGAGAACGACAAAGGTAACTTCTTTAGGTGAGGCAAATACAGTGAACTGAGCAAATGAAAAGGTTTCTTTTACAAAACAAAAAAATAAAACAAAAAAAAAAGGGAAACTTGAAAATGTAACTTAATATCGACATTCCAACAATACTATGAGTGTCGAAATTTATACATAATTTGTATCAGAAACATGCATTATGCAAGTCGCGTGAAACAACGCGCTAGATTCTTTCAGCGATCTAATATTTATTGCTAGAGTTAGTAATTTGTACTAAGTGGTGTATAGAAATGAAGATGGAAATTGGAGAGTGAAAGATCTGAATGAGCGACGATAACCATTGTGCAATGTGTATACTTTTAAAAATAGAGTCAGGCGAATAAGACTTTTGGCTCCTTCGTTATGCAATTCAGGTTTTTCGATTTAATAGGTTTTTCGATTTGAAAGCAAAAAAAAGGTTAAGATAAGTTTTAAGTAGGCTGTGAAAGAAGTTTTAAGTTTAATACGTGTGAGGAACGGTTTTGCTGTCATTGCGCGTTTACGTTATTGGAATTGCTAATTTATTGTTGACTCTTGCACCAAGTCAAAAAAAAAAGGAAGAAAGAAAAACAAATAATTATTGCGATCAGAATAAATGTTTGGATGTAGAGAGAAATTGGAATTCTAAATGTCACTATAGACTACGGTGTTTTAAACGTATTTTCGATTATAAAATTTCACGTTTCTGATATTCTGTAACTCGTCTGATAAGAGTGAAAAATTCTCGTTTCGTGTGCTTTTCAAAACAAAAAAAAATTTCAAGTTTTAACTTCTCAATAAAGTTTGACTTACTCACGGAACTTCGAATTAGTCGTCATTTTATGAAATTAAAAACAAAGAGATTATAATTTACTCGAATTTTTTAACTTATTTTGCAAAGTCAAAAAATGTTCATCTATATTATGTTTTTATTATTACAAAAAAATAGATCAAAATAAAATGTAATCACTAAGGAAATAATTTTACAAAATATCTTTTTTTTTAGAAAACAGTTAATAGTTTTGGAAATAAAAATATGTTTAGATTTTTATATTAAAAATGTGAATCTATGTAATGATGCAAACATCTATTTTCCTACTTAAAGCGTATTAGTTAGAAGTTTCGTTAGTAGGTCGAAAAATCCTTTTAAAAGTATAATGAGTAATCTATGTACAACGACCTGAAGTATTGCAAATATCTATTAAAGATTTGAAATGTGTGACGTTTATTGTACGAAATTAATTAAAAGAAGAAAAATGATTATATTCGGATCTTAATAAAAAGCCGACACGCCAATGATTATAACAGTGCTCTCAAGTACAGAAAATTTTAACCTTGGGGTATTCACGCAATATCACGTTAGTAAATTTCAAATCAAGCTATGTATATATGTCAAATTGATAATTTGAATTATAGAAAAAAAAGAGTCAAGTATTTTCGCGTACTGTACTCTGTAGACATGACCTTCAAGTCCTAACATCGATTGCACATACACATCTGCGGAGTGAATAAATATAAAATCATTTATTTACAATAATCCAAGTTGTTTTATTCAATTTTATTATTATTTAATTAAATGTTTAAATTAGAAATTACTTTTAAAGGTAAGTACGGTTCAATCTATTGGAAATTTAATCTACTTTTAGCATTAAAAATTCAATATTCGTAAAATGCTTTCAAAAAAAGAAAAATTAATTTATGCGATGTGTTTTTCAAAATTGAAAATGGCGGATCCAATATAGCGGACGAATTATAGTTAAAAGGTTTTTTTTTGTAAATTTTTAAGTATATTTTATTTAATTGTACATTTTTATCAAACTCACAAAAATGATAAAGAAATATTTACATTTTCACATATAACTATACACTTGACCAAATATAAACAACTATTTTATAATATAAATAATTCATTAGCAATAAAATTGAATCTTAATTTATTTAAAAATTCACGTTCACTTTCTTTCCAACCGTTTGTTTTTCCATAATTTATCATTAGTTGGAAAAAAATTGATTTTATATATATTATACAAGTTTTTGTTTTGATTAAAATATCACCTGGAATAATTTTAGCAAAAGAACATTCTTGATAAATTGTCTATAGGTGATTATGCTTTTCGATTTTTTTTGGGGCATTGTGTTCTTTTGATGAATGAGAAAATAAAAATCCATCCGCTGAGAAATTTATTTCACATGTTTAATTGTTGTTTTACTCCAGGCGAACTTGGTTCACTTTTTGCGGGACTTGAATTTATTTCTTGTTGCTCTAAACGACGATGGCGCAACATTGTCGACAAAACGCCATTGAAACTGGCTGTTTTCTTTTTTGCACTACCTTTTGGCGTGCTTTCTCCCACTCGTCGAACTGGAAGACGAGGGGAGGCCATTTCATCCATGAAATCAAAATCTGATTTTACGTCGGCTCTGGAATCAAGTAATAGACAATATTTTAGGATTTTGTTGAAATGATAAAAATTAAAAATAAGTTTTTGTGTGTAAAATAAAATTGGTTAATTTCTACGTTGTTTGCTCACTTATAATCTTGAAGATTAGGATCTTGTTGATGATTGCTCAAAGGTACAGGAGAAAGTCCACGTCTACCTGGACATTTCCATTCAATTTCCAAAATTCTATTATTTGCCTCCATTCCTTCTATTAAATTCATTATGTCATCTGGTTTCAGAATCCATTCACTCTGTGAATTCAAAGTATTATTCAGAATTTAATTGACCGTTTTTTTAACATTACAAGTAACATACATATTTTTTACGGAATAAAATCGTAATTAAAATAAGTAACAAAAATAAAATGATTGATACACATTATCAATTAAATATAGTTTACAATATCGTAATTATATTAAAATATCAACATCAAAAGACATCTTATCAATATAATTATTTTATTAAGTTTTTAATAAAGATGATAATTCTGAATTTAAACCATAAAATTTGGTAGGTTAAATAAATTAACAATCGCAATGACCTCGGTAATACTCTTAGTGAAATTTAATGCAACAAAACTCGACAATCAACAAAATAAACACCTATTATTGTTGTCCAAAAACAATTATAGACGTTTCTTGTAAAAAATGTGACTGTAACGTTGTCAATTTGCTTTTTTTGGGAAACAATTAAAAGTTGCTATTTTTTAACAAAATTAAAATGTGTTAAAACAAATCAAATTATATTTACAATAAATAACGTACTTTTAAATCAGCCTCGTATTTTTCATCGTCAGAACAATTCACTGTCCAGTCTTCTTCATTTAGATCCATTGTAAATAATGGTAATAATTATATTTTTAAAAAAACAAATTTTATATTTGTTTATAACTTAAAAAAATAATAAACAGGGATGCGTACGTAATGCATCAGACACAAAAAGGTATTTCTACAATGATCGTCAAAATAAGTGCAATGGGGACTTAAGACATTAAGAGTCGTCCACAACTTTAATAGTTTTGTCTGAAGTAACCGCCGTATATCTTTGATATTTCTCTCTCAATCGAATTAACTTGATGAATTTTTACCATTGTATCACTAAATTTAAATAAAGTGCTGTTTTTCGTTAAATAAAGACCAACGCAGAATAGAATCTTTAACCGGAACCGCAATTGTAAGCGTAACCGTGAGAATGAGTTAAAGAAGGATAGGTATATTGTTTATCCTTCTTTAACTCATTCTTACGATTACGATTACGGTTAAAGATTTTCCTTTCGTTTTCGTTTGCGATTCCGTTCACAACGCGCTATTCAGTAGCTTTCGGTTTACTTTCCTCAAAGCAGTTGTGCACATACCTTTAAGTACAAAAATAGCCCTTTTTTAAAGACCCACTTTCCCAACTCTGGTTATCTGATCCTGTATCTGACTATCTATGTCAGATTTTGTTCTATGACGTTTTTAGAACGTGAAGGAACAGTGAGTGAAGATGTTACGTTCCATAGTTTCTAATCGTAAGTTTAATAAATTTTCCCAATTAAATGAAATTCCATGAAAGTTTTATTACCAAAAATGAATAAATTAAAATATTCCCTATTCACATAAAGCTATGGCAGTCTTTAGAAAAAGTTCATTTTTCTCTCAAATAATAAATTACAAAGAGAATGGTGACTTAATTTTGAAAACAGTTTTCATACAAAAACTAAGAAGGCAAATATTTTTCACTTATATAATTATTTGCAAGTTTGTCAGTGTTATTATTCTCTGCGAAATAGTTTAATAAAATAACATTTTGCAAGAATCACATGTTTCTGTTGTGTATATATTTTTCCATCTATTTTTGTTTTCTCTGCAATATCAAATGAATATGTTTGAAATATTTACCTGTGTGTTTATATTTCGTCTTGCTCTTATTTCGTAATTAAATTGAAATACATATATTATAATCATGAAAATGCATTTATTTAAAAATAGAATTTTCTCTAAAAATGACTCGTTAATGTCTCTTTTTGGTTGGAATGTCAATTTATTTTACTTTAAATGTAAAACTTGTAGATTGTCAATGTTTCTAAATTTGGGGGAAATTTATTTATGTTCTAAATTGTGTTCGTGATGTTTTTTATATATTATTTACAGAAATAAAAATTTAGGAATAAGAAATATAATTTTCTCCTATAATTGTCTTTTTAGTCAAAAAGTAAAGTTAGCACAAAGAAAAATTCTTTGAAAAGGAGACAATCTATACGAGATTTTTCTAGAATTTTAAGAATTTGTACTTTTTTAAACAATTTCACATGTTTTTGAAATTAAGAATATTATTTTGCCTGGAGTAAACTTGGCCATAAGTTAAAAAAAAAAAGTTCCTAATATTTTATCACTGTTTATGATCTTATTTTTGGTAAGGAACAGTTGAGAAATATTCTATTTTTAAAGATATTTTTTCCGACACTTTTATTGCTGGGAAAGTTTAATTATTTCGTAACATTGTGCAAATTTCAGCCAACTTTCAGCAAGGACTAGCTTCTTGCCTTTGGAATTCTCCGGCAATATGTCATCTCCCAATTGCTGGACAGGTGAAAAATTTAACAACAACCGAGACAAATGAGAAGGAATCTTTACCGGAAAAAGTGGAAAAACAACCGTACAGTCCATTTCAGAATACACAGAGTAAAGCCGAATATGCTTTGGCGCGAGTGGACGATCTCCTGAATTGGGGTCGGAAGAATTCCATATGGCCCTTGACTTTTGGTTTGGCTTGTTGCGCCGTGGAGATGATGCACATCGCAGCCCCAAGATACGACATGGACAGGTATGGAGTTGTATTCCGAGCGTCACCCAGACAAGCTGACTTGATTATCGTCGCCGGAACTTTAACTAATAAAATGGCACCAGCGCTGAGAAGAATTTACGACCAAATGCCCGATCCAAAGTGGGTTCTCTCAATGGGAAGCTGCGCGAACGGAGGCGGTTATTATCACTACAGTTATTCTGTTGTTCGAGGATGCGACAGAATTATACCTGTGGACATTTACGTACCAGGTACAAAACAATTGTTCCCATTTCTTACATAATTTAGCTAATAAAAACACAAAGAAGAAAAAAAGAAAATGAAGAAACAAAAAATTTGGAGAATGAAATTACTTTTTTGGAAAAGGGGGTTGTAAAATACCTTTTAAATTCTATATTATTTTTTATTATACATAAAAAAAATGTTACAGGCTGTCCCCCAACGGCAGAAGCTCTGATGTACGGAATTTTGCAGTTGCAAAAGAAAATAAAGCGAATGCGATCAACGCAAGTTTGGTACAGGAAATAAATTGAGTTCTAGGTACGTAAATATGTAGAAAACTTGTAAATTAAAAAAAAAATGAATACTAAGTTATTGATTAGATTTGCCAGTGCATTCGATGCAACACAAGCTGATGTTTATTAAAGAAATTGTGATTTACAACAATATGATAGCATGTTAAGATTCTATATAATAAAAATTAAGTTCGTTTTCCATCTTCTTGTTCTTATTAATTGGGTAATTAATAAAAAAAATGATAAATATTCTATTCTGTATTTGAAATCTTGTCAAACTCAAATTTCAATTTATTAAAATACACATATTTTAGGACTAAAGAAAACAAAACATTTCTTTTCAAAACTGTATTCATTTATTACCTAATTTGTTTTGTTGGAAAAAATGTACAGTTGCAGTAACTACCATATTTAGTTTAATTTATCTTCGCACAAATTCTTTTAATTTTAATTCAATACCGAGTTTACATATTTTAAAAAATAGAGAAGTAAATCTTCCTTAAGTTGTAGAATTCTAATTATTACCTTTAATCGTTTATTCTCAATAAAAGTGTTTTTACCAGATTTTGAACAAATAAACCAAAGGGGGAAAAAAACAAGTGATAATTTACATCTTAAAATACTAAATAACAATTAAAATCTAATAAATTGCAGTCTGGAAGGTTTTCAATCAATTTTAGCTTGCGATTAGGGCGCATCGGTACAACTGGTTTAAAAACATTCTTCAATTTTACATCTTTATGTACAATATAAGAAAAAGCAAAAACTGATTTCATAAACGATCGTTTTTCTCGTTTATTCAAACAAAAATTATTTATCGACAATTTTTTTTCAATTTCGTGTAGCAAACACAACATTCAGATCTAATTTAATGTTCCGAGTCCATTGAATTGTTATAATAAAAAATGACTACAATCATTCATTCAATTATAAGAAAATGTAGAAAAGAATTCATGTTAATTAGTAATATTAAAAATAATGATATTTTTTGATGAATATAAATAAATTACATTTTTTTTCATTGTGGTCGTTCTATTATATTTTCATTAAAGTCGTTGATTCTTGTATATTTAGAAAATTCTGATAAGTCTGTTGACAAAATTTGCAAATTAAAAAAAAATTTGCTAACAATTTGTTAGATTTATTAATTATTTAAATGTAAATCACTAACTGGGGTAATAAGGAACTACATTAGATTTTGTAGGTAGGATTTTTATTATCCACAGCCTCGGATAGTTTTGCAAAAATCGACTTGCTTGTAAAATAATTGACATAAGGGTTTTTTTCCTGAAAAATATCAGAATTTTCTAAAAAAAAAATGGACAATAAGTTTGGATAAATTATTAAGGAACAACCCTATCTTTAGATTATTTTATAATTTGTGACATCTTTCCCAATGAAACTATTTACAAGACGCACTAGTCACTTAATTGTGCGCGCAGAGAAGGATTCTTCTTTTACTTTCCTGCGTGTTAAGTTACTATGCGTTAAGGCCCCAGTAACGATTAATGATTTCTGATACATATTTCAATTTTTAAACTTAAATTAATTCGACACGCATTCAAAATTTCTACAATAACACAGAACGCACAAGAAGTTATTTCTTTAGACCTCTCTTGTTTTACAGATTTTCACATCTACGCAAATTACATATATTTTTCTTTAACACAAATAAGTATAATAATTTTGACAGCCACTTATAAAATTGATTTCATACCATTCAGAATTTGTTTAAATGCACTGAAATATTAGCAAACCGGTAGAAAAATATTTGAAGCATTCACTTTCTAAGAACGTCCTTTAAGGAACAATATTTAATTTTTTATTATCAATTGGAACTTTAAAAAAAGAAAGCATAATTATTTCATATTCGTTCTTGTAGAAGGAATGAAAAAAAATTGCTGATGTAGAATGTAAAAGAAAATTATTGATGAAAAAAAAGTATTTTTAAAAAAGATAGAAGAAAAATTGTATCAAGGATGAAGAAATATTTAAAAATGAGATTCCTACCTTAAATGAAACAGTGAAAAAATTTTTAAAAAGCAATAAATGATGTGTCCAGTCTTTAAACAATATGAATTCACAACAAACTAAAATAAACGAATAACGAAACGTCCATGTGTCCACAGTACAAAATTCACCATAATTTATTCATCAGGTTATGCGGTGACTAAAATGAAGAATATCAAATTATTTACTAATGAATATTGTTCAAAATAATACTAAAACAGTTCAGAAATATTCCTTCTGTTTAATAATTATCATAATTAATTACTGTAATTATGGAGCGCCCCAAAAATAGATATGTAAGAAGCAAATAATTTTAATTTTAATTTTTTATCTACCTTATTTAAAAGTAATTGCTTAATTGTTCAAAACAAAAATCAAAATTTTATTCTTTATTTTAGATGCAAAAAAATTGATTGAAAAAAATTACTTTCTTTAAATGACCTTACATTAAATTAAATTTACATGTCGTTAATTTAAATAACATTAGTGTTATAATATACAGAAAATTTCATAGACATATTGTGTAAAATTTAAAAACATTTTTATTCAAGATAAAATTTTTCCTCGCTATTTGTTTCAACAAAAAAAAATTTGAACGAAGAATCGAAAGATAGATAATTTATTTTAAATAAAATGAAACATTCATGTACAAAATTAAAAAAAATCTATATAATATTCAAAAAACAATTCATGTATACGAAATAGATTTCAGGCGACTAAATGTATGACTTATATTACTATACAAATAGTTGCGGCAACAGCAGCAACAGTTTGGAGAGTTTGCGATACCAATATTGGTAACGCGGTTTTATGTACAACTACACGCCCGGAAACCATAGTATTTTGTTTATATTTATTCTAATTTGTATATAAAAAAATCCTTTCTTTTAATTTTCTAAAAAATAAAATACAATTTTTTCACCAAAAGACTAAAATAAAATTGAAAAATTTTAATTTCAAATATAAAAGGAAATCAATCGGATAAAACACGTAAGGTTGATGCAAGCTTACAGGAAGATTACGTGCTATCTGAGTGATTTTAATTCATCCTCTTCAAAGTCTCAGATAAAGGACATAATACTGTAGCTCTTTAGAAAGTGAATTCTTTAAATTAATTTTTCACAGTATTTATCATGTGATATTTCGAGATTTTTGTAATAAAATTTATTAATAATTATTTTTGTCAATCTTTTTTCCGCTTTTGACCTCAAAAGTTATGATGACTAGATTTTGTTATCAAACAATTACATATGACTATGTAATTTTTAAAAGTAAAACGTGTTAGTTATATTAACACACTTTTTAATGAACGTAAAAAAAATACGTTTTTTACAATAAAATAACCAGATTTTCTCCTTTTCGAGACTGCTTATTTGGGAGCTATTGTTCTCAAATAAGCAGTCTCACTCTTGACTAACCCAACAATTTGATTATTATTAATTATTAATAAATACCAGTTTATTTATTAAATAAATTAGTAAATGTTTCAAGTTAAAAGTAACGAACCAATAGTAGAAAAGTACAAAACAAATTAGTAAAGTTTACTAATTAGAATCAGTATTTTTCTACTACAAATTTGTCACTGGAACTTCGTCAAAATTTTTCGTTTTTCGAAATCTGTCAAATAAATTTTTGCCGCCAGTTAGAAAAAAGATCGACTAAAATAGTTAATATATATTTTAATAATCTATTCGAAAAAAGTAATTCAATAGTTTTTGTCCCCTCAACAAATTCTTAACGAATGACTGAATGGTTTTATACTTTAAAAAATACATAGAATAGTAAAAAAAAATAAACCGATCATTTATATTTGATTTCTTTTACAGCTAAACTATTGCGAGGAATAGTTTGTTTTTTGTCAAAATATGTGGTCTCTCTCTCTCTCTTTCTTTCTTTCTCTCACTTTCACTCTTCTTTTCTTCAGGTTTTAAAATTGTATCTCAATGACGTTTCTATGAAAATGACTTTCTATGAAATGAATTTTTTTTTCTCCGAAAGAATGAAATTGAAATTTTCCCCAAAGAGTAACCGATTCTTACGGAACATTTGGAATATTTAAGTAAATTTGAGGGAATAGGATTTTTTTTATTCGGGTTAAAGAATCGCTTGAGATGTGGAAGGAGGAGGATTGTTGGGTAAAACAGGCACTGGTCCTTCAGTCCATTGAATGAGCGCGTACTCACTCATTTGTGTACTTTGGAAATGATCCTTTAGCAGCGTTTGAGAGAAATTACAGTGCATTTGGTAAGCATCATTTTCTCTTGTTGGTTCCCCACAAAGTCTATATAAATCTGAAAGAAATGTTAATCAAAACGTGAATAATTTTGCTATGTAAATATTTCAATACTTCATATATTTTTTTCACGGGCAGTAAAATTGAAAAAATGTCCACTTCTGGAATTTAAGTTTCTAAAAATTGAAAATAGAACTCTTCAGGAAAATTCAATTATTTTTGATTTTAATTTTTACTAAACTTGATCAATACCTTTAAGAATTGCAGTCGCCCAAAGTTGAACGTGGACATCGGGAATTTTCGAAGCCAACTGCATTGCCGGCGTCACCATATTCATTGACTCCCGATTGTTGCCCAGAGACAGAAATATGTGTCCAAGAAGCACGAGACTACACGATGTCAACCTGTTCAAATCCTCTGTGTTTGCCATTTTTAACGTCTCCCTCAAGTACCTCCTAGTAAAAATCGAATTAGTTTGCAAAAATTAATAATAGTGAATAATTATTTTCAAAAATTAATAATAGATGATAATTTTTCAGAAAATAATTAAGAAAAAAAACCCACTTTGCCTCATTGTAGCGAGCACCGAAAAATGCTTGAAGTCCTTGAACATAGTATGCTGCCGCCCTTAAGGAATGCGAGTGCGATGGCAAAGATTCAGGATTAATTCTCTCCAAGAGTGTCCCTAATTCCTGATCCCTTTTCGTTCTAAGATAAACTATAGCGAGATTTAAATTGGCGAATGTTTGTAACTCCCGTTCTGTCGTCTGCAAAAAAAGGCAATAATGATTATTAATATATTATTATTATTGTATTAAAATTTTTAATTTGGCTAAATATGGGCGAAAAATTTCTCTTTAAATCTATTACACTGCTCACTCGTAACGCCGCCAAAAATTGAGCCTCCGCCGCTTCCATACAGTTCATCGACATTGCATACAAGCCAATGAGCGTATGCAGCTGAGGTCTGTGTCCCTGAAGTAATTTTGGTTGCTGCCTACAAAGTTGACAGGCTTGCGAAATCTCTGCAAGGGCCGTACTCTTGTTTCCCATGACGAGTCGACACATGACTATGTGCTCGAGTAACATTAGTTGAAAGACAGAAAGGATTGGTTTGTTTTCCACAACTGTAACAAAAATTATCGTTGCAATGCAAAGTGAGCGAATCGTCGAGAAAAATGAATTATACCTCAAATATGAGAATTTAGATTTTAACATCAATTCGATACATTATTTCTTTTGAAATAATTTATGTTACTTTGTTTTTTAAAAATTGTGATTGTAATTATTGTTCTTATCCTCAAGTGAAAATCTATTCAATCTTTATCACAAATCTCTTAAAACCGAAACATAGCTAGACGATTTTGTTAATTTTTGCAAATCCATTTTTCTCAATGTGAATTCAACTGTACTAGAAAAGTAGTCTCACATTTAAGTTTCTCAATCTGCGTGAGAGCTTTGTCAGTGTACTTCTGTGCTTTCTCCATGTAGCCCGTGTGCATTGAATGCATAACAGTCACCAAATATACTAGAACGTACAAATGTTCCTTTGGCATCCAAATAAACATGTCACCGATGTTCGAACCGGTGATAACTTCATCCGAGGGCCAATTGGGAGAAATAATCGTCTGTATACTTTGTTGCAATTGTTTCAGGCAAGGTTTTACACTCTTTCCCTACAAAAGAAATTAACAATTTTATGAAAATTGATTTGGAGAAATAATCCTCTTTCCCTAGGTTCGAAATAAATATATTTGTCTGATTATTTTGTGAAATTTACCTGGCCAGCCATTAGGAAATGACAAACTTGTAGAACCAAGTAGTAGACTTTGAGATATTCTTTTTGGTAGGAACTACCTTGCCAATTTTCAACTTGATGACCGGCTGAGGTTAACAGAGGATGCACTTCCACAATCTTTTTGTCTATTAACATGAGCATACATCTACTTAATAGAAACAGAACTCGAGTATAATTAGCACTACTTATGTGAGAATAGTCCACGCCAACTGCAAGCAGACTACTTGCCACGACAAAGTCTTTTTCCGACGCGTGAATTTGCTGGAATTCAAACATTAAAGTCATTCATTATTTTAATTTAAACACACGTAACTGAATATTCTTTCGCACAATGATTCATCCAAATAATTGAATTCTCGAGAATTTTAATAAAAAATTTTTTAAATAATTGAATTTTCGTGAAAAATTTTACAATTAAAAAATTAAATTCCTCCTTAAAATTTTATTGACAATTAAATTTTTTCCAAAGAATTTACTATTTTTAAAAAATTAATTTTTTGGAACGATTCTTAAAAATTTTTGAAAATAATTTAATTCATTCGTGATATTTTATTAGATTTTTTGTTAATATTGTAAACTTTATATTTGAAAATAAAAAATGTTATTTTGTTTTCGTTGTAATTTCTTGTGATTTGTAAAACTAATTTAATAATTAAATAACGTTTTTACCGCCAATTGAAAAATAAGTCTACAATGCCAGTAGACATTGTGCTGTGACAGTTCTATGGCCTTCCTTAAAATTGGTTTACTCAAATTCGACTGCTGTTGTTGATCGTACAATTCAGCAACAACACTCGCTGCCTCAAACTTGACGTCATCGAATGTGTTTATATTTTGACTTAGCCTCCACTAAAAAAATATTAAATCAACTTTAGAACAATTCAAAGAAACTGAAACCCTTCAAAAGCTCAATTTTTATCACAATTCACAATCAAGAACCACTGTAAAAATCTGATTTAAAAAAAAAAAAAACATTTTTCAAAATACACAATATTTGTCAAATGTCAAAATACGAAAATAGGTTAGAAAACCATCAATCTAGTCCATGTAAATTCATTCTCAATATTAATGGTACTTGTAAATTTTCACTTTATACGAATTTAATTTACAACCTCACAATAATTGTCAAAAAAAATACAAATTGTCTCAATAGGTAAATAAATACTAACAGCTTTTTCAAGATGAGAACGAGCAAGTTCAATGTTTTTTGTATGTATAAGCAATATATTTCCAAGTTGTAAATGCGTTCTTGCTTCGACCCTGGGAGGTGGTCTAAAGTTGAAAACTGCTTGGAGGCACTGTATACACGATTTTATATTTGGCGGATTAGAAGTGCGAAAATTTTCAGCTAAACCTAATAGCGATAGATACCAAGCGTCCTGAGAAGACGCCATTTTGACATTTCTCGTCGTGAAAAAGAAAACTGTATAGAACCCGCGAAAGAGAGATTGTAAATGTATACAGTTTCCGGAAAACAAAACTTTTCAATTGATATACACTTATTTGTCAAGCAATTACGCGCAATTATTCACCATAGTTACATTCACATTATGCCCTTCTTTTCTTAAAATTCAGTATATTTTAGCCGCTTTATTGCATAATATTTATATTCATTGGAACCAATACACACGTACTGCGCATAAAACGACTAGGGCAGGGGAGGGGGGATGTTTTCGATTCATACCTAGAGCATTAAATAAAAGGTTCTCAACTAGATATTCTTCTCAATTCGCGGGGTGAAGGCATAAGGCCAATGCACACATTTGCGAAAAATAAGGTATGAGTTAGAAAAGGAGCAGATAATATTTCCTTTTCTATCTCATGGATCTTCGTTCGCGAAGTCGCGAACGGTCTTTAGCCAGTGTGCATTGACCTTTATACCGGTAGGGAAACTTTAAGGCAGTGTTTACATGCTTGCGCTCGAACGCTTCGTTTTGCGTTGACCAGTGAGTGTAACAAAGGCAGAAGTGTCTTCCTTTCTCTCTCATTATTCGAGTTTTGAGAATTGGAGAAATAATTCTAAATATAAATCCCAAATAATCTTTAAATGTATATATTCTTTCCGACAGACATTTTTTATTGAGATTTTACTTCTATATATTTTATATTTCCAGTGTACAGTGTATTTTCATTAATAGTGGTGAAATCGAATTAGAAACAATCTTTCTCAGTTCTTTCACTAAATTGGAGTTCTAGTGTATAGCTAAATTTGTGAACTTTGCAAAACTTGCACTAATGCACTGCAGTCTTTTAAAATCTTCCGCCATTGAGTCATGTGCGCGGCAACATGCGCTGAACATAATTTGCTATTTAAAAATCCATATTTCTAATATACTTTTCGTCTGTTTAACAAAATGACTATTGTACAGTAAAGAATACAAAAACAAAAAGAAGACAAATGTAATGAAAAGTAGTAAATTAAAAAACTTTATTTTATACAAGGTGTGAAGTCTTGTGTATATACAGTTATATCCGACTTACATTTCGGTGATATGTTCCTACTACAGTCATATCACAGTGTTGAGTGTGATCGCAGTGTGAAGTGTGGTGAAATGGAAGGAGAAGGAGAAATGGTTGGAAAATTATTCTCGGAATAACAATACAATTACGCATTGGTGCAACAATAATTGTCTATGCGGGACTTGTCTCGTTGAGAAAAGCATCATGAGATTCTCTCATGCTTCTAATGTTAAATATCTTCAGTTACTGAAAGTGCAGAATCAATAAAATCATTGCGGGGTAAAAAAGGAGGCGCATCCAGCGGAGAGAATTTTTTTACAGAATTCTGGGAAAATTTGTTCATTTGTGAAAGGAGTAAAGACTCATCTTTGAAAATAATGGTGTCGTATTAATGACAGGCAAGAGTCTTGCAGATGAGTGTCTTTTGGAAGGATGAAGAGACTTTCTGTTCAGTGATCTATGTTACAGGAAGTAAATGTGACATTTGCGAAACCGAGAAAGGCGTATTCAGGTTGTGGTCGTCAGAAAGCACGTTGCAGGGAACGACAAGTGTCAATGAGACAGACGATTAGGCACGTGTGACCGCATTTTCCTCAAGTTCATAATGCGCTGCAAACCTGAGGAGCCTCTATTCGCGTAAGTACGTATTCTCAGTGTCACAATTTTTAGAAGGCATCTCACGTTTACATGCCGCAACGTCATAAGCCTTGCTTTTTTTGTCAACTTATGCTATATTTACTTCCTAAAGAATCTTCCTCCATGGATTTTAATGTTTTCTTTCGCTCTTTTGCAATCTTTTGTAAGCCGAACAGTATTCTTCGATTGTTATTGTTGCAATTCCTTTGTTCAGTCAGTAATGTCCGATTAGTCTATTTAATTGCTTTTTGTTCTTTTAATACAGAATTTATTTTTTTTTATTATTATTTCTGACAATAATTCCTTTTTAAATAACTTAATTCTTCAAAAACGATAATAAAATTATTACTCAAATTATTTCATGAATAATTTTACTTAAATATTTCAAATTTAATTTTAAGAGCCTCGCGATTACAATCTTTATATAAATAGATGAACTTGAAAAGGTTTTATTTTGAAATTTTAGAAAATTTTACTTTTGAATGAATTTAAATACAAATTTTAAAGAACTTAGATATTTTTGGAAAATCTTAATAAATCAATTTTTTGAAATTAGTGAAATTATAAAATATGTATTCAATTAAATGATTACGGAAATTTAATTTTTTCTAAAATAATAAAACTCTTTAGAGAAATTCATTTATGATCGAAAATTTTTAAAAATTCTTGTCAAAATTTCCATTATTTTCCCACAATTTCGCAACATAATTTTCTTGATTTCTCAGTTTTTTGCAAACATTTATTTTCCACTGTTTGACCATTTTCATTGTGTAGGTGTGAACGGTGCGCAATGTTTACCGGTATAAACGAAAGTGATTTATAAATATTTAATTCAGAGCGTCTACTAACCGGGAAATAGACAGGAAAAGAAATATAATTCTGAACTTAATAATTATATTTTCTTATAATTGAAAAGTAACACCGAATAATGATCTGCGTTACACTTGAGTAATTTTACAAGAGACATGAAAAACAAAACTGCCATTCAAATGACAATAATAATAATTGCTTTTTAACAGAAAGTCCATAGTAATTAGATTATAGATGCTAAAAATGAAGAAGCACACAGTTTCTTAGGAAAAATTCTACAAAAATAAAATTAAGAGGTTTGATTGTGTCGTAAATTGTTATATTCTACTACAAATTAGGGGTCTAATGATCTATAGAAATGTATTTAAGGGTAGGGTTCCGTGAAATTTCAACCTTTCAAAATTTATACATTGTTAAGGAGTGGCGCTTTTTCTTCTACATCTCTATTTAGAATTGTAATTTATTTTTTATTATTTAAATCAAAAAAGATAATTATTTTCGACTTTTTTTGAAATTATTTTTTCTTGTTTAAATTAATTTTTTTCTAAAATCATCTGTTTGTTTAGAATCATGAATAAAGTCTATAAAAAGTAAAAAAGTGAAAGAAGTTAAATTTTGAAAGTCACACCAATAAAATTAAGGCCAATTAAAATTGACCTCGTTTAAGATCATTATCCATTTTTCATTGATTTTTCTTAAATTTGAAATGTTTTTTTTTTAAATAAGAAGTAATTGTTTTTTTTTAATTTGTTCAATGTTATAATTTTAAATAATCATATTTGTCAGATAAAAATTGATCGTACACGCCAAAGGCAATAAAAATGAAACCACAGATCGAGAAGTTGAATTTATTTTCATTTTTTTGAATTAAATTTTATTATTTTTTAAAGATAATTGAAATTTTAAAGAGTATTTTTTTCAGTACTTTAATAAAAATCACTGATTTTTTCTGAATTATTATTGACTGATTTGAAAAATTGTTTTTGATTGAAAAATTATTTTTGTTAAGGTGGACTAGAATAAATTAGGAGACATGCCTCATGGCTGGAGGCAACGACCACATCAAACAAGGTGGAAGTTTCGTCAAAACGAATGTATGGCTGCAATATCATCGTTATCGCGAACCGTGTTTCATATTTGAACCTCCTGCGAGTGAAGGCTTTCAGCGTCGTCATCAGAAAGAGAAAAATCGCCTCGCTTCACGAAGTATTGATACATTACAAGAAGATATTTTCCGGTAAATAATAAAATTGAAAACCGAACATAAATTTAAGTTTAAATTTTTAAATCTACATTTTCATTTTAAATTTAATTTATGAATTCATTAAACATTAATAATTCATTAATAATTTATTTTATTAATAATTTCAGTTTTTTACGAAATATGCATTTTAATTTGCTTGCATTTTTTTATTATAGAATATTTTCGGAGTCTCTGCATTGCGATCTGAATATACTAATTGGAGACGAAGTGATTTGCACAAATAAATGTATTATTAAAATAAGATCACCGTTCTTTTATAAATTAATTGAACCGTTCTTTGACTATAGTGAAGAAATTATCGCTTGTTGTCTTAATGCACCAGGAATATTTCAACAAATCGAACGTTTTGTGAGGTATATACAAGCGTTAATTTAAAAATGAAAAAAAGTAATTAAATGACCTGGATATATAAAAGAGACTTTACGTTTCAAATTTTAATAAAAATTTCAAGAATAATTCATTACATTTTTCGAGAAATTCGATTAAAATTGTATTAAAAATAATTGAATCTCTGTGAAAAATTTTGTTTTATTAAAATAATTTAATCCTTTTGAAATTTTTTTTAAATGGTAGATATTAAGAATCATTGAATTGAGGAAAATATTTTTTTGACTTTGTTTTTTAATGTAAAGATTTCTTTTAGTTATTCAAGTAATTTTTTCTGCTGTGAAGTATGTATTAAGGTTTTTTTAAAGAATAATTTATCGTTTTATCAAGATTTTTTAATTACAGGCTTTTATATACAAATTTTGAAGTTTCACAAGAAGAAAAATTACTAGTACAGCTCATTTTGAGTGTCACTTGTGAATTTGATTCTTCAAAACGATCTTACACTGATGAAATTTCCAACGAAAAAGAAAGGTCTCTTTTTATAATTGAATACTTTTTCGCAGGCTTTTAGAATATATGTTTAGGCAGGCTTTTAGAATTAATTTCTAGATTTTATGCTTTTTAAAGTTTAATAACAATAAAATACAGAGTTGCTAGTAACTCTTTGTACTTAAAATATAAACATTGCAATTTTTTTTCTAATCTTGAAAAATTTAACAAGTATAAACTGTTTTTGTCCAGGAATCAGAGGAAAGTGTATCAGGAATGTAAAATTCAGTCTGGCTGCAATGAAAGGGGCGACTCGATAGACGTAATTTCCACGTCGTCCGACATGGCGGACTCAGGATTAGAAACGGGATCAGTGAGTCCTCAGGAAACTGACAATTCCGGCACGGAATTCGAGGAGTCTCAAGGCGTAGAATTCACCTCGATGGATGAGGACCTAAGCAAAGTCACTTCAAACGAATTAAGCGACGCAACTTTCGAATCAATTCACTTTGAAAAATGCCAATACAAATCAAGACTCAATCACAACAATATAAAGAAGCAAACACCAAATTACGATGCAACTGGCTCGTCATCGGAGGCCGAACAGCAACAATGCGAATCCTCCGGTTCGTTCGAAGAAAATGCACAAAGATTAGATCGTGTTGACGAGATCTTCCACTACGAGAATAGAGATCCCTTCTACGAATCAGATACTAGTGACAATAACAATCAGGACAATTCTCCAATGCCCTCGGACTCTTTTGAATTCGTAGAACCCGAGAATCTTCCTTCGATTGATTACAACAGTGAGGAGAAGCCGGAAAATTACAAGGAATTCGAATCGGAGGAGAGTAGTGAAAAGGAGAAGAAGACTGTCGAGAATTTCCCCCGAACGAGTGAATCAATTAAAAGCAGTACTACCTCAGTGAACAGTTATTTCTTCATAGACGCTTCGAGTTTAAACGACGATGTCTTTCCTCCGTCCGGAAATTCTGAACGCAGTGACAGTTTACCGCCCTATTTTTCTCCCTCCGACGGTTATGTTCCCTCGAGAAGAAAGGAGGATCTCGATTTACAAACGAGATTCACAAGAGTTAAATCGTGTACATCGCAGAGCGAGGAATTGAAAATTAACGAATTTCTCAAACCCCGATCGGAGCCGAAGAAAATAATTCGAGTCGAGCGGGGCTTCGAGGAGACAGTCAAGAAGGAGGCTCTCGTCGTTGAAATCAAAGAGGCCGACAGTGGCGAAAGTACCCAACCTTCCCCTTGTCCCGACAATACGAAAATTGATCTACATATCGATAATCAAGAAACGGAGAAGAGTAAATTCGAAACATCTTTGATTACATTTGAAGAAAACGAAAATCATTACGAAAATCCCGTAGTTGAGAAATTGGAAGAGTGTAATCAGGATGAAGATCGAAGACCATCGCTCATCAGGAGGAACACTTTCGAACTGGACTCGAACGACGAGAAACTCTCGACCCTGAGGCAGGAATACGAAAGACGTCAGGGAAGTCTCGTCTTTCAAAATTCCATTCCTCAGTACTCGGGACATCGGGTCGACAACGATTCTTGTTACGGCTCGCCTTTACACTCAAGTCTAGGTCCATTAAACGATCTTCAAAATTTCTCCAAAAGAAACGAATTTTCCTCATTGAATAAAGTAGATCATGATCAGGTCGAAAGAGAGAACTATTTTTCGAGATACGATGATACGTTCCCAATGCAAAGGAGCGCGAGTGACAAGAATGTCTCGAATTCCCAGGAGGACCTGTCGGAAAATTGCAACAGTTTACCAGTCGCACTGAACAGTATTTTGACTCGTGACGATTACTTCCCGCAGCGATCGATTCCCATTGTTTCCGGCGGTGCCGCCTCTACTTCTTCCGATTCCAAACAGACAGTTCGTCGGAAAACGGAATCAACTCCAATTGTCTCCGGCGGATCGGTTTTTGTTCCCGAATCCGAGACAAAGATCAAATCAAGAATGTCTTCCTCAATGACTGCCTGGGTTGTCGATATGAGTGCGGGCAAGAAAATGTCACAGAGTTTTTCCTCTTCGGACTGTAGTCAAAAACCCTTGACGCGAAAAAAGACGCATGAGAAGCAAGGGAGCTTTGGCTTCTTCGTCGATCTCAATGACATGAACCAGAAGAGCGAACCAAAAGTTGTCGAACCGAAAAAACAAACCGAGAAACAGTATTGTGAATTTTTTATCGACATGTCGGACAGTGATGTTTCTCTAAATTCCAAAAAGTCGTCGCCACGAGTTTTGAGTGTCAAGACACGAGACACGAGTGAGAAGAAGAATTCGATTGAGAAGATTGAAAAGAAGAATTCGATTGAGACAAGTGAGAAGAAGAATTCAATTGAGAAGAGTGAAAAGAAGAATTCGATTGAGACGAGTGAGAAGAAGAATTCAATCGACACGAATGATAAGAAAAATATCTTCTCGATGTTTATTGATTTTAAGGAACCCGAGAAGGCCGGGAGGAAGAATTCCCTGCACCGAAAATCAAGAGAAAATTTAACTCCACTGGGAAGAAAAATGTCGATTGAGAAAGAGACGGAGAGCAGCAGCACCGACGAAGCTTGTTTCACGACCGAACAAACGGAAGTGACGATCGAAAAAGAACAAGTAAAGGAGAAAAGCAAAGGGGTTTTTATGTTCATTCAATCCGACTCGCCGGTTGTACGGCGAAAAACTCTCTCCAGCTCGCGAGCGCCTTTCAAGCGTCACTCGTGGAATACGGACAAAAGTCAGGACGAAACATCAGGAAACAATTCTGCAAGTATCGCTACCACGAACGGACCACTAAAGTCCATTCTGTTTCGAAAGGAACACAAGAGAACACAAAGTTGCTCCATAGATCGGAAAGAAGTCCGAAAATTCCAGGGACGAGCGAGCAAATCAAGTCACTCGCTCAGCGAAGCCGCGAACGGAATCACCACCCGAAGGGAGGAGGAAAACAGCAAAAATCTCGACACCTCGACCGAAGACGTCTTCGAGTATGACACTCGTGACACGCCTCCGAACTCCCACATTGAAATCATCAACGAAAACATACGAATGAGCATCAAACACAATGAACCACCAATTCCCGATAACAAAATCCCAGATGATTCTTTGAAAATTTGGAACAAAAGTACCGAAGTAAAGCGAAAGAGTGAAACCTTTGACATCAGCAGCGGAAGTGGACCATCGCCGGGAAGTGAAATACAAGACTTCCAATTGACAGAGCTACTGAATGGAGATGTGCCGAAATTTATTGACAGAACAACGCCGTTGATTGCGTCAACAGGTGGGAAGATATTTGAAACGCACAAGTCGTTGAATGAGAAGATCAAGAGAATTGAGAGTGAATTGAAGGGACCTGAGTTTGAGTTGAAAGAGAAGGAGGAGACGAAGGCGTTGAGTGGTGATTTTGTACGACTTTCGGACTTGGACAGTACTCCAAAATGTGAGATGACTAATGTGACTGTTGTTAAGGAAACTGAAACTTTTAAGCATCGTATGAGCAACAGTATTCCAGAGACGTCGTGGATCGAGAGTAAACTCGTGATTACGAGGACTAATGGACCAATGAAGACGAGACCGAGGCAATTGTCGTGTCACATGAGTACGTCTCTGCCGTCGAAGCAAAAATCACCATTGGAGGATTTGACCAGTGAAAGGGATGTCGAGGGGATTATTTCCGAATCGGATCTCAGTAGTATGCAGAGTAGTATGGGACGATCTGGAGCTGGTGAGCGGAAGATTACTATTTATGTCTATGATTTCATAAATTTCATAAATAAAATTCTTTTTAGGAATTAAACCATTTTCGTTAAATTCGTCGAAAGAATTCAATTATTTAAAAATTCTTTATGAAAATTAATTGAATTTTGAGAAGGTTTCAATTTAAAATCTTGTAAAAATTTAATTTTTCATACTTTTAACTGATAATTGTGTAGAATTAATTTTTTTCGAAAAAGTCGAATTGAATTTTTTGTAAAAAATTATTGGAAGTTTTTATTTTCTATTGTAAATAATTGAAAAATTGTCGCTTAATCAAAATGTAAAATTGAATTCTAAATCATGAATTTAAAAATTTTCAATGAACTTTGTTTAAAAATGATTAAACCTAATTTATTTAGAAAAAAAAGAAGTTTAGTTAGCTTTTTCTAATGCTTTCAAATTTGTGAGATTAAAGGGTGTATTCTTGCAGAAGGAAGTACTGAAGAGACGGAAACTTCTAGTTTTGCTGGTGCAAAACCTTACAATAGGCTCGGAGAGGATCTCCTGCGAATGTTTTTGGAGGAAATTAATCCAGATGTGACAATCGACGTAGCTGGGCGTAAAATTAGAGCTCATAAATGCATTTTGAGTTCTAGATGTCAGTATTTTGCTGCGATTCTCAGCGGAGGTTGGATTGAAAGTACGGGGAATATTATATCTCTACAAGGGTAAGTTTCTAGAATTTAAATTTTATTGTATGCCTTTTGTAACGAATTTACAATTTCCTTCCGACTTGATACAATTCTATTTTGATCAGAACAAAATTTTATTTTCACTAGAGTCGATGAATTATTGGTTTGAATTAATCGCATTGATTAATTTATTATTTATTTAATTAATTATTTTATTCTTTTTGAATTGCAGCTATTCCTACAACGCAGTTCATTTTGCATTGTGTCACATATACAGCGGCGAAAGCAACATTCCTGACACAATAAGCATTATGGAATTGGCAACGTTATCGGACATGCTTTGCCTAGAAGGCCTTAAGGAAGTGATAGGCTACACTCTGAAAGTTAAATATTGCCACTTGTTTCATAAAGTGAGTATTGTAACAGAAAATTTTAAAGCGAAGAATTTTTTTCAGCTTCTTAATCTGAATTTTCCACTTTTTTTACAGCCTTGTCAAGTCTGCGCCGTGGGAGTTTTGGAGTGTATGCCTCTTGCTGCAGCTTACGGCTTAGACGAATTATACCGAAAATCCCTCAAGTGGGTTACTCGTCATTTCGTGAGAATTTGGCCTTGCAAGGCTTTCGCTACTTTGCCCAGGGAACTCATGGATAAATGTTATCATCAGCATATTGTTCACATGGTACTTTCAATTATCAAACAAATCAAGAAATTTAAATAGAATTTAAAATTATAAAATAAATTGAATAAAATTAATTTAAATTATAAAATAAATAGAATTTTCATTCTATTTAAATTTCTCAGTTCGATGTAAATTACTCTCTTTTTAGTATATAGTAAGATTTTTATAAATAATAATTATTTTCTCTCAGTCGCCAGAGAATGTGCTGCAAACGATAATGGATTGTGACAAGTTACTGGCAACTTTACCAAACGTTCGTTGGGCTGAACCTGTTTTTCGATTAGTTTCCGACCTTCTGGATACTTCGGTGAAATTTTTGTCCGACAATTTTTCTGGTGTTTTAGGCAGCGAAAGTTTCCAAGCATTGGGAAAAGATTTAACTTGGAATATCAGTCGTTTAGAGGACAATTTCCTTCTTGCTGCTGAACGACTACCTCCCGAGCAAGCTTGCAGAAGTTATTCGAAACTCGACAAAATGCTGGCAACATCGCAAACAGATGATTTAGAAGTGAGACTCAAATGTGGACCTCTATTTGTTGATTTCCTCAAAAGAATTCAAAGTCGTGTGGAAAAATGTCTAGTGCGAGAAGCTGCGAGGGCATCGAGAACTGCAACGTGGCTCAAAATGGACCTCGAATTACGACGTCGGATACAGGAGTTGGCTTGTCTTGTGATTCTACCTCATGAAGCCACTAAGCGACAGTCTCGACATTCTAATTTTCTTAAAGTGAGTTTCAATTTAAATAATTTAAATTTATATTTTTTATTTATATTATTTACATATTTACATATATTTTTTAAATGAATTGAAAATTAAAACGAATTTTTCTTTATAGGATATGAAAATTGCTCCTGGTAAATTGTCAACAAATCGAAGTCTAGATATAAAGAAAGTGAAGACGGCAATTACGGAATATAATGGAAAGAGTGTGAAATCAACGACAACGATACAGCAAACAAAACGAGTATTTAATAAACCAAAAACCGATCCTCTTGAACGAAAAATGCAAGAGGAGAAACCGCCTGCAGACAATCCGCTGAGGCCAAAATCTTGGCCTAATAAAATTGAGGTAGGAAATCATTTTTTATTTTAATAATATTTTCTTTTAAATAATTTAATTTTTCGAAGATTTACATTCAAATTGTATTAATAATAATAATAATAATAAAATGTTTAGATATTGGATCCTCCATTTTGAATTTTAAAAATCTAATTCACGACATTTAATTCTCAATTTTAGGTAAAGTCCCGATATTTAGAGCCAAGAAACAAGTCCGCAACGAAAGGACCCGCAGTGCCGGCAAGTCAAGAAAAAATAATAGCTCAGAGGAAGAAGATAATGATTTCCTCGTCGGACTCGTCGAGAACTTCGAGTCCCGCAATGAAACGTGCAATCGAAAAGAAACCTGTAAATAAAATCAAATTACAAATAAAGAAAGACTCGAAAGCTCTCTCATCCGATAGTCTCGCCAATTCGAACGCACCACGAACGAATAACAAGAAGGAAATAATTAGCAAGAGTTGCGGAATCACTAGACCAGAATCGCCGTCTCTAAAGCGAAAAGATGTCGAAACTGTCGCCCACTCAGTGGCATCTCTCTCGGAACAGAAAACAAAAACAACTGTTGTCAAGAAATCTATAAAAATGGACACATCCATGTCCACCGACAGTTTAGCGACTGAAAATACAGGAACTCCGAAATCCACAATTTCCAATAAACTATCACCAACATTAAATCGGGGCCTTAATAAATTTCAAGTCTACGATCGTTCCAAGAAATTCTCACCGCCAATGAACGCGAAAAATGCGCCATTGACTCGCAGGCCTGGCCGATCGTTGGAGAGTTCAACGACGGCAAGTCGAAATAGAGCAGCTGCCGCCGCTGCCTCGGCGAACGCCTATCACGGATCTCCAAATCTTCGAAGAAATCTCCTCGACGCTGCAAAAACGCCGGACATTCCTGTAAAACCATTCAGCAATGTTGCTCCGCGCACAATCACGAGGCACACTGTACAATCGACAAATACTGCTTTTAACGCTAAACGCGATAAGAAGGAATCGCTCTCTATAAGTGTCGACAGTCCCGGACGAAAGACATCGCCAAAATTGAACGCCACTCCAAAATTAAGTAAATTGTCTACCGTTGGCAAGAAGAAAGGAATCGAGGACAAAGCAAAACCCAAGAGCGACGGACCGAAATTGCTTACAGTAGGTTCTAGATCGGGGACCTTCCTCAAGGACGAACCAACAATACTTAAGAAAGCGGACATTAAAACCTCACAGATAGATAGTTAATTCTAATTAGTGAGCTTTCAAAGCGTAAGAACATTTTCCACCAAATTATTATTGCCACTACTTCATTGTAAGTATTTTTACTTTTTCCTCTTTAGTTAATTTTGCAAAGAAAGAAATTTTGCAAACAATCTTTAAAAAAAAATCCGTTACGAAATCGTCACAAATTAAAAAGTTTAAAGATTAAAATTAAAGATTTTATTTTTATAATACTAAAAAGAGTCGCGTATAATATCACCAAACTTTAAATTAACAGAATTTTCCATTATTTAAAGTTTTAATTCATTTTTTCTATTTAAAAGAAAACTAACTTTGAAAAAATCGTCAAAAATTAAAATTTCGTTAACTTTAAAATTAACGCCGAATGTTTGTTCGGAGAAATAAAAACTCAAAGCAATTGTTATTTCCACATTTAAAACATTTAAATTTAAAATTTAAATATTAAAAAACAATTGCCGCAATTACAAATTCGATAAAAATTAAATTACTAACGATTATTTAACAACAAAATTTTTTTTATAAATTTTTTATTTTCATATTAGAAGACATTAAAAAAATTATAAATGGATCCAAGACGAGGAAAGCAATAGTTTTGATTATTATTTTCTTAACTCGGAAACAATTTTTTTTCCTTTGCTAGTTATTTATTTTAATGTTAAAAGCAATTTAAAAAATAAATAATTATCAATGGAAAACAATTACCTTTAAGGCGAGGAAATAAGAATTTTATTGAAATACTGGGATTTTTTGAAAAATCCCAGTAATTTTCCCGACTTTGATCTTTTTGCAATTTTTTTTTCCCGCATCAATAAAATTCCGTTTAAATTTAAAAGTCTAAATAAATCAAAAAAGATTATTTATTAAAACTTCAGTCAATTGAAAATTGTGTTAAATGAAAAAAAAATTCGGTGATATTATTAAATTTTTTGTAAAATTATTTAAAAAATGTCCGTTAATTTTGTAATAACTCTGAACTTCCGTTTGATATTCTAATAATTTCTTGCACCCCGATTTCCTAATTAGTAGCTTTAAAAATTAAGTTATAATTAAATCTTTACAATTTTTGACTTCAAAATTATAATTTATGAGTTCAAAATTATAGAAACACTAGTAATTAAATTAAAATTACAGAAAATATAATTCTGCCGGTTAGAATTGTATAATCAAATTATTCTCAACGGGATTTACTGATTTTTTAAAATTGAAATCAAATCTGAATGTTTCTTTTATTCTCAATTGAATAGTGGCTAAAATTCTCTAATTTCGGTTTTATTTTGAGTTGAAGATTTTTTTGTTCGATTTAAAAGAATTTATTTTTGGAAAAAAGTGAAAATACGGGAGAAATTTAATGAAAATGGTGGCAATTTTGGCTAATGATGGAGAATTTTCATCAAAACTATGTATGCCTTTGTACCTTGCATTAGTGATCAGCGATTGAAGAGATATTACAAAAGGTGATTATTGAAAAGAGAAATTAAAAAGATTTAATATAACAGTGAAAAATATGAAATATAATTAAGGACGAGGGAATATTTAAGTACTTGATGTGTATGTGAATGCTTTTTTTGTTTCTTTCCTCTACAATCATTGAAAAACATTTTTTTTTTTGCTTATTTACTTCAGAAGAGGAAACAAAATTTTATTTTCTTTATTGCTCTCATGAATTCTCGAAAAAGAACACCCATTTTTTCAACAACAAAAAAATTAATAAAAATATGAATCGCCTGTGAGAGTTTATTGAAAAAAAGTGTGAGTGCGTCCGTGCGAAATCTCAGTTTTGTACGAATTAAAAATGATAGAAAGCGTGTTGTCTATAACCGAAAATTGTTATTTTGCAAAAATTATGTATTTTTTTTCAAATTTATATTATAGTTGATTATTTTTTTTAAACTGAAAAATTGATTGGATCAATTGAAAAATTTTTATGATTATGAAACCAAAAATAATTTAATGTTTATTAAGAAAAGAAAAAAGTCGATTTATTTGTGGCTTAATTAATACTCGTTTATGCGACAAAGTCTCGGTGATATTAATTATTTGAATTAGGATATTATAGTGGAAATATTTTCGATCACTAATGCAATTAGTGTAATTGTATACTCAGCTAAAAAAAAAAGAAAACTTTGGCATAGTTGTATAAGTTAATATTATCTCGTAGTAATAATGTGCACTGTATATCGGTAATCGCTAGAACAAAAAAAAATGCCAGTTCTTATTTTTCTTTAAAAATGTTTAATTTCCAAAGTTTATTTTAATTCTCAAAAAAGCGATATTCATTGATTTTTTTAGTTTTTCATTTTTTTTTCTTTAATAATGTAACTGCTGCGGATTATTTTTTTTTCTTGTCTTATAAAGTAAATTCTGTTTTAGTTGGCGTATACATGTATTGTTGAAGCGAGAAATACTGAATTGTAGCCAGTCATTATATTTATTTATCGAAAATCTATCTCTATTTTGCAATGTACATTTTTATGCAATATTTGTATCTAGTCATTTATATATTTTGAATATTTACTTTATGTAATGTTATGAAAATATCTCTATATAAAGATAGAAAGTTGTAAAATTATCTAGTACTTTATTTCCACTTTTAAAAAAATGTAAATTTCCCCCATTATTATAGATACTTCTATAAAAACAAATTTTTTTAAATTTACTATTAAAAGTTTTTAAAACATATACTTTTAAATTTTTTTTACTATTTTTGAAGAAAATTTCTTTATAAAAATCATAAAAATTTACTTCAGAATTAGAAAAAAATTTACCAAGGATTTTTAATAATAATAAAAGTAATAATAACTAAAAAATTTTCCAACTCAGACAAAAAGGACAATTTTTTGAAAATTATTTACAAATAATTCTAATTTTATTCAAATAATCACTTTTTACAAAATAATATTTTATGTAAATTTAAAATTACAAACTTGTACATATTTTTTTACATCACATTATTAATCTTTTTAAATACTAATTTCTAATTTATAACCTTCAGAAAAAATTTTAAATCATTAAATTTTCCAAAAACAATTTGAAAAAAAATCATTTCAAGTTCGAGATTTTTTAAAAAAAAGTTCCAGTGTAATCCAATTGAGACGTAAATACGTGTGGAAAAATTTAGTTCCCTTTATTTGGCAGACGAAAAAAAATGTCGAAAAGCTTAAAAAAATTCCAAAGGGTAAAAATTAGTTTTATTAAATAAGAAGGATAATTAGAAAATAAAAATTTATGTTACTTATATATCTAATAACGTTCCTCTCGGTCTTGTTCGTTTTGGATCTGCTTCCGGCGGTGCCATTGCTTTCCGTTTATTCATTCCTTTCCTTTCCAATTGTTTTTCAATTATCCTCGCGTTATTTGCGTACGAATCAGCAACTTCTCTCTAAGAAAAATAATTTTCATTTCAATAAATTTCAATTTCAATTCTAATTTCAATTTTAATTTCAAATAAATATTTCTATTTTACCGAAAATTGAAATTTGTCAAAATTTGATTATAAATAATAAAAAATAGAATATTTTTACATTGTTATTGAAATTTTGACGAATCTTATCTTTGAGTTTCTGAATTTAGTAACTTTTTTAAATGACAATGGATGAAAATTTTCTAAAAAAAATTGACTGAATGTTAATTATTAATTATAGTGACATTATTACCGCTTCGATTTCATCTTCCTCTTCGTCAATCGTCGACACTGTCACGGAACTGAATTTGCCCATATTTTTCGTGTGCTTTGTGACCATTATCTTCTTCGGTTTCTCGACGGCCACTTGATTGTAAATATCAGTCATTGGACCTTCTCCAGAACTTTTAATCACTGATCCTTTCACGATAAATACAATATTGGCGGCGAGATCGAATTTGTAATAAAGTAATAAACCGCACCTGCGCGAACAAGAGAAAAAATTGGATAAAGTCGAAATTATATTTTTTCGTTTAAATATTTGAAAAATCTTACTTTTTACACTTCAATCTGTGCTGCTTTTCGATTCCTTCGGGTCGTTTCAAAAAGACAGCTTCATCCTGCTCGAAAGTCATTTTATGTGCGTGTTTACTGCCATCGATAACTCTGGCACCGTCTCGTTTGCGAAGAGGTAACTTTTCCAAAGCACAATCTGAAGAAAAATTCAATTCACACATAACAATTATAAAAACAATGAAAAACAAATGGATACAACAATTTTAAATAGTTGTGAAAAAATATGTAATATTGAAAATTGAATTTTTAAAAATTAGAATGGAAAGGTTCGAAGAATTATCTTTTTCAAAAAAAATTCATTATGATTAATGGTTATAACTTAGTTTTAGTCAAAATTTTTAAAATAAGTTATAATTTAATACTAAACTTAATTCCCTTTTAGAAATTTACCTAAAATCAAAGTCATTTGTCCACAAAGACAATAATAAATATGCAAAGGTTTCTCTTCACTGTATTCTTCTTGATCCTTTGTATCCGAACATATAATACTTCTTGAAACAACTTTCGGCATTATTACTATTATTATTTTCACAACAATAATTAATAATGTTTTTCTTTATTCTTTTATTATTAAAATGTCCCTTTTCTATAAAAGTTTCTTTTTCAAAACGTACACTTTTCGATTACAGCAGAAAACTGACAAAAACATAAACAGATATCATATGTTAACCTCAGGGATGGGTAGAGTTTTCTTCAAATGTAGCGCTCTTAAGGTATTTCTTCAATAGACCATTGGAAGAATAAGAGAGAGAATGACGGACAGACTTCCTTGTTCAACTCATTGCTCATTTAATAATAAATATGGTTATGGTTATTTTATTGAAAATACAGTTTTATTATAAATGAAATTTTATTTCAAATCAATTGCTTTAATAATGTGAATAAAAAGTTTAAAATCAGGTACGATTAGGACCATAGCGTGAAACATTAAGCCAATAAGAATTCCTCTATTAAAATGACTTCCATTGAATCGAGATCTCAATTGGCTACATTTTTCGTTTCCCTACGCTGAAATGAAATTGCACCTTAAGTTCGTGCACACCGTGTATTTTACAGAAGAAACAAAACAGTGTTGTAGAAAGACCCTAAATGTTGGCCTTCACTAAAAAGTTCCCATTGAGAAATCACCTTAAGACGTTAATCATCATCGAGATATCAAACATCGATGTCAAATCACATCACCACCTTCCAAACTAAAAAACTTGGATGGTTTCAATGTTGAGGGAGTTTCCATCTTTAGTTTATTGTTCCTAAAAGTCAGTTTCAATTTACAGAATACAATAGAACTTGTGCATATACGCTTTATTATATTGTACTATTATGATATGCCTGTCATTAAACGATAACGTCAGTCTGGTGAAATAATCCTTATCATTGTTGAACTTAAAGTTGTGTATATATAGGAAACTTTTTACAAAGTTGTATATTAAACGTTAAATTAAGTGAGAACTAATAATAGTTTGTTGACTTGTGTCAGTCCATGTTGAGATGAAGTTAAGGAACGTCATTTATGGCACCGCGCGGAAATTTCGCGACGGATATTCGCAGCTCGCCCCACACGGGCTCTGCGTACAGTTGGATTAATAATCAATGGCTTTGTTTGAGAAGAGGTATACAAATAAAGTGCTACTAGATGATACAGAGAAGTTAACTAGTGTCATCGAAAATGCCAGAACAGTCGACGGACATACGGTGAGTTTTCTTTTTTTTTTCTTTTTTTACAAACACAACTGTTTACACTCGTTTTTGCTTTGACATTTCTGTCACATCAATCAGCTGTCAACTACTTGTTTTCTCAATGTTGACTATAATACCATTATTGATCTTGTTTCAGTAAATTCACACTTTTATTTTGCGAAATAAATCTTTTCGACAAATTTTTCTTGTTTAATTCTTTCACTTTTTTTTTAATTTCAAGTAATTATTTATGTTAATTAGATAATAATTTCGTTAATTGCCAAATTTCGCTAAATTTTTTAATGTTTTGACAATTGATACAGAATGAAAGTTTTTATTTCCAGTTTTAAAATAAATAGAGTGATATCAAAAATCGTATCTTTTTGTGTAAGTGATTATTTTGATATGATTCACAACTAGACGATAATACGCACTAATAATAGAGATATTAGTGCCTTAAATATTATCATTTTTTTGACTATTTTCAAAAATGGGACGTTTTACCATTTTCTTAAATATTGCAATGAAGTACCAATTTTGTATTGTAAAATTTAAATTTAATTACTTTAATTAATTTAATTTAAAAAATTTCATCATTGAAAATTAATGAAAATTAACTTCTAAAAAATGTATTTAAATATTCTAAAATTTCTTCAAAGAAAATTAATAATTTTTGAAAAATTTAACTTTGGAAATTTTGTTAATGATATTGATGTAATTAAAAAATCTATTATATTTTACAAGAATAATTCAAAAATATTTTTTAATAAAATTAATTTGAAAGTAATTGAATTTTGTAATTATTGTAGTTTTTACAAATATATTAGTAAGAAGCAAAAGTATTTCAGATAATTATACAATTCACGTAGACAAAATACAAACTTATGACTAAAAATGAAATGATAATAATTAAAAAATTCAAATTTCGTATTCGAAAATAAGTCGATATTCAGGTTCACTAAGTAGAAACATTTGATTATTATAAAAGGCTATTAATACTCTTTACTTGGCAATTTGTAATTCAACACTCGTTACAGAATAAACAGTGAGTCTTAATCGTCCTCCGATAGTCGATTTAGGCTCATTTTTCCTTTTTTTAAAAAACAGATAATTAATAAACTAATAACATTAATGAAACATTAAAAATTTTAATTGATTAAAATTTAAAAATTAGCATTTAACAATTTTTTTGTAAAATAGTTTAAAGAACAAATATTTCTAATATTTTGCGCACATCGCTAAATAATAATTTATTTCTAATATGATTGAATATAAGGAAAATTTATTAAACAATTTAATCGTCGGAAAATTCCAGTAAGCCAGTTTTAAGATAAAATATTATGTTGAAATTTACTTTAGACATATTTAATTCTTGCATTTTCCTTAAAAATGAAGAGTTTATTCTCTTAAATCTCCCTTGTTGGAATGTTAAATTAATTTTAAATCATTTTAAACCATCTGTTTTATGAAGAAAGATAAATTTATGTCGCTTAAAATTCTTTGCTCTTAATGTTTGTTGAGTTTCAATATCAAAAATGGGTTTTATTTTGATAAACTTATTTTTGTTTCTTGTATATCTTGCTTGCTGACTAAATCTACTTACGTAAAAGAAGACTGAAAAGTTGGAAAAAAAACATTTTTTGTCTTCTATACTTAAACAATTACGCAATAATTATTTTTTATCATATTTAATTATTCTTATCTGTAATCTACAGTCAAAATAAACAAGAGATTGTTAGGGGTACAGTATTTCAAGTAAACGATAAGAAATTACTAAACGAAAGAATTACCTCTGGATTTATTAATATTTCGATGCAATTTTTATTAATTTTCCTTCAGTAAATTTTTAATTATTTTTTTTATGTTTGTATTTATTTAATAATTTTTTTTTCATCTGGATATTTTATAAATTTATTTGATATTTACGTATGTGTTTATTATAGGAATACGTGATTAGGACACAAAGAGGTCCATTTCCTGAGAGATCTTGGAGAGTTTGTAGACGTTACAATGACTTCATACAACTCAATGGGGCTTTATTGGCTTCCGGCCTCAACTTACCTTTACCTCCAAAGAGGATTATCGGTAACATGGAACCAGATTTCGTAGCTCGACGTCAAGTTGCTCTACAGGTTAATTTTAATTGCATAACAATTAATATTTCATATACTTAACCCTTTTAACGCTCCTGGGACACAAGTGTCCCACTTACGAAAAGTTCGATATTGATATGGAAAATTAATATTTTTTATTCAAACTTTGTGCTTTTTTTCATCATCAAATGTGTACTTTTCTTATAGTTTACTTTAAGACAAAAGTTCTGAAATGAAAAAATTTATTTATTTAAAAACATTAGAAAAAAAATATTATAAACTTTTTGTTAAAGTTTGTTAAATTTAAAATTTACGAATTTTAAAAATATTTTCGATTACAAGCTCTGTAAAAATAACTCTATTTTACACTGAATATTTTTTATTAGCAGTTTTTTATTTCAAAGTTCAAGCTTTGAAAATTTGTAATTAAGAATTATGTGGAGCTCTCAATTCATTCAAGTAACCACCTGTGATAATTTTCCTTACCCACATCTACGATTTTGTGTCACGTAATTTATTGAGGATCCCTTTAGAAATCAGCAAATTTTTAACAGTCGGACGTATCGATTTTTGGATAATTGATGAGCGTGAAAAGTGCTGAGAATAGAAGGTGCATCATTCAGTAAAGAATCCTTCGTTCTCAATTTCAAATAACATAATCTTAGCTGTAGAATTTAGAAGAGAATTTATTCTTTCAAATTCTTTATTTCTATTTTCTTTTTAAGCAATGGCAATAGTAATCATTCTTAGAAATTTTAATAAAACTTTCATTAACGCCATGCGTAAGAAATCCTAAACAATTTCCTATTTTACTATTCTGAATCTTAAGGGATTATATGAGTCAAAAGGGCAAAAAAAAATATTTTTTTCAATATTCTTTTTTAAATAAATAAATTTTTTCATTTTAGCACTTTTACGTCTCAAAGTATAAACTATAAAGAAAAGTATTTTCCTTAGAAAAAAGAAAAGAGAGGAAATTGAACTTTTACCAACCAAATCAATCAAGAGATTGATATAATTCCTATTTTTAAACATAAATAGGGTTGCCACGCAACCTCTGGAAACCTGGAAATGTCAGAAAATTTTATAAACTTTGAAAGAACTTAGAAAAGTCTGAGAATTTAATTAAAAGTACTAGCAAAATATTCAATTTCTAGAATTTATAAGAAAATTCTGAATTTTTATGTCTTTTCTGTTTGACTAATAAACTGTAAAATTACCACGAATACAACAAAACCATTCATTTTTCCTATTTTTCACAACAATTTGTTTATGAATAATTAATTGCAAAATTATAAAATTATTGAATGAATAATTTTACTTATATATTTCAAAATTAATTAAATTATAAAGCGTTGCGTTTAAAATTTGCATAAATAAATCGACTTCAAAATGTTTTAATTTAAAACTTTATAAAATATCAGTTTTCAATCAATTTATTCAAATATTTCAAACAATTTAGATTTTTAAAAATATTTTACATTCATTTTAATTATTTGGAAATTTTTACTATTAATTGCCATTCAAAGCAGACAATCAAAAGTTTAAAAAAATTAATTTCTTCCAATTTTTAAATTTTTTTTCATCGGCAATTCATTCGACTATTAGTAGGGACTAAGGGTCAGACAATCCTGAAGTATAGAATTAATAAATTGATTTTAAGAATTTTTTACTACTATCCGCCAATCAGCAACCAAAGAAAAAAAAATTTTAATTTATTTCTTCTTTTTTAAAATATTTTTTAAATTGGAAAATCAAGTTTAGAATTTTTTATTTGTTTTTAAAAAGTTTTTAATTAATTAATTTCTTCTAATTTTTAATATTTTTTTCAGAATTATCTACAAGTGATACTAATGAATCCTATATTGGCGTCGTCCTTGCCTATGAAAAAATTTCTCGACCCAGAGAATTACACAGCGCCCCTGCATGGTGAGTGATTAAAAATTAGTTTGATTAATAAATTAAAAATTTAATTTTTTAATTCTGTTATATTATGGTCACTTTATCTACCTGTATAAAGGCATACAAAGTTCTTCCCTAAATCCACTGGTCAATAAAGTGCCTATTATTATTCCAGAGCAACAAAGTTCCGTTTGAATTTAATTTCCAAATTTTCAACTAAAATGTTTCAGAAATTGCACTTCAACAAGTGTCTCTAGCCTTACGTAGCGATGCGAATTATGAGGTCGGCAAGGCCATTCCGGATATGGGATGGCGGCTGAGGAAGCACTATTACACCGTTAAAAATAGGCAAAATCACAAGCAAGAATTATTACTTGCCTGGGTGGAATTTGGACCAGACAAACATCTGCAGGACAAGGACATGCAAGGTGTCTTCAAGAGTTTAAGCACTTTAAAACACGCACACATAGAAGGAATTGTACATCAACACGTCACTGAAAATGGAGCCTTGACCATTCGAAATTTCCACGCAGAAGGAACGCTGCGCGATATTCTCTGCAACACAAAGCCTAAGCAACCTTTCATTAAAAAATATGGAAATCCCAAACAGACCAAGTCTTTATCGGCTTCAGAAATAGCAAATTACGGTTATGAGGTAAGGTTTAATGATAAAGAATGAAAATTTTTTATTCTATTGTTTTTATTCTTTTTTATTCTTCTCTATTGTGAAAAAGTTTAATTTTTAAAAAAATCACCGAAATTTTGCTAAAAGTATTTTCATTTCTAGATTTTGGAAGCTTTATCCTTTCTTCATGAAAAGGGATTGCCTTATGGTCATTTACATACTGGAAATGTTCTTCTCACGTCTGCAGGCGCTAAATTATTAGATATTGAGAATGGTCTACTAGGTCTTCCGGCATTTTATCGGCCTTACGTGGTCCAGAGACGAAAACTACATGCAACTGTAAGTATTTAGAAATTTTTGTATGTATTAAATATTTCCTTTTTGCTTAATTCATATTATTTATTCACCATTTCTCGCTTATTTCCAATAGACGCAAGTAGACGTCTACGCATTTGGCCATGTTTTATACGAGATGGCTTTTGGAAGACCGCTAATGGAAGCTACATGCTCAGATTTGTCTCACTGTGATTCAAGTTTGAAGAATTTATTAGACGTTATTCTTTCGCCGGAAGCTCTGAAGCAAGATCTGCCCACAGTTCTTCATCTCATGGAGCATCCATTTTTTGAAAGTGCAAGAAAAACTGCAAGCGCTAACGCCGGCGGTATGGAGAAGCCGCACTTTAAACTCAGCTGCCACCTCAAAGATGCTTTACTTGAAGCTTCGAATAAAGCCGAATTGCGTCTCAGGGATGAGCAGAAAGTCGCTCGTCATCAGAAGAGACTCGTCAAGGTCCAGGAGATGATGAGTTCTGAAGAGGAGATGAAGAAGCGCAAACAAAAATTGGTAAATTTTAAAATATTATTGAAAAAAAAACTTTTTTGGTTTAATTATATCGTTATTATTGGTTTTATAAGAATTCTTTCATAAATAATTGATTTTTCTTGAAGAAAAAGGAACAAAAACTGGCCCAAGAACAACGTTCATTAAACCAATTGGGAACAAATGGAACGAAGCAAGTGAACGGCAAAAGTCCCGAGAGATCTGACAGTCCAACGAGTACTTCCACAGCTACGAGTGTCGGAACTGTGACACCTCCTTCGCATGGTATGTGATTTCTAAAAATACCGTCTATAAATTTTGTGAAGTGAATTATTTCAAATTTAAAACATCCGTGTGTTTTCATCTTTTTCAATATAAGCTGGACACAAAAGTTGATGGCAAACACTTCGCTCGTTGATTTCACGTAGGTCATTGAATTTACATCTGAAAACCATCATTCTTAATAACCATTCTGTAGATTAGTCTCTATTATTTCAATATTACTTTTTTCTATTGTTTTCTATTGTTTTCAAAGTTTTAAACAAATATTACAACACGAAAGGGAAAATTCCTAAAACTTCCATTTGTGCAGCAAACTTAAAATTTTAAAAATGGTTATATTCTCTTTGCGATTTTTTTCGTCCCAAATCTCAATTTTGTTTTTCTTCTCGTAACGCCCATGGAAATAGTCTATTAGTTAATCATTGACAAAATAAATGTTCTTTTTGCGCTTCAATGTTTAATATAAATAAATAAAAAGTTAAGAATTATATTTTAAAGGTTCATCAGAACTGCAAAGCAGTAATGCCGCACTAAAGAAACATCGATGCCCAGTGGTGGCGGCGGCTGCTCCGCCTCCGCCTCCATTGCCGTCATCATCCACGTCTTCAGGCACTAATCTTCCGAATACGGCGCCATCGAATGAACGTACCGCTCTGCTCGGAAGCATCTGTATGTTCGACAAGAATAAACTTCGCAAAGTCGCCAATGGACATCATTGACGACGTGTTAGTTAAATATTTAAAAAAAGAAACCAGTCTTTTAAACCTAGAGATTGCACTCCAAATTTAGGACACAACCAAGTTTCTCTCGCTGGTGTCAAAAAAAGTCTTTTTAATAATGATACAAATATTTTTTATTCCATTCCTAGAGTGTTTGTAAATTATTCAAAGAACAAAAAAAATAGTGATGAAGACGACTGGGTCGAAAAATTATTATTAAAAACCGGGGTTCGTTCTTTTTTGTCTCCAGACCCGCAATAATATTGTTCCAACGATTTTGAAACATTAAATAATCATAAAAGTTAATAATAATTGTGTGAAGCTTAATTCATTGAATTGAAAACATAGTTCGTTCTTAGTATCCAGATTATTTTATGAGAGAAATTTTAAGACTGCTCAATTTTTGTAATAGTGAGAGATGAACAGTTTCTCGAGTTTCGAGCTGTTATGATAATTTGCTTTAAGGTATGTTTTCTGATGAATGTGCAATAGTTGAATTTGTTGCTTGTATCATTTTTTTCTAATTCTTTGTCTTTAATTACTTCTCCATGCACGAATAGATATTCTCTCAATAATTATTAATAAAGGAAATTAAGAATTATTGATAAAAAATTTTAATAATTTAAAAAAATTTAAAGTATCGAAAAAGATTAATATATTAAAATCGTAATAGTAATTGAATAAAAATTTTTGCATTATATATTCCCTGTTGGCTATTTTTTCTAAATAAAAATATAATTTATTTAAATTGTAAACAATATTATTGGTAATATTGTAAACATAATTGTAAACAATATTACTTTATATAGAAGCTGTGATTTAATTATTACGTTTTAAATTTATACACTCAAAGAAATGAAATTATTCTTTAATTTGGCAAAAGATTCCTTTACACTTACGATTAATTTTTATTGTCACAGTATTAATTATTGTTGCACGGAAATAACGATTTGTTACATTTTTACGAAAACGTGTACAGTTAGCAACTATTAGACACGACTGTGTGATTAAATTATTGGAAAAGGTTTAATTTATTATTTTATTGTGTATACACTTTAGTTTTGAAATAGCGGTCGCATGCATTAATAATATATACTGAAACATAGCGAAGTGTAAATTTAATGTTCGTCTACATTCATGTGAATATAACATTAGTCTAACTCATTAGTTTGTAATCGAAAAACGATACGTAGCGAAAAACAATTTTTTAATCAATTTCATTTCAATGTAATTTCATTATTCAAAGCATTTACTTTGATTTTTGTCTTAGAAACGTTTTTTTATGCAGGCTTTGGATATTTCGACTTTCTCGATTTTTTTTACCACTTTTATCGACTTATTTTCAAAAAATACTATTTTTCTACTTTTTTTTGCTTATATTGCGACAAAATACCACATTTTAGTATAAAAAGCAATTTACTTCGAATTTTATTAATATAAAAAATAACTATACAGAAATCTTTCAAAATTATTTTTGAATCTTCAAATACTATCAAATTTTAAAGAATTTATTCTAATCTTACATGTAAGAAACCAAAAAATATAAATATTTGATAACTTGAAAATTAAAAGTAAGCAACAATTATTGTTGAAAATAATAGATATTTTTGTAAATTATTTCCAATTATGTTAAGAGTATATAACTGTTTATTTTCTATTTAATCGATTGCAAAATTCAAGTTCACTTTACGCAATTTTTTCTACTCTTCAAAAAAAATTATTTCATTGAAATAATCGATTTGTCTATTTTCAAATGAATATTTACTTGAAACAAATAAACAAATATGAATTGAACCATTTCACTGAAAGAAAATTATTTGGTTTAAGTAATTATTTTAGTCAACTAATCGGTTATTTGAATAAAATACCTCTTTTTTACTATATAATTAATTGCATTTGCATTATGTTACTAAAATAAACATATCAAATTTTGCTACTCGGATTCAAAAGATTTCTCTAAAATTCATAATAAAAATTAATAAATAAAATAAATACAACTCTACTCGTTAATAAAAAAAAAATATTATTCATGCATGGAGACAAATTGATGCGAGATTGTGGGGAAATAGGAGTAAAAAAATTTAATTAGCAACATAGAAATATATACAAGAGATTTATTAATTAATTAATAAATAAAAGTAAAAGTAAAAGAAAAAGGAACAGTTGAAAAGTGATAAGTTCTTTTGTATATATCTAAGCGTCATCTACATAAAGATATTTAATTTTTTTGTTGGAACAAAAAGTGTTTTCCAATTTTCATAGCGCCTGTAAAATATAAACGTGTATGATCTTGCCAACTGTTAAAGAGAAGAGAAAAGAAATGGATAATGTTGCTTAGCCATGTCAGTAAATGTGCTGCGCACGTTTTTCAGTAACACAGAAAGATTAATTAAAAAAAAATATAAAAAATAGTATGTGAAAGCTAAGTTTAAAATATTATCGAATTGTGCATATAAAATACATACGAAGCAGAATGTTACCTATATGATTACTATATTATTATATTGCAATAATATAATAGGAATATCATTATACTCTTTATTTATTTCTTAATACTCACCTAATTGTTTATTTCCACTTTTCAGATAAGTGATGCAGAAAATTTTTGGTTTCAAATTTTAAATCTAAAAAAGAGACTATTAAATAAATTATTTTTAATTGTTGACGATTAGGAAAAATTTTTAATTTTGAACTTCAATTTCTGCTAATAATTTTTTAAAAAAAACTTTATTTATGTTCTGCGTTGGTCATAAATAATAATTAAAACAAAACACTATTAACTGATAATAATAAAATAACGTGTCCAGGGCTATGCCTATTAGGTGTCTGTACACCCACTCAAGAAATGTCTTTTAATTAAATTTACATGATAAATATATGCCGCTGACTTATCTTAATTACTCTATTAGCAATGGCAGAAAATTTTACTTATTGATTACTTTACATTATAATTACAGAGATAGTGTACGTTATAATTATATTATTAATAATAATACTATTAATATTTTTTATTATTAATAATATTATTATTCACTAGCATAGGATACGCGCGCTAAAGCGCGCGTTCACATTCTATTTCAATAGTTAAAATAATACAATTACATCTAGCAGTAAAAACTAAAAAAAAACAATTATTTAAGTATTAAATGTATTATTTATTAAATACGTTAGTTCCGTAAAAATCCGCTAATATGAGACAAGTGGCGCCAAAATTAGACTCAATTTTTGGCGCCACTTGTCTCATATTAGCGGATTTTTCAGGAACTAATGGCTAAATTAAATTAATTGTTTTCTCTTTTTATTTGTATTTTTTTAATAAAAAAACGGATTGTTTACTCTTTTTATTAGTTAATAAGCATCATACATCAATAAACAATATTAAAAACAATTGTTTAATCAATTTATTTTATTATTTATAAAATAGGTTAGTTCCATAAAAATCCGTTAATATGAGACAAGTGGCGCCAAAATTAGACACAATTTTTGGCGCCACTTGTCTCATATAAGCGGATTTTTCAGGAACTAATGGCTAAATTAAATTAATTGTTTTCTCTTTTTATTTGTATTTTTTTAATAAAAAAACGGATTGTTTACTCTTTTTTTTAGTTAATAAGCATCATACATCTATAAACAACATTAAAAAACAATTATTTAATCAATTTATTTTATTATTTATTAAAGACGTTAGTTCCATAAAAATCCGCTAATATGAGACAAGTGGCGCCAAAATTAGACACAATTTTTGGCGCCACTTGTCTCATATAAGCGGATTTTTCAGGAACTAATGGCTAAATTAAATTAATTGTTTTCTCTTTTTATTTGTATTTTTTTAATAAAAAAACGGATTGTTTACTCTTTTTATGAGTTAATAAGCATCATACATCAATAAACAATATTAAAAACAATTGTTTAATCAATTTATTTTATTATTTATTAAATACGTTAGTTCCGTAAAAATCCGCCAATATGAGACAAGTGGCGCCAAAATTAGACTCAATTTTTGGCGCCACTTGTCTCATATTAGCGGATTTTTCAGGAACTAATGACTAAATTAAATTAATTGTTTTCTCTTTTTATTTGTATTTTTTTAATAAAAAAACGGATTGTTTACTCTTTTTATTAGTTAATAAGCATCATACATCAATAAACAATATTAAAAACAATTGTTTAATCAATTTATTTTATTATTTATAAAATAGGTTAGTTCCATAAAAATCCGTTAATATGAGACAAGTGGCGCCAAAATTAGACACAATTTTTGGCGCCACTTGTCTCATATAAGCGGATTTTTCAGGAACTAATGGCTAAATTAAATTAATTGTTTTCTCTTTTTATTTGTAATTTTTTAATAAAAAAACGGATTGTTTACTCTTTTTATTAGTTAATAAGCATCATACATCTATAAACAACATTAAAAAACAATTATTTAATCAATTTATTTTATTATTTATTAAAGACGTTAGTTCCATAAAAATCCGCTAATATGAGACAAGTGGCGCCAAAATTGGACTCAATTTTTGGCGCCACTTGTCTCATATTAGCGGATTTTTCAGGAACTAATGGCTAAATTAAATTAATTGTTTTCTCTTTTTATTTGTATTTTTTTAATAAAAAAACGGATTGTTTACTCTTTTTATTAGTTAATAAGCATCATACATCTATAAACAACATTAAAAAACAATTATTTAATCAATTTATTTTATTATTTATTAAAGACGTTAGTTCCATAAAAATCCGTTAATATGAGACAAGTGGCGCCAAAATTAGACTCAATTTTTGGCGCCACTTGTCTCATATTAGCGGATTTTTCAGGAACTAATGGCTAAATTAAATTAATTGTTTTCTCTTTTTATTTGTATTTTTTTAATAAAAAAACGGATTGTTTACTCTTTTTATTAGTTAATAAGCATCATACATCTATAAACAACATTAAAAAACAATTATTTAATCAATTTATTTTATTATTTATTAAAGACGTTAGTTCCGTAAAAATCCGCCAAAATGAGACAAGTGGCGCCAAAATTGGACTCAATTTTTGGCGCCACTTGTCTCATATTAGCGGATTTTTCAGGAACTAATGGCTAAATTAAATTAATTGTTTTCTCTTTTTATTTGTATTTTTTAAATAAAAAAACGGATTGTTTACTCTTTTTATTATTTAATAAGCATCATACATCTATAAACAACATTAAAAAACAATTATTTAATCAATTTATTTTATTATTTATTAAAGACGTTAGTTCCATAAAAATCCGCTAATATGAGACAAGTGGCGCCAAAATTAGACTCAATTTTTGGCGCCACTTGTCTCATATTAGCGGATTTTTCAGGAACTAATGGCTAAATTAAATTAATTGTTTTCTCTTTTTATTTGTATTTTTTTAATAAAAAAACGGATTGTTTACTCTTTTTATGAGTTAATAAGCATCATACATCAATAAACAATATTAAAAACAATTATTTAATCAATTTATTTTATTATTTATTAAAGACGTTAGTTCCATAAAAATCCGCTAATATGAGACAAGTGGCGCCAAAATTAGACTCAATTTTTGGCGCCACTTGTCTCATATTAGCGGATTTTTCAGGAACTAATGGCTAAATTAAATTAATTGTTTTCTCTTTTTATTTGTATTTTTTAAATAAAAAAACGGATTGTTTACTCTTTTTATTAGTTAATAAGCATCATACATCTATAAACAACATTAAAAAACAATTATTTAATCAATTTATTTTATTATTTATTAAAGACGTTAGTTCCATAAAAATCCGCTAATATGAGACAAGTGGCGCCAAAATTAGACTCAATTTTTGGCGCCACTTGTCTCATATTAGCGGATTTTTCAGGAACTAATGGCTAAATTAAATTAATTGTTTTCTCTTTTTATTTGTATTTTTTAAATAAAAAAACGGATTGTTTACTCTTTTTATTAGTTAATAAGCATCATACATCTATAAACAACATTAAAAAACAATTATTTAATCAATTTATTTTATTATTTATTAAAGACGTTAGTTCCATAAAAATCCGCTAATATGAGACAAGTGGCGCCAAAATTAGACTCAATTTTTGGCGCCACTTGTCTCATATTAGCGGATTTTTCAGGAACTAATGGCTAAATTAAATTAATTGTTTTCTCTTTTTATTTGTATTTTTTTAATAAAAAAACGGATTGTTTACTCTTTTTATTAGTTAATAAGCATCATACATCAATAAACAATATTAAAAACAATTGTTTAATCAATTTATTTTATTATTTATAAAATAGGTTAGTTCCATAAAAATCCGTTAATATGAGACAAGTGGCGCCAAAATTAGACACAATTTTTGGCGCCACTTGTCTCATATAAGCGGATTTTTCAGGAACTAATGGCTAAATTAAATTAATTGTTTTCTCTTTTTATTTGTAATTTTTTAATAAAAAAACGGATTGTTTACTCTTTTTATTAGTTAATAAGCATCATACATCTATAAACAACATTAAAAAACAATTATTTAATCAATTTATTTTATTATTTATTAAAGACGTTAGTTCCATAAAAATCCGCTAATATGAGACAAGTGGCGCCAAAATTAGACTCAATTTTTGGCGCCACTTGTCTCATATTAGCGGATTTTTCAGGAACTAATGGCTAAATTAAATTAATTGTTTTCTCTTTTTATTTGTATTTTTTTAATAAAAATGTTCGTTTATTTATTTTATAAAAACAATATCTTTTAACCTTCTTTCTTCTTAAACAATAAAAATTTTGATATTGACAAATCGAAGAACTATAATTTTGATCTGTCAAGCAAAGTGTTTTGAAAAAGAAAAAAAAACAAAAGCATTTACAAAAACTAACTTCAAACTGCTGACAGAATGAATGAAAGAATACCAAGATTATTATTAATAATAATAATAATAATTTAATTTAAAACTAAAATAATGACACGACGATGGAAATATCGTGTATTGTTTTGGAATTTCTGAAATTACTTCATACCATAAGATTTTGTTAAAAATGTTTGATCATCCATAAAATTATATGACAAGTGACTTGATACCAAAGCTATTGTATTCGACATACGTCTATAATTACTATTGATGTAACTGATAATACCTTTGAGTTTCAAGTTGCTTGTTATTTTGCTCTGTGAATGATGGAACATTTTAAATGAAATTCGTCCGAAATTCAAATGTTTCTGACATTTTTTTTAGAAATTTATGAAAACTGATTAAATTTAATAATTGTTATTTAAGTGCTTCGACTCAGAGTGGCGGAAATTTTTCTCCCAATCAACAAATTCAGTAGACATACTCTAAATTGAAAGTAAAGACAATGAAATCAAAAAATAATTTATTATTTAAATTAATATAATTTATCGTTCCATTATATAATTCGAGTCTGGATTACGTTTAGTTAATAAAGAGTCATTTAAGATAAAGACGTAACTGTTTATATAGAGGTCAACTCGATTGCAAGGAAATGACGTCAAATGTGAAAACATTATTTTCTTCATAATATAAAAGAGCATGCAAATAAAATGCTAATAAGGTAGTACGCGAGCATTACAAAAAAAATAATGAAAGCACTTTCATTTGAAACTTGATTTTGTATTAGTAAATTTATTCACTACTTCAATATTCGTTCTTAACATTTTACAGTAAATATATATTCAAAACAATAATATTATTATAATAAAAATGTTAACTAATATTTCGTGTCGATAATCGAAAAATTCTTTAATTCGTCCTATTTCAATTATATTCTCTAGTTGACTTTTGTGCCATGGCCACTTTGATAAACATCGGACAATCCGAATGATAAAAATTCATTATATTCACATTCATGTATGTATATATGTACAATTGCGCCATTGACGAATTTAATGATTTCTTTAATAATAATAATAATAGTGGACAAGGTACGTAGACTTTTCAAAAGCCAACAAAAGTTTTGCTCTACGTACTGACTCTCTAAAGACTTTGGCAGAAATTCTGGAATGACGCATTCATTTAGTATAAAAATACAATAAAAGTCACTTTGACTAAAAAAATTTCTCCCTTCGAAGGATAAATTCTCTTCATTTTGTTACACTCCAATAATTACTTATTGCATATTCGCGCTATTATTTTACGGCGGTTAGGCGATGAGTTTGCATCAATTTTTATTGTGAAGCTTTACTGCGACTGAGTGTAATCTGCAAACAGACAAAGTTGACAAATTAAATGTGTAATTCGTTTTTTTTAGCTCGTACTCCTTACGATTGTGGGAGAAATTACTTACTTATTGAGTTCTTCTTGAACACGATTTGTGATTAATACCCTGGCTTCGGTCTCACTAACTTTGGTTGCTTGAAGCTCAGCTAGCATCTCGCTAAAGTCTATTGGTTCTCCGTAATACATTGTAACTTTTTTGCCCGTTTTGAGAATGTAGGGTGGCTCGTTCGGAAGAATTTCATCCATTCCTAGATGATAGACCGGAACGACTAGAGGCATCACTGGCGATTCAAGGATGAGCCTTGCAATGCCCCATTTATACCTGTGATAGAAACTATTTTAATCTCGCAGTTAAAAGTGGGTCGCTCGCGTACTTTGGCATCTTTTGTTTCTTAAAATAGGAAAACGAATGGAATGTGAATAATCATTATTTCGAGGTATTTTAATTGAATTTATTCCTGGCTCACACTATAGGGGAAAAATTAGTTTCCTATATTTTAAGAGCGACTTATATCGAAGACTCTTGAATATGAAGCGATATTTTTACCAAGGTAACCAGAATTTATTTATCCAAGTTTCAGAAATACTCTACCTACGATTTTAACAGAAATTCTAGAAAAAAATCGAAAGTGCAACCTCGCAGGTAATGCATCAAGTTCCAGTCGATTTTCCCATAATTTCTTCTTCGACACTTTTCTTCAGACTGAATACAAAGTTAAAATCGAAAATCATAACTTCCTCAGGAGTTATTTTCAAAAATTACAAAACCAAATCTTTCGAAATTCAACAACTTATCAGAATTATATAATACAAAACATGAAGAAATGGATCCATGTCTTCATGTTTTATAAACAATTAAAGCTGACCGAGTGATAAAATCGTTATTTTATAATTATAACAATATTCTTGCTATAACTGCTTCGAAATTATTTTTTTCATTTCAATTTTTAATTCTTATTTTTAAGAATTTTTAACTAAAACCTTTAACTGAATTATAAATTATTTTTAATAATTTTTCCAAAAATTATTCGGGAATTTTCAAATCCTTTTGTTTATATAATTCAATTTTACGAAATTTCGACTACTCTGACATTGGTTAATTCCAAATATATGTTAGAAAATAAAAACTTAAAATTTAATTAAACTTCTTTAAAAAAATTAATTCTACAGATTTTTTTGTCAAAAATATGAAAAATTAAGAATTCGAAACTTTTTAAAAATTCAATTATTTCCATAAATTTACACTATAATGCTTTTAATATTTAATTATTGTTTTAAATTTTAACTGAAATACATTTTTCAATTCTTATTAAAAAATTCTACAAGTATTTAACTATTTAAATACGAAAATAAATCATTTTTATTGAATTATTGAATGTTTCCTAAGATTAAATTCTCATAAACAATTTTATTAACAAATTTCTAAAATTGAAAAGAATTTTCACAAACTTTTGAACATAATCGAAAATTTTCAATGAAATTAATGTTTAAAATAAATTTTTATTAGAAATTCCTACGATAATTAAATGTTTAAGTAGAATTTTATTAAAATTTGTTTAAATAATTCAATTCTTTTGAAAAATTCTTGGAAAATAAATGCAATTTTGACAAAGATTGTATTAAATTTTTTGAAAATAGTTTCATTTTAGAGAAGAATTTTATTATTTATAAAGTTAATTGAAATTTTGGAAAGAACTTTTTTCAGTTTTGAACATAATCTACAAAAATGTATATGAATACAAAAATAAATAATTTATTAAATAATTAAATATTTTTTAATATCGAATTCTGGTAAAGAATTTTATTATAGAATTTTTAAGTAATTGAAGCGAATCGAATTCGCTATTTAAGAATTCAGGAAATTTTTTTTAATTTTCTAGTCAAACTTAATTTTCTTTTTTAATTTTTCAAACTCTTCTTAATTTGATTTTTTCGAACTGACAAGTGTTTTTGAAAAGTATAACACTTTCTCAACTAAATCCAAGAGTCTTCTACAAAGTCGAGAAAAATTTCTTAAGCGACTATTTTTTCCCCATTTAACGTTGAAAAATAGTGGCAAAAGTATGTTTAAACCTTAAATTCTCCTTGAGCATATTGACTTTGCCTTCAGGGAAGACGTGAACCCACTCGCCGGAAGATAGTTTCTCGATGCAGAAATCTACCGCATCCTGGAAAATTCCGTTCCCCCTGATGACTGGTATGCATTTGCCCAGCATAAAGAAGTATGAGTGCCAAACATTTGTAAAACAAATGTCATGTGCTGCTAGGGACCACCTTACTTTTCGGCGACTCAGCAAATACCTCAGGTCCAGTGTTGCTAAATGGGTTCAGACATTTTTCTTTCTTAAATTCTTTCGTTCGATCGTTTTTCGGCAATAGTCTGAGAAAGAAAAGATTTTATTTGTCTGTGAAGAATGGAAACACGCGATTCAAAGAAAAAAAAAATCTCCAACGAACCGACCAAAACAAACTAAAAAAAGAAAATAGAACATTTAGTTTTTTTTATTGAAAAATTTTCAAAACCTCGGCTTCTTGAAACTGAAAAAACTTTTTTTTACTATTAAAAATAACATAACAGAACAACTAAAATGAAACATTTAGAATCGTACGCTTGTGAATTTTAATGCTACTCGTTTTATTACCTAAAACGTTCGATGTACAAGAATTAGCAGTAAAGAAATAATTAATGGGTCAAAATATCACTAATAATAATTTAATCACGTGCAATAACGTCATGAAATTTATATCAAATTTATTTTTTGTCAAATGACTTTTATGTGAAACAAATTCTATACCAAATATAATTTAGAATTTTTATTCTTTTGTATTCATGCGTCTTATCAAATTAAATAGAAATTAGAAAACAATACAAAATAAATATAAATATAAAAATTTTTTGCAATTCTTTATATGTATAAAAGTTTAAAAAAAACGCTCTGACGATTATTCATTTACGTAAATTCTCATATCTTCGCCATTTTGAAATGTTTTTTCTTCATAATTTTTTATGCAAAATTGATCATTATTATGTACATTACTATGGATATAGTAATAAAGAAACATCAGTAAGTGTTATAGTTCAATAAATTTTTTTTTCGACATTCTTTTTTAAGTTTTCTGGTAACCTCAAGGTTGCGAAAATGTTATTAAAACTCCATTTTAAAAGTTTTTTTTTAATCTTTAAAATTTTTTTAATATTTGAAAATGTCACGATATTTCAATAGAAAAGGTCGTAAAAAAGATTCACAACTATATAAATAAATGGATTTTTAAAAATGCATACGGAAAACATTCATATTCATGAAATTATAATGTTGACGTTTAAAAAGCAACAAATAAATTCAAGAGATAAGAGCAAGTATAGGCTGCAGTAATAGTGCGCAAAGAATCTTAAAGACAATGTGAAATTTAAATATTGAACTCATTTGCGACACAATTTTTCGTTTAAAAAAAATTTTAATTTATTAAAAAGAAAATTAATTAAAACTTTTACATTTACTTCAGGGATGCGAGAGAAATTTAATTTTGTCCTTTCGTGACTTTTTCCTCAGATAGAGACAAAATTTTTTGTTTTTTTCGAAGCTGGGTCGAAAACACCAATAACTTTATTTTTAAATAAATTATTTTATTTTTTATTTTATTTCAATTCAAATACTATTTTCTACAATTAAAAAAAAAATTCTTCATTAAATCAATTATTTTTTCTAATTTTTGAAAATGTTCTTTCATAACTTTCAATTCAATTTTACGAAATTTCGATTCATCGAAAATTCTTCAGTTAAATATATTCTAAAATTCTGTTTTCATTAAGTCAGAAAACTTTCATCAAGAAAAAAAATTTAGTGAATATGAATTTGAATTATTAGAGTTATTTTATCATGTCACCAAGTGAATAGTAAAAGATTAAATTTTATATTCCATTCACTTGAAATTATATAAAGGCATTGTTTAGATAAAAAAAATTCCCAAATAATTACGTAAAATTTAATTTTTAAATATAAAAATTATTTTTCTTGCAAGAAAATGCAATTTATGTGGTTTTAATTTTTACGACTTTCATAATTGCCAAAGGAAAAAATTACGCGTTAATCATCTTTAAAATTAATATAACAAGATTTTTTTAATTAATGTTCACTATTATTAATTTTTATAAATCAATGAACAGAAAATATGTTTTTCAATTTTTAAATAAAAGTTTAATAAACTTACTTTCTTTTAATTTATATTTCTAAAATAATTTTCAGACGTCTACTGCTTTGTCTTTTTTCTCAGACTTAAAGCTACTTTTTATTACTGTTTTTTTCCTGACTGACGAGACGAAGCCCGTTAAGTGTAGAATTCTGTAGAATGTTTCAAAAGTCAGTTTAAAAGTAAAAATAGTAAATTGTTTAAAAAAATGAAAAATGTCGAAAAAACGTTAAAATTTTTAAAGGTAATTCAATAATTCAATTATTGAAATACAAAAACTCAATTTTTTATCAAAATTGTAATCTGTAATCTTTTAAAAAATAATTTATTTTTTGAAAAAGAGAAGTAACAATCGTCAAATTTTTAAAAAATTTTAATTTAGATTTAAATATGAACATGATTTTTCCGAAATATTAATAATTTTTCAAAAGTAGATTTTTTAAAATTTTAATTTACTTCCTTCGTAGATAAATGAATCTGAAAAAATTATGATAAAAAAATTCTAAGAATTATGCGTTTTAAAAATATTTTAATGTAGATAAAGTTCCGAAAATACTTGAATTTTATGAAATAATTTTGTATAATAATCAAAGAAAAAATAATTAATTATTTTTTTAAAAGTGAAATCTAATAAAAAAAATTGAACTTAATTATTTTCTCTAAAATATTTTTAATTTTTCGGAAATGTGTAATTGAAAATAATAAATTTAAAAAACATAGAAGTTAACTTTCATAAATTTTCATTTTTAAATTAACATTTAAAGATATTTTTTATTAAAATTTTTGAGAATTTAATTATTTTCAAAATTTGCGATTCAATTTTTTTAAAAGTTAATTTTTAAAAATGTTACAAAATACTCGAAAAAAAATATTTTTCTGTCAAATAATTTTTATTAAATAATTGAACTTTTATAATTTTATCAACAAATTTTTTAATAATTTCATTCTTTTCACAAATTTCAATCAATTTTGAGAAAAATTACATTTTTTGAGCAATTCCTGTAAGTTTGAATTAAAAATAATTGAAATCTTGCAATAAATTTTATTAGTTACGAAAATAATTGAATTTCTTAAACGAATTCTATTATTTATGAAAATAAGTAAATTATTGCGAAGAAATTAATAAATAATTTGTAAATAATTGAAAACATATGAAATTTTTATTATTTATGAAAATAATTAAATGTTAGCGAATAGAATTTTATTAAATTTTTCTATTAAATAATTGAATTCTTTTGGAAAATATTATTAAAATAGAAAATGTTGAAAATTATAGAATTGAGGAAAATTTTTGAAAGTTTGCCAAGATTTTTACTAAAACTTTTCAAAATAATTGAAAAAATTCAAATTGAATTAAATTTACTTTTAAAAAAATGACAGGCAAGAAAAATTCATTAATTCTGTATTTTTATTTTAAATGATTAAATTTTTATTTTAAATTATCAAATTTTTATTTTTTCTTTAAATAGTGGATGTTATTTATATTCCTCATTACTAACAAACATTTCATTTAATTACAATAGGTAGAGTGAAATTTAAATTCAGACGTTATTGCACAGTTTTCGCATATAATTTACAGACAAAAATTTTAGAATGAAGAATAAATTATTTGATAATAAAACCAACGTATATTAGAAATAATTCTAAAAAGACGTATTTTAAAACCTTTGTTAGAATGCAGTTTTATGGCGGAAACTTTAATTATTGTTCGTTTGAAAACTTTCAAGTTATTCACGACGACAACTTTATAAAGAAACAAAAGACTAATTTAGATAGGGAAAATCGACAGACAGTTTAAAATATTTCTCAGAGTGACATATATATTTGTGTAAGATTGTCAAAATGATTCGAAAGCAAAACTTACCCCATATACCTGGATCATCAAAGCAACTGTGATGATTTGAAACTGTAATAAGAGGTACATTTTTCGGCCGAGAATCCAATGCCCTTTGAATAATGTGTTTGTTGTAAATTGTCGTTTTGTTAAACCATTCTTGAAGTAAAGCAGAGAATTTTTCAAGAGGTGAGATTTCTTTACACACTTTTTTTTGATAAGTAAGAAACATAAAAAAAACACCAACGACGAATTAATGCACTTACCGATAATGATTTTAGAGAAAATTCCTACAGCAGCAAAGGTTATAGTACTAGCCATGTTCCACAGTCTTGACGGATTACGAAGCTTGGGAATTATCCAGGTGATATTGTAGACCATTTTGAATCCACTGCTAAAAGGAAAGGAACGAGGTTTTAGAAGCCTCGTTTTCCTTTGCTCGAACAGTATTATTTTCCGAGCAACTTCCCCTAAAACTGTCTGTTCTTTCGTAATACGACACGGCCATGTTCGCATTGTTATGTTTGACATTACTCAATATTGCTCACGTGACCACTTGTTCACAGAGCAGTGCCGCCAACCTTCTCCTGCGCCTCTGCAAATGCTGCGAATTCACCCGCACTGGAATTTAAAAATACTAAATATTTTTTGGATCCTTTACCTTAATATTTCAGATATTTTAAATATTTGAAAAATAAATTAAGTTAAATTCTCGTCCCTTTGTTCATTTGGCTATGAACTGAATTACTGCACGCTGAAACAAGGGTATTTAGGAACAAATAAGATTTATTTAATCCAATTAAATGTCATTAGCTTGTCTGCTATTATCTAGTAAATCTGTATAGGTATTTGAGCCAAATATGATAAATTAAATAAACATTTCATTCAAATTAATAAAATTGGATGAATTTAATTAAATCAAATAAATATTTACACTTGATTTAAATATTAATACTAATAATTAAATTGTAATTAAACTATTAGCAGTGCTGACTAATTTTTAGTCAAAAATTACTAATTCATTTCTTAATCAAATTTTTAGGTTATGTTCGACGACTGCAAAATTAGTAGACTTATGTCTACAGCTTTAATATTTTTACTACATTTTTTACAAATAATTATTTCAATTTGATTTTTGAATTATTTGTTTTCGACTATAATAATTAGTTTTTAAGAATTTAATTTAGAAAATCTGGTAAAATTCTGTTTTTGAAAAATTGTGTAATTAAAATTTTTGAAGAATAATTGATTTTTAAAAAACAAAATTTTTCACTAAAATTAAATTCATTTAAAACATTTCAAGAATATATTTTGCAATAATTCAGTAATTTTCATTAATAATAAAATTCTTCTCAGAAATTCAGTTCAGTTTGAAAATTTTTGACAACATTCTAAGCATTTCAATTATTTTTAAAACAATTTTACAGAAATTGCTAAAAAAATGTAAGTCTGCTTAAAAAATTAATTTTAATTTTCAATCGAAAAAATCAATTATTTAAAGAAACGTTTGTTTTTAATTCTTTGGAAGAAATCAACTATTTCTAAATATTTAAAAGATAAATAAATTATTTAAATAAATTTAAAAAAAAATATTTAACAAAATATTTATTGAAATTCAATTTTTTTGTTTTAATAAAATTTTTCGTAATAATTCAATTATTTTTGGAAATTTTAATAAAATTCTAGATTCGGTAAAATAATGTAATTATTCTTAAAATTTATTTTAAATTTCTCGAAAAAATGAATTATTTTCAAAAATATTAAAATTTTTCACAGGAATTCAAATATTTTCAAATATTTTAATAAAATTTCACGAGAATTCAATTATTTTCATATAAATGACAATATTTATCACAAGAATTCAATTATTCTTGAAATGTAATACATTTCTTTTATAAAAATCCAAGTATTTTAAAAAAATTCTAATAAAATTGAAGAATTCAAATATTTTTATAAATAATAAAATGCTTTTTAAGAATTTCTATATTTTAAATAAAATTTTCAAATATTGACAAATTTGTGAATAGAAATCTTTGTAAAATTGAATTATTTTCGAAAACGTTTCGCAATTAAATAATTTTCAATATATATTTTTTAAAATAAAAATTCTAAACAAAATTCAATTATTTAAAATTTTTTTGAATAAATCTTCGTAAGAATTCAATTCCTTTTTAGGAATAAAAAAAATTTCCCATATTTGCAGTTATTTAAATTTTAGAATTTGCATAAAAATAGTCGAAAGGAATCAATTATTTAAAAATTTTGTGTAAATTAAATTATTAAATTAAAAGAATTATTAATTATTAATTTTATTATTCTTAGTAATTTAAAAAAATTATTAAATTATTTTGATAAATATTTAAATTTGTGAAAAATTCGTTGCATTAATTTAATTTATTAGCGGGATAAGAAAAAAGTATAAATACAGGAAGGAGAAATATAGAATCAAAGTTCGGATTTTGTCAATAAGCACACCCCTAACACTTACCATACAAATGGTCTCCATTATGGTATAGATTCAAGCCAAGAGATATCCTCGACTTGAAAATATCCAAAGCCAGCTAACAATAAGTAGCTGGTGACAGATGCTCTGTATGCAAATTTCAGGATCCCAGGATAAAACCTAAAACCTTCTCCTGCATTTTCCTCCCAAGCAGCTTCACCTTCTATCCGTTATGCTCTTCCCTTATTTTCAAGTATCTGCGTCGTGATAAAGACCTTTTCTCAATTTTCACGTTCAACCCATACTTTGAAATTTCCCCCTTGTCTTTTACCTCATTCTGGGAACAAAGGAATCTAAAGGCCTGTGTATAAGATAAAGTATCAAAAAGTATAGACTGTAAAGTATAACTAGGATATAAGTAATGAAATGATTATGGAGAATGGTCTACAAAAAGGAGACAATTTTTGGGTCCAAATATTAGTAGCTAAATTAATAGCTCTAGCGCCTTAGGTTTTAAGAGGAAAAAAATCTTGGAAACACCCAAAAATTATACTTAAAATTCAAAAGTGAATACATCCAATCTGACAAAAAGAAAATTACAAAAAAAATTAAATTAAAAATATCAAAATTAAATTACGTCATCATAACATATTTTTAACAATATGCTTAATTAATAATAATAATAATAACAATAATAAAATTAATAAAATTAACAACAAGTAATTGTTATTGACATATTATTAACTTTAAATAGTTATTAAAAATTATAAATAAACAATTATTTAAACAATTATATTATGTATAATTGGCAAGAATAATAACAATAAAAAATGATAACAATAACATTTAAAATAATCAATATTAATATGTAAAATAATAATTAATAATAGTGATAATAAAATTAACAACAAGTAATTGTTATCAACATATTATTAATTTTTACTATAAATCATTATTAATAAGAATTGTAAAATAAACAATTATTAATAATAAACAATATGTATAAATAATGAAAATAATAATAATAATGGGAATGATAAAAATAACAACTAAAATTAAGTAATAATAATAAAATGTAAAATAAGAATTAATAATAATAATCAACAACTAATAATAAATTATAACAATAATAACAACATAATAACAAACTGTAAGAATTATAACAATAATCATCAAATTATAAAAATGTAAACAATAATAACAAACTGTGATAACAAGTTAATAAAAAATTGTAACACTGTTAACTTAAAAGTATCAAATGGCAACAAATTGATATCAAAACGTTGATCAAATCATAATTTTATGCAAATTTTTGTATTATTTTGATCCAATTTGGTATCAATTTGATACATTTAAGAAAACTGTAAATATAACTACAAATAATTAACAAATAACACAAAAATCTACAATATTAAATAATAAAAAATGTAAAACTAGTTACGTTCACAAAAATTGGCTTCTAAGCAGTTCTAAACAATTCTTAATGAAACTCTGCTTGAAAACTGCGATTTTATACATTTGCCAGGGAATATAAATTGTAATAACATTTTTTGAAATATTTTTGCTATTCAAATTTTTCTTGTAAATTTTAGAGTCATGTAATTTTAAGATTATTTGGCAGGCGAAATATAAGCGTTGTAAGAGATCATAAATTTCATTCCTTGAGACACAACGGAGAATTCGATCGAAATGGTTTGAATTCTTGTCTCGAATGACATGTAGCAGCCACGTATCCAGAATATCAATGCGAGCTACCCATTTTGGTGCGGTTGCTTTCTTTATTCTATTCTTCTCCATTTTCAACCCCCTTAAAAGTTTTCAGTCTACAGACGGGCCAGAGGGTGGTATCCGATATGAATAACAGACAATGAAATTTTATTTTGTTATGTTGAGCTTGCAGAATTATTTTTCAAAAAAAAAGAAACGTCTAGCATTCAAGTTCATGCTTGTTTCTTTAAAAGTTGCGAAAAGAAGTCTCTTCTTTCTTTTTTTATTTGCAAATTGATAAGTGCAACAATTCTATTCTTCTCCATTTTAACAATAAGAGTCTAAAAAGTATCAAAAAAAGTCGTATTCAATGCAATTATTATGAAAGCGAATAATTATAAATTGACATTAATGAAATAAGATTTTAGGCCATTTTATTAAAATAGAAAAATGTCCTAAAATCTTATTTTATTAATAATACGTATTCCACATTAATAATATCACACTAAGAAAAAATTATGCTCGTTTCAAATAAAAAAATAATTTTAAGTGATTTTGTTACATTAAAATTAATTTTTAAGCTTAATTCTAATATATCGAAAATATTTACTGCTTTGATTCAAAAATAATATTTGTTTCAATAAATTATGTTTAATTCAAACATAGTTTCTGCTTTGGTTTAAACAAAAAATATGTTTCAAAATTTAATGTTTGCTTCAAACTTAAAAGTTGATAATAAATAATTTAAAATCAATCACAACTTATGTTTGAATTAAGTATATTATTTCTGTAAATGAACCAAAAAATATATTTGAATTAAACTAAAATTTGTTTAATTGTATAGCAAGGATATTTTAAGTTTAATTTAAACAAAATATGTTTCAATCAAATAAATCGTTTTCTCAGTGCAGAAATAAAAAAAATAAATTGATATTTATTGGGTATACCGAAATTCACACATTCGAGTAGAGGTAATTTATGGATTTTCCATACTCAGGGCAAAATTGGTTTCAAATAGTTTGTTACAAAACCAGTAACAGACTTCGCCTACTCGATAATTAATTTTAAAAATGTTCCAAATAGTAGCTTTCAAATAGTAAAAGAAGTAATAAAAAAAGTGGCTTAATATAAAAAAAGGTTCAATCTAATTTTTAATATTTCATGATTAATTACAACTTGTGTATTAGCAAAAATATATTAAATTGACTTGGACTTTTGTGACAGGAAAGTGTTTATCCCCTTATAATATGTTTTATTGCTCTCTTAATGCTTTCATTCCAGCCACGTGCTCCGACTCGAATTTACACGAAAGTGTACGAATTACCCCGAGTTTCAGATTTCAACTCATCTCTCTTTATCGGAATTTTAGTCGAATACGCGTGGTGCTGCTGCCTACAGCACTCGAATTCTTTGGGGGTGTTGATTTTCATATATAGTTCTTCCTGTTAAATAATATTTTCTCTTTATTCAATATATTCAAATAGAGATTTATATTTATTTTCATATTTATTAGTAGAAATTGTTTTTGAAACTTGTTAAAATATATATTTAAATTTCTAAGTTACTTCAAGACTTGGTGGTTTTTAGTTAAGAAATATTTGTTTATATATGATTGTTGATCTTCTGCCGAATGCCTTGGTTAATATAAAAGAGTTTGTTTTTCAAAAAGTTGAAAATTTTTCAATAATTTGTTAGTGAAGGAAAGACAATAGCGGAAGGTAATTATAAACATACTATTTAAAGCTTGTTCATGAAACGAATATTAAATTGCAAGTAACAAAAATTTATAATCAAAATTAGATATGCATTTTTCTAAATTCCAAAGTTTTCAATTTTTAGATTTGGAACATTTATTTACAGATTGATTTTTCGAAGCTATTATTATTTGTCTATTGTCAAATAAATATTTACTTAAATCAAATAATTTTTATTTGAATCAAATAAACTGTATTTGAAGCAAATATTATTTAATTGATCCGAATAAAAATGATTTGATTTAAGTAAATATTTATTTGATAATAGTCAAATAATCGGTTATTTGAATCAAATAAATTTTTTTTCAGTGACTAATAAATAATTCGATTAAAGACGTTTAAATTAAAGTATTCAATAATTAAATAATTTTTATACTTCGTTATTAAAAATACTAACAAAAATTAATACGAAAAAAAAATATTTTTTTTTGTTATTTTCGCAATACTAATTTATTAAATACAGGGAACTGTTGTTGAAAAAATAAGACTTAGGGATACCCTAGTAGTAAAAATAATTAATATAAAATTGTAAAAAAATTCTAATAGATCCTAATAGATATTTCTAATGCTTTCTATTTATTTTAACCGTGTATTTTGATTATACGGCTTATATTATGATCGAAGTAGGTTTTAAATGGTTTTCCATAGTTTCATTGGATGTAGTGCATTTTATGGCTTCTCCTCTCGTTTATATGTATTTTTTTTAATCAAAAATGTAATTTTCAGAGTATACGATAAACGATTCTTATTATAGAATAGAAACCTAATGAGGTATACATGTAATATGAGTGTAACCTGATTAATGAAATAAAAACTTGACTCTTCTAGCGAAATAATTATCGTACTTTTTTCTCTTTTTTTTATTATACGTTTTTAGTCTAAGATTTCTTTTATACAATAAAATCCAAGAAAGGTAATTTTTTTAACAAAGGGTGAAGTTTAAAAAAGAGTAAAATATTTTCAAAGAGCTTAAAAAGTATTAAATCACAATTTGCCTTAAAATAAGAGAAAAGTGATGAATTTTAAGAGTTGCGGGTAAAAATGCTTAACCCCTGTGCTTAGACTTCACGTCATACAATTGTGTCGGTAGCGATTTACTTGATTTTTTGATTTTTCAATGTAAGTGTTTATGATTGAAATTTATTTTTTTTTATTTTTTTGTTGTTCATCTAAATGCTTGATCAGAATATAATTCATTTGTTTATACACTATTTATATTATTAATTTATTTATATTATTATTTATTTATATATATTTATATTATTAATTTGAATAAATGAAATATTGTAAAATTTTTGAAAATTAAGTTTTGAAGAATTTTTATTTGCAAATATTCAAACTAATTAAACTATCAAAAATTTTAATAAAAAATCTTTACAAGTATACATTTAAAAATGAAAATTAATGTAAATTAGATTCTAATTCTTTAAAATGTAATATTGTTAGTTTCTTGAATTACATATTTCTTAAAAATTAAATACGTAACTTGAATTTAGAAAAAAATTATGTTAAAAATTTTCATTTAAAAATGAACTTTTTAATTAAAATGAAAATGAATGAAAATTAGATCCTAATTCTTTAAAATGTAATATTTTTAGGTCCTTGAATTGCATATTTCTTAAAATTCAAATACGTAATTTAAATTTAGAAAAAAATTATGTTTAAAATTTTTAATATTAAAATTCATCAAAAAATTAATTAGTATTTTTAAATTATACAAAAATTCTTTTAAGAAATTCAATTATTTCTAAAAAAATGTACATTAAAATCTTTTTAAAAACTTATTCTTAAAATATCTATTAAAATATCTACCATAATTTTTTAATGTTTTTAATTCCATTATCTTCGAACAAAGTTATTAAAAATTTGAACAAATTTACTGTTTTAAATTAATTGAAATTTTGAAGAAATCTTGGTCCTATTTTGTAATTATCATTTTTTCAAAAATTTGATTATTTTTATGTAGAATATTTTTTAAAACTTTAATTATTTTAAAAAGATTTTATTAAATTTCAATTGTTTGGAAATTTTTCAATTGTATCTAATTAAAAAAAAATTTAACTTTTTTTAGTGTGTCATCCGCAAGTTGCCGGAGAGCAGTACCCTGTCAGCAATGTGTTTCCAATTTGAGCCATGTGAGTAAAATCGAATTAAGTAGTCAGAAAACAATAAAAACTATTAATTGAGTTGCATATAGTTAGTTTTTAATTATTTTAATAGGTTTTAATAAATTATTTTTCTAAATATATATCTTATGTAATTTTTCTCTTTATTTATAACATTTATTCGAGGTGTACCCATTCGTAGAGAATATTGAAAAAATTTAAAAATCATTTAGCGAAAAATGACAGATTATGAAGTTACATTATTGTTGAAACATTCACGGAGGAATGTTACATGGAAAAAGGATTGTTACATTGACAAAAAGATTGTTAATATTGAAGTAACAAATTTATTTTGTTGTTCTAACAATTCAATTTTTTTCTAATAACAATAAATCGATGTTTTGTTACTTTACCAGATCTGTTAAAGTAAACATTTTGTAACAACAACAAACGAAATTTGTTAGTTCTATATTAACATAATTCAGTTTTCTTTGTGATCCCCTAAAATCTACACTCTTGTGCGACAATTATTTGCTTCACCAATCTATTTATTACTGAGTTCCTATAGCATTAGGAATTGAAAATTTCCCCCCTCCAAAATATAACAAATAAGATAGAATAAGAAACAAAAATGTTAATAAATTTTAACTGATTAACTGATTAGCAATTTTGGAATAATAATTTGAAGAAGTAGGATTCGAATACTAATAATATACATACAGGTTCAAAATATTTACGATATTATCGATCGAAAGATGATGTTCAACCACACTTAGTTCGTGTAACAGGGACTCCTTCTTAGTCATACTCGCATTAACCCCCCAATGGACTATGCGAGAGAGAAGGGTAACAAAGACAGGGTAAGAAAAAAGTGAACGTTGCATTTGTTATCGAATGAGTTGGTGATGGGCAGGGGCAGTAACAGGGGTTTTTTTAGAAGGGTGCTCACTACAAACTTAGTGTTGTGCAGTGCTACCTACAGTTAAGTTCCCTGGATTTGCTTCTTCCTAAGCACTACACGCGATACGGATTCTATCTTTCAGAAATCACGTGCGAAGTGTAAACAATATTATAAACACGTGGGAGAAGTTTATTTCATTTAACACTTTGTGTAATTCTAATATGATTCCATTCAGAGACATCTTTCATGGAGTATTATCATCAGCATGAGAATATTCATTCTTCTGAAATAGCGCGTTGCATCTTCCTGGTGATTTGATATATTCAAACCGGTTGAATAGAAAGCTGATTCATAGAACAAAAACCATGGGGTGCGATGTTGATGTTTCGTAAAGTTGAATGTATTTGACGAAATTAGGTACTCGGTATAGTAAACTAATAGTAGTGAATATTAATACGTTCAATGTGGTACAATGTATTCTTTTTTTTGGTGCATAATGGATGAAAGTTTGTGACAAAATGGATCATACAAAGATACATTACTTTTTTGACAGTTTAAAATGGCAAATGACAAATGTGTTTCGGAAATCCGTCGGGCATGCGACCGTTCGGTAAGTGTTTTAAATAAAAATTTCAAATATTTTTGATACAGCCTTCGCACTCATCTACTAAGATCTTGTATTTGCTACCTTTTTACGTTATGCTACACTAATTGGGTAATTTTTACACTGTTGGTTAGTAGGATTAGTTATTTAAAACAAATAACCAAAACTACCCAAATAGCACCATAAGTTAAAAAAGTAGCCTAAATAATGTGACAAGTAGTATAAGTTGCTGAAATTTTTAATCATTATTGCCAATATTTATTCTTCTTGTAAAATTAAATTTAATAATTTACTAAATACCCTGTCTATTGACCTAAACGTGCTTAATAAGTGAGCGTTTTCCAAGAAACTCATAATTAGCCTTAAAAATAATGCATCTACAGAATGCCTTCGAATTAGGAGTGGTTGCGTTTGCCTGGACCATCCTAATTGGGTTTTTTTTCGTGAGGGAGAAGGAAAGTGTAGAAAACTTCTCCTTACAACCGGTTTATCGACAATCGAGTTCTGAGGGTGTTTACCGAACAGTAATCAACAGTGCACACCATTGTACCTCCATGTTAAACCTCTAACTTAATAGTATATGTCGGACTGCCTTCAACGACCCCAAAAAAAACCCCACAACTAACAAGTTTCATGCAATTCTCCACAATTCCTAAAGAATCATCCTCCATATTGCTTCCGCCATTTTTAATTTTGAAAATCATTCCTAAACAGCTATATTCTAGAACCCTAAAAAATCTTGATGAAGTTGTTGTAATCAAGAAAAAAATATATGTATAAGAAATAAATTTTGAAGTACCGAAACCAAAAATATTAAACTTTCCCTAATGCGCTTAATCGTCAAGTGTGTGGGGTGGACAAAAGTTATTGAACGTCCCCATACGTACTCAACACTACTCAATATGCTACGCGTCAATAAAAGTTCACCGTAAAATTATGGAAACGTTTGGCGAAATCAAAACGCTTTTACGCCGCTTATGTCTTTTCTCTTTGTGTTTGAGTGTGGGGGGGTTGTTTCAAATTGTGTTCGCTATAATGAAACTATTTCTATATCGTGTCGACACACACAGAAGCTATACATACAGGGTTCTGACCCTAGTTGCGGAGAAGGATTTATACAAAGTCCGAGACGACATATAGGGTAGCTAGTAAGATACAAATACTGTGTGTGTGTGGGGTGTTTTCTTCGGACTATGGCTAGGCTTCTAGATTCAATCACGATTCCCAACCTTACCTTCGTCCTATGAAAATCGCACCTCGAATACCAAACAGATTTGATTTCATTTCAAAAGATCGTGAGCGGAATAATGATAACGAAAAGCCCGCGTGATAACTTTTTTTCTTTGATAAAAATTAGCGAGGGGGTTAAAATTGACGACAACAAATATTGTGGATTTAATCAGTTAAAGTCACAATATTTGTTGTTGACAATTTTAACACCCTCGCTGATTTTTTTCAAAACGCTTTTGGAATGTTCTTTTGTAACTATGTTTGAAAATTGAGGGACCCTATCAAAGAACCGGTTATAAGATTTTGAGACTAATCATTGCCCTGTAAGTAAAATATTTAACTGCTTTTAGTCTTCATTTTTTTTTTTAGAAATATTTCGGTTATCTTTAGAAAAATACGAAATGTTTTCAAGAAATTGAAATTTTAAATCCTTTTTGCTTCCTCATAAGGAAGCTTTGCATTCGTGACGATTTTCAATTTTTCAAAACATGGTTATATGGACTCATTTTCATCTAGGATATATGTATATTAAATTCTGAGCAAATGTCCAGATGTATGTGTGTGTGTGTGTGTATGTCACAAAAAATTGTGTACAAATTATCTCTAACAAATTTTAATGGATTGCCCTGAAATTTTGCAGGTTTATTGCACTCATTAATACCTAAAATCTGACACAAGGATTTTCAAATTTATCCACAAAAATTTTTTTTATACAATTTTTTCAAAATTAAAAAAAAATTTTTTTTTGTATTTTTTTAAATAACTTTTTTATTTCTTAATATTTTCATAAATTATTCTCAAACTTACATTCCTTACAAGAAAACGAATCGATTGATATATACAAAGTGCACATTTCATCAAAATTTATAAAATGAATCAATATTTTTCTTTTTCACAAAAAATTCAAATTTCGCGTTTTTTGAAATATTACCTTAACATATTAAAATTAAATTAAGCAATTGGTTTATGATATTTTGAGGAAGCGAAATGGTCATGAAATGAACAACTTGTTTTATTTAGAGGTCGAGAATTTTGAACCTAAAAAAGTTATAACCGGATCTTTGATAGGGATACCCTTAACTACAAATTGATTGTATTTTCGTTTTAAGAATCTATTATAGACGCGGTGATTTTTCTTGTGCGCTGGTGGAAAAAACTCCCTTTATTTGTTTTTCACTTTTTCACCTGTCGAGACATTGGTGGCGGGAATAAAAGAACGTGAGCTTTAATCCATGCTATATTAGATTATACAGAAGTCTGCAGTGCCGACGACTGAAGATAAATTATCTTCCACCGATGTTTTATAAGTTCATAATTTTTGAAATGATAGTGAGAAGAGAGGTCGCCTCGTGGCTAGACGCTAATTTTTTTTTTCATTCTTCTTCTAAGGTGTTCAATATAATAAATAATTTTGGTAACTCTAAAATTTCCATCTTCACTGCAATTTATTTACTGTATACAATAATGCTTGGTAAAGCATATGGTTTTTAGCAAAAAGTTTCGTTTTAATTAAAATTCCTTGTATTTGGTCAGTTTCTTCCAAAACAACCTGGCGCCAAGTCTATACTTGGCTTTTAGTCCTGATGGCTTCTTCGGAACATAAAAAATATGTTCCAAAACATTTGAAGCACCATTTGCATCATCATATTTAAAGAAATACTTTGGCGCACGTATTGATTGAAGGAATGATTATTATTTTATTGAAAATGACAATCTTTTCACTTTGAGAATTGAATTTTGATAGGATTGTGGAATAGAGGTACAATCAATGGAATGAATTAGCCTTGGTGGAAAAATATGTGAAGCTGTATACGTATATATACCTGGCACGATATGTTATTGGCCGGATCACGTAGGCTGCTGGGGCTCCAACAGTTCCATCATACCCAAGCCTGCAATCTGCATAATTTCCCTTCGAGCTTCATCGTTTTGCGTTTACATTTTGCGGAACTCGACCAACGCTACCTTAGGCCTCAGGGCCTTTGAACCTACTTCGCTCCTCGGACATCATTACGCGGGCCTCAGTTTTAAACTTGTGATTCATAACGTGATACACTGCAGAACGAATAAGAAAAGACGAAATTTAACTTTGCTTTGGAATTTGAGAATTTGGTTGGGAAAAAATCGTTGGTTGTGGAACCTCATCTTTCCTAAACACACAAAAATTACCAAATTATAGATTTCTCATGTGCCAAAATCATCAACTTTAGGATTGTTACTCCTAGTTTTCGGTTTTTACAGTTATTACGAATCTGTCAGATTAAAAATGGCGGATTAAGTATGGCTATACTATAGAGATTGTGATACACCCTGAAGTGTGATCTTAGATATCGACTACCCCTGATGTTTCCATGACAACGTTATGAGGAAAATAATATAAATATCAATGCGATTGACAAATTATGAAAATGATTTCTTAAGAGACTTCACGATAAAATCTCGTTTAGAAGAGCTGGGAATTTAACCTCTAAAATGGACCGTAAATATCAAGCACCCCATGGATTTTGAAAAGGGAATGAAAAGATCTTTTATTTAAGATAAATTCAACCATAAAACTTATAAGTATTGAAATCATGCTGTGGGATCTCCCACTATTAGGATATTTTCGAAGTATAATTCACCCCCCTAAAGTTTTAAAGGGGGTTTCAAAGTCAATGCTTCCCATTGAAGTTAAATGTAAAATCTAATCTTAACAATTTAAAATGGAAGTCGACGCAAAATAAAGTTTATAGATGTTACTCCTAAACGTATCGACATGGATTTTTGGTTATACAAAATATTATGAATGTTACTAAAATTACTCTTTTTGTAAAGAAAAATTTAGTTTTAATTTTTATACACTGGGAGAATCACAGGATTTTAGATTCTTTAAAAAAGTATATAAATTGAGCGATTCTTCTATATGAACCCACGATTTGGAAACTTTGGGGACCTTTGAGAGACGTCTAATGTCCCATTTTGAAAAGACTGACCTCCTTATATTTCGCTAGTAGGGATAGCCTTTTAGTTTGAGACATCCCATTAGTCACCCGAATAAGATCTTTTTCCATGTCATAAATTATTTTATTTACATGTTTTTAAAAAAATCGCCATTTTCAATGTTTTACGGAATTTTAAATAACTTCTAAGACAATGAACGCTTTTTAATGCACAGATTTCTTGAAAGTATCAAATTGATACAAAAGTGTAATCCCAATTTTGTAATCCCAAAATCTAGATCAATTTTTTGTTTGATCCACATGTTTGGTATCAATTGGGTGCCATTTAATACTTTTCAGTTAACAGTGTGATCTTAAAATTATTTAAAAAATTATTTTCTTTTGCTGTATCATGTTACATGATCTTGTCCTATCTGCGTATTTTTATTACTACACTTAATTTGTATTTTAATCCAGAAAATATTTAAAAATTTTGATGTAATCATTTAAATTTGCATTAATTTTCATTTTAGTGTACTAATTTTCAAAAACAATTAAACAGAATACATCCAAAGTCACGCAAACCTCTATTTATCTGAAATATAAATTTTATTACAGCCAACAAACATAAAATCAACATTTTAATTAGTCCAATTAAATATTACTCGATTCAGATAATTTTTTTAGTGCATCAACCGGAGATTTTGATACAACAATAGTTGTCAATTATCCGAGTTATCATTACTGACTTTACCGGTACCAAGCCGGTAAGAAAGCTGGTTTTATAGTGCCATGCCGATCCGATACTCTAAATCCACTGATGCTGCTACAAGGCCGCTTGCATCGATTTAACATTTTCTTTATAGGCACACTAAAAATTCTTATCAATTTTTTTACTCAATAGAGACGAAATTTTTTTGATCCAAAATCGCGAGAAAAATTTCTTGGAAAAAACACGTTTTTGGATGAAAAAAAATTTACCTAAAAAAATCCTATTCTTTATGACTCGAAAGAAAAGAAGATACATTAAAAGGGAAAAAAGAATATATGCAAGGAAAAAAAACGACAACAACAAGAGGAGGTGGAATGTGTGTTTGATATCAAACTGAATAGCTCCGTACAATTCATGAAATTCTTTCATGTCAGTGAAATAGGGTGGCTATGAGGTGGGAGATGAGTTGGAAAGGCCTCGTTCGCGGTATAAGACTCGTTTGCACTCACGTAGTCGTAGTGTATAGTCTCTTGGTAAAAGGGCCCGTTCCCCCACCCTCATTTTGATGGGTCAGACACTGGGGTAAACTAAACTCCTTGGACGCTGGGTCTCAGTGCTGACTTCAGCTTTGTCCAGATTACCTCGCACACTCTAATCGTTTTAACTGCAACTCCTTTTTTTTCTTCTTCTTTCATTTCGCGCCACACCGCGTCGTGCATCAATTTCACTCGTTTGCTGTGCTAGTACATAGCTTTTCATCTTTATTCTCAGCCACATACAAAATATAACAACGGATAAATTTCTTTTCATTTTTCCTCAATCATTTCCTTTTCCTCTTTTTTACTCTTTCTTTTAAATCCTTTTTTAATTAACCATCTAAATTAATCTTCCACAACATCAAAATTAGCTTCTTTTGTTCTTTAAATCTCTCATCAGTAATTGCTTTTTAAAAAAGGAAATTTTTTTTTAATGAACCGTGTTCTCTAAAAAGTGATCTCAATGTGAAACAACCAAAATGGTTTTTAAAAAACTGTTGTGTTTGTGAAAACTGGATACAAATGTGTTTTTAGTGCGATGTAGGGTATATTTTACAGTGGAGAATATTTTCGAAAAAAATTTTTTTTTTGTTAATGGAAGAGATGATAAAATTGCCATAGTGAATTAAGAGGCAAGTGTTTATGAAAGGAATTTGATGCCGACGTTTCGATTCTCTGCAATGCGCTCCGTGTTGCTCTGATAGAAGAATTGTTAACTGTAAAGGAAGATGAAACATTTCTTTTAATAGTTAGTGTCTAAGTGGGTATTAAAAGTTGGCAATGAATAGTAAAGTGTACTAAAAGAAATAGTAATCATTACACAATACTCTTTTACAAATATTTACAATGGAGTTTTTGACTCTACTATATGCATACTTGAGACACTTCTCATTATTGTTCAAACGAAGAAAATGGATATCCGATGTCTGAATAAAACTTTATGATATAAAGAAACGTGTTATTAAAGTTTGCAACAATACACCCTTTTTGTTGCACTTGCTAGCAAAGAATTTTATTCTCATACAAAAAATTTTTCAGTTAATGATTCCTTAAAACAACTTTTAAAAGTATCGATAAAAATGTGCTCTAAATCAAAGTATCGATTTTGAAAATTTTCAAATTTTTAATTCATCTACTTGTTTGCTTAGGTGAATTAAAAATTTAATTTTGAAATCCCGTCTTAGTATCTGCATAACAGTCTTCTTATTGTAACGCAGATAAATGTCAGCGAACACTCACTTCCCACATCAACATTGAGAATTTTTCTGAAGACTTTCATTTATAGTTCGATATATATATGTAACCAAGGTTCGAACTGAAAAATTAAGAATTTGGAAGGAGTAAATATTTCATGAGACGAATTTCATCGAGAAATTCTTGATGCTTTGTGGGACTTTTATTTGGAATGCAGAACTCATTTGGAAGATACCCAGAATTAAACCAATCTAGTTTTTAGTCTCCAGGCCTAAATGGAATGAAACCTCTAATCGTAAATCGAATTCTTCTATATACATAAGGGAGAAAAGGACAGGGGACGTTTTTTATCCTTTTCTCTCTCAAGTCAAATTTTACGATTGCTTCCATTTCTGCTATAGTTTAAGTTTTAATTTATTTTACAATATTAAATTGGAATTTATTGAAATTTTTCACTCTGAGGTTTTTGGAGTCGCCAATTATGAATCTAAAGTCGAATTTTCAAAGATTAACTGAATTCAAAATGGCGGATCCAATATGGCGGATATTTTCTTTTAATTCTCGAATTTGTCTAAAACTTCTTACTCGGGGGTTTTTGGGCCCATTATTTAAAATTTTTTTAAACTGTCATCAGATTCGTAATCAGCGAATCCGAAAACCTCTGAGTAACAAGTTTTATGCAAATTTGATCTGGTTTGAAAAAAAATCATACCATATAGCTCCGCCATTTTTAATTTTGAAAATCTGACCTTATCTTCGTAATTAGCGACTCCAAAAACCCCAGAATGATAAGTTATAAACAATTCCGTTGAGTTTTAAAATTCTACTGCCATATTGTTTCCGCCATTTTGTATTTTATAATTTCAACTTCGAATACTTATTTTTTGCCAGAAAATTGCTGGAAAATTACACTCTGTCTGAGATTTTAGTAATATTAACGTAATATCGAGCTTATTGCGCTTTAGAAAAACAAAAAAAACTTATAAAAAAGAAAATAAAATCCTAACCACATAGTAAAAACGTATGGTAAAGTTTAAGTTAAAACCATTGCGTCAATTTTATTACTTCGCTTCTTCATAAAACTTTTCACTTTATAAATATTCAAAATTATATTCTTTGCGATAAATTATGGTAATTCAACATAATTTCACATGTAAACATCTTCCTAGAACTAAATCTCAATATAATTTAAATCCAAAAGAGCACTTTGTAAAATATAATTGTAATTATATTTACAAAAGATTCAAACAGGAAAATCGTTACTTTCTTTCAACTGTAAATCTTGTACAGAGTTTCTTGTGGTCACTGCCACAAGAATAAGTTCTGGACATAAAAACGAAACATTTTTCTTTTTGAATTCATGTATATATCTCTATATATATATATATATATATATATATATAACAGAGGCCGACAAAACTTTGACGATTCGCAGAACCAAGAACCGTGTACAATACTTTTCCGAAGGTTTTTTGACGTTCTGAATTCGAATCTGACTTTAACATATATAATTGCATCACCATGTCAAGGTTTTGAGATATTCTAATATATTAAAAGTGACAGAAACCTGTTCTTTTTTTTTATCATTTTTAAAGTCATCTAACTTTAAGAGACGAATTTTTTTTCTGTAAGTTCGTAACTTCGACTGAAAGTATTTTACCGCATTTTTACCATTTCTTGCTAAGTTTCAAACAAATTTAAAAAATTTGCCATTAGATTCGTAATCAGCGATCCCCAAAACCTCCGAGTAATAAATTTTTAACGATTCTGTTAAGTTTTCGAAATTCGACCGCCATATTGTTTCCGCCATTTTGATTTTTTTTAATTCTCACTCCGAATTCGAGATTTTTGCTAGAAAAATCTGAAATACTGGTTTTTTTTAGATTGGCGGGTCGCTGATGACGAATCTGATGTCGGTTCTTTAAAATTTCAAAGCTAAATAAGGTTTTTTTGTAAAATAAACATTTTTTTAAAAAGGGTAAAATAATTTCAAAAACTACACGTTCTGGAGCAATTTCGAGGCCAGATTTGGATTCAGCAAGTCCAAGACCTGCGAAAACGTATAATGTCAGGTTCTTGGTTTTGAAATTCGTCGGAATTTTGTCGGCCTGTGTGTAATTAACCGCTTCTAAGATATTTTATTTGTGTCAGAGTCTCTTCCCTCTAGATTCAATAATATACTACAAGTAAGTTTGATTTATCGATTATAAACTCTTTTCTTCTCTGCATTCTAGTTCAGGATTTCATTCCTGCTTCGAGTGTGTATATACTTTTTTTCTCAAAACCACGCAGATAAAATACAATCTTAATCCGTTTACATTTTTAAAATTAAAATAATTAACAGTAGTTGTAATTGATTGTTTATGGATAGTCCCTTACGAATTTAAAGTCAGAACTGCAAAATTCAAAATGGCGGAACCAATATGGCGGTCGAATTTTAAAAACTCGACGAAGGTGGATGGTAAAAAAAGAATTAAAAAAAATTGGTAACATAGTTTATGGGCGGCTCCATTATACATAGCATTACAGTAATATTACAAGCCACTCGGGATTTTTTTGCCATTGGTGAACTATTATTATTTGATATATCGCTAGTGATCAGTCTTTAACTGCACTGCGTTTCAGTATAAGAGAAACTCCGACATACTTTTAAGTAGCAATAGAAAATTTCTCTGAATTTTCTTGACACATTCATTGATAGCTTTATTTTTCTCAAAGCATTCAATAAGCCATTTCTGAGATGTATGCTCATAAGAGACACGATGCTAAGAGAGAATGCTCTGCTGAAAGAACATATAAAAAGATAGAAACTGATATAGAAATTTCCCTCCCCTTCCAAGTGAATAGTTTACGTCCATTTAACCTTATCTCGTTTTATCAACAAATATAATTGTTGTATTCATTTAAAAATTTTAAATCAAAGTTTTATCCTTTTTCGTTCTTCACCAATTTTTTAATTTCCAGTTTCTTTAAAAATTTATTTTTTTTGTGAAATTATTCAATAAAAAAAACTTTTTGCTTCTTAGATTCTTTCATATCATAAAGCGCTTCACAAATAAATCCGAAGAAAGTCAATAAAAAGTTTCTTATGGTTATTTTCTAAAACATAAAGTGAATACATTTATGCATTATGACAAATAAGCCAATCATTTTTTGCCTAAATCCGTTAAAGTGTCTTCAAGTTGTCGTGTATTCATAAAAAAACAGGATCCACGTCCATTCGAATATTTGATGTGAGGATAATATATTTATAAACATGGGAATAAATTATAAATATAAGTAAATTATAAGCATGAGTAAATTATAAACATGTGTAAATTATACACATGAGTAAATTATAAACATCTGTAAACTATAAACATGTATAAATTATAAACATGAGTAAATTATAAATATAGGAAAATTGTCTTTAAAGCATTATTCATTAATTTCGAAGGACTAAAGAAACTTTCTTTTTTACATAGAAGCAAACAGTTAAATTTAAATAACCAACATAAACGAATTGTAACAGATTTTTAAATCACGTGCTCATACATCTTGGGGATTAACACTAAACATACAATTAAAACTTGTAAACACTAAGTATATTCAAACGCGCGACGCATATAACCCAGCTGCTTACATTATTCATAAAGACTTTACGAGACCAACACTGATTAAACACTTTCGAAACTTATTGTTCACATAAAGTGTGGATTATTTATCTTCTCTTACCTCTTTTCGCATTGACAAAAATTTCCATTATTTTCGAAATGATAATTTTTAAATTAAAAAAATTATTTGTAAGTAGATTTATAAAAAAGGCCCAAAGATTTAATATTTTTAACATAGGTATAAGAGAATCATTTTGCCAACTCAGAAAAAAAATATTTATTAAGAGTTTTTTTATCCTTTGATATTCTTTTACCGTATAATTTTTTAGATATCGTCATCTAATGTTTACTGTTCTAACTGCAATTTACGCCAGTTGCAAAACGAAATTCAATGCTCAAGAATCGTTATATTTGAAATAGGTATAAAATTTACCGTTTAGTTTAGTATAGAGTATTATTAATTTAAAAATTAAAGTACATCGTAAAATTTTTTTTATCCTTCGAGATGAGTGACACAGAAATACGTGGCAACATCGCAACTGTTGCACCTGTTATATATTATATAAAGTAGCGCGAAAATTCGAATTAATTTAAATCATTTAAAAAAAACACCCTCGTAATGAATATTTAAAAAAAGACTATTCCAACACAAAAAATAAGAAAATTGTACAGATTTTTAATTTTCAACCCTGGGTACTAAAATGCTAAATACGTGATTTTTCACAAACACTTTGGTAAAAATAGGAAAAATATACATTTGGTCTGAAAAACTGTAGGAAGAAAAAAATTTAAAAAAATAACTTTGAGAAGAAATTTGAGAAAATCTGATTGCAGATATTTGTTTTGATGCAAAGAACACTGCAGTTGAGTGTAAGTATATAAAAGTATAGGTAGTTATGAGAATGAACTGAGGGTTATCCCTTATGGAAAAGTACAGAAATAACTACTATAAGTACTTGCTGAATGTACTCGGAAATCCAGTCCTAATTTAGCTTTAAGTACCTAACAAAAAACTATTAAAGCAGTAGGGATATTCTTATTCTGAATTTGCAAATCATATTTATAATTATAATCTCTTCATGTTTTATATATATAAGTAAATTAAGTAAAGTTGTTATTGAAAAAAGCATTTTTGAAAAAATATTTGAATTTCTGAAATGGAGGAAGTAAATGAATGGCTTCTAAATGAAAACTCGTTATCCCCGTGAGAAAGAATGGAAAATTAACGATCGTCTCGTAACGCAATGAAATTAAGATATCTTTATTGTTTCCAACTACTAATTAAAGAATTATTAATTATTAAATCATACCAATTTAATAATTAAATAAATTAATATATTTAATATATTAATACATATTTATTAATAATTATTTTACATTATTAAAAATAAAATAGATTTCTAATTTTCAATTTATAAAAAGCACTTTTTTCAACTTTGCAAACAACTATCCTTAAAAAATAATCTAGGAATTCAGGATTTTAATTTCTCTTTTAATTTTTAATTATTTTTTTGATCGAATCTAAGGAATTTATGTTTTTAATCTAAAGACGATTTTCTTCTTGAATATATAGATTAATGGAAAAAAATCGTCTTTAGTATAAATTTTTGTGGATACGAAGATGGATTTAGACGAAAATAAAGTAAAGACAGGAAGAGAATGAAGTGAATGCAATTTTCTCTCTATTAAGAAAAGTTCAAGTAGACGAGATTACTATCAATATAGTTTTCAGCAGAGCAAAGTCTTTTCTATAGAAATGTACAACCCGTAAATCAAATAGACGTTAAACGCTTAGCGAGAGATAAAATTTTTAATAAAGAAAATTCTAAAGTAGAATTTATTTTATTTTCAATTCAAATAATATTAGTCTTGAAAATTTATTTCTTCTTGCTTGTCTGAAATTGGTAAGTCATTTTCCAGTTTTCGATGCGCTGAATCATGCGTTCACGGCGTGTATTCGTATAGAATCCTTATTATAAAATAAATATCCTATACGGTAGTTATGTATGTGTTTTTTTCATCAGGATGTCGATCATTATAGTCGACATAAAAAAAAAATCTTGAAATTTTTTTGTTTATCTCGGTAGGGAATTCGGTGTAGAAAAAGAAAGAAATATACTTTGGAATCATTTTTGGTAATTTTAATTTGGTTCTATTAACCAAATGCCTCCGAAGCGAGGATATATATTTTTAGACCCTAAAAATTTTCCAAAATCCCAGTTATGCCTTCATGACTCATAAATGTTCTTAAAAATTTTTAAATTTCGGATCCGAGTAAAGAACTCGTTTCAACAATGATTTTTGAAAAACAATCTTTGTCGCATTATTTCGGTTCAAATTTCAATTTGAAATCCAAAAAAAATGTTTAATAGGTAAAATGAAAAATTTTAACAGTTTATTTACGACAAAAAAAAGAAGCAATTAGGCGGCAATGTTTACTGATCGTGAACATGTCGAAATGTCGAAACCAAGTTTAATTGTTTTCGTGAAATCTTCCACTTTAGTCAGTTGGGTCGGCAAAGTAAAAAGATTGCGATGGCTTGTAATTGTCTCTAATGACAGACTTGTGTTCAGAAGGATTCTGGAACCGCCACAGAATCGTTGGAAATGCGGAATAGACTTTCTATACATTCAACAAATGAACCATTGTCCTTTAAAAACTAATGCCCTTCAATTTTTATCCATACCGAATGTTGGTTTTTCGACATTTTATCGCTTTTCCGTTTCCTTTCATGTTTTTTTTCGGAAATCTATTAAAATTTTAATGCACACCGTAAAAAAACAATTTTGCTTCTTTAATTTTTTCTTTTTTGATCTTTTCGCAGTTATATTGTATAACTAAATTATTAGTTCGGCTTCTTTCTTTTTTTTCATTTGCTTGGCAAAATTTTATACTCGATTCTCTTTATTGTTGATGTTTTACTCTCATCTACGAAAATGTATAATTTAGTTAATTGCTTTTACGTGAGATAAACGGTGCACCTTTATTCTGATAATAATTTCTCTATGAAATTAAATCGAATACTTCCCACAAGTGAGGGATATGATCAGTTGTGAGCTTGAGGCAAGATGTTATCGTTCGCAAGTCTTCTTACCAACTGTTTCCTTGTGCCTTCGAAGGTATGAAGTGCCTAGTCTTCAAAGAGTACAACTTTTCAATAGATTTAAGCTGATTATGTTTCTATTTTTTTATTTTCATTCCGGCCGCTACTAATTTTCTGTGACGCAGTACTTTAACAATAGACTTAATTATATTTGGTTTGTAATAACTGAAAATGACTTTGATCTGTTGAAAGTGTCCAAGGCACATTAGAGCGGTAATTGATTTACACGTTGCATTTAAATAAATGTTTATTCATCTTCTTGGTTTAGCATGGGAAGAGCAGGCAATCTTATTACCGCGCGAAGTAAAAATTCACTTTTTCTTTTTGTATCCATTATCAAAGGAGGGAATATGTTTACAACTCTGGCGCTGTTTTTAATATTCAAAAACCCAAAAGGGTTTTTTTTTATTTCTTCTTGTGCTTTAAAAAGCAGAATAAATGGTAGCAGAGGAGAAAGTAAGAGACTAACACCTAAGGCCCTGTTTTATACGTTCGCATATGTAGCGAGGATAGGAACGCGAAGTCGGTGACGTAGAATAAAAGATCGTCTTTAATAACAGCTTCAGGACATATAGGAGAGACGTTATCTTCCTGAGTGGCCGTCTTTAACTTCGAGATGCAGTGTGTATTAAAACGTTAATCTTCACTTCGCTACTAGTCATACATGGAGACTGAAAAACTTTCCATTCCTTTAAAAATTAAAAATCATTTTATTCCTCACTCAACAGACTGCTGCGACAGGAACAAAAATTCCAACAAAAATTGCCTTCCAAAATAACAATTCTCATTCTTTCTTTTCGTTCAAAAAATAAACCCAATAATTCAACGAATTCGATTGCCTCCTTCATATGCCATACATAAAAATTAATATTCAGACCCCTGAATTCTAATTACTTTCAGCAGTCGACCCTGAAGATAATAAATCCTTAATTTGTTGTAAAAGTGTCCGGACTAACGATTAAAGCAATAAATCACAGGGCCTAAGGGCCAAAAGTTCCTTCATTAGATTATCCATACGTTCTAAATATTAAAACACTAAAGATTTATAAGTGGAAACTTTGAAGACAAAAAATTATAATATGAATTCAAAAAAACCAACATGGAAATCAATGATAGATAAATAAATGTTCGGTAATTCTTTATAGTATTGAAAAGTTGTAAAAAGATTGTATATAAATTGTTAGAAAAAATGAAAACGAGATAAACGAGGCGAAAGAGATTAATGATCACGAATACACAACTGGTTACCTGAAATACTTGAACGTTTTATGTGTTTATATGTGTTTATGAGTTTATATATACGGTTCCGCGTTCTTTTAGAATCAGGTGCAGCCATACCGCATCCTAGGATCAATTTGTCGCACTCATTTATACTTTTCACTAATAATTTAGAAATAGTCGGAGTTAACACATAAATAAATTACTTTGCACATAACAGTTATGTAACACTTCCATGAAAATGCCAGCTTAAGCGGGGGCAACTTGTCACCGATGATAAATCATTGTTCTGATAGTAGTATAAAACACTAATAGTTAGGTGACACTACAAGAGATATAACATTTACCATCAATTCAAATATCCGTAAAGGGTAAAATAAAAAAAATTACTTTAATATATTTCTAGACCATAAAATTCAGTAACGTTTAATTTAAGAGACTGCAAAGTTACCTAAAACATTGTGCATTAAGGATTAAATATGGCTCAAAGAATACACCTGAAAAGTCATTCATACAATGATTTTGAGGTTTTTGAAAATTCCCCTGGGATCATATATTAGTGGAATTAAAAAAGTATATGTTAGTATTTTTTTGCTACTTATTTTTTACAAAACGTAAATACAAGTGAAGTTTTACATGATTCGACTGATAACATAATAACTAAAAAAGGAAGTGTCTAATCGTACTGCACTTTCGATTATGAAGTTCCCTTTCGGAACAACTGCCCACTGTGGACTGTATATTTAAACCCTCTAAAAATTTTTTCTCCTGTCTGAGGAGGACAGCTGGGTTGTTAAAACGTAAAAGGATTACTCCACTTTTTGTTTTACTTCAGCTCGAAGTGATCCTTTACTTCACTGGTTTTTTATTTAAAAAAAAATCAGTTGAAAAATTTAGTCGTTTATTAAGAATTCAAAAAAGCGCATGTAAAAGGAAGAAATTTTATTTGGAAATAAAAACAACCACATAAAAACATGTATTGATCTTTTTTTGCCATGTTGTTGAAAATTTTGAAAATATAATTATCTAAAACTGTTTTAGACAAATACGTTATAGTATTTGAAAGTAGTCGCCATATTGAATTTTTTAATTCCCTTCGAACTTCAATTAACATTCGCTTAGAAAATACTAGCTTACATTTAGCGATAATTTTAATACTGATCCGTAGTTTTTTTTACTAATTTTTAGAGTGTTGTAAGGGTACTTTTAAAAAAACGTGCCAACTATGGTATTTTAGTCACTTTACTATTCTTTTTCCAAATATAAGATTTTTACGGAACTATTCTACAAAAGTTCCGTGAATTCGCTTTATATGCACTAAGAACATTTTTCAACTTCAAGGGTATAAATTTACATTTAAAACCCAAATGTAAAATTATTCTAAAATTTTAATTGCATTTTACAAAAATCAGGTGGTTAACGGTTTAAAAAATATTCAAAATCGAAAATGTCTTCTGCTCTCTAATCGAAAACAATTCTCAAAATTTCTATATAATGAAAACAAAGTCAAATTTTCAAGAAATTCTATATAGTTTACCTCTAACTTATACACTCTCTTTAAAATAATATGATTTTATAAAATACGAAGATTTTTATAAAATTCTATTATGCATCTCGGGAATCTGGAAAGATAAAAATTAAGTTAGATCATGAGCAGCATTGCCAAGAGAAGAAACACGGCAGTCTTTGGGTCCAGAAGATGGTGGCAGGGTGGCTGTTGGACCACTCGCAGTCACCAGGAAGCTTATTTGAGAAAACTTTACTCACGAAAGTATGCCACATGCTTGCAAGGCCATTCGGATGAGGACAATAACGACGCCTGCAATTCACCTTGGAAATCAGCTATTTATGATTTGCCCACGAATGATGAACATTATTTGGATAGTTTTTTGAGAGGGCGAAGTGAAAACGGTAACGGTTGTCCTGCGTTGTCAACGCCAAAGGCAAGTCCTACTGAAAAATGTGTGGAGTTTCTAATAAGAAATGATGCCGTAAATCCGTGCCACGATCGAAATTTTAACTTGGAAGAAAGCAATAAGGAACAACCACCACTTCAAATCACTGAGCGCAATCTTGATAATCTTCTTAGAGCTGAATATGGTTCTAATTTGGCGTAAGTTCTTTCTTTTGTCAATAAAAACAATTTTTTATTTTTTTAAATATTCGCCTTTCTTTAACAGTATATTTTTATGTACTATTGGCTTCATGTTCCAATTTTGAAAAACGTGAAAAATTGGTACTTTAAAGTAATAAAACGGTGTTTATTACAAATTGTTAAAGTAAAAATTGTTGCTATCGTGTTTAATTCTTAAATAAAATGTGAACAAACAGTTTTCCCTTCAAAAGACAACATTTTTAATTAAATTTTAATTAAATTAAATAAAATTTAATTTGCATAAGTAATTATTAATTCATTAATAATCCTTTTACGAGAAGGATGAGAGAAAAAATTGACAAAAATGTGGAAATATTCCATTGATGCAGTTAATTTTAAATTTATATATAGAAACGAAGCTCATAAAAAATAAATTTCTATTATCATATAAGTAAAATAGTTTATTAAATATTATGAATGACTCGGGTGGTTACCACACTTTTCCCTATATGTTCATTTTTTTTAAATTACACTGCAAACATGAGTTTATGACAATCACTCTTTTGGTTATAACTTCTTAATTGACAGAATGTTTTATGCTAAATGGGACATTAAAATTTTTTTCTCCTCTTTAAGGCAGTCTCCCCCTATAGCAAAATATGCGCACATATACCGTGTCCTGTGTCATGCTGCTAAATCTTCGACAATTTTTTTTAAACATTGATATTAATTTCAACTAATTACTTAAGTGGATCTTTCAGAGTCAAATTTTTCTATATAGTATTTTAAAATCAGTTAAACATTTTTTTTCTTGTTCTTCATAGAAAAAATTACTTAAAAAAATATTTTAAAAATTTTGTTGTAATTAAAAATTTTTTTAAAAATTTTTTTACAATTAAAAATTAAACAATTCTTTTTTTTATTTTCATTACTTGAAAGTTGACGAAAAACCAATATTTTCTTCCATTGACAACTTTTTTCTAAACTGAATACTTTCAAACTTACAAGCAACACAAAGTGGGTCTACTTCTAAAAATCCCAAATTTCGAAAATAATTTCCATAGCTCGAAAATTTGGGCAATTATACAAAAATAAAAAAATACGTACATTTTATACTTTACTATAAAGAACGAGAAAAAAAAATGTTTAACCGATTTTAAAATATGGGAAAACTTCACGTGGAATTACTCATACGTTGGTTCTATATGAGTCCATCCATGTGAAGTGGCCAAGGTAAAAAATTTTATTTCTTGGGATCAGGTTTAAATTATAAAGTTGGTATTTGGCACGAATTTTAAGTACAAATTCGAAAATTAAATTTTACTGGTTTATTTAAACGATTGTAAGGTGTAAAGGGGGTTAAAAATCTTTTTCCATTTATATGGTAGATTTAAAAAATACATCGTTTTTTCAAATTTTATACTGATTAGAACTAGATTCCAACTTTAAAACTGATCTTGAGAAATCAAATTTTTTACCAGGATCACTTCACATGGAATGCCTCTTTTTGGTGCCATTCAAAAATTTTTTGTTTTATAATTTTAGATGAGAGCGATACACACGATCACCGAAGATTATTTTCACTTTTGCCTGTAGCTGAATCGCTCCCATCATAAAGTTCTTCTATACAATAATTGTTTAGAAACGTAGACATGTAATTAACATAGAATCAAAAAGTAGTGATTGAGCAATCTAAATGTCGGACACGGCATATACTTTGATAGTTCAAGAATTCAAATTATGCTAATTATGGAAATTAACAAATATAACTGTTCGGACATTTGTCATAAATTGTTTTTTTTGGTTGTTTGTTATTGATGCTTGCCTATAAATTTAAAAAGTAGCTAATGCTTCTACTAGTAATAGATTGTTTCGTATTAATTTATACTAAGCTTATTTCTTTGGCCTTCTTTTGTTACGCTTCTATTAATTATTTCGTATTTTCTTGTCGACTCATAATTTTCTATTTCTTCGATTAATTGTTTTTGAGACCTTTCTTATTTTTTACGGTTTTTAATTTTTTTCCTTCTTTATACTGGAAGAAGAGGAATTTCACTAAAATCCCGAGAGGGTTCGCTGGAACTTTGACCTACCCCGAATTGGTAACTAGCACTTATCGACATTATCTTCATGAAACTTTAAGCTAAAATCAATGGTGATCATCGAATTATCTTGAGGTGAAAGTGGATCATCTGCAAGTAAATAACCTTGATCAAAAAACATCACAAATACCATGGAAAAGTTAACTTTTAAAATCAAGATGACCACATGAAGGACTTTTAGCGCCTAACTTAGAACCACCTTAAAAGCAGGTTTTAGGATACCTACAAAAAATATCGTAAACTATGTTTTACATTGAAAAAAATAATTTATCCGCTTTAATAACTTTGAAATCAACGAAGACTGCAATAGAAATAAAGATAACAAATTTTTATCTATAGCTGCTAATAATTACCTTTAAGAGTATTAAAGTTAGATATGATGTGTGATTCATCAGATACCTTAGCCATAAAGTGGAAGCAATTAATAAATTTATAATAAAATTCCAAAAATAAAAATTGGAGTTAGCTATGTAGTGTTCATATTTTGGATATTCGGTACCCAATCTGGAATTATCAATAATTTACAGAAATGCGAAACAAAAATTTAAAACATTAAGAAAACAACCTTTAATACGGATCGTTCAAGATGTTCTACAAACTATACAAGGTTCGTAAGATATCTTGAAATTTTCTTCGCATTGTGTGGCAGGTGTTCCAGAATGTTCAACTGTCCCCTACTAGCAAGCGTCGTTAGTAAAAATGATAACCGGTAATTGCAGAACTTCGTCGGATTAATTTCCAAAAACTCCTCAAAATTTTCTATATTTAAGTATAAGAAAATTTTCCTTAACTGATTAACTCGTTAGAATTTCTACAAAATATGTCAATAATCTTAATTCTTTTTTCTACTGATTCAAATTACTCTTTTCAAAAATTTCAAAATTTAATTAATCCCCACAAGATTTAACGACGTATTCTCAATATACAAATCTTTTACTACATCTGGTCATTATGGATTTTATTTTGGGATGAAAAATATTCGAAGGTCTTATTTTTTTCACAGCCTCCTATAGACAATTAACGATTAAAAAAAAGGTGATACGGCTATCACCCTTTTATAAAGTTTATATATATAAATTTTTTAAATTTATCAACTGAAATTAAGAATAATGTGAGTGAAATTTAATTGGCAAGAAAGATATAAGCAATTATCGCTCACATTTATGACTACCACAGTTTTATGACATCAACTTTAAAAGTAGTTTACGTCCATCTTCGTTTACTTGTTCTCTATAAGACTCGTCATGTTTAAGGACAAAAATTTAAAACCACTATTTAACATTTTATTCAGATGCATAAATTATTCTCAAATAAACAACTTTTATATCTTAAAGAGATAACGTGCCGAGCGTCTTTAAAAGAATTGCAAATATTTGAATTGGGAGCCATTTATTTTCGATTCATGGCAAAATTTTTCACTCACTCGATACAACATGTTAGTACAAGTATACAGTCGGTTAGTTGTATAAGTTGGATTGTAAAATTTCAGAAGATTTGAGGAGAGCTAAAATGTACACTTCTGTATAATTGGCTACTATTTTTAATATTGGAGTTCTTTTAGTCTAGGACAGATTCGATAGAACAAAGATTTTGTTCTCTTATTTTAGTGTTTAGGGTCCTAAATAATTTTGTCGAACTGTTTTCCAAAAAATTCGATACAAAATCGATTTTTAAACGATGTTTCTATTTAGATAGTAACTTTTACCGACGATGCAGCATAACAGTATAATAACAAATTTTTATTGTCAATTTGTTTAATTATTTTCAGGATTTTAGCCTTCATGCTAAATGGCATTTTTTGCAACATCGTATGGTTGAAATGCATGTGATGGAATTTTAAGTACATCAATACGTCATATGTGAAAGTTTCTAAAGGCCTGAAATTACACTTGATGCATTTCCAAAAGCATTTTTTCGGTTAATTCAAATTAAGTTGAATGCAACAACGTTTGGCTATTGTAACAATTATGATCCCTAAAACTTCAGACTATTCCAAATATTTCGAAATATATAATAAATGTTACTAAACAAATTTGTGTGGTAAAGAAATTAAATCAACTTCTAAGTAATTTAACAAAAGACTTACCCAAGATGGTTTTGTTTACAGAAAAGTCTGCAAGAGCTGCAAGTGTCCAAGAGAAGGTCACCACCAGGTAGCTGCTGGAGAATTGGAAGTACTCCCAAGTATAGGACTGGTTCCAGGTTCGCGAATGGCAATGGCAATGACATTTCAGAGCATTGGAGCTGTAGCCATCACTAACTCTCATCAGGAGCCATTCAAAGTTCCAGTCCAACCTCCCCAAGATGCACCTCTTTTGCCAGACCCTCTTGTTCAGCATCATCATCATCAGAGGCACTCGCAAAGTGATGATGACAGCGGTTGCGCTCTCGAAGAATACACCTGGGTACCTCCGGGTCTAAGACCTGATCAAGTGAGTATTAATTTTGCGAAACAAAATCTTTCCTTAAATTTTAATTAAATAAAAAAGGTACCTTACCTCACTTGGCCTGGTTCAAGATAATTTACTAACATTAGAGCGCCTGTCGATTTAATTCTTCAGCTCGATTTTTCACCAATTTAATTTTTCCAGGTTCATTTATTCTTCAGTGGACTTCCCGAAGACAGAATTCCTTACGTTGGAAGTGCTGGCGAGAGGGAAAGAGTGAGGCAGTTGTTGCAGCAATTACCACCCCACGATAACGAAGCAAGATATTGCAGTGGCTTGAATGAAGAGGAAAAACGAGAACTCAGAGTCTTTGCAGGACAAAGAAAACGAGAAGCTCTTGGACGAGGTCAAGCTGGCCAAGTGGAGCGAGCTCATGGAAGCGGATGTCGAGAATGCGGTAGGACAATTGCTTCCGGAGAAATGGTCGTCGCTGCTAATAGAGCAGGACCCACTGCTCTCTGGCATCCGGCCTGTTTTGTCTGCTGTGTTTGCAGACAACTTCTGGTTGATCTCATTTATTTCTGGAGAGACGGAAGACTGTATTGCGGCCGCCATCACGCTGAGACCCTTAAACCGAGATGTTGTGCTTGCGATGAAATTATTCTTGCCGATGAGTGCACTGAAGCTGAAGGCAGAGCCTGGCACATGAGACACTTTGCTTGTCTAGAATGCGATCGACAGGTAAGTTCCTGATTAGTTAATAGTCGACAGGGATGGGTTTTGTAGCATTTGGATCAAAAATAATTTTCTAATTTGTAGCTCGGAGGACAGAGGTATGTGATGAGAGAGGGCAGACCCTATTGTCTACACTGTTTCGATGCTTCTTTTGCTGAATATTGCGACAGTTGCGGTGAACCAATTGGAGTCGATCAGGGACAAATGTCTCATGAGGGCCAGCACTGGCACGCGACCGAGAGTTGCTTTTGTTGCGCTACTTGCCGAACGTCACTTCTAGGTAGACCGTTTTTACCTCGACGTGGGTCAATCTACTGTAGCATTGCCTGTAGTAAAGGAGAACCACCGACACCAAGTGATTCGTCTGCTGGACCTCCGCCTCCACCACCTCCTATCTACCTAAGGTTGGCTAAGCATGACACTCTGTGTCATATCATAATGTCTGTGTCAGTCTTTTGATGACAAATGTGATACTAATAATTTTTTTAGGATACCTAGAAGGCAACCCCAACCTTCAAGTGAAGGATCCTCGAGTCCGCCGCCACCTCCAAACTCCAGGCATACTCTCGGTTCGCCTAGGAATTCTCCTCGACTATTAAGAAAGCAACCTCGTCAGCGTGTTGCTACTTCCTTAGCTACTACTCCGACTCATGGAACTACCACTGCCGAAATTCTGAATGAAGACCTTCCAAGTGGAAGTTCTAGGTTCGGAGCACTTGACAGGGTACTTCTTAACCGAAATCTTGAGAAGCTGGTTCAGGAACGAGTAGCTCATTCCGAAGAAATGTCTAATGACACCGAAAGGTTAGTGCTAACATTAGAAGATAGCTAACATAACGTTAGCTTTTGATAACTTTTTTTTAGTGTTTATCTTTAACTCTTACAATACATTTATTTTACTTTTTTATTTTACTTGTTTTATTTGTCTAATGATGTCAATACATTTTAGACTGAGTCAAGAGGCAGATCGAGAACCTCTTCAATCTGCTCAAAGTTGTCCTCCATCGCATACGTCAAGTATGTCAGAACTTCCTCCACCACCAATGTCTCTAACGACTTTAGCAGTAACCGAATTATCAGGCGTAGCGTCAACAGCATCTGGGTCGTCACCAAGTGCACAAACTACGAGCAGTACAACAAATAATGTCCTTAGTCCCGATGTATCAACGCCAACTTTGCGCAGAGTTCGATTTCAGGGCGATGACAATACTTTAAGTCCAACGTCGCCCCTTTCAGCTGAAGAACGTATACAACAATATTCACCTCTAAAGTCGAAATTGAATGCTTCTCGGTTAAAAAGTTTACCACCTGAAGAAGTTGATGGAACATCTTGGAGTAAGTTGGAAGACTGACTTTTCACTTTACGCCCACGATTTTAGTACTTTTGTTCTATGCAATCATATGGGTGATTTTCAAATAACAGATTTTTTGAATGAGGCGTTTTCCTGTTAGTGAACCAAATTTGACTTTTTATACATATTTCAGTACATGTTTGTTATTGAAGTATATGTTCGAAAGAAAATTACTTAGAAAACCATAAGATCTTAAATATTTTTAATGTTACGATGAAAAACGCAAAAGTGTCATGCCACGGACCTGATATGTGAGCCACACTTAGAAAACGTAAATAAAAAAATAATCAAATGAATATATTCTTTTAGGGTCTGTGGCCTCTTCAGCTGCATAATTTAGATAGGTGATTAACAATTTATAGCGGCATTGCTGCAGATTCTCACAATAGAATAGCATGTCAAACGATTTAAAAAATCTTTTTTCGCATCCGCATTATAATAACCATTTCTTGCAATTAAATTAAATTTCTCCATAAATTGTTTGTAACAATAAAAGAGGATACAATCGGCCGCTTGGTTATCACGACCTACTCGACCACTTTCTTGACAATAATTGACAAGAGAGTTCGACATTTCGGTATTGATTACAAAGCGCGTATCATTTCGTATTTTCCTAAAGATAACCGAAATGTTTCTAAAAAATTGAGATTAAAAACAGTTTAATATTTTACTTACAGGGCAATGATTTTGAGTCTCAAAAACTTATAACCAGTTCTTTGATGGGGACCCTCAATTGTACCCTACTTTTGTAATTTTAACTGTGATAATGATTAGTTAATGAACTGAATAGTAAGTATCTTTAAGAATGGACTTCCAGTAAGCGGATAAAAAAAGAATGGTCAAAAAGAAAAATTTTGTTATTTATCTTTGGGGACATACAAATATCAGTTATTTGAAAATCACTCATATGTGAAAGTTTTTAAAGACCTGGTACATTTCCTGATCACCTGATCACTTAATGCATTTCCAAATGCATTTTTTCAGTTAATTAAAATTAAGTTGAATACGATAACTAACTATTCTAGGTCCAGGCTAAGTGCAGAATTTTTATTAGAAAGAAAGAAAGTGATGTGGAATTCTTATTTTGAGAAAGGTTTATTATAAGAGTCATCATAATTAATTTGTGTTATTTAAAAGTGTGGGGTGGAATGGAAGTCCTTCCTAATTATATTTTTTGGAGAGCGAGCAGTTCTTCGGAATTAGAGTCATTAGTGACCGTAGGTTTGGAGAATTTACCCGGCAAGGCCCTTATAAGGCCCCATATTTTATTCGCGCCCATATTCGGCAAAATTGAGCAACACAGTTCCCTGAATGATTTTTCTTTTGATTTGATATTTTCTCTGAGTCATTGTCACTTTCAATCTTATTTTTGCCGTATATACTGAACATTTTTATGATTCAAAAAATTTGAAATATTATTTTACTTCTTACCGAACTCTTGTATTCAAAGAAACTTACAAATTTGTGCTTTTTCAGCGGAAATTACATCCAGGGTGAAAGCTGAGGATGAAGAGAGTTGTTGTTCGACTTGCAGTACATCGAGCAGTTCCGATGAAGCATCAGCCTACACTTTACCACCAAGACGTGCCTATGGTGGCGTGAGGATTTCTTATGTGCCAAATGATACTGTTGCTTGTGCTCGACGTCGAGCGCCATCCACTGATACTTCTTGTCATAGTCAAAAGGACACTGAAAAATGTGTTTTATCTTAATGAAAAATGCATTTATCTCAATTATTTCACATTCTACATGAATCGCCATTACATACAGGATTAATAGTTGACTCAGAAAGTTTTTTTAATTGATAAAAGATTAGGAACCCTAAGAGAATTAAATGCAAAATAAAACAATCTTTAGTACAAAACAAACCACATATCTTCTTAAAAAATATATGAGTGTATCAGTCTAAAGTCTCCTGTTATCTTAATTCTAACAAAGACATTCAATTCTTTTAAATTTATGAACTTTTTTGATACATTTTTAAATGTTCCTAGGGCTCAACTTACAAACTGAAAGGAAATTTATCTATTTGGGAAAATACTTTTTTCCTCGGACGGTGCCAATTATAAAAAATAGACTGTACTGTGTCGAATTTAAAATTATTTGTAATATATGTAAGATTGTACATATCTTTTTCGTACTAATAAAAATTATCATTCATGTAAATAGTGTTTAAGCTTTAGTTATATAAATTTCTCTCTAAATTATTATTTTCTATGCGGTATTAATCGTCCGAATACGCATTGGATCAATTTTATCGACAAAGAGTTTTTCATCGAAAAAATGTTAGATAAATTTGAAAAATGTGCAGAATGAAACATTTTGATGAATTAAAAAGAATAAAAATCACTACTATATCATTTTTAAATGGAGAAAAACATAAACTTAAAGTTTTAACTTACACAAACTGTTTAAACCATAATTAACGGCAAATGGAAGATCTCTGAGATTTTTAGGTTATGGGAGACTTCCGATCCTTCCGATTATCACGCGACAAAATACGACACTGATTATGCGTGAAATTAGTAAACAAACTAATTTTTAACCACTTTTTCTCTAAACACAGACACTTTTTACAAAATATGTCAACGAGTATTTTCTAAAATACAATAATCCAAAAAATTGTTTAAATCCGAGCGAAAACGCAGTTTTAAAATGTACAATGTAAAGTAATGACAGAACAGACAGCAAGAAGCGGTTTACTTCCAATCGCCAGAAGAGGGCAGAAGAATGCAGCGAGCACAATGGTCCAGCTGTCATATTCTCAGCATTATATTAATGTCCAAATTTATATTTTACAACCGCGTTTCAACTTGAATTTAAACAATATTTTGGATTATTATTATTATCATCTATTGCTGCGTACATAAATAGATAAACTAGTCTTGAACAATAAATTTAAATATTCATGAATTTTTCACAACTTTTTCACTTTTTATCAATGCGCAGAATATCTAAATTTATCAACTGCGCATAGGTCCAAATCGAAACATCACCGATTAAGGCCCTATTATTTTTTATTTTAATATACCTCACCTCACTTTTTTACAGAAATCAAGATGGTTGCACCTCTTGTATGAATATAGTCTTGGTTACTGTTTTGACATGTTTTTAAACTATATTTGTGCGATTTGTGCTAAAAATGGTTTAGTGAAAAATTATTTATATTCCAATAGTATTACAAAAATTGGTTTGTTTTATAAATGAAAGTGATATTATTCGACCATGGTTGAGGTTATATATACAGTATTCTAATTCTGCAGCTGATAAAAGATTAAAGGCTTCTACTTTGCTATATAGGCAAATCGTCTGGTTTTGGTAAAAATCTGCGATGGTTCAAGTAGGTATTTAACGTGTAACATTCGCAGTTCCGCATTCAGATACAGTTTCCATTCCCATGTTTTGTTGATTTATCTAACAACGAAACAACTTTCGATTTCTCAGATGATTTTGACAACACCTATATAAAACTTCCTTTTGACACGCAAGTGCAAAAAAAACTCGACGCCTCCCGCTGATAAAATTTCTTTTTGAAAAACGAATGCAAGATCATTCTTATTCAACTTTTAGTACAAGATAATTCTTTTTCGAGTAGAAACTCTTCCCTGTAATAAAATATATATGTTTATTCAAAATTCTAATTGATTGCTTTTCTCTATTTTTACCCCCAAAAAAATACGATCAGCGATTTTAACAACTCGAATAGGCGAATCCATGGATTTAAATAACGAATTTATTATCAAAAGCAAATTTCATAAAAAAATAAAAAGTGTGTTAAAAATTCACATGTAATCAAATCATAAATAATTAACAATTTGCTGTCCAGCATTTAATGTGATATTTATCTATTTTTCAAATTAAAAAAAATTATACGTAGAAGTAAGAACTGTTGTAATTTAAAAAAGCAACGGTTATAATGTTAGTTTATAATATGAACAGTATGTTTAATTTGTTAAAACATTTTTTTAACTGTAACTTTTAAGTTAATTAACGTTTGATTAAATTTTATTTTCCTTTTTTTAATAGAAAAATGGTAATTCTAAAAATTCTATACATACAAGAATGATAAAAAATCCTGTTCAATATATAGTTTTAAAAGCAACTGAATTGAAAATCAATCAAAACTTAAGCGCAGCACCTCATTGCTGAAGAAAAAAGTCTACAAGTGACATTCGGTTTAAGGTCGCTTTTCCCGTAATTATGCAAATAAAAAACAACCTAAATACAAATGAAAGTTATAGTTTGTACGGTAGAACAGAGAATGCATAAAAATGGGACACAAATGAAGTTCAAAAAATAATTAAAATTAGATATAAAGTAAACTACATAGTTTTAACAGTTTTCTCGAAAGTACCAAATTGGATACCAAAAATTTTAATTACAATGTTTTATGAGATTAAAAATTTCATCGGGAAATAATTCTTTGATAAATACAATTAGTGTTCTCTAAAGTTAGAAAAAATGTTTGAATTAATTCGATGGAATTATCGGTTAAGTTTGTTAGTGAAAGAAAAAAGATAGGTAAAGATTTACGAGAGTGCTTTGTATTTAGAGAACGTAAAAAAATTAAAATAAGTATATTAAAAAAAATTAAATTCGTTGATTTGAGGGTACCGAAAAATATCTTAGATTAAAAACACTTATTATCAATGATAAAAAAAAATTATAGTGCGGTTGAGACTGTCTAATAAATATCAAATCAAAATGCTTATGGATGGTAGAACTAAAATTGAATTTGTCAATGCAATAAAATGTCATAAGTGTGAATTAGTAATTTCTGAAAATCTGTTTCATCTGTTGGTCAAACAGGAGGAAAGAAAAACTTATATAAGGCAGGATGAAGATGTGAAGGTAATAAGAAATGAATGGATGAATATACTCGGTATAACGGATGTAAACGGTAGAGTAGAAGAGTTTATTTGTTTATTTAAAAAAAGCAATTTGGTTCACTTCAAAATAACTGACTTCGGGATTAATTTCAATACAATTTCAATTCCATAATAATTTACCCCAAATTGAAATTAAACTTATTGCAGTTATACTAAACATCGAATATATTATTTAAAATCCCTGTTTAAAATTATGTGCTGCAAAAATTTTAACAATTTATTTGTGGCCGACCAAAATGCGTCCGTATTATTCCTCGATGAATTCGTATCCAAAAATCTTTAATGCCACAAGAACCTATACGGAATCCCATGTAGATTCCTACGTGGGTACCTATACGTGGGAATTTTCAGTAGGGAAAAGGAGTGGTCTAATTGAAACTATCGGATAAAGACGCAATCGAACTTGATTATATAGTTGTTGAGAAATTCTTTAAAACAACAAATTTACATTTATTTGTATGTCTAAAAAAGTACACAAAATACCTAAAACTAAAAAAAAATAATTATCACACAACTGATTGAAAATAAAAGAAGAAAAAAAATTCAGTCTATTCGAGAGGTATGCCTTGGCCAGGATGATCGGAGCATGAGTAGCCTAGAAAGAGCCTTATAATCCTGAGAGAAGGGATAGGTGGCTTAAAGAGTGGGGCCCATAAAAATCTCTTGTACATATAGGTAAGAATAAGGTGGGAAGAGAGTAAGTCTTCGCTCTCAAAGCAAGTTTGTAATGCCAGCGCACCGAAGGCAACCGAAGTCTACCGACTCGTTTCGAAACTTTACACCAAGCCAAGAATTCCAAAGTATTCAATTTAGTATTGGATTGTTGCCCGTCACGTTCATTTATAATTCAAGTTTGTCTCAAGTTATGAAAATTCTGTGAAACGCGTGCAGGACGTTTCGCTACTTGCTACCAAAATGGCCGCGTCGTGATGAGTTCCCCGGTGCTTATACTTTAAAAATTTTAACGTGGCTTTTCCTTAAATTTTCCCCTTCAAAAAAAGAAAAAACAAATCTCGTGTTGGTGATAGTGGTACCAGAGTGAAGATCTAAATAAGGATTATAAAAGGCAGGTGAACAGCAAAGTCTTCCTTCTCTCGGTAAATAATTTGCCTTTCTCTTTTTTCTTCATTTTTTTATAGCTCAAATGACACAACATTTTGCCTTAACTTTGCGCCGCTATTCATAAAACCAATCCGTGCAAAATTGACAAGCTTACAGGAAATGCGTAAATTCCTAACCGTATTTCAAGTTTAATATCTCAACATTATCTTTCATATCCAATTCTTAAAAATAATAGCAAATTCACTCAAAATAAGGATCATTCATTTAAAAATTCATGAAACTACAAACATTGTTAATTTTAGAAACCTTCTTTTACACTTGCAGTGGAAAAAATTAAGCAGAAGTTGTTTCTCATTTTTGCCTGCAAAACTGCGTTGAGATATTGAATATATTTAAGAACAAGTGTCATAATTTTATGTGCAATTTCAAACACTTTTGTATTGCTTTTTTTTGTAATATTCTGCACAATTACATGATTCCTGTTTTAATACATTAGAAAGTGCATTTCTTTTCAAATTATACTCGGAAAGCTATAATTCTTTTTATACACACATTTTTATCGTTTTAATCATTCCATCGTCTGTTGCGCGTTGAAAGTAAGAAAAAATAATAATAAACACAATTTAACGGAGTAATTATGATTATATATGATATACATTTAGTATAGTTTTAATATTTAATCTCAATGTATTACGTAAAAAATTGTTTTCTCGTTTTCATTCACAGAATAAATATATAAATGTAGATTGTAGAAGAAAAGGTCGGCGTACGGCGCAAGAAATTTTCTATAAAGTTTAATCTGGAATCTTCGGAATATTTATACTTGCGGTGAAACTCGCGGTAGTTGATTTCCGCATGCCAGAAAATATTTAATTCCAAAGTTTTAGCGAATATTGCATAGTTTAGTTTGAATATTGATTAGATGATGTATTGAGAGAATAGAATTTTTCGAAAATTTGGAATGAATATGGTTTTGTTTTTTGAAAGTATCAAATTGATACTAAAGGTGGATCAGAAATTGATGCTGAAAATTTGGGGTGATTTTTGATTTAATCGACGTTTTTTGGTATCAATTTGTTGTATTTTGATACTTTTTAAGTTCTTATTGAAGCTAAAAGCGAGGCTTAAAGTGAAGCTAAAAGTTACCAACATATTTACGTAATGAATGACTTTTTTATCAACAAATATTTTCTACAAAAAATACTGTTCAATATTTTCTTAAAACTTTGAATTAGATCATGTTTTAAAACAAAATATTAAGAAGGGAAGTTATTTATTATTACAGTTTCACGGATTACTCCGGAAATTAGCTTTAGAAAATGTTTAGCATGAGACTTCTTCTTCAGTGTGGGGGCATCGTTGCATTGTAAAGAAATTGCTTCTTATGACACTCTTGGGTTGCAGATGTCATTAACATATACGTATTTATACATAAAGCTGACGTACCTCTTGTAAAGATATTGCCAACACGATTTCTTCAAGGATGAGAGAAAAAACAGTGAAGATAGTAATTTTGGTTCTATATAGTCTGATGAGTGTAAAAACTACACACAGATATTGTATGTTAATTATTGTGTAAATGAAAAAACTCCTCCAACATCCGGATTTTCAGAATTAGAATTTTCTTCACATGTCTCGGTGTGATCCATCGAAATCCTACTGGCATGTTAAAAAAATCTTTTTTTCCAAAAAAGCCTTGTATTTTTTTACGACATTTTGAAATATTCACTAGAGATAGTAGGAGGTCATCTTTCTTCACGTTGATAAATTTTTTAATTTACGTAAAGTGGCCTAGTAGCATTTTCTTTAAAATTGTTATTAGGATTTATTTATACCCAAATAACCGGTTTTTAGAATAACTCCTAAAATACCCAAAATATTACATTTCATTTAAATAAAAAGATTATTAATTAAATCATTATAATCAGTTGAAGAATCTCTTGAATCAAAATTCGGTGACCTTACATTCCTAACAGCAGCTTTAAAAAACAAATGAATCCTAATAGACCTTTAGAACTACTGCGCAGAGATATTTTTAAATATCAAATAAGATTATTAGATACCTATTTTCTTAAAAGTCTGAACATCAAGGTAAAACATAAGTAACTTTTACTATAATAAAATAAAGCCTAAATTGTTTGCTCATTTCTTATACCAACTTTAACTATATTTAAATAAATTCAAATTTTTCATAATCCAATATTTTTAGTATTCTATTTCAATTATATTTCTCAAAAAATTCAAATACATAGGTACAAAAATAAGTTTTAGAATAATTTTTAACATTTTGGAGAAAAAAACCGTGATCACGATTCTAACATTTTTAAACATACAATATTACAAAAAGTATACAGGAAATATTAAATGCCCAAAAATCCGATTTCCAATAGACCCGTTTGGACAGAAATCGTAAAAGCGGTTAAATAACTACATAAAAAATTTTTTCTCTCCCTAAAGCATATATTTAACAACTATTTTAAACTCTCATTAGGATTCATTATATTCTTAAGGATTCGAAAATGAATAAGTTCTTAATTTGGTCAGGTAATTTTAAAAACAGTATATAAATATACTTAATAGTCGTTAATTATTATTATCTATTTGAGATATTTTACCCACAGTATAGAATTAGTAAAAGTACTTTTTAAACATGCGCATACATTATTCCATACAAACAAGTTAACATTTTCCCAAATTTAAAGAAAGTTTTTGAAATTTTGTTTAACACCCGATTTCTTCGTAAATAACAGAGAAGAACTTGTTAATTTGTTTCGCGTACTTTCGGGGTACTCTCGACAATTATTTACTTGCACAGAAAGTCAAAGTAACAAGAGTATAAAAGAATCAGTGAATTCAAATCAAATTCACTTTCTCCCTTATACTCTCTTGGCCACTTGTTACTATATTATATATTGCAAAACAGAAACAGCCTTTATGAAACAAGATTCTTGCGTGTTAAGAACTCAAAATTCAAATTATTTTTAAAATATATAGAAAATTTTAAACGATCTGATTAATTTATGATATATGATAATTACGAAAGTTCAAATCTGACCTAAAAATTCAAAGATTCAAAATGGCTGATCGAAAATGATTACATATATGTCAACGCATTATTTGTTTTGTGTCCTGTTTTCTCCTATATATTCTGTCTTCACCTTACATCGGGTGGGGAAGCGTACCATTTTGAATTTTTAATTTTGAGGTCAGATTTGAATTCATGCAGCGACCCTGAAACCCCTTTATTTCAAGTATTTGAAAGAATCCCCATTAATTAATAAATATTTGAGGTATACGTACCAATTAAAAGTTTACAAATTAGAATTTAGTAACTCTATGAATAACTTTGGGTTACAAATAATATGAATATAGAAAATTTCATGATCGTTGCTTAATTTTCGATGATTATAATAATTCTCCAATAATACAAAGATATATTCAGAATATCGAAACCGACAAAAGATGTTTCTTGGGATTTAAATTTTTTGTACCTTTTTGATATTAAGACTGTCTGTTTTGAACAAACTCTTCGAATGATTTTTAAAAATAGGATAAATTTTTTTCAAAATAATCCATGTCGACAACAATAACAAGCACCATGTTCAATATAAGAAACGTTTAATTGAATGTAGAAGCATTGTATAAAAAACGATGATTACATTAAAGAGAAGTAATTGTTAATAAAAAACAAACAAATCTTGTTTGTCGTAAACAAACGTTTATTGACATAACAAGCCTTATTTGTGATAATTCAAGATATATGACAAGAAAAATTTAATGAAAATTATTAAATATGTACAAAGATGCAAATGAATGATTTTATTGAAGCATAATTTTCAAGTTCAAGGAAAATGACCGATAGGTCAAAACTTATTGATTATATAATTAAAATATAACATTCAAGTTTAATATATTCGATTTTTTTCTTTTTATTTCCTTAAAATAATAAAATCTAAAATCAAACATTTTTTCTCTTCTATCAAATTATGTACAGAACATTTGTACAGGATATCCCAGAAACATCCGTTGCTATTAGGATTGTGCCCAATTATTACCTTCACATTACACTTGATAAATATTAAAATGATCAATATTTATTTCGTTCATAATGTCAAACAACTGCACGAATTGTCATTTCTTATACCGCATGCGAGAGAAAATGTCAAACGCGAGAACTGAAATGTCAAACTCAAATTTAAGACAATTAGATTTAAAAGTAAAATTTTTTCTTCCAACAACAATATAAATATAGATATATACATGCCTATATGTAGTACGTAATATTTCCTTCAATTTCTTCAATGTAAGTTATTAAAAATTATTTTCTACTCCTATAAAGTCATCCAGAGGACATACAAATTCTTTGATATTCAAAGGACGTTCAAAGGAAATCCTGTAATATCTCCTCTTTTAGACATCCTAAAAATATATACATTACAGAACGTCCGGCTCGAACAGTGTGCATTTTTAAAAGTTAATACACGTAATTTTTTCAAGTTAAAAATTATAATCAAAATAGCAAAAAAAAATAACAATTTTTTTCTGCAAAATATAGTCAGCTTTAAATTGTCGCATAACAAAAATAAGTATGGACATGCATAAAAAAATATACAATCGATGATCCTGTATGCTAATGAATGCAATATTTCAGGAATTAATAATTAACTGTAAATTTTTTTTAACTTTAGAAGAAGAGAGAATTCTTTAATAACATTCTATAAAGCGACAAAAAAACAATAAATTGTTGCCGGTAGGTAGATGCGGTTAATTTCGAATAGTTAACTTTGGGGTCGTGGGTTCAAATTCTGGCGTTTGGAATTTTTCATTGATAGATTTATGTAGCCATGTATCACTTGTATTCTATGCGCAATTTCAAATAATATTCTTTTTATAGTTTTTAGATGTATGCTTTATACAAAAGCGCTCGATTATTAATATCTATGCGTGAATTTTTTATAAAATGTTAAAAATAATATTAATTTAGAAAAAAAATGGAAAATTTAAATAAAAATTTATTTTTGCTTCCTCTTATATAAAGGAAGTATTTAATGTTATATTCAAGTGAAGAATTTCCGAATAATCGAAATTTTACGTAAAATTGAATTGTAAAGAATAATGGATTTGAAAATACTCATGAAAAACTTTTTAAACATTAATAATTAATGTAAATAAGAATTTTAGTTAACAATTATTTAGAAAATAGTAGTTGAATGAAAAGGATGAAAATAATATTTAAGAGTTTACAGTAATAATATTCACATGTTTTCAAATAATGATTTTATCACACAGGCATCCTTGAATTATTATATAAAACATGAAGAAATCGATCACTTAGAGTCAAAGACTCGGATTGATTGATGTCTTCATGTTGTATAAAAATATTCTTATAAGTTGTTGAATTTCAAAATGGTTTAAATTTTAATGTTTTGAAGAATTTTAATTCCTATGAAAAAAAATAATAATAATAACGATTAAATATTTATTTGAAACAAAATTATTGTTTTCGAATAATTTTACACAATTTAAGAAATTCGTAAATAAATTTAAGATCACTTTTTACATCTTATTGAAAATTCTATTAGGTATATATAGTTGCTTATTTTCCAAAATTTATTTACTCTTTTTTGCTTTAAAGTTTAAATATATTATTCATAAAGATTTCTCAATATTTATTGTTACATGTAACAAAATTTGACAGTTTGAGGTTATGTATTTTGTTTTTAATTTTCAGCACTCCGGTTTGTTTCGAATTTTATTCCTATTTTAGTCGATTCATGATAATAACTGATTTATCAGTATCGTTCGACTTTCGGTAAAGAAAATTCAATATTTAGACGTTTCTGAAAATGACAAGTTGTTAATACTGATCTTAGTTTCAAGACTTGTTTAATTTCAGCTCGTTCTTAAAATTCCAATGTTAAGACACTATTAGTATATTTTGTGTTAGTGTATTAAATTAACATTCCAGAAAACTTGCGTGGAAAATATGATGATTTTCTTCTAAAAAAAAATCACCTACATACATTATGTGCAATGAGGGGTTTTTTTTTCGTAAATCACTAGTTATGATCTTGTCGGAATTCGCGTCCTTGGGCTTGGCATCCTCGGCATCCGCTCAGCCTATGGCACTCGTCATTCCACGCTAAACTCCATTCTATTCCACTCCACTATAGCTCTTTACTATATCTATACACGAACGGAGAAATGTGTGGATGAAGGAAAAGTTGCGCTGTCCAGGTACGGATGATCGCATAAGAAATATACATTTATGAGATAGGGAAAAGTCATTGAACCCTAAAGTAAAATCTCAAGAAAATTGTGTGGTTTCTTTTTTACTACAGTTTCTTCAATACTATATATAAATAAAAAAAATATTCTAATACAATTGTAAAATTTGTTTACTCTGTTATTGTGAGGGGGGGAGGGGGGAAATACTTATTGCGCGAGAACTTGGATTATTCAATACACATAATCTAATATGTCCCAATTACGAGATTTTAAAATTCTGTATTCAATTTATTAATCAGCATTTCTTATTCATTTATTTTTATTATATCCAGCTGTCTGCTGTTTGCTATTTTACTGTTATTATTTAACATACATTATTTTTCTGTTAGAAACAAATTGAAAAAAAGAAAATAAGTACATAATTGAAAAAAATAATAAGTAAATAAAAGAAAAAATAAATAGTAAGTAAATAAAAGAAAAAAATAAATAATAGGTAAATAAAAAAATAAGTAAATAAAGAAAAAATAAATAAAAATAAATAAATAAAAAAAGAAAAATAAATTAAACAGAAAATACAGCAACACGAAAAATAAGAAAGTTTAACAAAAACATTGAAGTGTTTTCACTCCGTGACATGAAGTACCTTTATTAATTAATTTTTAAACTGTAAAAGTAAACTTTTTCATTAACTAAGATATGATCGAGTGATAAAGTCATAATTTTTATATACATTAAATATGAAAGCAATTTAACATTACAAAAAAAAAGACATTTTCCTTTCTTTATAGTGATTTCCCAGATAGCCCACACGGAGAGAAATCGTCTGCAATTATTGCACAAAAGTCACTTGTGCACTTTTTTCATACACTGGAAAGACTTTGACGAACTTCAGTATTAAAGAACCCCGCAGAAAATATATTATTTTTCGCTCAAAAAATTCGAAATTTATAAAAAGAAATTCACTTGAAAGCGCAAAATTTACTTAACAATATTGTTAAAGTCGATGCGAATTTTTCACTGAATCTTTGCGTGTAAAAAATCACACCTTTAGCTAACAAGATTTCCCAAAGACGCAACTTTTCAACAATATTTTCGAAATCCCATATTTCTCCTCATTTTTCTGAAATAACATATATATATATACATAAAACAAAGGAAACTTGAAAAGAGACTTTAATGCTTCCTGAACCGATTTAACATGTAGTTATGATACTTAGGATGATAGTAATTTTCGTTTGCGATGAGAAATATTTTTCGCGTATACGATATAGAGAAGCAATAGGTAACAATGATGTCTTTATTCTTTAAAAATCTTATTCTCTGCGCTCTGGTGGGAAATTCTTTTACAGCTTCTTTTGTACTCACTGGATGCTCTTCTTTCGAGGATAACTTAAGACACAAATTTTTTTTTTTATATTCAAGAAAACAATGCGGTTTTCATCACTACGCGAGTATTACGAATTTTGTGCGCGATGATCTAAATATATAAGCAAAGACAAAATTTTTATTTCGCATAGAAAATCGCGGAATTGTAGAGATGTAGGACTTTTCCCTCAGTTGTGTCATTTTCACATTACATAAAAGTTTAACACTTAATAAAAAATTTTCTCTGTTGCTTTAACTTTCACTTGAAAATACTAAAGGTAGTAAAAAAAATGAAAATGGTATTTTTTATTTTGTCAATTGAATTAGGAAGCGTGTGTGTGTCCCAACCGGAATTTATTGGAACAGTTAAATTAAAATTCAAAAAGTTGAAAATTTTTATTTATTGATAATTGAAGTAGATTTCTAATAAAAAATTTAGAAAACGAATCATTAATCCAGATAGCGTGATAACTATCAAAAACTTTTAAGGAATATGTTGAGTACCCCGCTGGAATGTTTTAGGAATAATGTTTATTGATTCGGTATCGGAAGGCATGAATATCCCGTAAAGCTTATTAGTTTGAATATTTATTAGATAGAATTTTCATAAACCTGAGTTAGAAAAATTCGATTTTCAATCAATTTTCATACAGTAAACATTTTATATACTTATAGCAGAATTTAAGGTCATGGAATTTTTACCGTAATTTTAAAAATGTGTCAAAATGTTAATTTAAATTCCAAATTTTAATTAACATATTCTTTTTATTCAGGGGAATAATGTTTTTAGATTTTTTGAAAATATTCGAATTTCCGCAAAGAATTTTATTAATACTTTGAAAATGATTGGATTTTTTTATTAGCATCTATGTTACTCGTGAAAATCATTGATTTTGGAGTGAATTTTATTAAAACTGAATATAATTAAACTTCAAAGCTTTGAATTTTGTTTATATTTGTGTAAAGATAATTGTAATGTTGACTGAAATTAAAAAAAAAATTTTTTTCAGAACAATTGAATTTCTGAAAAGAATTTTAATATTTACTAAGATAGTTGAATTCTTTCAATAAGAATCGTCTTAAAAAATTTTTAAATTCAAACTAATTGCAACAGAATTGAAATGATTGAAGTTAAGGAGGAATCTGATGGACAGTCAAATCAAAAGTTAATCCAATGCCATAATTTCGTAATTTAAAAGAAAAACATAAATTAAATTTTAAATTCGTCTCGATGGGAAGACGAAGAATTTAATTTTGAATATATTTAAAACGATTAAAAGAGTTGCAATTGAACAAAAAATATAATTTCCTGTCGATGAGGAACATTAATTAACTTTTATTTTATGTTGCAAGAAGCATTCATTATTGGAAAAAAATTATAATTTTTATTAAAATATAACTTCAAAATGCCCTTACGCTTCGACAAAACGGAATTTAAATTTAATTTTACTTTTAAAAATTTTTAATTAAGATTCGATTAGGTTTCTTTAGTATTTCCAAAAGTCTAAACAGAAAAGTTTTTAAATGTTATTTTTCTCGTCTTTTAAAATAGTGTGTAAATTGTAAAATGAGCCTAATTGGGGTTACAAAGATAAAGTCAATGAGCCTACTAAAGTTTAACGGGGGAATATTTATTTAAAACCCAAGAAAGAAAGAAGACTTGACAACTTGACTTGAGTATACATCGGATTTTACAAATTTGAAAATTGAATAACGGTTAGAACTGGTGGTTATCTTAATCTCCGATCTTTAGTGTAAAGATATGATGAGTTCGTTGCGGGTTACCAGGTCCTTTCAATGGTAATTTGTAAAGACTGGTTGTTGTCACTAATGATGATAGGTTGTATTCTTTTCAAAACAAACTTTCATACTTTTTGAAAACACATAATGGTCAATTTATTTTCACGAGACTTTTGTATACCCAATAGATGTAAAAATTAAGTTTTCTGTTCAAGAGACTTTAGATTGCAGAAACCTCGAAATTGAACAAAAGAAAACCAACAATTGGAACTAAATGGGTTAATATTTGTATTATCATTATCGAGTTATTTTTCACCAATTATTCCTCTTTAGAAAATTATTTTCATACGGTTGTGGATTTTAAGTATAATTTTACTACAAATAAAAGCTACTTGTAAAAAATTTTTAAAATGTTGCATATCTTAAATTAAGGAACCTTTTATGCCTTGAAAGAAGACTTTATATTTTTCCTGTGATAAATCACATGGGAAATAAAATTAGAATTTCATATTAACTGAACTATCCATGTTTATAAAGTTGTTAAATCTCTCCTCCGTAACAGCGAGCAATGAGCAAAATTTATTAAAACACGAGTTGTTTGTTTCCTCCTGCATTCTAATTAATTCATTTATCTTGAAGTATCTCTATTTTTCTATTGATTCATAAGGAGATAAAGCGAGATATTTTAATATTATTTTCTAGAATTAAATTACCTGTATTGTACATCACTACAGATTCCATTCTGTAACCGGTTATAAAATATAAAAGTCGTATAAAATTTCATCAAACTTATAGGTATTTAAAAATTAATGGAAAATTAAGCAATACTTTCAATGGTCTTTTCATTTTATATTCGGTCTTTATTCATGCTTTTATTATTTATACAATTTTTTGAGTCCTAGTATAATTTTAACTGCTATAAAATCCTATACAATTTTCATGCTTATTTCGCCTCTGTTGCCAATGTCTAAAATATTGAAAAATTCAAACCTGGTGACTATTTTTCGAAAGGGGACATTTTTAATAACAAAAATCTGTGTTCTGGAAATAATACTATTGAAAAGCTTGAGGGCGTAATAATTTTTGTGTAAAAGTGATAGAAAAAAATTGATAATACATGTTATCGATAATTAAAAAATTGGAAAAGTATGACCTAAAAATAGAAATATAAATAGAGGTGTATAATAAACAGGTAGGCATACTAATCGCTGCGTGGTATGACACATGAGAATAAACGATTAAACGGTACGAATAGCGGAAAAGTCACGTTAAAACAGCAGTGTTGCCCACCACTATCATTATAGTGGTGCAGCATAACGTTAAATTCACATGAGTGGACTTTCGTTATTGTTGGTAATATTTTTTTCTCAGTATACAGTTTCGTTTTATCAAAGAGTTTTATTTTTTTCTTCTTTTTTATGAAAAAAGAAACTCTAATGTATATAATACCTTGTAAGTCTGATTTATACACTATTGTTTAAAAATACGCGCACACTCTGAAAACTAATTTTCAATATACTTACAAGAACATAATATTTTTTAAAGGTCCATTAATTAAAAATATCAAGTCATAAATATTTTTTAATTGCATACAATAAACCATGCTCCTTTCTAATATTTTGTAAAGTGAATTTCTATTTTACAATATAAAAGAAATTTATTTTTAAAATATACATTGAGAATATTTTCAAGTCCGGTTGGATTTTAAATTTTCATTTTTAAATTTGTTTTGGTAAAAGGACGAAGATTTATTAAAGTGAATTTCTATTTTGCAATATAAAAAAAGAAAATTATTTTTTTAATATACATTGAAAATATTTTCAAGTCCGGTTGGATTTAAAATTTTCATTTTTATATTTCTTTTGGTAGAAGGATGAAGAATTTAGTTTTGAACATTTAAAACGATTGAAACTTTGAATAAAAAACGCAATTTTCTGGCAATGAGAAACATTTGTTAAATTTTAAATTATGTTATGTTACATTAAATTTTTTATTATTGACAAAAAACTTGTATTCAAATATAACTTTAAATTATTCAACATTGTTTTTTTTAAACTTTGAAACATCTTAACGAAGATATTTATAGAATTTTATATGTTTGTAAATACTTATTTTATTCATTCTTCCATTTTTAATCAGGAATTTATAGCAAAATAATGTTTGGTTCGGATTGGAAAATTTAGGTAATAAAATTTCAACTCGTGAACTTTGGATATAGAAATAATGTTTGTATATTCAATATTATAATAACTCACCAAATCAGTTAATTTTATCATAAAAAATGTTGTATGTTTATATAGCTTATGTAATATGAATTTTACGAAAGCTTTTTTATTGCTCAAATAAAATTGTTTAAAACTTGTAATATTTAGAGAGACAATAGTATTATTTATTTTCTAGAAGTGAAAGTATTCTATGGAAATGCTCTAAAGAAATTCCACTTTGAATGCAAAATTTTTCTTCACTGCGGGATTTGAATTTAAATACTAAATTATTTTTTAATTTGTAGCTTTTTAATTTATATTGGTTTTAAATTCGCAGACATTAATTTTTAACAAGAAAAAAAATCTGTTTTGTTCCAGGTTCATAAAAAACTTGACCGTTTTTTTTAAATGAAATCATCATTGAAGAGAATAAGGAGACGATCCCCATGAATCGGACTTGTCGAAGAGTGACAAATGTAAGCTGGTTCGCCGAGGAGAGTTTGTTCATGTAGCGAATAATTGGAGGCAGCCTTGAGTAGTTGTTGGAAATAACGAAAAGGTGGGAAAATATTGCTGATGATAAGATGACTATCAGGTTAGTGATGCGCGCGGTGTTCCTACTTTTGTTGGGATTGGCGACCCAATGGACGGAAACACGTGCTCATGTTGCTCTTACGTTTCCACCAGCTAGGAAATATGACCTCGACTTTCTGGACAACGCTAGAACACCTGGCCCATGTGGCATGCCTCGAGGTTAGTTCACTTATTATTATCAATCATGCAATAATGTAACAGATACCTCTCAGGCTGTGGAGAAAAACTTTAATGCTCTTAAATAGAATTTCAGTTATTTCCAATAATTTTAATTGGCAGCTTGTTTTCTAGGACAGATAAGTAGCTATAATTTACAGCTCTTTTTGCTTCAAAACAACTCAAATGCAAAAAAAATTCTGTTTGTTTATGCAAAAAATAATCCTTTGGGGCAAAAGATTATAAACTCTGTTAGAAAACAATTGTTTTAGAAAAGATAAAGTTCGCTAAAAAAATAATTTTTGATTATTTGGACACGGACTTAAATCTTCTCGACCAAGAGCATTAAAAATATTTCGTAGAAAGTACGTCGATGAGAGAAATTTTTAATGTACGCCCGGGGTGTGAAAATTTTTGCGTCCTACAATTCTGGAAGGCAGCTCTCTTTTTTTAGGCGCATGAAGTAGCACCGTTTTGGTAGACACATGCTTGTCCAAAAAGAACGAGGCTCGTACGTTTGGTTCGATCACTTTCCCAAAAGTGGAGGAACACACGCACTTGTAGTGCCGAACCAACCAATCATTTCCCTCGCTTAAGTGTGTTACCTTGATCAGTGCGAGGAATCTTCGGTAAAAAATTATGTAGTACTCGCACAAGAGTTTTTTTGTTGTTGTTGTATTTAATGTGGAAAAAAAATTAAAATTGATGGAAAAAAATAAATTTTTATGAGTAATGTAATGATTTAATTGTTGGTTTCTAAAATTTTCTATTCTCTCTGCCTTCTTTTTTTTATATATATATGAGAGAATGAATATACGAAAAGTCCAGTGTAATCTATGTAATTAATAGAAAGAAGGAAATTCTGTAACGAGACAATCCAAACGAAAGCTATTCTACATATATGGAGCCTTATGACCATGTGTCGAGGTTCTTCGCACTCTCAACAGTGAAAGTTGCTTTGAATCTGGGTCCCCACTTTTGCTTCATGTTGTTCTCACATATAAACAGAATCAAAGTATTCAAGTATTTCACAGACTACGATTATGTAGATTTACAATTTCTTGTGCATTTCGAAAAGCAGAACAAGTGGTTTTTCTTTTAAAAAAAACACCTTCAATAAGAAAATAAAAAACTAAAAAAAGAAAATCAAAAAAAATTATTGATTTAACTATTTTTCACTTTTTTTAAAACATTTTCAGCGTAAAGCAAAGATTTGTTTTAAAAAAAATTGCTTAAAACGTTAAAAGAATTAATTTTTTCATTTGGCAATTTTTTTAGTTGATTCAAAAACATATTTTTTACAAAATTACACATTGATTTCAAAATCTACTAATTTACAGATTAAAATTCTGTAAATGTCAGGAAATTTTAAAAAACCTTGAAAAAACATTGAAATGTTAGGAAACTTTAATCAAAGTCCTAAAAAATTGTTATTTTCTAAAGTTATTGGGTTTATTTTTGAAATCTAATTATCGACAGCGAACAGCTCAAAACTATTAAAATATCACGAATTTTAAAACAAATCCTTCAATTTTTTCTATTTTTGACAATATTTTGTTTTAAATAACTTAATTATTTAACAACTATCAATAAATTATTACCTAGAAATGATTTAAAGAATAATTGTACTTAAGTGTCTTAAAATTAATTCAATTTTAAAAGAGTTTACAACTTTCATAAATAGATCAACTTCAAAAGGTATTAATTGGAAATTTTTAGAAAATTTCTGGGAAATTTAAATTTTTAATATACATTTAATTAGAAATTTTACAGAATTTTAAATTTTTGAAAAGTTTTAATATAATTTTTAACAAAATGTTATTTATTTTCAAAAATGATCTTCAATTGAATAATTTCAAATACCTACATTTTATCAAAAATTTCCAAAAGAATTCCATTATTTAAAAAAATCTAATAAAATTCTACGCAAACATTTAATTTAATTTAAAATTCTTTATTAGAATTCAGTTTTAAGAAACGTTTATAATTATTCAATAAATTATTTACTTTTGTATTTAAATAACTGAATTCTTTTAGAATTTTTTAAAATAATTCATTTAAAAATGAATTTCACTTAAAATTTTCTTCAAAATTTCAATTACCTTTATAGACAATAAAATTCTTTTCCAAAATTCAATTATTTTCATAAATAATAAATTTTTTTTAGAAATAATTTAATTTTAAGAAGGTTTCAAACAAGAATTCGTGAAAATCTAAATTTTTCATTATAAGAATTTTGCAGAATTAATTTTTTTGAAAATGCAGAGTTATAGTATTTTTTATTTATCAATAAATTAGTGAATATGTAAAAATAATAATAAATAAATAAAATTTAAAATATATATTGACCGAATAAAAAAAGTAATAAATTTTTAAAAATATATTAAAATATTAAAAAGTATTTATTAAAAAAAGTAAATAAAAAATGTTCAGGAAAATTTTTGAAAAATTGTAATACTTTACATAAAAAATACTTTCACACATTTTAAGAAATCGGTAGATGACTTTCTAAATATTTTAATTCATTCAAATTCTATGGGAATTATTCTTCTACTTCTCTTACAAAAAGCGTTATATTATAAGAATTTACATGTGAATACTAATGTATTCTAATTTGATTTTTGATATCTTATTTAATATTTTTAGTAAAATTTGTGAAAAAGGTTATTACCCTTGTAAATAAATGAAAAATATAGTTAAACAGAAAAATTAGTGATGCAAATAAGTTAGGAGTATTTATGATTAGGTATCAGGAGTCGCTATTTAAGATTTCAAGGTCAATTGCTTAATGAAAAATTTGTTAATTAATAAAAGATGTTTAGAATGTTGAGCAGTTAATTCATAACAATCTCTTCATCTAATTTATAAATAGATCTATTTATAAAAATAATTTCTAAACATTTGTTATAAATAAAAAACTACGAACAGAATATGATTGAAATAGTGTGAAGATTATTCTATGTAACAAAATAATATTTGTGGTTTTTATTTAGTTAATAAAATAATGTAATATGTAATTATATCATTTATGTAATAAATTACATATTGTTTTATATTAATTCTGCTAATTTTCTTTTCAGGGGACACGAAGACCACCTTGTTGTCTGGAAATAGTTTAAATGTAACATGGCATCTTGCATATCCTCATAAAGTGAGTATAATTCTTAGAATTTTTTATTATTTTATTTTTATTTTATTTGAAATTACAAAGTCCAACAGTTTATATGATATGATGATGCGTAACAGTTGCAGTTTGTTAAATAATTAACAACATAGTTCTAACACTGTATTTTAAGACAAGATTGTGTCAATGTTCTAGTATTTTTTCCATACCACAATTTAGTTCTAAAAATTTTTTTTTATTTGCAATAAAGCAGTTAACGGTATGAAATCCGTATTTTATTGAAGGAACAGTTCTTTAACATTTCGCACGTAACTATTCTGTAGGAATAAAAATCGATTATAATACTTATAATAATATTTAACTGGCACTAGCTCTATAAATAAACGCTCTTCTATAATTTAGCGCGAGAAATTCATAAGGAGAAATTTATTTAAAATAATAAAAATAAATATAATCAAAACTATATAAACAGAAATGAATAATGTTGATACATCTTAAAATTACAAAGTATAATCCTCTATTGTGTGAAAAAAAACAAATTTTCTTAAATGTCTGGCTTGTTAACGATTTGTCAACGATTGTGTCAAATCGCTATTAAATAGTGTTAAGTCGATTTGTTCTTACATAATGCGGGATTGTACTTTGAGTCTTAAAGAAGGTGTCAACATTTACTGGCGCATATTAGATTAGCACGTGTGCGATTGCACCAAGAGTGAATTCTTCAAGTCTGCTCCTCAAAATTCCAAAACTTTCACATTGCTTAATTTATATATTTTGGAGTCGTTGATTACAAATATATTCGATGTCAATTTTCGAAAACATGAAATCATGATGAATCAAATATTGAAAAAGGATAGGTGTAATTTGGAAAGTTGAGCCGAACATCAAACCTCTAATCACAGTCTTATAATGATCGAACAAAAAACAAAATCCAATTGCAAGGATGTAAAAAATTTTCTTACTTTGTGACACTAAAAACCAAGTTACAGATTTTATAAAAATTACTATCACTTCAGCTTACATAGCTGAATGATACACCTTAATGATAGCAAAACGAATATTCAGTAAATTCTTCAATTGCCTATAGCCCAGAGGTTCAAAATAAAGGTGCGCCAGCTCTTAGGATTGCGTATTTATGTTATATGTTACGTTCCACAATTCCGCATAAATATAAAATTTCCTAGATGCGTTTAAACCTTCTTAATATTCAAAATCGACCCATTATAGTAACATTAAAGTAATATCACCATGCAATATATGTTGCATTATTTGTCTGCATAAAACAACCTTTTCCGAAAAATAAGTACACGTATAATTTACTTTATAGTACAGAACTTTCTCGGAAAAGCTATTCTTGTAATTTTACAGTTTGAAACTAAAAACTTTTCCACTTTTATTTTCCAAGAAATTCATAATTGTTAAACAATTAAAAACAATGGAGTATTTAATTAAAGTTATCGCTGTACTTGAAATAATTAAAACCATAACTTTAGATATAATATATAATGGAGAAACTAAAACTGCTTGTGAATTTTTGCATTCACGATCTTACGTGCTTGGTATAATAAGACATGATAAAATGCTAAAAGAGTTACTTTGGAAGGCGACCATAAACTTACCAAGGAGATATTTCTGGTAGATTCCAGGTCATAACGGTGCTGTTGGGTGGCGCGGCATTGTATTAGGTTTAATAGGCAAAGGAACTCCTCGCACCGACTTGGAAGAAATTGTCATGTGTCGGTTAATCAGAATATTTCCGGCAACTACGGGAATTTAAATTATAGATGCCATGACCTTCACAGTGGAATGCGCTCAGCAGGTGGGGTGTAGTATAAATACGTGTAGATCCTAAGGATGATACTTTCCAGCAAAAAACCTGTTCTATATGCTCCTCAACCAATATATAGTTGACAGTGTTACAAAACTATAATTGCAGCCATTACCTAATCTTAGTGTAACAATAAAATTGTAAAATTTCCCTAAAACGAACATGTTTTGCGCTAAAGTCTGTAAAAGATCCAAAGCCGCAATGTTACGTCACACCTTGTAGACTCGAAATAAAAATTACAAATGATGTTCAACTTTCATTACGAACCTAGTTGTAAAACTGTTGGAACAATGTTATGCAACTTATAAGAAATTAAATTAAATTCCATTTAATACCGAAAATGTTCTCTGATTTTTTTTTAATCTCACGTACAGAAAATAAATTTCTAAACAGTGTAAATCTATGTTTGGAAAATAAAAAATTGATCCCCGCGATTTTTCCTCAACTACATGTTTGCGAAGGTGACCAATTATATCCATCGATATAACAGTAAACGTACAAAATGAAACTTATCACGCCAAACCAAAAAAGGAATTAAATGTGATTTTAAAAAGAAAAACGAAATCTATTCCCAGAAAAATTAAACCTTAACATTTTTTTTTACTTGAAAAAAATTGAAAAAATAACTTAATTTTTGGTCAGTTCCAATAATTATTCTTTGTTCTCAAAAAGTCCTGTAATTCTTATTTTCAAGTAAAGCAAAACGTACATTTTTAAATTCAGAAACTTTTTCGTCCTACATTCGGTCATTTCTAAGAATTACGAGAAACAAAATGGCGGCGGTCGAATAAAACAGCTGATCCACTTGAAATTTTTATAATGCTTCAAATTCCAAATTAGACTGAATTAGAGGACGATTATTTTTTAAAACAATTTTTCTCAATGGCAAGATTGTAATAATTTATTAACTAATATTCATCACTTGTGAAGCTCTTTTTAACCTAAGAACTGAAAATTTGTAAATGAAATTAAAAATTATCGAAAAATGTCCCACTAAGGGAATATAAGTTGAATTATTAGAAAAGAATGAATTAATGCATATTTCCTCATACTTTGTCCTAACCTCAAAAAATTTGGTTTGAATCTTGAAAATTACCGTGATTAAATTAAAAAGTTGAATTTTCGAATAATAAAGATAAGCATCAGGAAAGAAACTGTTTATAGGTATTGCTTTCCTTTAAAATGCTCAATTATATAGAATTATACACGCATGGGAACGCCGATTATGTGGATAGTTCGGGTGTGTCCGAACAATCTGAACAGGTGACCTTGACGAAAATGCATGAGAAAAAAAATGTCAACAACCCCTCCCCTTCTCTCCGTGTTCCGCAAGAGTTGCCACCAGAGTCCGTAAGACCCGTTTCCGTATAATCGGCGTTTTACTGTACAATCTATTTATTATAATTAATTAAAGAAGTTGCTTATCTACACTCCAAATCTAAATTAGCAGAATTCTGCTAAAAAATAATAAAATTTTACTAAACTAAAAATTATAAGTTTTAGTAGATTCATTAGATTCGTGTTAAAAAAATAAATATTTTATAAATCGCATAATGGTGAAAGAACAGTGCATTTGTAGTAGAATGGGGTATAAATCTATAATAAAGAATTAAAGCAATCAGAAGCCATTTAACTATTCTTCTTGTCCTTATGAAATTTAGCTTTGTTATACGTTTCCTTTTTTCTTTTTTAGAATTAATTTGAGCAAAACACAAAAGAAGAATATATTTCTTTTATTTCCATTCGTATTTTGAAATAACAAGTCAATCAACAGATTATTATTTTTCTCTACAGATTCCTAGTATAAAGGGTCATAAATATTCATAAAAAAAGAATTAAATCAAAAATTCTTTTCCTATTTTTACTTTACAATTTTAAATATAAGTAATTAACATTTATAATGCTTACTTAAAAATTAATATCTTCAAAGAGTAAATTCTAATTTTGTAACTTTGTTTCAGGGAGGATTCAGGTTACAAATTTTAGATGCATTGGATAGGCCTCTGATTGATCTTACACCAGTAACAGGCGCTAGTGAATTCGTCAAAGTTGATGCTACGTAAGTAGCAATTGCACAATTATATAATTTCTTCTGAAATAAGAATGCAAAAATAAATTAATTTTTCTGTTAAACTTTTAGCGCACAAAGCTATCCTATCAAGATACCTCATAATTTCACTTGCACCGACTGCACAGTGAGATTACTCCGAGAAGCTGAGGAATGGGGATCTTCCTATAGATTTTGGTCCTGTGCCAATGTTGATGTAAGTAAACAAGTTAAATGTTATAAACAAAAGATACATTTTTCCTAGGCTACAATAATATTGAAAAATGGATTTTGATTGCAGATTGTTGATAGGAAAACTTATAGAGAACAATGTAGTGGTCACGGAAGGTATCTGCTAGGCAGATGCAGATGTGACTTGTTTTATCATGGTGCTAGGTGCCAGTACAAAGAGGAGTGCATGGATGACTCAGACTGTGGAACGCAAGGTGCTTGCATCGATAATGGCGGTACTACTTCACCAACTAAATTCTGTTACTGCAACGTTGGTTGGTTCGGACCCGGTTGCGCCAAAAGTAAGTTTCAAACATCAATTTAATTAGAACAAAAAGAACTAATTTTATCTTATCCAATTTCCAGGGTCTGCCGTTAGAAACACAGATATAGATTTACAATCTTACACCAAGAAGAAATTCTCAGACGATTTCACCTTCTACTGGAGGATACTCAAGGACAGTCAGGAACTCGAGGGAGTCGCCGTGGTGAATGGCACCTCATGGGTTGGTGTGGGATGGAGACCCAGTTCTTTAACGTCAGCCTGCAAAGCTTTTCCAGAAATTAAAGATAACCGCTCGGAGAATGTAGCTGCCGAACCTCTTCCCCAGCCGGAGCCAAAATCAGAGCCAGAGCCAAAATCGGAGCCTGAACCGAAATCAGAACCCGAACCCACTTCCGAGCCTGAACCAAAAGTAGAACCAGAATCAAAAGTAGAAACAAGAACATCAGCGGAACCAAAGCCGAAACCAGTTTACAGGAAGCAGTCGAGAGGAACTCCTTTCAAACCCAATGTTCCTGCACTGAATAGTGAGCCTGAAGCGGAGCCCGAAAATGCTTCTGTCCGAACAGGTGGAACTAAGAGAAGGTCAGCGAAAGTCGACGGAGTTACTCAAAGGCCTGATTCTGATATCACTGTACAGACTAGTGTAACTTACCATGTCAGCACAAAGCAAGGTGAGACTATTGTATTCCTTTTCTTGTAAATTATTCAAAAATATCAAACCGCAATTCAAATTGAATCAATTTTTTTTTGTATGCTGCTAATGTTTAATCAGAAGCTTTGATACTTTTTCTTTTAAAAATAATTTAAGAATACTTGCAACTAATTAATAAGTCATATCTTCAATATGATAGAATATTCAATATGATTAGAAACGAACGTGCTGAAACATATTTTTCCGCTCTGCTATAGTCATCAATTTGACATACCTTTTGTTCGATATACACACGTGTCTATGATATGACTAATGCGAAAAAAAACTTTACTAATAGGAAATAATTTAATATTTTTCAGGACGTAAAAGACGAGCACCACAGGCAATACCGGAACCAACAGGTAAACATTTCACTCATATCTATAAACTAATATTATTAATGATAATAACAATAGAAATTAAAAAAAGAAACATTTTTACTTTCTATTTCCAATTATACTCTAGTGCAAAAATTTGCAAGGTATGATATGAATTTTAATAAGTAAGGAAGAGAACTATAGTCTCTTTAGCATATAAGATATTCGTTTTGAAATGCATAATTATCAAAACGCGTGATACATAATGTGCAGTCTCTAGTAATTATTGTCCTTTGAAACTATTACTTTCTATATGACAAAGTAATGAGCACCTTTAATTAACAGAATGATTCGAAAATAATAATATAAATTATGGTGCATGTTATTATATGCTTCTAACAGCGCTTAAACGATCAAGTAATTTTTACTGCAGAATTATATTTCTACTGCAGAAAGCAATTTTTCATTAAGCAAACTTATATATTAAGAATAATATTTCTTCTATCTATAAATATTTAATTTATTTAATATAAAGTTTTATTACTTTATATTACTTATAATCTTTATATTACACTGCCAATTGTTGAACTTACAAACTTAAAACAATGGCAACTTAAAAGGTTTTTGTTAACATTTTAAAATAATTTAAAGTAACATGCACTAGTAGTTGAATAATTTTATCACAAACAATATCTAAACTAAGATGCACTGGAACGTTGATTGCACTAATTGACGCAATAACTGACCACTGACTATTTAAAATTTTATTCGTACCTTCCTTATTTGGTACCATTTTGATACAAATTTCCTTTGACATAAACTTATTTGAACTATTATAAACAGATCTATTGCCAGTACGTTAAAAATAAAGATTTTCTATTAAAGATTTCTTACACAAACAGTTCTTATTAGGATTTAAAAATTTTTTTATTAAATTTATCACTTCTTTTACTTTACTGATGCATTTATCGAAAGCAATTAAATGAGATACAAATTTAAATGTTAAAGACTTCAGATTAAATTGCATTATTTAAAAAAAAAACCTGCTGGGACATGTGGAAGATTTTAGAACAACTTTAGGACTCCTATAACCTAAGACATCCTATGCTCCAGTGTTCATCAAGCAACTTACGTTAGTAAAATAAATTTTTGATTTTGTGAATCTCATTTGAATGTCTTTCGATATAACCTTGTAGAGTAGGTCACTAATGACTTTCACAGGGTGAAGGTGTAAAACAGCATGCTATTGCTTTGTTGCACAGGGGAACCAGTTAGTGGGCCTATAACTCACAAAGTCGAGCCTGAGCCTAATTCTGAACCAGAACCCAAAACAGGACGAGAGTTTAAATCTGAATCAGAACCAAAGTCAGAGCCAGAACCTGAACCTAAAACAGAACCAGAACCAAAATCTGAACCTGAACCTAAATCAGAACCAGAACCAAAATCTGAACCTGAACCAAATTCAGAACCAGAACCAAAATCTGAACCCAAATCAGAACCTGAACCAAAATCAGAACCAGAACCTAAATCAGAACCTGAACCAAAATCAGAACCAGAACCTAAATCAGAACCTGAACCTAAATCAGAACCTGAACCAAAATCTGAACCAGAACCAAAATCAGAACCTGAACCGAAATCTGAACCAGAGCCAAAATCAGAACCTGAACCGAAATCTGAACCAGAGCCTAACTCTGAACCAGAACCAAAATCTGAGCCAGAGCCAAAATCTGAACCTGAACCAAAATCTGAGCCAGAACCAAAATCTGAACCTGAACCAAAATCTGAACCAGAGCCTAAATCTGAACCTGAACCAAAATCTGATTTAGAGCCCAAATCTGAACCTGAACCAAAATCTGAACCGGAGCCTAAGTCTGAACCGGAACCTAAATCAGAACCAGAACCGAATGCGGAACCTGAACCTCATTCGAAAATTTCTGACAAATCAGGAGATATAAAAGGTAATTTTTTTGAACGAGTTTTTTTTATTATTGTTTATATATGTTTTCATCATTTTTGCATCAACTTTTATATCATTTGAACCTGAAGCAGAATAAAAGTTATTTGGATAATAACTTTTGAAATATACCAGAGGTCCTATTTAGTGACATTCAGTGACTTAGCTGAGAAGTCTCAACGTCTTTTAATAGAGGACACAATGATTGTACGGACAGTTTATACCAATGGGAATATTATTTTGATATGATGACGTCGTTCCCGACGTAGGGACCAAGAACCAAATGTGTCGCTAAATAGGGTCTCTAGTGTACCACATGAAGTGTCATGATGATGTCATAGAATTTAAGGGTACGTTTGCATAGTAGCATCTATACCTTTAACTTCGCTTACATGGATATTAATTTTTCACTTTTACTATGTCTTGCAATCACAGTAAAATTAACTTTTCACACTCTCACATTAAACTAATATTCTACTTTCACTTAGACTACCCAGGTGAGAAGGGAGTATTAGTTGGGAACTGATCGGGTATCAAAAGGACAATTCGATGTCTTATTGTATTATTATTATTTGCTAGCTAGCAACATGGTATCAAAAAATTTTGTCGGTTTGTTATTTTACGGAGCTAGTCTAGAATTTATCCCATAATTTAACGTGACGAACGCAACTAAAACGTGCATTCTTAAGAAATGATTTTTATTTAATATAACATATCTAAAATATCGGTGAAAGAGGGTTACTACGAAACGCCTCGTGACAAGTCCGGGGAAGAACTGAGTTGATTAGCCAGAGCGCGTGGCTTATAAAGCAGCGCGAACAGTGAGTGGAGAGGGAAGGCGGCCGGCGCGAGATGCGTGCGCTGTCGTCCACCCCCCTCTGCCTGCAAGTTGTACGCGACTACGATGGCTCTACTGTATAACTTTACGCTATTTTCTGTATCGTAAGGCTAATTGTTGCAAACTTATGAAAAAATGCAAATTGTTACTTTACTAGTTCTTTTTTTATATTTTTAAATTATGAACTACGCCGCTAAACACCTTTTTCACCTGGGTAACATTAATTTTCACAACTCTCACTCTCACAATAAAATTTTTCATACTAAAATAATCAAATTTTGTAATATCTAACGGTATTTAATTGATAGGCATCAATGGTAAGTACCATAAACAAAAAGATTATTAATTTATAATTCTAATTGTCGAAAAAGTGCCATCGCATATATTTGGATATTTGAAGAACTTTTCATTCGAAATAAATTTAGTAACTAAGTCATCGAAATTGATTGCTGCAGATGGATGCAAACATCATTGAAACCAAGTTTCAAATGTTTGCGAAGAAAACATATTTAAAAAATTTAACTACCAATTTGTACAGCAAACATACCATGGACAACATTTACTTAACATCATTTAAACTGTATATGTGTTTCCTTATGCATTGTGTCTACTTTTTACATGAAAGCAAAACAATTCCTTTTTTCAAACAGCCGGTGCCGGACCAGCTGTACACAAATACACACCGCGCCACGATTTCAATCCAATGGACTGCACCGATATTGTAATCGGCATGGCCCGAGGAATGAGACACAGAATCGGTGACTATTACACTAGAGATAGATCCACTCCTCGCTTGGACACTTTCTGGGGAGGTCAGGATAGTTTAACGGCTGCAATGGGATTCGAACGCGATGGAGTTACGACGATAATGTTTAGGAAGAAGCTAACATCGACAGAGCAGTTCACAGATCATGATATCACCAATGAGGATATGCAAGTAATATGGGCGAAGGGACAGGAACCTGGAAAATATATACACTCACCACCAAGTGGAGTTGAGGATTCGAAAGTTAGCGTCAAAGACTTCTACAAAGCTGACGAACTCAAGTATCATGGACACAAAACTCAGAGGGGCGTGGCGACAATCAACTTCTTGGGTAGGTTAAGAAGAAAATTTAGTTAATCAAGAGAGGAAAGGGTTTGTGAAAAATATAATTCAATTGTACTTTGGATTCTCTAGATGAAAGTGGAAAGACGAACTTTGGAGCCGGCATGCCTCTGGAAGGTGGTGGTTGTGGTGGACAATGGCAGTATCCTAGACAGTGTTCTCCAAAGAATGGAACCTGTGAATACAGAATCAAATGGCAGTACAAAAAAGCAGAGGTAACGAATTGTAGATTGGTGACTCGTTCCCAAGAAAGGTACCTAAGAAGCAAAAAATTTGCTTCTAAGGTTTCTTGGCACCGAGTCTCATTGTCAAAAAATTCGTGTCATTCACTAATTAATTATTTTTCTAGGACAATATATACTTTACGATTGTGACAAGTAACACCGACACATGGACTGGTGTAGGATTTTCCGAAAACGAGAAAATGGTGATTAGAACACTCCTTTTTATTTTTGATGATGAAATGAATTTTTATAAACTTCTAAATTAATTTCTTCAGAGTCAAACTGATGCTATACTTGGATGGGTCGATAAATCCAATGGACGTCCGTTTATCATGGACACCTGGATCAATGGATACAATGCGCCTCTTCTGGATCCCTCACAAGATATTTACAACATTAGTGGAAAAATAGAGAAGGGAGAAACGACTTTAATGTTCTCTAGAAAACGTATTACCAAAGACCATAAAGACTTTTCGTTCACTGACGACAAATGTCTCTACATGATGTTTCCGGTAAAAGGCGGAAACTTCCATGCCGTTAATAAAAAGATCAAACCTCATCTTGCAGTGCCCATAGTTTCGGGCGATAAAATATGCATAAAGTCATGTGGCTTTAATGGTACGTTGGGAGAAATTGATGAAATATATTTCGACTTTTCGGGAAGATAAACACTTGGAATGTTATTTTACAGATGATGAAGAAGTTACGACTCCTGCTCCGCCAAGACTCTTCTACGAGGTGGAAGTCAAGTTAGTTAACCTCGGTGCTGGTTATGTGGCTCCACAAGTTGGAACACAAGACTTTGACGATATTTCGAATACAATCGCTGATAGCTTTAGTCTAGCTTTGAATAAAGTTCCTGGTTTTTATCAACTTCGACTCGATGACTTACGAAGGTAACTTGCTAGTTTCGTCAAAATCCAATTGCTCGGTTTCTTCGGAACATGTTTGGGTAGAATTTTGTTTCGTTTTGTTATATTTATTCTATATTTTCAAAATACATTTCAGTGCTGAAGATAATGGTGTCTTTGCGAAGATGATTTTGGCCATTGATAAAAATGAAATTAAAGGTAGATCTCTCTTACCTTCGGATACAATGGCCTCGACAAAATCAGTTCTTCAGGAAGCTCTTACCAATGGAAAAGTTGGTAGTTTATCAGTGGATCCTCTGTATTACGACGTTCGCCCTTATAGATGTAAGAGAATTGATAATTTTGAAGTTTGAATATATTTAGAATGGTATTCATAGTGAATGGTGTGTTTAAAGTTCTTTTGAAAGTTTAAAAGTAACTTAACAAACCTTCTTCGTAATTCTTTACTATCGTAATTATTTATATGTAAAAATCATATTTACAGCAAATTTTATTGACGACGATTTGGAAGTACAAGAAAATAGAAATGAAGTTTCGAAGCAATCTTTCTGGGAATCACCGCAATTTTATCCGATTGTTGGCTGTCTCGCGGCATTAGTCGCTCTTTGTTTACTACAAGCCACGTGCACCATTTATCGAGCGTCGAAAAAGAAGACAACAAAGGTAATGTATCTACTAATTTTGAATAATTTTTTAAGTACAAGTAGCTCTTCCCTTTAAACAACTTAATTCGTCCTTTCGTCCCCAGTGAAGGTATAGTATTTTCAATTTTTAGCGCCATCAAAAAATATGTTTTATAATTATTATATATACAAGCGGGGTATGTTTTAATCATTAAAAGAAGTTTGGAAATCAGCGACTCCAAAAACCCTCGAGTAACAATAAGTTTTAAACAAATCTGAATAAATTATAAATTTTTTGCAGCCGCCATTTTGGATCCGCCATTTTGATTTTTTTAAATCTGACTTAAGATTCATAATCAGCGATAGTGAAAACATTTCGAGTAGATTATGAATTTTTTTTAAGTACTGTATTTTGATTTTCAGTAATAATTGTATTCCGGTGAAATTCTTAATACTTAATCGATCAGGGGAATTTTTCTGATTCAGATTTAGAGAGTATTATCAAAGTATTATATTAGTTGATGCTTCAAAATCTGTTAATAAATTTATATTTGACTCCTTTAGCACTTTCCCCATAGAGAGATTGTAGTCTTCCGCACATTGTCGATACTTTGCATTTCTTTCGTAATTCTCGTGGTGTTAAATTTCTTCCTCGGTCATTGCCTGAAAGTTTTCAAACTCTTCGTCTTTACCTATCATTTTGATTGCAATTTATTGATTTTTCCTCATTTTACACTTTTAATGAAATCCTCTACTTCACAATCCTAATGTTCATGTTTCTTATTATGATTCAGTGCAATTTTTCCCATGAATTGATTTTGTCATTCATTTGGAAAATTCACTCTGTCCGTTGATCGGTATTGTGGAGCAAGAAAGAGCTAGCGATCAGAATTTATTTATTTTTCACCCGATCTACTGTAAAATTTACAAACATTTCTAAAACAACAAAAAAATATGGATTTCTTGAAAGTTACGAATATCTTCCTCGAACTTTATAAATATAATGATGGACTGTAAAGTAGAAATATTTAGGGAAAAAATTAACATAATATCGACAGAAGGCGTAAGGGACACATCTACTAAAGTATCCTTATCGTTGTACATACGAATTTTCTATTTTTATTTAACTTTCTTATCTTGAATTTTTATGAATCACTAATTACGTATCTAAAGCTAGTTTCTGTGAACTTAAAAACAGTAATATTACTGCATGGAAATTAGCAATTATTTTGAAAGTATTCCTGCGCTTCACTAAACCAACTCTAACATATTTCTTAAAGAATTTTCTTAAAATTGAAAATATGAGAGCAATCGAAAACTTACTCCTAAGCTTGTTATTAGTTATTTAATGAAAGAGTTATTTTCTTATCCTTATGCTTCTGCTTTTTAATTCTTTCATCTTTTCATTTTTAAGGCATGAACATTTTTGTTTTTTTTTGCTATTAAATATTTTTTTTTTGGTATTAATCTTTTGAAGATTAATACATCTTCTCAGTAGAATCGTTGAATATTTTTTTTTGTGCTTTGCTTGTTGCATGATCCGCGCTCTTTGTGACTGCCATGATGTTAGAGGGTGTATTCGCTGCCATTGGTCACCAATCCCGCTTCGGTCAACCCGATTCATCGTTCAAGCGCGACTCGGTATCATCCTCAAAATGACCATCATCTACAGCTTCGGCATCATCATCAGCACGTTGCGCCTAATAGTCACAGACCCTCCCAAAAGTGGTAGAACCCACAAATTTGCTCATATTATTTTCAAAGGTATATTCTGCTTGTATCTTTTGCAATTTCCCAGCTTGTGTCTAACTAGTTTTGACTATTCCTCACGTAACTAATATCTTGGTTTGCTTGTAATGATTAACACATCTTAATGTTATGAATTGGGTAAAAATAGTATAAGAAGAGGATTAACTTTCTGAAGTTATCGCGAGAAGTACCTTGAGGCGCTGTCGCTATTCTGACCTGATCCTTTCCAAAGGAAGAAAATAACAAAAATTAACCGGTTAGCAGTCGCGCTTGTTCTACAAGAGCACGTGCATGCATTACAATAGAATTCACCATTTGGTTAAAATTTGGAAATGAGAGAAGCCTCTTGCTTTTAAACTCGACACGTAATAATTACGATCGGACGAAGAAAATATATATTCAAGGATCATTAATTGTTTCAGGATCGACTAATATCGAAGAATGCTTGGAGAGACTATCCTACGGGTGCAAATACAAATTTCGCTTTCGAGGCATTTGAGACTGAAGAAAAGGCTCCACCGCCTCCCGTCTCGAGTCTTCCTCGTCCACGGGAAATGATGGGACCAACCAATGGAATGATGCTGGACGATCAAATTCATCATCCACACAAGTTCCAACACCAGGAATTCCAACATTCTCGTAACAACATTGGAGCAATGGTTCCAGGTCCTAGAGCCACCTACAGTCTTCCCAGGGCTCCAGGTCACAGGCATTCTACGGGAATTGCTTCCTCTCCGGGTCCCCAGCCTCAGGGCTACTACACTCAGGATCGACGCAACGTGCAACGATTCAAGCACCCCAATCAGGCCCACTCTGGCTCTCAGTCTCTACTTCAACCACAACCAGACTTCTACTTTATGCCCAGTCAAAGGAAATACAGTGGCGAAGTTGTGCGCGTTTACGTTGACTATGGAAACTCGAAAAATAAATAAACTACAAGTATAAATGGTCAGTCACATCGACTCGCTCAAAAGTGAAAGTTTCTCAAACTCTCACGTCACATTGTTACCGTGTGAAGCTTTTTTCGGTAAAGCAAAAGTTGTAAATAAGCATTGCTCACAGCTATTCGCCACGTGTCAGTGTTATATTTTAAGCTATTCCTTCTAAAGGCAAAAAAATAGTTTAGTCCAACAAATTTGTGTCCCTTTTTGTATTTTAAATGTTTATAACCCAACGTAGAAACGAAGCAGAAGTTACCAAATTTAGAAAGGTAAATTGTATATAATTTTTTTGAAGAATGTAACAAGAATACACCTTTGTCCATGATGATTAGTTTCTTGAGATTACTTTTTACAAATTGTGTACTTAAGAAGATATGTGACGAATACGATAAAAAGAGCATGCGTGTACATTTACTTGATTCAAATATACCACATTAATTTTAGGTAAAACTGTATAATTGTAAGTTACCCTCCTCGTCTCTGTATTGAAAAAAATGGACTAATTTTAAAGTGTGAAGGGTTTTCTTCAATATAGCCGAAACATTTGAGTCACATATTTTTCTGCTAAACTTCTATTGTTATAAAACAAAAGGAGATTATAATAATTGTTAATAATTTAATAGTTCTATCATCATCATCATTATTATCATCATCTAATGACGTTAGAAGAAAAGAATGTATTTTTCGAGTACTATGATCGATCTATTCAAATGTCTAACAAAGTGTAAAAAAAATGGATGATCCAAAAAAATTATTAAGATCAAATACTCATTATTTCAGTGAAACTCATTTCTTCTAAAATATATTTTGTACATTTTTAAATCAAAATTGTTATAATAATTTTTAGTAATAAATTTACCAATTCCCAAGTCCTGTTCATGAACAATTTATATTTGCAGACAATTTGAATTTATTTTCAAAATATTTTTGTAAATCATTCGCCTTTCATTAAATGTTTCGCAATCGATTTTTTCCTATTTTGAATCCGCGGTAAAAGTGAAATATTTTTATAAACAATTTTTTGTATAAATTTATTAATACAAAGCAACAATTAAATCTAAACAAACCACTGCCCTTATAAATTGCAACTTTGGAAATAATTTTAATGCTTACGGTATTTCTTCATAATAACTCAAAGAGTTCATAACTCTCAAAGAGACGGATTCAAAATAGCGAACTGAAATTCTTTTAGTTGCGTTAATTAATATTAATAAAGACCAATTATGTTTCTTGGCAATAACATATAAATAATATAAATATATGAATGTAAATATAAAAATGTAAAATATAATTAAATCATAAGAAGCTACTCTCATGTGTTATTAAATTCATCTTTAAAATTATTAACCTGTGATCTTTAAATTTCGGAATCTAAATTATTGTGTAAGATAATTTACCTAAATCCGACAAGGGTCCTGGTCCTCACTGAGAGGGTAATATTATTTTATCCAGATTAACTTTTTAATTCTCCAATTTTCCATTCCTCAATTTATAAGTATTTATTAACTCATTCAAATGATAAAATTACAAACATAAATAAATAAATCGTTAACTTTACTACCTTCTTATTGCTCTCGAAATTTGAATTAGTAAAAATGATTACTAATTTTAATTAGTAACTGACTTTTTGTTTTTGAATTAGTAAATTTTACCAATAATTTAGAAATTACTATTTATTAGTAAACTTTACTAATTCAAAAGCAGAAAGTCAGTCAGTAATTCAAATTATTATTATTATTATTAATTAATTAATTAATAATAATAATCTTGGTATTCTTTCATTCATTCTGTCCGCAGTTTGAAGTTAGTTTTTGTAAATGCTTTTGTTATTTTTTTCTTTTTCAAAACACTTTGTTTGACAGATCGAAATTATAGTTCTTCGATTTGTCAATATCAAAATTTTTATTGTTTAAGAAGAAAGAAGGTTAAAAGATATTGTTTTTATAAAATAAATAAACGAACATTTTTACAAAAAAATACAAAAAACGAAAAAAATTATTTATTATAAAATGTTGTTTAGTTCCAAAAAATTCGGCTAATATGAGACAAGTGGCGCGAAAAATTGTGTCTAATTTTGGCGCCACTTGTCTCATATTAGCGGATTTTTACGGAACTAACCTATTTTATAAATAATAAAATAAATTGTTTAAACAATTGTTTTTTAATGTTGTTTAAAGACGTATGATGCTTATTAACTCATAAAAAGAGTAAACAATCCGTTTTTTTATTAAAAAAATACAAATAAAAAGAGAAAACAATTAATTTAATTTAGCCATTAGTTCCTGAAAAATCCGCTTATATGAGACAAGTGGCGCCAAAAATTGAGTCTAATTTTGGCGCCACTTGTCTCGTATTAGCGGATTTTTACGGAACTAACGTATTTAATAAATAATAAAATAAATTGATTAAACAATTGTTTTTTAATGTTGTTTATAGACGTATGATGCTTATTAACTCATAAAAAGAGTAAACAATCCGTTTTTTTATTAAAAAAATACAAATAAAAAGAGAAAACAATTAATTTAATTTAGCCATTAGTTCCTGAAAAATCCGCTTATATGAGACAAGTGGCGCCAAAAATTGTGTCTAATTTTGGCGCCACTTGTCTCATATTAGCGGATTTTTGTGGAACTAACCTATTTTAGAAATAATAAAATAAATTGATTAAACAATTGTTTTTTAATGTTGTTTATAGACGTATGATGCTTATTAACTAATAAAAAGAGTAAACAATCCGTTTTTTTATTAAAAAAATACAAATAAAAAGAGAAAACAATTAATTTAATTTAGCCATTAGTTCCTGAAAAATCCGCTTATATGAGACAAGTGGCGCCAAAAATTGTGTCTAATTTTGGCGCCACTTGTCTCGTATTAACGGATTTTTACGGAACTAACGTATTTAATAAATAATAAAATAAATTGATTAAACAATTGTTTTTTAATGTTGTTTATAGACGTATGATGCTTATTAACTAATAAAAAGAGTAAACAATCCGTTTTTTTATTAAAAAAATACAAATAAAAAGAGAAAACAATTAATTTAATTTAGCCATTAGTTCCTGAAAAATCCGCTTATATGAGACAAGTGGCGCCAAAAATTGAGTCTAATTTTGGCGCCACTTGTCTCATATTAGCGGATTTTTACGGAACTAACGTATTTAATAAATAATAAAATAAATTGATTAAACAATTGTTTTTTAATGTTGTTTATAGACGTATGATGCTTATTAACTAATAAAAAGAGTAAACAATCCGTTTTTTTATTAAAAAAATACAAATAAAAAGAGAAAACAATTAATTTAATTTAGCCATTAGTTCCTGAAAAATCCGCTTATATGAGACAAGTGGCGCCAAAAATTGAGTCTAATTTTGGCGCCACTTGTCTCATATTAGCGGATTTTTACGGAACTAACGTATTTAATAAATAATAAAATAAATTGATTAAACAATTGTTTTTAATGTTGTTTATAGACGTATGATGCTTATTAACTAATAAAAAGAGTAAACAATCCGTTTTTTTATTAAAAAAATACAAATAAAAAGAGAAAACAATTAATTTAATTTAGCCATTAGTTCCTGAAAAATCCGCTTATATGAGACAAGTGGCGCCAAAAATTGAGTCTAATTTTGTCGCCACTTGTCTCATATTAGCGGATTTTTGTGGAACTAACCTATTTTATAAATAATAAAATAAATTGTTTAAACAATTCTTTTTTAATGTTGTTTAAAGACGTATGATGCTTATTAACTCATAAAAAGAGTAAACAATCCGTTTTTTTATTAAAAAAATACAAATAAAAAGAGAAAACAATTAATTTAATTTAGCCATTAGTTCCTGAAAAATCCGCTTATATGAGACAAGTGGCGCCAAAAATTGAGTCTAATTTTGGCGCCACTTGTCTCATATTAGCGGATTTTTGTGGAACTAACCTATTTAGTAAATATTACATTTAATGCTTAAATAATTGTTTTTGTATTAGTTTTTACTGCTAGATGTAATTGTATTATTTTAACTATTGAAATAGTATCCTATGCTAGTTAGTAAAAAAAATTACTAATTCAGATTTAGCGAGTTAATTGAATCGGCAGTTGTTCAACATTATTATCCCATCGTGATAGAATGAAATATAATAATTTTCAAAGAGTAAGGAAGTCTTATTACATATTAATTAAGATGATGTAATATTAATTTTTTATTTTATATTTTATCATATAGTTTTATAGAATGGTATGTTTTTGTACATGAGAAGTATTTTCTTTCTTTTATATATACGAGAAAGTCTGAGATTTTGAGCTTAGCTATCATTTCTGAATTGTAGATTACATAATAATTATAATCCACCTCAATCAGCTATCAGACTGTTAACAATTCCACAATTATGGCTTTCGTTTTGATTCAGTGATCATAGATGAAAATTCCCAGTAGTAAAGCTAGAAATATTACAAAGGGCGGATTCCCTAATTTAAGTTGTCCTCCGTGTTGCATTGCTGCTGGGTATTCTCCTGCAAAAAATATTCCTATGTACTCTACATACAATATATAAATTACAGTTTCATCCAGATTGCGCCTCATGTACTCCCTAAAGACAAGCCATAACGCAATACAGAAAAAAATTATTCCTACGTACCATTTAGTACATGAACAGAAATCTTTTGACTGTTAGCGTTGGTGGGACGACAAGTATAATCACCGCTGTCCGATGATTGTGCTCGTTGAATTAGGAGATAGGAGGTGGTGATCTCACCTTTCTCTGTGATTACAGACACACCACCTCTTGGACTATCGTAATTGATTTCCTAGAAAAAGTTTTGTATGTTGCAGTTTTTCTTCCAAGCGATGAATTATTGGGAAATAGAGGTGTTGCATCAAACTTTTATTTCTGAGTATGCGTCAAAAATTTTAGAATTTTTGACGAGATTGGCTTTTTTTGGTATTTTGGAAACGCTTTTAAAACTTTGTATGATACACTTGTCAGATCAATATTTGAATATGCCTGTATTATTTGGTCAGCTTTTTATGTTTTAATTTTTTTGAATTAGGATTGAATGAGTACAAAATAGATTCTTTGAGATTTGCAGCTCGACGTCTTAAAATTTCTTTTTAGAAACTCGAAATAAAGTGTTCATATAGACTGCGAAGAAATTGAACTGAAACAACCTGGATCTTTTTAGGAAAACTTTAAGGTCTTACAAATACCTGGTGATTGTGTGTCCAGAAAATAGAAGAAGGTGGTTCTGGACTATGCCTAACTACGCAGGTAAGGTTCATCGTGCTACCTCTGTTTATGTACAACTCTGGACTTCCCACGATGGTAGTAACAGGCTCTGGAAGCAACAAGTATTTACAATTCGCATTTATTACAGCTTATTAAATATTTAGTTATTACAGATTATCTTATTTGATAGGATTGTAAAAATTTAGCTTACCAACAACAGCAAGATGCATGGAATGTCCTATGGGTGGTGTTGTGGAAACCTGACATTCGTATGTTCCAGAATCTCTAGGCTGGGGATATTTAATTTGAAGGGTCCAATCCTCAGTTCGAGGATAATTTGAAGCAACGAATCTCTGATCTGATGTATACGTGTCGATTCCTACTGTTAGCAGATGTATGTCTCTGTGTCTCACCCATGAAACCTACAAGACAATTTATTTATTTATTGAAATTGACTGATTTATTTATTATTATTATATACCCATTTTGTAGTGGTAAATAATTAAGACACTTACTGTTCGATCATCCAGATTACGAACCCGACAGTTTAGCTGTGCTGTTTTGCCAACCAAGGCCGTTACGTTTTGTGATGCCGACATATCGAAATACGGACTTCGACTCGAGGGTTCAAATTTTTGAACATCGGCATTGTTACTCCAGCATCGAACAGATCCTGCAAAAAAAAGGTAACTATCAGAATTTTAAAAAATGTTTTGCATAGAACGCAATATAATGCTTTAATAACCCAATAGGCCTAGAAGTGTTTTTAATTTTTACTCAAAATAAAAACATATCCTCAAATTTTTTTCTTCTTCAGAGCGTGACACACATAAAAATTAAAAATCGTACAAAAAAAACTATATATAATCAAACATCTCAAGATGTTTTAGCTTTAAAAAAAATGTTTTAGCTTTAAATATAGTCAACACTTAAAATTAAGATCTAGTATTTACTGCATAAATTTTAATGCAACAAATTTAGATTTTCATCAAGTTTGTCAAAAATATTTGCGACGAGTTTACATATAGAAAGTAGCAGCAAGTTTGTACTCAGCAAGTTTTCGGCAAGTTCACGAGGCAAAATTGTCAAATTCTTATAAAAACCGTCTTCAATTTTTCCTTCTCCTATAACTTATTCTTTTAGATTACTTGCAATCTTTATATTTTACTTAATTTTATTCTCTAAATGCCTTATAACCTTTGAAGAACAATTTTACCTTAAAATTTCCTACAACTTGGAACTATTTCAGAAATTGCTCGTAAACTTATAGTTTGGAAGAGTAGTAAAAACAAAAGTACCGAAACAGTTTTAAATTTCTCTCGTATATAAGGTTTCTGACTTTCTTTCATAATTGTTTTTTAATTATAAAAAATAAAAGTGCCTTTACTTCAAAAACTTGAGAAAACATTTGCCGACTTTTGCGGAAAAAAAAACTTTCCTTGCAATATATTATGTAATATTTCTGAAAAGAGCACTTCTTGAATCAAGATAGGAGATGTGCATTATGATTCCATAATGATCATTTTCGTGAATTTACTGTTGAGGTTCATGCGATAGCGGCAAAGTGTATATGTCCTTATAGTACTTTGAGCCAAATTAGTTGAGATGCTTTCAAGGCATCACGCCCGCAGTGATTTTTTTCCACAAAGTTCATAACTGAATATAAATCTGGCTATGGCAACAACATTAACTATTTTTTCCGCAAAAATTTAAATCCTTGACATTTTAAAATGATTTATTTTTTTAGATTTTAAGAAATACAAAACTTCAATATTATCCCCTTAATAGTTTAATAAAGTTTAAAAAAAAAGTTACTATTTAAATTTTTGTAGTAAATAGTCCAAATAAATTAAAATAATTTTACAGTTTCATCTCTCTTTTCTTTTTCTAAAGAAAGACGGAAAAACAAATGATGTCGTTTTGCTCGAAATGCATCACTTGGCATGTGGAAAATTTTCCTCGATTCTTGCTGATTCTTGCAATGAGTCAACACTGTCAAAAGCTTTCATCCTTTTCATTTATCCTACGAAGATAGGAATGTAAAATTTGATTATAAAGTAGAACTTGAGAATAATCTATAATTAAAAAAATCGTTTTGTGGGAACTAATGAAAAAAGTTACTTTATAAAAGTACGACTATATATTGACAATGGTTGCATTTAAATGCGGATTTAAGTGAAATTCTAATAAGTTATTTTAAATTGACTCGAAATAAGTTTTTCGATTATATATAGATCTTCTTAAACTTTTTCCTTTCTTTTTCAGCAAATTTAATACTACTCAAATACTTTTAATTAAACATATTAACTTTGGGGAATTAAAAACTCGCTTTCGTCTTATATTAAAAGTTATGCTGAATTTCAAACCATTATCGCACGAGTTAATAGTTTTAATTAAGAGTATAGGAAATTTATCACTAACTATAAAACTTAATTTTCATTGACTTTCTTTTAATCCATCGAAATTTTCGTTTTCGCTATTTCAGAAATTGATCGAAAAATAAAATACTGGAAAACAAATAATATTTGAATGAATATTCTATACAAACATATCTATATAAACATATTCAAAATTTTTAATTAATAAACTAATGTGTATAAAATAAAAATTTTTATTTGAAAAGAAAAATAGGAAAAAAATCCCATGTTCTATATTCTACTATCAAAGGAAATCTTACTTGCGAAGAGTACACTTAAAGTCAACAGAACGCTCCTCATTTTTAAAAATTTCTTCTCTCTAACCACCAAAGCAGACTATACAGCAGCATACTCTTTCTATTCTTTCATATTTCTCGAGATATTCACGAAAATACCTAATTGTAAGTGCAATTCCTCATCACTCGAGAGATAAATAATTAAAAACACCAAGTGCCTCTTGCAGTAGATTATCTCATTAACTTCACCTTAAAAGTGCAATACACAATGTAATTTTGAATACAACAAATTTCAATGTAAATCTTATTCCTTTTTTTTCGTCAAAAATAAAAACGAATTTGACTGTACTAAAATTTTATTTTTATTTAATTATATTTACTGAAAACAAACAAGAAATCTATTTTATTACGTTTTTCGAAGGCAAAAACTTCACTGAAAACAAATATTTACACATTCACGTACGATTGCTGCATTTTGTGTATCACTTTTTTTTTTATTTTCGTTGTCGTACGAGTATTCAAATAATGAATTTTCGTAATATTTTATCTGCCCTTCGAAAGAGTAAATAGTCAACTTCATCATATTGTCGGGTGCACAAATAATAACAAAGAATAGAAACAAGTGTCAGTTCTAAAATATAGAATTAGATTTATAAAATAGTTAGATGCAAATTTTCATTCACGATATCATTGGGAATTTATTTAATCATAATTTTTTTTAAGGGGAGCAGTGAAAAAAGTCATGAATATGAGACGTTGCTTGAAAAGGCTTTTTAAGAGTACTGATGTGAAATTCCACAAAGTGTAAGTTCTGTCAACCAATATAGGTAATATTGGAGATGAGGAGAGAAAGCATACGAGACGCAAACGCGAGCGCCGGCGCTTTGTAGTTACCGGCTTTTTTTCTTGCACTCTTTGCTCAGCTTCCCTGCTATTAGGGTAAATGAACCAACTACCGAGGCTGCTCCATTTGTCAATGTTATCACGATGATAATAATCAAGAATTTTCCTCACAATGTTTCATTTATTTGTGGACATCATTTTACCATCATTATGTTTAATATTCCGAGTAGATTTTTGTATTTTTTTCACATTTCGGATTTTTCTTTTTATATTTAGGTTTAGAAAAACAAAAATTTGTTATTTAACATCTAACACCTAACGTAGATTCAATTTCGATATGCCAAAAGTGGTCAAATTTATGCTGCTCGTACAAATTTAAATGGCGATAACTCAAAATTAATTAAATCTCTTCAAGATAATTTTTTTTCTCTAAATTAACGACCAAATGATAGAGATTATTATGAGAAAATTGAAAATAAAGGGCCGGAAGTTGTAAAAACTGTAAATGAAAAACTATTCTTCCTTTATTTATATTTAAATGTCAAAAATTTTCTATTCTACATAATTTTCTAAAAATACGTTATTTTCTGAAAAAAAAAATCTTGTTTGATTCATAAAAATCGTTCAAAAATTGATAAAAACTTGTATAACTTTGCTAAATAAATATTTCAATACTCCTAACACTTTTTTTTCCACAGGAAATACAAAAAAAATGTTAACTTTTAAAATTTAATAATTACGAAAATAAAACTAGAACCCTTCCGTAAATTCGATTATTTTTTACAATTTTTAACTAAACTTCATCTCTAAAACAATTATTGAATTATCTATGTTAATTTTCAATAATTTTTCGAAATTTCTTCGAGAATTTAATTATATTTTTATTTTATAAATACGAAAATTCAATTTTTTATAATAATTGAAACCGTGTATTTTTTTTAAAAGATATTAAGGTAGAATATTTGCAAAAATTTTAATAAAGAAATTCGTACAATTAACTTTTAAAAAATATTTCTAAATAATTTTTAAAAGACAATAGCGTTACAATTTCAATAATTAACATTAATTTCTCAAATTTTGCGAAAATGTTTCTCCGGAAAGGCAGATTAAAAAATCGAATATTTTTTGTTATAATTTTCAATTTTCAATTTAATCTAAACTGAAGAGAATACTTAATGTATCGAAATGTCACCCTGACTATAATTAATAAACTTTTGCTAAACCGTAAATGACCTCGTAAAAATTATTACTCAACATATTATTTAATTAATGCAAACAAACCATGGCAAATGAAATAATCAACGTAATGAATTGCTAGCACATCCGTTTTCGACTAAATATATTAATTACTATTGAAATCCATTATCCATGCGACTATATTAATCCTGAAACAGGTAAATAATTTTGTGCGCTTGTTATTAACTTAACAATGTTTTTTATTGTAACAAAAACAATTTAACATAACCTCAAAAGTTTAGACTACAACAATATCGCAAATTTATTTAAGGCTTAAGCACAACTTCTTTCGCGAACGCAATTAAAGAAATAAGTTTAGTGTGTTCAGAGCTTTACGTACACAGCAAAGTCACTTTTTTCTGTTTGAATTATATTGTGAAATATAATAATTTCTTTTCTCGTGTAATCAATCAGTAATAAAATTAAAGTTTGTCAGAATTTTTCATATTCAATTAATTGGTAAATTTAATCGAGTCTGATTTTTATTCTTTGTCTCGTGGATTCTACTAAAACAAAACTTTCAACACTGAGGTTAGCGTGGCTCCTGTGATTTCAGATTTCTCTCAAGGCGTCATATTCGTGTACTTTATGTATAACGTGTATAACGGTTTTATTTACTATAGGTATTATTTTTCTTTTAATTATTTTGTTTTCCTAACAAGTTTTATTCGAATTACTCTTTTTTTTGTTGATTTTTATGATTATCCTTATTCCTCAATTTCATAATATGTAAATTTGACACTCACTTCATTTGTTCCATAAAATATTTTCCTTCGCAAATAATATATACAAAATGTGATAATATTTCCTTGAAGTATGTGATTTCAACTTCCAAATTTTATCAATGTTTTTAATTTTACATATATTAATTGTAACATTTTTTTAAATTTCTATTTCATGGAAATAATTTATTCTATTATTTTTACTATTATTTCTAGAAATTTTATCAATTCACGATAGTCGAGAAAATTTGATGGAAAAATGGAAGGAAAAGCTAATAAAGCAAACAAGATAATGGATCAAATGGATAAAAAGAATTTGCAAAAAGTTGAATTGAAAAAAGCTCCTGCACCCCAACGGTCACTAGCACGTATAAAAATAATTCCTGTCCCAGAAAATGAACAAGAAGACGCAAGACTCATGATTCTAGACGCATTATTAAGTCAAACTGGAAAACTTGTGCAATCATTTGCAAAATCTGAAGATGCCATTTTAAAAAGATTCGGAAAAGAACGGACCAATGCTTTACATTTATTGACAAAGAGTGTGTCAACTTTAAATTTATCTGACGATAAAAAACCACCACCTACCGTTGAACCTGTCGCGAGGGCAACTTCTTCAAAAACTGATCGCCGTTACTGCAGAGACACTTATAATAAACTTATAGGAATTTTTCCCAACATTAAACCAGTTTTCATTAAAGAAAAATGCAAAAATCCTCCATTTAACATGACAGGACTCAATAAAGAACAACAACTCAACATGTTCGTCCAAGTATTATTAGCAGATGGTTCAAATCATAAAATTCCCATCGACATTAGTGATGAATTGGATGAAGTTGATGAAAACAAAGACGAAAAATATGAGAATCTATTGGAAATATTTCCTGCGGCTGATCCAGAATATTTGAGAACAATTGTTGATACGCATAATGCACAAATGCTCGAAACTTTTATTCAAACTAATTTGGAAAAACCGAATTATCCAACAAAGGCTGAGTCTCTTGAAAAGATGAAATACACTAAACTCATTAGAGATCATACAACAGAATTTAGTGTTCAAAAATTTCTCCAAATGTTTCCTAAGCCTATTGAATATTTTGAAAATCCAACACGGAAATGCGAATATAATGTGCTTTCGAGACTTTTTCTAACAGACTACTTCAATAGACATAAGGTTTACTGAATTTACTGAATTATTTTTGCAAATTAATATAAATCATTTCAGAAATGAGTCTTTTTTTGATAATTAGATTCTCTGTCAAAGTCAAGTATATTAAAAAATTAACCCAATTGAAAGAATGATTAAATGACAAAGACAAAATATCTTGTAGTTGAAAGTAATATGACACGGAATAATTAATTTTTTTTTATTTCAGATTATTACGATACAATCAATTTATCAGAGGAACAATTTTAATTTAAGTTTAACAGCTATTGAATTAAAAAATATGAATCATGATATGGTAACGAAACGACGTACTAATTATTCAATTGATAGAATTCATGAAATGTCTCTAGTTCAAGAGATTACGTATATTACATTCAAAAAGGATATAGTAAAATATCTGGAGGATTTAAAGAAGCGAGAAGAGGAAGAATTTCAAAGATGTAAAGTTAGTGTCTTTAGTATCTTTACAAGTTTATCAAAAATCTTGCAATGAAGTATTAATCCGATTGAATTTGTTTCATAGGAACAGGGTTTATTGGTCGAATGTAAATGTTGCTTCAGTAATGAGTGCCTGCCGAGAAAATGCTTCGCCTGCGAGGGCGGACACCTTTTCTGCAACACATGCATTTTGGTGGGAAGTGAGTCCAATATCGGAGATGGACTCTATCGTATAAATTGTTTCGATGACTGCGAACGAGAATTTAGTCTCTCAGTGCTGCAGAATGTTTTACCACCGACATTATTCAGCATTCTTCTGCAGAAGCGACAGGAAGCGGAGGTAATGGCAGCCGGTATTGAGGGATTGGTATCGTGTCCTTTTTGCCACTTTGCTTCGATACCACCAGTCGAATCGAAAATATTTAAATGCCTGAATCCAGAGTGCATGAAAGAGACTTGCAGGTGAGTTTCAATTTTGTTGTGAATATTTTATTCACTTGTGTTACAAACAAGATTATTGAAAACTAACTTATACTTTTATCTGTAGATCTTGTAAGGAATTAAATCATGTCCCATTGAGCTGCGAAGAATTAGTCAAAGAGGACGAGGCCCGTCTTAAATTGGAGGAGAACATGACTAAAGCACTCGTTCGCACATGTTACAAGTGCCAAAAGCCCTTTTTCAAAGAAGAGGGATGCAACAAAATGACTTGCATGTGCGGAGCTTCTATGTGCTACCTCTGTCTAACTCCCCTTAAACAAGGAGACTACAAACACTTCAATGGGCAGGGAGCGGAAAATTTAAATTTGTTAGTAAATTTTTAATCCTTTGAGAACCAGATCAAATTAAATTGAAAATTAAAATCAACAAACAGTCATTTTATCGAAAAAAGATAAATAGAAAGAAATTAAATTTGGTATTTACCAAATTCTATGACAATTTTTTTGAAAATAGTTGAAATTTTACAATTAATTTTATTTAAATTAATTGAATTCCTAAAAAGCATTTTATTATTTATGAAAATAATTGAATTCTTGCGAACGATTTTATTAGAATTTTCTAAAATAAAATTGAATTTCCAAGAAGAAATTTGTTAGTTTTAAAAACAATTTAATTTATCTGATGAACATTGTTAATTATAAAAATAATAATTGAATTTTGCAAAAATTGTTTCTTTAAAATCATTGCATTTTTTGGGATAATTTTGTTATTTATCGTTAATAGTTGAATTCTTTCGAAGAATTCAATTTATTTACACAAACACTTCAATTATCGGGAAGAATTTTATTAAAAGCTAAAAGAATAATTGAATTATTTTAATAAATTTTAATTAAAATTGTATTTAAAATAATTCTTTCTTTTGGACAATTCTATTAAAATATTTGAAAATAATTGAATAGCTTTGGAGAATTTTATTAAAATTTTCTAAAATAATCGAATTCTTTCGTAGAATTATTTATGTTAATAATTGAATTCTTGGGAAGAATTTTATTAAAATCTGAAACAATAATTGAATTATTCAGAAAAAAATTCAACTAAAATTGTATTTAAAATAATTGATTTCATTCGAACAATTTTACAAAAATAGTTGAAAATAATTGATTTCTTGTGAAAAATTCTAATAAATTATTTAAAATAATTGAATTCTCCAAAAGGATAGAAAAAACTTTTTTTCAAATAGTTCATTTTTTCGAGGAACTGAAATTAAATTTTTAAGAATAATTACATTTTTTACAGTTAAAAAAAATAATTTCCTGTAAAAATTTGTAATAAAAACACTTGAAATCCCGCAATTAATTTTATTATTTATAAAAGTAATTAAATAGTTTTAAGGAATTTTATTTAAGTTTCTAAAATAATTGAATTTTTGTAAGTTGTGATGAATACTGTTATATATAAAATTAGTTGACATTTTCGTATTTTTTTATAGAATGTCATCTTGTATTTGATTTATTTTAATTAAACAAGCCGTTCGAAGGAATGGTTCTAAAATTTTAAAAACTTTACAGGTGTCCTTTGTGGAGCGATGACAAGCGAATGAACGCCGAAGCTGTGAGAAAAATTGCTGAAGTCACAGAAAATGAACTTAAGAAAGAAAACCCCAATTTACAATTAAAAGTGAATTCCATATTACCAGCACTGCCAGCAAAAGTAAAAGGACCTCATGAAAACATTCCCAATGCAGATGCATTACCGGTGAGTAATTTACACTAATTTTAATATTTTCTATACTTTTTGCTTTTGTTATTGAATCTTTAAAAATATCTAAGAATCAAACTATTTTACTTCATTCTGTGAAATGGTGATCTTTTAAAAGTAACTATCTTGGTAAAATATTTTTCTACATTTTGAATGAGCAATTAACTTTGACACTTTTGTATCATTTTCATTTTAGCAACACATTCTAAGAATGGCGAACAATCCGTAACAGCGACTTAGTGAATTAATTTTTCAATACTGCCAAAGGCTACTCAGGAATTTATTTTATTCTACGAAATTAATTCATTTTTTTTATAAGCGCTGAATTAATTTATCAACTTTCTTCAATGAGAGTTTTTTTTATAAAAGCTTGTCTGCATGATTGAAGTATGTACCTTTCAAATAACTAGTCGAAATTTTATTTATATTTTAATTTAATCTAATTATCTTCAAAACTGAATCTAGTCTTCCACGTTGTTATTTATATATTTAAAAATACTTTTAATATTATACTTTCGTTATTTAAAAAAATTTTTTGGTGGTGGTTGTGGTTGACTGATAGTATATTTAAAAAGATTTGAAGATTTAATGAAAATCGCACTTATAATGTCGATATTAGCAAAAAGAGTTTTTTAATACTCTGACCTTGTCTTAGGTCTATTTATTTTTAAATTTAAAAGGAAATTATTTAATGCACTTTTACAGAAATTAGTGAGAATGATTAGTGTTATTTTTATATCATTTGCGAGGAGTTAAAGATTATTCCAGTGAAAATCGATTTTGTAATAACAAAAAGTGATAAAAAAATTGTGATTTTAGAATAAGTATTAAAAGAAATTTTATATTGTGCATTTTTTATTTAATACAAGATAGAAATATTATAATTTTTTCAAATGTATGCATTTAATGAGATAATTTAATAAAAATATTTATTCGATTTTCGATAATTGCAGAAATTTAAATATCCTTGAGGACCAAATTTGTGGAAAAAATGAAATATTAACATTTTTATGTTACTTTATTTTGAAAATTTATTTACAATAGAGTTATTTTTCAAAATATAACTAAAATTCTTAATATATTACATTTCTTTCGTTATAAATCAATTCGGACCGAGTAATCCTGGAACCCGGTATAAAAATGTGCCATCGTCATCATAAAATGAATCTCTCACTCTGTAGGTCATTCCCTTTTTATACCTCTGTCGTGGAATTTTTATGTGAGCTGCAACTAGAACATCATCAATATTCTTTTTATGCCATTCCTTTACGCCAGTTTCCATGCTACTTTTATTTGACCCCAAGGAAATTTCATAATTTTTCTCCTCCAATACAGGACTCACTTCCGTCTTGAGTGTCGAAATAGATTTATTGTTTTCAGAATCATGTGACATCGCTAATTCTCGACTTGTTTCTTTCTTTGAAATTGTTTCTGGAACTTGTAAATTGTCATTTTCCTCAAATTCAGACATTTCATCTTTTGATGAATCTTTTGATAAATCTTTTGATTCATCAACAGAAGTCGATGGGAAAAGTTTACTTTCAAATAAAATCTTCTTCTCTATTTCCTTTTTGTAAACACTTTTTAAAACAATGTCTTCGATAGAGTTTGAATTTTCCTTAAGACGCACAGTGCTTTCTAAAAATTCATCAAAAGTCACACGTCTACTGCGTTTGTTGTTATGCGAATTTGTCGTATTTACAACTGTTCTTTCTTCTTCTTCTTCTTCTTCTTCTTCTTCTTCTTCTTCTTCTTCTTCTTCTTCTTGTCGGGGTGAATTAAATTCATCAACTTCACTATTTTCCGAATATATTGAATGCTTAACGTTGTTAAACTCTTGAAAAAATTCATTTTGCTTCTTAGACTCAAAACCATTTTTATCATCAACTTTTTCATCAATTTCATTACTTGTGATACTTGTCGAATCTGATTCACTTGTATTGCTGTTCGTTAAAAGAGCCTTAGCAATTGATGAGTATAACGTACTTGTTGGTTTTGGAATTTCTAGTTTTGGTGTTACAAATTGATCAGCTAACTCATCTTTATGGGTGAGAATAATTTTTCTGTCACTGAACTTTTGAAGGTGTTTTGTCAGCATTGGACTAACGGACAATTCGCCATCACGAAATGATATCCAATTTTCGGCAACTTTCTCATCGTAATTTAAAATATTTTGTTTTGTTTTAACACTCCAATCATTTTGCAAAACTTTTTTTATTGTATGAGGTAATGCTGGAAAACTTTCACTCAAATTTTCAATAGTCCACTCATTAGGATTATTTCTATGAAGAAGTCTTATTTGCTCCTTTTCAGCGAACGTTAGAAAACTTGGTTCTACATCTTTAATAAATTTTTTTAATGTCATTTGAGTTTTTATATTCACATTCCTGACTTCCATTTCCCTGAAAAATTAAAAGAAAATAATTTTCAAGATTTTTTTACAATAAATAATAATTAATCATTATTATCTTTCCACAGGAATTAAGATTTTCCCAAATTTCAAATTCAAACCTTTTTAAAATTCAACAGGAAATATTTATAACATTTATTTTGTTATTTTATTGATCATTTAAAAAAAAATTTAAATATCAATTCAATTATTTTCAAAAATAATAAAATTTTTATTTTTATAATATTAAAATTTTAACAAAAATAGTATTTTTGCTTAATACTCTTGCATTATGATTTTCGATTTGAAGGTTAACTTCCAAAATAATGAAATTAAAGCACTAACCTCAGATGCATTTTATATGATTTACCAACTTCGTCGAAGTTTGGTTCTCGGTAATCAATGTCTTCCTTGAGGCTCTCCAAATCAAAATTTTCATCCTCATCATGACATTCATTCAATTCTTTCAGTCGATGTTCAATGCCAGGATTGGCATGTTTTCTCTTCTTTAATAATTGTAATGAATTTCTTCTTTTCACACTTAATGCTTTTGTTGAATATAACAGTCTAGCAGTTTTCATCATATTAAATTTGAAGAAATTAAACAAGTTTGTTTCAATAAAATATACAATAATGAAATATATTTATTCGGCGTAAAAGATAATAAAAACATGCGGCACATTAGGTTTTTAAAATTTTTCAGTCTTTGATGTTTACCCTGGATGCCCTGAATTAACACATGATTAATCCTGATTGGCTAGATCCAATAGAATGTTCATAACCGTTCGCTAAACGTGAGATTTCATTGGACTAATAAACGATTGTTTTTTTGGAATTTACATGGGGTAGAAAAGGACACCATATATCTACCTTTTTTATCTCATTTAAGGGTGCATTCACATCTTTGTCTCTCTAAAAGAATACACCATATATACTTCTATCCTTGTTACACTCACTATTCAACGCAAACATGTGGACATCGCCTAATACGCGATCCCGTTCATGAATCTATTGTGCATTCACCTTTACTTGTTCAATTCAAGATTCTAACCTCAATTCACTTCCCAAGTGTCAATAATAATAAACAATATTTTTTGTTTACTGACTGATTGTTGAAGAAACAATTGTTATAAATTTTTAATTCTTTAATTATTTTTATAATTATTTCCAATGTTTTCTAATTGTTAAAATTTAAAACATTAAGTTTATTTTCCCTCATAACTATATAACCATACATTTCGAATTTCATGTAAGTAGGAAAATTTATTTTCCCTTAATATAAAAAGTACGAAACGTCTATTTCACTAGTCAATAATTTAATGAAACATTTTTAAAAATCTATTCTAAATTCATTTTTTTTTCCCAACAGGAAAATATGTCGGGGAACTCGAAGAAAAAATGGACCGAACATAATGCAAAGCATAAAGAGAAAAGAAAAATTCTAATGGAAGAAAAATTAGAAAAGAAATCGAAGAAATGTTCAGAAAATGATGTAGAAAATTCGAATGACAGTGAAGTGAAGAGCAAGGAAGTTAAGAAAAATTTGATCTCAACTCTTAGTATAGCAGTACCAGGATCAATTCTAGACAATGCTCAATCTCCCGAATTAAGGACTTATGTCGCGGGTCAAATTGCTCGTGCCGCGTGTATTTACAAAGTGGATGAAATTATTGTTTTCGACGACAAGGGCGACGCAGCTCACGAAAAACGGAAAGAAAAACTAACTACCAACGAAGAGAGTAAATCCTGTCTACAATTGGCTCGAATATTACAGTACCTCGAGTGTCCTCAATATCTACGTAAATATTTTTTCCCCCTTCACAAAGACCTACAATTCGCCGGACTATTAAATCCCCTCGACGCTCCACATCACTTGAGACAGCAGGACATTTCTCTCTTTCGCGAAGGTGTCGTTAAGAATAAACCACTAAAAGTAGGCAAAGGTTCTCAGGTGAACGTGGGACTTTTGAATGACGTCTACGTTGATAAAGTTCTCACCCCTGGAATAAGAGTAACCGTGAAACTTTGTCAAGAAGATGTCAATCTAAAGAAACTAAACGGTGTTGTCGTGTCGCCAAATGCTCCCAGATTAGAAACGGGTACCTACTGGGGTTACTCCGTTCGCTTGGCGAATTGTGTGAGTGAAATTTTCACCAAGTGTCCCTATGCAACGGGTTATGATCTATCGATTGGCACGTCAGACAAGGGATCGAACATTGACGATGTCTCTAATAATAGTCTCAAGTATTTTCATTCCTTAATTGTCTTTGGAGGACTCTCTGGTTTGGAATCGGCCATTGAGCAAGATCCTGTTTTAGAAACACAAGATCCCACTTTGGTGTTTAATAAATATTTTAATACTTGTCCAGAGCAAGCTTCACGGGTTATTCGAACTGAGGAGGCTATTCTCATTTCGCTTGCTGAACTGAGGCATAAATTGTCTCCAATACATCAGCCAATCAAGAATCAACAATTTATGGATACTGATTTTGTAAATAATTCCTAATGTTTAACTCGAGAATCTGTTACTGTTAAAATCTGCACGAATCTTATGCATTTTTGTTCATATACCATTGTTGACTAATAAAAACAAGATTTTAAATTGCTACTCATTAATTATTAATTTTTCAATGTTCGAGATGTTTAGCCAATTCAATAATTTACTTTTAAATGGTTGTAATTTGAAACATACAATGCGCCTTTAATTTTACTTTTCACACAATTTTGATTGTATCTGTCATTTTAGGGTTATGTTGTCTTTCAAGTAAAATTGAATTTCGCGACTCTGCGGCGATATTGCCATTTTATCGCTTGCTCGTTTTTGACGAAATATTTAAGTAGCTGTTATGAAGAAAAATTTATCTGTTTCAGTTGTACTTTTTTCCGTATATTTATAAAAATAGTTTATTTTAAAACTTCTATAACAAATTTGCCGAAATTTCTCCGAAGCGAGGCATCTTTTGGTGAGCAGGATATTTCTAGTCTGGATCATCTAAAATTAAAAAAACCAAAAAATTATAGGTTATGTTTAGGAAAGTTTTCGCTTGATTTAATATTCAATTTTAATTATCTGACGTCAAAAATAATTTGTATCAACTATTTTACCTATTAAATAATCAATAAAAATTGTCTTATGACTTCAGGTTCAAAAATAGAGACAAAATCAAGTAAACATTTTTCTAAACATAACCTAAAAAGCAGCAACGAAAAGCTTCATATATTTGTTTACAATCACTATAGAGGTCAATGAACTATATTGACGAAAACGCTGCAATAAAAACTTGAGCCTTTAAGTTAATATATGCTTTTTAAAAATTTTCAATCAAATCTAATCAAAATTTGCACCCCTTAGTTATTTTTACATTAACAAATTGAAATTTTTCATTCCCTTTTCATAAAATCATGATTTTTCGTATGAGCTCATAATGCTTATTTCATTATGTAACTGTGCAAATCGTCTTACAGTAGAACTGGGTTATTATATCAAAGAGTAAAATAATTTTTTTCTATTTATTTTAAGTATTAAAATATTTTCTTTTAAATAATCAATTTCCGGAATAATCTTTACATATTTTGTTTATAATATTCAAATCAATATTAATATTCATGAATTACTATATTTTTAGTAAATAATAATTATTTTTGCTAATTTTCAAATCTACTTTCCGTACTTTCTAAATAACTTTCTTGAGAGTAGATAAAAAGTTTATATCTCATAATTCATGGACGGTACTAAATGGATTTAAAAGTATTATGAGCTCTACGAATATAACCCTAATAAAAACCGGCATTAGTAGTAAAGTTTATTTTATAAAAGTTTGTTTATATTCTAAATATACAAATGCAACGTTGCCATATCGAAATGCACACGCACATATGTTACTATGGAAACCTGGCGTAAGACAAGGACAGTAGAATCGGCTTCTCCGACTTCTTTATTATTAGTTTTTATTTACGCGAGCAAGTAATAAATAAAAATCGACACTAGTTAATAATAGTGAACTCATAACTGCCAAAGAGACGATAGACACTGAAAATTACAGTCGCATTTCTTTTATTCTCTTTTCATTTGAACTGCACAGACTGCAGTTGCACCTTTAACTAAACGCGCATTGTAAAAACAACCTTAATGGATACTGGCAGTCGACTTGTTATATATATAGCTGATTGTGAGTGAAATCAATGGAGGAAGTGTCAGTCAAAGAATCAACAAAAAGTTTGCACGTGACTTAATACCCTCTTTTATTATTATTTTCACTTGAAATCGCAAAGGAATTATTCTTCCTTTTCATAGAATTTATATTAATTGTGATTTAAGAAGATTCCCCCTTCAATGTTTATTTAAAACTATAGAAAAAAACGAATCTCTCATATACTAATTTCATGGTTTTTTGTGTGGTTGAAAACTGTTGATAGAATATTTTTAAAATGTGAGAGAGTTGTAAAATATTTTGCATAATTACGTGATAACAGTAAACAACGAAGATATTTTTATAATATGCTTGAGCGGAAAATTAGCATTTTTTCATTAATAAGTTACAAATATGCATTGTTGTTCAATAAGGTGTACACAAATGCAAAAGGAAATTAATCGTTGCACATAAAAGACTGATTCTATTTATTGAAGAGAGATATACGAAAATAAGTGTTTCCCAACAAGCGAGAGAAGCAATTCAAAATGGATATAAACATTGACAAAGAGTGCAGTGTTCTGGGGAGGCTCTTTAATGAGATTATCACTGACATGAAGGTACACAATTTTTTATTAGTTGTAATCATTGTTTTTTTGCATTCTATTTCTCAGTTCTCCTCCGTTCCGTTTCGTTCAATTTTATTAAAATAATTAAGAATGCGTATATGTTTATTTTTTTGTATTTTGTTTCTTGAAATTTATTTTACTTTTTAGTTTTAAATATATGTATTTTCTCTTTTATGCATGACAAGGAAAGTTGCCATTAATAATCAGCACAGTAATTATTCTTTTAGTTAGATTTTTTCTAATTAATTTCTTTTGTTTCTTTTTATATTTTATGTAATATTAATTAATAAAGGTAGAGTCTAGATAAAAATTTGTAATAATTTGAACAAAAAAATGTAGACATGTGTGGAAGGATTTATTACATAAAAGTAGTAATTGTTATTCGTAGTGTTATGGTGACATTAAAATGACCCTTATTTGGTAATGTTACACTGTAACCTACATGGTTTTTCGTATCGTGGGATTGATGTAATATTTATTCTGTAACATTATTGTAATGTAGCGCATTCATAATATAGAGTAAACTTAAATGTGAAAGTATACTTTATGATTAAAAATCATTGTACCGGAGACAGGTACTTTATTAAGCATAAATAAACAGTCGAGTCTTTCTGAATGAACTCAATTTTTTTAATTTATTACATTAAATAAAGTTTAAAAGGTTAAAACTATTATAATTATTAATTATTATTATCATAGCTATAAAACTATCAGGGATTACAATTAGTCCCCTTTTTACCTAATTCTTCCTTTTTCCCTTTTTATCCCTTTAAATTTATAAAAATTGCCTAAAACATTTAAAATCATAAATTTTCCCTTTATTTTTAAGAAAAACTTATAAACTGAGTCTTTTTCGACTGTTTTCAACTATTTTCAAATAATGTAACTTTTATCGACTTATATTAAAAAATTGCAACTTTTTCGCAATTTTTTTATTCAAATTTTGCGACAAAATGACATAATTTTAGCATAAAATGCAACTTATTTCGATTTTTATAGCGTGAAAAGCAAACTATAAACAAATGTTTAAACTTTTATTTATTATTTTTTTTATTTATTTTTTTTTTAATTAAATAATTGAATTCTCGAAGTAATTTCGAAAAATTAATCTAGATAATTGATTGAGACATGCAGTTTTGTTAAAAATTGGAAAAAATAATTAAATTTGAGCAAGTGTTCGAGTATCAATTTTTAGAAATTTAATTTAATTAACCTGAAAAACATCTAAAGATAAAAACTTTCATCCAATGACATTATAAAAATTTTATTGAATAAAATATGACTTCTATAGATTTTTCATAAATAGAAAATGAATTTTGTCTTCTGAATTCGCGTCATTTATTCGGGTCAAATTAAAAACAGAAAATCAATAGTTTATAGAGAATAAATTGTTGATCCACAATTTTTTGAACTTTCGAATGAACGAAATAGTCAGTAACAAGTGGAAAATAGAAAAGTTAAACATTTTTAATCCTCTAGAGACCCTTTGTGTAATGCTGAAGCGGCTTCCGGTATATGGGAAGTGAGCAAAAGAGGAGATTAGATTTTTTTTAATGGGTATACCGAGAATAGACACGAGAGTCCCACATATCCACAAATAACGTTTTGTCATCAGGGGAATGCATTAAATATTTTTTGGATCACTTCTTTAAAAAAAAAAATGGTTATTGCATTGCCCTAATTTTTGTTGTCACCATTTCGACACCGCTGTTTTAATGATTATTTTTAATCATGTTTTTATGTACCTAAAAAATGTTTAATTATAGCAATTTAGTTCAATTTTTGGAATTTATTTTTAATAATTAAAAAAGTTTGAAATTCATATTAAGTAAAAATCTGTTGAGTGTAAAAAGGATAATAATTAAATATTAATAGTTTTATACTAATATTCCTACTAATTAAAAAAAAATAAACGAGTATTAAAAATAAACATTTTTTTAAAATTAAATTATAAAATGATAAAACTAATATCTATGGTATTTTTCTGAATATGTTTATATTTTTTTGTCATTCTTTCCGAAATGGAATTTAAAGTGCTTTTGATCAAAACAGCCTTGTTAACTAACAATAAACAGAGGTCATAGAACATTTTACTAAAAAAGTTGTAATTGCAACTAACTTATGAAACAGTATGGAAAGACTTTTATGGCAAAGTATCGAAGCGTAATTTTCTATTGTGAGAATTCCGAGAAAATCGCATTTGAAATTATTTCCCATTTCCCCTATAGTTATAATTTCATTTATGATTTTTATGAATCGAATAACAACAAAAGTTTTATTGTGTTTTGGATTTTATTTTTAATATTATAATAATTTTGAATAGGTATTTTACAATTATTTTTATTCTTAATTTCTATTTAAATTAAAATCGAATTTCTCTATAAAGTATATAAATGTCGAAAGATTGAAAATTTTTTAAAAATTTGTTGGATATTTTTGAAAAAAATTGTTTAGCTATTACAAACTTCGCTGATATTAGAAATTAAAGGCTAAATCGTGACCTTTCAAAACCGTCGAGCGCTTTTTTTTAAAAAGCATAAAATTGATTTATAGGTACGAAATATGTATTACATTGTATTACATTTTACAATTATAAAATTTATAAAAAATTTGTAAACAATTGAATTGAAATTTATTAAAATTTTTTCAAATAATTGAATTTTGGAAAAGAATTTTATCACTTTTGAAAATAATTGAAATTTAATTAAAAAATAATTTAAATGTACTTGAATGTTTAAAAATTAGTTGAATTTCAAAACAGTTGAGTTTACAATTTTTACAAATAGATAAAAAAAACTATTAATTATTTATTCATTACGTAATAAAATATAATTGATGAATTTCTTCTTTGTTGCAGAATGGAGCTCCACTTTGGGAGGATCTTATTTCTAAAGCGACAAAACTGCACTCCTGCTTAAGGTATGTCTGTATTAAAAATATATTTTCTTCATTATCTAGAAAAATTTCTCTTTAACTTTCCTATTAGTCGAATCTATAATTGAATAAAAATTGTAATTTGAGACTTGTCAATTATAAAGACTATTTTTTCTTCCATTTCTTGCAGAGCTGCTATTTTAGGAATTTCTGCTTATTTGGAGGCATTTCAAAGAATTGCCGACTGTGCTACGAATGCAAAAGGTAAGAATGTAAATTTTAATTTATATAATATAAATACAGGCCCCAAAAAAAAATATAAAAAATGAAAGGTTTTAACTAATGTTTCCAAATTAATTGCAGGTGCAACTAAAGAGATTGGGACAGCTTTAACTAGAATATGTTTAAGGCATAAGGCGGTAGAAACGCGCATGAAATCATTCACGAGGTACAGTAATTTTTTTAAATTGTATTTATTTATTTAAATTTTATTTGCACAATATTTCGACATTTTGATTCACGTTTTATGATTTATTATTAGTGCTATCATGGATTGCTTGGTCTTGCCACTTCAAGAGAAGCTAGAAGATTGGAAGAAATCACTTATTCATTTAGATAAGGAACACACCAAAGGTGAGTATTGATACTAAACAGAATTACTTTTTGTGCGAAGAATTTTTATTTTTAATTTAATTCTACCGATAATGTTAAGAAATATATTCCGCATCGAAAAACGAGAAGAGTACGATTAAATTAGTTACTTAATTTTAGTATTTTTAGAAGTATGTATTTAATATTTGAATCTAATATTGCAGAATTCAAAAAGGCTAGAGCTGAGTTAAAGAAAACTTCAACTGACACTTTAAGACTGCAGAAAAAGAAAGCGCGTAAAATTCAACTCGAAGGTCCAATGCAGAGTCATTTAAATATGACACCCAGCACTGAATTCAATAAACTGTTAAAATCGTCGGCAGCAATTATTCAAGAGAAGCGCTTGAGCTTGGAAGAAATTGAACGAAAAGCTATTCGTGCTGCTCTTATTGAGGAGCGTGGGCGATTCTGTCTATTCGCTAGGTTCTTGAAACCTATTTTGGTGAGTTTATTTGATTTCTAAATAGATGTTTACAAAATGCTAAATTTTTCAAAAATTTTCAAAAAAATTTGATTTTTTGTATTTTTAATTCGACAGGACGAGGAAATTGCCATGTTAATGGAATTAACACATATTCAAGAAGTTTCTGATCAATTACAAAGACACGTAACTTCGCCCCATCAACTGCCGCCTGCATCCGAGCAGGTGATATCAGACATTAAAGGCTGTGATCCTGCACAATGGTCTCTTTCGACGCCACCTTCTAGTCCGTCCTTATCACTTGGTTCTCGAAAGAGTTCAGTGTGTTCGATAAGTTCGTTAACAAGCAGTAGTAGTGGATCCTGCAAAAGTCATCCGAGCCCCTCGGGCCATCCTTGGCATAAATCTCTCATACAGGTGCGATTTTCAATCAATTTTCCCACTTTACTCAAAACCCTGGACCTTCAGTTGAAATAAAACAGCCAGAAAACAGCTGCTCTGATAAATTTTTAGAATCTTTTTTAATATTAAAAAGACAAAAATGAATAATTTTAAGACAATATATCCTAAGTGCTAAGAAGACAATTGTTTCAGGTACCTGTCTTCAGTCAGAATAATCAGAATGACGTGAATGCAGCGATAAAGACAGATACCACATCTACTTGGACTGAAAATCAAGAATCTTCTCATCAATCGGATGATCAAAATTTAAAAGCAAAATGCGAAAGGCCTCATACTATTTCATCGGGTAATTATTATTTTATAAATTGGTTTTATAAAGACAGGCTAATACTAGAAAACAAAAAAACTTCTCTCAAACATCATTAAATTCTTTAAAAAGATTCAATTATTTTCAAGAAATATTCGAAATTCAATTATCTTCAAATTTCGAAACAGAAATCAATTTATTAGCAGTGGATTGAAAGATACGTTTTGATACTTGTTGGCAATTAATTATCGAGTACGAAGTCTGAAAAAGCAAAAATGAAACAAAATGATTACTGTTTTTTTCTAATAACAGGCTTATTTTACTTTCAGCTTACGAAAAAGAACATCAAAGACCTGCACTTAGCGTTTATACGTTTCACGCTCCGAACCGCGACAATAATACCTACAGCAGCAGTCAGCCCGTTTCACCAGTCTCATCAACATTATTATCATGCTCTTCCCTAAATCAGCAAATTGCAAAGAAGCAATTTCTCAAAAATAACATTGGAAATAAACCTCCTATTCCGAACAGATGTTCCAGTTTGGAGCGCCCGAATAATCCGAATAAAAAAGATTCTCCCGGCAGTCCACGGGCAAAAGCTAAACTACCCCTGCCTGCCCATCTCGCGAAAGGTAAAATATCTTCGAAAGACTCTATTTTTCTTTTGAAACAAAAATATTCTTCATAATATTATTCTTATTAGAATTTTATTATTATTCTTTTTAGAAGTTAAGAAACATTTCTCACTATGGTACTTTTATTTCAGAATTGCCAACTCATCCTTTCCAGCAACCAATGTACGTAAATATGCATGTGCTTGCTAATCTAGCCGCGACACGAGCACAGGAAATGCATCTTCCCCTACCTACAGATCCTCCGAATCTTGCTACCATGTCGCTGACTGATGAAAAGGTTACTATCTTCTTATAAATTTGTAAAAATTGATAAAAATTACCAAATCGGATCCGAAATTAACTAATTATCGAATCGGATCCGCAACTAATTAATTTTAATTCCCATTAAAATTATACAATGGGAAAAATTATTCTTTGGGGTAAAATTAATTCAACTGTTTAATAAGTTAAGAAAAAAAAATGTTAACATATTTGAACTTTGTTTCCAGACTGAAAGTAAGGAAAACGATGAAAGTTGCAGTTCTCAGTCAAGTACTGTGACGATTACTGGACATGGTGGCCAAAGTGTTACACAACAGTCTCAAACTATTCACAGCCAGACTAAAAGCACTTGGAGTTCTTCTTCCTGTTTAGTTATGCGTCGAGATTCAAAGCAGCTTTCTTCTGGAATTCATCCCTCTTCAAAACGTATTTCATCTATGATTGGAGAGAGTCTCAGCACTTTCTCCAGTCAGAGTAGCGATGACTGCTGTGTAACTACTTCTGAGGATGCGGAAAATTTGCCTCCGCCACCAGCATTTTTACTAGAGGGTTCTTCGCCTAACACTAGTCCAACACCGAAAAGGTAATTAATCTACTAAATTACTCTTTTCATACGGTAATTTCGAATAATCAATCAACTAGTTATTTTCTAGTTAAATTTTTGAAATACAGTATTAAAAAGATTTTTAATAATTGAATTTTTATAAAATTGAATTAAAAATAAATCATTTTTCAAGTATTTTATTACAATTTTTGAAAATTAACTTTTAAATAATTTTTAATTGGTAATTTTGGAAATAATTGAGTTCTCAAAAATTTTAATGAATAATCTTCAAGTGTAAATTCAATAAAAACAAAAATTAATGAAAATTATGTTCTAAAATTTTAATTTTTGGACATTTTTTAACTGTATGCAATTTTCAGGTCCCTATCGGTTTCTGAAACCGTGCGAACTCTAACTGAACTGCGACACACACCGGCGAGTCCATCTCTATTGCGAAAAGTAACTGGACAAAATGTCGCAGCAGCAACATCGCCACATAATTCAGTTCTGCAAATAACTCGAACCCACTTTGATCGTTGCAGTCAAGATTCTTCTTCCAGCAGCGTTTCGAGCTTCACAGAATCGAGCAATGAGACAACAGGCCCAGGAGGCGTGGGTCAAAGTTTCATGGCTGTACTCAGTGCGAAATTTATGAATTCAGCGCCGGTTGCGAATGATGTTTCCAGCATAAGTAGCAGCAGCAGTAGTCCAAAGTCTTCTAAAAAGCATTTATCAGAGCAGCAATCAAACAAGCATACAAAACACAATTCCGGCTTTTTCGAATCACTTAACGCTAAACTATTGCAACAGCCGCAAATAATAAACAATAGATCTGCAAACGTTAGAAAAATAATGGGCAATAGAACGCCAATAACAGATCCATTAGAGGTGAGAGTCTCTCTAATGGATCAAATCCGAAAGGGAACTTCTCTTCGTAAAACGAGGGGTCCTATAAATGATCGTTCAGCACCTAAAATATATTAAGTTCGTATATCAGATTGTTCTTCTAACTGCGCTTTTAGTTCTCTTTTTTTTGTGGAAAAAACCAAGACAATAGGCAAGGCATATATTGTATACGTATAGTTCCAGTGCACACTGTAAGAAAACTATAAATTTTTAAATTGAAGTCTTATAAGTTGATGTTTGTTTATATTGTAATGTTGTTCAATGTATTAAAATATACAAATAACTATCAACATTCTAGTCAACATCTATACAAAAATTTATTTTATAAGGCATCAATTTATCTAAAAATAATTTATGAAGTCTTTTATGATTATAATGACGCTAATTAATATAGCTTTAAAAATTAAAAATTGTTCGGCATCGTAACAGCTTTAATGTATTGTATTTTAATGTGTTTTTGTACTAGAAAAGAAAAACATGTAATATGTTTTGATTGCTATAAGAAAGGAGAAAAACATAGCATTCAGCTAAACCTAATATATACCTTAGTATTAAAACAATTTTTGAACTCTAAATATAAATCTCGATGAAACTGTCCTATCGCATTATACGAATAAGAATTATTATAAATAAATAAATAAATTATAAATAAAATAAATTTATGACATAAATGTCATAATCAAAAAAATTTAGTTCTACAATGACAATTTTTTAATACTCAATGTGACGAAGTATTTTGCTTTTTATTCACGAATGCATATTTAGAGTTCAAAATTCGTTTACACTCAACTGATATTATTATTATAAGTGACAAAAATATTGTTGGTGTAATTCCTTTTTTCTAAGTTATTTATTATTAATTGGTTTATTTAAAATTAGACAATAGTTTTCCTTTTAATACTTTCTACATACTTTATGTTAATTTATTTAATCTCTTTTTTACAGAAATGTAAAGATAATAAAACTGAAAATTAAAAATATATCAAAGTAGTTTTTTATTTTGAAAGAACCTAATATTATTAATTACTAGCATAGGATACGCGCGCTAAAGCGCTCGTTCACGTTCTGTTTCAATAGTTAAAATAATACAATTACATCTAGCAGTAAAAACTAATACAAAAACAATGATTTAAGTATTAAATGTAATATTTACTAAATAGGTTAGTTCAGACAAAATCCGCTAATATAGAACAAGTGGCGCCAAAAATTGAGTCTAATTTTGGCGCCACTTGTCTCATATTAGCGGATTTTTCAGGAACTAATGGCTAAATTAAATTAATTGTTTTCTCTTTTTAATTGTATTTTTTTAATATAAAAAACGGATTGTTTACTCTTTTTATTAGTTAATAAGCATCATACATCAATAAACAATATTAAAAACAATTGTTAAATCAATTTATTTTATTATTTATAAAATAGGTTAGTTCCATAAAAATCCGCTAATACGAGACAAGTGGCGCCAAAATTTGACTCAATTTTTGGCGCCACTTGTCTCATATAAGCGGATTTTTCAGGAACTAATGGCTAAATTAAATTAATTGTTTTCTCTATTTCTTTGTATTTTTTTAATAAAAAAACGGATTGTTTACTCTTTTTATTAGTTAATATGCATCATACGTCTATAAACAACATTAAAAAACAATTGTTTAAACAATTTATTTTATTATTTATTCAATACGTTAGTTCCATAAAAATCCGCTAATACGCGACAAGTGGCGCCAAAATTTGACTCAATTTTTGGCGCCACTTGTCTCATATAAGCGGATTTTTCAGGAACTAATGGCTAAATTAAATTAATTGTTTTCTCCCTTTATTTGTATTTTTTTAATAAAAAAACGAATTGTTTACTCTTTTTATTAGTTAATAAGCATCATACGTCTATAAACAACATTAAAAAACATTTGTTTAATCAATTTATTTTATTATTTATTCAATACGTTAGTTCCATAAAAATCCGTTAATACGCGACAAGTGGCGCCAAAATTTGACTCAATTTTTGGCGCCACTTGTCTCATATAAGCGGATTTTTCAGGAACTAATGGCTAAATTAAATTAATTGTTTTCTCTTTTTATTTGTATTTTTTTAATACAAAAACGAATTGTTTACTCTTTTTATTAGTTAATAAGCATCATACATCAATAAACAATATTAAAAACAATTGTTTAATCAATTTATTTCATTATTTATTAAATACGTTAGTTCCTTAAAAATCCGCTAATACGAGACAAGTGGCGCCAAAATTAGACACAATTTTTGGCGCCACTTGTCTCATATAAGCGGATTTTTCAGGAACTAATGGCTAAATTAAATTAATTGTTTTCTCTTTTTATTTGTATTTTTTTAATAAAAAAACGAATTGTTTACTCTTTTTATTAGTTAATATGCATCATACGTCTATAAACAACATTAAAAAACAATTGTTTAAACAATTTATTTTATTATTTATTCAATACGTTAGTTCCATAAAAATCCGCTAATACGAGACAAGTGGCGCCAAAATTAGACACAATTTTTGGCGCCACTTGTCTCATATAAGCGGATTTTTCAGGAACTAATGGCTAAATTAAATTAATTGTTTTCTCTTTTTATTTGTATTTTTTTAATAAAAAAACGAATTGTTTACTCTTTTTATTAGTTAATAAGCATCATACATCAATAAACAATATTAAAAACAATTGTTTAATCAATTTATTTTATTATTTATTCAATACGTTAGTTCCATAAAAATCCGCTAATACGCGACAAGTGGCGCCAAAATTAGACACAATTTTTGGCGCCACTTGTCTCATATAAGCGGATTTTTCAGGAACTAATGGCTAAATTAAATTAATTGTTTTCTCTATTTCTTTGTATTTTTTTATTAAAAAAACGGATTGTTTACTCTTTTTATTAGTTAATAAGCATCATACGTCTATAAACAACATTAAAAAACAATTGTTTAAACAATTTGTTTTATTATTTATAAAATAGGTTAGTTCCATAAAAATCCGCTAATATGAGACAAGTGGCGCCAAAATTTAGACTTGGTTTTTAACAAAAAATTAGGCTCAATTTGTGGCGCCACTTGTCTCATATCAGCGGATTTTTCAGGAACTAAACAACATTTTTTAATAAATAATTTATTTCTTTTTTTGTATTTTTTTGTAAAAATGTTCGTTTATTTATTTTATAAAAACAATATCTTTTAACCTTCTTTCTTCTTAAATAATAAAAATTTTGATATTGACAAATCGAACAACTATTATTTCGATCTGTCAAGCAAAGTGTTTTGAAGAAGAAAAAAAAACAAAAGCATTTACAAAAACTAACTTCAAACTGCGGACAGAATGAATGAAAGAATACCAAGATTATTATTATTAATAATTAATAATTAATTAATTATTGCTTATTAAATTTTAAAAAATTTTGATATTCATTTTTTGGATACGCTTTTTAAAATTTTTTTTAATTTGATATAAAAATTTGGTTTCAAGTTTCAAAAACAGTTTTCTGGTACGTAAATTATGTTATTTTGATGTAAATCTCGAATATTTAACAGAGTTAGGAAGAAGAAAACTGTAATATTTATTTTAGAGATCGGGATAATTTGGTTTTCTGTTTTATCGACCGCGGGTAACTAAACTTTGTGGACAATGTACTCCGAAAGAGTGCGCTGTAAAAGGACGCCAAGTCTATTCTCCATTTCATTTCATTCTCACGAACACGAACTATTTGTTAATACAAGAGGCCATTTAAACAAAACAAACAAACAAACAATTTCATTCTCATTTTGATATAGTGATAATAAACGCTTTGGCAATGTTATAATTTTAAAAATGCGAATTAATTTGTGTTATATATGAAGAACAATTGAAAGAGTTACGCTTGGAGTCGTCGCTGAGAATAATAGATGGTGAATTCTTATTTAAGTAAATTTGTTTAATTATTTATCCTGGTATTCCTTGAAATGAGCTACCATGATTTTTTCAAATGTGTTCATAAAGCGATATTTTTTGTTCATATAACAAATAGTTTGACCCCCCCTCCCCTAAAAAGTGTATATAGACGATCCCTTATAAATATAATTTTTTTTGAAAAATTACCTTCTTTACGTCAATTTTTTTTTAAATGCTTATAACTCGGCCAAAAATTGAGAAAATGTTTTAAAAAAAGTATTTAATTAAAAATATTTTTAAAAAAATATGTAATTGAAAATATTTTTAAAACCTATATTTAACTGAAAATATTTTTAAAAAAATTGTTGACTTACCTGTAAACGATGCTGAAACTTATCTTCTTATCTAAATGAATTTTGTTTCGCATAAAAATATATTGACACTAATTTTTACTTTATAAGTTTGAATTTTTTCTGAATTTGAGCATATACAGTATATTGTACAATAAAATTTTGTTCTCAAATAAGGCACAACGCACAACATTGTTTTAAAGATTTTTAAGAGAAATTTCTAAATTAACAGACTAATTTATTCAATAACAAACATTTTCGAATCCATAAAGTGATAATTTGAATAATATTAAAATTGTCATTCACTGAAAACATAATTATATAATAATAAATATTGCACAGAACGTAAATTAGAACTTTTGAATTACATATAATAAAAAGAGTTTGTGTTTAAATAGATTTTGTATTTGAACGTTTTAATTTTTAAATATTTCAGATTAAAAATTGCATATCATTTCCAAATTTTTTGGTTAAATCACACTCATCTTTGTAGATACTAAACGAAAAGTCATAAATATTCATGAAACTAAAAATTCGTAAGGACAACAAATTTATTAATTTGTAGTTATCAATTTTTTCGTATTTTTTCATAATTAAAAATTTTTATATAATTCTTTCAATTATCAATATAAAAGAATTGTATTCTAAAGTATAAGAAAGCAATAGTTACAAAAATATGAATAAACATATAGAAAGAAACATTTTTCGATGTGTATATCTAAAATCCAGTGCTTCTAACATGCGGTTAGAACGTTAGAAAATTTTTTTTGATTGTGTTTTTCTGCATGTTCCATTCTATATAAAAATTTTTTTAATAATAATTCTTACCTATATGTTCTTATTATACACTATAATTTATTTAAAATAAAATTTTATAACGAAACAATGTCAAATTTCTTCCAATTTTTCTCTTTTATAATAATAATTCAAAAGAAAAAACAATATTTAATAAATTGAAAAACAAATAAATATATTTGAAACATTTTAAAACATAATGTGGCCTTTAAGTTAAAAAAAAAATTACAACCACGTATTTAAATGGCAGCTTTTGAGAAATATTCTTATATCACAAAGGAGAGCATTTTATCTGGTGACGTCAATGTCTTCATTGTCCTCAGTATCAGTATCTTCCGTTATTTGTGGACTTGTCGATGGGCTGGGAGAAATATACTCTATTTTCTGTCTGTCTCCATCCGCATCACTTAAATTTGGATTGGGATTATTTTTGCTCGGCAGTGTTTGCTCTCGGGATCCTCCATTGGCCAATAATTCCCGCTCTTTACTGTTCCTCCATTTCATGCGACGATTTTGAAACCATATTTTTACCTGCAATTTGAAAAATATAATGATAATGTTCTTTTTTTTAAGTCCTTGGCGCCATTTTTTTAAAAACCAAAATGTCTGATTCAATATGGCGGAAGTTTTTTCAAAATTGATCCAATTCGCTTGAATTCGCCTTCTTGAAGATTTTTACGAATTTTATAACAATTCTTTAAAGTTTGAAATGGCTTGAGTTTAAAAAATTTACTAAACAATAGAATGTAAATTCAGCTACTGCTATTTTGTCAGATTCGTAATCAGCGACCTAAAAAACCCCAGGTAACAAGTTTCAAGCCAATCCGGTTAATTATTCTCATTTTGTCGTCATGTTTGATCCGCCATTTTGAATTTTGATAAAACGATGCCAGTTTCGTAATCAGCGACCCCGAGAACCCCGGGAAATATTTGTCAAGTTTTTGAATATTTAATTTCATACTGAATGCACGAAACATAAATGTTCTCGTATAGCATTCAGTTGCAAAGAAAAAAAACCAAAACGTTATAAAATTATAATTAAAAATAGTAAACTTTTTTTTAATAAATAGAAAGAAATGAATAGTGATACATATTGCTTAGGCCACTTATAAAAAGATCTATAATTCGGTGATAAAATCTTGTTTCTGTTGACGCATGGAAAGAGTATAATATTCCTCTTAAATTGAGAACATTTTTCCAGTGTGCTTTAATAAATTGATTTTATGAAAGTCGAGATAAGGCAAACACAAATAATACCTTGTTAATGGTTACAAATTGATTTGACTGATGGAATGTAGGAAATTCTATACACTGTAACATAAACCCTAATGGTCAATCGATCTTAAACGTCACTGCCAGGTTCATGGGAATAACAGGCTTCATTTTTTCCCCAAAGTTTTCTTTCCATTTTGCAGGATAAATTTTTCCAAAATGCAAATTCACTTTATGAAACTTTTGTTATTATGTTTCAGAAGCTAAATCGGATGGAACTATTAATTTCCAGAAAGTGGGTACAATTTGATAATTTTTTTAGGTCTTTAATAGAATTGGGATGAGTGAAATCTGGTTGTAATCTAGTTATCAATTAAATGCATAGGATAGGACCGAGTGTACAAATGGAACCCCTATTTGTAGGAGTCGAATTGAATTATTTTCCTTCAAGGGACATAATTACGATGGATGTAGTAACTACTTTCTAAATAGAAGTGAATTGTCTTGAAAATGGGGTCCTTAATTTAAAAGATAAGTCGTCCAATGAAAAACGCATTCTTTCGCATCGCAAATTAAAGACTTCCAGCGTGAGTCTGACAGCCTGTCATCCCAGTGTTAGCTTAAACTGACGTGTACGTCGACCTGGATTACTTTAAAGACAACAAGCCCTCTGGGTTTTTTCAATATTTCACTCGTTAATTACGCTGAACTTCAAGTGTCTTAAAAAAGTTTTCCTCATGTTAACGACGTTTTCCTTGGCTGTATTTTTTCCTCAATCAATTCCATTCGGAAAATGTACTACGAGTTTAGATTTAAACATGTTACCCCTATATTATGGTTCAAGGTCCTATTAGTGTAGGATTTTAGGAAAATATTTTTTTGCTTGTATTAGATGAGGAAACGAATGTTTTACCAAACTACTCTGATTTAAAAAACAAAAGTTTAAAAGAAGAACAATTTTCTGCAAGAAATAATTTTACCTGAGAATCTTTAAGACCAAGTTTCTCGGCTAGTCTTTTGCGATCGGGTTTACTTATGTACTTCTGTTGCTGAAATTTCTTTTCAAGTCCCCGTCTTTGTAGATCCGAGAATACTGCCCTTCTCATCATGCCTCTTCGTGGTTTACCTCGAGGACAACTGGACCAAGGGAAACCTATTGCCATACTAGTTACGTCGTTTAATGCGCCCTGCATCCCTCCTGGAAAGACTGTCCCTCCGCCGGGATTTACAATTTGATTTACAGGACCAGAGTTCGTCGTACCTAAAAGAAGAATACCTTGTTTATTTTCTTAAAGATTTCATTTATTTTCATACAGTAAAATAAATTATTGAAGAAAGTAGGTTTAGTTAATACCAAACTTAGTTTCCAATACCGAAGAGATAAAATTTCAGACAATGATTCCAACCATAATAAATGATAATATGTAATGTCAAATAATTCCATATAAATGGATATACTTTTTGAAAGAGAACTTTCAGTTTGTGTTGACGAACAGATTTTTTTTCTAGCCTATTTACCTAGAAATTTAAAAAACATCAATTTTTATGTCTCATTCAGTGCATCCGACGCGACGAGTTGTGCAATGCTGCAGTTTTGTCAAATATCTTGTTGTCGTATGGGACATAAAGTAAATATGGAATGCACTAAAAGCTCTAGCGTATATTATACACATATAAATGTATGCATAAATTTATATACACTGCCGCAAGCGAAATGTATACATGCAACAAGTGCGTGCAAATATCATTGAAGCAGATAATATCAGTATGCTCTGTTTGACAATATCGGTTAGATATACCAGCTTGCAAATTCAATTGTCCATTTAACAATAGATATATATTTATTTTCACACTGGACTAATTACATTGCACTCTTCATAAAGTATAACAATAACACATATCTTCGACCATGAGCTGTTCCAAGCATTCCAAATTTTATAAAAGCAATCCATTCCTGTTAAAATAAAATAATCATTTCGGTGCCTATATTCTTAAGCCGACAAGAATTAAAAGTTAGATTTTCAAAAAAAAATTTATTTTTCCTAACACCCAGTGTACTATTAAAAATTTCATAAATCCCAAGCTTTAGTCAATTTCTCTCAACAGCTATTAACAAAGATAAAAAGTTCTTTTGAAACCTATCCACATCGTTACAATTTAAAAAAAATAAAAAGTAATAATAAAGAAACAAAATGAAATGAATCAATACAGTATCAAAATATGCTGTACATTTTCTCCCATGATGGATTTGCTCAAAACTTGTTACACAAAGGTTTTTCGGGTCGCTGAATTCGAATCTGAAGTCAAAGTTCCATTATGTCAGGCTAAAAAATTTTAAATCAATAAGATTTGTCTAAAACTTCTTACTCGGAAGTTTTTTCCCTCGCGGATTATAATTCTAATGTCGAAAGTTCATAATCTCAATTGAATTAAATATTTTTATCCCAAAATCCGCCAATTGGATTGATTAAACTTCGACTGAAAATTATATCTGGATCTCAGTTAAAAATTAAAATTTTGAATTTAGTTTCATAGGACCTAATGAATCCTAAAAACAAAAGGTTCATGTGATTCATCCTGATATTTAATTTTTTTCGTCTGTCATATTGAATCGCAAATAGTTTGAATATTGAAATTCTAACTGTAGATTAAAATTCAGGAACTCCAAAAACCTTTAGAATTAAGTTTTGTATTATTTTTTAATTCTTTCGTCCTATATATTAAATTTAAAAATTGTGACTTTGCGATCCTATATTTTCGTATCATAATGTTTGAAAATTAATAAGTTTTAAAATTTTAATTTAATAAACGTTTTGAAAATTATCATCTGAATAGAGAAAATCGGCTGTCGGTGAAATAGAGAGCGCCTCTGTACTGAGCGCTCTATATCGATTGAGAGCCGTATTGGAACCACCCTACACCGCATTGAACACGTATTTGACATTTTACATTATCTTACTTCATTGTTCATTAAAATTTAACAATCAAGTTACAAGTTTACTAATAATTTGAATAAATAGTTTGCATTTGAACAAAGATACACAGTAAAAAGAAAGTCTTATTTTAAGGCAGGAAAGCAGCCTTAAATTAAGATGCAACATTTTTAAGGCAGTCAATGTTGAATTTACGCACGTTTTTTGTATCCTTTAACATTATAGCAGACAGTGCTGAATTTAAGACCGATCTTAAATTAGTATTTACTTTTTACTGTGTATTTCAGCATATTTCCTAGTTCTTATATTGCAAACTCTTGTGCAGCACTCGAAGATTTAGGTGCACAGGAATCATCATTTCTTTGATGTTGTCAAATCATTAAATTCTTCTTTCCGTTGGTCCATAATTTCCAAATCAGCAGATACTGTATTATTATTAGTTATCTTCTCTTCAACATTAATGGTTTGTTTCTGTTTCTTTTGATTGCTTCTTTAATATTTCAACAAACTAAAGACATAGGTGAAAATGAAGATTTTCATTATGGAATATTTTAATTTTTAATAGGACAGATATTTATTTTCGTCGGACAGTGTTTTGAAAATTAGATTAAAATTGTTCCTTACCAGTAATAAAAGAACTTCGACACAAAAAATGTTGAATCGGATGATGTTGAGGTGGTGCTTGCCCCGAATGCGATGGATGGTAGGGATGATAGGTTGCTACATGCCTCGCTATCGGTTTTGCAATACTGCACGCTGTCGAATTTTGATAATTTTGAAAAATCATAGGTATCGCCACAGCCGGAATAACAGGAAAATTTTCTGTAAAATAAAGCATTTATCAGTATTAAAAAAATATTCAAATACTCCTCAATTAATAAAATACATACATTAATATTTTAATTTGTCTGCGGAATTATTTTTTTTTTACAAAAATTCATAATGAATTGATCCCCATTCGTTTTCATAAATTTTGCTTTTGTCGATTATTCGAGGGATTAAAATTACGAATATTTTCCTAAAAAAAAAAAATGTTGCGCATTCAGGAAAATACGAAGTCAGAATTCTTTTATATTGCTTTATTTCTGTCGGGAATAGAGAATAATTGGTTTTTACCGATATTTTTCTATTCTGCGTGGAATTGAATTTCGCTTATTCGGAAAAATTAAAAAATCCTCTCCTCGTGTTTTACGATAACAAATGTTTGGAAATCCTTTCCTATTTTTTTAGCGGACAAATATATGTACATACCGCCGCACACTTATTAATAAATCTAAACTTGGAAAACTCCTCCAGAATAAGAATTAAAGGGAAAAATTGTTTTTAGTGTTTCGACAATGAAAAAATGGTCCTCAACAAACCCGGCACTTAATAATTTTTCTATATAAACTGCTCGATTAAATGCGAACCTGTTGAAGAATCTAGTTAATACCACTACAGCCTGTCCCTTTAAGCCTCAAGAATAATAACCTATCGACATTTAAAAAAAAAAGTTAAGCCGGTCCAGAAAAGACGACAACTGTAACAACACACCATACTTGCTCCAAACTTAATCCTATACATGAGGGTTAAGATAAAATAGCGATATACCTATTTAGTGTTTCCGTTGGAACTCAAATCGTTAATAGTTTTGTGCGTTTCGCAGTTGATCTCTCATTGGCTCCCTAGGAAAACAGCGATAAAATACGATGAGTATTTGATGGGGCTTCTCTCACAATGGGTTCCTGTGTATAGGCTATTGTCGTGCATTGTTTGGCTAAACGCAAAGCAAACCCTTCGACTAAGCTCCATTATTTTATTACTTTCAAATACGTCACTTTTTTTTCTGTTGTGATGGGTGTGGCAGCGAAAGCAAAGGCAAAGGAAAAAACGAACGACAAAAATTGTTTAAAATACAGCAATATACCAAACCCCCTTTATTATGATTATTATAAACAGGATTTAAGGGTGACTTAACCCTGAATGTTGCCAGTACCACCCTAAATAAGAAAAGTAAATGAATTATTACATCTTATCATTGCTGTTTGTGTCCACAAATTGTCATGTAAAACACTTGTGTAAAAAAATTTTATTACTTTTTTCTTTTATTGCAATATGGTGTGGTTGCCTGTTGCAAGGTCAGATTTATATCAAACATGTATGCTATAATTATAAGTGGATACCCCTTTTTGTCATTACTAGAAAAACTAGTCTATTTTTTTAAAACATTGATGATGATATCTGTTTCACCTGCTATTATAGAGTAATATGATATAGATATTTAGAAATTTAATATAAATCTTTCACTTTTCTCTGGATTGAAATAGAAAAAATGTTTTTTTTTGAAATGAAATTGTTATGGAGGGCGTGAGGAGGTATAATTATTTAAATCCAACAGGGATGAGATGGTTTTTTCGCGTGATTGACACGAGTCGATAAAGTTCATATACGCGCATTCATAAATGCGTTGGCGTAGCTGAACACCACGAATTTTAGGAATATCTATGTTGCATTTAACATTGGTAAATTGCATGCACCCCTAGGGGGTTGGCGTTGGTATATAGTTGCGCAGATTTATAAAGTGGGATTTCATGCATTTGTCGGACAGCGGATGCATTGACCGTGCCACGTGCATGTGTTACATCTCTTCGCCTCGGTTTTACTCTCATCCCCTCCTCTATATTGCTCTGCTTCAAATATTGTTTCCCCAACCAATCTCGTTGAGATTCACGTTTACTGTTGTATGTCATGTTGAAATGTTGTGAAATAATTGCGCGAAAAAGTGTTGTTTGGTAACAAACTCACAATTCATTGATGAAAGGTTATGATTTGTGGAGCAGGCAAATTTTTTAATTCCACTTTTCGAATATGGAGGGAAATCGTTATGTTTCGATTGCCAGTGGCTTTATATGTATTCGGTATTAATCAAATTGTTTGGAAATATTTCAGGGCTGTCTATATAGTGAGACTATATGTTGGTTTTTACGTATGGAACTTGTAATGATGGTTCAACCGTGTTCCCGAGTTGAATTGTTATTCTGTACTTTTTATTCTGACTTTTTGCAATTGCGAAATAATTATAGTTGAATAATACAAAATATTTGTCATTAATTGACAAATCGAAATTCTGGTACATTGAAATTTGATCTAATTAAATTTCTGTTAGGTGTAATTTCTATTAATATATAGAAATCGGACATTTTCATTTTGCTGTAACATTACTGTACTATTCCAAACGGGAACATTATTATGGAATATAATATTACATAAGAAAAATACCGCACGTTTAATTGAATAGATTATATTACATTGAAAACAAGTGGTCTCGTATTATTGTATAAAATTAAAAATCGAAAACTTGAATAGCGGTTAACACCCTTAAACAACAAACCCCTATTTAGAATGCATTTTCCTTTATTACTCGTTTCATGGTCAAAATATATGCAAAATATTCGGTTTATTCAGTTGAAACCGTTCGCTTTGCAATGCAATAAGAATTATTTTGATAAATATCAACTTTACTGTTATGAATCGCTACCCTAGACACTAAGGAATTAAGGGTAGGAATGTAAATATGCCAGGTTAATTTGAATAGAATTCTGACATGTACGATAATTCGTCAATACATGTGAAGAAAAATTTATTTCACGTTGCGCGTTGAATTTTAATTGAACCAAAGGCTACTGTTGGAAGTCTTTAAAACATAGAATTTGATTAAGATGCCTTTAAGTCTACCTAAGGACATATTTAGAATATCTTTCTTAAGCCATTGTTATATAATGTCTTTAAGATATTTTAAAGATTTTATATATTTTGCAAATGATATGTTACAAATTATATTTTACAATATAAATTTTTACATTTTTACAACGCCCTAAGAACGTTCCGAAAAGGATACTTAGGGTACTGAAAACATTCCAAAGATCATGTGCCCAAAAAAGGCTAATTGTACTGAAAAGTACAACTATAGTGAAGGATCTGAGACATTATCTCGAGACATACATATTGATTTTAAAAAAATAAAAAAAAAATCCCCTACCCTTCTCTTTGAAACATTTTTAGTTCGTAAAATCTCTGCCTGTATGAAGGTGTCGTTTTACAAAAATCGCTATTCATGAATATGACACAAATTGTTTCACGTGTCTATTAATGTTTTACACACTAGTACCGACTCATTAGCTGTGGATTGTCGCGCACCATCGCCTAGTGCTGCAGGCACTTCTGGTTCAACAAGCATTTCACACGAGCCATAAACTACAATGCTTAAATTGTTTGCAACAAACACTACACTTTCAGATAGAATTTTCAGCCTGGCAATGACAAGTGGTTGGGACTTCATTTGGAGATTACATGAGTCGTGAACAACTTAAAGGGTCAATCCGCTGCGGTCACCCCAAAGCGCCACGTCTTAAAGGAGTTCCGAATTTCAAGGCGTAGACAGGAAAACAATAAAGAAACAGGTAACAAAGCTTTTGAAGTTATCAAATATTTTTTGCATCAAGATCACATAAATTATAAATGTTGTATTTTTCCAAAAACTCTGCTTTTGAATACTATCTATCATGTCCTTCCATAGAAAAAAGAATTTTATTTTATGTTGTTAAATTTTAGTCTAATATGAACAGCGCTTGTTAGGGTCAATAATCCGCTTAAACTTAAATCTTTTAGTTTTAAATATTTAAAAACAAATTTTTTTTCGAAAAATATAACCGGAACAATCCCTATAGACGAAAGTCAGTATATAGACTGTAATCTTATAGGCTAACCCATAAATAATAAATAAAAATTATTTTAAGTAGCTAAAGCTTTCAAAAACAGCTGAAACTGATAGTTATAAGTAGCTTGTCTTTTATAATTTAATGATGGTTTAGCCACATAGAAGACCCCTTTTTATATTGAATGTAAAACGTTAATACCGATTTGTTTCAAATCGGGTGCACCTAATCTGGAAGCTAGGGTTCAACTATATTTTAATTCGTTTCGGGTCCATTTTCCTCGGGAGGGAATTTTTAAAAACGTTGCCAAAAAATAAAAAATTTGTTACTTAGTCCATTTCACTTATATACACTTACTTACTTACTTACTTACTAACGTTATACACAACCCACTCCCCATCTCACACGTAATAAATCATAGTTATAAGCATGATCCATCCCTCCCTTTAAATATTGGTAACGATGTTATTATAAACGACCCCTGGTTCCATTTGTAACCTATTGCAATACTTATATAGAAATGTTTCATATGAAAATCTAAGTTTTAGTAGCGTAAAAATGTGGAAAATCTGGAGAGAAGGAATAAATTGTTTTTTTTTTTAATTTACCCGATGAATGGAATAGAAAGTCATTTTTTGGCCATAATGGCCCTCAAATAAAAATCTGTTACACTTAGGGGAAAAAGTTAATTTCACCAAACTGTCGAGTGAATTTATCTTATTTTTTAGAATTTTTTATCAAAATTGTTTTAAAACGTTTTCTTTCAAAGAATTTTATAAAAAAAAATGTCAATTTCATTTATTTAAAAAATTTGATAAAAATTGTATTTCAAGTATTCAAATAATTAAAGAACCCCGCACTAAACCGATTGAAAATGGCTTTCGATTATTTATTTTCAGACCTTCGTTAAATTCTTTTTTTAAACCAAAAAACCTTTAATTAAAAATTTCGAAAATCTTAAGAACTTTAACCGAAAGCCATTTTTAGTGTATAGTGCGGTGTCCTTTCTGTGAAAATTCATGAAAAGAATTAAATTTTTTGAAAAGAATTTTATTTCAAAAATATTTTTTAAATTATTGAATTCCGTTTGCAAAATTTTCACTGTTAACTCAAAAGAATTAAATAGCAACGAATTGATATAAAAAATGAGGGTCAAATAAAAAATTCATGACAATTTTTGACATCAATTTGATCCACTTTAGTATTAATTTGATACTTTCAAAAAAACAGTGATATTAAAATATTTTTTTATTGAAAATAATTGAATTTTCGTAAAGGATTTTGAAAAAAAATTGTGAAAATTAATAGATTCTTACCCTGAGAAGTTTATTACATTTTTTAAAAATAATTTGTTTATTTTAACTATATGTACGGATTTTGATTATAGAGTAAATTTTTATAGAATATAGAAAAAGTAGCTTTTAGTGTCACGAATATAAAAAAATTATTTGAATAGCAGCTAAACTAAATATTTCTTTAAAGAAATAAAAAAAATTAGTTTTGTAGAATAACGCGTTTGGTTCATTGAAATAAAAAAGTTTAGTTGCAAATTTTGGTTTAGTTAAAGAAACATTTTGTGAACTATACAGCAATAAAAGCATGTTTATAAATAACAAAAATTTGATTGTACGCAAGCAAAATTTCGTTCTCAATGAATTGGTTATTGTGAACTTTTATATTTATTAAACTTTTGTACTCATTTTGCATTTAATCGGGTGACCATAATCTATTTTACTGTTTATATTTTATCACGAAATGACGCAAAATGCAATTTCAAGTAGGAAAAGATGAGAAAATTTCTTCACGGGATGGGCGATAAGTCATTGAATTCTACGCTTGTCTAATATAATAGGCACCAATCCTAAGGGCTTAATATTAGGGTGAAGGTAAGTGATCGAACAGCTGACGCCTGTTCCGCCCCGCACGCACGCTGCGACTCTTCTTGAGGGTGTGTGCATGAGATTTAGGGACCAACGATAGAAGTGTGCTCTCGACACTGATTTGTGGTAAGCTTTGTTTTAAATCTATAAACTAAATCATTTCAAAGTCTCTTTGTACAACAACAGTTTATTAAACACAGTGAACAAGAACATTTAAGACTCTGCTATTTTATGTGAAAAAAATATATATTTAAAAATTATTTTTTTTATTCCAATATCGACTCTTGTATATTATTGTCAATAGTGACTAGATTATTTTCAAAAAAAATTCACTAAAACACTTTTTTTTGAATTTATTCTTAAAACAAGTTTTTATTTTCACTGTTGGGTATTCTCACTGTTAACTGAAAAGTATCAAATGGCAACGAATTAATACCAAAAATGTGGATCGAATAAAAAATTGATCTAGATTCTGTATGATTATTTAATGAACTATGATTTTAAATATTTTTACTTTTAAATGACCCCAAGATTTTAAAAAAAGTGTGTGTTCGTTAATGGTTCCAAAATCGCGGTCCGTATTCATGTAATCAATCAGATTTGTTTCAGTTGATTTAAGTTGAAAGTTAAAAATAAAAATTCCTGATAGAAAATACAGTAGATATTGAAAAAAAAAAATTTGGAATCGAAAAATAAAGAATAATTTACGAAAATTTTATAGTAATATTGACTTAATATCACGCCGCATAAAGTTTCAATATAACAGCAGTCAATAAAATGAGAACGAATATCACTCCGAAATTACGGTGATATGGCAAGCTAAAATTCACAATTGCAATATGGAAGTGGTATATTATTGATTTCTAAATATTCATTTATGCTGAGATTTATATATTAAACTCGATAAATAAGATACATCTTTCAGAAAAAAAACGTTCTTTGAATTTCAATCAGAAAATACGGAAAGATTTAAATTAGATGAAAACAATATTGAATTATTTTCTATTATAAAATACCAAATTGGTGTAAAAAAGTTCTTAAAATAAAAGAAATATTTTTTTCCAGGTTTCTTAAACATTTTTGTGTCCCCGGGAAAGCCAGATTGTGAATTTTATTAAAACTTGTTAATCAGGGGTTTTTGGCGTCGCTGATTAAGAATCTAAAGAAAGATTTTCAAAATTCAAAATGGCGGATCCAATATGGCTGTGTTAAAAATGATTCATTAAATGTTAATGAAGTAGATAATTTGTTACATAACTGTTTAAATACATAATTTCATTAAGTTTGTTATATTGTAACTGATTTGTCAAAGATTGAAAACTCTATTCCTAAAAAAAACTTTAGTTCTCGTTTTATAAAATGAAATTTATTAAGTTCCACTATTATTTGGTCATCAAATAAAGATAGGGCAGATTGGTCATGAATTTGATTACTTCTCTCATGACTATATGCGATTCTAAGATATCAGAGTTGAGGATCTCCAAAGTTTGGACACGCGATTTATCCGCATGATATAATTATTTTTTTCTAACACAATTTGTTCCTAAATTTATGTTTTTTGAAAAAATTTGCAAATTCTTAATATTTTTTTAATATTTAATTCATTAATTTCAAAAGAATTGTGATTAAAATTTGTAATATAATTATACCACATTTTAAAAAGCGATTTAAACTTAACTTTTTTTGAAAAGTTTTAATTAAAATCTTAAAAAATGAAAATTATAAAATATTTAAATTCTTTTCTGTATCTCCTTCATGCCTCCGGGTAACCAGCTTTGTGTAAATTTGATCAAATTTGAAAAAATGTCCGCCATATTGGATCCGCCATTTTGAATTTTGACTTTAGATTCGTAATCAGCGACTTAAAAAAAACCCTGACTAACAATTAAGATGCAACAAAATCTCCCGTATTGTCTCTAAAATAATTTAATTTCGAAAGTTACGATTGAAATTCTTATTCTTTTTAAATTCTTATTAAATCTTAATTTGAAAAAGATTTAAACTTAAATTGTTTTAAAAGAATTGATGTTTCGAAAGGTTTTACGAAAAAATTTACTTGTTCTCATTTTACATCCATGGGAAAAGACGGAATACTACAGAAATCTTTACTTTACAGTAAAAGCCTCTTTATTTCAGAAAATGTAATAGTTATTAAAAACGTTATACTTTTAAAAGAATTTATAGCTCTATCTGAGTAACAATTAAAAGCCGTCCCAGAAGGAAAAGCGAATAACTACCGGAACTTACAACCAACTGGGATGCGCGACGGTTGAGTTGGAGAATTAATGACACTACAGCACGTCTACTGATTCAGATTTCAAATCACACTATAACTTCAACTTTCAACAGACTATTCAAATAAGAATCACCGACTATTCCAAAACACATTTTTTTAAAAATCAATCTAAAATTACTACTCATTCAGTATTTGTGACAATCTGAAAAGATTGTTACATTGTTACACGTGATTCTATACCCCAAAAACAGTAATTTTTTGAAGAAAAGGAGATGTAAAGTATTATTTAAAAATAAGTACTTGTATGCAGTTTTAGAAAACATTATTATATTTATACCCAGAGTAGGCTTGTTGAGTTGGGGGGCTATTCTTTGTATAGCAAGGGTACGATTGTACCATCTTCTATAAACCATTAGCAATGTTTGTAAGGGATGTTAGGGGGGAAAAAAGGTGTTCTGAGCCCACTGCATTTCATCGCACTCAGACTAACACTTTTTCATGAGGCCCTTCTATTTTGATTAGCCAAAAGTAAATATTTTTGATGATCAAAATTCTTTTTATTACTCTGAATGTTGTGTGCGGTTTGAGTATATATGAGTGCTTTCCTATATGTCTTGTTTATGAATTGCGAGTTTCAAACAGTAAGGCGCATTGTGCTTGTAGTTTTAATCAATATATGTATGATTTCGTGGAGGTGTAATTTATTCCACACTATTTTATACGATAAGAAGAATAACAAATTCGAATAACTGAAAGTAGTGACTAATACGGAAAAAACAATCTGTTATTTAGTAAAAACAATCTATTTTTTCAGAAAATCATAGCTTCCTGTATCATTTATTTGACATAGGATGTTAGGAACTACTGTCTTAATGTTTTTGCATCATTTACTATTCAATATTTATTCTTTTCGTTTTTTAATACAAAGCAAAGCCGAAAGATGGATTTAAAGAATTAAAAAGGTCGAATTTAAAATAGAATCCAAAATGTTTAAAAGTTACTGATTTTTAAATGTTTGAATCTTTTATATTGAACGATTTTGAACTACTTGAGTGTAACTTAAAAATTCTGTTATTTTACCTCGGTGACACATTAACAATAGTTTAGAACTTAAAAACAAATTTAAAAACATTACTATATGAATGATAGTTATACTTTTATCTCACTTGACGTAAGTTCTATGTTTACACACGCTTTTTATGAATCGGTCATTCAGAGTTGAGATCAACTTTGTAAAATACAATTTTTTTTGGACAATGAACAAAATTTTACAAAACGAGAAATATCCGAAATGATTCATATTAAAACAAATCACTCCATTATTAACAGAAAGGAAGATGTTCAATGATTGGTGAATTATAAAAATTTACCAATCAGCAGAAACATTTCACTGTGTATATATACATACCGTTCAGTACACTATTGCCATAAGCACGAGTATTATCTGACAGTTTTCAGGCCCTTAACGCCCTAGGTTCTGTAAACAAATAACATGTAGCTTCAGGGTTCAGAGTGTGTATTACGTGACGTAATTTACTGTGGAACCTCGATTATCCAAAGCATCCGAACTAAATCGTGAAACGATTGATCATTTTACATATAGTGTCGAATGCGGCATCTGTGCAATTATACATTGAAGATTATATCAACTAAATAAACGAATTCGTGTATTCATTCATTGATTTTGATAATTTGACAAAGTATAAATAAGCAGGAAGGAATTATATTTAGTTTAAATAATCGAAATTCTGTTGCAAAGTAAAAAAATGGAAATTGTAGGTTTTGTATCGCGTATGTTTGAACACGTAATAAAATTACATATTATAAACACTATGAAGTTATGCACTTAAACTTCGGTGTTATGTATATGGCATAAAAATCGTAGTGATAACAATATTGTAAACCTCTCGTTCATGTCCCAATTTCCCTGTTCGTTTTATAGTGATTTTTGACAGTCTCGCGTTTTAAATGCGATCACCGACGCACTAAAAGAATAGTTTGTGGTACTGGAACATTTAGTGACACTTTCGTGCGTGTTTAGAACTCGCTGGTACGTTTCATAAAGTGTCCCGGTTTATACCTTGAAAATAGGTATATTTCTGTAACAAATATAACTATTTTCTCTTGCATTTTGTCGTTTTTTCAAATTTCCTTTTTTTAATGATTCTCTTTTTGGAATAAATCATTGCCAAATTAATTTTTCTTTAAATGTTAGTATGGAGTATTAGAGGAAAAACTCAAAAAAAGAAATCTAAGATTGTATCATCAATATCTTTAGTTGCATCCTTCTCTTTTGAGAATCGAATAAAACTTATTATCGAAATTTATAACTTATCTATAAATTGAAGTTATATAGACTCAATATTTTAGAAATCCCTCTTCAGATATTTTATTTAATACAGTGTCATTTTCTCGCTCTAAATCTTCTCCAGTTCCAATGTATACTTTTCTTCCCCGCTAAGTATTAAAATCCCCTTTTCTTGATTTACAATTCTGCAAGGCAGGTACTTTATCTTTTCAATAGGCTTTATGCTAAAATTTACTAATTCAACAGTAAAAAATTTTTTTTCATTATTTTCTTTACATATTTTTAGAAAAACGTAATTTTTAACGTTTTACAAAGCTTTGAATAATTTCTCAAACAATCTTTGACTAAAAAAGCTTTTAGGATAGTAAAACAAAAAAAATCGAAAGTATCTTAATACAGATGAATAGTTGAAAAAATACAATGCAATTTTTTCAAATGAAGAAACAATTTTTGACACAAAATGTTTCGAAAATTATTCCGGTTGATGGTTACTTTTGGCTGTAATTTAATCTCCAGTTTTTTTTTATTGCTCTTGAGTTTATCTTCAAATATAACTAAAGAGTAATTGTTATAGAAATCCAATTGAAAACATTTGTGGAATATAAAAAAAAAATGTTGAAATCTAGTTCTATAGTGATACGTGACGACCTGAAATGAAGTGATCCTCTTCTCTATCATGTTACACTTCGTCACATTTGATCTAGTCCATTCAGTGCCGCTGCATACGTGACTTCAAGTGTGAATGTTATCAAATTTGAGCATTGTCTTTTTCAAAAAAAATTTATTATTTTTTAAAAATTATTCATAACTATTTATGGTTTGTAAATTATATGTGTTGCATTATAACGCAACATCAAGTAGTTATGGATTTTACCTCTTTTTTTATTTACAAAAATATTTTTTTAAGGGTTTGTACCACATCTATATATAATGTACCACGTCTATAATTTAAACAATTTATTTATTGCAAAATTTATATTGTTTACTTTAAACTTTTTATGCATAAATGAAGAGGTTTTAGTCTGTAAACAAAATTTTGAAAAATTGTTGCTGCAATAACTGGCAATACTATTCAATGCAATAATTGTGACTATTAATTATTTTGTAAACAATAGTATAGCTTTTAAGTGACTTAATATGTTTTAGTGAAGTTTCAAACGTGGAAAACATTTGATTATCAAAATAAGTTGTTACTGTTTTAACTCCTCAAAATAAATGTTTTTTAATCAAAAAGATTTCTTATGAGAAACTTTATTAAGTTTACTAAGTAATAAATAAATTTATTTTGTATTTACAGTAAGATTTATGAGACAAAAACCAAAAATTCTTCTTTCCGAATTGTTAACGTGTTTTATCAAAATGAAAGTTTTTTGTATTTTCTTTTGTTTTTTTGTCACCAAATTTGGTTTTTAGTATTCATAGATGGTTCGAAATTGTAAAAGAGTGTTGGGCCATTTAAAAAATTACGGTTCAAGTCTCAAGAGCTTTGCAAAAAAAAAATTAATAACAATCGTAGTTTGTCGTTAGGTTAGTTTCAATTTTTAGAACAATTTCGATGCTGTTCGAGTTGAAAGATCATCATCACTTCAAAGATGACTAAAATTCACTGCTAACCTTTCTAATAAATAAGGTTTTCCCGATGCGACGGATAAATATTCGGAACGTTCTTCTAGGACTCTACGGTTCGTAGAGTGTTTTAGGCGTCAACAAGAAAAATATAAACTGCGATGAACTGAATAAATACAACTTATAGTTATTAACGATGTTTACGAACCTGAACCTGAAGATTAGGGGAATTTAATTGTTGACGTCAAGACCTCTTTACGCAGCTATGATTTTTTACGGACTCATAAATGGATTTTCTGTAGATTTTCAAAGAACTTTCACAGCATCTGAACTTGCGGCAACATTGACAATATTACTGCGAGTAATAGACAATATTTAGGTAATGTCATTGTTGCCGCAAGTTCAGGTGTTGTAGGAAAACTAATTATGGGAATAATGCAGTAATTGAAAGTATTTAAAAGTCCCGGTTGTAAGTTTTTGAGACTCAAAATTCTCGACCTCTAAATGACAAAAGAATTAAAAAATTCAATTTTTTGAAAACAAGAGACAAAGATTAAGAAAAATAGTTTAATTTCTGACTTTTTGAGCAAAGATTTTGAGACTAAAAAGATTATAATATCGGTTCTTTAATTTGGACCCTCAATTAGCAGACTCACAATCAGTAGAGCAGTAAAGAATTTAATCTGATTATTGTCACCTGGATTTTGTCGCTTCTCGTGACTGGTCCCAAGTATCGCATTAACGCTGAACTTGAGGTGAGGTTTCTCCTTGTCCTGCACCCTTCTGCATCTCGAATTTGTACATTGTTCATCCCCACAAGTGCAAGTCGTCTCCTTCTCTATCCTACTAAATGTATCAGTCTCTTGATCCATGTGCAATCCTACCTCATCCGAGCTGAGATTCGACCTTCGCTCGAATTGTCCATGCCCGGGCATTGTCAGTCTTTCTCGATGATTATTATTCCGCAACACATCATTCTGCATACTACTAATTAAGTCCATTGGTATTTGATCGTCGTCAATCGAGTCATTTGAAACTCTCTCCGACAATTTTTCTATCGCACTCAAACGATCGACAGCACTTTGACTTTCCGCCTGATCATTCTCCAAGTCCATAATAACACTACTCTGCTTCTCCTGGCCCTTGTCTTGAAAAGCAATTATTTGCTCATACTCGTTTATTCTCCCACCACTTCGATAATGTTTCTCGATTCGATTTCTTTCAATGTCCATCGATGAGTCCACGGTGCGAATAATCACTCCCGATTCTTTCTCCCTTCTGGACATGAGAGCCCAGCCGAGAGTTATTCGAGTCAAGTCTGCGCTCGAGCCCCTTGACCTGAGAAGATTGTCCACCGTGAAAGATGGCGATGTCATATCGTTTTGAGTGAGATTCTTCAGCATTGCTGAAGCTGGAGGAAACATTACACTTGCTGCTCAATTCATTGTCTTCAAGTTTGCCTATAATAGGCAAATAGTCTGACAAGATGTTTGGGTTTGACTGCAGTGTTTTGAAAAAACGTGGAAAATGCCCAACAAGCACTAAAAATAAATTCGTCACTTGTTTCACTAGATTATCAAGACACGTTTTGCACTTATCACTACATGCACAGGCATATTAGCGAGGAAATGGATTTGCGAGTTAGTTTCGGCACAAGGCAACAATTCAACTAATGTATGGCAATTGGACACCACAATGTGAATGTGCAACCCTCGAATGAAAGCCAGCAAAGACGTAGGTGGGTTCAAAGCCATCCCATCCTATCCCATCCCACCCCTTCTCTGCATCCGTGAAGTGTGCTTAACGTGCAGTCTATTCCCCCTCTCTTTAACTGTGTAGTTCGCTTTCCCTTTCTCCTCCTATACCTTCATATAGGTGAGATAATGCGGACTATAAGTCGAGCAATTCGGGGTTTGGCTGGCTTGGTAATGCCGTAATAAAATCATACTCCTATCAAACGACGCTGCGCACCCCTTTAAAAGGAAAAGCTGGAGGGGTAAAAAAGCTTCAGAGACTCACATTCCTTTAGTCAACGATTGGATTTTATTTGACGAAGCCACCTTCCCGTTGGCCAATCAGAGGAACAGAGGAAGATACTGGCCACGCCCTGCGACCCTAGGCAGTAGGGGCGTTCGCTGTGCACCCTTATCAACTTTATTATCTTCACTAGAGCTATATACGTAATTCCACCTCTAGATCGTTTCCTGGTATGTGATTTTCTTCTAAGTATTATACACGCGTATTATCAGCTTGGTCATAGCGCACACGTCAGATCAGAACATTACAAACTCTGTTAGCTAGTGATTTTGCAAGCAATGAAAATCATAAACGAAACTCTAAAACTCAATAAGTGTCTCACATTCTTTCGTTCATGTATAATGTTCCTTTACCAGTAGATATATAACTGAAATATTTTCAATATAACTAAAATATTTTAGCCATCAGTATAGGCTCAAACATTGGCAACCTTCAGAGTCCGATTCTCTAAAAATTGGCAACATTTGAGAAATAAGACTCTTTGCACATATGACTTTTTTATAGCAGTCAAATGAGAACCACATCTGGTGGAGTCTTTTGTTTCGACATTATCTCAATATTCAACCCCAAATATGATCCCAACTTGGAGCGTATAAACCTATAAATAATACGTCCATAACAATTATTCCAATTTATTGAAACTGTGATCCTATTACTATACTATTACCAAATTCTCCCTCTGCATAACAATATTGCATATATTGGATATCAAATATAAATATAAAAAAATAGTCATTTTTCTTAAAATTTTGATATTCACTTAAAGAAAAATTGACTACTTATAAACTTATTAATTATACTCTGCTTAGTTGAATAAGTCTCCAATCAAATTTTTAAAATAATTGCATTCACCATCCAAAAGTAGTAAAAAGAATTAAGAATATAGTTCTTGTAATTTACGGATAGAGATTTAGATACCATTTGTAAATATTATCAAGAAAGTGATTTATTCCACATAAAACTATATTTTTCTAGTAATTTTAAGAGATGAAATCAATGATATTAAACAAATACCACTTTTGACTTTAAACCTTAATAACTTTGACAAAAATTAAAATATTTTTGATTTTCAAAAACCTAACACCCACAAATTTATTCTACTTTGTAAAAAAATTTACAGTGCAATAAAGAATTAACAATCTTTTAATTCTTACAATAATAAAAAAAAGTATGTTTATGACAAGATACACAACAAAAAATTACAAATCCGAAGTCAGTTTTACAAAATAAAAATGAGTCGGGTAAAGGGTTAAAGAATTTTACTCAAATTTTTTCAAAAATAATCAAGGGAAGTTTGTGACCGTAATTATAATTTTTATTATTAAAATATAAAGTCCCTCCTAAAGGTAAAATTAAAAATTTCTGAATGTTCAAATAAATTATATTATTTCTTTATTTCCTGAGCAAATTAAATTTTTATAATTTTTTAAGTAAACAATTAATTATTTCTGCCTATTATTGTGAAATATTTTCAATAAAATTCTTCGCAAGAATTGGATTATTTTCATAAATAATAGCATTCTTTGGAAGGACTCGCAATTACTTTTATAAATTGTAAAATTCTTTGCGCAGAAATCCAATTATTATATCGATATAATTTTAATAAAATTGAAAAATCGAACCAATTATTTTTCAAATTTTCAATGAAAGTTTATATTAAAAAAAAACAATGTCAACAAATTTAAAGAAACTGTAATTTTAAAAAATCTGTAATTTTATAGAAAGTATGCGTTCCGTTAGTTAAAAAATAGTGAAGAGTAGAAATTTTGATTTTTAAAATAATTTAAACATTTTTTTTTAAAAAAAAATTTTTTGAAAATAATATAAAAAAATACTATTGTTATTTTCATTCCTGTAGACTGAATAATTAAAAAATAAGTCCCGCCCATTTACAAATGAATATCTAATATAAAATCGGAATTTTATTATAAAATTTTTGTTCGAATTACTAGCTATATAAACAAACATTAACTTTTTTATAACGTTGCCTGCAAGTTAAGAGGAACTTGGGAAAAATAATTTTTACGTTGAATGGAGGTAAAAACCAATTTGAGATCTATATTTGAAGAGAAGAAATATTGATCTGAATTGCATTATTGAATATTCATTATATGACATTGAAGTGGTGTGGACCAAATCATCGATAGATATGCCAGAACGTGTTAGTAGATTAGATTTCGTGTTAAGATGGATTAAACTTTTTTCTTTGGAATATAATTCCTATTTATAATGATATTATTTTCCATATTATATTTTCGTTTAATACCTTTTTTTAAAAATCTCTTATACAGAAAATTCATGGGATATTATTTTAACACCAAAATAGACTATAAGATATGTGACGCAATATGAAGAAAGGGACCTTAGAAGCAAAAAATTATAGGTTATGTTTGCAATTTATTTTAAAAATAAATTTGTATTTAAATCCAAAAAAAGAATCAACTGTCAATGTGAATCATTATAATGTTTCAGTTTTCATTACTACTGAAATACTTAATAAACTGTTTTTGCAAAAAGTAACTAGAAATTTTCAATCAAGAAAAAAGTAACATTAATATAACCTTAAAGTGATTTTCATCCAAGGTCCCTTTCTTCAGATCGCGTCACAATGTTTTAATCTATCGTAAGGATTGAAAAGAATCGAAAAATTATTCAAAATGGTTTAGAAATTGAGGCACATAACTTACAGGGAACGTTTAGAAGAATGTTTAACAAACAAATCAATAGTTGGAAACATTTTTTTTAATTCTGAATTTAAGTGTTGAAGAAAAGTAGCAATTTTTGCGAGTACCTAATTAAATTATTCTATTTAATTGTATAACACTCCATTTTTTCAAATTCGAACTTCTCGAGAATGGTATATTAATTGAATATACTTTTTTTTATTGTTTCCGTTTGGTAAAAAAGTATTGCACATGAAATGTACTTTTTAACAATGGAAATATTTTTTTTTGTTCGTGCTTTGGCCTGATGCATTGCGCATTATAGTGAAATTTGTATTGGAACGAATTGATTGGCACTTTTCATTCTCTAATAAAGAATCATAAGTGTTATGTCAGTGATATAACACAGATGATGCTATATATGTATCACTGAAATATCTACGATAGTTTAGTGGATGTTAATGTCAGCTTGAATGACCCTTTATACGTATGTAATATGTATTGTGTTTAAAACAAAGCGTAAATCGAAGCGTATATTACTCAAACAGTGTGCGACATATTGCAACAATATTGCTTTAATATTGCTCTGTAAGATTATACACTCCAATCATTGTTTTTAATTGTAAACAATTTTTTTTTTAAATTGTTTACTAGCTTCTATACACATTACAGGGGGATTTTTTGAAAAATGTACCAATACAAAAAGTTTGAAAAGATTTAAAAAGATTTCTTAAAAATATGTAACTTTTTTAAACATTTCCATTTTTAAAAGAATGGTGAAAAAATGTTTGTTTCCCTATCATATATGCATTCTTACAAAGAGTAACAAAAGCGAACTTTTTCTTTTATAACAAACTATTTTTATCGATTATAGGGAAAATTCGAGGAAAATTTAATGTTTGAAACTTTACTGTTATGTACTTGTATTGTTTGGTTAATTATTACACCAACTACAAGCTCTTTAGGAAAAACTTAAATTGATTCCCTTTTTATGTTTCTTTTTGACTTTAATAATTATAATAAGTAATTATAATAATCTACGCTTATAAGTGGATTAATTATAACTTGAAATTGAAATTTTTCAATAGACCTTAATTTTAAATGAGGCATAATTGGTCGGTGTGTGGAGGAATTAAAAAGACATGGCAATTCGTTTGGTGAAGTGAGCGGCGAGACCTCTTCAGTAATCCAATACTGACGGCGAGGAAGATAATATTGCGCACAAGGGGAAATAACTGCTTCTGAAACATTATATTATCTGCTTTAGATAATTGCTTTTTCATCCTTATGAAACGAATTAGACAACAGATGATGACAACATTATTGTTCTGAACTTAAATTAACAATGTTTCTTGATATCATATGCTATAAAGAAGAAGAAAAAAAGAGGAATATGGAAAATAAATTTTTATCCAAAAGACTTCAAAAAACACGCTTATTTTATAATTAAAGATGAATTTTTTATAAAAAACTGCGTCTTTTTCTTTGGCTTAGTAATTCAAGGAATGAATTAAATGTCTTTAATTGTAAAATTATTCAACGTCAATAACTTCTTTTTTAAATCAATGTTTCATGAAATAATGTATATAGGAAAAATCCCAAATGTTTGGAAAAATTTTCTTAAACGTTTAATAGGAAAATTTCTGAGAATTTGGCAAAATTTTCATTTCACTTCAAATTATTGTGAAAATAATTAAATTAATCTTTTTCAAAAAAATTAATTCTTGAAAATTGACATTTAAAAATATTAAAAATTCAAATTTTCAAATATTTTCATTTGAGAAAACTTTTCAAAATTATTCAATAATTTAAATACAATATAGTAAATAATTTATTGAATAATTGAATGTTTTTTAAAATTTTAATTCTTATGAAGAATATTACCAATAAAATTTTTAATAAAATTAGATTCTTTTGACGAATTTTAATCTAATTTTCAAGAATAATTTTCTTTTTTAAAAAATTTAATTATAATATTACATTGAAAATAATTGAAATTCTCCGATGAGTTATATTATTTTTGAAAATGAGGAAAGTTTTGAGTGCAATTTTATTAAAGTTTATTTTAAATAATTGAATTTTTTGGGTAAATTTATTAAAATGGCAGATACCTACTGAAAATCATTAAAATGAGGAAAATGTTTGAAAATAATTAAATTTTGAGGAAGAATTTTGTGATTTATAAATTTTGACGAGAATTTTTCTTTATATTTTGAACATGATTGAACTTTTGTAAGAAGAAATTTTATTACTTTTGAAAATAATTTTATTTCTGCAATTATTTGTATCTTCTCTAAAGTGCAAAATTTTTTAATGTTTTAATCTAAAATTTTTTCTATATTGACTATATAATATTCTATATTTAAATTAACATTTTGCAAAAATTTTAGTTTTTTTCAAATTTCTCATGAAATTGATTGAAGATTGAAATTTTATAAAATTTCAAAGTATAAACTTTTGAAGTTGATCTATTTATGAATATTACATTATACTCAACTCTTAAACATGAATTAATTTTGAAATATTTGAGTAAAATTGTCATTAAATAATTTCTAAGTAATAATTTTATGATAGTTGTTCAAGAATTAATTTTTTAGAATTAAATAATTTATTTAAATTAAAGTTATATTTGAAATTAAATTATTGTTGAAGAATTAGAAAAATGTAATGGTTTTGTATTAGAATTCGTGTTAATTTCATAGTTTAACGGAAGAATCTGCCAAACAATCGGAACAAAAGTTAGTTTGATGTTATAATTTCGTGTTTTAGAAGAGAAGGTCATCTTAAATTTTAAATTCTTTTCGCTAGAAGCGTAAGGAATTAAATTTTCTACATTTTCAACAATTTAAGGTTGTATTTTAATGAAAATGAAATTTTTTTAGTCAGTCGTAAATGATTTTAGTAACATAACCTAAAATTTAATAAATGTTTCTCATTTGTAGAAAATTGTAATTTTTATTCAAATATTCAATTGTTTTAATCGTTTTAAATGTTCAAAATTAAATTCTTCGCCTGTCAAAACGTATTAAAAATTTAATTTGCAAAATTATGGCATTGGACTAACTTTTGTTATGACTGTCCGTCTGATACTTCCTTAGTTAAAAAAAGGGTTTAGTTTTGAAAAGAGTATTTTTTTAAATATAACAATTTGATGCTTGAATAATAATTAATAATAATAATAATAACTGAAAGTGGTGTTATATAGAGAAAAAGAAAAAGAGGAATTGAAATAACGTGGAATTATTTTTGCAGCAATAAATATAGTCTTAATTGGATAATGCAGGGGTCAAAGTCAATGTTATTTGCTTTTATCCTTATAATTGATAAGCGTTGAAATGAGAATCCGCTGAAGACTAAAGTTGGAGTAGGCTATGCTATAACGATGGTAGTTTCCATTCCACTACTTTTTCTTAAGGGGGGTGGGGGTGGTAGGTATCCGCAGCGCTGGCTGGTGAGGGTGACGGCAGCCAACGAGAATGGTCCATAAGCTACCCCTGATATTGTTGGGGGTGGGTTATGTAGCCACGCCTCCATTTGAAATCACCTACCTCGTCGACGTCACGGTCACGACTTATCACCCTCTCCTGCTCACGGACTGAGAAAGAGAAAAAAAAAGAGAGGAAAAAAAAAGAGAGAATCAAAAAGACTCGGGAGAGTAATGTGGCAGGAGTTGAGAGTGAGGAAAAAATAATGAAATGAACATCGAAATGGAATCAGGAATTATTATAAGACCTGGCTGGGGTTGGCTTGGTTAGCTTATATAAATTGAGAAATGAGAGAAGGATGAATGAGGACGATGGAGGCATGGTGCGGAAGTTTAGCAAAGAATAAAGAGTGAAGGAGTGAACTTTGATAAGGAGAATATTTTTTATCGCCGCGAGAAGGGATAATTATGCAGTTTCCCCGAGAATAAAAAACCACTACCGAATATATAGAAATATCACCGCGAGATTTAATTACTATTTGTTGTTTTCATCGGAATTAAAATTTAAGTCGTTTGTCCCGCTCGCGCACTCTCTGCGCGTTCTTATATATATCAAAAGTTTAAATTTACTTTTCAATTCGTCAATATTTATAAACATTATATCCTACTGTCTGCGCTTCTTTTTCTTTAATCGTATAAAATTAGCAAAATATTTCCTACTAATTCGAACTTAAACACGTCTAGTAACTTTTACTACTTTCGAAATAAATTATACTAATTTTTTAACAAACTGTTCTTTGAACGTAGTAAAATTTACTTCAAAAAACGTGTCATCTTTTAAATTTAGTAAATTAAAATGTTTAATATTAATATTTTTACTATTTAAGCGCAAAAAAAATGCGGTAGTAATTTAAAACGTGTTATGTGTCTGACTAAAACGGTCATTAACTTCTAAAAGTACGACTAACATGTCTGACTGAAAATATGTTTTTCTACTGACAATACACTTTCAATAGTTTACAACGTTTAGACTGACTTGAACGGTACTTTACTACTGAATCTCTTACCGTTGACATCAAATTTAAAAGCCTTAATTATAAAATAAAATTTTAACCATATTTTCAAGAAACTAAAAATACTTACAATGATTTATTTTATAGTTTATAGTTTTTTAAATTTCTAAGAAAAAAATTATATTTTTTCTAATAATTTCCGTATGAAATTAAATTTGTTAGGTTATAAATGAAATGTACAAAGTAAGAAAGACACAAAGTCGCACTTGCAAGCGAAAATACACGGAAATTCATACTTTTTACTTTGTAATCTCAACATATTCTCAATGCCAGCGCACTTCAGAGAGAATAGAGAGAGAGACACAAGTGTTCTTTTTATCTCGTGTTATGGCGAAGTATAAGCAATTCGCCTGTTACAAATATTATTTATCATCTCCCAAAAAAAATCTTATGTTTTGTTGCTTCCTCGACTTTTTTCACTTTAAAAATTTTTTTTTTAAAGAAATAATTGTTATTTTTTTCATACACCCAGAAAAAATTATAATCTTAGAGGAAAAGTTAATTTTTTCCCTTAAAACAAAGATATATTCAACTTGAATGTAGAATATTTTTACTCTTTAGTTATTTAGTGGTTAGGAATCAAAGAACAATTTTTTTCAGATTACAATGTCAAAAACAACGAAAGTAAAAAAATAATTACTACAAGTTTCAAGCGAATCCGTTGAATTTTTAAAAATTCGTCCACCATATTGGTTCCACCATTTTCGATTTTGTAATTCTGACATTAAATATACATAAACGTTGCGACGAAAAGTCTAAAAATATCACTTAACTATTACGAGTTTCAGGTTATTTTATCTACTCTTTAAGCTTTATTTCATATTATTTAATTTTGAAAAGTCAATGTTTTGAGAAAATAATTTACCAATTAGCAACTTTAAAAACTTCAAAGAAATCATGCTTTGAGGTATTTTTCAGAGCGAAGTAAAGGTTTTAAAAAATTTTTAAATATGGACAAAAATAGCGATTTTGTAATTTGACTTTTTGACGTTAAGTTTATAATTTTCATTCTGACTTTGACTTTCGAAACAAAAGTCGCAGCGTCAAAGTCTAAGTGAAAATGAAAGTCAAAGTTATTTTCCTGTAAAACCGTAACATAAGAATAAAAATAAAAAAGATAAAATTAAACATAAACCTGAAAAGATAAAAATAAACATATAGACATAAAAAGATAAACATAGACATAAACATGAAAAGTTAAAAGTAAACATAAACATAAAAAGATAAACATAGAGATAAATATAGACATAAACATGAAAAGTTAAAAGTAAACATAAACATAAAAAAGCTAAAAATAAACATAAACATAATAAGCTAATAATAAACATAAACATAATAAGCTAATAATAAACATAAAAATATAAACATAGACATAAACATAAAAAGCCGAAAATGAATATAAAAAGATAAATAAAAATCGCAATTTTGAGACATGGAAATAATATATAAATAAATAAATAATGCCAAAAACCATATTTTCCCCTAGGAACGCAACGCAGAGAGTGTGATATAAAAATATAAAAGATAAAGTGCCCTTATTAAAAAAAAAAAAAAAAAGAAAAAAAAAGGAAAGTAAATAATAAGTCAAGCCCATAGATTGTAGAGAAGGGTCGGTGACAACGTGTGTGTAACTAGAATGTTAGAGTATATGAGAGATGGATATTTTGGTGGTGCAGGTAGAGACAGATTTTAACCGGGCAACGCGTGTGACGTGATATTAATTAACACGAACCCTTCGACTGTTCCCCTCTACATCGCACCTGACCGAAGAGGACGAATATCGCTGCTTCTCTCGCACCAGAGCGCTTCACAGAAGGTGTGGTGCCAAGTGTTCAAGTGTCACACAAGGCACACCCTTGCAGTAGTAATGCGGAAACTGAAAAGGTTCACACTAAGGAATTTCACACGTTTATAAAATCAACCTTTTTTTCTAATGCAAATTTTTCACACTTTTATTTAATAATATTAGCAGAAAAATTAAGGGGAAATTATTTTTTTATGAAAATTACTCATTTTTTTTGTTGAATATAATGGAATAAAGTTTAAAAATATTATTAATTTAACCAGCAGGTTAGAAAGTTACTATTTTAAAGACACTAATTTTGATTAGAAAGAGTAGAATTAGCAAATAAAAATTATTAAATCCTAATTTATTTTAATGTTTAAACTTTAAGAAAGAATCCGACAAACAATCGGAACAAAAGTTAATAATTTCTTTTTTTTAAATCAAATTAAATTAAAAATATTTATTGGTAGAAGCGTGAGGAATTCAATTTTCTACACTATCAAGATTTTTAAGTTATATTTGAATAAAAAATATAATTTTTTGTCAATGATAAATAAATTAAGTAACATAACCTAAAATTTAATAAATGTTTCTGATTTGTAGAAAATTGTAATTTTTATTCAAATGCAATTCTTTTAATCGTTTTAAATGTTCAAAATTAAATTCTTCACCTCCCACCAAGACAAATTTATAAAATTTCATGTTTGTTTGTTTTATATGACATTAAACTAACTTTTGATTGGACTGTACGTCAGATTTTATATAAAAATTTCGTTTTGTTGCTTGTAAAATACTTTTACAAAATTTAATACATATGTTTTCTTTCAGTGAAATTATTTGTTAATTTATAGGATAAAGATGGAACTTGTTATATTTCGGTCGAGTAAATATTTCACAAATATTCCAGACTCTTAAAAATCCCAGCAACTGTTGACGATGTAACAAAGAGTTTTTATTCAAGCCCTCTGCGATGCTTTGATGTAAAGCAATTTCATGTCGCTGTATATGTTCTTATAAAAGAACAGTGCGATATAAAATTGGTATGTTAACTTCAAGTTCTAAAATACTCCATTTTATGAGAGAGAAATTGAAAAAATAAATTTTGCATGTCGTGTATTTTTTAAGAACAGTGAACATTGTATGAAGTTTAGAACATTTTTAAATCAGAACAAAATTGATCTATGGGCGGGTTTTCTAAAAGTGAAACATTTGTACTTTGATATTTTAATTTACTTCTCTTTTTTTTACAAATTGTATCACTTTTTCTCTTGAAATTATCATCTTTTAATTATTCAAAAGTCAGAATTGAAGTGGCGTGAAATTAATTTAGAAAAATATTGATGTTAACCCTTTGACATCCAATGGTTCCGATCGAAAGTAGTTTCGGTTTTTGAAATTCAAAATGGCGGGTGAATTTTTAAAAATTGATCGTATTTATTTGAAATTTGTTAATCGGAAGTTTTTAGGGTCGTTAGTTACAAATTCAATGTCAACTTTTTCGAAAAAAAGACACTTTTAAAAATGGCAGATCCAATATGGCGGACGAATTTTTGAGGAAAAATAAAAATGAGAAAAGTTTTTTTTTAATATTTTCCAAAAACGCGAAATAATTATAAACTAACAATACGCGCTGGAAATAAAAGTCAGACGTATTGATTTATGCGCAGGCAAATTTAACTTGAATTAATTATACTTCATTAATTCCCGTAAGGGGTAACAAAATGGTGCGATGGTATTCTAGTCAGGTGCACGGGACGCTTTAGCGATGACTGCCCATTAGATATACCATTTGAACTTTTAGTTTGAGTTCATATCATGATAATTATTCTGTTATGAATTTGTATTTGTGTGAAGGTGGAAACTTCAGCTCCTTGTTAATTATTCAAACATTATATTATATAAATAAAATTTTCAAAATTCCACTTTGCCAATTTCCCAATTTTTTATTTCTCGTATTACATCATAAAAATTTCGAAAACATTTCATATTTTTCCCAAAAAAAATCATTTTAAAAATTTTAAATTCTTTTTTAGTTCTAAATATAAAAAAAAGGGTAATAGAGTGAATAAATTGTATTCCGAGTAGAATTTTCGTAATTGGCAATTGGTTACCAAGATACAATTATACGAGGCGAAGACAAACTTAAAATAATGTTTGCAAACTCGCGTTATATATTTATATAATATAACAGTGTATTATTTTCTGGAATCAAAGAAAGTAGCTAAACTTTTCACATTTACTGGTTTTTTGCTATCGCGGTATAACCAGATGAAAGTATAAGAACAGAAGTAATCATAAAAGTTTGTTTACGTTCTTATTTAATCTGAATTGAATGACTGTTGGGTATATAGAGAGTGCCAGGGGGCTCTCCCCCATACCCCATATTGCTCTTATTACCCTTTGCTGATTCAAAGTGCTTAGATTATGAGAATTCTAAAGATTATATTTGTATTTTTTAATTCCGCCTCTATAAAGCGGAATTTCTTATTTTTCACTTTTTTACTGTCTGGAAAATACATTTTTTAAAATAATATTTTCATTATTTTATTGTAAATTCGAATAAATGTGTTGAAAATGTATTAAAATTGCTGTATAAATTTTTTTGAAAACAATAACATTAAACTTGTAATTAAAAACACTTAAATACCGCAGTTATGTTAAAAAATTTTAAATCCAACAATTTTCAAGAAATTTCGCCCGGCATTAAGTTTCTTTAATAACTATAAATTCAAAGAACATTTTTTAAAGTATTTTTTCGAATTTTTAAAATTTTCGATATTAAAAAAGTCGACACAATTAGAATTATTTGTTGGTAATGTATATGATCTTGGGAAGGTATAAGATTTGAATAAAAATTCAAAAGTACGTCGTTAAGAAAGCGACGTTTCGTTGGCTAGGGTTTGCTAACCTCATTATCAGGCTAAAATTTTAATAAATAGATAAATTACACTTCAGTATTTTTTTGAATATAAAGGTCTAAAAGCACTATTTTTATAAATTAAAAACAATGATATACCTAACTTTTGTTAGAATATATCGAGTACATGCAAACACGTCAGAGATTAAAAAATTTTCTGTCAAAATATAATAAAAAATCGCTTCACACTTAGATGAATTAAATTTGAAATAGAGAGAAGACATTCTCGAACTAAATCATTCAAAGTATGATGAAATTAATTTTAATTATATTTTTACTTGTTGTAAAGACAATTTCGAGAATATTTCAATTTTGAGGTTATGTACGGTTCCTACGTACTTTCTAAACTGTTTTTTCAATTTTTGGTTATTTTTTAAGGCTGAAATGTTTATTCTTAAAATGACTGCCTAAAAAATCACATTAGCATTTATTTCCATGTCAATAAATACTCTTATAGCAGGAAAATAACGAATTTATTATCGTATGAGAGAAATTTAAATAATTTTGTCAATTTAATACCACTTCCATGCGCGTTTAGCGAGCTCGCGAAATATGTTGGGTGTATACGCTATATAAGCGGATATATACCTCTATACAATACGTATATATATAGAGAGAGAGAAAGAGAAAGAGAGAGCGAGAGATAGAGAGAGAGAGAGAAAGCGTTTGGGGGACTGAGATTTGGTGGACCCCCTCGACTCGACTTGCGATTATTCAATTCATCGGCCTGTCAAAAACACCAGTGCATGCTGGATTCCCTGACCGTTCTGCCGTTTTCCCTCTTCTTTCTCTTTCTTCTATTCTGAGTTAGTCAATCCTTTTATCCTTTTCTCCTACGCTCTCTCGGCGCCGCTCGGCAGTCGGCACCCTTCTTCCTTCCCGACCAAATAACCATCTCTTTCAGTCCTCTTTCTCTTCTCATCGCGACCGACCCCTTGGTTGAGGTTGGTAATCGTTAGGGTAGAGAAATTCGATCTCCCTTTCGCGAGGAACGATTAGGAGCAATACGCTACGATAACTGCCCCTAATATTCTTCCTATGCGCAATACAAATTAGACAAGCATTCCATAAAAGCATTCCTGATATTTCATTCTTCCTTTTGCCTCCATTTTCTTCTCTCGTTTTCTCATTTTCTCCTAATCAAATTTATTATCGAGTATTTATTTCTATTCCCGCCTTTTTCCGCAAGAGGAGTCGAATTACTTTCTTTCCACACGCAAAAAAGCTAGACACACATTTTTTACAACTCACTTTGAGGTTAGTGACAAATTGAGTATAAATGACAAGCTTCAAGTTACTTAAAATCGAGTATGCCGGAAATTTGGATTTTTCGGTTGGTATCATTTTCAAAGTTATGACAAATTTCGATTATTATTTATAGTAATTGCATAATATTACAGAAAGATTTTTGACTCCAGTACGAATATTTAGTAAATTTCAAGAAAAAACTATTAATTATTATGTATTTATAATTAATTTTATAGTTTTTCAAATTTAGCGCCATTGTTTAAGTTGGCAATACCTATCAACACACATGTTTTCACGTCCATAACCTAAAAATGCTTTCCTTTACTCACAATTTTATTATACCCGATTAAAACCAATTGCCTTTGAAATAAAACAATATAACCCATCCAGTATGTTATTTTTATCGGATAATTACTATATTTTCTACATTGGTACAGAAATATTCGTTATTTTATCAGTAAATTTAATATCAGAATATATTCATAATTAATACTTTTTTCATAACTGATCCCTAACCTAATAACGATTTTCAAGCGCATAAAAGAACTAACTTTGCATTCTTTCTCCTTTTTCGAAAGAAATTATATCAAAAGGAAAAATTTATATCCAAAAGAAGAAACATAAATGACAATTCGTAGTACAAGTGAAACTTTGACGGTTAAATCTAAAGATTCAGTGAAATAGAAAATCGGTGAAAATCTCAAATCTTCTGAACATACATATTTTTCACATTTGTTTTTATAAAACTTTTATTTGCCATAAATTCGGCTATATTCTTTCAATCGAGAATCAGTTGAAAGAAAATTCTGCGTATTAATTGAAAAACTTGATTAAATAAAAATTCCTGGATTTGAAATACGGTTCAATGAAAGCTCTTGTATCTAATAAAATTCGATCTTCTGGAAATTCAGAATTATGACTTTCGCCAATATGTGCATTCGAATACGTATATAAAATTCCTTATAGAATTTCCACATGAGATGAAAAAAATACACTTTGTATTTTTCTATACAAAGTCGACAAATTTAAAATGGTCATTTTTTTAGAACTTTGAAACTCTATATATTGTCGACAAAAAATGGTAAAAATATTAGAAATATTTGTTTATAGGATATGTTTTCAATGTTTGAATTGTAAAAAAGTAGATAAAAATACGGGAATGTTATTTTTGTACCAAATATTGAATTCAATGATGCGTTAATTATTATAAAAAGTATGATTTCGAAACTGGCCGTACTATAATCTGAAGTGCTGATAATGAAAAAAAACAAAATACATAACCTCAAACTGTCAAATTTTATTACATGTGTTACATGTAATAATAATTATTTAGAAAATCCTTATGAATAATATGTTTAATGCAAAATAAATGTGTAAATAACTTTTGAAAAAGAAGTAACTCAATAAACCTAATAGAATTTTTAATATTCAGATGTAAAAGTATTTTAGTGCTGATATTTTAACATCACGATTGTTTTAAATTCAGTGCTGATAATCAGGATCTTTAAATTCACCAAAAAGATTATTTTATATTTATCAAAATCTGTTTTAAAAATGTTGCATCTTAAATTAAGGTATCTTTCATCGCTTAATGTAAGACTTTCTTTTTTCACTTTGTAATTTCGATATGGTGTTCTAATTTTTAACAAATAATGTTGAATTTTCATTTTATTTATTGTATATAAATTTTACTATTGGCTAAATTTTAAAAAAGTTAAATAATAGCTTATTAACAATAATTGAATGTCATGAAAGAAGTAAAACTCTCGACAGATTGATTTTGATCAGATTATGAGCTTCCCGCATGCGGTTCAATCTGTATATTTTAGTAAGTTGTGATTTTAGTGAAACTTGTAGCAAATATTCGGGTTTTGCTAACTTATATTCAAAAAGGATAAAAACACATCGTTTCCAAAAAAAAATTTTCTTTCCTTTACCGAATTCTGGAAAAAGTTTGTTACACTCTGCGTATAAAAAAACAACTTATTTTTATGTGAAGTACTTGAGAATATAGATAGGCTGAGTTCTACATTATATAGGGGTGGAACCCTCCATTTTGTCAGATCTTTTTTATTTTCTTCGATAGCATTATAGAAATCATATTTCAATTATACATTAATTTAGTTCATTCATGTATACAAAATCTATTAATTGTAAATTTGAATACTATATGTCGAAACTCAGAAATGAACTTAAAAATTAATATTTCAGTAGATGCTTAAATATATAATAACGTAATTTTTTAAGCTTCAAATTTCTCACTCATAGAAAGCTTGTCTAATATTTTGCGTAATATTTTCTTAAAACTGTAAATTAAAATATATTTAATAGAAAAAAAAATATTTAGTTATATATAAACTTGCAAAAATAAAACAATGAAGCATTTTTATTGTATAGCAACATTGTTCTTAACTTTATAGTTTCTGTATTTTTATTAGCAACCGTCCACCATTATTAATATTTTTTCAACCAATTGAAAAACGCAAGACTGTGTGATATACGTTATCTGAAGCCGACTCCGTTGTGGTAGCCATCTTTTACTCCGACTCTTCTTTAACATATGTTCAAGAAAGAGATAAAAAAATCAAGATGGCTGACTCAAATAGGTCATTTCCACATGATTTCAGATCCCAATTATCTGAAGTTGTAAAAAAAATCGTTAAAATGAAAAATTTTGTCTTGCCTTTGATTTTCTGGAAAAGATACCCAAAATATCTGTTTGATTCAATGGGATCTAACTCTCCTGATTCGGTATGTAATTTTTAAAAAAGTTTAATTTTTTGGCGAATACTGATAAAGATGTGTTTGCGTGGATACTTTTTGTATGTTTATAAGTATATTTTTTTATTTCTGAATTACTTTAGCGTGCGGGTATATTGATAAGGGGGAATTTAAAGCTGCGGTGTGTATGTTTAAAATTGAAATAAAATAAACGCTTTAGATGTTGGAATGATGGGACTAAATCCTCAATTACATGACTCATGTATGTATTAGTTTGGGCTGAATGAATCAGATACTACTTAAGAACGTCTATAATACTTGAAGCACGCGACTGATCCATAGAAACCCTTATGGCTGGGAGTGCTAGTGACACTTTGAACGAGTGTTTTTGATTGGTGACCGAATGCCCTAAGACAGATAGCAACTACCTCCGACTTTCCCATGACAAATTCTATACGATTAATGCCTTTAGAGAGCTCTTCAACCACTAAATTAATGCTACAGCTTGTCATTGAAAAACCTTAAACTGGTCATTGATTACTTCTCAATTTGAACCCATTACATTTCTTCGCAGTCATCTGCAATACTCATCTGTGTGCATCAGATCAAATCTATTAAATCTATTATCCAAGTTTCTATTGGACGAATCGAAGGTTGATTGTTCATCTTTTTGTTTAAATTATTAAATGGTTGGATCAATGTTCGAATGATACATGTTTCTGTTCCTAAAGGTACTTATGTTTACAGATATAATTAAAACTGTTTTTAAAACTGATTTCCTGTTCAAGAAGAAACAATACGGTCTCATTAGTATATTGGACTCCTTTCTTCAGGTGCTAGATATTTGTGAAACTTTTCCAATTTGTGCATAAATAGGATTAAGATAATATAGCTATATGGGTGAATTTCTATGTATATAGAGGGAAGTCGAAATATGATTGAGAAACAATCGGGAGAATAAAATAATAATCAAAGGGAGCTAAGGGAAGGTAAGATAAACGTCTTTGAGGTGTTGCAAGCATCTGTGTGTGTATTGCATTTGTGTAAATATGAAACATCGTCGAAGCGCAAAGCTACGCTCTAAGCTGTGTAGTGAGCGGGATGGTTAGTTTCATTTGAGTCAGGAAATCGAGGTGTCAATAACAGCTGCTACGCTACATACAAGACCACCCCAGCCCATTGCACCCCTCTTGTTGTATTCATTTCACTTCTTTACCCTTATCTAGTACTTCGACCTAGAAAGAAATCGACATATTTATATACACCAACATATTTTCCAAAAGGCAATTTTTCTTTTGACTTTCTGGTTTGTCAGCGTATCTTTAACATATTATTATATATGTGATGGAAAATAATTCCATTGCCAACAATTCATTGCGAAATATAGATCATCTCGAAGAAATGGATTTCTAAACACAAACCTAATGGTAGTTGTTGTCATTTATGATGCATTTTTATGAAACTTAGGTTGATTATTAAAATTATTATTTAAATAATTGATTTAATATCAGTGTTTAATGTTTGAGAAAAGCTTTATGGTGGAAAAATGAAAACATATCAAAGTAATGCAATAATAAGTATTTGCATTTAAAGTATGTAGAACACCCTGCTGTTTTTAAGCGTCAGGGACTAATTGGTGATGTCGTAGACAGGCGTTGAGATACACCCTTCATTCTCTCCTTTCACCCTCCAGAATTCTATTCGCTTCTCTTTCATCCATAGGATATTGCCGCCATCCACCCTCGTTGCCACTGTTTTCAAAGGTACTTACACCGGACTTTATTATATTTTTCTACAGCGTGAACCTTGCGTAATAGTTGCAATCAACTAAAAGTGTATTATATACCTATGAAAAAATTTACGCTGACAATTTCAACCAACGCTGGAATTTTATATTGAAAATCCAATAATAATAATAATAATACTCTAGGTATATTTTTGTTATAAATACATGTGTTTGCTCCGATTAAAAAAAACGCAATTCAACCGATCAATTACATTTTTCACACACGTAAGAATTGCTTTTTTATTCCGCCTACCTTAGTGCACCATCCTTTCATCAATAACTTTTTCACCAAAATATTCAATAGATATTACATGGATGTTAGAAGCATTGTCCCATTGTAAATAATAGTTCTGAATCATCTGTCATTTTTTTTTTCTTTTTGCCTCGCTGACAAATGCGATCGTATAATAGAATTACACGATGACTGAATAGCTTTGATTTTCCTCTCTTAACGTAAAATGAAAAATTTTATTATGATGAATTATCCATCATTACGATTGTGTCAACGATCTTCAATTCAGAAAATATGCCTCTTTGACATTTGTGTATTCTTAACTAAACCAATATAAATGTTTAGCTTAGACATTATTATTAAATTTAATAATCTTTAATATTTTTATTCATTCCGTCTAGTCTTTTGAATATTATTTTGACACTCTTCGAGATTGTTAGCATGTCAATTTACGATACCCTCTAATAGAGATCCTTTAAGGACCCGGAAGTCATTAATTAATTGATTATCGTGTAGCCTCAACGAAATTGATTTTTTAGAAAGATTTCCATAATTATAGCAAACATTTTTTTATGTTTTAGTATAAAGAACTTTTTTTCTACCTAATATGGCAAAATTATCTTTACTATTTTTAAGTGACTTTTTTTTTAAAGTTCCAGAAAAAATTTCAAAGATAGGTTTAGAAAATGATTGAAAATGAACGTAAGAGTAAAGATATTGTTGTGGTTAATAAAAGAACTCTTGCGGTTGAAAGAAAATAAAAACATATTTGCTATAAAATCGGAGAGAAATAATTCACTGCTTCTAAATCCCTTAAATTTGTGTTAAATATAATCTCCATAGAGAACTATAACCACATTGCCAGAGGCGACGTTCTGTACTAAAAGGCAAACTTCAATATTTGATCAGGTTGTTCATATGTAAACACATATCATGTATACACACGTCTGAAAACGAATTTTACTAACAAGCACACATATTAAGCGTATGTACTTCAAAAATCTCCCTGTTAGCAAACATTTTAGTAGTAGAAGTTATGTGTATATAGATACATTTATAGATATTAGCTTTTATGAACAAAATACAAATACACATATATAAATGTTGTAGAGTAACATTATTACTGAAATTCAATCGAGAGGAATGATTTAACTAGACTTTTGTAATAAAGCATTTCGTTACATGAACTTTGTGTGGATCCTGTTATTCGGAACTATAAAGTTTTTTTTTATTAAGTTATAAAGTATAAATAATAATAATAATACTAATTATCATTTTTATCCAATTTATTCATAAAGTTTATTCAATCCATTAAAATGACTATTTCAGCGATTAAATAGTTTTTATTTACATCATTATTTTTCATGTATGGTTTGGCCAGCAAAATCCTTTCAACGATCATAATTTTTAAGAAAAAAATTTCTTATCTCAACATAAATATTGTAAAAAAAATTTATTGTGGGCGTCAAAACAGACAATACTGAGTTTTACTACGAATTTTCAAAAAACTTAAAAAAAATAAAGTTTAGAATTAGATTATTAATTATTTGTTGAATTTAGTTTACAATTTTACAGTAAAGATTACAGGGTATAGGTGAATATTAAATGAATCTTATTTTATACACGTTTCTGTATGCTTGACCAATGGATCAAGACTTGCAAACTTTTGGCTACACAAGGGACATGAGTAAATTTGAATCACTGTGGAGGTACTCGAACTCACTGCCTCCTGAAAAAAATGTTTTGTTTTTATTACACAATAATTTTATGAAACAATTCGGGTAAAGTGAATAAAATATTTAAAAAAAGAAGAAATTTACCTGATTTCTACTACATCCTGCAGTTGAGGGCAAAGAAGTTTGCTTTCCATGCCTTAGCGCGTCAATATCTTTTCTTAAATTTTGATTAAGAACAGTGAGAGACTGTATTTGTTCAATCAATTTATTCTTCTCGCGAATTAAATCCTTTTTTGAAGACTTCTCTTGCTCAAAGTCAGTGCGATAGATATCTAATTGTGCTCTGAGAATCATTAGATTTTCCTTCTAAAAATAAAGCAATAGGAAAAATTTTTTAAAGAGATATTTAACGAGTTATGATTTACAATCTGCTGTGATTAATTATTATTTATGAAAAGCTTATTTTAATAATTTAACTGGGATTAAAATGACATAGAATTTAAAACAAAAAGCAATTAATACAAAAGCATCGACGAATATACTCACATCTGCGTACGACGATTCGTTCTGCTTTTTCAGTTTCTCATCTAAATCGACAACTTTTTCAGTAAGCTCCTCAGCCATTTTGGTAAAATTTCTCTTCTCAGCGATTAGAGCATTCTCTTGATCCTCATACAATTTACTCTGTCTATCCAAAGCTGTCTTCTCTTCCAAAAGATTTAATCTTTCTAATTTTAATTTTTCCACTTCATTATTTAAACTTTCCCGATCGATTGCCAGTGACTTTTGAAGTTTATCCAATGAATTTTTCTCTTCATTAAGAGATAATTTTTCAAGAGAAATATTTATCATCTCTTCTTCTGATTTTGTTTCCTTCTTTTCGCACTGCGTCGCCGATTGTAAATTTTCTTCAATAGTTTCTTGTTTACTTTTTTTGCTTTCCTCTTGCAATAGTTCCAAGTCACACCTCGTTGATGTGTAGTCATAAAACAGCTTCTTGAGATCATTTTGTATTCTAATCCATTTTTGCTGATCGTCAATGTTTTCCAACTGTTCGTCAATGAGTTTTTGACGACATTCACTTAGAGAATTCTGACAAGTGATGGAGGAATTACCGATGTTCAGGAAATCGCTGTTAGACGTTTCGGAATTGTGTAAAATTTCAATGCATTTTTTCAAACATTCCTGAACGCGAACGTAACGCGAAGACTGAACTGAGAAACAATTAATAAGTAATTCGAGACTTTCATTGTGCGGCTCGATGCTGTTAATTAGTTGTTGACGGAATTCCGCTCGGGGAATTCGTTTTATTAATGACTCCACATAGTCGGGAAGTTGAATCAAAGTATTTGTCTGAAAAGAAAACAAATATTTAAATTTTGGGTGGATGAAAAAAAGGATATTTTTATATCATTCGTTTGGAATGATTTAAAAATTATCGTTAATCTTAATTATTTATAATTGTAGAATGATATGAAATCGTACGTTTTTGTCAGTAGGATCAATCTGTTGTTCCACATTTGTTATTGTTTCTTTTTCTGCTTCTTTGGAATTTATTATCGACAAAGAAAGATTGTTGTCCATACTTTGTAGAACTTGGTAATTATCTCTAAAATCATCGTCAGGACTTTCAGTAGTAGTAGTAGTAGAAGTATTCAAATTTTCTACTGATTTCTTACAATTTTCGTCGTGTTCGATTAATTCCATCATTTTCTCTTTTAGAATCTTAACCAGCTCTGCGCGACAAGGGCAGTTACAAACTTGAGTTAGACTTGGTACAAAAGAATGATTTTCACCGACTGTCTAAAAAATATTAAAGCAACAAATTAACTGGTAAATTTTTAAGAAACTCCCAACTGATCCCATTTGTCCTTAATTATCAAAAAGTATCGATATTTTTCTTACCTTTCGAAGAGAGTCATCGTGGAGTTCATTTATAGAAACTTTAATTTTAAGTTTCATGTTTTCCTTCTTGAGCTGCTCCATTAATTCCCGTGTCTCGGCAAATTTTTCCTTATGATTCTGATGAACAGAAGAAACTGTCTCTTGCCAAGCTGCGAGTGAATTAAATTGTTTCTTCATAGCAACATTATTTTCAATTAAGGTTTCTTTCAATTTGGCATTCTCTTGTAATAGATCGGAAAGTTTTTGCTCAATTTCCGAAGGACTCAAACCCGATATTATGGAATTGTAATCCTAAAAGTCAATGAACGTTATTAATTTCTCAAGAATTTTACTAATAAAAAAAAACCAGGAATATTTTTTTCGGACCAAAAAAAGAGAAAAATAGAGAATCACTTACTATGGAAGTACATTTTTCCTGAATTTGAATGTAATTGGCCAATGAACGTGCTTGAACCATTTCCAGTGATGGATGACTTAGTACAACAAATGACTCAGAAGCTGCTGAATCCTTGTCGGTTTGAAAATTAGGCTGACATATTGAACTTGTTGGGAAACTTGAGCACATTTCGTTTAACTTAAATCTGGGTTTACCGTAAGTCATCGATAGACCTAAATTTTGCAAGTGAACATCAGATGCAATGTAAGAATTTGTCGATTGTTCTGCGTCACATTTATTCCAAGTGGCGTCCTCATCATTAGTCAGTGTTGATAATGGTTCACTTTGTGGCAAATCCATGCTGTCAGAGATGGATTTTCCTATTTCGAAAGAGAAATAAATTACAAATAATTGTTTTCGAAATAATTTATACAAATTCTATTTTTAATAATTTAATTCCAGTGGAATTTTCGTTATTTTAGAAAATAATTAAATATTCGTGTAGAACTTTTTCAAAACTGTTTTTTCATAATTGATTTCTTTAAGAAATTTTATTATAATAGTAGAATATTGAAAATCATTGAATTAAACAATTTTTTGTGAAAATAATTGACATTTTGTTTTTTTTTTCAAATAATTAAAAAAATAACTAACTTTTTCTGGAAAATTTTATTATAATAGTAAAATCAGTGAATTAAAAATTTTTTTGGGAAAATAATAAACAGAAATAAGTTGCAAATAATTGTTTTCGAAATAACTTATGCAAATTCTATTTTTAATAATTAATTTCTTTGGGAAATTTTATTATAATAGTAAAATCATTGAATTAAAAAATTTTTTGTAAAAATTATTAACATTTTACACTTTTTAAGTAAATAAAAAAATTGACTTCTTTTGGGAAATTTTATTATAATAGTAAAATATTGAAAATCAAATTAAGAAATTTTTTTAAATATTATTGACATTCGTTTCCTTAAAGGCAATGATTTATCTATGAGAATACAGAAAAAAATTTGTTTCTTATCAGATCATAAAATTAGTAAATTTTGTTTTTCAATGTAGGTTAAAAAATTGTATCGATTCTTGGAACTAATAATTAAAACTGATCATCATTGCATAAAGTAGATAGTTTTTCTGTACTGATAAAATAATGACAGTTAACTATTCATATTACGTACAGAGAAAGTCTAAAATTATATCTATATATTAAATATGTACGTTTCAAAAAAATATGTCATAGTTTATAGTGCATGTAATATTTTACTTGGAAAATTTTACCAAAATCATTATTTCTATTTAAAGAAAACTCATTAACAAAGAACAAAAAAGCAAGCAAATAAAATCATATTTTTAATGAAAAATGTTTCGACATTTCTATTCCTGAATGTGATTAATATATTATTTTTAAAAAATAACGAATAAATCGTATTAAGGAATAGTGTAAAAATAGATGAACGTTAAGAAATCTTAATTTGTTAAAAAATACATATAAATCTTACCTTCATAAATTTTCCAGTAAATCAAAGTTCTGTGTGCAACAGACTCTTTTGTAGTTGTAAAATATATTTTTTTGTTTATTATTGAATGGACTCTTGTTTACAGCGCAATCATGTTGGCAAAAAAAAAGTCAGTGCGAACTTTTTTGGTTGTTCTTTTGAAGAATACTAAAGGCCAGCACACAATACGTGTAGGTTCATGAAGGTCGATGCACAACAACGAACGTCTATTCGTGAACGCAACACGTGCGTTAGAAAAGGACAGAGATATATTTGTGTCCTTTTTCATCTCATGCATTTCGTTCGCAAAACTATTTTGCGTTCACCATTATGTGTAATATCGATTTTTTGACGAATATGAAAGTTGAGCGCTCGCCTAAAATTTTTGTGGTGTGCAAGCACCTTTATAGTAATGAGGAGAAAAAATGGTTGTAGAAAGCCCCTTAAGATTTAATTACATTGCTTTGCTATTTGTTATTTTATAGTTTATGCCTGTCACATGGTCTTTCAAAAGCAACAAACACTTTTTAACAAAAAATATATAAACAAAACATTTTTATTTGTAAACACATTGGATTTTTGTGTTTTATATCGATGTTTCAAGTGTGTATTTTTTATTTTATATACATATTTTTATTTTTCTGTAGCATTTAATTTATATGTTAAATAAACGTTTTGTTATTTATTATTTTATAATTATACAAAATTGGGAAATAATAATTTATAGAATCGGATAATTTTTTGTTCTAATTCTTAACAAGTGTTTATAAAAACAGAAAATATGTCAATAATGTGATGTGAAAAATTTTTATAGAAATAAAAAATAAAGCTTTCTTTCAGATGTGAAATGGATCTTTATTGTTATCGCTCATCTATTTAATAATAAAAAATGAATGAAATGGATACGAAAATGTTATTAAACATTGAAACAAAGCAAGGGGCGGAATTCTCTAACAATGTTAATAGAAAATGCGAGGATGATGAAAACATTTGGTGGGCAAGTGAAAGCACTTCTAGCACTGGATCTTACAGCCCTGACTCTAGCAGGTTGATTTAAATATTATTTAACAATTGTTAAGCTTATGAAATTCTCCATTAATTAATACAAAATTTTTTTAGTTCTATTGCCGATTGGGAAGCTGAAATTAGTGCAACTGGCGAAGTATTCTACATTGAATCCTACCCAGATTTTATTGTCGTTAATGAAAAATTACCGGAAAATGAGAACCAATTTAAGTCATCGCAGTTTTCTAGGCGAAAAAATACGTCTGGAAGGTTTATGCGTTTTATTAAACAACGCGAGAGTAGTCGATGTAGCACTCGAAATAAAACTCATCAGAATGTTTCGTCAAATCTTGAAAAGGCTCAAAGTAAAAATAAAAATTCTTCTGTAAAAAATATTATGGTAAGTAAACTACATTATTTTGGATTTCAAATTTAAAAATGCGTCTGTATTCTATTTTACATGATGCACTGAAAAATAAGCTAAATTGTAAACTTTGCCTGGACTTTGAATATTTTCGTAGAGAAATAAGACTTATGAAGTCACGCTAACTGTGGATCCAGAAAAGAAACAAAATCTAGGAAGAAGAGCTTCTAAATGCGAAGCTTATTTGGGCATAATACCTGGAATATCGTCGGATGGAACAAAAGTTGTAGTGACTGGTTTCGTTCCACAAGGAGAGGCAATAAAATCATGTATCAAGGAAGGTGATTATTTGCAACGTATCAACTCTACGAACGTTATATTCGAGAATCTGAATAGTATTCTTTTAAATATTGTTTCTCCTACCGATGTAAGTAATAGTTTAGTCGTTTCAAAAGTAAATTTTCTTCAAATTTAATTATTCTCTATTCCTCGTTTTCGTTATGTAGCTATTAAAAATATTGTTCATACCTTGTAAATTTTCTATTTGTCTACTATGGGCAAATATTGTGAAGTAAAATCTTACATTGTTTTTATTACAGGTGCTATTGGAATTTCAGCGAATCACAATAAATAAAACGGAAAATTTTCCTACAATGAATACACCAACAGTAAGAATTTTTTAAAACCTAATAAATTAAATTATTTAATTTAATTTTTTCATTTCTTTTCGTGTTTTATGTGACAAAATTAATTAAATATATTTAATAAACGAATTTCCATTGCTTTATAAGAAAATTTTCTGCTTGAATATAAATGAAGTCTAAATCACTAATTGTTCTTGTTTCTAGCAATCTCCATTAGTTAAACATATTGTCGATCAAGGCAAATGTAAGTCTCACATGGAAAATATGTCGAAAGATTCCTTTGGAATTATGTTCGTGAAAGCTACAAATCTTGCTGAAGTTGTGCCTGAGTCGCAAGATATTTTATATACTTTTCCCAAAGTAGAAGATGTGATGCAAGAAACATTACTTTCTGTAACAAGGGGAGCGTTTGTTACGTTAAATCACATGATAACTGATATATTAGGACCAAATTCAATAAGGTAATTTTCGTTTTTACATCTTTTTTCTCCTCCTTAAAAAAAGGCTTCTCAGGACAAATAGATCGACAAATATCGCTTTTAATTTTAATTATTTTAACTTTAAGAATTAAATGAAAATTAAAGAAATTTTAGGCAAATAATATTAAAAATCGACAAAAAATTTCATTTTGCAAAACAAACAAAAAATTCAAAAGAAAAGATATTAGTGACTCTATTAATATTTTATAACAAATATCTAGCCCAGTTTTAATAAACTTTTTTTAAATTAAATTTTTAAATAAGTCTTTCTTGTTTCAGTTCTACTATACTTTGCAAAAAACAGAAAGTTTACGTATCCTACACTGCTCGAGAGGATCATTTACTACTAATATCTCTACCCAGTAGTTGGTAAGTTTAAAAAAAAAGTTGATAGAAAATCTTTCTTTACTTGTAAATTATGGGTTTAAAAAATTGTATACCAGAGCGCAGAGGTACGTTTTTCAAAGGCGTTAAACTCTTATAGATTACAAAATTCGAAACTAATTCCGTCCTTAAAACAATTAAATATTATATTTATTACTAAAGCGAAGTAACACTGAAATTTTAACATAAATACGTGATGAAGAAAATGTATTGACAAGAAGAACAAAATTCGATAATTCGACAAGTTTATTTAAAATTTTTGTTTAATATAATAAAATATGTGCAGTGATAGTGGAACATAATAGTTAATTTGTTTGCAACGTAAAGACATTTTTTTAATTAACAAGGTGATTATTAGCTCAAAACTGTTTATGCGCAAGTGACAGTGACTTTTGGATGACCATTGTCCAGCCAAGGTTGGGACAATACTTCGACGATGCAGTTTTGAGTTTCGCCATTTTGTTTCAGTGCGCAATTAGTTTTCTGTCCCTTAACGCAGTTGGTTTCTCCAAATGTAACATTTATTTTGTAAAGACTTCCTGCCACAATTTGTTCCGTAGCACTATTGATTTTGACAATCGTTGGTTCATAGGACTTGTCCTTTGCGTATTCTTCAAGGCCAAGAGATGTGTAGTTTTGAACGTCCTTACTATTTACGTCAATCTTAGTTTCGCCTCCTACCTGCAAGTGTTTTAAAAATATTTTTATAATTTAAAATTAGAGTTCGTATGGATTTTTAATATTGAGTCAGTATTCATTCAAAAATATTTCCTCATACAAGGAAATTAATATTTCCAGCAATAAAATTCGGATGAATATTTATTAAAATTCAAGTAAATAGGTAGAAAAGACGTTCAATAATGCCTAATGCGTATTCAGACAGTGCTGAATTTAACATTGATCTTAAATCAAGATTTTCTTTTTATTGATTTCAAATAATCAATGTTTATAAAAAACGACAAAATATTGTGTAAAAGAATAATAACTTACAATTATTGTACTTGTCATCGTCGTTGTGTCTGGTAACGCGAGTGCCGAAATCATGCCAACAACTAAAAGCACTAGAAAAGTGCAGGTTGAAGCCCGAAGACCGTTAAACGAGAACATTTTCTTGTAGTTTTTTCTTCACACAAATATTCACTTATGACAGTCTTCAAAACTGTGCCTACTATATATACCGAAAATCATAGCAAGTTTATAATGTGACAATTTCGTAATAGAAAAGATAATTTTATCAAGTTCGTTTATTGATATTTTGATTTCTTAAACTATATATTTATGAGTATATTAAGATATAATTAAATAGAATATTTACTTTGTAATAGTTAATGTTTCAAATGTCAATATACACTCACAGAAATGATCTATTAATCATAAAACTAATTTTCTTTCAAATCATAAGAATTAGTTACCTAATGAATGAAACTACCGATGAAATTTTTCATTTTAATTTTATTAGTTTCACTAATTCATTTAGTGAAATAAGTGACTTTTAATTTTTGGAATTTTTCACTAAAACATGAGTAAAATGTTTACTCAAAATTAATAGAAAATACTGCGTATTAGTAAAATTTATTAATTCAAAAGCAAAAAGTCTGTCACTAATTTGAATTAATAATATGCATATTTCTATTTCGACAGTTGAGGCATTAAGGGGTTATATACCTTTTCGAACACAAAAAAGAGTGATTTTCATCATTAATGCTTCTAATGCACCGATTTCAATGAAAATTTGGAAAACATTCTTGAAAATATATACTTTTAAAATAAGTAATAAAATTTTTTCAATTTTTTGAGTCCCAAAAAGGTATGTAATCCCTTAAGTCAGATAGGAAGTAATTATTATTTTATTACATTTTAATATGCATATGTTTATTTTTTTACTCTGCTTGAGTGGATAATTTACTACTAATATCTCTACCGAGTAGATGGTGAGTTTTGAAAAAGTTGATAAAAAATGTTTTTTTAAAACCTTTTTTTATTAAACTTCTTTCAGTTGCAACGAACATCAAGCTGAGCAAATAAATGCAGACATTGTTCGAATGCTCGAATTTACATACGGGAATTTGACCCAATGTTTTACGTTGTCAGAAAATCACTCATCATTGAATCATTTACTTTTTCTCATCTGCCAACGGATTCAATTGAAAAAATCCACTGATTCGTCAAATGATGCAGCAGATTCATGCAATTTTGAAACTATTTTATCTGCCGCTCAATTAATTCGTTTACCGAAAGAAGCACATATACAAATAGACTCAGCTTTAAATGAAATGGAAGCAATGGATTATCGAGATTGGGTGAGAATTCATTCTAGTAGAATTTTCTGATAAAAATTGACTTGATAATCAATTTCAGTTGAAAGTTTCAGATAATAATATTGATTTTAAAAGAAATTACTAATAATTTAATTTTGTATGGGTTCCGAATTAGAATTTTTGAAAAATCGAAATTTTTCTTACTTTTAATTAAATATTCTGTGAAAGAATTTTTTTTCTAAAAGCTTTATCGATTTTTCAAAAAAATTATTTCAAGTTTCTATTTTATAATATATATATTTAATTAAAGAATTTTTTATTAATTGAAATTTTACGTAAAATTGAATTGAAGAAGAACTTTTTCAAAAATGATTAATAATTGAATTATATACGTGACAATCGTTTGTTCCAGAATGAAGATCCAATGAACTGTCAGCGACTCTATACAGCCATTGGTAGTTGTTTGTATCATAAAAGTTACTTGATAGGATCGCACCTACCACATGATAATCTTATTAAAGTAAATTCATTCCTGCGAAATTATGGACTACTAAATTTAGTTACAAATGAATCCCTAAAAGCATTAATTATATGGAAAAAAGTTTACCCTTCCTTGCCTGCAGAAGAATTTATAAATACTAAAGCATCCACATTTCCTCAGAATCAGTATTTTTTACTTATTGTTGGATTTAAGCATGATTTGCTGGCAGTTATTTTTGAATCTGGAGGATGTACCGCAAAGTAAGTGTAATTTATTTATTTCGAATTATTTTATTTCTTTATATTATATTTATATATTTTTTTATCTATTTTTTAAATATATATTTACCAGAGATGCATTCGACAGAGAAAAACGAGAAACTTTTCATTAATACCATTTTTTTTTTAAATCGATTAGAATTGAAGGAAACGTTGGTCCAAATCCTTTTTATGTGGAAGAAGCTCAAGAGACTTTGCAACATATTCAAAAAATTGGAATAACAACATTGGCGGAAAAATGGATTCTGGTTAATACTATGGTGGACGCGTTAAATAAGGAACAAACTTCTTTAAAATCGTCTACAAGTATTGCAGAAAACATCTTTGGATTCATTAAATCTTCGGATATGCAAACTTCTTCTGATAAAACGAATTCTATTTCATCGTGTAAGAAAATGCATGAAATACTTTCTACTAAGCAACACAATAGTGAAGAAAATACAATGGCTTCTGGATCAGGTGACTATTATAAATCATTAACAGTTTGGAAAAATTTTAATTTTAATTATATTTATGGTTGAGAACCTTTTTTTTGTTTACGAAATTCGAAATTAAATTTTTTATCGTTCTGTAAGAAAAGTCGAGTTGACTTTTGGTGTGAACTCATTAAAACATTTTATTTTCTTCAGTTTATTCCTTACAAGCATCGGATGATTCTCAGAGTCAAGGAACAGGAGTTGTTAGCGAAATGAGTGACGAAGCGGTTCCTATTCTAGGTCGGCGGGCAATTAGAGAAAAAATAAATATTGCCTTAAAGTATTCAGAGGATAGTGACTCGGATGTGGATATATATAAAGTAAGTTTGATTTTTATTTTTAATGTTTATAAAACAGTTTAAAAAAGCAACAAAAAGTTGTTTGAAAAATGTTTCGATTCTGACTTTAAAAAGTTAATTCAAAAATTATCTTAAATTTTTAGAATGAGAAGCAAGGGAACAGTATGGACATTTCAAGTATCAGAGACAGTCTCCTGTGCGAAGCAGAATATATTTCATCTCATGTATTGACGGTAGGAGAAGGAAGCTATTCACTTCATTATTTACACTTGGATTTAGGCGAAGGTATTTTAATATCATCATTCTCTGACAAATGTGTTGCGAAAAATTCAGAAGTAATTAGCAAGTTTTCCAATTGTATACAAACGATGCATACACTATTGCAAAATACCTTGCGATACAGGAAAATTGTTAATCAAGATGCCGAAAAGAGTGTAGTTAACAAGAGTTTGGCATCAACCAAAGAGTATGGAACATTATTTGTATTGAACAATCAGACCTACTGGGTGGTGGGAAGAATACTACCACATCCAAGGGAGAAAGAAGTCTATGTTTGCTATCAAGATTCAACACCTCAAAATTTAGTAGAAATGACATTTCGCTTAAATGCGATAAACTAAATTCTTGTTAAGTACATAGAATTTTTTGATCAATGAATGTTAATTTTTCAAATATGAAAAATTATCCAAGAGAATTTGTTTCTATTTTTCTATTGTTGAATTTTAAAAGACTGAAAAATTGCATCTAATGCTTTTATATTTTTTTAAAAAATTTGAATCGTGGTTTTGATTACTATTAAAGTAAAAAATCTTACTTTATAGATGTTAAATTTTAACTCGAAACGATTTTATAAAAAGAATGTTAAATTAATGTACAATTTATCTAATCTACAATTTGTAAATTGTAGATATTTAATAGATTATATAAATATCTTTCAATACTTGTAAATTATGGGCTTAAAAATTTTTATATCAGAGCGCAGTGCTACGTTTTCTAAAGGCGTTAAACTCTTATAGATTACAAAATTAGAAACTAATTCCGTCCTTAAAAAATTTAAATATAGGTATTTATTATTAATGCGAAGAAACACCGACATTTTAATATAATTACGTGATGAAGAAAATGTATCGACAAGAAGAAAAAATTCGATAATTCGATAAGTTTATTTAAAGTTTTTGTTTAACATAATAAAATATTATGTACAGTGATAGTGGAACATAACAGTTAATTTATTTTCAATGTAAAAACATTTTTTCAATTAATAAGGTGATTATTAGCTTAAATCTTTTTATGCGCAAGTAACAGTGACTTTTGGATGACCATTGTCCAGCCAAGGTTGGGACAATACTTCGACGATGCAGTTTTGAGTTTCGCCATTTTGTTTCAGTGCGCAATTAGTTTTCTGTCCCTTAACGCAGTTGGTTTCTCCAAATGTAACATTTATTTTGTAAAGACTTCCTGCCACAATTTGTTCCGTAGCACTATTGATTTTGACAATCGTTGGTTCATAGGACTTGTCCTTTGCGTATTCTTCAAGGCCAAGAGATGTGTAGTTTTGAACGTCCTTACTATTTACGTCAATCTTAGTTTCGCCTCCTACCTGCAAGTGTTTTAAAAATATTTTTATAATTTAAAATTAGAGTTCGTATGGATTTTTAATATTGAGTCAGTATTCATTCAAAAATATTTCCTCATACAAGGAAATTAATATTTCCAGCAATAAAATTCGGATGAATATTTATTAAAATTCAAGTAAATAGGTAGAAAAGACGTTCAATAATGCCTAATGCGTATTCAGACAGTGCTGAATTTAACATTGATCTTAAATCAAGATTTTCTTTTTATTGATTTCAAATAATCAATGTTTATAAAAAACGACAAAATATTGTGTAAAAGAATAATAACTTACAATTATTGTACTTGTCATCGTCGTTGTGTCTGGTAACGCGAGTGCCGAAATCATGCCAACAACTAAAAGCACTAGAAAAGTGCAGGTTGAAGCCCGAAGACCGTTAAACGAGAACATTTTCTTGTAGTTTTTTCTTCACACAAAGATTCACTTATGCCAATCTTCAAAACTCTGCCTATTATATATACCGAAAATTATAGCAAGTTTATAATGTGACAATTCCGTAATAGAAAAGATAATTTTATCAAGTTCGTTTATTGATATTTTGATCTCTTATAAACTTTATATTTATGAGTATATTAAAATATAATTAAATAGAATATTTAGTTTGTAATAGTTAATATTTCAAATGTCGATATACACTCACAGAAATGATCTATTAAACATAAAACTGATTTTCTTTCAAATCATAAGAATTAGTTGCCTAATAAATGAAACTACTGATGAAATTTTTCATTTTAATATTATCAGATTCACTAATTTATTTAATGAAATAAGTGACTTTTAATTATTGGAATTTTTTACTAAAACATGAGTAAAATGTTTACTCAAAATTAGTAGAAAATATTGCGTATTAGTAAAATTTATTAATTCAAAAGCAAAAAGTAAAATATTGTGCAAATACTGTTTGTTAGTAGAATTTATTAATTAAAAAGCAAAAAGTCTGTCACTAATTTGAATTAATAATATGCATATCTCTATTTCGACAGTTGAGGCATTAAGTCAGATTGGAAGTAATTATTATTTTATTATATTTTAATATGCATATACTTATTTTTTAAGGTAAATATTACAAATGAAGTTGATAGGACTATTTTTTCCATTATGAAATTCTCACTTCTAAAACCTGTTATGTTAAAAGTTAGTGATTTTCGGTGTATATATATATCATTTCCAGAGTTTCGAAGATTGTCATAGGTGAATCTTTGTGTGAAGAGATAAAACTACAAGAAAATGTACTCGTTTAATTCTCTTCAGGTTTCAACCTGTACCTATATAGTGATTTTACTTATTGGAATGTCTTCGGCACTATCGTATTCACAACAATTAACAGTATGCGCTTTGAATAATGAAACTACGGTAAGTTATTCTTTTCAATAATCTTTTATCGTCTTTTATAAATTTTAAATATTTCAAATCGATAGTATATTATACACAGTAAAAAAATCTTTTATTTAAGATAAATCTCAAATTCAGCTTTGATTGCTTACATTTAAAATCTTGGAAAATCAAAACAATATTAAGGAAGAATCTGACGGACAGTCAAACACAAATTAAATTCTAAATTCGTCTTCGTGGAAAGGCGAGGAATTTAATTTTGAATATTTTAAAGCGATTAAAAATTACAATTGTCTGACAATAGGGAACATTAATTAAATTTTAGGTTGTATTACACGAATCATTTATTGGCAAAAAATTATAATTTTCATTCCAATGTAAATTTAAAATATTCAAAATGGAGCAAATTAAATAACTTTTTTTCTTTTTGATAAATTTTGTTCCCAATGTTTTGTCAGATTCTTCCTTAAAAGAGACCTTGTGTAAACGTGAACACTAAATGAAGAGTCACCCATGTTTGAAAGGTTCAATTTATTCAAATGTGTTAATTATAAAATTCACGTTTGGGATTCCCTTTCACTGTGGAATGTAACATACCTAGTACGATTTCCATTTGAATATCCTATTTATTTTTTATAATTTATTAAAATTCATTCTAACCGATCGATAATAATTAATTTACTGAAGGTCTCTTTTTACCTATATTTATATATGGTTTTAAACTATTCATCCTGATTTTATTGGAGATAATATTAATTTCTTTCTAAGAGCAAATCTTTTTACAAATATTAAATAAATTTTTTTCATATTAAACTGACTGAATAATTTCAAAAAATATTTGCAGAGTGTTGAAACTGACGTACATGACATGGATGTAGACGATTCACTTATTAAGAACTACGTACAAAGTGGTCTTGAAAAGTATGCAACGGAAAAGTCCAATGAACCATTTATTAGCAAAATTCATAGTGCTACGAGTCAAACAGTGGCAGTAAAACTCTACAAAATGAATGTTACATTTGGAGAAACTAATTGCGCTAAGAAGCCGATAAATCCCTGCGAACTAAGAAAAGATGTCGAATTTAAAAACTGCAGTATCGAAGTAAAGACCTATCCTTGCAACGAGGACATTAGTACGAAAGTCTCTGTTACTTGCCCATAGACAATTTTGAGATATTTTTATTTTCTCTCAATTTCTCTATTTTGGAAAGAATTGAATGATCCTCTATGATCATTGTACTAATAAAAACAGTCAACATTTTTTTTAATATAGTTATTTGACATTTATATGGATATTTGTAATGGTGAAGGTCTTTTTGGTTATTTAAAAAATTTAATTAAATAAAAACTCTTTTTCCTAGAAACGTAGCTTTTTTATTATTTCAAATTATGAAAATTTTTGTGATAAAGAAAACGAATTGACAAAAGAAAAAATAAAATAAAACAATCTATTTAAATAATTTTTTGTTGACTTAAATATTTAGTTATGCATCCTTTGTAAACTCAGACTGCGTTTTTTGTTTCTCGAGTTGTGCTCTGCAATAAAATCAATATAATTAATTTTTAGAAAAAAAACTCCAATGTAATTCAAAGTTTAATTTTTCTTTTGTTTTATATCCTTTCCTTAAAGGACGACAGTAGTTTTAAAAATGTAAGGAAAGAGGATAAATACCTTAATTGTTGATTAAAGTCGTCTTCAACATCGTCATCATCCCAATTGTCTTCCCACACACTCACGCTAATATCACTATTATCTTCATCCTTTGCAGTCCAATCTACAAAATAATTATAATTAATGTTAAACATAAATGGTTTTAATTTTTTATTAAATGATTCAAAACTTTTACATAAACTCTTCATACATAAAAGTAACAAAACATAACCTCTAAAGCACATGATAATAAAATATTGCTAGAGGTCGTATTTCTGGAAATTAATTTTGAGGAACTTATATTTTTGTCTATAGAAACATCTTTAAAATGTATTTATAAAAAAAAATTTTTTTTTAATTTAGTAATTTTATTATTTGATTTTTCAAACAAAAACGGGTCTCTTTCAGAAAAATCACCTATAAATATTCTTTCAAAATAAAATGTATACATAATATATAAAGAGAAAAAGAATGAAATATAATTATTATTATTATTCTTACTTGGAAGTACGATAAAATAATTTAAGTAAATTTAGAAATTATTTTAAAGACAAAATAATTTGATTATAAAAAAAGTAATTTAAGTAATCCTTTTATTGAAATAATTGCTTTCATTATTAATTTTTTTAGTGATACATGATTGTACAAAAGAAAATTCAAAATTTTCAAGATTATATCAAATAAAAAATTCGTTTATTCAAAAAAAAAATTTTCGTTTCAAGTTTTTACCTTCAGCTGGAAATTCTTCGAACTCATCATCCTCTTCGAGAAGTCCTAGGTCAACTTTTGATTTATCAGTTTTTTCTGCCATTTTCAATAAATAGTGAATAAATATTCTTTTTTCAGTTAAATTATTTGTATACACTCAACTATATCCAGTAAATGATAAAGCAGTAAATAAAAGTGGTGTTTGTCATAGAATACATTGAATCATGATCCACTGTCACACTATAAAGTTTTTGGTTTTGTCAGAGCCATCTACACAAGATAATTATGAACTATCTTTATTCTTAGGGTGCATTTACACAGCTGTTAAAAGAAAGATTTATCGAAAAATATCGGAATTGCTTAAGGGTGCATTCACACATCTGCCGGGAAGTTTCCGAAAAATGTCAAGTTCACACTAAATGCACCCTTCTTTCAGTGCTACTAAGAGAGAAATTTAATTTGAATTTTCTGACTTTCTCACTCTTGTGTGTTACCAAGAAAACCAACCAGCAAAGTCGAAGGTGTGCGAGTACCTTTATTGTCAATGAGCTGTTGTAGAAACACACTTAAAAAGTGGGGTGCGACACTCTGTACCAAAAACATAAGTTCGGAATGCTCATTATGCCGAATTTACAATTTAGAAATGACTAGATACGCTAATCCTCAATAACCTAAATTGTATATTGAATGAAATTTAAAAGTCGGGAATAATCATCTAATATATTTTGCATAATGAAGAATATTAGTTTAAACTAATTCTATTTTTCCACAATTTGATATTACTGTAATTTTTATTTTTGGAATTTCCACTTTACCTATATTTTAATAGCTCGAAAAGTAAAATATCAGAATTGAAATTTAATTGAAATACAATGGAGAATAAATATATATTCACTGAATTAAAAGATTAAATAGTGATTAAATGTTTGAATTTAATAAAAACGTATTATTCAAAAGTTGCAGTGCGAATTGTACAGAATTTTTATTGATAAGAAAGATGATTGGACAGAAATTCAATTTAATCAAATGTCAATTTAGAAGAAACACTTTTTCGTACAATTTTAATTTATTGGAATTGTAATTTTCGAGAATATTAATATTGCCAAATCTAATTTTGGTAGAAATCTGCTTTATCAGAATAATCATATGCTCGAATCCTCAAAAAGCCGAATTTCATTTTGTCGAAAATTGCTGCAACGTCAATATTTGGCGCAAATTTTAAAATGCTGATTTCTGATTGGTCAATTTTAAAATTTGCGCCAAATATTGACGTTGCAGCAATTTTCGGCAAAATGAAATTCGGACTTTTGAGGAATCGAGCACATGATTATTCTGATAAAGCAGATTTCTACCAAAATTAGATTTGGCAATATTAATATTCTCGAAAATTACAATTCCAATAAATTAAAATTGTACGAAAAAGTGTTTCTTCTAAATTGACATTTGATTAAATTGAATTTCTGTCCAATCATCTTTCTTATCAATAAAAATTCTGTACAATTCGCACTGCAACTTTTGAATAATACGTTTTTATTAAATTCAAACATTTAATCACTATTTAATCTTTTAATTCAGTGAATATATATTTATTCTCCATTGTATTTCAATTAAATTTCAATTCTGATATTTTACTTTTCGAGCTATTAAAATATAGGTAAAGTGGAAATTCCAAAAATAAAAATTACAGTAATATCAAATTGTGGAAAAATCGAATTAGTTTAAACTAATATTCTTCATTATGCAAAATATATTAGATGATTATTCCCGACTTTTAAATTTCATTCAATATACAATTTAGGTTATTGAGGATTAGCGTATCTAGTCATTTCTAAATTGTAAATTCGGCATAATGAGCATTCCGAACTTATGTTTTTGGTACAGAGTGTCGCACCCCTAAAAAGTCCCACCACTAAAAATTCAAATATACAAGATTATACACGACTTTGGTGTTAGGTGACTCAGATCAGCGGTATCAGTTTCGGCATATACTGAAAACAGTTACATTAATGTTGATAATTATAATGCCTACTGATGTAAAAAAATGTGCTCGTAAAAGATAATATTGATGATTTGATCGTAAAATGTTTATTAGTTTAATGTAGAATTTTTAACAACTTTTCTAGTGGTATTGAAAATGATCCAGCCGAATACAATTCTTTTACATTGAATTGACAATATTTTGCTGTTTTTTCATTTGCTATTGTCACCATTCCTCTTTTGGCTTGTTGATATTTAATCCTCTACAAAAAGGTACTTCATCTTCTTATTTTTTAATAACTTATTTCTCTATATTCTCTAGTGAGGTAATTTTATTCTGTCATAATAAGAAATCTAAGGTTATGTGAATGAAATGAAACTTTCTTCGTGATAAAAAATCATTTATTGACCGAAGTAAGAATTTTGAATTCTGTTAGATTTATATTTTCAAGTAAAAATAATTTTTGCGACTATATTGTTAGTTAACTCTAAGTACTATTTGTCTAAGTTTTGAGTACGATATTAGAGAAATTAATAAGGTCATTGCTGTTAAAAGTTTTTCTTGATCTTTGTGAAAGTTTCAGAAAATAAATTACAGTTTAAATGATTGTGCAATGTATTTAGTAAATTACAATATGTAATTTACTAATATGTTTTGAATTGTAACGTTGCAGAAATTTGCTTATCTTGCATTTGAAGAAGTAAAAATGTTTTCATTCTAAAAAGTTATGATTCCTAATGTCAATTTTATTAAAAAAAAATTAAAGTTAGTGTCTTTTCTTTCACCTTTAAACATCTTCCAAAAATCGAAAAATATTTTATTAAATAATTGTAGAAGAATTTACTAAATATTGATTCCTAATATTTATTTTTCTGAAATTTGTAAAATGACATAATTTTGATAAAAGTTAGAAAAAAATATTCAATTATTAAAACAAATTATTATTTAAAACAAAATTTTTCTAATATTTAAAGAAAAATCAATTATTTAAATAGATTTTAATAGAATTCTTGTCAGGAATTCAATTATTTTTATAAATAGGTATTTAAACTCATCTCAGGATTTCCAAATTTTTATTACAATTTTAAATCAATTTCGCGAAAAATGCAACTATTCCTTAAAAGTTGAATTAATTTCTTTCAAAAAATTTAATTATTGTAAGAAATAATTGAATAATATTATTTTAATGAAATTTTTTATAATAATTATTTTTAATTCATTTTTAATTTGGAATTTCTGTCGTTAGTATAATTTTCTGCAAACTTTTAACCACATTGTGCAATTAATTAAAAGCTATGGTTAACATATTTTATTCCTTCATTTATTTCAGGAGGTTTTTTTGATCATCCAAAATGTATGAGGAAATTTTTAATGACGTCCAAAAAGTGAAGGACGAATTGAAAAAAGCCGGAAGAAATGACATTCCACCAGCAAAAATATTTAATCTATTAGAAATTTTAAAGTCACCAACAGTGGTATCGCAAATATTTTTGGAATCAAAAGAATGTACTGCTGGAACTTCATCAAGTTATACAGAATCAGAAGTTGATCTCTTACTAACTACGAGTAATTTAAAAAGTAATGAGAACGGAAATGGCATTCAGGTCTTGGAAGAATTAAAAAATGATGCCAAAAGTCAAATAACGGTTGATTTGACAAGAGTCCCTGAAAAAAGTGCTTTGAAAAAAGAATCAAAAGAAGAGAATAGTAATAACTCCTGCGAATTGCTAATAGAGGATAGTTTTGAAGATATTTTGCAAAATGAAGGTTCTAACGATTCGGACGTTGATAATTATTATACCAATTCGGATTATGACGAAGACGAGGAACCAGAGGAGAAAGAATCGAAAACGGAATCACCTCCTCCAATTTTAAGTATTTTGAAAGATTTATCGGAAAATCTTATTTTGCCAGAGTTACCCACCGAGCCTCCCTTTAACAACATCAGAGAAGCTGAGAATTTGGAAATTTTCGAAGAAAACAACAACGATCCTAATAACAATAATAATTTGGAAGAAATTCAATTAAGCGAACAAACGAGGCCACAGAGTCCAGTGGCAGGTTGCAGTAGGGATTTTGACGAAACAGAGGCGGAGAGATCAGTGACGGAAATTATAATGCTAGTCGAAGACTCACATCCGAGTTGCAGCAATGTCATTCAACTCGAAGAGTCCGATAGCGAAGTAGAGGAACTCGAGACTCAAGTTTCTTTTCAAGTGGACTATGAAAAGTTGTTGCAGGAAACTGAAACTATTAGTAAATTGTTTCCCGAAATAAGTGGAGATGCAATCTTCTCCATGCTGGATAAGTATCGAAAGGCTCTAAACAGAGTAAAACTCGTCTTGCACGATTTGCTGCCAAGGGAGAAACCGGAGCCGATCATACCCGAGAAGGCCATGAAACGAAAACAGGAAAACGAATCATGTCCCATTAAACCAAAAAAGAATAATTCCTCCTTCGCCTCGTCGAAAATCGACGACAAGACAATGATAAAAATACAAGAAGTCGTCAGGAATAACGAGAAAGCTGAAATTTTCGATGGTTCATCGAGTTCTACGGAAAATATTCAAGACAAGGAATCTTCGATTAATAGAGAAAAGAAGGTTCTTGTAAAGCCAGCTCAATTTTTATTTCAGCGAAATCTGATTGGAGGAAAGGAGCCTGACATTATTCATAGGAAGAAGAATGTAATTTCCGCACCTAAGCTTATTTTAAATGCGGAACAGTCGATTCATCAGCAGCCAGCTAAACGAAAAATGTCCTCGCAACTAACTAGAGAAATTTCTGAAGAGGATTCTATTTTCGAGAGAAGTGACAATATAACCACTTTAAATGCCAGGTTGCAAGATGTGTATAATCAGAAGAAAATTAAGAGTAATCAAGAAATTTTTCCTAGGAAAACGTTAATCGATGGGATTCATCTACAAACTCTCATTATGCCCAATCAAAAGAAGAACAGTTCTACTTCAAAACTATTCAAGAGTATGGATGAACTGGATGACACTTCGAAATCGTCAATTCTTTCCGATTCTTTTTGGCCTACTTTTGATCCTAATTTGGATCTCGACAATCTTGATAACAGCAATTCATCCTCAAAAAGTAGCGATCCCTTCGCAACTCTGCCCGTGAGATATGAGAAACCTCCCTCCAAACCTACCTCCAAACTCGAGTACATGAAACCAAATCAACAAATACAATTCTACAAAATGCCAACTCAATCAATTCAACAAAGTTCAATGGCTTCTTCTTCTTCTTCTTCTACCCTTCCTCCCTCAATGGCATCGACAAGCACCGCAAGTCCATTGAATCTTCAAGAACAAAGAACTTCACTAACTCCCGTGACTCTCCCCAGTCCGAACTCTTCAAACAGCAATGATATTCCCTGCAAAGACACCTACTACAAACTTAGGAGCATTTTCCCCCACGTAGACCCTGCTTTCATTAAAGAAAAATGCATCAATCCGCCATTCAACATCACAGGACTGAGTAAGGAGCAACAACTTACAATGTTCGCCGATGTATTATTGGCCGATGGTTCGAGTCATCAGATTGCTCACGAAATTAAGGACGAGCCGGATGACGTTTTTGGAAACAAGGACGAACAATATGAGAATTTATTGGGAATACTCCCCGAAGCGGACCCCGAATATTTACGAAACTTTGTCGACAAAAACTACATGAATCCAGAGAGTTTGAAAACATTCATTCAACAGAATTTGGAACGTCCAGAATATCCGACAAGAGCACAATATTTGGAGAAAATTAAAATCAACCAACAAATCAAGGACTATACGTTAAATTTCAACATTGAGAAATTTCTTCAAATCTTTCCGAATCCGGTCGAACATTTTGAGAATCCATCGAGAAAGAGCTTGTATAATCCAATTGCCAATGAATTTCTCAAGGACATATTTCGTAAGCATAAGGTTAGTAAAAAAATATTCTTTAATAGTCAAATTAAATTTTTCTTTTCATTTGTTACTGTCTTTGATTCCAGGTTGCAACGATAAGTCAACTGTACAGAAAAAGAAATTACCATTTAAGTCTCGCTGCAAATGATTTAAGAAAAGTTTACCCTGATATGAAAGGGAAGCGCAGTAATTCCGACATGCCGACGCAGGACATTCCTCTACTGCAGGAAATGGCCTACATCAAGCACAAAGTCGAGATTGTAGCACATATTGAGAATATTAAGGAGAGGGAAATGGAAGATTTCGTAAACCTGAAGGTTAATTTTCTTAATATTTCTTTTTTTTTTACTTTTCACTGAATACTTAAATTTTATATATCCAAAAATTAAAAAGAGGTAATTTTTAGAAATTTTCTATCATACGTAACGTAATTAAATACCAAAAATAATCTTTTTATTGAATATCTGTTTGAAAAATTAACAATTATAATCTAATTCTTTAAAACAATTAAAATATATTTTTAAAAAATATTAGAAATTCAACTATTTTCAATATCAAAAATTTGAAGAAAAGAATTCAATTATTTAAGACAAAAATTGATAAAATTGGTCAAAAATTCAATTATTTTCACTAATAATAACATTTCTCATACAAATTCAATTTTAAAAAAATTTTAATAATATTCTACATAAGAATTCATTCATTTCAAATACAATTTTCATGATAATTATTATATTCCAAAAATTATTATTTCAAACAATGTTTACAACATTTTTTATAAAGACTACAATTATTTTTAAAAATAACAAAATTGTTCTCAAAAATTAAATTAATTTGACTTATTTTAATAAAATTCTTTGGAAAATTTAATTATTTTCATAAAGAGCAATATTCATCACAAGAATTCAATAAATTACTTTTAAAATTAATGAATTTCTTCTTGGAAATTCAAGTATTTTGGCAAATTTTAATAAAATCGTTCATACGAATTCAATTATTTACATGAACAACAAAATACTTTTTAGTAATTCAATTATTTTTAATACAATTTTAATTAAATTGTTTTTTTGAAATAATTCAATTATTTCTTTACATTTTAATAAAATTCTTCCCAGCAATTCAATTATGACGATAAATGAGAAATTTTTCACAAAAATTTAATTTTTTGATGTATTTATGTAAATTTTTAGAAAAATCTAATTATTTTCGGAAATAACAATATTCTTCACAAGAATTCAATTATTTGTAAAAGTAATAACAATTCTTTTTGAAATTTCAATTATTTACAGAAATTCAGAATTAAATTTTTTAAATAAATATTTTGTAAAAATCTTCATAAAAATTGAATTATTTTCATTAATAATAAAACTTTCTTGGAAATTCAATTATTTAAATTAAAATTTGTATAAAATTAGTCGAAATAAATGAAAAAAAATAAATAAAAAAATATGTATGAAATTCTTTGCATTAATTTAATTATTTTTATAAATATTTAAATTCATTCATGAATAATAAAATTCGTTGTAGGAATTCAATTTATTATTTGTTTTAACTTAAACATTTTTCTTTGACTAAAACAGCCATCTTATCATCTATTCAGACACGGAAAAAAACCTTTAACTGGAACAGCAATAACTTTCGCTAAAATAGCGAAAGTATTAGCTATTATGGTGAAATTTGTAGTTGTTCCAGGTGAAGATTTTTTTCGTGCATGTTTACTGAAAATAACCGAAATAATAAAAACTTGTCAATAATGTAACAATTGATTGGATTTGTTTTACAGCAACAAGGATTATTATTGGAATGTCAATGCTGTTTCAACGACGAATGTTTGCCGAAAAAGTGTTTTACTTGCGAAGATGGACACACTTTCTGTAATTCCTGTATTTTAAAAGGAAGTGAGAGTAAGATCGGCGACGGACAGTATCATATAAACTGTTTTGCGCAGTGCGACCGAGAGTTCAGTTTATCAGTGCTTCAGAATGTCTTACCTCCTACAACTTTTAGCATTCTTCTGCAGAAGAGACAGGAAGCCGAAGTTATGGCCGCAGGGTTGGAGGGACTGGTTTCCTGTCCCTTCTGTCACTTTGCCTCGATTCCACCAGCGGAGACAAAGGTGTTCAAGTGTTTGAATCCTGAGTGCATGAAGGAGACGTGCATGTGAGTTTCAATTCACATTAATATTTAAATCTCAATATTTTCTTCACTGGAACTATAATAAAAAATTCTTCGAAACAATTATTAATACAAATTGTGTAAACCAAAACTTAATTTTGTCTGTAGATCTTGCAAGGAATTAAATCACGTCCCATTAAGATGCGATGAAGTCTTAAAGGAAGATGAAGCCCGCCTTAAGTTAGAGGAAAAAATGACAAAAGCTCTAGTGAGAACTTGTTACAAGTGCCAAAAGCCTTTTTTTAAAGAAGAAGGCTGTAACAAGATGACGTGCGTTTGTGGCGCCTCGATGTGCTACTTGTGCTCCACTCCTCTTAAAAACGGCGATTATAAACACTTTAACGGTCAAGGATCATCCAATTCTGATTTGTTAGTAAACAAATATTAACTAGTGTTTCATTTTTTTTTATTTTAGCACGTCTATCGAAAGCTAAATACTAAAATCATGAAAATTTCCTTCTAGGTGTCCATTGTGGAGCGATAACAGACGAATGAATGCCGAAGCGGTACGGAAAATAGCAGAGGTCACGGAAAACGAATTACGAAAGAAGAATCCCAACTTGAAGTTCAGCGCTGAATCTATATTGCCTGTATTGCCACCCAAAACGAGAGGACCACATAATGATATTCCAAATGCGGATGCACTTCCTGTGAGTAATTTTTTACTGCTTTCAATTGTCAAAATTATTTTTTTTTTAAATAATTCATTACCTATTTTTCAGATTTTTATAAAAATCTTTGTAACTAGTGAAAAAATTCTTCGTACAAATTTTGATTAATTTAAAAAAATTACGAATAATTGCAGAAATTTTATTATTTCCAAAAGCAATAAAATTCTTTGTAAAAGTTCAAAAAGTAAAAAAAATTTCGTCAAAATTTCAATTATCTTTATAAATAATAAAATTCTGGAAAATATTTCAACGATTTTCAAAAATTTCTCTCAATTCATGATTTTTGATATTTTTCAATATTTTAAAGTTTTCCGAAGAAAATAAATTATTTGAAAAAAGTTATTGTTCAGAGTAATAAAAATTTTACAGGAATTTAATAAATTTTTTAAAAATACGCTGCTGTTTTCATTTCAGGATCACATTATGCGAATTGTAAATGACGCATAACAGCGGCTTTTGTAAAAAAAACAGTTTTTAAGTGCCAAGGAATTTCTCAGGTTTGGAGAGTGTAGTATATTCTATTCTACATCATTTACGTTTTTTCTTTTAATATAAAACATATCGTTAAATTTTTTTTATGAAATTGTCAAAGAATATGTAAACTAAGTAATGCGTATATTATTATTTTTTTTAATCGTAAACGTCGAGAATAATTTTAGTTTTCATGCGCCAAGTTAATTTTATTCAAAATTAATTACGTTTCTAAAAAAAACCAATAAGATAAATGCTTGATACTGTGATATAAATGTACGTGCTGAAGCACTCTAAAGCACTGAAAATTAGTGTCCAAATAAGTAAAACTTTTCCATAAAGTCAAGTTATATGATGGATAAAAAAACCATTAAGTGCTGCATGTATCAAAATTTAGCTTTAAAAGCGAAAGTCTAAGATTTTTTTCTATTATAACTTTATGTAATCAGCTTGTTCGTCTTCCATGAAATTTTTTTTATTTTTATTATTCGTTAGAAATTTTTTGTTACCTGATTCACATAAATTTTTGAATGAGAATATAAGACATTCTGCAGAAAAAAAGATAAATTTTATGAAATACTGTTAAGTATAAGTAATTTCGTAAAATTCGAGATTAGTGTATCAAGAGTAGTACACGTGACTGTTAATCGATAATTAGCTAAAGTTCTTATGTCAGTCTTGCTATGCTATTTTCAAACTGAATAAGAAAAAAAGCTGATGCATTTACTTATTGAATAGTGAAAAAGATGTACCTGAGAATAACTAAAAAAAAAAGTTATTTTCCTAAACTAGTATTCTTTTGGAAAAACGAATTATTCGATTTTACGTGAATAAAAGATGATTAATAGAATTAAAGCAAAAAATTTACATATACACATGTAATTTTAATGCCATAACTAAAAAATATATATTTAAGTTTCTTGTCATGATATTTAATAGCAACTTGTAAAAATGTTCCCACTGTCTGTGCTTAACAATATTATTGGTCCGAAAATATGTTTTTCTGTCCTCTGTATTACGTATATGTGTTTTGCGAATAAATTTTACCAATCCGCGAAGTATAGTATATTAAAAATATTAATAATTAAAATAAGACATTATTATGCAGTGCATTATTTTAGTTTGATGGAAGATAAATTTATTATTTGTAAAAACTATATTCCAAATAATTTTTCCAAATTTTGTATACAGTTAATTATAATACATTTTTATAAAAATGTTTATTCGATTTATTTTTTACCTTTAACCCTCATGTAGAGCTTAACATAAAAATTAAATAAATTTTTATTATGTTATATTGTTATGGTCAATAACAAGATCCTATTGTGGAAGCAACCTTAACAAAATTATTTCGTTACGGTGTGACAGTGCCCTAAATATGTCGCATATCAAATGTTCTACACCCTGTTGACAATTCCTCTTTAGGTTCCCAACCCTGCCTTGTGAAGCCAGACAAAAGTGTGTTTGTGTGAAACATACCTAAGGACCAGAAGGTTTATATGATGCCAAATTGTGTTATTTTCTAAATGTTTATAGAAAGATGTAAACAAAAAAGTGCAGTTCTGTGAAATAATGTATTTTTCTTTATGTGTTAATTTCTTTTATTTATAATCTCAGACAATTACAAGTTTTTATTTGGTGAGTTCAAATTTCTTTCAAAACATAATGTATAATATTGGCGGGTCTTCTAGGCTTGCATTAACATTTTCCTTTTATAAACAAATTATAAATGAAAATTTCTCTCATTTCACTGAAATAATGTTTTTTCATTGATAAATTCACAGGGGCATATGTGTTTTTCTATTGAAATAGTGTATTTAGAGTATTTGAGACTATTGAATTTTTTTTACTAAATCCTCACAATGTTGTGCAAAAAAAAAAGTTGTAAACTCTCAGTTAAAATAGTATTTTTTTACCTTAAAATTATTTATTACTATTTTAAGCGCCTTTAATCAGTAATGACTGGAGGAATAATGATAGTATTCACAAAAAATATGCTTGATGTTTGAACAAAATTTACTACTATTATAATTACAGTATGTGGAATTTATTGTTATTCATGAGAAAATGAGATGTACAGTCAAAACAAAAGTCAGACAAATTTTACATTACTCGATATTTAGATTTCTTAATTAAAAGGTTTTTAGTTTTAAAAAAGAAGTTATATGTTACTAACGCTTTAGATAATTAAAAATTGCATTTAAATAAATAATAAAAATTGTTTAAGGGTAATAAATTATTGTCAAATTATAGGTTATGTTATCTTAATGTGTCAGAAAATGAAAACTTTTATTCTAAAAAATGTGTAACGTATATTTTTTAAAATCAATTCTTTTTTTACTTTAAGAATCGAATAACATATGGATCGAAATTAAGTCTTGAGATTTCTTAAATATAGAAAAAAAAATTGTTTAGTTGAAAAAAAATGATCTTCAAGAAATTAATTTAAAAATATTGCATTTGTTAATTATTGTAAATTTCATTCAACAAGGAATGCAAAATTTAGTTAAATAAATTATTTTAAAGTTCGGAACTAATTTATATTCATACAGATGATAGAAAATAAAATGTCTTGCTATAAAGTTTATATTGAATTTGAACATTTTATTTTTTACAACAGAATTGAAATTTGAGAGGACCAAAAAAAAATATCAAGATGATGCAAAGAAGAGGAGGTAAGCGGATTCGCATGGATGATCCGGTGCCTCCAGAATATGAGCCACCAATGACTCCAATGACCCCAATGACTGATAATTCTGGAAGCGAGGCTCAAGAGACAACCTACACTCCTTTCACTCCTTATCATCAAGCTTCTCAAACTCCAGTTCATAATCCAACGTAAGAATTTGCTCATCATTCTTTAATTTTCAGAATTTCCACTACTTTAAAAAATTATTTGATGAAAATTGTGAAAAAGTAAGGAAAATGAATTGATTAATATAATTATTAAAATTTAGGCCCGAGCACTATTCTTCGGAAGGATACAGTTCGCCTGGATTATCGCAGCCTCTGTATCAGGATCAGTCTTCGAATTTTGATAATGTAGCACAATTTGAGCAACCAATGACTCCAGTGACGCCTGCAAATATGAGGATCACTCGCAATACACGTGCTCGACTTCGTGGTAAATATTCTCAACAATGAAAACACTTTTTCCTTTGGTAAATTTTGTTCTTTTTTTGTCGATTTTTGACTAACGATTCTCCCCTTTAATATCACTAGGTGGACCAATTCAACAACCCAAGTACAAAGAAATTGATACCGACTATATTCCAACGACGTCTACGAGAGGAAGAGGCGGAGGTCGTGGTCGAGGGAGACGAGTGTATCAAACACAGTCTTTGGAAGACGAAGCTAGTTTATACTTTGTTATTAAAAATAACCGTTCGTCTCTCACTGTACGTATTAGCAATATTTTTATTTTTTCAATCCTTACTTCTTAATATTAAAATGTAAAAAATACACTCTATTAACTCAGTTTCATTTATAAAATTGTCATTTTCAATATTGTGGTAATTAAATGTTAATTATTTAGTTTTCTGTTTGAAATTTTCAATAATTGCTAATAATTTTTCATGTTAACAGAATATTGTAGACGACTGGATCGAAAAGTACAAAGTGAATAGAGAAAATGCTCTTTTGATGTTGATGCAGTTTTTCATCAACGCCAGTGGTTGTAAGGGACGTATTACTTCTGACATGCAAACTTCAATGGAACATGTACAAATTATTCGAAAAATGACCGAAGAATTCGATGAAGTAAGTAACTTGATTTTTTAAACTGCACGATTTTTGTTTCTTGCAATAATTCAAGTCAATTTATTAACACTGAAAATAATTTATTTCGATTTTACTCTAACTTTAGTTTAAATAATCTTCTTTTTTTTAGGAAAGTGGAGAATACCCATTGATAATGGCAGGGCAACAGTGGAAAAAGTTTCGAACGAATTTTTGCGAGTTTGTACAAATTTTAGTTCGTCAATGTCAATATTCGATAATTTATGATCAGTTTCTTATGGATAATGTGATTTCTCTTTTGACTGGTCTTTCTGATTCTCAAGTGAGAGCTTTCCGACATACTGCTACACTTGCGGGTAAATATTTGGAATTCAAAATAATGTGAATTGGTTTTGAATAATTTTTCGTTTATTCGTTAATTTCGTTTCGTTTTCGTGAATTGCAGCTATGAAGCTTATGACAGCTTTGGTGGATGTTGCCTTAACAGTGTCTATAAATTTAGACAATACACAACGACAGTACGAGGCGGAAAGACAGAAAGCAAGAGAGAAGCGTGCAGCCGACAGACTTGAATCGCTCATGTCAAAGCGGAAGGAGCTCGAGGAGAATATGGACGAAATAAAAAACATGCTTACATACATGTTCAAATCGGTGTTTGTTCATCGTTATCGAGATACTCTTCCTGAAATTCGGGCTATTTGCATGGCTGAAATTGGCGTTTGGATGAAGAAGTTTCATCAAAACTTTCTCGATGATTCCTATTTAAAGTACATAGGTAAGTGAGAACTTTTATTTCAATCGAAAGGTATTTTAAAATGTAATGTTCGAAAATTTGAGTATCATAAAAATTTTGTAATTTTAGGATGGACACTCCACGATAAAGTTGGAGAAGTCAGATTGAAATGTCTTCAAGCACTACAACCGCTTTATGCTTCCGAAGAATTGAAAACAAAACTAGAGCTTTTCACTAGTAAATTTAAGGATCGAATAGTGAACATGACTCTCGATAAGGAATACGATGTAGCAGTGCAAGCGGTGAAGCTTGTCATTTCCATTCTCAAGCATCATCGTGAAATTCTCACAGACAAAGATTGCGAACACGTTTATGAACTTGTGTATTCATCGCATCGTGCAGTGGCTCAAGCGGCTGGTGAATTTTTGAACGAACGTCTGTTCACCCCAGACGACGAAGCTCTCGCTGGAATTAAAACGAAACGAGGCAAGAAGCGCTTGCCAAATACTCCTCTAATTCGAGACTTGGTATTGTTCTTCATCGAATCGGAACTTCATGAGCACGGCGCTTATTTGGTTGATTCCTTGATCGAAACGAATCAGATGATGAAGGATTGGGAATGTATGACCGATTTGCTGCTTGAGGAGGCTGGACCCGAGGAGGAGGCGTTGGATAATCAGAAGGAAACGTCTCTTATTGAATTGATGGTTTGCTGCATAAAACAAGCAGCTACAGGTGAGATACACTTCAAATCAGGGCATTCCGAAAGTTCCAAATTTTTTTTCTGCATCAGTAAATAAACGGTTAATTAAATAGATTTTCTTAATTTCTTCGTAAAATTTTTTGCCTTCGAATTTTATTAATTTGAGCTATTCTTTAAATTCAGGTGAAGCCCCAGTGGGCAGAGGACCAACTCGTAAAATCTTGTCCGTGAAAGAATTGAAACAAGTTCAGGAGGACAAACAGAGGCTCACTGAACACTTTATTCAAACATTGCCCTTATTGTTGGACAATTACAGTGCCGATCCTGAGAAACTTGCCAATCTTTTGGCTATTCCGCAATATTTTGACCTCGATATTTACACTAAATCGAGACAGGAGCAAAATTTAAATTCACTGTTGAATAAGATTCAAACAATAGTGGAAAAGGTGCATGATATTGAAGTTCTCGATACAGCTGCAAGAACGCTGGAGTACATGTGTGTTGAGGGACATGCCATATTCACAAGGTTTGACATTTTTTACAGTGTATTTAATTTTTTACCTTCATCTCATTTTTTTTAATTTGATTTGAAATTAACTTTTTTCGTAGATGTGACATTGCTCGCTCCACATTAATCGATGCGATAGTCAACAAATACAAAGGGACAATTGAAGAATACAGGGCAACCGTCGATGGCAATGAAGAGCCTGACGAAGACGATTTATTTAATGTCACTCAATCCCTGAAGAAAGTTGCTACATTTTACAGTAGTCACAATATGAATCCTTGGGAAATATGGGACTCGCTTTTCAAGGACATCATCGATGCTTTTCCAAAGTTGGTTCTATTTACCACTTTTATTATTTTTCATCACTATTTTTGTTCTCTATTTTTATCACTGTTTACCTAATTACATACTTAATTTGCAGAACTGACGATTCACGAAAGGGATTACTTCCCGAAGAGGCAATTAAATATTGCATAACAGCTTGTTACTTTTCAATTCTATGGGGTCAGCATCATCTCACGGAGACTATTGACTCCGGTGCCCGAGGTGAAGAGGATTGTCGACGCTTAAAGGAACGTTTGAATTCCTTCATGGGACTGATGCGTAATTTTGTCGTTGGTCACAACAACAATGGTGTAAGTTATCAATCTTTTTTTCTCCTAACTTAAATTCTTACTCTTGAGCATGAAATAAAGTCGTTTCGATAAAAAAAACCGTATATATAAAAACCAAAACTTGAAAAATCAAAGTTCAAAAGTAGCACTTTTAGAACAATCACCCATATTTTGATATCCATTTTAATTTCGAATCAATATTTGTTTCCGATAGCCAATACCAGTGATTCTTCGAGAAGATGCCTACACGGTCATTTGTGATTTACTGGTTGTTTTTTGCAACCAGTTACTATCCAATCACAATCCCTTGATGCATGAATTAGTCTACGAGCCGGATCACGCGATGCAAAGCATGCTCAATAATTTCGTGCAGGAATTCGTCTTTGTTGAGGAAGAAGACGGCAAGTGCAGAACATTTTAGCTAGAATTTATTTTTTCCTTTATGAAAACAATTTAAAAAGTATTAATAAATTAATACATATTCCAATGTAATAATTGTTACGTATGAAATTTGCAGAAGAGCTAGATGAACATTCAAAGATTGAAGAGCTTCATAAGAGGAGAAATTTCCTTGCCAGCTACTGTAAACTTATTGTTTATAACATGATTCCCACGAAAGCAGCTGCAGATGTTTTCAAACATTATGTAAAATACTACAATGACTACGGGGATATTATCAAAACAACGTTAGGAAAAGCAAGGGACATAAATAAAACGAACTGTGCACTCACAATGCAGCACAGTTTGAATATTCTTTACAACGAAATTATGGCTGAAAAGGGCAAGATTAACAGGAATAGCGACGAATTTACCGCAATAAAGGTAAGAAAATTGATTAAACGTTAATCTCTTACTTATTTTTTTTTGTGTCCTGTTAATTAATTCAATAGAACTTGATAATCATAATACTTAATTGTTTATTATTGTTTTGTTATTGTTTCATTAATTGTTTTTTGTAATAATAAAGTTTTCCTTTTTTTTCATAAATTAGGAATTGGCGAAACGATTTGCTTTATCCTTTGGCCTGGACGCTGTGAAGAATCGAGAAGCTATCGCCTCTCTGCACAGGGCAGGAGTTCTTTTTGCCATAACCCCTCCAGATGGTGTTGAACTCGATCCAACAGGACCACCACCAAATCTTTCTTTCCTTGAAATTCTTTCGGAATTTACGAATAAGCTGCTCAAGCAGGATAAAAGGGTTGTGTACGTATTTTTCGTCCAAATAAAATACAATCTAAAGATCCACTTATTGATAATAATCGTAATGTAAATTTAAATTCTAGACTAAATTTCATGGACGGTCGTCTCCACGCTGGAATGCCTTCCTCGAAAACCGAGGACTGGCAGCCTTTGTTACTGTATAGAAACAGTTTATTACACGGTGATACTGATCAAGTGCCTGTAACTAGTAAACGTGCTTACACGAGACGCAAGAAGGATCATGCAGGTAATTTTAATCATCATTTAATTAAAATCTATTTATTGCCAAATTATCAATAATCACAAATTATCAATATTGTTATAAATCCATTTTTTTCAATTTTCAGACGAAGATGAAGGTGACGATGGTGACGATGGATCCGACCATGAGTTTATAGGGTAAGTTAATTTGCTAAAGTAATTTTCTTCCATTCGTAATAAGTTTTGTGGATTGCAATTCTCCTCAATGATTCCATACAAAAATTATTCGCAACCTTCAACAGTCACTTTTCCTATAAACAAGAAGCATGAAATATTTGTTTACTGTTGAATTAGTTGATGAGAAAGGAAAGAAAATTGAAAATATCATGCATGAAATTATTTGCGTTCACATAATTTATATGGAAGTATAAGAAAAAATATACTGGCACAATTCTGCTCGTAAAAATTAACTCTAAATCAGAAGTAATTTTTCAAACACTTATTATTGAATATATCATCATTTTAATTGCTTAAAAACTCATAATTCTAAAATAGTTCCTTTAGTTTTACCGAAATTCTATAATTGTGCTGATTTTTCTGAATTTTCAATAGGAATCTAAAAATTAAATCCTCTCCACATGCCATACTCCTAAACCCTGCAACTTGAAAGAGAAAAAATTTCGAGTTCTCCTCAGACCAAATTGATACACTTGAGATGAGTCAAACTAGATTACATCTAGTCTTACAATTCTTGCCTAATAAATCTGCAGCTGATTTATATTATTTCCAAATAAAAATGTACATATGTGTTGGCAATTCTTCTTAAATGGCTTTTGACTGATTTCTGAAGCATTGAATTACGATCAATTTACAATTCGTTTCAAATGAAAGTAGCTTTACTACCAATTTTTGAATTGTGAATTAGACCTAATAGTTGTTAGGCGATTTTTTTATTTTGGGGAACTTTGGGGTAACTAATATAAAAAAATCCCACTGTTTCTTTTAATCAGGAGATATTCTCAACGATAGTCGGTTAGGCGCTTTCCTAATAAAGTTGGAATTTAATTTTTAATTGTTATAAAAACAATATTGTCTTATGCACTATTTATTTAAGATTATTACACACTTCTAGTTTGCTGAAAATAATTTTTGATGCACGTGTGTTGAATTTTTATGTTTTAAAACAATGGTGCTGGGAAACACGTAATAACTAGTTTTAAGCAAAACTGATTCATTAAATTACTATCTTTTCCTACTTTATTTATTCTGCTATTTTAATGGTTTGAAATCGCAGTTTACAGATTCATTTTTAATTTATAGGAAATTTAAAACTTAAAAATAAGAAGACTAAGGGATAGATTATTATTCGGTCGTGAGGTCCAAGACAACCAAATACGTTCGATTCCCGGTCGATATAAATTTTCCATTTTTTCGTATTTTAGAATTTAATGTACATGTATCTTAAATTTAATTTGTGTGCCCATCCAATTATAAATAATTCCGTATAGTTAATAAGAACAAGCATTAAGAAAGATGTAAATAAAAACATTTCTTTTCCTTCAATTTATAATGAAATAAAAACGTTAATACATAAGAAAGTAAAGTAATTTTTAACTCACAAATGTAACAAAGCACTTGAATTTATTAGAATGAAACACTAAATTTTTGAAACTGCAAACTAGATTAAAAAGTAAATTTGAAATTAACAATTCTCACAATGTAGATGTTTGGTGATTGGATTTTGTTGTTTCCTATTATCGTTTTTAATACTTTCTTTGTTTTTTTAATTTGTAAAAAGGGAGGATTCTTTTTGACCAAAAAAACCTTTAATTTTTCAGTTACTATTAGTGCTTTACCATTTGTGCCTACGCGACAATCATCTTCGCTCATCTTCATGCTTTGCTTATTCTTGCAAAGGGGCGTTTTGGAGAGCATTCTATAAATTATTATACATATATATATAACTTGAAAAACACTACGACTGCTTGAGTAGTCTTTCAAAAAAAAAATGAATATATTGTTAAATACCCTGTATTTTAATCCTTCGAATATATTTGACGCTCGATTATTATTGATGTCGATTTTATGATGAATTTTAAAATGAAAAAAACTACGATTTCTTTTGTAACTAATCTTTATAATCAAAAAAATAAACTCAAATTATTAAACACTTTTATTTAACTTCACTTCCTTGTTAATATGTTCAAAGTAAATATTTCTTTTCCAATTTGAATCCTTTTTCCTGTTTCCAACTTGTCGATTCTTTTTTGATAGTTTTTTCGGCTCGATATAATTAATTATTTTATTCACACGAATTGCATTTTATATAATGAATCTATTGTGCACGTATTTATTAAAAACAATTAGAATTTAATGCGAAAATAGTTTTTTTCATTAAAAATGTTTTTTACCGTTACTTTTTATTTTTGACTTAAAAGTATATTTTTAAATTGAAAAACAATTTTACTTTCTGTGTTTTTTTTACTATAAAGATAAAATACCTACTGCCGAATTAAATTATGTGAACTGCTGAAAATAAACGGATTGCACTAAGTTAAGTTATTTTGAATTATTTTACTTTATTATTTGCGATTGTCGAAAAATTTGGTTCTGTATGAAATCAATGAAATAAGTGTTGAATTGCTTATAACTGTGTTTTTCTTTTAGACTAATTTAGGTTTTTATTTATTCAGCTTATTAATGAACTTTTTTGTATATTGCATGCGTAGCAAAAACTTTTTATGGCCACTATTTCAGGCTGATTAAACTTGTTACTAATTTTACTTTAAATTAATGCTAATTTCAATATTTTGGGTCTGTAGTAGTTAAGTTTGGTTACGACTTCAAAATTGTTGAAAGAATAATTTTTTGGAATTTATATTCCTTTTGGTGTGAAAAATTAATACTTAGTAGTTAAGATATAAGTGGGTAAGTAGATGATAAATATTTACTTTACTCATGAAGTCACTTAAATATTTAAAATCAAAATTCTTCATTTCAGAAAACCGAAGAAGAAGAGGGGACCTAGAAAAAATCAGTAAGTAACAATAAATTTTTTGTTTATTAGGAATTTTTATATTTTTATAAATATTTTACATTTGTGTAAGAAGATTGAAAGTTTTAAAAAAAATTACTCTTATTTATTCGTTTAGTATAAAAAATATAATTTTAAACAAAGTAATTAATAATTTGAAATTTGTTTTCAGATTATCGGCGACAAAATCAATTCTTCCACGTGGTATTAAATTGGCCAATTATTTTGAAACAAATGATTCACATGGAAGAGAAAATGAGAATTCTCCCACACATTCAAATGAAGATTCGCCATCAAATCCGTCTCAAGAAATAGATAATAGACTTAAAAGTTTGCACATTCAGCCTAGAACGTAAGTATAAATTTGAGACGAGTTCCGAAAAAAATACTTAAGGGACAAATTTTTTAAATTTAAGGTCTAAAATAAGTAAAGAAATATTTAATATCTTTCTTTATTTTATAGACGAAAAAGTGCAGATCAGACGGAACCCAGGGAACTGAGAAGGACAGCTAGAAATTCGGGTCGCTACGTTCAAGGTCAATATATGGTTAGTAAAAACAAAATATTAGTTTATTCTATGCATTTATATAGAAGATAATTTTTACTAAAAAAAATCAATTAAAATGAATTAATTTATTTTCCAGGAGTCAGATTCTGAATGAGAATTTAAAAAAGGTTCTACATTTACGCTAACAAGAGACTGACTGTATCAAAGAGTGAAGAGCGCTTTTTTCTTTATATAAAGCAAAAATACAAAAAAAAATTCTGGTTGCACAAATCTCCTTTTAAATGTGATTTAATATTAGGATAAAAAACTAAACTTCCATATTTCTTTAATACGATTTTTAAAAAGTTTAATAGACCTTACGTGTGCAATCGGATGCGAAGAATTCGTTTTAGTTTGTTCTTTTTTTTGTTACATATGTTTATTTGTATTAGCTTTTTTTTTTATTACATATGATAAGATTACTTTTTAAATTATAATTAAAAACAGAAGATATTATTAGTAAGTTCTAAGCCATTACATACTGTGTAAAATTTTTTTTTTTTATTACAAAATAATCACTTTGTAACACTGTTATATCATCGACTATTGTTTATAAAACTAACTCGACTATAATGTGTAATATTTAAGTATCTCAATAATTTCTACTTTAAATTATTATAAATTCTTACAAGGAAAAACAATTATATCTTTCAAAAGATTTCTAACATATTAATCTTTGTTTTGCCGAAAATTATGTTTCATGGAAATCCTCCTTTCTCATGCACTCTTTATTTGTAATTTTATAATCCGCTTGTTTTCCATAGTCAATGTACGGTGCATAGAGTGTAATATATATTTTAATTAAGTCGATGGCTAATGAAACTCTGCATTTTTCAAAATTGATTTTACGAAAAGTAAATTATATAGTTTTTATTTTAATGGAGAATTTTGTGCCGAGTTTTCGTTCCCAGGGACTCAATTAATTTATAACTTTTGACTAATAACTCAATTTAAGGTGAGATCGAGATTTTGTTTTATACTTATTTTAAATTTATCTTATAGTTATTATTTATTTTATAATTGTGAAACGCAATTGTATGTTTAGAGAAAACGTAATAACTGAATGATTCAAAAATATTCTGTTTTTTTTCTCAATAGAAACAAAGAAAGGAGCATTTCATTTATTTATAATATTAACTACTTTGGTTGTGATATGATTACTTTTCTTAATCAGTCCATTTTCCATATTTCAATAAAAAGCTCTTAAAAATGTTGATTACCTTGATATTATCCTAATTTTTTAAAAGTAAGAAAAAAAATAAATTCTTTAATTTAATATACAGGTGAATATACTGTAAAAATTCTTCAACATGAGAAACTTGTAAATATTTCAAAAATTACAGTATTAATAAAATTTGATTTTTGTCTGTACATTGTTTGAAATTAATTATTTTTAAGGTAAATGAGTAAAAATTACTCTGTCTTGGCTCAAGTTTTTTAATAAATTAAAAATTGTACATTAATACAAAGTCATGCGTAACTGTTGTAGAGAGACTTGAAACTTAATTCACAATTGTTGCTGTTTGTATTTTATTAAATACTTCGAATTTATCTCTTAGACTTTATCTTTTTGAGCTTTTTGTGAGTCGTATAAAGTCTTTAACTTATTAATATAAGTTTCTGGGTCTGAATTGCTGACAGTCTGCGGTTGTGCCCCTGAAACATTTACCACATTTATTCTAGAATTAAATTTTTTTGGCTCTTTGGAGAGTTTTTCCTTTTCTTCTATAACTTTGATTCTGATTGGCTCCTGAAAAATTAAAGAAATTTAAATTTTTTTAAATTAATATTTTTTCGGGTTTAGCTTTAAAAGTAGTCAAGCTTTAGAGTTTAGAATTAGCTATTTTTTGGGGGTTTTGTTTGTTAGACAAATTCTCCTCATCTGTGTTTAATAAAATACTAATTATTAACTTTAAAGTAGGTTCATTTAGTTATTTTTGAAATATTTAAAAATGTTTACTTTTCTTTTGTAGGCATTGTGAATTCTTTTGACGTTCTCATAATTTTTATTACTATTCACAAGGGTAGGGACATCTTTTCCTAATTTATGTTGTATCTGATACTCAGCTATACTTTGGGCCCAAGGACCCATGTCTCCATTCATTGCAGCGTTTAAAATTATCTAGTTAAAAAAATGTTATATTATAGTTTAGATATTATTTTCCAAACACAATTTTAGTTGAACCAAAAAAGATAATAAGTATTATACTCACATCCCTTCTTCTTTTCGATTCTTCAGGATTTCCGATTGGTTCTGTTTCCGTTTGTGGACCCAGTTCTAGAACAACTTGAAAATCAGCATGTTCTCCTAAACTGAAGCCTACACCAAATCTAGAATCAGTTCCTGGACAAAAATATTTTTGTTAATTATATTTTCAAAAGTAAATCAAAATTAAATTAAAAATAAAATAATCCCGTTGGTTTTGATGTTGCTACGTAAAAAATATTTTGAGAATTCTCAAAATCTGAATTCATAAAGCTCACCTTTTTTAATTGGTGGAATATTGGAATAAATTAGAGAGAGTATAGTAGGGACCTCCTCTGGTATAATTAAACATGCAGTACCTAAAAGAGTGTAACAATATATATGATCCAAAATATTAAATAAAATCTTTTTAAAAAAATTTTTTTTTGATGATTCTTCTTTTTTCTATACGTAAAGTTAAATTTTTAGAAAACAAAATCTAATGACATAGAACTTACATTTTAAATAGAGAAAAACAAGAAGAAGTACATTCATAGTCCTCATTTTAAACACGTTAGGATTTAGAGCAATTTTTTTTTACAAATTGTGTCCTACGTTTACATTGTTTCCTTGTTCAACAAAATTAATCTAAAACATAACACAAGTTTTAAAGATTTGTTTTTTACAGCTTTTGAAAAAAATACTTTTTGATATTTGATGCAACTTACATTCGGTTGAACTGTCTGGAAAAAAAATTTTACATGAATTCCTTTCACTAGTTTACATAAATTTGCCAATAGAATCAAAATATGAATAAGTAAAAAAAAACTATGTAAAAGTTAATAAAGTTTTAGAAAATCGTAATCCTGATAATTTACATTTAAATTGATTTTTAATATACATACAATAACTATAGGGTATCTATAAATATCTTAATTACCATAAATAAAAAAAACATTTAAAAAAATATTTGAAGGACAGTAATTGTTTATTTGTTCCACTTCCATATTAATTATTATTCTCTAAACATTGGTTTTTGTTTGATCATGAGTGCTATATGATGCGGCAATCTTAAGATTGGATAAGCAAATTGGTTCATATTATGGAAGCATATTTTTATTACGACACTATTCTTACCAAACATTTATTTTTTAATAAAAAAACAACACGTACCTCAGTTATTCCGTTTAATGACAGAAGTAATCCTATTCGGATCCTAATAATAGAAGAAAATTTCAGTTAAAATTATATTTAGTACTTTGGCATAAAAGTAAAAATATTAATTCTTCTTTTTAAAATTTCAAAAAACTAAGGTTTGGTCCAAAATTTTTTAGATTAAAAATTCCTAAAAAGAAAGTAACAATTTATTGCAATATCTTGAGAAATATTTCAAAACTTTCAGTTTCTTGAATTACTAAAAAGCATATTCGATTAAAAAAATAAGTTTTAAACATTTGAAGTTTAATTCACATTATCTACCAATTAATTGCAAAACTAGCTCAACTTTCAAAAATACATATTCGTAACTGATTCTCTACTAATTTTCCGTTGTATAAAGAATAAAACTTCGTATAGTGGCGCAAAGTACGTAAGTGAAGAAAAAGAGAAAATTTGCGTCCAAAGATCAAAAATAGAATATAAAGTAAAATTACAGCCACTGTACAAAGAATGACGAATTTCAATTTCAAATTTGCAATTCACAAAGATCTGAAAAATTTATTGCTACATAAACAATTGTCTGTTTAATAAATAATTGTATATTGTACTCGTAAATAAATATACACTGCAATATTACAATTTAAAAAAATAACCGGTTTGACTAATAATAATTGTTACTACTCTTGTTATGTATTGAATTTAATATGAATTATTATAAAATGAAAGGAGTAAAATGGGTTTTAGAAAAAATGAAACCAACCTAAATACAAAGATAACGGGCAGCGACTTTAAATGAACTGGCGTTCTGTTTGATTGCTGATTCTAGCTTCAGAGTCTTTCGAGAAGTTTAACCGAAGTTTTATAGTGAAAGGAGTTCCCGTCTTATCCAGGTCGGTGACATATGTCTGATTCAATATAATATTAACTCTCTCCAGTTCCGACCTTCCCATTACTATTAAAGATGGACTTTTCCCTATAGAGTAATATGCATAGAAATTGAAAGTTGTCATATTATCAGAGCGGATGACGACCTCGTGCTATTAATCTTTATTCATCTTGGAAAACAAATACGAGCGTAATAATCAAATGTTTAGAAAAATAAGATTATAATTATAAAATCTTTGTAAGACAAAATAATTTTTTAAGTATGGAATACATTTTATATTAAAATTTTTATCATTTATCAATTGCGGTTTGATTTTGTTTCGCTGATCGTTTTTGTTGCCTTTTTCGTCCACGTTTTTTTTCCTTTAGTATGATTAATATCAAATAATATTCTGAAAAGTTGTTAGCAGATTGATTAAATAGTCTATAAAATTGTTCCATTTCGAAAATTACTCCTGTTTAATACGTATTCTTGAAAGGTAATCCAGAAATTTTTCTCAATTTTAAAACTTCACTTACACACAAAAATATATCTAGCACGAACGGTTTAGATTCGACTCCAGCAAACGTTTAAGAGCATAAGCTGCGAATGCTGACATTCGGTAATTTCGTGGAAAATATTTAATATTTAACATTTCTTCTACATTTTTCAATTCCAAAACAATCTATCTCTATAAAAATATGTGAAAAACTCATAAAAAGATCTTGCTTCAAACATCTTACATTTTTTCATCAGATAACGAATATATTTTGCATAGTAAACATATAACTAATTTTTGAAACTCATTCAATTTTTGCAAGGAATAAACAATGAATATTAAGCAACAAGGGGATAAAATATTTAAATTTTCACGAAACTTTATAACAAAGTGTGATTATTTTTTTAACACAAATATAACCGTTTTGTAGTAAGTGTAGAAGGAATATGTTTCACTCGCACTCCTCGCACTTGCGAGAGATTTCATGAAATCCGACAAAGATGGAGATAGAATAACCCCTTCCCATACATCTCTGCTATTGAGTGCGACATCTCTGTGAAAAAGAAGAACTACACCCAACTTCGTCTGCTTTAAATTTCACGCAGAGTATATATTGGTCTATTATTTTTTACTATTAATTAATAAATTTTAATAAATTTCAGAAGAATACAGAGCAACGGATAAACAGTGTATGTATTTATTTTATTTATTCTATTATTTAAAAATAAAGTAACTTGGAAATAAGACAAAGGAGGGTTAATGTATTTTAAAAATCCTTTTTTTTTAGTTAATTTTTTTACTCCTGAAAAACGAAAACCATACCGTTCGTTTGAAAAAATAATCGTAATACTGAAAGAAAGAGGATGTGCAGTTCAGAAGAAAGACTGACATTTGAAATGTGTAAGAAGAATTTTGAAAAAGCACAATTACCTTCTGATAGGTGGTGTCACTTGGCGGACTATGAAAACTTTGTCGGCTTCGTGAAATTAGAAGAAGACTTCAATATTAAAAGGAAAGTTATCGTCATGGAAGATTTGAGTACAAAAATATTTTTTAACGAAAAACTTTATCCTTTATCTGAGTTTATGCATCTGAAAAATATTTCCGAACTCTTGAACCTGTTGCAAATTGTTGACAAGATGGAACTATAGATTCTAAACCATTCGTTTTAAGTTTATGTTTACTGACACGTGATTTAATATTTAATTATTTTGTCAATGATATACAATATTTTGTATATCAATTATAAATTATAGATCAATGAAATGTTACAAAGAGAAATAAATAATTTTTCCAGTATGAAAATGCATAATTATTTTTATTGTAAAATACAAACATGTCTTCTTATATATATACAAATGCAGCCTATCATTTATTTCTTATAAATAAAAGAGCAGAATTTTCATTAAGAAATGGAAGATAATTGAGGAAATGGATTTTGCTTTGAAATGACCAACTTTTTATGCTGATGGGAGATGTAGCCCTTGATTTTCTTTTCATTAATTAAATTAGCAACGAGACATTCTGTCTCGTCCATGTCAATATTTTCGACTCCATACATTTCCAGAGCAGTGAGTAGACTTTGAATTGGTATTTGATGAGTATTCAATACTAAATAAACTTTCTTGAATAAATTTCTGTAGGCTATTATTTTCAGTTTCTCGACAATCAAATAAATTCCAGCTTCAATGAAAAACGACTCATGCTTATTCATCACTTCTTCTAAACTGCGTAAATTCCCCTTTTTCACGGCCTCCATCAATTCCCAAAATTGCAGTAAATTATACTTTTCTAAGACAAATTTTTTAGGCATATGTCCTAATAACATTTTCACCGGTACCAAATAAGTGAGGATCAATCTTTTATTCTTGATCGATTGCCTGTGGCAATGCTCAAAGGCATACGTCAAATATTCGTCAGCTGAAAGTAATTGAATTTTGCTGTTCATTTATAAAAAATAATTTAAATGTTAACGAAAAAATTTACGGTTTTTTAATTTATTGAAAATAAAAGAAAATAACTTTTTATAATATAAAGAAAGAAAAATTTAATTTCATAAGCTCTTAAGCTAAATCGCAACAGTAAAAGTAAGAAAGAAGAACTTACCTGTTTTATAATCACTATCGAACATGGCAGTGCGTCCAACGAAGAACTTGTAAGTAATTTGTTGCGCCAATGCAAAATGATCTTTATAAGCTGAAGATTCTATGGCCCTTATCAAAGGTTTACAAAGATGTAACTTATTAATTTTAAAGTAAACCTTCAACAGCTGGTTGACAAGTGCCAACATTCCCCATCGCTTTGTATCCTCCTCGGAGCTTCGATTGTCCGCCGCACAAACTCGAAAGCAACCCATCAAACATTCGGCACATTTTTCCAGAACTTCGCCAGGTTTTTGTGATTTGTTGAGCTTGGAATTTTCAGCTCGCACAGCGAGTAGTCTTAATTCCAGGCACATCATATTCATCACAGGCAGCATCCAATTCTCCTCTTTTTGTAATTGTAAAATTTTCGTTAACGACTGAACTGCTAGACTCTGATTATTGTACGTCAACAGTGGATCATCTTTGCTCACTGAAGCTAGAGTTCTGTAATTACGGAAATTAGAAATTTTATTGTTCATTTCATTTATTTATAGTCAGACTTCGAATTGATTAAACTAAAAAAATCGTTTTAAATTTAAAGTGGGGAAGAAAATTACCTTAAATGACAAACTACAAGATCATCAAACGGAACATTTAAATTGTCCGTCGCCTTATGTATTGCCATTTCCGAGCATATTTGGGGAATGTTAATGTGGCTGTGGCGCAACGACAAAAGATCCTAAAAATAAAAAAATCGATTTTAGTATTGAAAAAAAAATGTGAATGAAACTTTTCAGAAAAAGAATTTCTTACCGCTAAAGTATCTCCATCCTCATTGCTCCACATTCGACGAAGCTAGACAAAGTAAAGAGAATTATTATTTTTTAAAGAATTTTTAACTAAAATTCTCTAACAATTATACAGAATTGTTAACTAAAAATACTTCAACTTAAAATTACTTAAAAAAAACAGTTTTCAAAGATTATAATTTCAAATCGTTTCAAAATTCAACTATTTCTAAAAATTATTCAGACGATCTACATTGTACCGGCGTCTGGTTATAGAACTAAATAAGACGCTCGTTGGCTCGTTGAATAAATAACCTACAACTAAAATTTAGACAAATAGTAGAAATTTTTTTCAATATTTTAACAAATTCTGTATTTTTCAAACATTTTAATTACATCTTCTGCTAATGAAGTTTAAGACAAAAAAAACAAAAATTTCCTTTTTTTGCAGCCCACAAAATGACTGAAATAATTGAATATTTCCTCATTTTTCAAACAATAAAATTGAAACAATTACTAATATTAATACGAACAGCAAACAAGATAAATATGCACAGAAAGCAGCTTTAGAATGGAAGAAATTAAAAATGACAATTAAAAATTATTACTTTCAATATAATAAATATAATTAGATAATATAACAATTATCAATATTGCATTGTTATTGTACGACATTTATTTATTTTATTTGGTAAATTTACCTGCGAAATATACGAATCCATTTGTTTTTATATTTTTCGTCTTCTTTGCACGTTTATAAAAAAACACTAGATATTCAAAAAAATTAAATATTAAACTTTGAATGTTTAAAGTACTCGATTTCAGTTCAAAAGCATGATTCTCTGTGTATCATTTTATTTATAAACAAATCACACTGTTGGGAAGGAAAAGTGAAATGAACATTAGTATCAATAAACCCCGTTAGAGGGCCAAATGCAAACAAGGATAAAGTTGTGTCCACAATCGTAACGTAATAATGCTAAGACAGTGTATCTGTCTCTCTGACTCCAATGCAAATTTTCCGTTTCGGACTTTTTTACAAAAGGTGTAAATGCTCCATAATTAATTACATGCTTTGCTTAAAATTTTACATCTTTTTTTTAAATTAGTAAATTATCGTAAATTTATATGCAGAATGTGTAATTCCTTAGAAAATCAAACAAAATGCTATTGTGGAAACACCTTTAGGAACACGATTTCGATAAATTTTGCTTCTGCCGTCACAGGTGTAAGTGCACCCTTAATGTTTTGATTTTGTGCTCCAAGAATCCAGCATATTTTGATATTGAATATAAATAAGTAAATAAATTCAGTGTTGCTAAATTCTCGCAGTAATACTTAAAAACAGTTTTTTTAAATATTAATATAATATTTATTAATACAATCTTTATAAATAAATAACTACATAATTGATTATTCTCGATGACTATTCATGGTTATAGACGTAAAAATAACCTCATATCTCGATTGAAAGAATTATTCTAAAAAATGTTTCTGTAAAAAAAAAGAGTTCGAATAATCTGAAGAAATAAAAAATGAATTCCAAAGGCAAAATTCCAGCAATCATGCAAGCGCAGCAATTGATAAAAATTCGTGAAAAGCAGAATATTATCGAACAGCAACAAAAGAAAATTCTTCAACAACAGCAATTAAAGGCCGAACGTGAAGCACAATTGAAGGCACAACAAAAGAAAGTTCAACAACAGACACATGCACCGGTTACGCCGAAAATTTTGGATTCATCAACCGCCTTGAAAGTGATTAATAGTACGGGGATGTTTCACGAACGAGCATTGATGGGCCGCAACGATATTTGGCACAAGATTCAAATATCACGTGGTGGTAAGTTCGACGCCGAATTTATTCTTAAGAGTATTTTGAGTGCCGTCTATCCGGCGGACTTAATTCCCGTGCGTTATCAAACTCTAGGCGAGGATTCCTTTTTCCTCGCTAGAAATTGTGGTGCCGCGCTCGAAAAAATGTGTCAGACTAGTTTAATAATTAACGACTTGCAAGGACAACCGATCGTTTTGACTGTCACTTTAGGATTTGCCTCGATTCACGACATTAAAATCAATATTCAACCACTTTTAGTCTCTCTATTGACAAAGCGTCACGATTCGTCGAGAAAGTCAGTGTATCTCGATTCCTTTCACAAGGACATGGAACTGTCAAAGACTGTCTATTGCCCCTTGACCCAAAGTCGCACATTCTCGCATGTTTTGAAACTTATAAAATCGTCACTCCCCGCGATCACTGGTCTCAGTTTACGGGAGAACGAATTAACTACTTTAGCTCCAATGGAGGCTGCGAATTTAAACACCGTCAAGTCCCTTGATTTGAGGAACAATTTCCTCCTGATGATCGATGCCCTCGCGCCTTTGAAGAATATTCCCCTCACGGAATTGTGGTTAGATGGAAATCCACTTTGTGAGAATTATTCAAGTCCTGAGAAGTATGTCGAAGCAATGAAGAAGTTCTGTCCACATCTGGTGAAATTGGACGGCATTGTCATTCAGTCGCATTTGTCCAATGCTCCGATTCTCCATCTCTCGTATATGAAACACACGAAGACGAAAGTACTCGTCGATCAATTTGTCACGCATTTCTTTGCACTCTACGATCAGAGGAATAGAAGCGTCTTGCGTGGGATTTATCACGAGGATGCTATTTTCTCGATGACAATTTCTCCAACCTCGGGTGGCGTGGGTCAAGATCACGTCAATTTTTACAAGGATGATCGAAATTTTATTAAAATGCCGAATCTCGAATCTTGTAGGAAACGATTGATACAAGGCCATGACTATATTATTGACACAATCTCAAGGTATCCACCGTCGCAGCACTTGAGGAAAACCTTTTTTATCGATCTGATGTATGAGGACTCGAACTTTTTGATGATTTGCGTCGAGGGTTTATTCAAGAACTTGGATTCACTGCATGGTTTTAATAGGACTTTTACCATTGTTCCGGGCGATGAGCACGAGTACAATATTATGAATGATCAGCTTCATGTTTATTTTCTACAGCCGGGAAGTGTTCTGCCGAATTACGGTCAATTTAACGAAATCGAAGATGCTCCGGATATTCAAACAACGTGTCTTAGTGAAAAAGAGAAAGAAGAGTTGATCGATATGTTTTGTGATGTCACCACTATGAATGTGAAATATTGTCAAAGACATTTAGAAGATATTGGATGGGACATAAGAAAAGCAATTCAAGATTTTATATATTTGTATAAAAATGGATGTGTTCCGAAAGAAGCTTTTATTAAGTAAAGCTAGTTTTTCTTTTTACATAATTAAATTAAATTATAAACTTCTCTAACTACAGTTTTAGATATGTTTTGCAAAATATCGAATTTCTTGCTATTGTAAAATATAAATAAATTTGTAAATTTTTTGTAATATTTGTACTTGTTTTTTTTTTAAAGACTGTCATCAACATTATTATTCTTGTACGTAAAATATGAATTTATTCTGTTATAGATCAATCTCAAGGAGAATTAACGTGAAAAAATTAAAAATGTCCTTTTTATTTATTATTTTCATCACTGGCAAAATCAAAGTAATTTTTTATCAAATTTGTCAGTTTTAAAAAAAATGTTCGTTTGATATTTAAAAAAGCAAAGTAGAACTTTCATCATTGCGGTGAAATTTTAACTTTACATACATACGACAAATTTTGGAAAAAAAATTAAATATAAAATAGAAAAGTTTAGAGAAGTTCTAACAATATTCAAGATAAATACCGAGAACATAAATATTCCTCAAATCAATCTATGAACAAGTAACAGTGATTGTCGGATATCCATTATTCACCCACAATTGGGCCAATGCTTCGATGATGCAATTTTCAGTTTTGGCATTTTTATTCAATACGCAATTTTTTTTCTGCCCCTTAGCGCAGTTGGTTTCTCCAAATGTAACATTTATTTTGTAAAAGTTACCTTTCACAAATTTTAGCGTAGCGCTATTAATTTTGACAATCATTGGTTCATAGGACTTGTTAGCCGCGTATTTTTTGAGACCAAAACGTGCGAACTGTTGAACATCAGCATCATTTACATTAAGACTAGTTTCGACTTTTGGAACAGTTGGTAGCTGCAAGCCCTTTGAAAAATATTTTGTCAGTTTAAAGTTTCAGATTGTATTGATTTTTAAAAATTAATTTTTTATTGATTTCAAATATTCAATGTTTATATAAAAGACGATAAAATATTGTATAAAAAAAATAACTTACTGCTCTTGTATTACTCGGAACACTTCTCTTCATCACTTCTTTTCGTATCGAGAGTGCCGAACTCATGCCAATAACTAAAATTACTAGAAAAGTACAGGTCGAAACCTGAAGACGATAAAAGGAGAACATTTTATTATAGTTTTTTTTAACGTAAAAATTCACTTTGAAAATCTTCAAAATTTGGCCTACTATATATACCGAAAATCATCCACATTTACGTCATAAAAAAGAAAAATTTTATCAAGTTCGTTTGCAAATATTTATCTTTATAACTATAAATTAAAATATAATAGAATAATAATTACTTCGTCAGACTCAATGTTTTAACTGTAGACATAGCGAAATAAAGTAAAAATTTTAAGGTCAATAATATTTGTTCATATGGAACAAATTTTATTACATCTACGTAAGACATTCCACGTCAAATGAACCTATCGTAAAAATTTACATTTTCGTTTTAAGCACAGCTTAAATTCTACTTCAAAATAAATTAAATTAATTCTCGGATTAATTTTTTTTTTATTTAAATCGTACGATTTTGAAAAATTTGTATTTTGCAAACGGCATGGAAATTCTTTCCATAATAGGCCAAGTTTTGAAAATTCTCATTGGGAATAAAAGAAAAAGGAAATTGTTTTACAAATTTTTTTTAGACTTGCGTATATATACAATATTTTAATTTATTTAATTCGTTCTTCAAAAAAATTGCGATAGAAAAATATTTAAAATATTTTAAAATTCTTAGAAAAAAAATTATTATTAAAGATTTTTCAATTTAAAAAATATTTTTGGCCTAACCTTGATGATTATTCATTAGAAAAAATTACCAAAATTAACCTTTAAATTCTTTTATTACAATATTGACTTTAATTACAAACAGAGCACTTTAATTAGAAAAAATATTCAAAAATGAATAATTTATTATAATTTTTCTATATCAGTTCTGTCATTTGTTTACATTTCTTGAAATGACAAAATTTGGAATTATCAGGTTATGAAAACTTACTCCTCTATACTAGAAATTTTATTCTCATTTATAGACATTTGAGAAATGTTTATTAGAAATAATTTTCTTATAGTTTCGAGAATGGACAGTTTTATTTATAAATTTAAGTAAACGAAATGTGATTTCGATCTAAAGAATTGACTATATATACCTATTATTAAAACTACAACTACAATAATAAACGGTGTAGTCAATTTGTTTTGGAAAATAGAAATTTAAAAACCGGTCATTTATCTATGTTGGCTACCCTGCAAACAGTAAACAGTAAACAAGCAACAAAACTGAAAGACTGACATTTAAATTAAAGAAGTAATTGTTAGGTTGTATGACAAAGGTAATAAAAACATTTAAAAACAAATTAGACTTACCCCATTTTCAAAGTGTTTAACGAAAAAACTCTATTTACAGCTTGTGATTATTCAATAATATAATGATAGAATGTGTCATAACCTCACTTTCTCTCGAAGCTGAATGCAAAACTCGAGGACAAAACGAAGAATAATTCATAAACAATAAACAATTATCAGAGTAAAATTGCATTTGAATTATGTCGACAGCTTTAATAAATTCCGTAAGTACAAATAATCAATCACAAAATCCAAAAATAAGCATTGATCCAATAAGATTGACATATCTGAATCCTTCGTTTACCTCTGCGGAAGTAATAAATCTCGCCAATCGGAAAGACACCTGGCATAAGTTCATTATTTTCCATTCAGGAATATCATCGAAATGTGATATTCTTGATTCGATAATTTCAGCCGGTTCGCCGGAAGTTCTTGTCCCAGTTTATTACGAGGAGGAGACAAAGACAAAAACCACATTTCTAACGAGATGCGGAGCACAATTGATAGACAGTCTAGTGAAATATAATTTACGAATTCCCGTGCCAACAACGGGGGAATATTTACGATTAGACATCATTCTTGGCTATCAATTGTCAACGGATCTTCTCCTGAATCCCCAGAATGTCATTTGCCGAACCGGTCAACAGCGATACGATCACTTTCGAAAGAGTTTGAATTTCGACAATTTTCGTAATGACAAAAACTTGGGACCAGTTTATTGTTCGATTTCAACGCCAAAATGTTTGAATCTCGCTCTACGGTGCGTTCGAAGTGCACTATTGAATAATTCCCGAGAAATGAAACTCCCCGTTCGTGAGCTGTCGATGAGATCGAATGAATTCATGATTTTCATTCCGCAGGAGAAATTCTTCAATTTTCACTTGACGAAAATTGATTTTCGCAATAATAAGTTGACTGATTTTCGTCAATTGGCTTACTTCTCGGAGTTCAATATCATTGAATTGTGGGTCGATGGAAATCCACTTTGCACCAAGTACAATCGACCTGACGACTATGTGAAAGCGGCGAAAGCAGTGTTTCCACATCTGCAGGTCCTCGACGGGGTGATGATTGGCGTGGAGAAAAAGTTTGTACCAACGATACAGAGACATTTTCTTGGCGATGGCACAAAACTTTCTCTTGTCAAACAATTTGTGTGGCACTATTTTAGTTTGTACGATCAGAATGATAGGTCAGTGTTGAATGGACTCTACGATACGGGTGCAATGTTCTCGATGACTCTGGGAGCGATTACAAATTTCAATCATATGCAAATGATCAAGTCTTTTGCTACGAATCGAAATTTACTGAAGTTTGTGGACTACGCGAAGTGTCATGAATTTTTGCTACACGGACCGGAGGATATTCTTTCTGCCCTCGCAAGACAGCCGAAGACGAGTCACAACATAAGGTCGTTTCAAATTGATTTGATTTATCAGTCGGACAATTGTTTCTCGATAGCGATTCAGGGTTATTTCTCCTTTCGAGACGCGCCACATCCGCCTTTGGCGTTCACGAGAACGTTCATCATCATTTCCAAGGAGGATAACGAATTTTGCATTTGTAACGATCAGTATCATATTGAGAGTGTTCTGCCGGACTCCAAAGTGCTTCAAAGTGGCGAAAGTCGGGAAATTAGATTGCCCCCGAAGTATGACACGGTACCGCTGAGTAGTACCGAGAAGGAGCAACTTTTACGTTTTCTTCACGAACTCACGGGAATGAAACGTGAATATTGTGTGGAAAAATTGGAGAAAACTAATTGGAACATTAGACTCACAATTAAAAACTTCATGCAAGCTTATACAATCAATGAAGTACCCTTCGAAGCTTTCCGGTAATTAAATTAATTTTTTTATTACATTTAACTAAGTTTAATTAAATTCAAACTAAATTTTAATTAAATTTAATTAAATTTAATTAAATTTCGGTAATAAATTCAAAATTTTCTACTGTAAACACCGAACAATATTTTGTCCATAGCAAATTAAAAAAAAGATAAATATTAATTTAAAACAAATATTACACTTACACAACAGAAGAACAAAGGGAAATATTTTCTCCTTTATCGTTAATTTTTTTAATTCATGTAAAATTACATTTTTTAAAGGTAATTAAATGTGAGAATGTTTAAAATATTGATTTTTTCCATATACTAAATTTATACATAAATGTTTGATTTTTTGCTGTCCGAGAGTGATAGAATTTTTTTTTTAATTTTATACAGTACGTACTTTTAAGAAATAATTGTAAATGATATAAAAATTGTATTACAAATTTAGATTATTTTGTATAAAAAAAATAAATAATTACATTTACACTAATTGTATTCATCGTATAAATTGTATTAAAATTTGTCTTTTAAAAAAGATGTGCAGTTGGATTTTATTAAACTGTTCTTGAGACCTATTTTCTAATTTAATTTATTTAAAGGAACTTTCTGGGCAAGAATTTTAAAAAAATTAATTTTTCTGTTTTCTGCTTAAAAATGTTTGAAAATGACTGAAAACGGGAAATATTTTAACCCTTTTTTAATTTTATAAATTCATAAGTTTTTTTTATCTATGCGTAATTTTATAGAAAATATTTTTTTGAACCGAAAAAGTATTTGTAACAACTTTTAAAATAATTGAATTCATTTGAAGAATTTCATCAACACTTTTTTTAATAATAATTTAATTTTTTTCGAGAAAATGTAATTGAGATTGTTTTAAATATGTTTTAGTTCATATGGCAAAATTTTTATTTACCTTTTTTTAAAATAATTGAATTTTAACTCTGAAAAATAATAGAATGTAAATATTTTAATAAATAATTGTGTTCTTTCGAGAAATTTTATTGAAAAAAAGAAGAAGAAGAATTTTATTAATTATGGGAATTTTCTTTTGGAGAAAAAATTATATTTTTAATCTCGATTAATGTAACATTTTTTAACAAAATCTCAGATATTTTTTTTTTCAAAAGAAATAAAAAGCATGCAGAAATCATATTTTTGAAAAAAAATATGTTGAGATGATAGGAAAGTAAGGAGAACTGAATGTAATTAAAACATTATTGTTAACGTATAATTATAATATTCATCAGTCGTTGAGTTTAATTTTAAATACATAATCTTTTTTTGAAAACATGATTTTTACCTTTACATAATTAACAGCCTTGTTGTGTATTCAAAAGAGCTATGCTCTTATTAATATAAGGAACAGTATTTACATTTGAATTTACACCAAGTTCAAAGACTTTTTGCATTAGAGGTAGAGCGTGTTCTGAAAAAGAGAAAAAAAAATAATTTTAATGCTATTTTAATCCTATAATGAGTATTTTTATATTTTCATAAACTTTTGAATGAAATATTAATTTTACTTTTGTATGAAGAAAGTATAAAAATTAAAATTGAATATAAATTGATGTAATTTTGAAAATATACTCAATGTTTTGTAATTCGTAATTTTCTTACCTTGCATACACAAGACAATGTCTGGTAATCTGTCCAAAGCAGACATGAGCACATCGGCTCGCGGGCTGTCCAGACATCTCTGAAAAGCAGCCAGTATATTTAAATTTGGACTGGGTCGATGTTTCAGAACCTTTGCTATTAAATTATGCGCCATTGCTCTGACGTTGCCTTGCGGCGAAACCAGCAGATCTGCAATGTTGTCAATTATTGGCTCTAAAATCGCAGGCTTACGAGATGATGAACTTTCAATTTCATGTAGAACGTCAAGCACATCTGAAACATTGCAATCATTGAAATTACTTTGCAGAGCAATAGCAAAAATTCAGAAATTCAAAAAATTGTTCACAAAAACAGCAAAAAATAATTTTTTTGAAAAGTCAAATAATTAATTTTTAAGATTTATTTATTTAGTTATAAGTAATTAAGTTTTATTTAGATTAATATTTGTATTTTTATTGGACTTTTGTTCGTAATTGTTTAGATGTAAAATTTATTTTTAGAAATAAATAAAATTCATTACCATCGCCGTAAAGCTTTTTAAGCGTTGGTAAGGAAGCTGAAAACTGTTGCGTAAACAGTGGTTCAGGTGGAGGTAAAACAGGTGCAACTATAATCAGCGCATCGTCGTCATCTTCGCCTTCTCTTGGAACTGGAATTCCTGACATTAAAGTCCGTAAACTATTTAGTCCGGGGCGTCCTTGTAATTCGCTGAAAGTAAAAATATTCTATTTTTAATGTACCACCAATTTTAAATATTAATTTTTAATTTGCCTCTAATACGAAAAAATTTGTCGAATTATGTTACAACTACTGAATTATTAATATAATTTATAATAATAATTATTATTATACTTACTAGAGAACATGTGCATGTTTTTGAAGATATTTTAAAGCTCTTTGACCACCCTGAGAAATGTAGGCTTGCAATAAAGCCACGAATCGATTAAACAGCTGATCTAAGTCTTTCACTGGCATGTAATTCTAAAAATTCAAAATTAATAATTATTGTTTACAATACAATTTCAATAAAATTCTTCGCAAGAATTTATAAATTATTTTCATAAAAAATAATTCAATTCTTCGCTGGAATTCAATTATTTTTAATATACCGGCATTAAAATTTGTCTAAAGAATAAAATTACTTTTATAAACAGAGAAATTAAAAATTAAAAAAAGTTCAATCAATACCGATTAACTAATAAATAGTGAAAATACCTGGAAACACTGGAAATAATTTTCCAGAGTATCCTCCAAAGCAGGTTTGTGATCCTCATTGAAGAGATGCGGCTGCAACAATTCCAATAAACCCATAACTTGATTAAAAAGATTTAAATGATGACCCGATCTAAATTGCGAGAAGGACAGATACGTTCTGCCAGTGAGTGAAGATGCTAACATTGGAAGTTGTCGCAAAACGAGAATCGGATGTACTGTTGCCATTTTCCTAGCGCAGAGTTCAAATTCTTGAGATTTGGAATTCCAAGATTTTTGCCGTGGCGTTGCTGCCAATGCAGTTAAAAGTGAATGACTCATACAATCCAAAACCGAGCCAGTCCACTCAGTGATTCTTGCTCCATCGACAAATTTCTTCGTTTCATATGAGTCGAGGAAGCAAATGACTTTCGGTATTTTCATATACAAATGAAGTAGAAATTGATGCGACATGTCAGAGTGTTCTCTGGAAAATAAAAATCAATTAGTTAGAATAGAAAAAGTTTAATATTCTTTTTCGATTCATTGAAACGTACATTTTGTCAGTGGCCATCATTTGCTCTGCTAAATAATTAACAACTCTCGAAGTAAGTTGATCTTCGGTTGAAACACAGTGCAACAAAAGATTGAGTCTAGTTTCCATTTGAGTCAGAGCTGCATTTCTGTTCCCTTGATTGCAGATATTTACACCTTCCTCCACAAGGTACGCGACAAGATTCAAAAGTTGTTGTTCCGTCAATAATAATACATTTTCGGGAATGTAATGTTTCGGAGTGAATTTGTCACGACCTTGCCACAATTTTGGATTGCAAGTCAAAGCCCAGAGGAAATCCAACACCGCCGTTGAATCATAACTGAAATAAATTTAAATAAAAATAAAAATAATAATAGTTAAAAAAAATAAATTTTGTAAATATTACTCACGCCTTGTCGCATTTTTCCAGAAGATGACCGACGCATTTGTACAGCGTTGTCCAACTCGCTCGATGAGTGAGAAGTGTCAACAAATAAGGTCTACATGAATGAACATTAACAACACTCTCATTAATTTTAATATTAATATTCGTCTTTCCAAAAAGAAGAGTCATTTGCAGATTACGACATGTCCCTATTAATTCAGGTTCTACAGAAGCAAGCCAATCAAGTAACAATCCCGTTCTAGGCTTAACGTTTTTTTCATTGCTGTCCGATATCAAGAGTTTCTCCATCGCCTCGACTAATGCATCGTTTTTCTGCTGCCTTAAGCAAACATCCAACAACTTACGTCCAACTTCCTCCAAATTCAGGTCATCGGTGTTTTCCAAAATGGAAGCGGGATCTCTTGTTTGCGTCAAGGCAATCAACTCCTTCTTATTTGGAACCTTTGACAATTGAAGATTGGCAAAATCGCGTAAAATAAGAAGAATCGGTGCTTTCACGTCGCCAATTAGTGAAATTAAATTTAAGCACATCGTCCTTGCGAGATCGACAATTTGCTTCATTGTCGTTGGTTTTTTCAGCGGCAGCAATAAAACCCTCATTAAGGTACAAGAAAATTTCGGTAGGTTAACGAGAGACGATAAAAATTGTTTCACTTGCATAGAACTTAAAACACTAAGAATATGTTGTATCGCCAAAATTACTGATCCACTCTCCTTAACTGACTTTTGTAGATCTTTAACGAGAGTCTTGTGTAGTCTTCTAAATGCGTCCATCTTTTGATTCGATGGTACAGGTTCGATGAAAATCCTGTGAAAAAAGAGGTATATTGTAATTCTACAAATAAGTTTTATTCTTCATGGAAATCATTGAATTGAAAAAAAAATTCTATTCTATTATTTTGATAAATAGAAAAATATTCACCTGTTGATAAGATGGGGAACGTCAGTCTTAACAGAGCACTGAATGACAGATTGCTTCTGAATCATTGCACTAGGAGGCAATGGCTCCACAAGTTTCCCCACGGAAAGTGAATGTTCTTCCGGAAGTTCTGGCACTTGTAATTCAAGCACTTGCATGAAAACAAGACCACCAGAAGCCCCACGTTTATGAAGAATATTCACTAACTGTGCCATGTAAATTTTATCCAGAACAACTTCGCCAACAGAATCAGGATTGACTTGCACAGTCTCATCCAAAATATGCAGCAATCTTGTCATTGCAGTGACGGGAATTCCGAAACTCTGGATAAATAACACAAGTTGTTGTGGTTCCAATTCCTCAAGTGCAGCATTCACCAGCCGGGGAATATTGCTCCGTATCATTCTCAACTTCAGCCAATCGGGAATCAAAAGTGCCTCCTCACTCGTATCGACAAGAAATGCTCGCGGTGGATCTTCATTCACGGGGAACCAAGTTTCCAAGAGTTCGGCAAATAAAATATCCCCATCTGTCGAGTCGTATGTCAGAAGAATAATCATTGCGTGAACTACGAGTATGTGCATTGTACACTGCTCGCGATTACTCCATTGAACTAGGATTAAATCTTGACTCTCACACCAGGTAAATCCTCGGGAATCCTCTCCCCTTGGTTCCCGGGCCTTTTGGAGGTAATTGCAGAAAATGTCCATGAAGGCGTGAAGGGTTTGCCTGGTTTGAGGGTTGTCATTGTCCAGTTGTGGTAGGATCGCAGCGACGATTGTGCTTCTCTCAACGACTAGTTGGGAAATTTCGTTCGCCAAGTTAATTAGCTCGGTGAGTTCGTCTTCGACGGTGTGAACGGCGAGGTACAGAATGTAGACTCGCACGAGTTCGGGATTATTTTCCACTTGGCAGGCGCCTCGCAAGGCTGTTGAGACGAGAGATCGAACTGCGAGGAAATGGGGAATCGAGGGTAGTTTCCGGAGGAGCCAGACTTCGTTGTCGCATCGTCCGTCAATGTCCATTTGCTCCTCGTCCAGGGGAATCGAGTCGAGGACCATTTTTAGGCCAGTTATCGCTTGAATTCGACTGCTCGTCTGCTGACTGCTCAGTCTTCGGAGGAAATATTCGAGAACTTCGTACGCATGCTGCTGATCTTCACTGGGATTGGTCAGAAGTGTTTGAAGATGAGCGAGCAATTGTTGCTGTCGCGCTTGTTTCTCTGCATTCTGCGTGTTCGTCGAGAGGAGAAATTCACAGAGACACTGTACCGGCAATTGACTTAGAGAACCTTCGCTGTTCTGAACCAAGTCCGCGAGCCAGGGCATACTTTGAGAGGAACTTTGCTGCTGTCGTTGAATAATGTCGAGGAGAAAATCCGGCTTCCTTGAGCGACACAATAGATGACCAAGACGGTGAGTTGTGTTCAGAGTTTGAATTTGTTCGAGGACGATTGGTGGCGGCTTTCTGGCGATGCCTTTTGGATCCATTGTTATTAATTGCGGGAGAAGTAAACTTGTTTGTTCCGATATTTGCATTCGGTTCGTTGCCGCAGCCAGATGAGCTTCGTACTCGAGAATTTCCTGTTTCTCGAGGGCTTCGACTTGCAATTCCTTCGAGCGCTCTTGCTCTATTACTTCAGGCAGGGCCATCGTTGGCGGTGGATAGGAGAAGTGACTGAAAAATTTATGCAAATACTTTAGACATTAAACTATTACTAAAAGTGGAAGAAGTTGATAATTCCTTTAATTAATTTTAATTTTTTATAATCTAAAATTTGTTGAATTGTTTTCTCTAGAATTTTATCAAAATTATAAAGAACAATGTTTCTATTCCAACTATTAGGGAATTAATTATACTCACTTCGTAATGCACATTTCCATCAAAGTTCGGAGAATCGGATACTCGTTCCAGGCTTCTGCTCCAATTGACAGAGGATTGTGAGCTGCGAGAATTAGAAGAATCGTCCAACCCTTCCAATAGAGATTTGAAATAGCCAAAGACGGTGGTTGATATCTGACATAAAAAAATAGTTATCAATAAAAAGAGATCATTCCTTTTCTCGAAGCCTGAGAACGACACTTACCCAACTGGAATACTGATCGATTCTGGTGCTTGATAAGTGCAGTGATTGAAAATCAGATCAATAATATTAATATTGTCCGCCTCTAAAGTTGGAAGACTTTCGTTCGAATTTGCCGCAGCTCTACGAACTAGTTGATCAACCAAATCCAAAGTTTCCATGTGAATGTTTCCATTTTCCTACGAAGGATTTGTAAAAAATAATTTCATAAATCGAGTTTTTTTTAGTTTTAATTTTTTAAAAATATAATTTTTGTTTTCCTGACGTGTTAAAAGACGAAAAATAAATTATTGAAATACTTGTGGAACTTACTTTTGATAGTCCAATGAATAAAAGTTTCATCAAAGTACACTGCATTAGGGGAATTTCAGAAACGAGTCTCATGTAAAAAATTCTGTCCGTTTCCGGTGGCCAGTTGTCTAATTTATAATATTGTTCGGGAGATTCCAGCAATAAAATCTTTTGCAAAGAATGCAGTAAACTTTCTTTTCCCATTCCGAACATTTTTGGCGCTGTGGTGTGCAGCCAAAGAACAGCTTCGTGCTGAATTGTAGCCACGAGTTTGTGGAATTGATGAAGAACCGCAATATCCTTCTTGTCGCCTCGTTGCACTTGGACGGCAACTTCCTTCACTTGCGGACTGATTCCCAACAGCATGCAAACGCAAAGTAAATCCATGATCGACATAAAGACGCGATCTTTAAATTCAAAAGCCCGTATCTGTTGTATCAAGTCCGGTCTCTCGATCATGAGTGTCTTGGCGAAGGGAATGAGGTTCAAATCCTGACGACAGACGCGTATTATCTCCCTCAGCAACGATCGCAACGAGCGCAGATAATCGTCTCGATTCATCAGTAAATCTTGAAATATTTCAGCGAGTAATTTTGCCGATGCTTCCGGTGTCGATTGAAACATCACACCCAAAACAGGCATATTATTAGGATTCCTCGTCGTTGACAATTCATTATAAATCGTGTGCTTCATTATTGTCGAAAGATTCTCAGGATGCAAACCAATCATCTCCTTAATTCCGTTCAAATAAAGATTAATCACACTCTTACTTTTGAGTCTCATTTTCACCAGTTGACTAATAATCTCCACGTCACGTTGCGTATGAGAAATACAATTGTAACAGACGTACACCAGCAGTTCCTGAGCTGGTTTCAATATTTTTGGATTGTGCATCCACATCTCGAGTCGTGAGACAACGATATTTCGAATTTCCACAAATCCACAAGTAGACGAGAGAAGTTTGAGAAAATTTCTCGTTATGGAATCTAATTGTCGTCGATTGAGTTGTTCCTTAACGACGTCGAGAACAATTTGTTCAATATTGTCGATACAGTGAGCGTATCTTGGACTCACAGTGAATTCATTTTTCTCCTTGTCACCCGGAAGATGAAGGGACGAAATTCCATTGTCGTCATCCTCCGCCGCAGTCGGACTGTGACTGTCTCTTGGATTTAATACATTCAATTCAAGTTGCAGCGCACTTTTTGGCGGAATTCGCGTATTAAAACCTGTTAAAATATTGCCGACGAATCCTTTACATTCTTCATTGTCTATCCAAACACGATCGCCGAGTGCATCGTCAATGTAGAGCTGGAAAATAGAAAACAAAATTCATTTTTTTTCCAGTACTTTTTATGAAATTTCTTTTTACCTTGACAAAGACTTCGGGCCAATTCTTCTTGTCATAAAAGCCACGCATTAGCAAATTGGCAGCGAGTACAGAAACTAGTGGATTGCCTTTGTTCTTAAAATTGAGACTCTGATCTCGTTTCAATAAAGACGATAAGGCATGTAATATGCAATCGTTGGAAAAAATAGAGGGTCGTATTTTCGCCAAATACATCAAACCCATGTAGAGTAAAGTGTCTGGTTTCCATCGTTGATTCCGTAAAGTTCTGGCTGCACCGCAAATCAAACCAATAACCTTGTCGCCCTCGTCATTGTCGTTGGCTTCCAGGACCATTGGCACCAGGTCCGGAGGATCGCATTCTATCGCCACTACCTCCCACGCTTCCGCACTCGATATTGGAGATCGTGAATGTGTAACGTGCGTCGACAATTTTGCCTTCTTCGCAGGTATCATCGACTGCAATGAGCCTGACGGAGCTTCTTTCTTCCGATCCGAACCTTGAATAATTAAATTTCTTATAAAATTTCCACGCAATTAAATTCTGAGGATTTTAATTTTTTTTAGAAGATTAAACTCTAGGAAAGAAAATTCCACAATTATAATTCTACAAGAAAAATTCCTACGTTACATTTTTTTCTAGAAGTCAATTACAAAAAGAAAAGTGTTATTAAAAATAATTTCTAGGAATAATGTATTTGTAAAATTCTCACTGGAACTCGAACTACTTGGCACGGATTTTCCATGTATAACGCCAGGTCGTTTTGAATCAGAACTTTCATTTCGACCACCTTTCGAACCAAGTGCAAATAAATCTGACGGATGTTGAGCGATTTTATTTTTTGTTCCACGACCGGTTCCTGTTTTTCCACGCTCCATTTTTCACTTACTTTAAACTGTCTCCTGGAAAACAAAATTTATTAAAAGAATGTTATTTTTTCCACATTTAAATAAAAATATTATAAAAACAAGAAATAATTTCATTAAGTAAATTATTTTCTCCTAAAGCTATAAAAGAGTTATTAAAAAAAATTTTCCCGAGATTTTCTGTTTGTTTTCTCAAGAAAAAATTTTCATATATTTAATTCTTCTATGCAGTGAAATAACCTCAACTAACCTCTTTAACATAAAAACATGTTATACGTATCCAAATTTTTTTAACTTTAACATTATTATATAGGCTGGCAATATTTTCAAATATCATCAAAGTAGAAGTAGAACTACTTTTTTCTAAATGTTCGATTTAAAAAGTCGGTGAAAATGAAAAAAAATATACACTTAGGCAAATGTAAATAAACATACGTCAAAAAAAGGAGTAACTTAAGCGATACAAAACAAAATTAGTAATTTTATAAACTATTACTTATAGTATTTATAAGACCTTTCACTCATTTTTATTGTTAAAAAAATATTTCAAGAAATAAATCGTGCTAAAAAGTTTTTTTTGTTCCCGGTATAAATGTAATTTTAGTGAAAAACTTAGAAAAACTGGCAAAAAAAATAGTTTTCACGCGTTTAAAGGTACAATCACACCGCAGTCAATGGTCTTTCCACAACAAAAAGTTAAGTGTCTCAAGCTGTGTTCACAATGAGAAATAAAGGTGCCGTCCCACGTCGGCGTGAAAACACTGCTTCAAGACTGGCTACAGTAGATTGTAGAACCGAACTGCTACAAGACTTCCACAAGACTGATGTGTTCCGCAAAACAAAAAGGTATATATACCCAACAAATGTCCGTTTAATAAATAAAAAGGAAATGTCAACCAAAAGTTCTGTTGATTCAACGTTAATAGTTGGTCCGAAGAAATTAAATTCATTTTTTATGTTCGAGGTAATTTTTTTTTACTAAAATTAAAACAATACAGACAAACTACATCTAGTAGAGATTTAAACTATAAGCATAAAATAGATTCGCGAATATTAATGCATAATAACAGCAGAGGATAGAGGCATACACTTTATCGTTTTCCATCTCATGCATTTCGTTTTCGAATTATTATTTTTCAATGAAAATTTTTATATTTTTTTACAAATAATATACAAACTTCACTCAACGATATAATTACAATAAGATCTGAGCTTATGAAAATAATGAATTTCGCCCAGAGGTGCATTGGATAATTCTGCTGTGTGGATTGTTTTGGCGTTGATTACGAATTCGATATTAGATTTTATATAAAATTTAAAATAGCGGATTTAATATGGCAGAAATATTTTTTTTAAATATGCAATGAAATTCATGAAACAGGAAGTTTTCAAGTTGATGATTAAGAAAAATTTTCAAACGAGTCCAAGAAATTTAAAATGTTCATCCGCCATATTGGATCTGCCATTTTGAATTTTATTGAACACGAAATGGTTTCTTAGAAGTTTAAATTCATATTTTCCCATAACAATTGATAGTAAAAGTAACTAACGGTATTTTTTTAGTGTTTTGAATTCTTTACGAAATTTACGATTAAATTCACGATATTATACAATATTTTTTGCAGGCAGCTATTTATTGGGCTGAAGAAGGTCATCATGTTATTTACATAGCGCCCGAACCATTGCAGTCTCTACAGTTATCGCATCATGACAGAATCAACATAAACTCTGAATCTTTTCAATTAATGAAATTTATGTAAGAAATTTTTATTATTCATGTTTATAGAGCCTATTCCTAACTTTTCTTTCTTTTTTTTAGGTATCTCTCTAATTATGAGACGTTAGTTGAACAACTGACGGATTTGCACCGATTTGCATCTAAACCTTCTGTATTGATATTAGAAGATCTCGATAATTACATTCAAGATCCAGACATTCAGGAAAAAAGAGAAGTACACATGGCCAGATTATGTGCTCTCCTCGTTGATACGATGAACGTATGTGCGGCGATTCTTCAGCAACAGGTTCATATTTGTGTTTCCATTTCATCCGAATGTGATGTCATTTATCAAATCTATTTTAATAATTTTTGGAGTCTCGAGAAACAAAATAATGGAAAGATTAAATTGAAGGAACTGGCTGCAAATCGTGTTACAAGTAAGACTTACGAATACCACGAATGTGATAATGATAATGCTAGTCCATTACTTATTTTAAACCAAATTTTTCATAACTAAATTTTTAAGATACATTTCATCTTGATTTATTAGTTCTTAAATTAATTCATTTTTAATCAGCATAAGTTTATTTGAAAGTTGTCGAAAAAGTAATTGATATTAATTTAATATGAAAGAAAAAATTAGATTTGGAATTTATATGTAGTGCCCGAATGTAAAAGTTAAAATGCGTGTTCTACTCTGATAATTTAATGTTTAGATATTTGCCACTATTTGATTCATTTAAGAAAGGAGAGAATAATTTTTTATACTTATATAACGAACAGAATTTATTTGTGTAAATATTTTACATTATTTATAATCTTTTATTTAAAGAAATACTAAAGTAAATGATGATTCAGAGTAAAGATAACACAGTACTGAAACTTTCATAAAAATTTATAATTTTGATTCATAATTTCCTTTCAATTTGAATTATGTATATAATTTTTACAATTTCAATAAACTTTCCTGAACATTTAAATGAAATTTCAGGAAAGTTTTAAATTATATTTTCAGACGGACATTCTATTTATTAGTAGTCTTCGGCAGATAATAAACATTTTTTATTGATGAGGTTTCCTGTTGCGTTAGACATTTGAGAAATCTTGTCTTGTAATAATTTTTCATTCTCATTGAAGATCTTCATTGTAGATTCAGTTGAAAGTAATAAGTTTTGAAATTTTGGAATGCTTGGGAACCTTGTAGATAAAGTTCGAGTAATTCTTTGCAGCACTTGATTTGAATGTGCAGAAACTTGAAATGATAACTCAAATGCGGGCTCCTTTATTTGCATGGGTACATAACTTACATTTCTTTGAAGAATTTCTTTTGCAATTTCCACTGTTAGTGTTTGAGTTACTTTGTCAAAAGCACTGACCAAATTACTTGATAAGTTTGATTCCCTTGTATCTGATTTTGGCATATTTGGTAATATTTGTTGTCCTAATATAGTAATGAAATTATCCCACATACTGGACGAATTTTTTGGAGGATTTATTGAGTGGAAATTATCAACAACTATGTTACAGCTTATTGAAGTTTTCTTTTTATTATCAATGTTAATGGTGTCAATGCAAGTATAAAATGGCACTAAGGAGTTCCAGGTATTTTCTATCACTTCCGTAAATCTCAAATCGTCGAGATCATTGCCTTGAATTGATAGTTGTTGTACAAATTCACAGGTTATAATGTTCGTAAGTCTCGTAATAAATGCCTTATAGTCTTCATTACGATACTTAAGAGTTTCGGAAAGTAGTGGAATTTTCATTTTTAAAGAGAGGTCTTCAAGTTTTTTAGCAAGTTTTCGTTCATTTTTACCAGTTCCAAGTAATGTTAAAGTACAATTCTCTTGTTTTATCGAATTGAATACTGCTATTTTGTTACGAATTATCGTGAACAGAATATATATGCCTCTATTCTCCTTTTTTGTGTAGGTACCAACGTTTTTCTTCAATCTCTCTTGTTTTTAATTTCTTTCAGATTGGCTATATTTTTCACAATTCACCTGTAACAAAACATTTATATTTTACTTACCATTTAGCTCTGATTATTTTTCAAAGATTGTTTCATACTTTAAAGTTTTATTTTATTATTCAAAAAATCATCGTGAAGTATTTTTTATGCGCTAGCATATCAGCATGTTTTCAAGGATTTATATTTTTGCACAAAAGTTTTAGTGCTTTAAAACTTAGAATTTTATAAAATATTTCTTAATACTATATTATTTTATTATTAATTGCATATGCCATTAGTTTTAATAATGTAATTGTTGATATTTTTAAACATTGAATTTTGGTATAAACTTTTTTATGTAAACAACATTTTTAATTTGTAGAAATTAGGGAGTTTTAACTAAAAAAGTTTGTTTATTTAGATAAATATAAATTAGGTCTAATTTGAATAACAAATTTTTATTCTAATAATTTTTTTAATGTAAAATAAGTGTATAAATAAAAACAGTTTGCGTAATGTAAAATTGAGTAGTCAACATAAATTAAAAATAAATAAAACAAATTATAATTAATTTCCTCTCAAAAATTTATATTGTTGTAATTTAAATAGTGCTAATTAGAAGTAAATACTTACATATGAAGTGTGTAACGCATTTCCATCATGCTTACAAGAAATTTCACTTTGTACTTTGTGTTTATTTAACATGCATATTTATGAACAGAATAGATAAAATATTTGGTTTTTACTAGTAGAATATTTTTAAAGTGCTTAAAAAAATGTCTCTGAAAATAAAAAAAATAGATACACTTGTGCGCATTTATTTTACTACATACACACGATTTGGAAACAAAGAAACATTTGGAACAGATTCAGTTAGGTGATAGCAATTCAAAACAATTAAACTTTTATTTTTTCTTAATCATTTTAAACAATTTTAAAAAATATTTATTCTAAGAGGATATAATTACCCTTAGTAACAGAAGAATTGTTAAAGAATTTGATGATTATGAAAAAAGCCTTCCCTGGTTGGATTAAATTGATTAACTAACTGGTTGGCATTTTTTTTTATACATAAACATCAAAATTTGATTACTTTTTCTTAATTTCATTATCACAATCAGTTCGTGGTCCATCTATTCTTTTTTTGTTCCTTTTACAGATCTCAGAACATTTTACTTTTTCGAAAAAAAAATGAAAGTGCACCTTCTCAACATTAAAAGAATAATTAAAAAGACATTATCTACAGTATTGTTTTCTTAAGTTAATTAATTAGTTTCTTAAGAAGTAAAATAAATTGAAAAAAAATTATTATAAACTAGTGGAAATAAAATATCTGAAAAGGATCCCATGTGCTCGTTTAAGAAGAAAAAATATGTTTTCTTTCTCAATCTAGCCGTTTGAATTTTCTGTTTATTGCCAACAGGAAAGAAAAGAGCAAACATCATTTTTTCTCCTTACAAAATCACTTTATCAGTAAATAAACGAATTCACTATTAAATAAATAATAATTTCAAGACAAAAAAAACGAATAAATTTCGCGTAACACTTAATTTGTTAATACTTGTTAATTACAAAATGTTTATCAATTGTGCACCTTTGCAACAGTTGTTTTTAAAACGTTTATAAATATCACATTTTAATCATCGTTTAGAAATTGATCCAGAGGATTTGGTCCCATTCTTTTAGGTTTTGATGTGGATGTTTTCTCTGTGCTCGTTTCTGAAACAAATTTTTACAGTGAACATTAAAATAGTAATTTATTTTTTTAAATCAGAAAAGCTTGTATCGCTTGTATTGAACAGAAGTGTGTTTGTTTGGAAAAAATTTGTAATTGTAATCAATTAATTTACCTGGAGTAAATTGTTGTGCGTTTAAACAACTAAGCCATTCAGCCATATTTATTCGTCTATCATTGTTGACATCACAATATTTTGGGAATTTTTTTCCACATTGTCTTAAATGAGGATAGTACGCAACCATTGAACGGAAATTTTTCCATTCTTTTCTTTCTAACACCTGAAATTTATTCAACTTTTGTTAATTAACATTAACAGCAAATTACCAAAGTTTAGGGGTAATTTTCTAAAATTATAAATATCCTGGTATGTTTAAAAAAAACAAAGAAAACATAATTGGAAATTTTTCCAAGAAATATCTAAGGGATTATTTTGTGTTATGCAACATTGATGTTTACCTTATTTTTGTTTATATCCATCATCACAAAATGCCAGGTAGCAGTTCTTTCTTCTTTAGGAACTTGCCATTTGGCAAAAGTCTCATTAGAATCAGGATCTGCAGATTTCATTTTTCTGTGAAGTAGTTGCATGAGATCTCGAAGGAATATTTCTTTTTTTGGTTCCGGACATCCTATATTAGTGATAGTAATGAGATTAATGAATACCTTGAACACAAGATGATGTTTAAGTCTCTTATATTATGAAGAAATGTGAGGAAATTTACCACTCATTGGCCTGACGGGAATAGAAACTGGAGTGCAATTTGGCTCTCGAGTTTTTGATGATGTTCCAGGAATGGGCTTTCCAGTGTCTTGATAGACACACCAGCAGTATCCCGAATAACATTGCACCCGATGATATCTACCGTCGGGCGTACATTGAGGAATGTAGAATTTTTCTTCCGAAGTTGTTTTAGAGTCTTCTAATACTAATTTTCTATCGGATAAACAGTCGTTGGCTGAAAATTTCCGATATTTTAAGTTTTCATCAAAATTTATTACTTTGTAGAAAAATTTGGTCTCAATCTTTTGTCTTACCATCGATATCATCAGATGAATCGGGTGGATCGTCTCTAAAAGCTGGTCGGGAGTATGTTGAAGGATTGCCACGTAACACTGAAAAGAAAACATAAACAGTGGTATAATTGTAATAAACATGTAAATTAGGACTTCTATAAGGAGAAATTGAATTCGACACGCAAAGACCAAAAACTATGCATAATGTTAAATATAGGGCATAATTTAGTCGGGGGGGGAACGATTTATTTTTTCACTTTAATTAGACACACAGATGTTTTTGACACTCTAAGTAAAAGTATTTTTAAACACGTATACGTAAACATATTTATAGGTTTTTAACTGTGGCAAGTAGTTTTTATTGAAGTAAATGAACTGATAGAGTAGGCACTTGTAAAGAAATTAAGTTGTTAAATAGAATGCATAAGTAGATTCTCACAAGAAGTCTGTTATTCTGTTTGTCTGCCTTGTGCGTGGGTTGCAAGCAATCTTCAAGGAAGAGTAAAACACATACATGACGAATTTCAGACAAAAATTTACTTCAAGTTTTTATAGAATTCGCGAAAGCTCTTCATAAAACAATTATTCAATATTGCACGAAATGAAATTCAAAGAAATTTTCATGTTTTGCTTTGTTATCTTAATATTGAAATTATACTTCTAAAGACAATAAACGTTTAAGTAACTTTATAAATTTAAACTTTTAAATTTCTTTAACTTTTTAATTTTAATTAGACTAATTTTATACAAATTATAATTTAAATAATTGAATTCCTGGGAGAAATGTTAATTATTCCTGAAGAGAATTTAATTTTTACGAAGATTTTTACAAAAATGTTTAAAATTATTTAATTCGGTTTGGAAATTTTATGAAAAAGAAGGAATTAAAATTTTTGAGAATAGTGTCGCTTTTTATTAATTTTTTTTGTAAATAATTGACTTTCCGAAAAGTATTTTATTATTTATGAAAATAATTGGATTTTTACGAACTATTTTATTAAAATTTGTTAAAATACTTGATTTTCCAAGAAAAAAATAAATTAGTTTTAAAAATAATTGAATTCTTATGAAAAATTCTAAAGTTTTATCAATAATTGAATTCTTAAAAAAAATGTTAAAAAAACATTTTTAAATGATTGATTTTTTCGAGGAATTAAAATGAATTTTTTTAGCGTAATTACATTTTTTGAGCAATTTCTGTAATATTCAAGTACAAAATAATCGAAATCCTGCGATGAATTTTATTTTAAATGAAAATAATACTTGAAAATTTTATTTAAGAAAAAAATTGTCTACATAATTGAATTTTGTTTAAAAATTTTATAAATGCAGTGGATACTAAAAATCACTGAATTGAGTAAAGTTTTTAAAAATAATTGTAATTTAAGAAAGAATTCTATTTAAATTGTTGAGAATAATTGAATTTTGCAAAGAATTTTATTGAAATTCAGCAAAATAGTTAAATTTGCAGCAATAATTTTGTTATTTATCGACATAATTGAATTTTTGGGAAGAATTATTTATGTTTCTTTTTAAAAATATTATAAACGTTGTTTTAAATAATTTTTTTTTCGAATGCTAGTGGGAATTCTAAAAAACAATAAAAATAGTGACTTTTATTTACTGAAATCTAAAAAAAATACCCAAATAGTAGCATAAGTTTTAAATTTTGCCAAAATAATTTGTGGTCCATTCAGGAACAATAAATTTTTTTAATGTGGTAGACTATGATGATTTGCATTCAAATTTAATTTCCGAGTATTCCTAAGCATGTTTAATGAAAATATTATTTGAACTCACGAGTAAAATCATTGGCAAGACAGGCTCCCCATTCTTGTCGGGATAATTTCGAATCTCTGTTGATATCGCAATTCCGAGCAAAGGAGCGTGCACATTTTTTTGGACGTACTGCCTTCTTAGCAAGTCTCCGTAACTCTTTGTATTCCCCTTTGTCCAGGAAGCCATCATTATTTTGATCCAGAGTAACAAACTTCCAAGACAGAACTCTCTCAATATTTTTGTCTCCTAGAAAAAAATATATATTTGACATTTTTTAAGTAATATTGACAATTATTCAATTTAGGTTCAATTATTTTTTAGATGAATAAAATAATGCTTCTTGCTGAACGGTGAATTTGAATGATTAAAAAGTGAATAAGTTATAAAATAATTCACCTTCTATGGTAATGTTGATTCGACGATATTCAATTTTGAAGTTTTCGATAAGATTACTGTTGAACTTTGACTTCTCACTTCGGTCGCAGGAATTACGATGCCTGCCACCATATTGTTTGCGATTTTTCCTCGTTGGAGGACGTCTACTTTGCACACTCCTGGTGGACGCTATGTAATTGTTGGTAAACGTTGGACATCGTGGTTTACGATTTTTGACTGAAGTGTCGCGTAACGGTCGACCTTGAGGTGTAACACACCAGCAGTAACCTGTTTTAGTGTGACATTGCACAGGTGCATAAGAGCCGTCGTTTCGACAAATCGGACGTGCACCTGGGCTTCGAGCTTCTGCTCTTGCTGCATGACATTCTTCAAAGAAATTCAACATTTTAAATGCCATATAAATGTTTCGAAAGTAGAACAAAATTTGGCGAAAGCATGTGAAAATTTTTATTGAACCAAATGCATTGTAATTTTGAAAATTTATTATTATTATTTATACCTGGACAGGAGCCAGTGTGTTTTATAAAAACAGATGCCCCTTGGCATTGTCTGGAAATGACTTCACATCGATTAGGATACGATATTCCATCGCTTCCGCAAACAGCTACATTTGTTCCCACACTGCTGTTCGTACACTCTTGCATTTTCTTTTCGCAGTCTTCCTGCAAATCAAAGAACATTAAAAATGTAACTGCACTGTGTCTAAAATGAGAATAAGAATCAATAATTAAATTTTTTCATCATTAGAATTACTTTAGAAGTGATTCAAACTTCTACACAAGAAGTAATCGTAAGGTTACTGTTAGAGAAGAATAAATCTTCAAGTATGTCAAGAGGCACATTTTGAAGTCAAAATGTCTTTGTGTACCTAATTATAAAATTGCGCTTTATTTATAGGTTTTTAATTTAAAGATTTGTCGGTTGAAATGCTTTAAAAATTGGGTTAAAAAATAATTGTTTCAATTGCTTGACACCAAGGCATAGGCCTTATTCTTGTTAAAGTAAATTAACTTGTGTCAAATGCCATCACAAACATAACAATCTTCATTATGACGTGCTGAAAACAACAATATTGATTTACATTTCTGCTTCAACTCGCTTGCAATCACTTTTAAGAAAATTGTATGTTAACGTTTTGCGGTGTTCTTCTTTAGTAGTTAGTAGCCCTTCTTTTACTTTTTTCTTATTCCCTCTAGGTCACGTTTGTTCCAAAAACATTTTTAGTTTCATGTTTGCTAATGATGTTCCAAAACATTTCAAGAACATGGATTTAATAATGTTCAAATAATGTTCCAAAACATTTCAAATGGATCTTCAAATAAAGTTAATGTTAATTAACAACCATATTTGTATCATTTTGTATTTATTAGTTCCTTAGCGAACCTTTAGCACTACGAACTTGATCTTCAGAAAAATTTAATTAATATAGTGCGGTAATGAATAAATTCCAAACAACCAATAAATTACCAATAAATACCACAGCTACGTACCATTCTAAAAAAAGTTATTATTATATACAAAAACAAAAGATTTAAATTATGTTTCCAAAATAATAAAACTAATACTTCCAATTTCAGTATACAACGATCTGCGTGCAAGAAAATAAAATAACCAAAATAGGAGACCTGAAATTTGTTGAATTCGATAATACGGCATAAAACCTGTCACTCAGGTTTTGCTTAAATACTTAAATATATTCTAAACTATTCACTCCGAATGTACAACTATTTAATCTCCAATAGCATATATTAGACCTGTTGAAAAAATCTTTTTGATGGGTCAAAAATAGCTTCGATTTTTATGGTGGCTTTTCTATTTTTAATATGTTATTAGATTTCATCCTTTTCGAAATGCTTTTTTTTGATCGTGGAATCGAAAAGAAGAAACCTAAGAACTAAAATAATTGAAGAAGCCAATCATTTAAGTTTCACGCATTTTTTCTTAGAATTCGATACAAAACATTTTTAAACATTTTAACGTTTCTAAATGCAGTAAATTTTTATTTTCATCTCGTCAATATTAGTTTAAAATCGCATTTTATGTGCGATTTATTTTTTTCAAAATTGAATTCCACAATTTTACGTATATTGTAAGTGAACGATCGTCACTGACAAGCACAGATTACATACATACATTTTATGAAACTGTCTTACTCTTATTATCCATAAAATTTTATATCATAATTCTAGAAATGATTTATAAACATTAAATTTTATGGCATCGTAATCCATATACAAATGCAGTGACAATCACTGCATTTACACATTTAAATGTGATTTTAACATTTTCTAATAATCAAAAAGAACTTCTTTTTGACCCTCATGTGCCCACTGGGATATTTTTTCGCTATTTTGGCACAAAATTAAACTGTACAATGTTCCTTACATTACTGCACGAAAACGTTTTCTTGAAATGACTTATGCTAATATATTGCTACAATATATGAATAATTTGAAGAAATCAATCTCAACAATTCTTAATTTATTCAAATTCATTAGATATTCCTCGTATATTATATCAGAGATAACAAGTTGAAATTAATGGTAATGAAACATTGCACAAGATAATTATAATTCACAATTTTTAATATATATATATATGTTTTACATCCAAATGTATTTTTAAATTTTTACCCGTCTGTCTTTCAAATAGTCTAATAAAAGGTATGAGTGTCAGTATAGAAATGTATTTAATACGTTTAAAATTGAAGTATAAATATTTTTGTCGAATATTAGTAATAAATCTGAAAAAGAAACCGATTTACTTCTCTATTTTTTTTATCAGAATAGAAAACAACATAAGCATGAAACACGCTAAGGCGCCAACTCTGACACCTTGAGCATATTTAATGACTTATTTACATTCGCACACTGAACTTTTCGTCATTACGGATTCTTATAGCTCACAAATCTAGTAATACACGTCGAGCAGATAAATTTCATTTGTTTTTTTTTCATCTCATTTTATAAAAAAAAAGAAGTGAGAAAAACTGTAATTCAGACTACTTTATTGTCGATTTGTGTAGAGATGGAGTGGAATAAAAAAAGCCATTTGGATTTTACGCTAAAGCTTATTCTGCTATTTTATTAGTCATTATGAATATAAGATTCATCTTGTAATATGCAATAGCAATTTGATACTTTTTAACGCTACTGAGTAAGTACTTAATGCCGTAGTTTTTAATTTTTTTTCAACTTCCTTGCGCTAAAGATTTTGATAAACGTTTCAAACATATTACGATTACATAGAATGTAAAAGTGAATGTTTGCAGAATAGGAAAAAATAAAATTGTACTTGTCACGAGCGTGTTAATATATATTTTTTATTCTGGTTTTGAGATTATTTGTTGCTCATATATTGATAGTCTTCGTGAGGTGAGGTGAAAAAACCGCAAGCACCTTTTTTTGATTTATTTTAAATTAATAAATTGATCGATATTTATATTTATTTACTTGAAATAAATTAATATCTATATTATTAATCTTCTCTTCTATAGCAAATAAATGCCTTTTATTTATATTAGAAAAAGAGAAAATAGAAGCTTGAAAAATTGCTGGAATATATTGCCTGCATATAATTTTCATTGAACTTTCGTAATAAATATTTTTTCAACCCATAACATACAGACATCGAAAAAATGTTTCCTTTCATAAAATTCTTATTTAAATAAATTAAATCTTTTTTTCTAATAGTATATCACCAAACAGGACAATAAAATTACTTTCGCACTTTGATCCAGCATACTGAATGAGAATTACAATTGTTGTGTGACGTGTACTATGATTGGAAACGTGAATGTAGCTATACTAGACAAAAGCATTTAATCATATACATTAACTTTAATGGAATTTTACAATATTTCTTATCAAATTATTATGTTAGGATGGCTAATTTTAAAGCGATGAAACTATTAATAAAATCGCTGAAACGTTTGTTTTCATTTCACGAACAATTTGCATTTCTCTTAAAAATTGAAACTTTATGAATACTAAAAATTACATTTTTGTCACATACAAGTAACTGCCTGTATGCTGTCCTTCCGGTTTGCCCACCTTTCTGAAAATTTTGTCCTTTCTATCACAATCTTATTAGTTCGTGACTAATGTAATACATAAAATTTACAAGATGTAATATTATAGTAAAAATGCCACGAAAAAATATTTGAAATTCAATTATTTTCAATATCTATAATATTTTCATCGAATTTCGCAAAACAATTCAATTATTAAAAAGAAATTGTTAAAATTCCTCCAAAATTCAATTATTTTTATAAAATACAATCTTCTTAGAAATTATTATTATTTAAAATAGGATTTTCAAAGAAATTAAGTCAAAATCAATTATTTAACAAAATGTTTAAACAATTCTTCACAATAATTCAATTACTTTCACTAATAATATTTTTTACAAAAATTGAATTTTTAAGAAAATTTTTTTAATAAAATTCTGAGCAAGAATTCAATTACTTTCATAATTAATAGAACTCATTGAGGAATTTCAATTATTTTTAATATTATTCTAAATTATTTAGTCGAAAAATTCAATTATTTTCACAAATAGTTTTTCACGAGAAATTTAATTTTTAAAAATAAAATAATTTTTATATAGCATTTATTATATTTCGAAAAAATTAATAATTTAAAATAATGTTTTTAAAATTTTTATATGAATTGAATTATTTTCAAAAAAACATAATTTTTCATAGAAATTAAACTTTTTTTTAATCATTTCAATAAAATTTTTCTCAATAATTCAATTATTTTCCTAAGTATATAGAATAAAATTCTTCTCATGAGTTCAATTCATTTCGGAATATTTTAATAAAATTCTTAACAAGTATTCAATTATTTTCATAAATAATAAAATGTATCGCAGGATTTCAATTATTTTCTACTTCAATTTTACAGAAATTGCTCAAAAATTGTATTTAATCAATAATTGAATTTCAATTCCTCGAAAAAATAAATAATTAAAAAAAATTTGATTTTGGATTTTTAAATGAATTGAATTTTGGAAAATTATGGATGAATTCAATTATTTACAAAAATATTATAATGTTTTGGAGGAATTCAATTATTTTGAAATATTTTAATAAAATTGTTGAAAAGAAATAAATTATTAGAAAGACAGACATTTAATTATTTTCAACAATTTTAATCGAATTTTTTGTAACATTGAATTATGTTTTGTAAAACTATTCTGCATCAATTCTGTGTTTTTAAGTATTTACTATTTTCATAAAATTTCCAAACAGAATTGAATAATTTACAAAATTATTGTAAAAATCTTTGTAAAAGTTCAATTATTTTTATGAATAATAAAAACTTCGTAGGAATTCAATTATTTAAATTAAAATTAATTAATTATCATAAAATTAGTTGAAAGAAATGGATTATTTACACATTTTTTGCAAGAATTGAATTATTTTATAAATTATATATTTAAATTCTTTCACGAATATAATAAAAATCGTTGCTAGAATTTAATTTATTAGCAATAGGATAGGAATAAATATTTTTGATGAAAATTAGAAAAAAGTGAGAAAAATAAAATATAGAATGTAATTTTTGTCAGTTTTGTAAAATACGATCCCTAATTGAGTCCTGAATTAAGAAATTTTTATTTTTAAAAACATCAAAGTTATGTGGTGCCAGCTTAGCAGACAGTTTAACAATTAATCAATGGATCAAAATGATCAAATCAAAATCTAAATTAATTAAAACGACTAAATAGCGATTAGAATTAATTTTCTGCGTGATATTAATGACTTTTTTCCTCTTTACGGAATAGTCTCGGTCAGTGATTTTCAATGATACATCGTGTGTGTGCAACTATGCGTTACAGACGCCATATGAAAAGATGCTATCGATCTCCTGCACTGATGTAATAATATCGTACAAGATAAAGGTTCATTTATACCACAGAGAAACCTCGAGTCTGGACAAGTTGAGGTTATTACGAGTGATTTGCATGCTGTTGCACATTCGCGATGCTACTAATGTATTGCATACTTAGAAACGACAATTGATCGAGTCAAGTCACGAAACGATGCCTTTGACGCGAATTGACCCATAGGATCGAGGCTATCATCAAGAATTATTCCTAGTGCACATGTACGCGCGCATTCTTTCGAGGATTCCAACTTGAAATCATCAAGGAAGACAAACTTTTTTTTTATCGAGCTTAAACTTGAGACATTTATATTCCTATTAGATAGTAATTGTTGGTAACAAAATTTTCCATTCGGCGCAAAGTATTTATACTGGCGAATGAAGAAATTCTTTGGGGTACCCTCCAAGCATCGACGTGCTATTGTATTTTTAAGAAACAGGGGTTGAAAATATATCTTCTATTCTTGTTAGGATAACAAAGTGAGACAAAAAAATTAATCCAAAGTGGATTCTCTTTTTTTGTCTCAATTTGATATCCTCAGAAAAACTGTTCTAAAGCTTCCAAAACAATCTACTTTGTTAACCGTACGTTCTTTATAGTTTTTTTTTTAAATTAAAGTAAAAGTGAATGCACTAAATCTTTATTCATGAAAAAATATAATTGTGTAATTTCAACTTTGAAGGGAAGTGCTTTTAAAAATATTCCGAAAGGAAGTGGTCCATATGTTTTTCGCATAAGTGGACAAATATAACATTGTACATACCCTCTGCATCTAAATGATGATGATAAACGTTAATTTGCTCAATTGTATATAATTGACTCGAAGGAAGCTTTAGAAGAAAGGCTAAATAATGATTATAATAAGAAATGTTTGACAGAATCATTGTATGCTATTTCAGAAATTTAATCCGTTTGCACAAATTATTAAAAATTATGAGAATAGAAATTTAACAAGCATGGTGAATTCAATTATTAAATAACTCGTTTAGGAAATATTCAAATGTGAATATGATTTTTTAGAAAGAAAATCGTTTTTTGGGTATTTACCCCCACTCGCAGAAACATTTATTTATTCAATTATTTACTTTTGTATTTAAATCATTGAATTTTCGTTGAGTTTTCTAATAAGAATTGATTTAAAAATTAATTTTTAAATTAATTTCAGCTCAAATTTATTAGAGTCGATGAAGAAGAATTGCTCCTTATTTTCATGTTCGAAACTTTCTTATTCGTTAAATTTTATTTGCAGCAATGAACTGTCAGTATAAAAGTAATTTCTCGGAAAAGTTATTTAATTTTTTTTTGCAAGTACTTTTACAGTTTAGTCTTTTACTTATCTATCTGTACAATGTTCTAAAACGTAGTAGCTCATTTGTAATCTTCTTTCTACTGGGTAATTAACATCCATATTCATTAACGCAAAATAACATCTAACTTTGCAAAATAAAACACAACTTATATTTTCACAAATATAAATTAATATTTAGTTACAATTTGAATCATATTTAAAAAAATGAGAGGGTTTATGGAAGACTGAATTGTAACCTTAGACAACGATTTTGAGCAAAGCACCAGGTAATTCCCGTAATTTATTACTTCCAAGTTTTCATATATATTTATAAAACGAGGTCACATTGATCGAAAGTTTTGCAAATTTAAAAAAATAAAGTAAATATTAGAAATCATAATAATAGCGCAAAAATCAATTTTATCTTGTGAAAGTGTATTGCCTGACGGACAAATCACTATTATAGAAATATAAAATGTTAAATTGTAATTGCACGGTATTTTATCTGAATAGCGAAGATATCTTTAGGGCAAAATCGAATGGGTCGAAACTGATGGGAGTAGGTACTTAACTGACTCTTTAATATAAACTGAAATAGATCTAAGATATAATTTATATAAATAAATTATAGCACATTGTTAGTCTATAAAAGAACAACTTTTCCTTCAATTGTTTTTACCAATTTTTTCCCAGTGAAAATATTTACCTTGCAAAACAAATTTAAAAATTTATTTTTTACCGATGAAACTGTTAGTACTGTAAAGCAGATGTGTAAGAGAGATTAATTTATTTATTCGATTTCAGAACATGGTGCATAAATTATAGTTATTATTATTACAACACTGAGGCTTTAAAAAAATTTATATTTTTCAAAAAGTAGATTGTAAATTAAAAATGTCAATATTAAATAGTATTTGTCATTTTCTAATTTTATGAACATCACTAAATTGCAAGAATGCCTCAGACGAAAGCGAAGCTAATATGTTTCTATCTCAACCAATATTTATGGTAATTTTCACATCTACTAAAATTTATTTTGTGTTCTTTAACCCTACTATAGTGTTTAAGACTCTTTCGGTTTGTCCAAAATAAGTGGCATCACATTTGCATTTTAATTTTAAAATTACTTTCTTCCTTTCAAAAATTGTTTAGGCACGCAATAAAAACATTTATTTGCATCAAGTAAGATTTATTTCGTCCAATAGAATATTATTATATCTATGAAATTTGTATCGAATAACTGAAATTCATTTTTAAACTCGTTTTTAAATCAATTCTTATTAGAAAATTCTACGAGAATTCAATAAAATTCAATAAAAATAATTAAAATTAATAAATTTATTTTAGAACCGTTTTTTAATAATATTGCTAGTAGTATTCAGAGGCCTTTCACGGTTAAAGATGTTCGTTTATTATAAAATATTGTATAAATTGCTACAAGTTTCGACTTTATTAAGTCCTCATCAGGCAATTCGCAATTTCTCAATGATAATTAAAAATAAAATTTAAATCTTAAAATGAACATAAGCAAATCAAAAAACAAATCTTGTGTTTGATCACATTAATAATCATATAATAAAAGATTAAAAGCCAAATTTTTTTTGAAAAACATGATGGTAAAAAAGTTCATGGTAAGTTCATCAAATTGACTAGAAAAATAAAATGTACAAACAAATGAAATATTATTGTTACCTTGATAGCTTCCAGAGTTTGCAATTCATAATAGTAACGCACTTTATATTTATTGCTGTTTTTAATGCCGTTCACTGTATACCCGTTACCCCAGTCAACGTTTAAAGAATATTATTCACTTTTGTACATAATATTTCAAACTAATAATTTTTTAGTCAGGTATACTGTTATTATTAAGTACTTCAACCATTTAGTTATACTAATTTAGCTCATTATTTATACATAAATAGTTAAATATACAACGCGGTATTTCAATATGTATTACAACGATCATTTCACACAATTATCGTCTACATAAGAATTTATTTTCTACGTCTTGCTTAATTTTGACAAAACTACATAAAAATTTATTTTCTACACTCCGATTATTGCGTAAAAGCAATCATTCCACTCAATGTCAATAATAATGAACTGTTTAAAATTAATTTACATATTATTATATGTACGAGAATTTGAAAAAAAATGGACGCGGTAATTGCGACATTGGCGGAAAAATAAAATATGGAGGTAAATGCCTATTATTGAAAATCGTAAGACGTAAATTGTAAACTTTACACGAGATAGAAAAGAACGAAAGATCCTTTTCCCCATTAGTGTAAATATTATGATTTATACGTCTTACGATTTTCAGTGTCCGTTGGCTTTATTCCAATGAACAAAAAATAATTCCTCTTCTTTCCATGCCGGGCGGTAAAAAGATTCATGTTCTTTGATTCTTAATTATCGTTTTTTGCAGTTATTAATTAATATATTTAATTTTTATTAACACAGGTAAGTGCAGTTCCTCTTTTCGAGTTGCAAAAACTAAAACTTTTGACAAAATTGTTGGTTAGAAAAATGTGATGATAACCAAGAAGCAAGAACCATAAAAAAGAAAGAGATGATTTAATTTTTTATGTGTGTTAGATTTAAAAAGTGGGTGGCGCCCCCAATTTGAAGTAAAATTTTAACGGATTTTAACATCCTTTGTTAAGGGTATTTCTACAACAACAATTTTTTCATAGACACGAAGTGACGAACAAACTGTCAAAACAATGCGTTCAAAATGCCACTGAATAGAAAGAAAATGTACTACATTTTCATACATTAGTACTAAATTACAATTTATAATTTGTGTTTTATTTTAATACCGAAATCAGATCTAACTTATCACGGTTTTTACTGTGTGGATCTAATTTATAGTATACTTTTTTACAGTGTGAAAATTGTTTCAAAAGTGCACTTTGTTTGCGTGCCGACAGCCCTAAGCACAATGAAATCTGAAACCTTAAATCGTAAATTTTAAGAATACGAAAGAGAAGGACAGACATCCTTCTCTCTCTCATTCTTAAAATTTACGATTTCATTGTGCATAGGGCTGATGGGAAAAAAGTTGTAGAATCTCCATAAAACAAAGTGTCGTGGTTGTATTTTTATCGCGTATTTATAATTTTTTATCTCTTAAAGTATATATAGTAAATTGGCAGCACCATATTTTGTATTTTAATAGTAATGAGCATGCTTTATTGTGTGTAAAACCCAATCGCGTAAATAAGTTACATTCACTCAGGAATTAAGTGTGTAATACTCATTAATATAAAAAGTTAAATTCTGTTTCGTAATTCAGGTAAAAAATAAAGTTATCGGGTATACTAAAAATTACTTTATCCGACAGCGAAACAAGGTTTGTATGTTTGTTGCGAGTTTTCTTTTGTTTTCTCAATATAGAAATAAAAGTTCAGTGCAAAATTAGGTGTCTTTACACCTTACATCTTAAAATAAGATTCAAATTGAAATAAAAGAATTAACAACTTCTTAATTATTATATTATTAAAAAAAGAATGTTTACGTCCTAACCTAAATTTTTTGTTTAAAAAAAAAATGCTGAAAATGTGTACAAAAGGTACTTTTAAGATCTTTCAAGATATTTCAAGTATATAACTAAAAAGTGAATACCACAAAACTTCTTAGAAATGACTACCAAAACATCTTAAATTAAGATACTTCTTCTTGCATTGTGTTAACAAATTGTCATTAAATAATTAAGTATATGCGATGTTTATTATCAATAAATCAAGAAAACGATTTTTAAATTATTAGAGTAAATGACAAAAATTTAAAAAAAACAAATTCAAATAAAATGATACCGAAGAAGATAGGTGCGAGTTTTGATAAATAATTTAAAGCATACACGTTGACAAATAAGTTGTCCGTTCGAAAATTTCAGATAACAACAAAGTTAGTGATATTTTTTTAAAGTGAATTTCTCTTTCTACACTGGATTTCACTCATTCGCATGAGTAAAAAATAAGGTGACAAAAATTGTCTTCGAATTTAGAGAGTGAACTGAAAAAATGTTCTGCTTGGAATTACCGTAGAAATCTTGTCTTTAACCAGAATTTCGTGTTAAATTTTTTTTTTTTTGTCTAAAATCGAAGACTTGAAGAATGAGGAAAATTTATCTCGTTTTCCGTGAAATGAAGAAAAGGAATAAAAATTGATTAATTAAAATATAAAGTGCCAATGAAAAAAATCGTACCTTGACGGTAGTGATATCGCCGGAAATAGTGCGAAGACGATGAAGGAAGATCAGAAGGATTGCGGTGCGTAGAAGGATCATCGTGTAAATCCCAAGGAGATCTTTGCTCGTAACGCACCAGGATGTAATCCTATCAGACGCAAAGTGCACCCCAATGTTTAATCAATCAACACTCGAGACTTATTTTTTTTCGATCTTGCATTCGCTCACACTTGCATTGAAAGTAAGAACCGACGCGTCGCGTGAGACATTTTTCTCAAGCCCGCCAAAAAAAAATTTGATTTTTGATAAATTTTCCTTGCTCTCATATGGCGAATAAAAAAGACCCTGAGAGCGAAAAAGACGGCATTAATTATCAGGACTGTGGTCCCTTTCGGTTGGGGCAATTGAGGACCACCGGGACCATGAGCAGTGCCGCAAAGACGAGAACGACTTTGACGGGGTACTCCTGTTGAATCCTGGTGGTCATAGAACGTGTCCAGCCGTGGCAACTGCTGCTGGGTAACTGGCACTTGCTGCTGAGAAAACAGCCCGTCTCAGATATATTCTATACACTCCTCACTTTGAGAGATGAAATATATATGTAAGTGTAAGAGTACGTGTGTACATCTGTTGAGTGTTCCTCTCCTTCTTAGCTCCGGGAGAGACCGTTCTCTCCTGCAACATTCGCCGCTGGACCAGGCAGCCTCCCTCTCTCCATCGCCGACTCTCCAGTGTATGAAGAAAAGAAAAAGAGAGAGTGTCTCTCTTCGTGCTTGCTGTCTCTTTAGTCTTTTCTGCTCTCGCCTCGCCTCTCCTCTCCTCTCTTTCACCTTGATCTTCTACCTATTAATGACGATACAGATCGCAAAAACATCAAGGTTAGGCCCTTTCGGAAGGAAGACCATAACAAATCTCCTTGGAGACGCAGGTGTGAAAATGGATCGACTACAGCCGCGTTTGTGTTGATGTTTTCTTTTGTCCTGCCTCTCCTCCCTATTTTGCCACTCTCAAGTGTTATGGTTACAGATTTTCGGTGTGGCAGAAGATACTTTTCAAGATCCTCTATTTCTATATGGATGAAAAAAAAATTTTTCTTCAATTCATATCCCAGTCATTTTATTTTCTTTATTAACTGAAAATCCTGAAAATTTATTACATACTGGAAAAAATTGTTTATTATTAAAGAGAATTTTATGATTTCTAAATACGAATTATATGCTCTTAAATAATAACAATTATTCTACAACTATGCTCTTCAAATGGTTTTTTTATGCTTTGCTTAGAAAATTTATTCGTATTTCTAAAAAATGTACTTAATTTATTTTAAAAATAAATTTAGTAAGAAATTTTTTTACACTATTGCAATATCTCTTACGGTAGTTTTCCGGTTGCAATATTCATGAAAAAATTAATTTTCGATAGATTTTCTTCAAATTTTGAGAAAACGTTTTTTCGAGTTCCCTTTAAAAATGGTAAAAATTTCAAAAACCATTTGTCATGTCAAAATTTGATAAAACAACAATTTTTTTCACGATTGTTATTCTTTTTATTAATTGTAAAAAATAAATTAATAGATAATACATTTTTTAATTAAAAATAAACTAAATGTAAATTAATTTGAATTTAATGTTTCATTTTTCTTACTGAATTCAAAAACAAATTTATATTTTTAAAAAATCTAATATTTTTTATATTAATAGAAATCTTTTCTCAAATTTCAAAATTTTATTATTATTGATTTATAATATTTAACAATTTTGTTCACACTACTTCAATTAATTAATATTACGGCAAAGTTATTCTGTTATGGAAACAAAGAAATTTTTTACGATTTTTTCCCAAAAAAAAATACAAAAATTTATTTATTTGAATTTCTACCTAACATAAAAATAATGTTATAAGTTCTTATTTAAAAGCAAATATTTCCTACTTTCATAATGCCAAAATAGTAAATTAATTTTTTTTTACATTACTTAAAAGTTAGAGAAAAACCATAATTTTCTTTCTTTGATAACTTTTCTCTGAACTCAATAAATTTCAATCTTATAAGCTATACTGAAAATAGGTCTATAGTTCTGAAAATCCGAAATTTGGAAAATTTGTAACTAAAAAATTTGGGCAATTATACAAAACAAAATATGTATTTAATATCTTTCTGTAAAGAAAGAGAAAAAAATACATTTGACCGATTTTCAAAAGTCATTGGAAAACTTCACGTGGAATTACCCATATGTAAAATCGTTTAATTTCATATTTACGCACACTATAGAAAATTAGAAATAAATTTGTGTTAAAAAACGCGTTTTTCATTCTTAAAAAACATTAGAAGCATTAATTTTTTAATTAAACAAAAATTACTTAAAGTGTGAATTCAGAAACTTTTGCTAAATAATGATGTGGGTGGGGCAATCCATAAGAACAGGTCGGAATTTTTTCCGCACATCCGGAATTTAAAAAAAAATTATTAAATTTGATCAATTAACCAAATTATTAATATTTTCAAGTAAACTTTAAGTTAATTTAATTATCCTTTTTTTTGGTTATTAACTTACACATCTTTCATTTTGAATAGTAATTTAAATTTATTATTGAATTTAATTATCACAAATTCTTAGTTACAAAATTAAATCTACTTTTGTCATTTTATACATGGATAGGTATATATGTAACTGTTAACATTTAGCTTTTTCCTTAATTTAATTTTCTCGAAAAAAATATATATATATTCTTTTGTCGTAAGGTTCAGCGATTTTCAACCTTACGGCAAATGTAATTTACTAGGTTTTTATTTTGAACAGCAAAAAAAATTATATTATTTTCCAAAAAATTAAATTTTATAAACCTTACAACTTTCTGTACAATAAATAGTCAGACTTAAATAAAAAAAAATCGTTGTATCTAAAATTGTATATTAAACAATTTATAAAATGGAAGAGAAGCAAAAAAAAGTTTTAAAAAATTCAACATTCAATTCTAGGATTCGTGAAAACTTTATAGGTACTTGAGAAAAGAATTTTTTCGAATTGAAAATTGTTTAAAAATTCAAAAACTTTATAAATAATTTAAATAATAGTTTTATAATAAAACATCTTGATCATAAGTATTCTGTTGAAAAAATACAAATATTTCAAGTGCAAATTTCAACAAGTGTAATATTTATAATAATAATAATTATTATTATAATAATATAATTCAATAATAATATTAATAATAATAATAATAATAATAATAATAATAGCATTACGAGTAGCACACAGCGCAGAGAGATACAAAATTGTTTAACATACATTGTAAATATCTAATGTTTATATACAAAAGTAAAGAACTATTTTCGAAACCTTGAAATCGAGATTTCTTTTACTGGAAGATATTAAGTTGTAACTTCTATATTTTATAAATTAATTGACAATAAACTAACTTACATATATAAATAATTTGAAATGCTTAGCATTAAAGATCTTACAAAAATTGATATTTTGAATCCGCATCGAGAAAGAAAATAATTAACAAATTTGAATTTGAATACGCTAAAAAACACGATCTTGATAACCACTTTCAGCAACACTTGTGCTGGGTTTCGATGGTCCACCAGTTACAGGATGATGAGGATGTCTCAAATGTCCTTGTCTTCTGGGCGGGGCCAAATATTCGAACATACTTTGCGTATGTTGAGCCAACATTTTACTCAGATCACAGGGCATTGGATCGGTCCAGAAGAAGTCGTGATTTAAGGCAGTGTCAGAGTCATATCTCTTACTAGGATCTAATATTAACAATTTGTCGAGCAAATCACATGCGAATGCATCCTTCACATAGGGTTTTAGTCTTTCTTTTACCTGAAATAATTTGATTTTTACACAAATTAGATAAAAAGTAAATTATTTTAATTAAAATAATAAAATGAATTAATGTTACATTTTGCTACTAGGGGTAAATTTAGGCATTAGTTACTAATAATCAAAGTGACTTACTTTTCTTTTCTGTCCTTTGATCAAATCCATTTTATTGAATAATTCAAGAGCTTCCACGCCGGGCCAAACATCAGGAACGATCGAGCCACATAATTGAGATATTAAAGTCAGTTGTTGTTGTTCCGTGTTACCCTGCATAATTGGTGATCTGCAAAAAAAATTTAAAAACTATTGACTATTCTAAAGGGTAAGCTTCTTTTTAAATAATTGAATTTTAAAGAATCCTTCTCAGAAAATATTAAAAACAATTTAGAAACCAATTTTAGTTAAAATTTCTATAGAAAATATTTAAACTGAAATATAGAAAAAAATTTCCAAACTTCGTTTTTAGTTTCCTTACGTAATAAAAAATATTTTAAGCAAGAATACCTAGTCCACATTTCAGCCATTATACAACCAGCACCCCATAAATCAACAGGCGGTCCATAGTTTCGATCGCCCAATAACAATTCTGGCGGTCTGTACCACAATGTAACAACTCGATTCGTGTAACGATTCGCTTGGCCATTTTTATTTGCACTAAATGCTCGTGCAAGTCCAAAATCGGCGAGTTTCAGAACACCATTCTTCGTTATTAATACATTAGCAGCCTTCATATCTCGATGTAAAATCTAAAACAATATTTTCCTTTTCATTCTTCAAAAATATAAAATAGCAGACTTTGCATTTGCTAATTAATTCAAAAAATTAGCTTCAAGATTTACATTCTTCTTTCAAAAAATCAAATTTTTATTTAAAGGAAATATATTTTAGTTAAAAAAATAACTTTTTAAAAATAAATTAATAAGTGATTTATTAATCACATACATACTTTGTTACTGTGTATATAATATAGTCCATTTAAAAGTTGTTGCATAACTTTTTTAATTTCTCCCAAACTAAATTTGACGTTGACATTGGAAAGTAAACCAGCGAGATCGTGCTCGCAAAAATCGAAAACCAAATAAAATGTTGAGCGATAGCGATTGAATTGTGTCGCTGTAAAAATTCAAAACGAAAAAAACTATCAGTGAATATTTTTGCTTAATTGTTGAAATATTAAAATCAATTTTAACTATATGGAACTTTACCTTTTGTTCTACAGATTTCTATTAAATTGACTACATTTTCGTGTTTGAGTAGTTGCAGTATTCTGATCTCTCTCAATGCAGTAATAGGGAACTGTAAAAAAGAGAAAATTATATAAATTATAATTAATTCTTCTAATTTCTACAAGCATAACTAAATTTTTTTCTAATTATTTTCAAATTTAATTTAATTTTAATTTTTAATTATTAAAATAATAGACCTGAATTTACCTAAAACTTCAGTAGTTGTAATTTATTTTGCAGTTTTAAATAATGAATTTTTACAAAAAAAAGTTTCGTTACAAGTTTTTTAATTATAATTTTGTTAGCATTGTAGCAAAATGATTCACATGCAAATTTACGATTTTTAAATTTATTCTTAATTCATAATTTCTCTTTTTCCAACTTTGGATTTTTAGGTTATGTAACTGTTAATAAAAGAATAATCTACCTAAAAAATCTGTTAAGAACGATTTAAATAATTGAACATAATATTTAATGATAATTCCTAATATAAAACTTATATTGAATAGCAATTTAATAATAAAAGTTTCGAAGTTTTGCATAGACTACATTTATCTAATTACATACATTTGTCCCTTAATCATCTTTCTGACTCAAGGTTCGAAATTTTTTTCACAAAAAAAAATTTCTCTAAAATGCAGAAGAATAGAAAACATGCAAATTGAATTTTGTGTACTTACGCCTTCTTTCTCGTTCTCCATCAACACTTTCTTCATAGCCACAAACTTTTTATTTGTTTTCTTATCCTTTGCTTTGAATACCTCGCTGAAATATAGAAAACGAACAAACTAACAAAAGTACTTGATGATTAATTAGTTTCCTAGCCAAATTTCAATAGAGAGGATTTAAAAATACAAAAAAATAATGAAAAATAACCCGAAATAGAGCAGTTAAAACATGAAATTCAATATAACCTCAAAGTATCTGGTTGATATAGTTTTTAAATTCAAATATTTTTTATTTATTCATGACAAACTTACCCAAATGTACCTTGGCCAATTTTGGCCACTTTTTCATATTTACTGGACTCTTCACAGAATGGAAAACTAAATTCTTCCACATATTTTTCTCTTTCCTTTTGATTCATAGTCTTTTAGTCGAACGACTAGTCACAGTTTGAAGACAATTAAATTTACACTTCTTGTAGTTACACTTTTAATTACAGTTTTCATAGCAAGCAAGAACACATATTTGGTTTTAATTATTTTCTAAATTATCATTGCACTTATTTATTTTAATTTCACAGAAATTCTTCTCCAAGATTTTTTTTGGCAGAGCAAAAAGCAAGCAGGAAGTAGAAATGGTCAACAATACATTAAGGTGAGTTCAGAATGCTACTATTTAGGCGAGCATTCCATGGGTGGGTCGTCAACAGCGATAAAAAAGTAAAAATTATGCCAATCTACAATTTTAAAACTAGTCTATCTCTCTCACTCTCGGTAGTTACCATGGCAACCTGCATGCGAAGCTGTGACGTACCCTTAATTATAGTAATACACAATAGTAAGAAATAAACTTTGTTTCCTCTCTTACTCTTGTATGTCACCATGACAACCTAGAAAACCGACTCGTCAGGTGTGAACGAACCTTCAGTGGTAAATATGAATACAACTTTACCATTCCCAAACTGGAGTACGCTATTCTATTGAAACTTTGCATTTTCAAGGCTTATTTTCTCCTCATATTTATCATAGTTTTTCGAGTTCGATTCCACTTTTTTCCTGGGTGTCTTTTTTTAGAAAGGAAAAAGAGTAGGAAGCACGAATAATTAGAATAATCAAATAATGAAAATACAGCAAACTAAGGAGAAAACCTTCCACCGCGGCATTGCCGTACATTCGTTTCAATTATTGAATAATTTAATTCTCTCGTTTGCGAGGACACTTAACTTTCTTCCCAGCTAGATAAATTGATAAGATAAAAAAGCTATTCACGCGGTAGATATCAGAAACAAGGCACATGAATGCTGGTGGGAAGTTTGTCAGTGTCATCAACGCCAGGCATTAAACGACAATGCACAGCAGCAGCAATTGACGTCAAAGTTTTTATTTATGTCTCTTTGCCTTCTGTGCCTTAAGTGTTTGTAGTGGTAGCACTGTTAGTGCATGTTCAAGAAGGGAAAATACTTTGTGGTGTCTGGCTGTTCAAGGTAGACAAGAGAGGCACTTTTTTTCTACTAACGTTACTGACAAATAATCTCCGACTGATTCGCAGTGATAACAGATTCGTTCCGACAGTGAAAAGTGCGACTGAAATTTGTGAGTGTATTTGTTTTGTGCCGAGGATACCAGAGTTACTCTAGGTGTCGTCATTGCCTGATCGCAAGCAAGAGACGTCCCAGACTGCCTTCGAAATGCTCAGTTTGCTATATTTAGCGGGCACCCTCGCCTTCGTTAACGCAGGTGAGTTCAATAGTCACGACAAAGCTTATGTTTGTCCCTTTAATTATCACTGAAATGCACGATCATCAACATGCAAATAAGTAGTAAGTGTACAAGTCGTTTGACAGAATTTTGACAGCAACTTTTCATTTTGTCGGAAAAAAAATTCTTGTCAATTTTCATTATTACTATATATGGCAATTTTTAATTTTCATTTTTATTGAAAATTTAATCGATAAATTACACATGATATTCCATTTTTAAAAAAAACAGCTTAAGTCTCCTAACCTCAATTTTTCTTATATATCTTAACATCGTTCTACCCTTAATCTCATTATTTCTGTTAATGCACAAAAACATTGTTCGAGAATACAAAGCAAATAATATTTATTAGTAATAAGAATTACGTTTATGATTCACAGTTTGTTTGTTAATGTTTATTGTTCAAAATGGACTGTCATCATTGGCTAAATATAAATGATAATAGAGAAAAATTATTTAATTATAGAAATAATTACTTAATTATAAAACTAATAATAGATACTCTAAATCTGAATTATTTTAAAGAAAAATATTTTTTTATTTTGTTTAATAACGTACAAGGCTAAATATTTATTAAAGATAAAAAATTTGAACTAAGGGAAAAAATTATATTTTTTTATAAACTAGGCGAAGCGAGTGTGATCGCCTTAAATTAATTAGAAAATCACTTAAATAACTCGATAATCGTGTAAAAAGCAGTAAAAAGTCGAACAAAGGGTGTTTTCGTGAATTATTGGCAATACGATCTATGTTTATCACGATTGGTCAATTCAGAAGCATGTTCATGTTGATTGGTCCATTTTACTCTGCCATTCAAGTTGTAAATCTTGAAAATCCTATTAACATACAAACTTCGAAATTAGTTTCAAATATTTGGTAAGCTTTCAATGTGTGTTTAAAATAAAATTTTGTTTGTTACGTTACAACCTGATAATAATAATAATATTAACACGGATTCCGTTAGAAGCTTACAAATTTTTTCGCAATTTCTTAAAAAAATGGTACGTATTTTCCTATTCTATTTTACGCAAATTTTTAAATATCTTTAATAAAATTGTTCGTTTTTTTAAATTTAGATAAATGTTTTTCTTTTCAGTAATTATTATTGCGGAAGAAAGAATTAATATTAATGCAAAATCAGGATTTTTAAAAATTTATATTCGAAAAAAACAAGAATTTCAATTATTTTAATATTTTCTTTCATTTAGAATTCAAAAATTAATTTTTGAAAATTTAGTGTTATTATTGTTGTATATTTTTCAAATTTTTATTAAATCAAATTTAGAGAATATAAATTTTGTGATAATATTATTGCAAAATAATTTATAAATTTATATATTTTTCTGTTTTGTGTATTAGATATTTTTTATTTTTAAATGTAACATTTTTAATAACATTTTATATTAATTTTTTTATATCAGTTTTTTAATTTTTGTAACTTTTTATTATTTTGAATGCACAATGATTTAATTTTTGCTTAGAATTTAGTTAAAATTTTTGGAAAAAACTTTTTGAAGAATTTTATGAATATTTTGTGAGAACAATTATTAAGTTTGTTAAAGGAATTTATCTTTACAGAAAATCTTTATAAAATTATACAATTCTTAACATTTTTTACACTTTACATTTATGTATACACTATAAGAAAATATTTTCATTTCGTTATTTTGAAATGAAATTAATTTCCTGCAAAACATTATTCGACGACTAGCTTTTTTCAAATATATAATGAATCATCATAACAATGCTTTAAACACTTTTATCATATTTTTAGAGAAAAAAAATGTTATAAAGTTAACTCTGAGCACATAAGCAAAACACTTTATGTTTCTTAATTTTTGACTACTTACATTTTTGGCGCATCTTATGATTCACAATTATGTTGTCGCTAAACATCTCATATAAAGATACTTAAAAAAAACCTCTTATATATGATGGAAGGTATACCATTTTTCTATCATACGTCTTATTTTGAGATAACTTAAAAGTCTCCTATTTTTAGTATCGTTATTAATAAGATTTTAATATTCGAGAAAAATAATTTTTTTAAATTGTCTTCAAAAAAGTCGCCGGTAATAAATATTTTTTAAATTACATAGTGTATAGGTAATGGTTCTAAATATAACATGAAGTAAATTATATTTGGTTTCGAACAAAATAGCGCCATAGATTTAATGGCTTTTTTTTCCAAAGTATAAAAGTAGATACTATATAGTTACGGAGGGGAGTCTCGGTCTGTTCCAAAATATATTGATTTTAATAGAGAAATAAAACATTTTCCTAACTATCTAGTGGAATTTATGGGACATTTTTTCAAATAACTTCTTTGGTTTAAGAATTGATTACAATAGTATATTTTCTTTGAGGAACCAAGTAAACATACGTGTATACAAGGAGGGAAATTTATTTACAGATTTTTTTCTGCTTAGCATTTTGCAGTAGCAAAAATTAGGAGAGTCCTCTATTTTAAAAGATTATCCAAACACTAAATTTCTAAATCCGTGTAAAATTTAATTTTTATATTATTTTATATCAACCATCGTAACTACACTATTTTAAAAGTGTCTCAAAAAACGAATTTAATTCAAGAAAATGAAAATATTTTGCCTTACCTCTTTATGAATCAATTAAAAGAACGAGATACTTCTAGGCAAATGAATTAATTATGTTACAGGAAGTAAGAATTACTCCTCCAAGATTCGCGACTACAGAGGGGGATTTTATTATCATATACGGATTATATTTTAGTTAATTTGAATTTTTCGTTCTTTCATTTGGTCTACAAATGATAACTTGAAGCTCTGGTGTAGTCTGTATAATTTATATTGAATTGAACTACTTTTTGAGTAAAAGCAATTACTTCTGTGAGAGAATGACCCTTCTGAGAGTACACAGGGTTATTTATTATGTTTCTTGATTAAGTTTTTAATTCTATGGTATATTCAACTGCCACAACAATTCTCAAGCTTTGTAAGTACAATCTAATCACGTGATGACGTCGACTTATGACGACTAATCACATGACAGCACGCGCCTTTATTTTATATAAAATGAAGGTTTTTCGCTTCAATGCTTCGAGACTAATTTATACTCACAGTGTATTTTTAATTCTCATTTGAAAATTAAATTTCTTCAAATCCTGCAAATTTTTTTAATTTATCTTCCAAAATATAGAAATCTTCTTAAATGAAAAAGACAAATTTCCAACTCAAAGTTCAAACTTTGTAATTTAAAAACGAGATTATTCTATTAGTATTTTTTTTAGTTTATTAAATTATAAGTGTTTACAAAAAGAAGTAAAGTGCTTATGGAAAAGTTGAAATTACATTTCACAAAGTATGCAGAATAGGTTTTGAGTGACTCAATCACTAATTATCATAATCTTTCGAATGTTTCATATTTTTCTTTCAATAATTAAAATTGTTCTGCAGTGTTCAATATAATGTTTGTAAAAATAGATTTTTGAATTTTTTTCTGAAAATTAAAATATTGATTTTTGTGTATTGTTAAAATTTTTCTGAAAAACGAAACATCTCGATACACGCGTCTAGATAACATCTTTTACAATAGTTGAATGAAGATAAAAATAATGATTGTGGGTGGGGAAGCACTGTCAGACATCGTAAACTTTTTTTTTACAGCTGGAAAAGTTTTGTCACTAATATTGTAGACTAAATACAGAAGACGAATGTTAGCTGTTTAAATTGTCAAACATACAAAAAGGTTCCCTGTTAAAGGCATTCTATTGATATTTGTCATCGTGCGTTATTTACATTTTAATAAAGAAATAATTTAGCATGAAATTATATAATAGCATCTAAAATATTATGATAGTCATAAAAATGATAATTAATACGTAACAGAAATATATAATTAAATACTATTACAGTAATATATAATAATAGATAATAATAGATAATAATTTAAGTATCTAATTTTATAATACATTTTTATAATGAAACTAAAGTTCAATCGTTACTAAATTGTTTGTATGTTAGTTTCTTCTTTTAAAATATTTTGTCCGAAATGGCATTTTTTCTCTCTACCTTAAAAGCTTTGTTAACTTACTTTCATTTATTAAATAAATAGACAATTTAAGCTACAAAACGTATTAAATAAAGTTATATTAATCATAACTTTTATAATTGGATGATAGAGCGATTGTACGCAATTAAATTCTGCAAGAAAAACTTCGACTCAGCAAATTCTACATGAGAAAACTCGCATTATATTTAAGTAGGTGACATTAATTCTCCACAAATAAACTCTATTTATGCAAAAAACTGAATAGTCTTTATGATTAGATAAAATTTAATTTAATTAAATTTTCTTTACTTTATCACTATATTAAAAAGTATCCAAGTAAAATTTTTAAAATTTTCTTTGGTCAACATGTACAAAAAATGTCCAATAAGTCTAAATCTTCTTAATTAAAATTATAAATACAATGAATCGTTAATCAATAATGTATCATTAATTAATAAAATACTACAATAAAATTTCGTTTACTTTATCACAATAATGTATTTATATAATATGTTTTAATTCCTTTTATAATCCCAGAATTTAGACTTATTTTTCAAAAAAAAAGTTAATGAAGAACTAAAAATCTAATACTTTACAAAAAGTTGTGGCTCTACTGAAATTTATAATGTTCTTTACGGTAATGTTTCTTTATGAGTAAAATGTCGCCAACTGTAATTATACATTTATATGACAAAAGAATGAAAAACGTTTTTTGGTTTCGGAAAAATTCGTGAAATTCTGATAATAAAAATACTGCTCTTAGCCTAATAAGATGATAAAAAAAAATATCTTATTTATTCTCTGATAACGATAAAATTCTTTTCTTAATAGGGATATTGTCGTTCGGGTCTTGTAATAATTTTAATTTAATCTAATGATTGACTGTAATTGTCAACTAATTAAATATAAGTTTAGTAACTTAATAGGTCTATTAAAAAAGTCGAATTTGTTTCGAAATATTTTTCACACACATGTTTCTCAATATGAAACTTTCAACATATTGTAATTATAAAATTACCACGTTTTATTACATGTAAAACAATCGTTTCAATTTTTTATACTTTTAAACCGAAAAATCGTATCTATCAGATCGAAAAACATAGGTTAAGGAAATATATTTATTTTAGTAATTCTTTACTTTTTTCATATTAACGAATTTTCTTTGGAGTATTGCCAGAAATTGTAATTAATATTTAAACAAAAAATTATAGTCTAATTAAGAAAAGAAAAAAACAACATTTTCTTGATTTGACTTGGAAGATTGTTAATTTTTTAAAAATATTTACTTTATGATTTTTATAATTTTGGGATCGTTTTTTACACACTTCAGGTGGTTTTTTGCATTTTGATGATCGTGATCTTAACTTACATGTGCATTTAATACCTATTTTTTCTAATTGTATCATTGTTATTATAACTGTTCAAGAGGTTGCCTACTTCGGTGAAGGAAACATTCGGAATGGTACGTCGTGGACAATTTCTTGCACTGGATTTCAGAGCAAGGGTGATATATATTGGACGAAAAATGGTGTTTCACCAGAAGAACTATCTAAAGGAGATTTACAGATAGTAGTTGATGATAAGATTTCTAACATCTCCAGTAATGTCGGTTTGGAGATCCACGAGGGTGTCTATAAATGCACGAGAACCACCAACAACACATTTCGATTAACTATTACAACCGGTTTGTAAAAATTCAAATAAATAAGTCTGGGTACTTTTTTGGGACATAAATATTCATACCAATTAACAAGTATTTTGTGTCATTTAACCAGAAAGGCTATATCAAGTCATTTATTCTGTATAGTAAAATTCGTTTATCGACACAATTGACTTTTAATAGTTTGACAAAAAATGGATGGATTCGGGTATTTATGTGTTTTGGCATTTGAAAATTCGAGTCGATATAGAAGGGTGTGTTAATCAAATAAAATCAGATCGTAAAACGATCTAAGGAGACGTGCTCATAAAAATACGTGGCGTATTTTAGCAATAGGAGGGAGGGTTTCGGAATATTGAGACATGGGAGATGTTACGTGACTTTTTTCAATGTCATGTTTGCATTACTAAGGTTGTTTCGAATTTTTAGGGTGTAGGATATTGATTAAAGGAGGCGCATGGTTATTTTCCGACTGAAAAATAGTGGAATATTTGAAAACAAAGATTTTAACTCTACGAAGGTATTCCCTCTAATTTATAGTAAATTGAGCCTCATTGTCCATGTGATGTAGCATTTCGTTTAAAATAGCACACAACAGAATCAACACCACTTTTCCTGTATAGTATGCACTTGATATGCATATTATAAACTCCAGAAATGAATAATTTTACTTAATTTTTGCTCGAATCGGAATTGAGAGAAGCTTTTATTTAATTGTGATTTTTCTTTGAACAGATATCATTTTTAAAGTGGTGCCTTATGGAAAAGACTTTGTGAAAGATAAAAAGTCAATGCTGATTAATCCAGTGGAGTTACAATGTGGAAATTCCACTGCCAAAGACACTGTGGAATGGACAAAGGATGGAAAAGTTATCGATCAATCGCATGCGGATATTGAAAACTGGAGGATAAACGAGTCACGTGTTCTCGAGCTGCTTCAAAACAATCCTATTGTCATTGGAAATTACACATGCATGAATAAAAATCAAAGTTATTCCCTTCGCTTCAGAGTTGTTCGTAAGTTTCTTGAATATTAATTTTTTTAATTTTCACTATCCATATAGGACAATTTAATGTCAAAATCTATTATTTACGTTTCATTGATTTTGAACTCTGTTTGCAGCTTACCCAGTTCCAAAATTCGAAAACAGCTTCCAAAGTGTTGTGGAAGGTGAAAAGCTCACCGTGAATTGCGGTGGAAATCTCTTTCCCGGAGTGAAAATCCAGTGGAAATTCAATGAATACAAATTCAATACGACCGAGGGAAGATATCAACTCTCACGCGACTTGGAGAATGGTGTGAACAATGCAGTTTTAACCGTGTCAGATATGAAAATGAGCGACAGCGGAAGTGTTGGTTGCTGGGTTTATTATGAAGAAAACGAGAGTTACAATGGTACTTTTTCATCGGAGTTGAAGGTGAAGGACAAGCTTGCTGCTCTGTGGCCCTTCCTCGGCATTTGTGCGGAAGTTGCTGTTCTCTGCGCCATCATCGTCATCTACGAGAGAAAGCGTAACAAGGCTGAACTCGAGGAGTCTGACACGGAACAAAGTCCAGACACGTGAGTAGTTTTTTTATTTAATTTCATTTCCTTTGTTTTTAACTTCATTTCTTATAATACAGCTTTCGAGAAGCAAATTTTTCCTAATTTAGCTGAAATTATTTCAACACAGTCAAATTATTGATTTGGAAAATTATCATCCTCTTCGTGGTCCACTTCCTCCATCCGATCTCCCAGTCCGACCACCGATAACTCCTGTCAATTCTTTGATGACGATTCAAAATATTCAACTGCAACAAATTTTGAGAATCTAAGTACCTTATAGAAATGCATTACGTTCAAGACAAAGCTAAGAATTTCAAATAATTTTTCGCTAAATTTAACGAGTGCTCAATTAGAAGAAAGCTCTATAAATATTTTTTTAATTAATATTCTTAATATCTAAATATTTTTTAGAATCTTTGACTAAAATTCCTTTTTAAATCAATAATTTTAATGATTTCTGAAAATTTGTTAATCCATTTTTTACAATTAAGTTTAAGAAATTTTTTTTAATCCAAATGGATTATTTTTAAATTCTTTAACTAAATAATTATTAGAGAATATTAACTTCAAAAAACTCAACTAAACTTTTTGAAAAAAATTATTTCTACTGGATTTTTAGATAAAAGTAGAAAATATTATTTTTAAAGATTTTAATATTCAATTAATATGTAATATTTAAATTCAGATTCATTTTTAAATCAATTTTTGTAAGAAAATTCAATTATTTTGATTTTTTTTATTAAAGAATTCAATTAATCATATACAAAAATAAATACCTTATTAAATTAATTTCCATTAATTTAATAAGTTATTTATTCTCAAAATTGAATTCTCATAAAGAATTTAAATAAAATTTTTCGGAATAATTAAATTTTTTGAAGAAATTCGTTTAAAAAGGTTTCAAAAAAAATTGTTATTCGACAATGAGTTATATTATTTATGAAAATAATGAAATCTATTAAAAAAATTTGTAAATAAATGAAATTCTGTTAAAAGTTTATTATTTATGAAAATAATTAAATGTTTTCGAGGAATTTTCTCCAAAAAATTTTTAAATTAAATTATTTTCGAAAAATTGTATTAAAATAATTAATATTGAAAATTATTGAATTTTTGAGAAAAATTGTATTACATATTTATAAAAATAATTGAAATTTTGACGAGTTTTTGTAAATTTTTGAGGCGAATTTTATTTAAAATTTTTTTAAATGATTGAATTGTTTTGTGCAACTTTATTGTAATAGTAGACTTTGAAAACTATTAAATTTTGCTTGGTTTTGGAAATTAATTAAATTTATACGAAGAATTTTTTAAAAAATATTTTGAAAAAAATTGAATCGTTACAAAGAATTTCATTACAATTTTTGAAAAATAACTTAATTCTTTGAAGTAATTTAATAAAAATGCATTGAAAACAATACTTAAATTCTTATAAATAAAATTATAAGAAAACTTTTTTAAAAAATTGAATTTCTTTACTGAATTTTAACAAGATTTTGAAGAGAAGGGATTTTTTTTGTTGTTACAAAATTGTATGTTACCTCAACAGATTTATTTGTTATTAGAAAAAATTTGAATTGTCAAGACAACAAAATAGTTAATTCTATATTAACAATGTTTTTGTCAACATAACAATTCTTTTTATCCGTGTAAGAAAATTTTATCAAATAAATTTAAAAAAGTAAAAGAAAAATTTAAATATTAATATAAAATTTGTAAATGTTATTATTTTTGAAATTCACAGAAAACCAACACCCAACAAGGACTCTGAAGTTAGGCAAAGAAAATAATCGCCACGTAAGATAGCAGCGACGTAAGAAAAGATGCGCAGAGAGAAGTAAGGTACTTAGCGAAGAAATGTTGTACAATGAAGATCATCAAAAAAAAAACTGAAGGGTTACACGCAATTTTTTTTTTACGATTCGTCAGTTGTGAGAAGGTGAACAAGTCTTACTTAAGATCGACGAATATTATATTATATTATAGGTATATAAATATACAAAAAGAGTCGTTTGAAGACTCTCTAGCTTACGTTTTCTTGGAGAATTATTCCCGGGAAGCAAAGAGTGATAATGACGAGATAAGCACTAATTAGACATTTTTACGCTTACTTCTCAAATTACGTCGCCCGTTCGTGTTGCCTGCTTTGCGTAACACGTACTAAGCAATTAGCAATTTTTAAATTGTATATGTCATTTGTTTGTTTTTTTTCTGTTAAAAAAAACAATGTATTATCATTTATTGCCATTACTACTATTAATTCTTATTATTAACTATACAGATACCGTTATATAATGATTTTTTTGAGTATTATGACTACTATTATGATTGTTAATATTACCGTTACTACTTTTTATTGTTAAGATTATTGTTAAGACCGCAAAACCATTAGCATTATAGTGCGCGACGATCGTGCCTAGCGGAATGTGTCAATGAAGGCGTTATTCCTTATTTCTTCGGGAGATCGTGAACATAACATTTATGCTGCATTTTTAAAAAAAAGAAAAATTGTGGAGGAAAAAAAATTTAGACGCTAATTGTGCCGTCTTCTTTGGCGAAAGAGTTGCTGCTTACCAAAAAAAAAAAAAAATAATAATAATGAGAGTAATCTACTGAAGCGCTTGTGTGAAAGATAATATAGGAATTGTTAATTACTAAGGCCAATTGATTTTTTTTTATTAATCGAAGAATTTTAATACTTTCTCCAAAATTTTATTTTTCCCATTTTGGGAAATTTCTTCTCACACAGTTATGAAATTGGATATGTCAAGACTTTTAATTTCTAACTGAAAAAAGTTCATGAAGAAAGAGCTCAAATTATTTCTTACATTAAGATTTTTTACAATCTCATCAAAAATGAGAAGGTCTTGTTTTTAACTGAATTTATCTTTAAGAAAACACTGAATTTTAACGTATTCCACAATTTTTTTATTCTCTTTTTTATTCAATTTCTTGAAATGAAAAAAGTAGAAAAGTGAACACACTTTTAATTATCAATTACTAATTATTAATTATTTATTATTAAATTGATTACATTTATTAAATGAAGACGTTTTTTATTTTCTTTTGAGTAAATGTATCAATTGTGTCACAAGTATCGTATTATTCATCATGCTTCTAGAGGACTTCTTCTTTTTTTTCCTAGACAAGCAAAGAATTGTTTTCAACTATTAGAAGTTGTAATTTAGATAAATTGAGCCGAAAAACTCGATATTTGAACATTAGTGAAAGTTTATTTGTTTTTGTAATAGAATGGAAAGTTCAGTTTGTAGATAGCATCTGAATATACTCGGTATCTTATCTAAAGAGATAAATTTTACAATCAGTATGGAAATTATATATCTCGGTCTTGAAATAGAGAAACAATTACTCCCTATTGTTGTAAGAAAAAAAACCTGCCTTCATACTCGATAAATTCTGAGAGAATCTATTTTCTATCCTGCGGGCGGAAGCGAACGAGCGACGTTAAATTTTGACTCTGACTTTGTTATAAAAAAAATTTCATTCAGTTTAAAAATATTTTTTTATTTTTAGTGACATTTTTTTTTTTGAGGAAAATTTTGCTAGATATATACTACTGGCAATATTGAGAAGTGTATTGCACACTTTTTCTCTCAATGAGTGCTAGAAATTAAAAAAAAACTATTGAACTGTGTTTCAAATTGAAGAAAAAAAATGTTATATATGTATATCTAATGTAATACTATGTGAAATATGGTTGTAATCTGCAATTACATATAAATTCTCAAGCAATTCTAATGAACTAGATATAAATTTGTAAAATTTCAATCAATTCTAGGTTTCTGTATTTTTGAATGTGAACTTGTGTAGCCTTTACGATCTCCCGACTCGAAAACATTAAGAGCCTTTGACATGCTTTTTATGGTCTTTAAAAAGAATAAACGATATTGAAATGTTATTTTTATTCTTTTAATTTTAACCTTTTACTAAAATTTTCTGAAAATATTCAATAACTATTAGGTATTTTAATAAAAAATCTACCCAAAAGAATTCAATTATTTGAAAAAAAAATTGTTTATAAAATTCTTTGCAAACATTAAATTATTTTCATAAATAATAAAATTTTTCAAAGGAATTTATTTATATTGAGCAATTTTCATACAATTTATTTATTATTAGCGTTTAATAATTATCATTATAAATGAATTATTAGAAATAAATTTTAAATTAAAGTTCTTAAGAGAATTTTATAATTTTCAACAAATTTCTTGAAACTCTTCCTAACAATTCAATTTCAAAACATTTTAATAAGAATAAGATTCTTTGTAGAAATGTTATTAATAAAAAAAAATTGAAATAATCTGAGACCTGAATGTAAGTTTCAGCTTTATTAAATAAATCTAGTCTTCAGATATCAGAAGAGGAACTTTTTAATTGATATCAGCTGAAGGAACAGGCAAAATTTTATAGTAATTTATAAAAGCTTAAAAAAATTAAATATGTTCTTAAAGTTATAGATTCTGTTGCAAAAGGGAAAATTAATCATTAAAAAGTTGCTCTTGATCGTTGTTAGAGTTACTGAAACAAAATTTTTTTTATAATGATTAGTAAAAACATGAAAAAAGATGAAAGATTTTTAGATTTTAATCTGTTATTGTTAATATTCCTAAAATATTATAATAAAGAATAAAAACTATGAATAAAAATAAAAATTTGTTAAATTAAAAAAAAAATTTGTACTAAAATATATATTTTTTTAAGTTTAAGATGATTTAAATGATGAAAAAATAGCATTTCGAATACATTGAATTATGCAATACATTTTCAGTGTTTGCTTGTCATTCTGTAACATATGAGATTATTTCTAATCACATAGGAATATACAGCATGAGAGTGCACTTATCTTTAAGTAAAAATTTATTGCTTAAAATACTATAAAATAAATACAAATATTATACCAAAAGATCTGCAAATAAAGTTTAGATTTTAAAATATAAAAATAAGCGTAAGATATTAATTTATAATTGTTCAATATAATTATAGTTTTATTATTATATTCCTAACTATATACCTCTCTGCTCCACTATTTAAAAAGTGCAATTAAAAGAAATAATTTTTAATAATTTTTACGCATGGAATTTGAAATTACTTTGGAAGTAAAGAATTCTAAATAGACGCACAAATAGGATAATAATAATGATTAATTATGTGAAATAATATTATTTTTAATATTAAAATTTGATTTTAGCTTATGATATATTTTAGTGATTAAATGCCTAAGTTATAGTGAACTGAATGCATGAAAACGAAAGGTGGGGTAATATCACTACTATAAATTGTCATTACACTGCGAAATCTTCAGTGTTTCAAAAAAGAGTTGTACAGTGAAAATACTTGTGTATATTAAAAATAAGTGCAATGGATTTAAAGGTATTTTAAATTTTTAATTTAAATTCAAAATGTTTCTTTACATATTTAATTGAAGAATTTTCGAATAATGGAAAAAAATGAAAGGCATTACTTTTGTTTTGATGGAGGGTTTCTTTCTTAACAATTATTTTGCGAATAATGCTTTTATAAATTATTAAAATATTTTATTGTATTTAAATATATTGAATAATAGGACAATTTTAAATCTTTGACCTTAGAAGTTTATGTACTTTTATTCAGAAAAGCAGAGTATAATTCCGCAAACATAAAACTTAATTTGCCTATAAAATATTTTTAACATGTTCTGCACCAAAATAAATATATTTAAAGCATTTAAAATAATTGCTTCACTTCAAGGTCTTGACAACTCATGTGCAACTAAAAATCTGTTCATATAACTTTTTCAAAAAACAAAAACTTGTTTCAATTAATTTAAAGAAGTTTTAAAATTAACTATATTAATATTTTCAAGAAAGGTGCAAAAATCATAATCCGGTGTCAATTACCTGTAGTCTAAAGAATTATACAAGGGTGATTCTTCCGAAATATTTAATTTTTCAGTTAGATGGAAATAAAAGACAAGAAAAATCTAATTCCCTTAGCTCTAAAGCATTGAAAGATCTAAGTCTATAAATAATCTATTAACAAGTTTTCGATTGATTCTACGAATGAGATAGCAAACCATCAATCAGTTACAGATGAAAAAGACTATATAATATTGCATACTGTAAATGAATAACGCATCTAGTATATACCAAGAGAAAAATTTTTTTATTTTTTTTATTTTTCCGAAAACAGCTATTCGAACTGTTCAAAAGATGAAATTCAAATTTAATAGAAATATAAAAGAGAAAACTCCTCCCAATTAGAAAGAAAAATGTAGTGTACAAAGAGGAATCCTAAAATTTTAAACATTTTTCGTTGAATTATTTGTATTTTTAAAATTAGAAATACAAAAAATATAAATTTGTTCAACTCAAAAATTTTAGAAATTCAATCTTTTGGCATCGTTTTAAACTTTATTTCAAATGAAGAAGCAAAAGTCTCATTCATGAAGTGAAAATAAAAACATTTCAACTTAATTTGGTAGCGGTTTTATTATTTTTTTATTGTTATATAGCCAAATAAACTTATATTTTCTCCTAATATGTATATTCTAGATATTTTTAAATTCATAATAATTGAAAAATCTTTTTTCAGAATTCTCCGGGATATGTAATCGAGAACAATATCCTCAAAGGTCAAAAGCTACCTCCACTGGCACCAGATATTCGACTTAATGAAATAATATTGGAAAATTTAAGAAACAACCCGGATTTTATTGGACAAGTAATGAAACTTTAAATTTACTTAATATAATCTCGCACCTTTAATATAAGAAAATGTGAAAAAAAAATTTTATCTTAAACCGTCGTTATTATTAGTTTCTTTTTAAGACAATACATAGTAATTAAATTTTTTTTTTAATTTTTGTGTTGACCAACAACTTTTATTTTGTATTATAGTCATTGAACTAATGATCAACTAAAAGCAATCGAAACTGCTGTGTCATGCTTCTTCTGCTTTTTCATACTTGCGTAAATGATTGTTAATATTTTGACTTCAACATGATAAAATAATTGAATTGCAGCAGATATATTTCATATCACGCTTCCCGTTCATACTTATTGAAAGAAAAATGCAAGATAAGTATTTAAAGTCTCATTAAACTTCAGGGCAATAAACTTCTATATATTAAAGTTTTCCTCTAAAAAAATTTGTTTATAAACAGAATCTTTTTGATGAATTGTTTATATAAAATGATTGAAATGGAAAATCTTTTAAATTTATTGTTGCTATTTCTTACATAACTTCGATAATATTTACAATATGAGATAATGACTATGTGCGTAACCTGCGTCTAAGTGGATAATTAGATGACCAATTTTATAGTTGATTATTAGTTCTCAAAGTCAAACACTAAAATTAATTGTAATATAATTTTTAATTTGTAATAATAATAATTTATAATTATGCTTCGGCTTATTCATAATATTATTTTTTTTAGATCGATGGAAAAACAGGAGAGGCGTGGACATATAAAAAATTAACAGATGCCAGTGTAGGCTGTGCTTTATGGCTCAAAAAACAAGGAATAAAAGCAGGCGATATAGTTACAATTTGCTCACATAATAATATTAAAACTTGGGCGCCATTCTGTGGAATCTTTTTCATCGGCGCCAATCTCAATCCTTGGTACCACGATTGGTCAGCTGGTAAAATTTACATTTCAGTAAACAATTAATCAGATCAGCCGAATATGAATACTTCCTCTATATTAGGAAACAATACAAATATAAATTTCAAACAAAAATATCCTAATCCAACAACATTGAAGGCATACAAATGTTATTAAAACAAATCTTATTTCCAGAAACAGCCAAATATTTCGTGAATCTCACAAAGCCAAAGGTCATATTTGCTGACGAGCAAGCAGCAAGGATGCTCAAAGAAGTGACTAAACAAGAGAATGTAAATTCAAAAATTGTCGTCTTTGGCAAAGTTCCGGGACTTGAATCCTTTGACGACATCATTAAAGGATGGAGTGCCGAAGAGATTGAGAACTTTCAATGCTACCCAGTAAAGCACGATGACAATGCATTGATACTGTTCTCTTCGGGAAGCACCGGTTTGCCTAAAGGTGTACAACATACATATCGTGCTGTACACTACAATATGTATAAATTTAATAAGAGATTTGAAGAGAAGAAAGCCAGCATCACAATGCATACATCATCACTGTATTGGATATCTGGCTCATTCTGCACTTTACGCAGTCTAATGAACAATTTTCCCGCAGTTATCATGAACAATGCAACGGCTGAAGAAATTTGCAAAGCAACAGAAAAATATAAGGTTCTTATTTGTTAAACAAGCATTTCGAGATACTGCTCGAAATGCTTGTTTTAGGCGAATCTGAAAATAGTTTATAGAAATCCAAATATTTAAAAAAAAAAAAAAACAGTTTTTTTGGTGACGGTATTTCGATTTGGCTCATATTTTACAGGTGGAGGATACATGTCTATAACCAAAATTACAAGTCATTTAATCAGTCAACAAGTTGTGACTAAAGTGAAATTTTTTTAAATTGATTTACATCCAGTTTCGCTTTGAAGAAGGTAATTTATGGTGGGAAGAAAAGTTTCAGAGAAATACTAAGGGCTCATATCACCAACAATTATTGAAAATTAGTCAATGATTGAATCTTTCGTCGAACAATCATCACGAACGGTTGAACTGACTTCAATCATTAACTATATATTTTAATCGAAGTTGGTGAATCTGTTCCTAAATCAATAAATAGTTTCTCAAGGAATCATATCATACAAACAAAAATACTTGGAAATAATTAACATTATCGGATTTTTAAAAATATTCTAGAAGCCTTTCTCTCGTTCTTCAATCTGTTCTTATAAGCGTGACTCGTATAATTAACACCCTAACAAAGAATTAAAAATTTGCTTTTCAACACTTAAATGTTGGTTTTTCACATTTGGGGAATCCTCAAGTAGCTCTAAGAAGGGCTTTCTCTTAAAGCATTCCCTTATAAACTCGCACATGAAAGGCAAAAGAAATTGTCAACAGCATTCCATTAATTTTTTTAGTGCCTGAGTATTTGTGACAACATTTTGAAAATTCTTTCTTATTCAGGTTGAGTGGTTATTTTTGGGAACTGGTCTTATTAACGATATATACAAATTAGGTTTGTTTGAAAAATACGACTTATCGACTGTAGAGGAAATAGCAACAGGAGGTTCAAAAGTCCATCCTGAAATAACCGAGAAACTTAACAGTCTTTTGAAGAATGGTGAAATAATTCAAGGATACGGTACATTTTAACCAAAAATTGTTTAGTTCCTATGACTATAGGAGATTAAAAATCTCAAAAATATATTTAATTTCAGGTCTAACTGAACTGGGAACAATTGCTACTTTACAAAGAAAGGGCCACAATAATCACGATTCCTGTGGGGTACTAGGCTACGATATAGAATTAAAAATAGTTGACGTCAATACCAACCAAACACTGGGTCCAAATGAAAGGGGTGAAATTTATCTCAAACAAAACCATTTGATGAAACATTATTTCAATAACCCAAAAGCCACAGAAGAAGCTATTGACAAAGATGGTGATTATACTCGCAAAATTGTTATAATTTGACAAAAAATATTAAACAAAATTTACAAAGTTGAGCGAGAATTCCTAATGGAAAACTTTTTTCAACAAAGGTTGGCTGCACACTGGAGACTTGGGATATTTCGACAAAGAAGGAAATGTTTATATTGTCGAAAGGTTAAAAGAAGTAATCAAGTACAGGGGCCATCATATTTCTCCGATAGAAATCGAAAGTATTCTTCTCAAACATCCAAAAGTATTAGAAGCTGCAGTTGTGCCTGTTCCTCATACAACTGATGATGAACATCCACTTGCATATATTTCAACATTAGATAATTTTAAGGTATATACAAACATCCAAAATACTAGACAAGAAAATTTAATTTCTGCAAAAGAAGTTGTACCTTAGGAACAAAATATTAAAAATCTTTTTTACGTTAGATATCTGAAGAGGAACTTTTGAAAATGACATCCATTCTTGGTGATACTAAAAAACTGAGAGGTGGAATCAAATTCTTGGACAAACTGCCAAAGACTCCATCCGGAAAAGTTAACAGGCCAAAACTAAAGCAAATGGCTAAAGTTTATAGTAATTAATGAAAGAAACAAAAATCTAGTCAAAATGTATAAAATAATTAGATCTGAAGATTGTAGACATTTTTTCATAGCAACGGTAAACATTCGTTATATGTTATTTTGTTATTAATTTTATTTAGGAGACACTATTGGACATTACCAATTAAAGAATAAAGATTTTATAATTTAAACACTTCTGCTTTCTCTGCTTTTTTTCTTATTTCTTCACTATTTAAGAAAAAATTACTTTTGCCTATTCGTATGCAAAAAAACACTGAATTACAAGTGTAAACAAATATTTTCCAAATGTGTCGGAATTGACAATCAAAATTACAAAAAAGTGAAAATTAGAAAAATTAGATAAAAGTTTCTATATTTTCAGACTAAAAATTAGAATATTGTTTAGATTGTATGTATATTGAAATATATAAAATAATTGGTATATATAAACTTAAATAAAAAGTTTCACATAATTATTATTTTATAATAATATAAATCAGTTGAAGTGAATATGGAATATAAAATAAACCTTCTCTAATAAATATCAAACCATGTTTGTATATTTTGTAAAGTAATTAATTATTTGGATTTTAATAAATTTTTTTCTACTATCATTATATATATGACTTTTTTCCACGTATCTCGTCGACTTGAAAACAGCTTTTTTATAGAACTGATTTTATATACGAAAAGTCAACAAAACACATAATGTTATTTATAATCTTGTAAAAATTTTCCTACTAAAGTAAAACAATACATTTGAAATTTTTGTTACGTTTTCAAAATCTTGAAAAAAAACACGAAGAACATTAAATTATACAATAAATTTCAATGGAAAGCGAAGCCATCGAAAAAAAGTTTAAAAAGAATATAATATTTTGTAAATATTCTACTCGTAAAGATTTTTTTCTTTCTCCTTCTGTTATAAAAAATTAATTCAAAACCTCCGGTTGAAAAAAATTTGGAAAATTTTTTAAGAGGATAATAAATAAAATAAAAATGTATTCCTGATAAGGCACACACATTGAATTCTAAAATTCCATTTAAACTTATGCATATGAAGACAAACATTTTTTAGAAATCTAACTATTGTTAGTGTATAAAAAAGTAATTGAATTTTCTATATAGAAAAATTGTCAAAATTACAATTTTTTTTTGTATTCCATGGAGTATTGCTATTTTTTTCGAAATATATAACGACACTAGATTGTCATTTTTTATTTATTTCATAATTACCATTCGTCGTTAATCATTAATAATATACCTATCGTGCAAATTTGTATATAATTATAAATTAATAATTCCTAGTAGACAATAGACACTGATTAAAAGGCTCATTTTAGTTCTGTCCTTTACAATATGAAAAGAATAAAGTTTTATATTTACAAGTAAATTCGCAACTATAAATAATTATATATTTTGAGCAGTATATTGCGGTTCTTTTTTTGTATTTTTAATATATTAACAAGGTATATCTCAAGGATTATTACAACCAATTTTGGAAATTATATAATATAACATTTTAAATGACAGCATTTTATGCCGATTTCCATTTGAATATTATATTTTTTTTAAATCACGAAATGAGTATTTCATATTAATAAAAATAATTACGAAAATTGATATTATATATTTCATATAAATGATGGTCATAATCAAATTGACACGATAATAAGTAATCTATTTTTTGTGTGACAAAATTCCTCCAAAAATAAAAATTGATTCCATCTGAAATTCTTATTAAATATTTTTTTCTTTGAAATCGTTTTCTTATTTTTTTATAAAGAACTTGAATAAAAATTGCAGAGTATAAATTTTTATATTTGAAGATTTCTTTTATTAAATAATTTTTCAAAAACTTAAGGAAGAATCTTGACAGATCGTGAAAATGAACGTAATTTCAATTTTAAAAGAAAAAGACAAATTTTTTTTGTTTTCTTGAAGGGTAAAGAATTTAGGACATTTTAAACAATTAAAATTTGCATTTGCACAAAAATCACAATTTTTCCCGTACAAGAATTATTATTTGTTAAATTTTACCTTATGTTACATAATTCGTATCTTATTAACTGAAAATTGTAATTTTTATTCAAAAATAAATGGTATTTGTTTAAAATATTGCAAATTAAATTTTAACCCTTCCCAGAGAGTGAATTTTTAATTCTTTTTTTTTCAAATAAAATACGAAATTTTTAACATTTTCTCCAATCGCTTGTTGGATTCTTCTTTAATTTGCCGTTAAAATTGAAAAATCAATAAATTGCAGAAAGAAGGTTTCTTTCATTCAATATTTTAAAAAAATTAGTGTTCGGACAATTTTTACTTTTAAGAAAACTTTGGAGTAATTTTGTCCCTTTTTTGGAAGTATAAAAAATTTTCGGTACCTACATTCGATCGCGAATAGACAACGAATCCTCGGAATATACCCTGCGTTAGAAAACAAATGTTACTGATAGAAAGAACATTTTACATAATTAGACTACAAAAGTCAAGATAGTAAAATAGATAATAGTTTTCAAAAGTCTTACAGAGTGTCGCATTACAATGTTTTTATTGGTGGAAATAAGGAAATTCATATGAGACGATTAAGTACGAAATAATTGTTGTCATTTTCACTTAAATTGCAGTGAAAAGCGCAATTACACCTACTGTTATTAATACATATTTTAACAGTAAGTATTTCTTTTTCTTTTTTTTTTCTTTAGGACTCATTGCGATGACATTCTCAATTTTCCCCCACGCATTGTTCAATACTCATTAGAAATGAGAATGTAAAAACGAGGAATGCATCTAATCGATAAGTAAGTGAGATGCTTCAGCATCTTCATTTTGTAAGTTTTTTGTTTTAGTTGACTCACAAAATTAATTAACACTAAGGCCTCAAATTGTTCTTCATTTTCTGGATATTTGACACTAAAAGCGGTTAACTATTTATCACTATTATTTACATTCATTATCGCAATACGAATGTTACAAGTTGATTATATGAAACTACAGCCATTATTTCTTAATATATATAAGTCTAAATTGTAAAGCTAGTACGGACGAGAGTGTTTTTTATTTCTTCTTGCGATTTTGTCTTCCGAGGAACCGAAATAATTATAAAAAAAAGTCAAAAAGCAAAGCTCCAATTTTTGACTTATTTCGTTATAAAAAAAAGTCGGTACTGCTCTTTCTTTCATTGAATATTTTACTTTGAAGTCAAAAAAAAAATTCGTGGACAATATTCATTGTCAAATCTAGTCAGTAATTGTTATCTGCGCAAAACCAATCAATGCCTTGTCATCTGGTACCTCAGTTGGAGCATAACCGGAATTCTAAAATGTTAATTAATTTATTAAATTTTAACTAATTATGGCCATGGTCAGAAGCAGCAATTTTTTTTGTTTACTCACCAAAGGAAATGTTACTGTTCGAACTTCTCCAGAAGTGTTTATTAATTTCTGAAGATTAGCTGCTATGACGACAATATCTTTCCTATCAACTAAGCCTGCTCCCACTAATTCTGCAGCAATTCCTTCCGCCGAGTCAACTCCCACGGCAAATTCGAACCTTATATCATTAAGTTCTCGTTTTTGGTTTCTAATAAATGGATTTCTAATTAATTCAATATTTATTCCATAATAATTTAAATGCAATATATAAAAATCGTAAAATTTTACCGAAAAGTTGAATTTTTAGACACAAATAAGTTACACACTTTGCAATCTTGAATATAATTTTGAATATACAATTTAAACAGGGTTGACACAGGTCAGGGATTTTTATTCAAAGTACTGGAAAAATTTAATTTAATTTCTTCTGAAAATATTTTTTTCGAGCATATTAATGAAAATAAAAGAATCTCACCGTAGTCTAAGAACTAAATTGATGGGAGCGTTTTGTTCAGCTGCTTGTATAGTCAGATGACTTTGAGCAGTTTTAACCTGTCCATAATAATCCTCAGGATCCGGAACTTCCTCGTCACTGCTTACATTTTCTATATTATTAACTGGCAACGGTTCTTTACCATCCTCGCCACTGGAACCTCCACTGTCTTCCTCCGACGACCAAACCCATTCTCCAGTCACAGTTCTGTGCAATCGACCCGAAGTACCAGGTTGTCTTTTCGAAGCCTGACAAAATAATTATCTTATAGTAAATGTCCTCAAACCCTGTCCCATGAAATTTCATGTAAATAAACTAATATAGTTGAAACTTATTCCTTATTATAAAATTTACGATAAAAAACTATGGAAAAATAAAATATTTACTGCGAAAAAAATTTAACTGTACCTTCTGAACTCGAGTCTCAAGGCTGGGACCAATAGCGACAAGTGTCTGTTGCAAATATTTCTTGTCTTTTGCTTTTTTGAAAAATGGATGCTTTAGAAGTTCCGTCGCCGTTGGTCTGAAAAAATTGGATTTTTAAAAACGTTTTTTTTTAAATTCTAGACACATGTTAATTATGCAGAAGCCTAAGATAAGATTGTTATTTATTAGACAATAAAATAATGACCTTTTTGTTGGGTCCTTTTGCAGACAATCCACTATCATTTTTCGAAAAGTTTTTCCATACGCTTTGTACTGATCTTTATCATCAGCCGCAGTGTCTAAAGTAGGAGGATCATTCTGCAAAGTTAGCATAAGGACTTTCATTGGCGGGTATTTATGATAAGGAGCAGTTCCACTTGCCATTTCAATAGCAGTTATACCTAGCGACCAAATATCTGCCTTGAAATCATAGCCATGATCCTGTAAAACAATTGTTATTAAATTGCAAATTCAGAGTCTACATATAGTTTATGTTTCATTTCATTGCCTGTGTGTGTGTGTGTGTGTGTTGTATAAGTGATAAAATTAAACATTTTCAAATTTACATTCTCATGACTCATTGAGGAGCCAAAATTTGAAAAAGTAACACAATGCTTTGTAGAATAAAGCTATTTTTCCTAACTTTTTGCATTTCATTCAATTTTGGTCTGATATAGAACTTTACTGTTTGCAAATTGAACAAATTTGTTGATAAAAGCATGAGTGTGGAAATTTTTTTTTTTAAAAATGATCTTGTCTCATTTTCTTAGCAGTAAAATTTAAAAAAAAAAATTTGCAGGCCAAGAAATTGGAGTGTAACTTTCCTCTCTCACCTGCTCCATGACCTCTGGTGCCATCCAACAAGGTGTTCCAACAAATGTATGTCGAACTTTTTGTCGACTGAGATCTCTGCCGGTTGCCAGCCAGGCGCTTACTCCAAAATCTGCTATTTGCACCGTTCCATCCTCGCCGAGAAGAATGTTACCTGCTTTAATGTCCCTAAAAATTTAATTCAGTTATTATATATTTTATACAATAAAGAAATAGAAAAAAAGCACAGTGGAATTTTACCTGTGAATTTGTCCATTGCTGTGGAAGTATTCGAGGCCTTTGAGAACTTCTCGAAGTACCGTAGCTATTGTAGCTTCATCAAAAACACCGTGTTTACAATTCGATGTTCGTGTTTTATGTTTGATGATGTCGAGTAAAGAACCTCCTTCGAGAAGGCGCAGAACCAACCACAGTTCTTCTTTGACTACGAAAGATGTGTAGTATGTGACTACATTCTCGTGATTGCAGGAAGACATTGCTTGAATTTCTTTCTGTAAATTTAAGAATTACACATTTAGTATTTAATTATCAAATTACCTCTTGAGTGAGAGTTGGGAAAAATTTGAAAGGGCACAACTTAGTAATTCACTTACTAATAACTCGTCCATACTTGTGTTCCATTTTTCCAAATTTATTCTCTTGATTGCACATTTTTCTTGACGAGGGATACAAAATGCAGCATGCACTACAGCAGTAGCTCCAACACCTTTAAACAATTCATTATAGATATAAATTAAAAGTTAATCTTAAATATCTTTTTATTATTATATTCAAGGTATCTTTTGATACCTGTTTTACGTAAATTCAAATTCCAAACGGGATTTTCTTCATATAAGGTTTTTGCTAAAACCTCACATAAATTTTATTTTAAGTTTTACAATTCTTTATTTACATTCTGCAAATTATTTCCTATAGATAAAGAAGGGTGAATAAATCATTTAACACTTTAAATATTATTTATTTAACAATAAATATTACATTGATCATTATTTTATATCAAATAACACGTGATTCGTATTTAGCGAATTTGATATTAAAAAAATCAATTTTAAGAAGCAGCTAAATGGTATTTAAAATTTGTATTTGTAAATAACAGATTATTTCAAGAATTATTAATAACGTCCTTTTATTTACTTTTACCGAAAAATTATGTCATTGGAAAAAAATTCAACGTCAACAATTATATTTATATTTTGTGTTGCAATTGTATTTTAATATTTTAATATTAAAAACGATTGTTTCTAATGAAACACCAAATTTTAGAAGAAAAAATAAACAAATACATTAAGGTAATTAGTTTTAAATCAAGAATTGCTTAAATGTTTCGAAATCTTAATGATTTTCTAATTAGTAACTCTAAAAAATATTACGATAATTTTTATTTGTTAAAAAACACTTGTCCGAATATATGAATTTATTTTCCTAAAATTAAAATAACATACTAGAATTAATTTTAGATTTAATTTTTTTTAAAAATGAACTTGAATTATTAAGAATGAAAAGAATTCGAATTTTGGAAACTATTATTTTTACAATATTAATTTTTTTATTTTACAATATTCAGGGGAAAAGTATTAATATTCAAATTTACCGCGAAGTTTTTTTTTAGATTTATTGCATTAAGAGAGAAACGACATGTCGGTTTTTGCAGTAAAACAAATAATAACCTTGGGTACAGCAGAGTCGTGCCGAACAACAAAAAACTATTAAAGGTCATTAAACTTTTAAACTGCAACCTTCTATATGTATTAACTGCACAATTGTTTCTTTCATGCCATTGTTATGTTGGGAGCACAAAAACAATCAACACTTTCCGACTCGTTGTTTGCGGAGAAGTCAGAAGAGGCGAAATATTAAACAGTCCCTTTATTTTGATGAATTTTTCTAATTCTCTGCACCAAATGACACTAATTCTTCTGCTCCAACCGGCCTTGACCGCACTTTACAGAGATGGTTAGGTTAGTCACGTTAGACGTACCGGTTTGAAAAGCTGGAAAACATAACGCACGTGTCGTCCTTTGTTGTGACACTTTGATGCATAATCACATCAGCAGTAATCATGAAATTTGGTCAATGTATCATGATTTTATGTAATGACGACAACCTCGATAGAATAGGGAAAACGTCATATACGACGAGCAGGACCGAAGTAAAAAGGATGGCATAGCATAGGGCCGGTGAGCAACTCATTATGTGGCCAATGAACCAAGTTGGCAAAAGACACTTTACGTAAGACAGTCCAGTCGCGATAATGCAATGTCGACAAAGACAAATGTACTTACCAATTACTTCTTTTAATTCGTAATCATCTTTGGTATTAGGCCAGCCTTGTACGACGGTGGTGGAGCTCCCTGACGCCATTTTGTTGGTCAGTGCCGTGCCAAGGCGAAATTCTGTGCTGGAGTTTCGTGAACCCCGTGAGAAAATTTAAGTAGGAGAAAAAAATATGTCTCTTCGATGAACGACAGCGACTCATTTGAAGCAGGGCAGCAATCCCACTGAGTAGGTGCAATTTAAAACGTTTCTTTAAATTGTTTTCACCTTAATTAATGTTTCTAAACTTTACAGCGGCAATGTGAGAAGAGTGCGGCGCCGAATCATTGCACGCGCAGTATAGCAGAATTTTTTCATACGAAAATATGTTCAATTTAGGTTATTATATATCATATTTAAAGTTAAAATTAAAGGTAAAGGTAAAAATATTAGTTTAAATTAAAAATTAAAAGAGCAATGGATAAAGAAGAATTGATTTTGATTTTACGCTTTACTGATTTGTTCTTCGTCAGCAAAAGTGAAAAATACTTGTAAATGAAAAAGATGAGCAGACGTTTCTATTTCTGTCATTCTCTTAATTTTCGATTTCCTCCAATATAAGATGGGATCTTAAGGTCATGTTATTCGCAGTGGTCACATGTTCCCATAGTAAAAAATATGGGGCACGTGATCACATGACTCGAAAGGAGCTTCTGCAATAGGCGCCATTGGCAAGTGCTAATCACCTCGCACAATATTTTTGAATATTGATTACGAATACAGTATTATAGTTTTTCAAAATTCAAAATGACGGAACCAATATGGTGGACAATTTTTTTAAAAATCGATCCAACTTGCCTGAAAATGGTTACTTTTAGAGCTTCTCATGCATGAGATAGAAAAGGACACAGATATATACGTCTCTGTCGTAATCGCAATTGTAAAGGTACTTGCACATCTGGGACATTGTGATAATGACGTCATTATTTTATTATTATGGTGGGAGGTTAAAATTAGAGATAGCTGGAAATTTTAAATATCTTGTTTTTAAACTGGATGAATTTAACATATCATCATACATTTATTTGTGTCAATAATTTGATTGCTAATGTTTAAAAATATTTCAACATTTCTAAATGTTTCTCTGATAAATTTTTTCATTCAATAATATCAGTCTTTCTCTCTTGCACTTAGGGTTTTCTGTTTTCTATACTACTTTACATTTCATGTTCACATGGAATGCACATTACCACCCTTCGATGGTTTCAGTGTAACTATACAAAAAGTTTATCTATAATAATAGAAAAAAATGAGTAATGATATTGAAAAAAGTGAAAAATTATTATCTACCGTTAAAGTAGATAAACTAACAGGTGTTTGTGCCATTAAAAAAGAGTAAGCACTATTCAAAATTAATTTTTTTTTGTAACCTGCAAATTTCTTTTTCTATTTAATTTTTTATCTGTATATTGAAATAAGAAGAATAAATTTTAAATTTAAATAAATTATGTATTTTTTCAGTTATAACGATTAATGTTTACGTAACATAAACGCATTTATTAAATATTTAGAAATTGCAAAAATGTTAGGTTAGAATGTATACTGTACTGTGGGATTCACTTTTTAATTTTTTTTAAATCTTGTCATTTATTATACCAATTTTGACTGTTGGTTTTTTTTATCTTTTTCACCTTTTTTCATGATTTAATTAATTTTTAGATGTTTCAAAATTTTAGATATTTCAAAAAATGTTAAAATTACAATTTTTGGGTTATATTAACTATAATGATTCACATAATTATGCATAGGTAATTAATTAATTTATAATTCTTCATCGAATTTTAACTATTTTGGAAAATTTTTCTCTATTTGATAATTTTAAATATTTACTATTTTAGTAAAATTTTCTAAAAGAATTAAATTCTATGCACATTTTGTTATTTTGAAAAATTAAAAAATTTAACTAGAATTACATTAGCTACTAATTTTTATAAATTTTTTTCTCAATAATTCAATTATTTTCATAAATAAAAATTTGTTTTTTTTTTGTACAGATACATTGTTGAAGATCACGTCAGGCAGTTGAGTAAAGAATGCTTAACCGTGGATGACAAACAAAAGATTGAAACAAAAGTTAATAATGAAGAATCACAAGATGAACCTCCGAAGAAACGAATGCGAGAAGATGATAGAAAGGATAAATTGAAAGGCCAAAATAAAGCGAGACCTCCACCTTTCAAGCCACTCAGGGCAAACAATTTATGCCCTTACATTATGGATCAAGGTGTCGATGAACCATTAAAAAAATGTACAAATCAAAAGTGTACTTTCATGCACGACCGTGTTGAATACATGAAAATAAAACCACACGATATTAGCGAGGAATGCCATATTTTTAATATAATGGGAAAATGTCCACGAGGTCTTTCTTGTCGAATGGGTTCTCCACATTTAACAGCCGACGGCTTGAATATAGTAGATAAAAATAAATACGAAGCATATCAGAAAAAGTCGCCAAGTGTGAGAAATCAAATAACTAAAGATCTTCAGGAGAAACTAAGAAAATACAAGTACAATTTTTCCAAGGCAGAAAAAATCATAAAATTGAATAATCCCATTAAGAAGAATGAGGAGAACAAACAATCATCCGAAAATGAACCTTTAGTTAATAATTTAAATAGCAATGGGGATGGTGGTCTCGATTCAGAAACACGAAATGCAGATGATAAAAAACATCAAGCAATTGGTCCCGCTCTGGATACTGACATCATTAAACTCTTGCCTAATGAAAAGAAAAAAATCGATTGGAGAAATAAAATTTTACTCAGCCCTCTGACAACTGTGGGAAATCTACCATTTCGAAGAATTTGCAAAGAATATGGAGCAGACATAACTTGTGGAGAGATGGCACTTGCGCCGAGAATATTGAAGGGAGCTCAAGAAGAATGGGCCTTAATTAAAAGGCACGAGTCTGAAGATATTTTTGGCGTTCAAATCTGTGGAAATAATCCTGGCGTTCTAACGAGATGCGCTCAACTTTTAAATCAAGAATCCGACCTTGATTTTATCGATCTGAATCTTGGATGTCCTATTGATTTAATTTATAAACAAGGATCAGGATGTGGGATGCTTAATAGAGCGAATATTTTGGAAACTGTCGTTAAATCTGCTTCGCAAATTTTGAATATTCCCTTTACTATTAAAACGCGAACTGGAATTTACTTGGATAAACCCATTGCTCACAATTTAATGCCAAAATTTAGAGATTGGGGTGTTGCAATGATTAATGTACGTAATATTTTTCAAATATTAATTTAACTTTTTTTCTGGAAAGTACAAGAAAATTAAACTATAAACCGCTGAAGAGTGAATCTCTATCACTTAGCTACTTCTCTTTATCGAATAGAAATCGTCTTGTTAAATTGAACATTTTATTAATTAATTATGTTCTATTAACCTTTAAATTGGGGTAAACTTTCTTACGATCTCGAAATGAAAACAAATTTCACAGTGACAATTACTAAATGGACCAACCTTGAATTAACTTTTCCATTAACAAAGCATTCCCTAAAATTTTCATCAATTTAAAATCTAAAATTTTTTAAATCCTACAAATTTTTAATAATTTCAAAAAAAAAAAAATGTTTTTCAATTAGTAATTTAAAAAAATAATAAAAATTTTCCTTTTAGATTCATGGAAGATCAAGGGAACAAAGGTACACAAAACTAGCCGATTGGGCTTACATTGAAAAATGTGCACAGGCTGCAAATCCGGTTCCAGTTTACGGAGCTGGAGATATTCTATCGTTCTTTGATATAAACAGACTAAGAAATACTTATTCTACTATTGCAGGAGTGAGTATTGGTCGCGGTGCCTTAATTAAGCCATGGATATTTCAAGAAATTAAGGAAGAAAAATTAATAGATATCTCTAGCGCAGAAAGATTGGATATTTTAAAAAAATATGCTAAATACGGTCTTGAACATTGGGGTTCGGACACTCGAGGAGTAGAAACCACGAGACGATTCATGCTTGAATGGATTTCCTTTTTGCATCGGTAAAATATTTTTATTTATTTATTTAAACACAAAAAGCTATTCCACGGTTGCCACAAGAATTTTATTTTTAAAAAAGTTACACAACTTTCGTTAATTAGTTTTAAACGACCGTTGACGTCAGATTTCAAACTCTAAATTGAATATTTGATTTACGAAATAATTTTGATGGGAATTTTTCACAACTAAAAATTGAATGATACAATTTAAGAATTTATATATAAATTATAAAGTGTAAAGAAATTATATACTTGAGCCATCAGATAATCTGTAAATAGTCACGCGTATAATTTTGATAGTCATTTTAATTGGCCTCTGACATCGACAAATTAACATCAAAAAAACATTTTCAAACTACTTTTAATTAAGTTTCTATGAGAAATTATTTTTTAAAAAATGTGTGGATGTCAAAGGAGGGTCCCGATCATAAAAAAGGAATAATTGTTTATGGAAATTAATTTTAATTATTGCAGGTATATTCCAGTTGGAATTCTAGAACATCCTCCTCAGAAAATGAATGAGCGACCTCCGTTTTATAGAGGTAGAGATGAAATGGAAACTTTAATGGCGAGTTCAAACTGTGCAGATTGGATTAAAATATCGTAAGTTTCTTCTTTATTTTGTATATTTCCGAAGTTATACGCATATTTAACAAAAATTTCAAGTTTTTCCTTCAACCCAATTTATTTTCTTTTGAGTAATAAAATTATTCTTTTTCAGTGAATTAATACTTGGAAAAGTACCTGATGGATTTCACTTTCTACCAAAGCATAAGGCAAATTCGTGGAAGTAAAAACAAAGTTTTTGATTCACAAAAAGATTTCTATTCAATTTAAAGTTATTTTTACTTTCAATTTAAATAAACTTTATGTAAATTATGCAAAATAAAAGTTGTGATATGATTAAGAATTTATAATTAACGCTACTTGAATTTTAATTTTATTATGAGTTGTTGGATTATAATTAAAGATTATATAACCAAGAAATTTCAGAGATTGCTGAAAAGTATTAAGGGAATGTCAAAGTCGCAATGTAAATTTTTTGCAGAGCTTCAATGGAAAAATTGAATCGATTTTACACGTTGTTGAAGTTTGACATATAGACGTACCTTTACATACATTGTGAACTCATCCTTAGGGAGCATTCACACCTCTTCATGCATGTTGCCATGGTAGCATTCATGAGTGAGAGAGATAAAAACAATGTCCAGTCTCACTCACTCTTGTGCGTTACGATAACAACCTGTATGCAGAGTTGTGAATGCTCCCTTAAGCAGAAAAATATTTCAGCGTGGCAGAAGGCAAAATAAAGCTAAACAAAACAATGATCTTGAATCATATGTTGATGTCAATTGATAGTAATAGAAAAAATTGAAAAAACAAGCATATATTGAGAACAGTAATATTTATTATGTACAGTATTTTTTTTTCTTAAAAATGAGTCACATAATTGTAATAAGAAGTTATAAGCCCGGTGATGAATTAAATTGTCGCAATATAATAAAGGAGGGCGTAATGTCATCGATGAATGCAGCATTTTTAGGAAATGTTGTTAAGGAATTTACTTTTCAAATGATGATTCTTGTTGCTGCAGTTTTATTTATTTTCTTTGGTTTACCATTTTTGATTTGTTTCACTGCAATTCCGGCCGTAATTTTCTTCACCTATTTAGCATCATTTATTGCACACACTACAAAAGTTATGGAAGTTTATCAGGAAATTGATAATATATCAAGGTAATTAAATGTTTATTTTTGGTTCTCTCTTAATAACTGAAAGAAAAAATTCGCCCTGAATGCAATTGTAAGACATGCAGTGTTGTCGGGAAAACTGGAATACTCGTTACCAACTTGCGAAAAAGAATTGCAAAACGTCCACATATTATAAACGACCAATAGTAGATCAGAGAAATCTGTTGGAATATTCAAAATATTTAATTTAATTTTCAATTGTATAAACGCTTTAAACATTTCCCCCCCTAAATTTTCTAGAAACGTAGTTTTCGACTTTCAAACATAAACTTCTTATAACTTTGAAAAAAATCTTCTTTAGAAAAATAAGAAAATACGTGTCGTCTAAAATTCTTTATTAAACAATATTTCGAAGATAAAAATGAGTTTCACTACCGAACATGTTTAGCCTGCCTGATTTGAAATGAATTCAGTCATTTCTTTTTTACTTCTGAGTAATTTTTACATTTATTTCTAACTTTCAATAGATTGTACATGTCAAATGCATTTTCCTGCTTTTGGATTGCCGAAGCCTATGAGCCGTTTATAATGACTCGAAATCCAAAAGATGTGCATTATACAATAATGTCTGAACATCAGTTTCGAACGTCAAATATTGATGTCTCTTCACAAGCAAAAAGAATCGTTGGCACCATTGGATTAACCAAGAGTCGCAATATTGAAAAAGGTGCCTGGATTAAGCGACTTTGTGTTCACAAAAAGTACAGAAGAAAAGGCATTGCCACGTATCTTTTAAATGCCGCTGTTCAATTTTCCATTAAACAAGGTTACAGTTGTGCAAATATCGTCGCTTCCGAGTACACTGAGGGAGGAAGAGAATTATGTCTGAGTAAAGGATTTGAATTACAACAAATATACAACAAACCCGTTGTAGGAACACTCATTACGACTTTAATGTTTGAACTGTCGTATACAATTAAAAATGACGACTTTTATGGAAATTCACGAAAATATGACTAAATTTGTTTACTCTTTATATACAGTAATTATTATTCTCAAGCAGACGAACAAAATAAATTTTTGTTTTTAAATTTAGAAATAGGTAAAATTTATTAAATGATTATTTTTTTATCAAGTGATGCAAAAAGTTGGATGAAAATATATATTTACGTTGTTTATATATAAAATGTAAAGTAATACAAATTTTATACAAATTGAAGTTTATTGTAAACTTTATGTAGACCATATCTTTAATGTATACATTAAATTTTACTTTTTTATATTAATACACAAATGTTTACTGTTATTAAACCCTTATTTTTTTATTAACATTTCCAAAAAATGTATTAAATATTTACCCTAATTTTCATCAAAAATATTTACGTTCATTTACTTCTTTCTTATCCTGCTAATAAATTGAATTTCTTCAAACGAATGTTATTATTCATGAAAGAATTTAAATGATTATGAAAATAATTTTAATTTTAAATAATTACATACTTTGAAAAAATTCTTGATTAAAATCTAAAAAAACCAATTGAATTATTTTTAAAAAACTGTATTTAAAATAATCGATTTTATTAAAATATTTTTAAATAATTAAATTTCTGTGAAAAATTAAAAAAAATATATTTTTTAATTGATTTTTTCGAACGGTAGGTCCAGGTCATGTAGGTGAATCATTAACTTTTTTTGATTTTGACAAAAATGTTGTTTATTTTTATTAATTTATTCATACATTTACGAGCTCATAGCCCATTTTATACAAAAATAGTAATTAACAAAAAAAACTACAAACTAAGAAAACAAAAAAAAACAGCGGTAACAAAAAGAAAAAGTATAATGCAATACTATTATTTTTGTCGTAGATATTTTACTTGTTACACAGTTTTTTCAACAAAGCAATAAAAAATAAAATTTTAATCTTTTTAAAAGATATTTTGCCTCTGTAAATTTTATTTAACTCTCCGGCTACTCAGAAGACATTTATAAAAAAAATCAACTATAGAAAGTATGGCGTTGCAGTAGACAAATGGTTATAATAAATTACTTTTTTGACAACAGTAGATAATAATTTCTTTCTTTCAGTATATTAATTTTACCAAAAAAATTTGTTTTCCACAAAATTCTTAATTTCATCTTAGTTCGACTGAATAATTCCTAAATGGCAGTCCTCAATTTTAGAAAGTTGTGTTCAGAATAGAAATCATAGCAAAATAATTAATTGAATTAAATTCCCAACAAAAAATATAGGTTTAAGGAGACTTAAATAACAAGAGTGATAATTCCCATACAAAACATAGTGATTTTATTCTACACATAATGGGATAATTTCGTTTACTAGTTTTTTAAAACTTGTATAATTCAAGACTTGTTCAATTTCGCTGAGGCGCATTGTGACATTGTTATTTTGTATTTAATTTTATCTTATTTTTTTTGTCATTCTTTTTTTTGCGCATTGTATTTAAAGTATAACAAATATTATAACACACATAATAACCGTTGATGAATGCACAACGTGGTTTTTGGATCTCATTTTGTAAATTCCAGTAAATTTATGCCTGGTGCTGTAATACCTAATAATAGTCGAGTGCACACCGATAAGTCCAGAATTTAATCCTTATTTTGGAAGTAAAACTGAACTTCTGTCACCCAACAAGCTGAATCTGCTATCGTCGCCAGCTACGTGTTTCACTATCTTCATCTTCTTCTTCCTCGTTTTCATCTAAAAGAAGATCCTCCGCTGCTCCCTAGAAATTTCAGCAACAATTTTACACATTAGTATTGACCATTTTGGTCAACACCTGATAGTAAATTGATGTAGTTTGTACATGACAATTAGAAATTGCCATAAAAAATTCTGATATTTAATATTTATTGATACTTCGGTAACTGGTTGTTCTCTAATTATTCGATATTATTCTTTATCCTAATATTTAAATATTAAAATTATCCTTTGAGATTATTTTTAATATTATGTCGAAAATTCTTTGACATAAATTTTGTTACTCCCGAATGATTATTTGTCATAATTATTAATCCTTCGAATTTCCATTTGACATAATTTACAAACCATTGAAATATTTTTCTAAATTATATTTGCTAGAATGTTCATTCATATGAATATTTTTTGCGATGCGTCAAAAATACTATTACGATTTTATTTAAAATACTTGCGTTTTATTACTTTTAGTCAAATAAAGTATAGTTACCAACTTTACGATTTTCGTAAAGTGTAAAAATGTTAATTTTTATGGAAATGAGAGCTGCTGAGAATTGCGATTACAGCCCGACATGAAACATTGATGGTAACAGTTTGTATAAAATGATTTGAAAAAATTGATGAAGAGATAAAAAAAAAGGAAAAACAGGAAATATTATTATTTAAAGTCATGACATACCTCTAGATCAATTTCATCTTCGGGAGTCTTTTGTAATTGTTCAGAACGTCCTGAGAGATTGATGGCTGAGCCAGAATTACTGGCAGCAACGCCGCGATGTAAATGATGTCCAGAAACCCAAGTCACAGATAACAATCGATCCTGAAAGGTGCGACCCTTAACTAATGCAACCTCTGCCTCTTTCCTTGACTTGAAATTAATAACTATAGATGGTGTAGCATCATCTACTATTTGATTGACTACTTCCCCAAATTGCTTGAAGTGGGTTAATACTTCCACTTTCTCTTCCGTTTCATATCCAGAGACTAGAAGACTTGTCGGTCTGTGATCCACTGACACATGCGTGAAACTACCTCGACCACGACCTCTAAATGCTGCACTGTGATTGCCGCGTGTTCCTCTCGCCGCCCTCGAGCCTCGTCCAACTCCCGAGCCGGAATTCAATCCCAGAGCTGCCGCTTGAACTCGCAATTCATTCAGCCTCTTCTGCAGTTCGGCCGCGTCTTGTCCTTCTTGCTGAGCGTTCATCAAGTCCAGTTCGGCGTCCAAGATTTCTTTCTGCGCCTGTTCACGGGACTTGGGCTGAGGCTTTGTCGAAGAAGTACTTTGTCCATTTGCAGCTAAATCGTTGCGGAGATTATCGATAGACTGTTGCATTGTTTTTATAGTCGCCATGATCGCGTCCTTTTGTTCGGGATTCTTCTCAGCTCGTTCGATGAGAGCGCGTATTTCTGTCAATTGTTTGTCCAGCAATTCTTGTTTCCTTTTGCGCAAGTCCGCCGTGAGTTTCAAGGCCTCCTTACGCTTCTCCTCCTGCTTCTTCTTGAGTGTCTCCTTGGCAGCGAGTATCTCCTGTGTTTTCTTAATGGCAAGAACTTTCTCCTCTCGTGTTGAAGATTGTACTGTCGCTTTCGGTGATACGGGAACTAGAGGTTGACTTGGAATTATCTCCTCGGCCGAGCGACGAGTTGGGACATATTCAGTTTCCTCGGCCTTGACGGGAATCGCCAGGGAATCTCCCAGTCTCTCTTTCACGGATGGACGACAACTTACTGGTGGTACATTTTCAATGGTGGAATTATTACTCGAGTTACTATTATGCCAAAAGACCTTGATAAATCTATTATTCAAAACAGCCTCTGTACTTCTGTAGGCGGCCTTTGCTTCAGAGGGCATTTGAAAAGTCACCAGTGCCGCCTCTGGATCGCCGCTGAAATTCACTTGAATATTTACAATTTTTCCAAATTTCGAAAAGTGATTATTTAATTGGGTAATATTGTTCATACTACGGGGAACTTTTTTCAATTCAAGGGAACAATTTGCAGGATTGTGTAATGCGCGCTGTTTTGGTCCAAGACGATTAATGTCAAATGCTTGCTTGCGTTTCAATGGATTTGTTTGAGGATGAATGATTTCTCCAGGATTGGAGTGTGGAATAACGGGAACACTAATCAGTTCACGTTGTCCACGACCGTATAAGCCACCGGGCGGTGGGGGATGTCTGCCCCACGTCATTCGAGGCTCCATGCTCGGTGCATCGGGGTTATATTCTGAAAGTAGAAAAAAAATTAATAATCCGATAATCATTTTAATAAATTTAAAAGAATAATTCAATTATTTTGAAGTAACTAAATGAAAATTGTGTCTAAAATAAATAAATTCTTTGATTCATTTTATTAAAATATTTCAAATAACGAAAAATAATTTTCATTCGAAATACAGTAAATTATTGCAATAAGCTTACCCATGTTTGAATGATGCTGATTTCTTAAATGTGGAGCAGGTAAACTCGCTAGAGGAATATGGGGATGAGAACCAGTGCCATTTGGTCCTGGCGGTGGTTCCGAAACGACAGAAACTGGAACAGCACCCGGAACCGGTCCAGCATGCTGACCAAAGTTCAGAACCCGACTGAGTGCAACGTCCTCTAAAACTACTGGATCGGTTCCGTGATCATAAGGACAAAGATCACCTCGCATGCAGTATCCCTTTTCTAAAAAAAAAAATTTAAGTCACAATATTTTCTCTCAAGTTTCTTTAATTAAAGACTTGAAATTTAATTTTTGTTCTCACCATCAAAATCGCGACAACGTCGCTTCAATGGGAATGAAGAAATTTGATTGTTGGGAATATTGACAGCAGCGGCCACAACACTTTGTATGGATTGACTAGTCGTAGACAGTCTCATGTCTACATCGCCGTGATTACTATCTTGAGTTGGCGTTCCTCCACCCGGACTGTTGTCCAAACGTTCATTCCTACTGAGATCAGGTCTGTCTAATCGGTCCAATTTTTTGCGCTCCAGAGATCTCGATCTGGATCTCGACCTAGACCTCAACGGCGTGGGAGATCTATTTCGAAATCTAGCTCTGTGATCCCGAAGATCAAGTCCTTCGCGTATTCGTGATCGTAAAGGTGACGTACTTCGACTTCTACTTCGCCTGAAAAATAAACATAGTTAAAATCACTTTTTTTCGGGAGTGAAGGTGGGTTTAAATTCTAAAAATAAAAATAACAAGAATTGGCAGCTCTTAGTTCCTTTTTTTCGTTTTCAATGTAAATAAAATACTAACCTTCTATCATGTCGTCTGATACTCATAGGAGGAGATTTATTCCTCCAAGGTCGACTCCTGTCTCGTTCCCTATCACGGCGAATGTGTTCTCTACTCCTAGACCGCCGCCTGTCTCTTTCCCATGATCTGGAACGAGACCTTGTTCTGGATCGTATACGTCCACTGGGGAAAAAATTTGAATTTAACAATTTTCATAAAACAAATACACAAAAGTAGAAAATAAATGTAAGATATAAAAACGTCAACTAACCGACTTCTTGGTCGCTTCTCCTTATCCCTGTCTTCCTTTTCGGATTCGGATTTTCTGTTCTCCCGCTTGACAACAGGAGCGGAACCATTTACTTGTGCTACGAGAGTAGGACTGTCAGCCTTTGAAACAACTGGAACTGGATCTTCAGCCGGTTTCTCATCAACTGTCGTTGGTACTGGAGGATTTACTGCAGTTGGTGTTGCACTACCTTCTGGATCTGCTTTTGGCACTGGTAGCACATACTCTTGAGTTTCCAAGGTTTTGAATAATAATTCTACGAAATTATTTGTTTCTGCAAGACAAAATTTATGTACATCGTCAGTTTTGAATTTTACTTTACAATAATTGTTAATTATTAATATTTATTAATTATTAATATAAAATATTTATATATTTTTATTATTATATTTGTATTTTTATTATTATTTATGTATTTTTATTATTATTAATGACAATAATAATAAAATGTTTGTTTTCAGTGGAAATTATCATTCATTAATTAATGCTAACCTTGTTGCAAAAATACATCCAGTTGTTCAACCATTCCACCTCGCAACTCTTCAAGAGTTTTGTCTTTTTTGACCAAAGCGTAAACATATTTGGCTAGCGCAGCAGGATCTGCATCGCATCTGAAGGAACATTAAAAAATTACACTTTTCATGTGTAGGAAAATAATTTAAAAATAGTCTTTCGATTTCTTAATTTATTCATTATCAATAATCACGACCAATTTTTAAAAATAAGTAAAAATTTTATTTTCAAATTTTGTTAATTAAGTAAAAATAATTCGTCAGCTGAAAATAATTATTCACACCGTATTAATTGACGTTTTCTTAAAATATTTAGAATTTTTTAGTTGAAAATTATAAATCAAATTTTACGACATTAAAAAGAAAATATTTACATGGAAAAATACTTTTTTCATACCCATAGATTTTTAATTTATCAACATTACAATCGTTTCTAATTAAATAAATAAAATGAAAAGTAAATAAAAAAGTTTTTAAAATTAAGAAATTGAAAGAAAAATTCGAGGGTATTTTTTTATTTTATAAATAAAAGTAAGATTTAGTTTCACAAGTAATTTTCTTTTCATTTTTCAAAACAATCGTGAAATTTTCAGCATAAATTAAAAAAATAATATTAATATTCACTGTACTATTTTCGACTCCGAAAAATTTCCATTTTGCCCCCCGGGGGTTCAGGAGATCCCCCACTATTATCATCACTAAGAAAAAAAACTCGGATAAAAAATAAAAAATACCAATATTTCGATAGAAAATGTTCATATTGTCAACTTTTTCCCAATATTTTCTTTTCAAATATTTTTATATACATATTGATCGAGTGCGTTTGATCTAACGTTGTTCGGTCCTATTAAACGAACTGCTTGAAAACATAAAATTAGACTTTAATTTTTTTTTCTTATTGAGAAAAGAAAAGTGAAAATAATTATTTTGCCTATCGAACAAATGGAAAATAATCATAATCAGAATTCAATATTCGTGAATATCATTTTGAGAATGGACGATTAATCGTGACACATGCACATCCATTTACATTACAAATTACATACGCATACATTTAAAACTATGGCACAAGCTGGCCTACTTACAATGGTTCCAAAACTGCAGTTAGCCATGCTTTAAATAGATCAGGATTGTCTATAATCATTTTCAATTAATCGTTGTCCTTAAACATACGGGAAAATGCAAAAAGGACTTGTTAAATGTACAATTTTTAAACGGAACAGACACTTCCTTCAGACAGTCGCCATTTTTGGGATTAAATCTTCCCACTGACGACCACTATATTAAAAAAACACAAGATCTACAAAACGCAGACTGAAATGATACCATAGAGATACGGAACTGCTGAGAGAAGAAAGAGTGCGTGAACGCGGCCGCGGGTATAACGGTGAATCTACAATAAGCTTCACATTCGCGGACACTACTTTTTATTATTTAAATAAAATATAAACTCCCATTGAAAACAATCGTAATCGTAAAAAAAGAGTTTGAGAAGAAATATAATTTTCTCAATCATTGTAACAATATCAAAATTCGAACTCTTGAGTATAGAAAACGTATAAAAAACCCGTTTGTTTTATGCGGCTCACACACGAACCGAAACATGTCAAATGAAACAGAAAATTGTGATTCACTAGATATTTCAATATTTACTATTTTAGGTATAAAAATTACATTTTTATTGTTTTTTTCTGCAAAAAATATATTTTATTTACTTTGAAATGTTCTTTTTAACAAAAAAAATTTTAAAAAGTAATTTTTTGGCCCATGGGGGGATCGAACCCGCGACCTTCGCGTTATTAGCACGACGCTCTAACCATCTGAGCTAATGGGCCAACTGTACGATTGGGCTCTGGACACATAATTGAAATTAGGAAATCAATTTTTATAATTATTAAAAATTTATAATGATTAAACATTAGTTTCAATGACAAAGAAGAGTCAAATATTGAAAAAATACCCATTTCAAGGAGTACAATACAACAAGTATTTGTCTAAGGTTTCTCAATTCAATGCATCTGTTTTTTATGGGACACATTGAAACAAATTTTTAAAAACCTATTTTTTAATATATAGTAATGTAGATATAAGTGACCTATATAAATTACATATTCAATTCGTACCGATATTTATCGTGCAAATTACCTACAAACTAAGTAAAAATGGAAAGTCAAGAGTTATTTTTGCTAGAAACAAAAAGGGGTAGAAAGTGAGGTTATGTTGTATATAAGTTTACCTGCAATAATATAATAATAATAATTTTTAATTTGATAATTTCGTTTTCTCAATGAAATGTAAGTATTATAAAAATGGTAAAAATAATAATTTGTACATGACTACAAAAATAAGTAGATTTATTTAGTTGATTATGGGTGAAATGAAATAAGACTACGTAAGGTTATATTATTCATATATTTATTTATAACTTTTGTTCACATAAACATTCAAAATTGTTTTTCAAATATGTTTTGACAATTATTTACACAAAGTTCAGTTATTTAAATTAATTATTACTTTGGAAAATTTCTAAAAAAGCGTTTTTTTGTCTTTTTTTTAACCAACGTATCTGTTTTTCTCCTTTCTTCTTGACGAATACCTCTTTTAGGCCGTGTCTACAATAGAGTCCTTTAATGTTTTTAGGGTGCGATCCCAATGTGATTCGCGAACAAGATTCATGTAATAGAAAAAGACAAAGTATATTTATCATTTTCTAACTTATGTTTTGTGATTCACGCAAAAAATGTCTTCTCATTCAGCTGTGAATCCACCAGGATTTGAACGTCCGATGATAGAAACATTTTGCGGTCAACTACCGGAGATCTTTTTTTTTACAGTGCAGAGACTCACAAGAGAGAGTCTGGCCATTTTCATTATTCATGGATCATAACAAATTGATAACATATCCAGATGATACTTGGCTGTTGGCTGTGTCACACAAGTCATTAAAAAAAAATAATAAATATTTCAGTTCTGACAGTCGGTTACTCATAAAGTCATAAATAAAGAACAAATATATTGAGATAACCGTTTATATAAAAACACAATTTTTTATCATTAAAACTAAAACATACATTATTTATTGTTAAAAAATGGCTGGTAATTTTAAACATTGCATAGAGCTATTGGAAAGTAATGAAAAAAGTGTAAAACGTGAAGCTTGTTTTGCATTAACAAAGTTATGTGAAAATATTCTAAAACATCCTACAATAGAAAAATATCGTAAAGTTCGATTAACTAATCCAATTGTAATGAGTAAACTTTTACCAGCTTCAGGGGCAATTGAATGTTTATTTGAAGCTGGATTCATTGAGGTAATGCAAAATAAATTTTTGGATGATTTTTATATTTTTCAAAAGTAACTTTAATTTACAGAAAGAACTTTTCTTTATTAAAAAAATGTATAGTACTATTTTTGTTTTATTCTATATACTCAAAAATTCATTTATAATATTTTTTTTAATTTGCTTTTTTTAAATATTCAGTTTGCAATAATGAATAATATATTATAAACTTGGGGAATTCAATATTTTCCGGCTACATTTACCACGTGAACAGTTTATTATTGAGGAGGGGAGCAAGAAAAATTGTCCACGTAGACAAACATAAGATTCATAAATCAATTAACTATTAAAAAATAAATTCTGCTAGAAACTATGAAAATGCCTTCTTTTTATTACAACGCAAATTCGTTTATTTTCCAAATTTCAACAATGACCAATTTTTTTTTCTCAGATAATGAAATTAAATAATTAATAAAATTGATAAAATTGATTCAAGGAAGGGAGAAAATTTGCTGAATCATATTTGATTATATTTTCCTTTTTTTTAACTCTGAAATTCGATTCAAGATTATAATTATTTATTTTAATAATAATGTATTAATATTATAATTTTTCTTTAATTGACAAATTCTAATGTGAATAAAAATTTGTTTTAATTATTTAAAATTAATAGACTGATGACGGTTTTTCTTTACCGAAAGATGCATCGCTTTCATTACTTGAAGACATGAAGCGTTCAATTGAAGCTTCAACAAAAGAAAATCCTCCCAAGGAAGCAATTTGTCAGGAACCTATTGCAAGACAAACATCATCCAATTCAAATCAAATACAATTTTTCAATGAAATTGAAAGACATTTTCATGATGCTTTAAATTTGGAAAATAAAAAATTACTGACTGATGCTAAACTACTTATACCTCTGGAAAAATTGCAATTAAAAGCAATGGAAAAGATGAGATTTATTCAAAAGTAATTCAAATTCAATTCTTACTATTTCCATTTCTTTCATTCGTTTCTTTTAATGATATTTTCAACAAATTATGTTCATTCATAGGGAAGTTAAAGCAAGTAAAATGGAGGACGACAGCAATAATTCAGAAGCTGAAGAAGAAAATTTTACAATGGAAGACTTACTTTTATTAGAATTACTTTATTGGTTTAAATTTGAATTTTTTACATGGGTAAATAGTCCGCCTTGTAATCTTTGCTCAAACGAATGTTCATTCGCCAGGGTTGAACCCGCCAAAAGTCCTGGTATATCAAGAATAGAAATACACAGGTATTACAAATTTCTCGAGTTTATTTGACTTTTTAGTAACTAATTTTTATCGTTTAATGGTTAACAAAAAAAAAACTAGAAAACAATAAACTTTTTTTATTTCAGGTGCGGTAATTGTGGAAATGAAGTAGAATTTCCTCGATATACAGATCCAAGTTTTTTACTAAAGACCCGTCAAGGACGTTGTGGCGAATGGGCTCATGTGTTTACACTCATGTGTCGATCGCTCGGTTACGATACGAGACTCGTAGTGGATAAAACTGATCACGTTTGGAGTGAGGTAGCAAAAAAAAATTTTTTTTACAACATATTTGGGAATTACATACATTTTTATTTTACTAGGTTTGGTCACTGGCACAAAAACGATGGATTCACGCAGATCCTTGTGAAAATGTCATGGATCAACCTCTGATGTATGAGAAAGGTTGGAATAAAAAATTGTCATACGTAATAGCGTACTCGAAGGATGAAATTCAAGACGTGACTTGGCGCTACACAAGAAATCCGGAAGCAGTGAGAAAAAAGAGGAATCTTTGCTCTGAAAGCAGTCTTGTTGCTTTTATATTAGAACTTACTAGGCAACGATTACATTCCCAAAGTTCGGTTAGAAAAGAATATGTGACGAAGCGAAGACTTTTGGAATTGGTTGACATGCTACCAGCTCCACCGGGATGTAAAAAAATAGAGAGAAATGAAAATTTTGAATACGAAGGCCGAAGCTCGGGATCTTTAGCTTGGAGAATGGCTCGAGGTGAAACTCAGGTAAAATATCATTTTAATCAATAGTTTAAAAAAAAGATTAACATTGTGATTTTATTTAACTTGGAGAAATTAATAATTTTTTTGTTCCTTTTATTTAATTCTAGGTAACAAGTCAAAAAAGTGAAAAATGGTTAATTCCCAAAGGGACCGAACACTACGAATTACGATATTTTATAGTCAAAGACATTTACGAGGTTTCAATCCAAAATGATGAGAAAATAGAAACGAAAATAGGATGGCAAGAAGGCATCGACGAGAACGAGGGTGGAATTTTTCGAAAAGAAGAATTGGACTGGAAAATGGTCTACCTCGTGCGCTCGCCAAAAAATGAAGTTGGCTTTCTAAGTTGGACGTTTGAATTGAGCGACGAAAAATTAGTAATGAGTAAATTAAAATTAAACGCCCTGATTGGAACCTTCCAGAGCGGAAATGTTAAATGGGAGATAAAGAAATTTTTCCCCCAAGGAAGTGAAATTGAAAAATTTACCATTAATACAAGTGAAAATTTTGAAATTGATTTAAAAAAAGCTGTCCGCGTTAATGTCAAGGCAATTTTATCCGGCGGAAACGGAGAATTAGCATGGCAACACGCACAGCTCTTTCGCCAAAGTCTTAATCAGAAAGACGAGCATTCCATGAAAATAAATATATCTTTAGAGAAAAGATAGAGTAGGTGTTTTTAATTTGTAAATTTTATACATAAGATAGAGAATGTATGTTAGTAAAGTATGAAATGTGAAATATATATTTAATTTACACATATAATTTATACATATTTTTACATATACAATAGAAGCGTTCATAAATGGCGTCACGCTATATTTACGGTACATAATACAAAACGTTTTCGTACATTTTACTTACATTTTCTGTACAAATAATTAAAAATTTATATTAATAATCGTTGTACTCCAACAACATGTTCGCAATTTGAAATCAGTTATTTTAAACACAATTTTAATCAAACTCCAGGAAAAATTATATTGTTTTTAAACATTATGTTAAAGTTCTTTTTTTCATAAAATTCTATTAAAAAATTCAATTATTTTCAGACATAACAAAGAATTTTATTAAAAACTTTTGAGAACAATAATTTAATTGTTTGGATAAATTTTATTACAATTTTTAAAAATAATTGTATTCTTTCGAGAAATTTTATTAAAATTGTATTGAAAATAATTGAATTCCTTTGAAGAATTTTATTATCTATGAAAATAATTGAATTCATTTGCAATTTTTTTTTGTTTAATAATAAATAAGAATACTTAATAAGTGAATTCTTTAAATTTTGAATCTGTAATCATCTCAAAAATTAATCTTTATTCTTGAAAAAATAAAATTTTTTAATTTACAAAATAGTAATAAATCTAATACCGCATTCCGTGGTATCATTTGTTATTGTATTATTAAAGTTAAGAGCAAATTTTATCTTTACATTTTTTCTACTATGATCATCATTCTTCTTCTTTTCGTTTTTCAGGCACTTAATTCATTGAATTTAATAATTTAAAAATTGCATTTCAATTACAAATTTTGATATCTTGACAGACATTCATTTTTCTTGTAAATTGTGTGGAGTTTTAAAAATATGTAGCCGAGAGTTGAATAAAAGACAAACTCTAAAAGTGAAAAAAAGACTGTACAATTATTCTATGGCACAAAAGATATTAATTAAGAAATTAAAAAAAAATAATCAAGTCTTTTATTTCATTGCACAATGTGAGAAAGTCGGGTCTGTTATGACTGTCCCAAGCCCAACAGGGATTCATTAATCTCGCGTAAATTTCGGCCGGACATTTCGGAGGACACGGTAGTCGCATTCCTTTTTCGAGGGCTGCGAGAAGTTCAGCGCTACCTTCCTCTTCGCTATTTTTACACCCTTCATGTTTATTTTTACCAATTGATTCGTCGGGAAGTTTTGGATCTTCGCCAAAACTGAACATCTCAAACAGCGTTACACCAAAGGACCAAACGTCAGATCTTGGCGAAAACTTTCCATCCCTCAAGCTTTCTGGCGCGTACCTAAAAAAATATTACAAATTAATCTTCACGTTAATTATTCGAATAGAGGTCATTAGTCATTTTGTAGAATTTACCATTTAATCGGCAAGTCCCTGTCAGTCTGCAGAATGTAGTAATCATTCTTCCCCATCACTTGCGCCAGGCCGAAATCACTAATCTTCACTCGATCCTCATCAGCCACGAGTATATTCCTCGCGGCTAAATCCCGATGCACAATACTCTTCTGACCAAGATATTCCATCCCCGTAGAAATATCGAGCGCAAAGTTCAGCAACTTTTTCTCCTTCAGAACTTCATGATTAATCGCCAAGTAACTTTGTAGCGATCCATGTTTCAAAAATTCCATCACCAAACAGACGTCAGGTTCGGAAATGACGCCAAGGATTTCCACCACATTTGGATGTTTTAACGTCTACAAAAAATAAGGCAACACTTAAGTTTTAAAAGCCTTCTTTCGACATTCGTAAAAATAAAACAAAAGAATCACCTTCATTATAGATATTTCCCTCTCAAAGTCCCGTAAATCTGCTTCCACAGATCGCATTTTGAGTTTCTTCACAGCAACTCTCTGCGGCTCGGAGTCTTTCGAATTCTCCTTCTCCAAAGTGCCTCGATAGACTTCTCCATAAAATCCCTGACCTATTTTCCCCTGGAGGATAACATTGCAATCTGACGTCAACTCAAAAATACCCTGCATTTGACCGAGAAAACCATTCTCTTCGGAAAAGTCATTAACACTCGAACTGTCGCCGATTCCCGATTCTGCCAGTAAATCAAGAAAAGCCGTAAAGTCCTCTGCGGTCGCTGTTGGATCCATAAAGTGTCCTGATCCATCTGAATCGAAATTATTTTATCAACTACCAGTAAAAATTGCATTGGATTAATAAAAATAAAAGTTTGAAAATATTCTTACGATCATCCGTATCGTCCCAATGTAAACTCGTGTGATCGGTGAACAAACTACTGGCTCGGGATTCACAATCCGATGAGTCCACTTCGAGACCCTCGTCCCCATCGTGAACAGTGTTCTTCAATATTTTCGGAAGTGCTGTTGCGTAGACGTGATTTCTTCTCGAACTGTAAATAGCCAAGTTGATATGCCGCAGATCTCGGACAATAGCTTGCGCCTTCTTTCGTGTGTCCTTGTCTTCCTCCCAACATTCCAGCATCACTTGATAAATGTCCACCGAACAATTTTTGGGCATTGGCAAACGTTTTCCACTTGCGTAAAACTGTAAGGTACAATTAAGCATATATATATTTATTAAATAAACAAATAATCTGCTAAACCCAAGATGTGTCAAATAACAAACCTTTTTTATAGAGTCCACATTGGGCTTCATAGGCAGAGTTCCACCTCGAGAAAAGATTTCCCAAATTACAGTGCCGACGGCCCAAATATCCGCCTCTGTGCTGCGTTTCGCTAAATCCGGATGATGGTAGCATTCCAAAGGTAACCAATGAACACTAAAAGTATTATTATTGTTAATTACTAATTTACTACGAATATCAGACTTTGCACTCGGTAATTCATTTAAAAAAAGTAAAAATAGCTTTCGACAAAAAACGAAAAATTAAATTTGACGATGAGTGCAAAGCCTGTAATATTTATAATTTCTCTTACTCTGATGGTCCATATCTAAATAATCCCGGATCACTGAGTTTAACTATGAAATTTTTGTCAGTATGTTGATAAACAAGAAGTTTTCGACATCTCAAGTTACCATGAATGATTCCTTTTTCTTCCTATAGTAAATAAAAAAAGTGTGTTAATTCTTTACTGTAAAACAAAAAAATTGTAAAAAATGAATTTTCAAGTTGACAGTATGTTTTTATTCGTTCCTCTTTGAAAAATATTTCCAAAAAGAAAAGGTCACTTACTAGATGAAAAACGGCATTCGCAAGACTAGTAGCGGCCTCAATTAAATCAACAGTCTTTACAGTTTGACTCTCTCGTTGCAAATACACGTCTAGTGGACCAAAGTTTACTAATTCCAGAACCATTCCTTGTGCCGGCTCAAATGTTAAACCGAAAGCCCTAATAAAAAAAAGAATACGACATTTTTTTACTAATTCAATTCGTTCTAAAATCTAAAATTTTACAAAGATTTAGTCTTTTAGAATATTTTTTTTGTAAATCCCACCTGACGAACTCTTTGCACTTCAATTGACTCCACTGGGTAGTGAGTCGTATAAAATCTTTAAAAAGTTCCTCCTGCTTCAGAAGTTTGATGGCTACCTCGACCTTTTTGCCTTTTTCGATTCGCCACAAAGCTTTATAAACAGCAGTCGGAGAGAAAAATCCAGACACTGCATTATTCTCCGAATTATCTTTATTTTCGGGAAGAGGTTGTGCTTTGTAAACCTGTAATTCTGAGTGTAGAATTACAGCAGGTCTTGCGTTTAATAAATCTGATATGAATTCCTGATCGGCAATCACGTCTAATTCTAATCTTTCCTTAGCACAAAGTAGCAGTTGAGATTTGTCTACAAAAAAAGCAGGAGGGGATTAAGATTTCTCTATTCTTATTTTTTACTGAGAAAGACTAATTCTAATTCTTATTTATATTTATATTTAAATGTATATCTCTAGAGTTGATTGGAAAAATACCATTTTCTGAAGCTGGTATACATTCACCGAGGTACAGTTGTCCTTCTGCGTCACGATATGTTTTTCTCAAATGAGCAAGGGACGTGAACTTTTGAATAGTTCCTGATAAAATAAAATCATTGGGACCTATTTGATTTATTCTATGAGTCCTTGGTTTCCCATCTCTTCCGCAGGCGTCGAGATAAATAACATTGTACATTGTCTCGCTCTCTCGTAGAATGTACGATCCGAAACGATTGCCTCGCTTCTCTTTTAGCTTGGCGTAGGAGAATTCTCCCCTGAGGTGCAGAAAATTAAATTAAGAAATTTATTTTATTTTCTATAAGTTATTAAAAATATATAATATTAAGTATATTTAGTGAAAATATTTTATTGATATACTCACCCTACAGGACCGTGGCATTTCATTTTGGATAGAGCTGCTAAACTAGGCGTTATAACTTCACGACACAAATTAAAAGTCCAAGTAATTGTTAATCTATAGTAACCATCGAGAGCAGAAACGAACGACAATAGTAATGCATTTGAACTAAATTTTAAATACAATGGTATTCCAACTCTCCTCGCTATTTCCACTGTACAATCAGGACTGAAATCATTAATTTTTCGAATTTTTAGTAAAATTACATATATTATTCGATTCGATTCAATTCATGTGAAATTGTATTAAAAATAGTTCAAATCCAGCAACGAATTTTATATTATTTTTGAAAATAATTAGTTTAATATCGTCAGGGTACAAAATTTCAAATTTAAGTCTTCGTTTGTTTTAATTATTTGTATTAATTTTATTTATTGTTAAATTATTTATATATATTTTTTTTTGATAATTCAAATTTTGTCAATTTATTTTAAAGTAGATTTTCCATTTACGTATAATAATAAAAATATTTTAACTTCATATTATAGATTGTAAATACCTCATGGAAACGGTGCAAAGGTCTTCAATAGTGCAAAGTGTAATCCACTTATCGTCCACTTCGCAATAATTTATTTTTTCAGACGTGACTCTCAGTGTTACTCGCGTCAACGTATTGTCCGTTCCTTTCTGCAAAAGTGCCTTGTGATCTTCACAGGGATAATTCGGAGCCATGGACTCGAATTGCACCAAATACTGCTCCTTCACGTAGGGTGCATCATAGCCCGACAATCGTGCCAGAGAATTTTGTATTGGTTTCTTAATGAAAAAAGAATGCCTCTTAATGCACTCCTTTGGAATATACTTTTTATAATCCGATTGAACATTTTCACGAGATGTTTTCTTTTCTAGCATTACCCTGAGAATGAAAAATAATTTTTTCTTTAAACACATAGTCACCTAGCATTATTATAAAATATTATATAAAAAACAATTGAATATAAAATATTATAAAGTGAAGAATATATTCATACCTATACATATCACAGACACCAAGTCCAATAAGTTCTGATTTGTGTTTTTCATAAACAATTTCTGATACACTATTCTCCATAACATCAAGTCTCACTTGTTGAAAAAAATATTCGTACGCTTTGGAATCAATTCTCCTCAATCTGTTTAAAGACGAAGGTTTGAATCTTATGCGAAACTCGAATTTATCTTCCTTGCCATCGAGCAAATGACCTGGTGGATACCAATACTTCTTTTTAAAATTTCGCAAAGAAAACAAGTTTCTCGCTATTGGTCCTATTCCCAGTTGTCTGCATACCTTTAAAAAAAATTGAGAAATAAAAATTATTCTTTTTATTTTCGTCCAGTTTTTAATAGTTCCCTTTTTACCGAACAAAATAGAATAGTCAACAGATCACTATATTCTTAGAATTCATTTAATAACATTATTTTACTCTCTCTCATTAATTTAAAAAAAATAATTTTTGTAATTTAACTCTTGATTCAAAAAAAATTTTTCTGATGAGTATGAAATAAAGTAGTTCCGACAGAAAAAAATCATATAATTTCAAAAAAATATTAATTAAAAAATCCAAGTGCAAAACAAACAGAAAAAGAAAATATTTCAGAAACATAAAACACACCAACCGAATGTTTTTATTTGCATATAATTCAACTATTGCAATTTATATTCTAAAAACCTTCTTTTAAAATTCTAAAAACCTAGTGAATAAAACTTTATGTAATTTTTAAGTATAAAACTCAAGTATGTTTATTTACCTTAATGCAAAGATCTTCAATTGTTGAATTCAACGCATAAGTGATATTTAAAACTTTCAATTCCACTGACAAATGCACAAAGGCTATTTTGTCTTCCATTGTAGAAATTTATTAACTTGAAGACGACATTCAGTGGAATATTAGATTGTTCATTTCATACAAGAAAATTTCTTTTACGAAAAATGCACTTGATTTTTAATAAACATTTTTTGCCAATGTTTTCCATCCCCTATGCGAATGAACTCTTTTTCACATAATAACTTTTGATTGGCGCAAAAACTAATAATCATTTAGTGTAAATCTAATAATTTATTCTACTGATAGAATAAACTATTCTTTATTGTGTAATATACAATTTTAATCGTAAAATTAATAATTTTTTCATTTTTTTTTCTTATAAAAAGATGTCACATAAAGAGCATAAAGCAATGAAAACAAGGTTGTGGATCTGTACCTAAATTAAAGGTGCTCACACACTGGTTGTATACAGTGCAGTGTGTTTAATGCCCTTGCATTGCTATTGTAGAATGACATTAAATAGCATATTGTTGTTTCTCTTCTCATAATTTATTTCATGCCTTCTTCAAAAGTTTCACATTTCAGAGGTTTCACGTTGTTTCTGTTATCATTTTAATAATGATAATAATATTAGTTAATATTTAAGAAAAATTGGGAATTAATTTTTGTTATGAAATTAATAAAAATTGTTCTATAATTTATATAAATTTACTAACAGGTAATAAACTATTCAATTTTTATTTCATTGTTTAAAAAATTTGTTTTCAATGTTTGTTGACATATGTACTACGTGGACTGCCACCGAATGTAGATTTGTTTTTATTTGCCAAGTGTCAATGAATGATGTATATAGGTTCTTTTGATTGCCTCATATTTTTAGCAGAAGGAAAATTTGAATTTATCTGCTCTGTATTATTTTTTATTATAAAAAAAATTACTGTTTTACAAGCGAGAGTTTATTCATTGTATTTTAATTTCAATTATTTCTAATATTTCCTAATTTATAAATTTAATTTAGATCAACTTTATTTGATTGTCAATAATTTTTTTTTTTAAATAATTGTTATCATTTTGAATTTAAACTAATTTAATTGTTGCGTAGAATTTTATTAAATTTTGTTAACATTTGAATTCTTTCGAAGAATTTTTTTATCTATGAGAAAACAATTGAATTTACTTAAAATTGTAGGTATTAAAAATAATTCAAATCATAGAAAGAATTCGAATTAGTAATTAGTTCTAATCTTATAATTATTGATATAATTTTACGTTTTTCTTACATAGGACAGAATTTTTACAACTGTAAAAATGTTCTGCTGTTTCGCCTTATGTAAGGTAGTACTTATTCTAGTATTTTTCCCACTCGTACTCTTATACTGGAAGAGAGTTTTCGCGAAGAAAAAATCGGAGAATCCTCATTCAGGCCCAGTCATTGGTGTTTTTCATCCTTATTGTAACTCTGGAGGAGGTGGCGAAAGAGTTTTGTGGGCTGCAGTAAAAATCATTCAAAATAAGTAAGAAAAAAAGAAAAAAATTAATTCACTGAGAATTAATTAATATTATGTATTTAATTATAAAAATATATGCGGGAAATATCTTTGTTAAAAATGTATTCTTATTAAAACAGGCATCCTAATGCACACATAGCAATTTATACTGGTGATTTAGACGTGGATCCTGAACAAATAATACGAAAAGTAGAAAAATGTTTTGAAATTAAATTAGAACCTGGAATTGAATTTATCTATCTGCATAGAAGAAGATGGGTTGAAGCTGAAACGTATCCTTACTTCACACTTTTAGGACAAAGTTTAGGATCTATGTGGCTTGGATTGGAAGCTTTGAATGCCCTACAGCCAGGTGTGAAATATTTAAAATAATATTTTTTCTGAGAGTAGAATAGAATTATTTTGCTTCTTATCCTCCTTGGAAATGAATAATGAGAATTCTTAACATGAAGCTGAAATATAATATTTAATGGAAATTGTTAAAGTTCATAACAATTGTTAATAATCATATAATATTTCTTGAAGTCCGCAGAAAAAAAAATTTTTTCATTTTCTGCTGATTGTCGGCTGTGGTTACTTTTTAGAAAAAATGAATTAAATTAATTTTGACGACCCGGATATTAATTAAAATTGTTTTAGTAGTTGCTTAGTGACCAACAATCAATTCTTGAAGTCCGCAGAAAAAAATAATTTTTCATTTTCTGCTGACAGTTGATACCACGCCCAGTCAGCAGAAAATGAAAAATAATTTTTTTTGCGAACTTTATTATGTTATTATTAACAATTGTTAATGATAATTATTTCTTGGTCTATTAAGAAAAAAATTCCATTTAATATGTTTTTTTTAAATGTTAAAATGTAACTTTCGTTTTCCATGTTTTTTCTCATTAAATTATATTAGTTTTTCTTCTTAATTATTGACTAAAAATTTATTTAATTGTTTTTAATTTCTTTCTAAAAAATCGTACTGTTTAATAGAGCATAAATTTATAACTATTTAATAATAAATACTGTTAACACTGTTTTGTAAAATACTTGTTTTTTCATCACAAATAATTCCTAAACTGACAAACTAGTTTTCCATTTTAACCTGGAATTTTTGATATTTTTGACCTGGAAAAAGCCTGGAATTTTGAAATCTAGATTTTGTGACAACCATGTTCAATTAAATTTCAGATATTTATATTGATACGATGGGTTATGCTTTCACATATCCAATTTTTAAGTATCTTGGTGGTTGCATTGTTGGTTCTTATACTCACTATCCAACAATCTCCACGGATATGTTAAGGCACATTTACCGTAGAGCAGTTTCGCACAATAACAGACGCGCCATCGCAAGAAATCCGTTTTTGTCAGCAGGAAAGATGATTTACTATAAATTATTTGCATTGGTAAATATTTTTTTGGTTATTGAATTATTTTATTATTATTACATTCATGAGAATTTAACGTTTTTAATATTTACAGTTGTATGGGTTTGTTGGAAGAAGAGCCGATAGTATAATGGTAAATTCCTCCTGGACTGAGGGTCATATCAATTCAATTTGGAAGTGTCCGTTGAAAACACATCGCGTTTATCCTCCGTGTGATGTGGAGCATTTAACAAAATTGCCATTGCAAGACGACGATAAGAAAGATTACATTCGTATTATTTCACTAGGACAATTCAGACCAGAGAAGGATCATCCTCTCATGTTAAGAACTATGTATGAATTAAGATCCATTGTCAGTGAAGATGTTTGGGAAAAGGTTAGTTAAAAAAATATTTCTATTATTCACTGAAACAATTAATTTCTCAAGTCATCTAATTTCTTTTAGATTCGATTAATATTTATCGGCTCTTGTCGAAATTCGGAAGATGAAACTCGCGTGAAAGATATGCAAGATTTGTCAAAGCACTTGGCCTTGGAAGATAGTGTCGAATTTAAATTGAACATTCCTTACTCCGAATTGATTTTAGAATTACAGAAAGGAATGATTGGCCTCCACGCCATGTGGAACGAACATTTTGGAATCAGTATCGTCGAATGTATGGCTGCTGGTCTTATTATGATCGCTCACGCCTCAGGCGGTCCAAAGTTAGTAAATTTAGAAAAATATTTTCTCCAAGCAAATAATTGTTTTAAAACACTTAATACTTTCAGGGCTGATATTATAGAGACACAAATCACCAGCCAAACCGGTTTTCTAGCATCCCAGCCAGAAGAATATGCGAAAATTATATCAGACGTTATCAACATGCATCCAACAGAAAGAGACGCCATCAGACAAGCAGCAAGGTAGTATTTTTACTTTTTAAGTAACATTCCAATCGCATAAATTATTAACCCCTCTAATTAAATTTTGCAGAGCCTCTGTCAGTCGTTTCTCCACCGAAAATTTTGAAAAAGATTTTCTACGAGCAGTGGAACCATTTTTTAGACCAAAACAAGAGTAGATATTTCGAAATTAAATTCTATACAAGTATAGATTATTAAATGTTTTTTATTGTGAGAGAAAAATTCTATTCAACGAGAGCCGAAGACAATATATTTTTCAAGACTTTTACTAAAGTTTGCCTGTAATTCTGTTTTCTTTTTATTTTTGAGAATAATGTATGCAAATGGTTTACAAAAGATGAGAGAAAAATTTGTATATATTTGTGTGCGAGAGTGCGTGACAAAAATCGTCAGTGTATAAAAAATTGCCACAGTTTGGAAATAATGTAGCATTAAACACGATTTTTTGTTTGTTATTCTTTAACTTTATTTTAAAAATTCATTCACTAGGCCAATACCCTTACATTCTAAAACATAAGAATCATCATTATTATCACTTTTAAATACATTAAAACGCAAACCTTTGTCTCCTAACATAATTTCGGCTATCTTCATCGCAGTTTCTGTATGGCACGTCAATTCTCCTTTGCCTACGTTTATTCTCGAAGTTCCATTCGCAAGGGCCATTAGAATAATTATCTATTTAGATAAAAACATCAATTAATTTTCATTTAGTTTATAAAGAAAAAGGAAAACGAAAATCTTTCCTAAATACCTGATCTTGGGAATGTTCATCAACACACGAGTTTGATAAAATTGGCTTTAAAATTTGATTCGCAGCTTCTGTACCAGGACATTTTTGTTCTTTCTTTGATCCTAGTCCTGAACCACCAAATATACAACCCGTACTGGTCGTGCAAACAATACTAAAAATTGCAGAAAATGTTAAATTCTTTACTGAAAATTCTCCTAGATTTTGAATTTTCTTATATAGAAAAATGTGTTTTGATTACTTTATTCCGGATCCATGTCCAACTGCAGCTTCTCTATCCTCTTTGTACACGAGAATATCAGTGGGTGGAACGGTAATATCGTGTTTCGATAAACCTTGAGTCATAACTACTTTAGCATTATTTGCCATTTTGTGAGCTTCCTGAAATTAAAAGAAATTTCTCCAATTAAACGAAGAAGTAGGAAAACTTGGACATATTCTAGAAAACATACGTTTAGGGGAACAACTCCCGCGACATAAGACCAACCAGTGATCTTAACTGGATATCCTGCATCTGTTAACGTAATAGCATTCAGATTTTTTACAGGCTTTATTTTTAAATGAAACTCTCCACCTCCTGCTGGATAATATCCCCTTAAAAGTATAAAAATATTTAGTCTATTTTGTTCAGAAATAAGAATTACAAAAAAATGGATTGTTAAATAAAAGAGGACTGTTATTTTCAGGCACTCTAATTAATAGAAAACGAATTCAGATTTAGAGATTGTAATTTACCTTTTTATCACCGAGAAGTCGAAATCAGCTCCAAACTTGTTGAGAATTGGTTTAAAAACCTCTGTGAGATATTCAATGTGTGGTCCCATGGGAACATTTGTCCCGCCTTTGAAAATTAAATTTATTGGACTGGAAGAAGGTGCAAAAAGAACACAAGGAAGTGACACTTGTGCCAGTAGACAGATACAACCTGCTGTCTTTGTATCTGCTGTGTATTCTTTTAGTTTCCCCTGCAAGGGACCTGGACGAAACTGTAACCGCGTTGAACCAATATGAGCTCCCGTCACATTAGCGTTACACAGCTCCTTTACGAGTTCGACTCCTAAATATTTTTTCATATAAATGTTTGACATGAACAATTTTCAGAATCCGGCAATGTTGATATTCAATGTTTATTTTATTCGCACTCAAAGTTGAATATAGATTATAGGTATACATAAGGTATTTAAATTAACCTTTTAAATGTTGTGCAGCTAGACCAGGTTTTGGACGACCTGCACGAATACCATCAATTTCAATTGGAATCGAGTAAAGTGCACTCAAACTGAGAGCTATTCTCAACACCTGGCCTCCCTAAATGAATAAAAATAAATTTCCTTTGTATGATTAAAGGAGGAACATTATCAGATTTATAAGCTTTTTGTTTATTAAAAAAGAAAATTTTTTTTCTTCAATTTAAAAATTTTGTTAACCTTCTTTTTTAATAATGAAATATTTTTGAAACACCTCGTTCAAAATATTGTCATTTTATTGCAAAAATGCCACTTTTTTCAATAAATGCAAAAATTAAATCGTTTCTTTATTTTCTTATTTTTTAAAGTGAGAAAACAGGAAATTAATATACTTATAATTATTTCTTGAACTTAAAGGCAACCGGCAATCTTACTAATAAGAATTAAAATGATAAAAACGGAGTTCGTTTTAACATTATCTCGACAGTAAATAATATAAAATAACTTACTCCTTCCCCTAAACTACCATCGATGCGTAATAAACTAGCCATTATTATTTATTAAGAAATCCGTGTAAACGATGCAAAACGATGTAAACAATATCAACAAAAAACCTTATACCAAAAAGCTTAGGTTACAGTCATGAAGTACATAAGACTAAGAAGCGAACGAAGTTGTTAATCATGTGTGACATGCGCAATGATCGTTTATCTAGTCTTCTTGGTTTTAATTACTATTTTTCTCTGTACTAATCAAAATTTTTTAAATTCTTGTTATTTATTATAAAATATGAACTTGAAGTATCGACAGTATCAAATGATATGAAATATTAAATAAAGTATAAATTCAAATTTTTACCTGTAAAATAACCTAATTTTGTGAATTTCATATTATAAGAAAATGGAATCATTAATTTAAAGACAAAGACATAAACAAGGCACATATTTCATTGAATTTATTCTAATGGTTTTATTTTGTACAGTCTCAGAAAACAATTGAATTAGACCTTGAAAATAAATTCTATCATGTAGTGAATTACTAATTCTAATAAATAAACAGATTTTTTTTAGAACACTCAGAGTAATTTAAAGAAAAAAGGTAATTTTATATAAATAACAGATTTTTCCTCATTTCGTCCAACTGACTTTAGGAATGTCAAAGTGCTCAGTTAAACCATCCAAATGTCGATTAAATTCTTCGACTCTTTGCTTGTGAGTTAAAGACGCCTTTTGCTTTATTCTCTCAGTTTGCTGAAAAAAATGTACAAGAAAAAAATTAATTATGTATAATAAAAAACAATTTACAATTAAATGAATTTTGTTTGTTAAAAAATAACAATTTACCATTTTTTCTTGCATTTTTTTAAAAGCCAATTCGGCCTTCGTGTGTTTTGGAACCGTAACATTTTCTTCCAGTCTTTCGTCTTCTATTATTTTTGTAACCTCTACCAGCTTCTTCTTTTGCTTCTCCTTCTTCTTTTTCCTAAAAATGAAATACATATTTATTTATAAATTATTTTCTTCAAGTGTGAAAAAAATTAATTATTCATTGATTTCGAAAAATAGTAATTTCCCAATTATTGTAAAGTTATTAACCCTTTAAGGACCAAATATACAAAATGTTGGCCTTGTAAATTTTTCTTTACCCTCGAGCATCAAGTTTTAATATGTAATATTAAATAAGGCATAAAAATAATTTTTGTTAAATTTACCTGAACATAATTCGATCGTATATTTTTACCAACTCGCTTATACTTCTTCATAGGATTACGTCTCAAGGGAACTGAACCAAGACATAACGTTTCATATAGCCTTAATAAAATATTAAAAAAATTAATTAGTTTTAAATAAATATCGATTTAGATAAATCATTAAATTTTTTCTTTTCCCAAGAAATGAAAGATTAAACTATTTTTTCAAAGATTAAAGTTTAAAAAAGTGCATTGAAAAATATTTTAACTTTCTACAGTTGAACAAAAGAAGTGAATAGAGATTCATAATTATAATTTACTTCCTGAAGACAAATTAAATTATAATTCGTTTAATGTACATGCATATTGATAAAAATTACAAGTTTCTGAAAATGACTGAAACGATTTTGGTAACATAACCTAAAATTTAATAAATATTCAAATTAACTGTCTAGATTGTTGAAAATGAAATTCTTTATTCTTCCACTAAATCAAATTAAACGTTTAATTTATCGTTTTTTTTTTAAATATGAGAAAAATTACGGCATTTTACAAACTATTCATTAGATTTTGTTCTAAATAACGCTAAACAATTAAGAACCCCCATTAGATATGTTACTGTCTTTCTAAATGCTTTTACCGAAAAAATGATTAATTTCAATTAATTAAAATTTATGAAACTAAAACTTTATCATGAAAAAAGTGTAAAGTTTACAAGAACAATGGTCCTCGAAGGGTTGAGTTGAAAGTAGAAAAGGTGTAAAAATGATTTAAGTAAATACGGTAAATACGCACTTTTTACTAATATTTTCTGTTCCTTTCAATTTTAGAGATCCTCTTGACACATTCTCATAGGGGTCTTCCTCTGGAGTAGACATTTTACACTTTTATTTAATTAATAAATATATATGAATATTTTAATTTTAATACATTGTGATCCAAACAACACGATCGTGACGCACATGAGACTGACCATAAACTAAAAACTATGGAAACCGACAACTTTGAACGCAGTGGCGATTAAGGCCAATGCACAATACCTTCGTGAAAATCGTTCCGGTGTGAACGTGACTGTATAGTGTTCTTAAATTCTCTTTTAAACCAGTTGTAAAAAACCCTCAACCGTTATTATCAATTTGGTAGTTCAATTTACTCTTTCTCTTGTAAATACTGAAGCTTTTTCTTGTTTTTTTAAAATAATGTGTATAAATGTAGTGTAACTTTAGAATAATTTCAAATATATGTAGACATCTGTCGTTGTTAACACAATTTTTACGATTCCTGTTCAGAAATGAAAATCACTATCTAAAAAAAAACAAAAAACATTGAAATTCCATTCTTTTGTTTATATCAAGAAGTTAATTTGCTTTTCTAAACCTGTCTTAACCAGTCTTCCCAACTCCGTAGAATTCACGTAGAAGAGCAACAGATGTATTTACGTACGTAATTTTTTTTCTTAATCTCTCGTCTGTAAAAAAATTCTCAATTTTAATAAATTAACCTTCGGAAAACACGACTCTTTTTTAGACCATTTCTGAAAGATCAACTAATATTGAACTCAAGAAGTTTTTAAAATATATTTTAAACTCTAAAATATGTCTGTATACTTTGAAATCCTTAGAAAAAATATTAAATAATAGATAAAAAGCTTCTCGTAAAAAACAGAATTACCCCCATGTGTTCTCCGAGGGTTATAAATACATTTTATGATTATAAATTATTCATTTTTTGTTAAAATAAACATCGATATTTTGCCTATCTTTTCAGGAAAGTTTTACGCAATCGTAAGATAGGATATCTTTAAATGACGATTGTAGAAATCGAGTAGAAAATGTCCAGAAGAAATAATCAAGATAATTTCAATTTGCAAGCAAGTGGAGAGGATATGGTCGAAGATAACAGCAACAATAGTGTCGATGAGAAAATATTAGATGAGGCAAGAGGGATAAGGAAATATTTTCCTGGAGTCAGCAGTTCTGACATAATCGAAAAATTAAATAAATACCGAAAGGCGGTAAATCGTGAAATTCTTGTTTTATGGGAACTATTGCCCAGAGAGAGGCCGGAACCGAAAATTCAAGAAGATGTCAAGGAAACAAGTCGAGAATTGGAACATTGTTCTACTAATGTAAAAAGAATCGAGTCAGCACCTAAAAGAAAGTCGTCACCATTACGCGATTTGATAAAGGTCGAAAATTCGGCATCGACCAATAAAAAATCAAGAAACTCGAATGAAAGTAAGGAAAACTTCTTAACAGCTTCTTCGAGTGTTTCTGCTAATATTATTAACATTTGGCAGGATTCACTGAACTTAATCAATAAATATAAAGATTTGAACAGCATCAATTCTAAACGCTCTACTATCAGTACGGAAGTACACGATTATTTCGCCTCCAAAGCTTCACCCTCTGTTCAAAAGGAAACTCCCTCCACAAAATTGGAGATCACGAAACCAAATCCGCCGATTCAATTTTATCAAATGCCATCATCGTCTTCATCTCAGGAGCAGAATCCAATCGCATCAACTAGTAACAACAGTTCCTTAACTTCAGAAAAACAATCACCACCTGCGGAAACTCTTCCCAGTACGAGCTCTGGAAAATCGGACGAGATTTATTACAAACTCAGGGGAATATTCCCCGAAATTGATCCAAGTTTTATTAGAGAAAAATGCCTAAATCCTCCATTCTCCATGGAGGGTCGTGGTAAAGAAGAACAGATCAACATGTTTGTGGAGATAATGTTAACGGAAGGTTGCGATCACATTGTATGTCCCGAAACTAAACAGGAAGTCGACGATGTAAGTGAGGAAGATCAATACGAAAATTTACTAGCAATCTTTCCCGAAGCAGATCCAGAGTATTTGAGGATAACGGTCACTGTGTATCAAAAGCATCCAGTTGAATTTCAAGAATGGATACAAAAAAACTTGGAAAATCCAAGTTATCGAACGAGATCACAGTATTTAAAACAGATTAAAATTAATCAACAAGTCAAGGACTACACGAGCGAATTCAGCGTTAAGAAGTTTCTTCAAATCATTCCGGATCCGATTAACCATTTTGAAAATCCGGAGAGAAAATGTGTTTTTAAAAATTTGGCGAGTGAATTTTTAAAATGTCAATTTCGTTCCCACAAGGTAATTCATTTTTTTTATTTTAATTTTAAATTTTTGGAATTATTCTCTATTTCGATCCTTATTTAAAAAAAAAGTTTTGTGTTGATAAATAATTTTCTATGTATTAAAATATTGTAACCAGGTCGACTTTTCTTCCAAATAGCGCATTTTTTCAATATATAAAATAAAACATGGATTTTTAAAATGCGAAAAATTATATATTTTCAAACACATATTTGCGAAAATTTAAATACACACAAGAATAATATTTTACAATTATTTCTAACATTTTGGAAAAAAAGTTATGTTGAAAATTTTTAATTAAAATTATTTAAAAAAATAGTTTTTTTAAATTATACAATTAAAAAGAATTATATTTAATCGAAAACTTTAATTAAAACGTTTAAAAATAATTGCTTTCTTTCGAGAAGTTTTATTTAAAAAAAATAAATTAATTAATTGGAAGAATCTTATCAGAATTTTTGAAAATAATTGAAATTTTGTAAAGAATTTTATTATTTATGAAAATATTGACAATTTTGCGAAGAATTTTATTATTTATGAAAATATTGACAATTTTGCAAAAAAGTTAATCAAATTTTTTTAATACAAAATTAAAATTCTTAAACTAAAAATGTTATTAAAAATTGTAACAATTAAATTTTTATTGACAAATTGTGCCATTTTTAATTTTCATAGAAAATCATTAAATACTTGACAAAAAAGTTTGCAAATAATTGAATTTTTAAGATTAATTTATTTTTACAGTTATTTTAATTATTAAACAAATTGAATTATGAAATTATAATCGAAACTTTTGAAGTTTTCAAAAAGATATTTGAATATTTAAAAAATTAAAATTAATTTTTTTAAACTTATGTTCTTTGATTTCAGGTTGTTACAATTTCTAAATTTTTTAAAATGCACAAGTACAATTTAACTTTAACGGCTATTGAATTAAGCAAAATTTCATCGGATATGAAAGGAAGACGTGCTGTTTATGAAATCATGACACAGGACATTCCTTTATTACAAGAAATGTCATTTGTAAAATTTAGAAAAGACATTGTGATATATATGTCCGAACTAAAAAACCAAGAAGCGGAGGAATTTAGAAATTTGAAGGTTAGTGTTCTTAATATCTTTTGAAGTAAGAAAAAGCTAATTATCAATGAAGAAATAATTGATTGAATTTGTCTTTTAGGAACAGGGATCATTGCTGGAGTGTCAATGTTGTTACAACGACGAATGTTTGCCGAAAAAGTGTGTAACATGCGAAGACGGACACATTTTCTGCAACACTTGCGTCCTGAGGGGTTGTGAGAGCAAAATCTCCGACGGTCAGAATCATGTGAAATGTTTCGCGGACTGCGAACGAGAGTTCAGTTTAGCGGTGCTTCAGAACGTCTTACCTCCTACAACTTTTAGCATTCTTCTGCAGAAGAGACAGGAAGCGGAAATCATGGCCGCAGGGTTGGAGGGACTGGTTTCCTGTCCCTTCTGCCACTTTGCCAGCATTCCACCGGCAGAGTCAAAGGTCTTCAAGTGTTTGAATCCTGAGTGCATGAAGGAGACGTGCATGTGAGTTTCAATTCAAATTAATATTTAAATCTCAATATTTTATTTACTAGAACTATAATAATTATCGTATTAAAAAAAAATAATTAAATAATTAGAATTTTGACAAGAATTAATTGATAAGATCTTTTATTATTTCACAGATCCTGCAAGGCTTTGAATCATGTTCCGTTAAAATGCGAGGAGGTCGCCAAGGAAGACGAAGCTCGATTAAAGTTGGAAGAGAAAATGACGGAAGCTTTAGTTCGCACATGTTACAAGTGCCAAAGGCATTTTTTCAAAGAAGAGGGCTGCAATAAGATGACTTGCATTTGTGGCGCTTCGATGTGTTACCTATGTTCCGTTCCCCTTGAACATGGAGACTACAAACACTTCAATGGACAAGGATCATCGGATTCTAATTTGTTAGTAAACAATTCTTAACTATTGTTTCACAAAGATAAATCTTTTTACTTATTTTAACAAGCCTCTCGAAAGCCAAGTAGTAAAAATCATAAAAATTTCCCTCTAGATGCCCCTTGTTTAGCGATGATAAGCGAATGAATGCAGAAGCTGTAAGAAAAATCGCCGAAGTCACGGAAAATGAATTACGAAAACAAAATCCAAATTTAAAGCTTAGCGCCGAATCTATATTACCTGCGTTGCCAGCGAGAACAACTGGACCACATAATGATATACCCAACGCCGATGCATTGCCGGTGAGTTATTTTACAAAAATTGATTAAATTTAAAATCTTTTTTTTCAATTTCAAATTCCGAAAAGTTTTATTTAAAATTCTGAAAAATTATTTATTTTTCAGGAACACGTTCTGCGTTTAGCAAACAATCGACCAAATTGAAATTACCAAAAATACCTCAGGTTTGAAATATAAAATACTCTATTTTGTGATATCTACTTTTTTACAATTTAGACGTATCGTTAAATATTTTTCGTGAGAAATTTTCACTAAAAAGTATAACTTTGTTCCTACAAATTTAGGGAGTTATTTACATATAATCAAGAGTAGAACTTAATCAAAAGTAAATTTTATTTCATGTTATGAATTCAGTCAACTTTAAGAAACGTTAATGTCCTGTCTTCCATGTTACTATTTTTTCTTAGTACTCTTCGTTAAACGTTTTTGTTTTATAATATTTACATGGTGAAAACTATAAAACGTCCTTAAAAAGAAGACAATTAAAACTTTTTTAGTTTATAATTCACATGATGAAAACTATAAAAAGTTATTTTAAAAAATTTATATTATCACGGTTGACTAAATAGACATTTGCAAGACTTTAATACTTTACAAAGAAAAAAAATATTTCGATATTATACTATTTGAAATTTAAATACGAAATCGTTGAAAATAATGCAAAAATATCGACTAAATAAAATTGTTGTCGTAACATAGTGTTCCGTAAGGAGAAAAGTATTTAATTTTATGAAACAAACTGATGAAGATAAGTTTATATCAAATTTACTTATTGATATAATGTTTTATGTTGTAACTAAAAGTGTGCCGTTTTGTTAAAATTTAAAAGAATAAGCGAAAAAATAAGTGTATTTCTTCCAAAGTTTGTTACCAAACAGTTAAATCTTACAATAAGAAATTATTTTAGTATATTAGTGTAAGACAAATTATATTCTTTTTGTAAAAAAAAATATGTTCTAAACAATTTTGTATCTATTTATAAAAAATACATTTTTTATAAAAATATTCCATAAAATTATATTTATTCAGAATTTTTACATCGAAATTTAACCTTCTGGGCTGCGATTAATTATTTACTATTATTATTTATTTATTTTTAACTGTTATTTGTGTTATTGATTCGATAACATTTATTTCTCTAATTTAATGAATGAAATATTACTTAAAATCAAAAGTAAATCAACAATTACATACAGGTTGCCATAGTAACGTACAAGAGTGAAAGAGATGGGAAACTTCTATCTCTCTCACACTTGAACGCCACTATGGCAACCTGCATGCAAAGGTGTGAATGCTCCCTAAAACCAAAAGCAGAATTTCATGAATGCAAGAAAGATAGTCAGATATCACTGTCTCTCTTCCTCTTATGATTTTCTGGATAGAAATGAAAAATCTGCTCAATGTGATAGTACCTTTATGCTACAAGTTCATATCTACGTTGATAAGTGATCAATGGTCTACCCGACGGGAAGTGTTTGCATAAAAAGCAATTTAAACAAAAATGTGTGAACTGTATCTCAGAGTTCTTATTGTTTTTATTTTATAATTGTTATGGTGGGAGAGGTAGGAAACATTGTAAATCTTTTATCTCAACTGGCCAACATGGAATTTTAGTTTAAACTCGGAATTGACAAACAAAATAGTTTACTAAAGCTTGTAAATTTTTATCGTTTTTATAGAAAAAAAATTTGTCTCTTGCGAAATTCAGAGTACTTGTTAAATAATTGCGAGTGTTTATTTTTTCCTCCATTATTAAGTGGAGTTGATTTTCAACAAAGGCCATATTAACTAATAATCAGTGATTGTTCTCAGAGTGTAATTTTTGTTGTGTTAACATATTAAAAACTTGACGATTGTTTTGACCCGGGAGTATTTCCTCATTAGAATGATCATCCTGGGACCACAGTTGCGCGCACGCACTATTGCCAGAAACGAAATGGAACAGAATCTACAACTTATGTGCGATAACTACCAACAGCAAACACCGACTATTGAATATTGCTGTTTTCATTCAAAATAAATTATAAAAATATTCAATGTGCAAAAATTGACGAGAGCAATTCCGTGTGTGTTCCGCGCTAATTTGCACAAATCTTGACCAAAAAAATAGCATAGACTTGATTTTTAATATTCCCCAGGATATTATATGAATAAAATCAACTTTCTAAAGTGATACTAATCGAATTTAGGTACTTGTACTTTATCAAATGATCGTCATTGCCGATTCATTAACAAATTTTCAAACACAAATATAAAGGAGTGTCTACACTTGTGAAACTTGAAACATTTTTCCACAGACATGTTGGAATAAACACCGAACAATTGGAATCTGATAGTTTTCTTTAAATTAACGGTTCATTTTCTTTTATTCAACCTGATGCACCTGTTGCGGAAGAATTCTTCAAAACATCCTTTGCTATCGAGATATTTTTCATTTATCTTTGGCTGAAGATAACTCTGACTTGATTAGCAATATTATTTGCCCGCCATAGGACGGGTTATGTTTCCCACTTTTATTGGCATTTTAGGTGAGTAATTGTAATTTATTTTTATATCTTATTCTAAAAAATAATGCTGACAATATGTTGAACAAAAAAAATTAACGATTCTGATTAACGATTTTTTTATCATTAAATGTACTTTTTCAAAGATCTTTTCTTTAATATTAAAAATTATGTTTAATTCTTGGTTAGCAACCCAGAAGCAATATATTTTTTTGTAAATTTTTTCAAGATTTTTTAATTTTTCAAATGTTTTACAGTAATTAATGTAGTTTTTAAAAAATTAAGAATTTTTTCACCTTCTTTTTATTTTTGTCCTCACAAAAAATGATGTTAAAAATATTAGTGAACCCTTGTCTTAAAGAAATAATGTCTCAAATTGTTAATTAATGTTTTTAATTTTCATTACTGTTAGTAATTTTTGAAATTATTTGTGTTAAAAAACTGTTATTTGAACGTTCCGAATTTGTGGAGCATCATATTTAGAATTCTCATTGACTAAGGCTTCAAGTAATACAAAGTTTAAAATATGATATTTCATTTTACTTACAGTTTTTTTTGGACGAATTTTCATTTTACCGTCCTTCAGAAAAAAATTGATTGAAAATTTATTTTGAATGAAAAAAAACGAATTTTTTTAAGTAAACAAAAAATTTTTTGGTGAAAGAAAGCGTTGAACACTCTTAAAAATGATTTTGTCGAGAATTCTGAAAGTGGCCAATCTGAAATTATAGCAATAAATTTGTGATTGAACCTATTTAAAAATGTGCACTAAAATTTTACTGTTAAATTAAAATTAAATTAAATTAGAACTTTTTTTAAAATAACAAGTTGAATTAAAAAAAAACACTTTAAAAATAATAATCAGTTTTTCGTGATTTATATAAAGAGTCTCGTACACATACAAAGTTTCTATTTTTTACAACTTCACTCTTCCTCAAGTGATACACTTTGAACACCCTTCTTTCCTCTATATTGCCAATTCCAGTCTTAAATTTTCCGGGATGTAAATCCCACAGAAATCGGTCTTACTATTTAATATTTTACAGAAAAAATATAATTTTAAGGGGGGAGGGGGTCTAGAGAAAAACCTTGAAAGAAATGCGCATCGCAACATGGTAATAATTTCCGGTCAAGTACAATAAATAGAAAGAAGAGCACCCACTAGAGTAGGAGTCAGCGAACGTTTTACAAATTTTCATTAATGATTCGTAAACGTTCGCTAAAGTTGCGTATACTGAAGGTTTTGAATTATCTGGAAAAGCTCTCCGGCTAGGATCCGTGCACCTTATTAAGGACCAATTTCACCAATACCGACAATAATTAAATTCTTAATCAAACACTTCACAGGGTGGAGTTACCCCTTAAGAGTGTTTGATGGTCTCTTCCATAATAGGGTCACCTGATCTGGTCCCCATTATGGCATATTTAAGAATAATGATGTTTCGTGGGCAGATTTTGTAACCAATGCCTATGTGCAGAGAAAATCTTGTTCGAAAACGATTGTTTACCAATCTCATGCCATTTAAACCGTCCAGTGCAGTTTTTGTTGGGTGATAACTGTAGGTCGCACATAATCTAAAAATTTAAGAGACCATCAAATACCGTAAAAGAAAAATATGATTTAAAACAATATATTATAAGTCTTGATTATATTATTAGATGCAAAGTTCCCTTTCGAGATCCCTCGTGTACTTAGAAAGCAACCTTTCATAAATGGTTCGCTTATGTTTATAGACATTCAATCATGGTGGGAGGTGCCCAGTATAGCGCACTTCTGCTCCTTATTTAGAGACGCCTTCAATCTTCTGGACTTTGATATCGAGGTACTCTAACTTCCTAGCAATAAGTCTGAAACAGCTTATTTTGCAACCTAAGCATTGAAATCCCGTTACACCTTCCTTAAAAAAACTAGCCGCATTGCTTCTATTTCTTTTTCGCAGCACTTATCATGATGTGAAAAAATTAATGCAAGACTAAAATTGTTTTAGGATTTAGAAGAGGCACTATTATCCGACAACGGGACAGACGATCATCTTCTACAAGAGTTAATTGTTAAATTGCTTGAAGGCTGCTTACCTGATGTTACCAAAAATGACATTTCCACGTTTAACTATCAGATGTTCCTTCGTAGGTTGTTCCGCAAGAAGTGTCAGGTAGGTTCCAATTTTATAAAAGTATTATTAAAAGAATTTAATACGAATTATACGACAATAACATTAGGCTGAGTTTTCCATGCTCAGTGCAGGAAACCTGGGTCTAATGTTATTATCGCGTAAGGCCCCAGTCACTGTAACACGTCAATTTAAGAGCTAACAGTTCTTAATTACCTAATTAAATGCAAAGAATTGCATTGTACGTCATTTGAACCAGGCCATACCGTTTTTTGTAATGCAATAACTGTAGGTCGCACAAAACCTTGAAATTTTAGAGACTATCGAACGCTCTTAATCAATAACAATTAAAGGTATTTAACGAAATAAGGTAAAACATGACAAGAAACAATTTATCACAATAATCAAGTATTTTTCAAACAAAAAATGAAAATTATGTACAATTGTCTGTTATTCAGTTTTTTAGATCCACAGATTACTGAGTAACATAAATATTATATATGCTGCTTCTTACAAATCGGCAGACAAGTTCTTTTCTGACAGTGGCCATTGGAAGTCTTGTTTGATTATTTACTTCACATTCTGTCAATAATATATATAATTCATCTAAGTCTTTAAAAGCCAAGTTGGTCTTGAAGAAGTTATTCACATAGAATCGGTTCCACAACTTTTGTTTACTAGAGTTCAAGTCGGTGGATTGGGTTTAGTAATGTAACTAGACCGAGTTCACCGACTTAAACTCTGGTTATCACAGTTGTAGAACCGTCCCTTAATGTGTTAAATGTCGCTAACTTAGTGATTTTTAAACAAGTGTTAGAATTTACCCTGATAGAAAATTATTAGGATGGATTAGTAAAGTGCCTAAGAGAGAAATTTGAACGGTGTCGGGTGATATTTATTCTCTGTACTAATTACATCTACGAATTAAATTCATTTACATTTTTGTGAAACTCAACAGAGTAGGCAATGGGTTAAAGAAAGCATTAAAAATATTTTGACAAAATGGAATTGATCAGTAAGATCTTATGTCTTATTATCATTTGTATAGAAATTCTGGAATCATCTATGATTGGAAATCACTATGATGGATTAGTAAAGTATCTAAAGGATGGATCGAAACTGCACCACGTAGTATTTCTCTTTGATAATGAAAGAAACAACACAGACGATTCAGTAAGCTTTCTTGTCAAGTCAATCAATAGAAACATTCCCTCTTCAAGTATCGAATTCAGTAAGAGAGGGAATTACTTGTTTAGGGTTTATCTAAAATCTCTTAAACGTTCACGAAAGACGGCACTTTTTGTGGTGGTAAGAGATACTTTAAATACATCTACTGAAATGTATTATTCACTTATTACAACGATGAGAAGCTTGTCGCAATCTCTACCCTTGCCGAAATGCTTGATCGTACATTCTCATGTACTGCCTAAAGTTAATCTGAAAGAAACATTACAATTTCTATGGAAAAATGATTTTTTGGACGTCACGATCCTGGTCTATCGCGAACAAGGCTCCAAGTACCTAATAGAGAAAAGCGACAAGCGACCTTTTCTGCATCGTTTGAATCCGTTTATAACAAAGTATTCTGTCCTTCAGGTATCAACTAAAAGTCAGTGGTTTCCAAACAAACTTCGGAATTTACATGGATACCCTTTGAAATTCTTGATATCAAGCGAAAGTAAATTCGTGTCAATGAATTACAGTGCAGAAAAGAAATTTGCTGAAATTTTTTCACACCAGATGAATTTGAAACCTCGCATCCGTGGAGCTTCAACAAATGAAAGAGTAGATGTTTATTCACTTTTGAATAAAATGAAAGCTGAAATGTTTTTAAGGACAATTTTGTTTGCATCTCATTTACAAACAAATACTTTAGAATTGGGTTATTTAATCGAATCTGATGCGAAAGCTGTTATTCCAAAAATTACAAGATCTTCGAAAGCCATTGTTCTTTCACAAGAGTTCCTGTTTATGCTTCTGGGAACTGCTGGTACAATTTGCGTACTTAAAGTAACTGCGATCATGATGCGATTCAACAAACGAACATGGAGAGCATCGAACATCTGCCAAATGATAATGGGAATGGCAGTCATTGAGGAGCCAGTGAAATCGACGGAGAGAATAGTATTTGGAACTGTACTGCTCGCTTGCCTTGTGTACACAGGCTACTTTTTTTCTGTCATCCTGGACCTCTCGTTGCAATCCTCACCAGAGATAGAAACTCTTGCAGATCTCGCTGCATCGTCTTTGATACATGTAATTAAAAGTCGGTCTTTAATTACCAGAATGAGAGTAAGTTCTAACCCTCATATTCGCAAATTGGCAGAAAATTCTATTACAAGTCCATCTTTGAAATCAAATTTGGGATGCCTTTTGTATTTGAATGATTATCAGAATGTGTCTTGCATTGGCAGTGGAACAATAGCACACGTCAATCACATAAAGGAGGTAAAGGGAGATTTCAATGGGAAAGTATTATCGGAACCCGTTGCTCATCTAACTGAAGGTTTCGTTTCAAGGCACTACTCACCGTTTACTGATCGCTTTAGGGAGATTATTATGAAAGCAGCAGAACATGGTTTAACCACAAAACTCTTTAAAACTGTGAAATTCGGGCGTCAGGTTGCAGAGTTACCACAGGAAATCGAGAAAGAAAAGTTGCTACTGATCTCTTTGTACGTACTTTCCATTGGATTTTCACTGTCTATTCTTGCATTCCTATGTGAAATTTTCGCAAGTATTGTAAATGAAAAAGTTTCAGCTTTTTTAAGGAGATTAGTATAAACTGGAGCTGTGCAAAATTCGAACCGAATCGAGCTTTGTTTGGTTTTGGATCGCTAAAATGTCGAATTTTCGACATTCAAACTAGACTAAATCGGATGTCGAATTTTTGACATTCGAACTGGGTGAAAAAATTCAAATTATTTTGCATAGCTAAACTCAGTGGATACAGTTGTTCGAAAGTCCTTCTGAGGACATCTTATTGAGATTTTTGAAAGTTAAATTTATTAAATAGTGAAATTGTAAACTTTGTAGAGGGTCATGTCTATTTTCAACAGTACAAATACAATGTCTCAACCTGACGGTATGAGTTAAATGACTGCTTTTTACTGAACAAACTTCAGTCAATAAGTGTCAGATATTTTTGCTAAAGAAACTATTTTTGAGGTGTTCTTTTCTTCAATTAAAAATTAAACTGTCCTCTTTTTCAACAACACTCAAGAAAATATTTAATAAATTATACTTAAATGAAACACAAAAATAATGTTAGACGATTTCGTTTAATTGAAATTAGTTTGTAAGTTTAATCTGAAAATATAGAAAATATCTACTGCATTGATTCAAAAGTATTATATTTGTTTGAATAATTATATTTAATTCAAACATATTTTCTGTTACGGTTTAAACAAAAATTGAAACATTGGGTGCCAGAAGGACGTTAGGTAAATAATTTGGTTTTTAAAAACATTATTATTAGTTAATTCCAATTTTCCCCTTATTTTACACTTTAATTTGATAGTTAAATAGTGGAATAATTAATTTTAAAAAAGTATATTTAATTTGCATGTACAGTTTTTGAGCTATCAAAGTTTAAAAACTTATGGTTTTTTGTGATACGCCCTTCTTGCACCCAATGTTTCAATTATGTTTAAAAATTTTATGTTTGAATCAAACTTAAAAGTTGACTACAGATAATTTAAAATCAATCACAATTTATGTTTGATTTCAATATATAATCTCGTAAACTGAACCAGAAAATATGTTTGAATTAAACTTAAATATGTTTGACTGAATAGCAAAGATATTTTAAGTTTGATTTAAACAAAATTTGTTTGAATCAAATAATTTCTTTTCTCAGCGTACAAAAAAATTCTGCATAAGAATTTTGATCAATTCTTGTCGAGTAGAATATTTATGTATTGTTTGTATTAAATTTTGAATTTCAGCACTCAGAAAATGTTATTTTGGCTAAAAAAAATATTACATGTTTGTAACTTTTGTTGCTATAGTGATGAAAAAATCGAAAGTTTTTTTTAAATTCTTTATATAAAGTTCAAGGTTTAAACTAACGTAATTATCGAGTTAGATGTGTTTGTTACTTTTTAAGAAAAGGCTTGCATTAAATTTTGTCTTACATTTGAATGTTTTATAAACTGAAAATGCTTTATCTGTCTTCGCTTTTAATAATGTTGTGCATAATATTGTTAATGTGGTATTGCAATAAATAAATAAATCTAATGATTATTACCTACAATAAGGTGTTTATTTTATTCCAAGAAAATGATTTTGCCTTAGAAGGTTTAAAATTTGAAAAATAGAATAAATAACGTTAGGAATATTTTCCAATTTTAGGAAATTTTAAATTTATAAAATATTTATACAAATTGTATATTTCATGACCATTTAGCTTCCTCCACATTATATAAATAAATTTCTTCTTAAAAAAGCAGAAAATCTATGACATGCCATGACATGCCTGTTTTCATTTTATTCACATTATAAAATTAATTCCAACCGATGACCTGAAAAATTTCAACTTTCTAAAATCAGAACAACCCAAATAATTTTGTATTTTTTAAATTAAAACTTTAAATTAAAGCCGTTGGAAAATTGTGTATTTTAGTTATCGTTTAAAAATAATATTTTGTTTTCAATTCCTGTTTCCATAGTGATGACAAAATCGATAGTTTTTTAAAAATTTTTATATAAAGTTCAAGGTTTTTACTGACGGAATTATCGTGGTAGATATGTTTCTTAGTTTGTTTTTTTAGTACTAGTTCCAAATTTTTTAAAATTAAAAAAATATTTTTTATGTAGGGAAGATTGGGGAATTGTGGGCCACCTTCATTATTTAATAATATTTATAAGTTTAATCATCTAATTTTTTTTCCATACAATTTTTTTAACTTACAGATAATCATTAAAATTGCCCTCAATTCAATGATTTCCAATATCTACTATTTTAGTAAAATATTTCAATAGAATTTAATTATTTAAAATTTTTCTAATAAAATTTTACCTAAGCATTTAATTATTGTCATAAAATAATAGAAATTTCACAGAAATTTAATTATTTACAAATTTTTTTGCAATTATTCAATTATTTCGATAAATAATAAAACTTGTTGTTCGTTTTAGTTTTGTTCGCAATTGGCCCGCAATTTTTCATTTTTGGTCCATAAAGTTAATATTTTTGAATACTTTGACTATTTTTAGCCCTGATATTTAAATATATTTTTATTGATTTGAATGTTCATTAACTTACAGGAATACAAGTACGAGAATCCTTTCAATACAGACGTAGATTTCGAACTTTTACCACTTCGACAAAAGGTTGAGATACTTCGAGCTCTCTGTGACTTTAGGCTCGACGCTGACAACGTTGTATGTATTTTTATATTTTTATAAAATAACAAATATTAATAATAATTTAGTAAGCCTAAGATGCTTCTGGTTATTATTAAAAAATTAAAAGAATTTTTTTTTACTTATTTAAAATTTACAGGAACAATCTTTGAGTAACTTGGATGCCAACAGTTTGCGAGTGGAACCCTTAGGTCATGACCGTAAGAATTCTGCCTATTGGTATTTCTACGGCACCAGATTGTACAGGGAGGATTACGTCAATAATTTCAATACAACTATTCAGAAATCGAGTAGTAAGTCAAAGGATAAAAAACGCAAAAGACGACGAAACAGAGTGGTTCAGGAGGAAGAGGAGACGGAGGAAAATTGCCTAAACTTCGAGGAAAGTGAAAACGCAAAGAAGAAAAGCATCTGGCAAGTTGTTTGTTTCACTCAACAAGACTGGGGCCGACTAGTTGATAAATTGAAGAATTCTGTAAGAATTTCGTTTTCATAGCATTATTGTGCGTTATTTAATTTTTCATTTTCAATCTTGTATGATTTATGTTTTAAAAAACCATTTCCAGGAATACGAAACAGAGAGAAAGTTATTTCGAACATTATCCGAAGACTTTATGCCCGAGATTCCGAAACTTTTCGATTTAAAGGAAAAGCAACAGAGAAATAAGCTCCTATTACGTAACAACTCTCGAGCTCTTCGAAGTCACGAGCCTGATCTTAATATTGAATTTGAACCAAATTCGAAATCTAAATTAAATAATCAAGCAACAATGAGTAAGATGAAAGTAAAATCCAAAGCAGACAAAGAATTGAAGAAGAGTAAAGTTTCTAATTTGAAGAAAAGTAACATTGAGGAAGATGTTCCTTTACCGGTTTCACAACCTGTGCAAAAGAAGGGTAGACAGACTAATAATTCTCTGGCTTCTGCGGTTGGACAGATTGTTATTGATACAAGAGATGAAACATTAGACATGGTAAATAGGAAGGGTGACAAAAAGAACACGGACAATTACTCTTCTTTAAGGTACAACGATATTTCGTTTGGAATTGAGGAAGAGGAACGTCAAGTGGGAATGCACAAAGTTCTTGAAAGTGTCAAAGATCATGAAGAAGCTTGGCCTTTCGTTGACCCCGTGGACGAGGAATACGCTCCCAGGTACTTTTATTTTTTCTCTGACTCTAAAGACGAAAATTCTGATTCACTCCAAAAATTATGAAATACTTAAAAAACTGTTCTTTCTTACCTTCATGATGATGAAGATAATTGATTTTAAATTATTATTTCTTACAGATATTACAGCGTTGTTCGACGACCAATGGATCTGAGTAAAATGGAAGAGAAACTCGAAAATGGTTGTTATAAAAATCTAAAGCAATTTAAAAAAGATTTTAGTCTTATTGTCGATAACTGTAGACAATACAATGGATCTGAAAATGGTATAAAAAAAAAATTTTTACTTCATCGTTTTTTTCAACTCTTAGAAGTGAGAAATTATTTAATAATTATTTTTTTTACAGAATATACAGAAATGGCAATTAACCTTAAAGATGTGTTCGATCGGGCAATAAGTCGATATCTGGATTCGGAACTATCAAGTGAGGATGATTCATCGACAAATGTAAAATCTGTATCCGCATCAGCAGTTTATACACAACGTGTTTCCTCAGTATCTTCACCTCAACACAATCAACGTAAACGATTTCGAAAATCCAGTAAGAAATCTAAGTCAAGTAAATTTAGTAAAAGAGTAAATCAAAAGAATTACAAGGAAGACTCCTTAAAAGAAGATTCTGATTCAGATGCAGTAAAAAGTAAAAAGGTTAAAAAGAAATCAAAGAAATTAAAAAAGAAAATGAAAGTTGAAGAACACGTTGAAGAGGAGGAGGAAGATGAATTAGAAGAAGTAGAAGAGGAAGATGAAGAATTAGAAGAAGAAGAAGAGAAAGGAAAAAATGTGAAAAAGAATGTAAGTGATGGTGCAATATCTGTCATGAGTATAATTAAGTCTAAAAGAAAAAAAGGTGTAGATGTAAATAGGTCGGTTACAAGTAATACAAAAGTATCATCTGAAGATGAGAAAACTGAGGAAACGACAAAAGATAGTAAAAAAAATGCAAGAGAACTTCGGCAAGAAAAACATGCCAAAGATACAATTAATTTATCAAAAAATTTAAAGGCAAATAGAAAAAGGAAGGAAAGTTTTGAGCAGGACTGTGATGACGAGTCTCCTAAGAGTAAGATTAGAAAAATTGAGAACAATGATATTAAAGATTCTGAATCATTAATAACCAGAATGAAGAAAGTTAAACAAAAACACGATAGATCTCATGAGAAAAATAAAACGACACAAAATTTAAAAAAGAGTTCACTGAAAGAAAATAAAAGTTCCAAGAAAGATAAAAGGGAAGTCGCATCCGTTCACTCTAACCTTAAGAAACACGAATTAAAAAGTAAAACCAAAGATAAAAAAATGAAGAAGAAAAAGAAAACAAGCAGCGACAGAATAAAAAATGTCGATTTGAAGACTAATTCAGAAACGACGACGAAAATTGAGCATTCGAAAGGCGTTGAGAAAACTGACGCTATTTCTATGAAACTTGCGTCCCTCGTTAATAATAAGGATTTGGAGTCTTTGGATAGTCTCAAAGACAAAATCAGCGAAAGGCGGAGAGAGGAAAAGTTCAAATTGGATCGCAAAAAAGAAAGGAAACCTAAGTCTGATGGCTTTATCTTGTCTGCAAAAAAAGTGCCTTCTAGTAGTAATGTGTTTCAGAATAGTAATAAAGTTAATTCAAAACATGGTAAACCCAAGAAAGTTGTTAAAGATGAAAAATTATTAATAGCCAACACGAAAAATCAATATTCAGATATTAATAAGAAGAAGAAACTCAAAGTTCTACAAACCAAACAATCTAAACAGAAAGAGGAGACTCCAGCAATACAGGCTTTGAATCAGGCCACAGAGCAAACGCTTAATGTAAGTTGTCAACTTTTTTCAGATTTACTTAAATTTCTTTTATTTTGGAAACTTGTTAATATTTTTAGAATTAAGATTAAACTACAACAAATTTACTTTCACATCTAATTTAAATTTATGGATTTGTAAAAACTTTTTTCCAGGATATTAACAAATGGTTGGATGATGCTCCACGTTTGTCTGAATTTTCTTCAGGCAGTGAATCTCCTGTACTTCTTCCTTCAACAAGCGATGCTAGTCGATCTGCTGCCAAACTGGATACATCTCGGAAGAAACCTCAGCCGACAAAAGTTTTTGGATCTCATTCTCAAATCAAAAAGAAAGTTCAAAGGACTATTGACAGACTGCAGCCAGGAAAAAGTAAAGGAAATTTGTTATTAAAGAAACCTCGCAATGTGCCAAGTGGAAGTTCGACGGATACTGTGGAAAAAAATACAACGGTTGACATTGTGAAACCAAAACGTGACTCGGACGATGAACCAAAATTAAGTCTAGGTTCGGTTCTCAAAAACACTGATTCTATTCAATCATTTTGCAAGAATTTAGTTTGCTCGCCAAATCCGAATTTATCCAATGAAGACGAGGACGTAGACAATTCTTCTGTACCCACGAATCTGGCAACGAAGGAAGATCCCCAGCTGACAACAAATGAAGTCGTTGAAACTGCGTCATCCTCTGAAGTCGTTAAGGAGGATTCTGAGCCTAATGATTCCCAGAAGCTTAAGTCTGCGACGCCAAATTTGAGTGCTTGGTTTAAGGCTTTCGGAGCTCCTAAATCAAAAAGAAAGGACGAAGACGTCGAAGAGTCGCAAAGTAATTTTAAGAAAGAAAGCGAACCAGCAGAAGTTGGCGTGAGGCAAAGAAGAATGAGCACTGGAGGCAGCAGCGTCAGTGAATCTATTTCCAGTTTCTCTCAAGAATCACCGCCTGCTCGGTCGGTACATTCGCCTCAAAATACACAAGTTCTGATACCGGCAACTGAACCACCGATCCGCGGGGCAGGATTCTATCAAGACGCTCTAAATACTGGCACTAGTCCCTACAACAGTCCGTACTACGCCACTCCACCTCGGTACAGTGCACAGCTTCCTCCCACTCCATCGCCTCAGAATCACACTTTATCACCGGTTTATCCTTCTCCTGTTACCTTCGAACAATCTTCTCTCTACTCCAAAAACTATCAAAAAACTTCTCCTCAGGCAAGTCCGAACGAATCTTTCCGTCAACTATCACCCTCATTTCCTCAATCATCTCCCCAGCAGTCTTTTCCTCAAAATTCTCCCCAGAATGCATCGTTCTCTCAAAATTCTCCTCAGAATGCAACGTTCTCTCAAAATTCTCCTCAGAATGCTTCGTTCTCTCAAAATTCTCCTCAGAATGCAACGTTCTCTCAGAATCAATCTCCTGTCTATCCGCAGCAATCACCTCAGTCGATGCACTCACCTTATCCGCAGCCATCGCCACAAGCTCCTTCTTCCAATTACTCACAACCGTCTCCCCAACAACCACCAACGCCAATTTACTCGCAACCGTCTCCCCAGCAACCGCCAACGCCAATTTACTCGCAACCTTCCCCTCAACAACCACCGACGCCAATTTACTCGCAACCTTCTCCCCAGCAACCACAGACTCCAATTTATTCGCAACCTTCTCCTCAACAACCACCAACGCCAATGTACTCTCAACCCTCTCCACAGCAAACCAACAACTTCTCCCAACCATCTCCCCAGTCTATCAATTACTCTCAGTCTTCACCACAGCATCCAAACTCGCCCTACTCTCAACCGTCACCACAATCAATACCAAACTTTTCCCAACCATCGCCTCAACAACAATTGTCTCCTTATTCGCAACCTTCGACACCTCAGAACCAAAACTATACTCAGCTGTCTCCTCAACCCCCTGTCAGTTACTCCAAACCCTCACCACAGCTTCCACCAAATTATCAACAACTTTCACCTCAAGCACCGGCCTCCTACTCTCAGCCGTCTCAACCGTCACCGCAGTCGCAAAACTATTCGCAAACATCGCCTCAGCAAAGTTTTCAAAACTCAAAAGAATCTCCCCAGCCGCCGACAAATTATTCACAACCAACTCAGCCGGCGACTTACCCTCAAACCTCAAATCAACAACTACCACCGTCTTACGCTCAGCCAAAGCAATCGCCGAGCAATTTCTCCCAACAATCGCCAAATCGACAAAGCAACTATTCATATCCTTCACAGCAGACAATGCAAACATCATCACAGAATCAACACTTCCCACAAACATCTCAGACCTTCGACGCAGCGGCAAAGACCGTCGATCAAAATTACAGTCGCACACCAGACGCATATCCACCCAACTTCAAACAACCCTACTTGGAAACCTCTGCCACAAATACTCTACCCGATAACAGAAGACTCGATTTTCACAAGGAGGAGAAGCTTCCAGAGCAGAGGTTCTCAACGCAAGACACGAATGTAGCACTAGGTCAAACATTTCAATCAAATCAATTCTCAACATACGAGAATAGTTTCAACGAAAGAATTTCCGGACAAACGGAAATTCAGAGGACAATGAATCAGGAGCAGCAGCAGCAGCAACAGCAGCAGCGTGTTCCACAAACACAGGATCAGTCACAAATTTTGAACTTTCAAACTCACGAGGGAGTTTATCAGACAAGTTTCCAATCCTCATCGTCATCGTCCTCCTCGTCGTCCTTCCCGATATCGAATACCAGAACACTATATCCAGGCAGTCACTATTTCGAATCAGTGAGTTCGAAAAACACCTTGACGCCCGCTAACTCGAGTAATAATTTAACGACGTCGAAAAAGAGAACTTACGATGCAACAACGTCAAGCGACTCTAATCGTCTTCCGCAAGAAACACGCCCGGGACAAGAGCAGTTCGGCTTCGATCTAATGATGCCCTTTTCAGAAACTGACACTCCTCCTCAGTTCGACAGCAGTTACGTTAGCAGTCTAGCCGAGTCGGTAGCGTCCAATTCTGCCTACTCGAGATTGGGACTGGGACTCATCGGTCGGCCGACGAAGGAACAACAGTTACTCACCATCCCCAGACCGCCGACGAAACCGGAGACAATTTATCGAGGCGCCGCTCCTGGAAATGCCGAACTCGATCTGAGCCTCCTGCAGAGTCTTCAGAGCGCTGCGAAAAATTCCCAAGGAATGCTTCCAATTGCCCGAAGGGAGCCAACCACGGCCACAGCTCCGACGAAGACGAAAAAGGGAAGAAAGAGCAAGCAAGCCGCTGCGGTCGCTCTCGAACAACAGGCAACTCCCGCCCTACCTAGCTTCGCGCAATACTCCGGCAATCCCGAAGCCATTGGACTGAAGAATCCAGTCGTCACGCCCGGGGGAAGTGCTTTCAACTTCGCCTCCACCACCGGGTCAGCCAACAATTCGCCATTCTACGACAAGGACACTTCGGCGGCCGCTGCCGCCTACGCCTTTCTCGACGAATTTCGAAATCCGAATAGCTACTACAGCATGGCCTTCAGACAACAACAACAGCAGCAGCAGCAACAGCAGCAAACGCCTCCCGTCACCGACTCGGGGCAACAACCTTGCAATAAACTGACCACCCAGCATCCCAGGAACTACTCGGCGCATCCCTTCCTCCACACGCAGCGGACCGCCGCCTACGGACCCTCGGTGCCCACCTACGTCACCCCCCACGGTCCAAATCTCGGCGTCGATCCATTTCAGCAGTATTTACACTCATTCTACGCTCTCCAACAACAACCACATCATCACAGGCCCTCTTGGCTCTAGCCGAAGCAATCGACTAAAGACCTTCTATGGAAGTGAAAATAATATCCATAACTATTAAAAAAAAAGGAATTCTTTGCATTTGTAGTTATATTTTGTGCAATGATCTCTTTTTTTTGTCTCTGTATAAAAATTAGACAAATATTACTAATTTTTGATCTAATTTCGTCTTTTTCTTAAGTTTTATAGACAATTACTATATATATATATATATATATATATAAATATATATATTAGAGAAACGTATAAATTGGGATAGTTTGTAAGCTTTTACGTTGTTATTCTTTTTTTCCATCTAGAAAAAATTGGAAGACTTTTTTCCAATATTAGAAAATGTACAAAAAAGATCTCCGGATATATTGCGTTAAAAATGAAATTCTCCTTTCATATCGAGACATTTTGAATTTGTTTCAAACTTCTTTTTCATTAACTCAAAAAGGAACGTTTAAATATTATTTTAAACATGTGAAGTAGATTTTTTACATGAAAAAAAGTAAAGGTTTTTTATTATTGGAAATATAAAAAAATTACCATAAAATCTCATAGAATAACTTGATCGACTAGTGAAATTAGAGCGCCTCTCTCTATAGGTGAAAAATGTGAAATAATGTGTCATGAAAAAAGTAACAGAATGTGAAAACATAACATATATTTCGTTTTATTGATTCTTTCATGATTTTTGTAAATCAAATTGAAAAAAAACTATGGTGTTTTATAGTAAGTTGCAATTCAACAAGAAATAAAGAAAATTTTGTTAAAAATTATATGAAAAGAAGTTTATTTAGAGCACCAAGAAAATTGATAATATTTAATGTGTAATAGAAAGTGAACAATTATAATTTTATATTTTATTACATTATTATATTACAATTGTTAATGAAAATTAAAGTTTCATTATTTTAAATTGAAATAATATTTTATTTGATAACCCTTTTTGGAGATTTTTAGCAACTTCAAACGAAATGTTTGGCTGGAAATTCTTTTTTTTTATTGAAAAATTGAGTTTAAAAAAAATTAATTCAAAACTCCATTTAATTTATTTTATATTTATGGCAATAAATCGGGAAACAAAGTTTTATATTACAAAATATTGTAGGGAACATACCTAAAAATACAAAAATTATTAATAATCAACATCAAGATTGTTATAAATAAAAAAGTGAGTATTTTTAAGTAAAAATACATTTTCTACATTAAAATGCAATAAAAATTAATTAATTATTAATAATAATAATCTTGGTATACAAAAAACGAAAAAAATTGTTTATTATAAAATGTTGTTTAGTTCCTGAAAAATCCGCTAATATGAGACAAGTGGCGCCAAAAATTGAGTCTAATTTTGGCGCCACTTGTCTCATATTAGCGGATTTTTACGGAACTAACGTATTTAATAAATAATAAAATAAATTGATTAAACAAATGTTTTTTAATGTTGTTTATAGTTGTATGATGCTTATTAACTAATAAAAAGAGTAAACAATTCGTTTTTTCATTAAAAAAATACAAATAAAAGGAGAAAACAATTAATTTAATTTAGCCATTAGTTCCTGAAAAATCCGCTAATATGAGACAAGTGGCGCCAAAAATTGTGTATAATTTTGGCGCCACTTGTCTCGTATTAGCGGATATTTACGGAACTAACGTATTTAATAAATAATAAAATAAATTGATTAAACAATTGTTTTTAATATTGTTTATTGATGTATGATGCTTATTAACTCATAAAAAGAGTAAACAATCCGTTTTTTTATTAAAAAAATACAAATAAAAAAAGAAAACAATTAATTTAATTTAGCCATTAGTTCCTAAAAAATCCGTTTATATGAGACAAGTGGCGCCAAAAATTGTGTCTAATTTTGGCGCCACTTGTCTCGTATTAGCGGATTTTTACGGAACTAACGTATTTAATAAATAATAAAATAAATTGATTAAACAATTGTTTTTAATATTGTTTATTGATGTATGATGCTTATTAACTAATAAAAAGAGTAAACAATCCGTTTTTTTATTAAAAAAATACAAATAAAAGGAGAAAACAATTAATTTAATTTAGCCATTAGTTCCTGAAAAATCCGCTTATATGAGACAAGTGGCGCCAAAAATTGTGTCTAATTTTGGCGCCACTTGTCTCGTATTAGCGGATATTTACGGAACTAACGTATTTAATAAATAATAAAATAAATTGATTAAACAATTGTTTTTAATATTGTTTATTGATGTATGATGCTTATTAACTCATAAAAAGAGTAAACAATCCGTTTTTTTATTAAAAAAATACAAATAAAAAAAGAAAACAATTAATTTAATTTAGCCATTAGTTCCTAAAAAATCCGTTTATATGAGACAAGTGGCGCCAAAAATTGTGTCTAATTTTGGCGCCACTTGTCTCGTATTAGCGGATTTTTACGGAACTAACGTATTTAATAAATAATAAAATAAATTGATTAAACAATTGTTTTTAATATTGTTTATTGATGTATGATGCTTATTAACTAATAAAAAGAGTAAACAATCCGTTTTTTTATTAAAAAAATACAAATAAAAGGAGAAAACAATTAATTTAATTTAGCCATTAGTTCCTGAAAAATCCGCTTATATGAGACAAGTGGCGCCAAAAATTGTGTCTAATTTTGGCGCCACTTGTCTCGTATTAGCGGATTTTTACGGAACTAACGTATTTAATAAATAATAAAATAAATTGATTAAACAATTGTTTTTAATATTGTTTATTGATGTATGATGCTTATTAACTAATAAAAAGAGTAAACAATCCGTTTTTTTATTAAAAAAATACAAATAAAAGGAGAAAACAATTAATTTAATTTAGCCATTAGTTTCTGAAAAATCCGCTTATATGAGACAAGTGGCGCCAAAAATTGTGTCTAATTTTGGCGCCACTTGTCTCGTATTAGCGGATTTTTACGGAACTAACGTATTTAATAAATAATAAAATAAATTGATTAAACAATTGTTTTTTAATGTTGTTTATAGACGTATGATGCTTATTAACTAATAAAAAGAGTAAACAATCCGTTTTTTTATTAAAAAAATACAAATAAAAAGAGAAAACAATTAATTTAATTTAGCCATTAGTTCCTGAAAAATCCGCTAATATGAGACAAGTGGCGCCAAAAATTGAGTCTAATTTTGGCGCCACTTGTCTCATATTAGCGGATTTTTACGGAACTAACGTATTTAATAAATAATAAAATAAATTGATTAAACAAATGTTTTTTAATGTTGTTTATAGTTGTATGATGCTTATTAACTAATGAAAAGAGTAAACAATTCGTTTTTTCATTAAAAAAATACAAATAAAAGGAGAAAACAATTAATTTAATTTAGCCATTAGTTCCTGAAAAATCCGCTAATATGAGACAAGTGGCGCCAAAAATTGAGTCTAATTTTGGCGCCACTTGTCTCATATTAGCGGATTTTTACGGAACTAACGTATTTAATAAATAATAAAATAAATTGATTAAACAAATGTTTTTTAATGTTGTTTATAGTTGTATGATGCTTATTAACTAATAAAAAGAGTAAACAATTCGTTTTTTCATTAAAAAAATACAAATAAAAGGAGAAAACAATTAATTTAATTTAGCCATTAGTTCCTGAAAAATCCGCTTATATGAGACAAGTGGCGCCAAAAATTGTGTCTAATTTTGGCGCCACTTGTCTCGTATTAGCGGATTTTTACGGAACTAACGTATTTAATAAATAATAAAATAAATTGATTAAACAATTGTTTTTAATATTGTTTATTGATGTATGATGCTTATTAACTAATAAAAAGAGTAAACAATCCGTTTTTTTATTAAAAAAATACAAATAAAAAGAGAAAACAATTAATTTAATTTAGCCATTAGTTCCTGAAAAATCCGCTAATATGAGACAAGTGGCGCCAAAAATTGTGTCTAATTTTGGCGCCACTTGTCTCGTATTAGCGGATTTTTACGGAACTAACGTATTTAATAAATAATAAAATAAATTGATTAAACAATTGTTTTTTAATGTTGTTTATAGACGTATGATGCTTATTAACTAATAAAAAGAGTAAACAATCCGTTTTTTTTATTAAAAAATACAAATAAAAAGAGAAAACAATTAATTTAATTTAGCCATTAGTTCCTGAAAAATCCGCTAATATGAGACAAGTGGCGCCAAAAATTGTGTCTAATTTTGGCGCCACTTGTCTCGTATTAGCGGATTTTTACGGAACTAACGTATTTAATAAATAATAAAATAAATTGATTAAACAATTGTTTTTAATATTGTTTATTGATGTATGATGCTTATTAACTAATAAAAAGAGTAAACAATCCGTTTTTTTATTAAAAAAATACAAATAAAAAGAGAAAACAATTAATTTAATTTAGCCATTAGTTCCTGAAAAATCCGCTAATATGAGACAAGTGGCGCCAAAAATTGAGTCTAATTTTGGCGCCACTTGTCTCATATTAGCGGATTTTTACGGAACTAACGTATTTAATAAATAATAAAATAAATTGATTAAACAAATGTTTTTTAATGTTGTTTATAGTTGTATGATGCTTATTAACTAATAAAAAGAGTAAACAATTCGTTTTTTCATTAAAAAAATACAAATAAAAGGAGAAAACAATTAATTTAATTTAGCCATTAGTTCCTGAAAAATCCGCTTATATGAGACAAGTGGCGCCAAAAATTGTGTCTAATTTTGGCGCCACTTGTCTCGTATTAGCGGATTTTTACGGAACTAACCTATTTTATAAATAATAAAATAAATTGATTAAACAATTGTTTTTAATATTGTTTATTGATGTATGATGCTTATTAACTAATGAAAAGAGTAAACAATCCGTTTTTTTATTTAAAAAATACAAATAAAAGGAGAAAACAATTAATTTAATTTAGCCATTAGTTCCTAAAAAATCCGTTTATATGAGACAAGTGGCGCCAAAAATTGTGTCTAATTTTGGCGCCACTTGTCTCGTATTAGCGGATATTTACGGAACTAACGTATTTAATAAATAATAAAATAAATTGATTAAACAATTGTTTTTAATATTGTTTATTGATGTATGATGCTTATTAACTCATAAAAAGAGTAAACAATCCGTTTTTTTATTAAAAAAATACAAATAAAAAGAGAAAACAATTAATTTAATTTAGCCATTAGTTCCTGAAAAATCCGCTAATATGAGACAAGTGGCGCCAAAAATTGTGTCTAATTTTGGCGCCACTTGTCTCGTATTAGCGGATTTTTACGGAACTAACGTATTTAATAAATAATAAAATAAATTGATTAAACAATTGTTTTTTAATGTTGTTTATAGACGTATGATGCTTATTATCTAATAAAAAGAGTAAACAATCCGTTTTTTATTAAAAAAATACAAATAAAAAGAGAAAACAATTAATTTGATTTAGCCATTAGTTCCTGAAAAATCCGCTAATATGAGACAAGTGGCGCCAAAAATTGAGTCTAATTTTGGCGCCACTTGTCTCATATTAGCGGATTTTTACGGAACTAACGTATTTAATAAATAATAAAATAAATTGATTAAACAAATGTTTTTTAATGTTGTTTATAGTTGTATGATGCTTATTAACTAATAAAAAGAGTAAACAATTCGTTTTTTCATTAAAAAAATACAAATAAAAGGAGAAAACAATTAATTTAATTTAGCCATTAGTTCCTGAAAAATCCGCTAATATGAGACAAGTGGCGCCAAAAATTGTGTCTAATTTTGGCGCCACTTGTCTCGTATTAGCGGATTTTTACGGAACTAACCTATTTTATAAATAATAAAATAAATTGATTAAACAATTGTTTTTAATATTGTTTATTGATGTATGATGCTTATTAACTCATAAAAAGAGTAAACAATCCGTTTTTTTTTATAAAAAAAATACAAATAAAAAGAGAAAACAATTAATTTAATTTAGCCATTAGTTCCTGAAAAATCCGCTAATATGAGACAAGTGGCGCGAAAAATTGTGTCTAATTTTGGCGCCACTTGTCTCATATTAGCGGATTTTTATGGAACTAACCTATTTTATAAATAATGAAAAAAAATGATTAAACAATTTACTGCTAGATGTAATTGTATTATTTTAACTATCGAAATAGAATTTGAACGCGCGCTTTAGCTCGCATATCCTATGCTAGTAATATAATAATTATGAACTTTTTTGGGGCAAAAAATATAAACAACCAATATTAAAATTTCCATTACAATTAAAATAATTAATTGAAATTAAATTTGGTTTTACAATAGAACTTAAATTTATGTTCAACAGCAATTTTATGACCTTCAAGTTGTTTTTAGTTATGTATGGGATTAATTTCCTTCCCTTTACTAAAAATAAAGTTACAAAACGATAGTAAGCAGATTCTCTGACATACGAAAGTTTAAATAAAATTTTCTAAACCAAATACAATGACAGAAAATGAAACTCCTAGGATGGGTATTCCTATAATCAGTACAAGAAATTTATTTCCTGTAGTTAGAAAAACTTCTTCTGGAGCGTAATCCATGTTTGGTTTACTAAAAAAATTGTTGTCGTCTTTCTTCCACTTTCCAACTAAACCAGCTTGTGTCGCTCTTTGCAAAATGAATTCAAACCTCAGTGAGTACGGTGAATTACTTTCAAGATAAAGAATACTTACGACACTAAATCAACATGTATTTTATAATTTAGTCTTCTAGACGGTCAAGGTTTATTTGCAACGAAGTGTCCATGATGACGGAAAATAAATATTCTGTGCACACAAGGCAAGCAAATACTATTTTCTCCGTCGATTTTACTGGTTCCTTAATGACAGAAATTTCCATTATCATTTGACTGATGTTCGATGCTCACCATGCTCTTTTTTTGAAACTCCTCATAATCGCAGTTAATTTAAGTACATTAATATTTTTTAATTGTAAAATTACTCAAAAATATTGATTTTGAAAGACAGACACAATAGAAATAAAACAAACACATATTATTAAAGAGAATCAATAAGCAAAAAAGTAAATTTGTTTTTATTTATTCCTGGACAACGAAAAGCATTAGACAAAATTTTTATGTAATTGAATTTAAATGAACGTTAATTTATATTTAACAGAAATGTTATTAAACTGAGCTAAGAATTGATTGAAATTTATTACAATAGAAAAAAATTTCTATTTGATGCCTTTTTTTAAATGTTCAATACATCATTTTTTTAAATAACGAAATGTCACATTGGCTAAATTTTGTAAATTTAGAATTTCTATTTCGTCAAATTTGTAATTTTAGAAATAGTTTTTTGTAAGAATTCTTATTACAACAATTTTTAATAATAACTTTAATTCTTAAGAAATGAAGACAAATTTGAAAATATAATAAAAGAAAAACAAGAAGGAAAATAAACTTCTAATCGCAATTTTCAGTCTTCTTCTTCATTAATCGGTTGAAAACGAACGGTGTCACTTTGTTGATTTCACTTGTTGAGTAAATGCAGACAACCTCCATTTTTCCATTGTTTTAAAACACGTTATTTCCAAATTTTCTTGTTTTCCATTTTTTAAGTCCTGTTTGAACGAAGGACTGTTTGAAAATATAGCTTTTTATAAAGAAACAAATTCACAATAACTTGAATTCACGGACCGTACAGTCTCTCCCATTTTGGATTACTGCAATTTTTGTGTTTTCCAATTTTTATAACATTAGTATCAATGTTTAAATTTCTTGTTAATTGGACTTCAAATTTGCAAACTGTGCATAAATATCTGTACGGTTTGTTTTTCGCATATATGACGGGTTCTACGTTGTATTCAATATCTGTTGTTAAGCCATGGCGTTTACCCTTTTGGTTGATTCTTCTCAAGATGTCCTTGAATGTGCTTCCGTGTTCCTCAGCAATTTTTGCCTTTTTTTTCAAGTGTATGTAGATATACACGTGAATTAATTCGTGTAGTAAGGTACTTTTAACTCGTGTTGAATCAATTTCACCTTCCAAATTCGTGTGAAGCGGTATACTAATGCTCACCACACGAGTTGAAAAATCTACAAGTCCTGCATTTGATGTACTGTTCATATAGACGTAAGTGAAACCTCCCTTTGAAATGTTATTTTCAAAAAATAACCCATCAAAATATTTCGCTAATTTGAAAAGAGGAGGTCGAGCAGCTCTTGGTATTTTACTTCTCTCTCTCATTTTTGTAGGTATTTCTATAAAGTTTTGATTGTTGGAAGATCGCGTTACTACCGGCATATTTTCTTTTTTTTTAAACAAATTTACCACGAATATAAGGTCACTTAGAGACTGGGGTGCACTTGTAGTCTTGTACGACTATTGTTGTAGAAAAAAGTAAATGGATGCAAATTCTTTTTCTTTCTTGACAAAGCGACCTAACCTTTTTGACTAGGGACGTCACATCCGGGGGGATATACAAGCGTCTTAAGAGAGAAAAAACATTTAATTTGAATTTTCTGACTCTCTTACTCTTATGGGTTACCATGACAACCGCCAGGCAGTAGAACTGTGCAAGTGTGCAAGCACCTTTAGCTTTAATCAAGCTATTTACCCAAAAATTTGAATTTAACAACTGGAGTTAGTAACAACAGAAAATATTATCTATTATTAACAATTAGATAACTAAGAACAACACAAAATAAATAATAAACAACATTTTCAACAATTTACACTATATAAAAACCACTAAAATAAAATAAATTGAGAATGTGTAAACTGTGAAGTCGAAATTAAAAATATAATTAAATTAAATACTGTTTTTAAAATTATAAAAATATTTTAAAGAAAAATAGGGTTAAAAGGAAAGCATTGTTCCAAAGTAGGGTCTTATTTTATTATTTATTCTAAAAAACAGTACATTTCTTTATTACTGTCCTTCGTCACTTGCATACAAAGCGAATAAATCGGGATGTTATTTTTGTAACTAATTTCTCTTAAAAAGAAAAAATTTAAATATAAACATTTTCAGTACCATTTAGAAATACAATATAAAATAAACTTTATTTCACTTTCTGTGTTATAATGACCCTTAATGGTTTCTAACAAAATGCAGTAAAAAATTTGTAGGAAAAATTATGATGATTTGCTTAAACTATAATTTTACACAATAAATGATTATAAAATGAGGTGTAATTAAAATATTTTATATACAGATTTACCTCTTGCTTTGTTTTTCCATTACTGTCGAGTGTGAAGAATTAATGTAGCTTACTTTATGCTACAAAATGTCTGATTTTTAATTATGCACTTCATCGAATATACGGATGCAATTTCTTCGGGAATGGTATTTCTTTAAAGATGATCTAAATTAGGGCTCTAAACGATACATTCTTAAAATTATGCCTATTTTAATCTCGACATTGCTTCATCGTTAAGTTTCAGGTTTGTAGTTGAAGTCGATGGTTCTTCATCTGAAAGGAGAATATTCGTGTTAATTTAATCAAGCTGAAATTAGGAAGTACTCAATTTTAATAGTAATGTAATTTTAAAGTTTAATATTTGAATTAAAATATTTTACCAAATTCATTGTCACTTAGTTGTGGAGAAAGTTTGCGGCCTTTAGCTAAGTACGATTTCAGTTTTCCTACGCTGGCTAGAATTAGCCCCAGGAATGGCGGAGATGGTTCCAAAGGACGTGATAAGTACTCTGGATGAAACTGAGTGGCAACGTAGTAGTTATGTCCTTCTAATTCCATAATTTCCATTCGCTCTGCACTTTCATCGTGACCTGGAAATTATTTTTAGTTTTAAATAGTGGACAAAAATTAAAAACTTCGGATAATTTAATTGGATTAAATTATGTCTTCTTCTTCTTTACTACAATAAATTTACTCACCAATAAATTTCATTCCAGCTGCTTCAAGATCAGGCACATACTTAGTGTTAACTTCATACCGATGACGGTGGCGTTCTTCCACTATCTCCTTGTTATCGTACAATTGCTCTATAAAGAAAAATATAGACTTTGTCAATCACATCTTTCGAACAACAAGGTGATATTATTTAAATTTTAAATAACAAAATATTTGATGAAAAAGCAAATAAACACTTACTCATAACACAGTTTCCTCCTGTGAAGCAAGTTGTTCTTTTTCCCAGTCTCATTGTCCCGCCCATTTGGCCTGGATTATGTTCAGGCATATCAATGACGACAGGATTTTCTGTTTCGCTGTCGATTTCCGTACTATTGGCATTACTTAAACCCAAAACATTGCGCGCGAATTCTATTACTGCAGTTTGCAATCCCAAGCATATTCCAAGGAATGGTTTGTTATTAGTCCTGCACCAACGACACGCTTCGATTTTTCCTTCCAAACCTCTTTTTCCAAAACCACCTGGCACAATAACTCCACTAGAATAAAAACAAAAAATAAGATATTTTTTCCAAATACTCTAATTATTTTTTATAAGAAAGCAAAGAATTGAATAACAAAAACTTACTCGCATTGGCATAGTTGCTGCCAAGCTTCATGGTAGATTACTGGATGTGTTTTCTTTTTCGCTTCCTCTAAATTGCAAGCTTCAATGTACTAGATGAAACAAATTTGAATACGTTTTACTGTCTATGTCGATAATTAAATTCATATTGGGATCTTTTTTGGGGACGTGACTTATAAAATAAGTTTCTTAAAAAAGGTTTTCAATATTTTTTTAAATACACACGTACCTTCAATTCTAATTTGTATCCAACTTCAATGGAAGCATGCTGCAGAGCTTTTGTAATTGACGCATATGAATCCTCAAGTTTTGTGTATTTTCCTACCAATGCAATAGATACTTTTTTTCTAAGATGTTCAACGCGTTCAGCAAGGTTACGCCATTTGTGCATAAAAGTTCGAGGATTCGGCATTGAAATATTCAATTGCAATCTGTCAATTAAGAAAGGTACAATGCCCTGATTCTCCATTAACAGGGGCACTCGATAAATCGACGAGAGATCATGAATTGTAATAACCTGAAAATGTTTGCTTTCTTAGTTAATGATTAATAATAAATTAATAACAGTAATATTTGTACTGATGCAATACATACCTGTTCTGGAGGAACGTGACAAAAATTGGAAATTTTGTCTTTGATACTGTCACAAATAGGATTTTCAGATCTACAAATAATGAGATCAGGTGATAATCCAAGTCCGCGTAATTCTCTCACACTCGATTGAGTTGGTTTCGTTTTTGGTTCACCTGCAGATTTTGGCTAGAATAAAAAATAGAATTTATAAAATAAAACACTTTAGTCTACATTAATTATTAAACTTGTGATTTGTTAACGATTGGTGGAATGTAATTGAATTACCTGTGGAATCAGCGATACATGTGCACAGCAGAAATTTTCCTTCTTTACACGGAATTGAAATTGTCTGAAAGCTTCAACGAAAGGCATTCCTTCAATATCTCCAATGGTCCCTCCAAGCTCTATTATACAAACCTGAAAATTTTAATTATCCTCATGTCGCAGCTCTAATTGCAATAAATCTTATTTAATATGTCTCGCTACAGAACATTTATTCAAGATAACTTAAAGTCTACGATAAACATACCTCCGGTTCATTGCCATCAGCAGAAACCGACTGTTTAGCAACTCGAGCAACCCATTCTTGTATAGCATCAGTTATATGTGGGACAACTGCAACAATAGAATAATATATAGATTATCGATCACTTTATTATTATTATTATTATTATTATTATTATTATTATTATTATTTCAGATTTAGAGAGACAAGGGAAAAATTAAACTCACCTTGCACCGTCTTTCCCAAATATTCGCCACGTCTCTCCTTTTCAATTACTGATTGATAAATCTTTCCAGTTGTTATGTTATTATCTTTGTGTAACGTTATGTCCAAAAATCTCTCATAATTTCCTAAATCGAGATCCACTTCTCCACCATCATCTAATACATATACTTCGCCTAAAACAATGAAAAAGTAATAATTTGTTGAAAAGTATTTTATTTCATAATATTTTCATAAAGTTTGACAGATACAATCTATTACAATTTCCTAAATCCCTAGATCATTAGTTTACAATCGCTCTATCTAAAGATACGCACATAAAATAACTACATAATTTATGAGAACTTAACATAAATTGAATTAAAATACACATGAGAAGAACATAGAATAAATAAATTATGGACACTTTTAATTTTAAAATGTTACTATAAATTTCACTCTCTAATTCTGTAAATTAACAAAAAATTCCTTGCATTTCTTAATAAAAATAAATTCTAAAACTCTTCTTTTAAACAAGTAACTATCCCTACCTAAACATTTTTATATTCTTGTAATTAAAGTCAAAGCTATACCCATGAAATGCAAATGATATGTAATTTTCTACTATAAACTTTGTTAGATCCACTGATTACTCAGTACCATGAATATTATATATTCATGCTGCTCAAAAATCGGCGCAGAGAATTTCTTGTCTGTGAACTGTGAACATCTCAGGCTTTCTGGAATGATTTACATTGCGTTCAATCACTGGTGTATATAATTCATATAAAACTTTCAAACTTAAATTGACCATGAAATGTTCTTCAGTTAATGCTCTAACTCTAATGCCCCGAACTCTGTGGTTTTAAACAAAATCTTAAGATTTACTCTAACAGAAAATTAAAAAAATGGATTAGTAAAGTGCCCAAAAGAGGAAGTTAAACTGCAGACGGTAATAATCATTCTGCGTAATACTTGTAACTACGAATTGAATTAAATTAACTTTTTTGTCAAGTCAGTGAATATGAAGCATCTCTAACCCCTTAACTGCGATAACGAAAGATTTAACAAAATCTTCGTCATCCGCAGTTAAGGGGTTAATATACTTCAAACAATTTTATACAAACTAATTGCTGATCCCCATCAACTTCTACAATATTGACTTCTTATCAAAATGACAGTTAATGGAGTAAAAAAAGGGTTGAACAAAATATTCAAACATTTCCATAAAATGGAGATTACCAGTAAGATCTTATGTTTCATTATCATTTGGATGCAAATACTGGAATCTTCCACGATTGGAAATTACTATGATGGATTAGTAAAGTATTTAAAGGATGGATCGAAACTGCACCACGTAGTATTTCTCTTTGATAATGAAAGAAACAACACAGACGATTCAGTAAGCTTTCTTGTCAAGTCAATCAATAGAAACATTCCCTCTTCAAGTATCGAATTCAGTAAGAGAGGAAATGACTTGTTTAGGGTTCATCTAAAATCTCTTAGACGTTCACGAAAGACGGCACTTTTTGTGGTGGTAAGAGATAATTTAAATACATCTACTGAAATGTATTATTCACTTATTAGAATGATGAGAAGCTTGTCGCAATCTCTACCCTTGCCGAAATGCTTGATCGTACATTCTCATGTACTGCCTAAAGTTAATCTGAAAGAAACATTACAATTTCTATGGAAAAATGATTTTTTGGACGTCACGATCCTGGTCTATCGCGAACAAGGCTCCAAGTACCTAATAGAGAAAAGCGACAAGCGACCTTTTCTGCATCGTTTGAATCCGTTTACAACAAAGTACACTATCCTTAAGGTATCAACTAAAAGTCAGTGGTTTCCAAACAAACTTCGGAATTTACATGGATACCCTTTGAAATTCTTGATATCAAGCGAAAGTAAATTCGTGTCAATGAATTACAGTGCAGAAAAGAAATTTGCTGAAATTTTAACACAGCAGATGAATTTGAAACCTCGCATCCGTGAAGCATCAACAAATGAAAGAGTATATGTTTATTCACTTTTGAATAAAATGAAAGCTGAAATGTTTTTAAGGACAATTTTATTTGTATCTCATTTAGAAACAAATACTTTAGAATTGGGTTATTTAATCGAATCTGATGCGAAAGCTGTTATTCCAAAAATTACAAGATCTTCGAAAGCCATTGTTCTTTCACAAGAGTTCCTGTTCATGCTTCTGGGAACTGCTGGTACAATTTGCGTACTTAAAGTAACTGCGATCATGATGCGATTCAACAAACGAACATGGAGAGCATCGAACATCTGCCAAATGATAATGGGAATGTCTGTCATTGAGGAGCCAGTGAAATCGACGGAGAGAATAGTATTTGGAACTGTACTGCTCGCTTGCCTTGTGTACACAGGCTACTTTTTTTCTGTCATCCTGGACCTCTCGTTGCAATCCTCACCAGAGATAGAAACTCTTGCAGATCTCGCTGCATCGTCTTTGACACATGTAATTAAAAGTCGGTCTTTAATTGCCAGAATGAGAGTAAGTTCTAACCCTCATATTCGCAAATTGGCAGAAAATTCTATTGCAAGTCCATCTTTGAAATCAAATTTGGGATGCCTTTTGTATTTGAATGATTATCAGAATGTGTCTTGCATTGGCAGTGGAACAATAGCACACGTCAATTACATAAAGGAGTTAAAAGGAGATTTCAATGGAAAAGTATTATCGGAACCCGTTGCTCATCTAACTGAAGGTTTCGTTTCAAGGCGCTACTCACCGTTTACTGATTGCTTTAGGGAGATTATTATGAAAGCAGCAGAACATGGTTTAACCACAAAACTCTTTAAAACTGTGAAATTCGGACGTCAGGTTGCAGAGTTACCACAGGAAATCGAGAAAGAAAAGTTGCTACTGATCTCTTTGTACGTACTTTCGATTGGATTTTCACTGTCAATTCTTGCATTCCTATGTGAAATTTTCGCAAGTATTGTGAATGAAAAAGTTTCTGCTTTTTTAAGGAGATTAGTATAAAAGAACGTGTTTATTAAAAATATTGTACACGGAGAAAACTGGAAATTTGGACTAAACATATGAAGGGACTAATCGTTCATATTTGACTTTGCTATTACAAAACACTCTAAATATTAGATGAAGATGTTGTTATCCAATGTTGTTAATAGATAATTTTTCGATCCTTTCTTTTCGGAAAAAATGATGTTTAAAAAACGTTTCGCCTCTAGGATCCTTATGTGATTGTATGTTGAAAAGGTTTAAGATGGTATCAGAAAGAATTTTGATGTTGTTAATATTTTTCTAGCATCTTTATTATTATTTCTCAGCCAACGTTTCGGCCTCTAATTGAGTGCCATCATCAGGGCTTTGTTTAATACCATCTTACATCTTTTCAACATACAATCACATAAGGGTCCTAGAGGCGAAACGTTTTTTAAACATCATTTTTTTCGAAAAGAAAGGATCGAAAAATTATCTATTAACAACTCTAAATATTTATAAATATAACTGAATTCCATTGATTCAAATTTAGAGAGTAAGGAATCAATTAATAATTTATTTAACCCCTTCGCTGTTTGGAAAAATATTCATTTTAGTGCCCCAAAATGTCCATCAAAATCTTTTAAATTGTTATATTATTTAAAAATAATAAACAATTATGTATTTATTACTTTTTCTAGTATCATTAATACCTATAGTATGTGAATAATGATATGAAAGAATTTATTTTATAATTTAAACAACAAATTTCTATTTTTTGCTAAAACTTTCATGACCCAACGTTGGGTCGTTAACAGTCTGGGCCATCTTTTTCCACGACCCAACGTTGGGTCGTTAACAGGCAACGGGTTAAAGATTATGTGAATAAATTATCTTTTTTATTTAGTAACTCATCTATTAAGGCAAAGAAGAATATTAATTTATTTTTTTTAACAAAAATTTTTAAAGTCAGAAATCATAAAACTGTTTTTTAGTTAACAAAATATTATGTTTCTAACTTTTGTTTCTATAGTGATGACAAAATCGATAATTTAAAAAAAAATTTTATAAAAAGTTCAAGGTTTTAACTAACGTATAGTTATCGTGTTAGATGTGTTTGTTACTTCTTAAAAATAGGCTTGCATTAAATTTCGTTTTACATTTGAATGTTTTATAAACTAAAAATGCTTTAAATGTTTTTGCTCTTGATAATGTTGTCCATAGATGTTAATGTTAATTAAGTCTTACAGTAAATTATTCACTAATTTCATTCTTCTTGTAATTTATGGAAGAAAATATTATTTGTTCAATGGGTTTAAAATTTGTAAATTGGTTTGCATTAGAAATATGTATTTAATTTTAAAAGGTTTAAAGTAATAGAATATTGTATTGCATTATAGTACTTATAATTATCTTTTTTAATGATCATATCTCGGAGGTGGTTTCAATAGCACTAAGGTCTCTTGGTTTCGTTATGCGACGTGCTGTAGTATTTCACAGTATGGACACACTTAGAACTCTTTATACTTTATTTTAGCTAGATCTATTTGCGTGTTTTCTTAACAATCCTTTAGTTTGTAAGAGCACACATATGTAAAGAAGGACTTGGTTCCGTTTATTAATGAATAAATAAAATAATATTGTTGCACTATATCTTGACCAACATTTTTTGCTGATGACAAGAAACTTAAAAGTATTTTGCATCTAAATATAGTTCATATAGAGTTAATTGTTTAACAAAATTACAGATGGATTATAAAATCTATCAATTTTTAAGAAAAAAAAGATTTTATTTTTCAAAAAGGAAATTTAGTTAAGAATAAGAATTTTTTGAATTAACCAAAAATTATTTTATTTTAATGCACAGAATTTATTTCAAAGATTTTTTACTTTCTCCTTTAGCTTTTTTTAATGAAATTATTTTTTCGTTGAAGTTTTTACTGTTATTGATATTCTTTTTTATCTTTTTCCATAGTCTGTAACTTGCTTCAAAATTTTAATAAAAATTTTTATTACAACGCTACTCTTGTTTTAAAATTACACGAGTTTTACTCCTAAAATTAACTTTGAACTTGGAAAAGTTTCATTCAAAATTAATAAAAATTAATATCGAAAATTCTTATTTCCAGAATAACTTTTACTATTTTAAAAGACAATTTAAAAAAAAAATTAAAAAAAATTTGTTTCAGAAATAGTAAAATTTACTCTAAACATAAGAAGCTTTTTCAAGCGGACGTTCTCAGATAACAAAATACAAGTAATAATATTTGAATGGATTTCTTTTTGCAATTTTCCTAAGGTATAAAAAATTGGATAGTAATTGTTGCAGATAATTTCATAAAATCATATAAATGGTTCCCTTATACAATATATATAGAAGAGAAAGAGAAAACTAATCCCAACACTTGTTTGGCTTCCTTTGTGGTATGAAACAAAAGAAGCACAAGTCAATGAAGGTGGAAAGCTGAAAATATATTATTGTTTCGTCCAACAAAGAAATATATTATTACAACAATAATAAAATTAATCATGTGGAAGTAAATTTACCATGTTCGTATGGAGAAAATGTACCGGCGTCAAGATTAATGTATGGATCTATTTTTATAGAGGTAACGTGAATGCCGCAATGTTTTAAAATTGTGCCAAAAGAACTGGAAATGACCCCTTTACCTACACCACTAATTACACCACCCGTCACTAAAATATACTTCATTTTTTCGAAAATTAGAATCACAAGTTCTCAGTGGAAAATATTGCAAGTCGACACGTGCTTTTGCGACTGTAAACTACCATAGACGATAGAATATGAGATACTCCTTCTATAATTAAAGTAGGTGACTTTAATGCTCAAGCGTTGTTTACAATTTACATGATTGCGATTTACATTTTCGGTGAAAATGGTCCAGAAAGGAAAATCTACATTGGAGTAAGTGAGACAGATACACCTACTGTTTTTCTTACTCCAATACAAATTTTCTATTCTAAACAACTTTTATCGAAGATCAAAGATGTAAATGCTCCATGAGTGCAGATGCGACTTTGACGTTTTTCGGTAAATTTTTTTCTACTAACAGAGATGTTAATGCACCCTTATGCTAATGTTCCAGAAAAGATATTGTGAATTAGCCTTTAACACTGCGCTAATGTCGTCTGCTAAGATGGAACAAAAAGATTTATTGAAAATATAATTTCAAAAAACATTGATCAATAAACAATATATGAATTATCGTTTAAAAGTTACAAATTAAGTTCACATTTTCTTTAATTTAGTGAATAGAAACATGAAGGAATCTGAAATGGATACAAAAAGTGCAATAAAGAATCGAGAGGCTCTATACAGATTAATAATCAGGTTAAATTTTTTCTTTAATTATCATTTTAAATATAAAGGATTACAATAATACTCATTAAGTACATAAAGAAATTTTCATTTTGAAGCATTATATGTATATGTGAATATTTTAATATTTATAGAAAATTAACAATTTTTAAATTATAGTAGAAACTCCAAGTTTACAAATTTTTCAGGTTATATTATGATTTGTAAATTCAACTTTCTTGTGTGCATTTTGAAAAGAGAGTAAAAAAAATTATAAATATAGCACTTATTGATTTTTCTAAAAAAAAATACAGCTTAGATACTGAAAGCTAAGGTATTTTTCTTTAGGTAATTCAATAGTTGAAAAATAAAATCGATCAGAAAATATTTTGATCTTTTTTTTTTTTAAATTTTTGCATTATAAAGTCCATGTTTTCTTGTTGTTTGCGGAGAATTAAATTTTTTTATACTTCTTTTTGGTATTAAACAATGGACACAAAATGAATTATTTTCTTACCAAACACTGAAAATAATATCTATCTTTTACATATTTTTTTAATACCTTTTATAATTCGTCTTTTTCCACGAATCCGAAAATTTTTATTTTCCGTTCCATTTTTTGACGATCGGAGAGGGAGAAATCAATTATTTCTGAGATTTTTATCTAAAGTTTTTGAAATAATGAAATTTTTTTGTAGTTAAAGTATTTTTGAAAAATTATAATACAATATTCACAGTGGCTTGAAGTCCGTGCACATCGCCTTTTTATTTTGGAAATAAGTAGATAACCTTGGAGTGTGGAATCCAAGGTATCTGTATGCAGAATTCCCAAAAGTCCCTAAGTAAAAGAAAAACAAAAAACAAATCATTAAAATAAAGTGAGCGGATAGGGAAATATTAAGTATATTAAATTTACAGCCAACTTTTCTACGATGGTCACCAGACACTCGCTGTTCAGTTATCGAATACCATTCAAGCAGACCCACCATGTCCTCCGTCAGATCGTTTGTTTCATTTAATGTTAACTGGCATCGCCCACGAGCCAGATCGAGCCAAAAAGGAAGTCGGAAGTAACTGCACTTTCTCCTCACTGGACAATACTATCGGTCCCGGTTTAGACTTGGAGTTTGAAACTGAAGCTCAGGTGCAAGCACCAGAACCCGCTCAATATGAAACTGCCTATGTCACTTCTCACAAGGGCAATTGCCGAGCGGGCGCCTTCTCCGCCGATGGACAGTTAATTGCCACTGGATCGGTGGACGCGTCGATTAAAATATTGGACGTCGACAGAATGCTGGCGAAATCGGCACCAGACGAAATAGCAACTAGTGATCAAACTGGAGGTCATCCGGTAATTCGAACACTATACGATCATCTTGAAGAAGTAACTTGCTTGGAGTTTCATCCCAGAGAGCCCATCTTGGTGTCTGGAAGTCGTGACTTTTCAATAAAACTTTTCGA